>OU611828.1:4805000-6222576 GCA_914767695.1 Ptilodon capucinus
GCTGTCAATCTACAACGTTAAAAAGTTGATACAAGCAATAACTAACTCTATTTGCAGTTACCACAACTCTATTCAAAAGTGCATAAGAGGTGACTCAGGCTTTTCCGGTACGTTCCTCGCGAATGAGTCAATTGTCACACTTTATTGTTGTTGTGGTGATTATCAAAACAAATGGTATCCTGTGGTTTGCCCCGATGGTTAACCCCAGCTATAATTGTGATGATTGTGTGTGAAATGGGCTTTAGAATACTAGCTCCGGGACATGCATTCAAAAACAATTCCTTTATTAACGATTTTGTCGTTACCTGGACTACCAAAACCGTTTTCTCCAACGTATTTTGAAATTTCAAGCAAGCATAATACTTATAGCTACAGTTTCATTACAAACAGGTTACAAGAAGGTAAAAAAAAGAAGGTACTTGTGAAAAGCAAAGACAATAGAACTAGAAGTCTATGGATTACTATTTGGTGGATTACTTTTAAATTAAGAATTATATGGTTCCAGATGACGTCAACGGCTTAGTTGTAATGGTCCTAAACACCCTGTACTTCAAGGGTAGCTGGCGTCACCAGTTCGTACCTAATGCGACCACGTATCGCAACTTCTACGTGACACCAACTGAACAGAAAAGCGTCCAATTCATGACTGTTAACAACAAGTTCTACTACAGCGAGTCCACCAAGTTTGATGCTAAGATTTTGAGGATGACATACAAGGTAAGAACAGCCATCACCACGGCTGATTTCCTGTAGCGGTAGACTGCTTACTGTAGTGCATCCACACTTAGTCGATTTTAGGTCCTAAAGTAATAAGGGCTGAGCTTATTGCTAATTATACCCACCGGGCACACTTCCCGTCAATTTGCCATAGTTGGGCCAATGCGGGTTGGTGAACTTCACACGTCTTTCATGCAGGTTTCTTACAATGTTTGGCATGTGATAATCATTCGGTATGCATATTGTTTTCTCATATTTACGCGAATACTATACATTGAAATAAAACTATTTTACGGATTTTATCGCGTTTATTTGCTATTTTATTTTCCCGACGTTTAATATGATTAATATAATGATTGATTATGATTAATTAATATGATTCAATCCAAAACCAATTCCTTTTGGAGTCGAAACCCTAGGTCCATGGGGTCCAAGCACCCAAAATTTAATGAACATATTAGGCAAAAAATTGGTCGACACAACCGGCGACTCAAGAGCAGGCCATTTTCTCGCTCAACGAGTGGCTCTAGCCATTCAGCGAGGGAATGCAGCCAGCGTCTTGGGTACGCTTCCGCATGGGCCAATTTTTTTACATATTTTATAAATATATATTTTCTTATTAGTTTTAACTTATTTTATTTTGCATTGTAAATATTTGTTCAATAAATATACGCGATAAAATCCATAAAATAGTTTTATTTCAATCATTCGGTATGGAAAATTATATGCACACTTAATATCTAAAAAGCCTCCAGGGGTGTGTAAAATTATACGGAGTGCTTGAATATTCTCAATGAATTTTTCTTTTCAGGGAAATAAGTTCGCGATGTACATCATAGTGCCTAATTCGTTGAGCGGTTTACCTCGCATCCTCAACAGTCTCAGCGATCTTAGAGGCGAGATGAACAACCTGAAGGAACATTCCGTCGAGGTTACACTTCCTAAATTCAAATTCGACTATACTTCACAATTAGACGGAATTTTGAAGGAGGTAAGAATTTGCATTGCTTTGTAATCCGACTTAACGTGGTCGCGTAGTCTTTGACACAGAGTACATAAAATAATTAAGTTCATTCGTTTACTTCAGTGGGCTCAGAGCGTAAAAATGTTTAGAAAGTATCAAATGACTGCAGTAGGCAATTTTTGACCATCAAGTATGAGTAACTGCGCATTAAGGAACTTGGTCTGGGGCAACTGAACCATTGGTATGTACGTCTTAAAAAAGATGAATAAATAAATAAATCGCCAGACAACACATACTCATCGTATGATCCCAAACTAACCAAACTCAAATGGAGACAATGGACTGGAAGCGATTAAACCCCTAGCCCAAGCCGTTGTCTTAGCGTCGTCACAGTAGTTAGTTCAATCCACAAAATATATACCATTCCATCCATCCTACTCAGTTCTCTACATACCTACGCTTAGATATTTACAGGGTGGAAAAATGCGTAAGGACTCTATGGATGATAAGGACTACTCACATTTCGACAATATACAAACTAAATAATAATATAGCAACTAAAACTTGCTCAAACAAGATTGCCATGGTCACTGTTTACCTTGGAAAAACAAGTTTGAACTTATAGAACTTGAAGTTGATTTGTGATACGAAAACTAAATAAACCTTGAAATATTAAAATTCGTGCCGGTTCCAAGACAATTTAGCTTTTCCCCGGGATTCACCGAGGATCAAACCTCCTCGGTGTCTTCAATGGACACCGCTGTCGATCCTGGCTTACATGAGTACCAGTAGTGGGAATGTGTGGCGGACTTAGAGCCGGTCCACACGGCGCGTTGCGTCGTCGCAACGCAAATATTTTGACGCATAGACGGCCACACAGGCGCTGCGCCATCGCAGCGTTACTACGCCACGTTCCGTCGGCGTAGCGGCGACGCACAGTTGCGGCAAGCATTTTGTAAAAACATCGCAGTCAGTCTATCCTCCCTATCAACGCATAAGCAACTGAGCGCTGCCGCTCCGACGTTGCGGCAAGCAATGATAACACCCCCTCCCGCTTCGTCTCGGGGGCTGCTGTCCGTCATGTGTACGTTGCGACAACGCAGCGCGCTGTGTGTACACTTTGGTTATTTGTATGTAAAACAACGCAACGGCAGCGCTGCGTCGACGCAACGCTGACGCAACGCGCCGTGTGGACCGGCTCTTAGTCCCACTGAAAAAAAAAGCCTTAATACCTTAAAAAATAGTTATTCATTTAATTCCATTCCGTCTAATATTTAATGCTTATGATTTTTTAAGCGGTGACCGCAGAACCGCTGCTGGTATTCCCACTTCTGCTTTTATACAAATATTGACTAATCTAAGAATAAATTACGAGCACTCGTGCGTAAATAGATGTTTGTATTACTCGTCTTGTGGGTCCGTTTTCACTAATACTAGGAGATGCCTTAATGCTATACCTAAATATGAATACGCTGCAACTGCCAACTGCTTAATTCTTAGGGTTCCATACCCAAAGGGTAAACTACTACTACAGCCCTTTTTGACGTCCCACAGCTGGGCCCGGGCCTCCCCTCAATGCGAGGGGGATTCGGGCCGTAGGGTAAAACGGGACCCTATTACTGCTAAGACTCCGCTGCCTGTCCGTCAGTCACCAGGCTGTATCTCATGAACCGTGATAGTTAGAAAGTTGAAATTTTCACACATGATATATGTTTGTCCGACTCGCACTTGGACGGACGGACGGACGGACAGCGAAGTCTTATAGGGTTCCCGTTTTACCCTTAGGGTACGGAATCCTAAAAATGAACCTAAACTAACTCATAGAAGCACGTTTTTCAAAGACGCGTCATCGATGACGCTATCGAATTCAGTCACGCGACCGCATGACTTTGTTATACTCATTTAATCCTTATGTATTTTGTCACAGAGTACATTATCAAAATTCCCAGAGCTCGGTAAGTTCAGGGTGTGACACGCTGTGTTTTGATTGGAATATTCTGTTCTCAGCTGGGTATAAGGCACGCCTTCCAAGATACGGCTTCGTTCCCCGGCATCGCTCGTGGCCAGCAGGCGCCGGAGCAGCTCAAAATATCTAAGGTGTTGCAGCGGTCTGGTATTGAAGTCAATGAACTCGGCAGTGTGGCGTATGCTGCTACAGGTACTATATTAACTGTTTTATTGCAGCTATTACATAAGCAGTGGTAGCCTCTCGGTAGAACGTCTGCCTTTAACGTAATGGGTGCAGGTTCAAATCCCGGGCTCGCACCTCTGAACTTGATTCATATCAAATATGCTAACACAATTGGTTCATAATGAAATATCTCATTTGTTTCCAACAGAAATATCGTTGGTGAACAAATTCGGTGAAGACACCGAAAACCCTATAGAAGTGGTCGCCAACAAGCCGTTCCTGTTCTTCATCCAGGATGCAGCCACCAGACAGCTGCTCTTCACCGGCAGGGTGTCTGACCCTTCACTCACTGATGGAGCTTTCAAACTGCAGTAAAATGACAAGGAATGGGATGGAAGTAGATCAGTGATAATTTCGTTATGGCCACCAGAAATATAACGCCTGGCCAGCGTTACCGCTTTATTTATTACACGAAACTTAATAAATTTTTTGCTTAATAATAACTATTCATTTTTTTTAATGCAGTAACAAATAAAAATAATACCTATCCATCCAGAATTATCCTTAAATCGTATTGTGTACTAAAACTGAGACTTGAGAGAGGAAGTCATACGTGTCTGCAAATCTTATTTCTGTGTATAATAGCTGTATGCTTGATATAGTCTTAAAATTAAATGACATTAAATAATATTATTTTAATTATGTACTTAAGTTTATAATAAATGTGATTAAGTATGTTTATTAAATAGTCTACAAAAATATGTGTTATCAGAGTACAGTTTTATTTTAATAATATTCAATGTAATTCCTAAATGTCACAAATCATATTTAGTGCCATTTGTAAGAAGATTTTGTACACGAGTAAATAATATTTTATATTTAATAGGTATGGTTTATTTTCTCCTCTTCAACGGAGGGAGTTGGCTCACAGTAATGTAGGGAACGCTCCATAATACGTTGAGGGGCAAGATATGTATTTGGTTTTAATTTTATTTTATTTCGTTTTATATTTCCTTTTAACCCTTTTCGGTGCATCTGATGAATATTTTATCATTTGATTTGAATCAGTGCAGCCTCCTTCACCTCCACTTATGCAAGATGTATAAGTCACATATAAACAAAAAATACTATGCGGAGCTCTTATTGGTCAATCTTCTTCCTCTAATCTTCATTACTGAAGGTCATGTCTAGTCTGACGTATTGATCCCTTGATGAACTATGGAATTCCACCTGTTTCTGATCATACTAAAAACATTACAGATAAGTAAACTTCTACATATCCGTGAGTATAACCTTTAAAGGAGTAAATAAAGGGATAGCTAGTTTATGAAAAATTGGTAACATTCATAGGATGTTTTTTTTTACGATTTTCCTTATACGAAGCACGACCACACAAAAGGACCTACAGTTAAGTTTTTTTACACGCAGACAGTTAAATGACCGTAATTACGTAGAACAGGTTCCTCGTTCCTACTCTTAATAATCAAATCAGTCGGTTTATTATCTTCCTTACCGGCGCTCGTCGACGGATTCGTTGCATCTTAAACTTGTATATAGGTACAGCTTCAGTGGTGACTCAACTATGTAAATAAGTTTTGACAAGAGTGCCAAAATGCGGTCTATTTTAATTTGTGGTAAGAAATTTTAATTATTTGTCTGAAATTCGATTTTTTAATGCATTGGAATTTTTAGCGACATACTCACATGATGCTAAAGCGGGTTTTGCAAAAGAAACTAGTTTTTGTGGTGTGTGTTTAGCATCAGATGAGTTGAAATATTATGATATGCCCATGTTACTTTTTACGAAATGAGTGAAATGATGAAATTTAATGGAATAAGATGAGGAATGGCTTCACCTGCGACTAGCGCGGGTATTTCGCCAATGTCAAGTAATTAATAGCAAGGACAAATTCAATAAATACACATTATAAATAAAAATTGGTGATGACAGTGAAAAAGATGGCGGATGAATCCCCATGCCCATGTTATCGTCCTGGGGCCCGATCGATCCCATCTCTATCAGAGATATGTCGCAAAGAAACGTCAAATTGGTCGTATTTTTTTTTCTTTTGTTTCGTTCGACATAACTCTGATTGATGTCTCTGACTGTTGTAGTTGTATCTTAGATATATTCCACTACGAGAGTCTTGTAATCAGTCAGCTCGTCGGAATGCTTCCCTACAAAATGGTCTGCCACACCATATTAATTCCCGTTAAATCCTTAATTCTCAGTTAGCTGGGTTTGCCGTGCTAGCGAGATAATTTTATCAAATTATATTTATCGCACTAAAGTCATGACATCATCTATAGAATATTATTCCAAAGAGGAAAAGTTCATTTTGTTGAACTTCTTTTATTTGACCTTTTTATTCAATTTTAATTGTTTTAGAAAACTGGTTACAGGCTCTCAACATCTAGCTACTATAATCGCTTTTTTTTATTCTTATGGTTTTTCGTCAGATCTTTACATTATGTTACAAAATAAGGGTCGAAAATACTTAGAATATGAAGCACCACAGCAGTGCATCTCTGCCCACTCTTTCAGGAAAATACACGCACGATGATGTATTTTATTTATATAGATAGTAAGTTATGTAAAACCATTGGCGAAATATTTTTTTAATCCATGGTAATACCTTCGCATTTGTCTGGCCTCAAATCATGAGGCTATTCAATAATTTCCTTAACGGTGAAATCATTCCTACCTGACCGGTTTTTTATCCTTTTATATAAAACTCAAAAATTGTTTTTAACTATGTCCGTTATAGTCTTTGAAACAATCCAACCGATGTGCTCCAAACCAGTTTTATTAGAAAGGCAATATCTAAATCTATACATACAAATAAATAAAATTGGAGTGTCTGTTTGTAATATCAAAATAACACTTTTTTACCAAATGCGTATGAAAGTATTACGATACCTATAACGAAAACGCAATTTTAAATTTTTTTGTCTGTCTGTCTGTCTGTTTGTTTGAGGTAAACTTCTAAACGGCTGAACCGATTTCCATGGGACTTTCACTGACAGATGGCTGACGTTCCAAGGCGTAACTTAGGCTACTTTAATTTTAGAAAAAGCATTAGGGTTCCGCGGGAAAAACATAATACCCATATTTCCGGGTAATCTCCCTAAAGTCCACGCGGGCGAAGTCGCGGGCACAGCTAGTAATAAAATATAATGCAAAGATGGTTTTAGACCACTAAAATAATGCATTAGGCACATTCGGTTCATTAATCGTTGTAGCACACCCTGGATATCAGCTAGTTTACAATCAAATCAATTTAAAGAAATTTAATATGAATTTTGTCTTTATCTCCACAGCAATAATCTTTGCCTTTCAAAATCTACAATGTTCGGAAGGCAACCGATTCGCTCGCCTGAACTTCTTCGATGTCGACCTCCTCCGCTATGCAGCTGATGGCCAGCCAGGTAACGTGGTGCTGTCTCCAGCCAGCATCAAGTCCACATTAGCCATGCTACTGGAAGGAGCTAAGGGCACAACAGCTGCAGAGATCAAGAGCGCACTGAGATTGTTACCAACAAAAGACGATTTTAGGGATGAGTTAAGCGTATATTTGAAGGCTTTGGAGGTAAATAATGAGAAGTTTTTGTCTTTTATCCACGTTTTTAATGTAATCGAAACACTGTTTGTAGTTTTTGCCTGTGGATTACAATATCCTTTTTGAATATAAATGGTTTTCAAAAACTTTATGGGGTATAATTGGTACCTCAGCTAGATGTGGCAAGTCAAACATGGGATAATATGTACATTTTGTCTCTTTCTCTCGTATGAATTACGAAAGTGAGAGCGCATAGTGTGACATATTCCGTGATATAAGTCTTAACATTAAGCTCGTGTTTCGTTAGTTTAATCGAATAGGCGGATATGTATGACGTTATAAGGAAGCAAAATAATAAAATTATTAATCTTTATTAAAGATATACTATTTTTTTACAGGTAAACATAACAGGTGCCATAACGCACACAGCTAATGGCTTATTCGCGTCTAACAAGCTTAAATTGAGGAAGGAGTATCAGACGATCTTGAAGGAAGTATACTCTACTAACATAAAGAGCCTGAACTTTACAAATTCAAGTGCTTCTGTGAAATTTATTAATGATTGGGTGAATTTGGAGACTAAAGGATTGATTCCTACTATTGTTGAAGAAGGTACGTTATTTATTAGTATGTTGGTAAATAATTATTAAAATCGGAACATTGCGTAGGAATGGCAAAAGGTTGTCAATCGACCACGGGTACTCTACCGAGGTGGTGTCATCGAAAGGCTTCTTTTTAAAGCACCTTGAACTATTGGCTCATACAAATTAAACCTATCACTATGCTGCATTTAGAACAAGGAAAAAGTATTAAAAATAAATTAATAAGTTTCATTCTTAGACTTGTGACGGTGGATATTACTGCAAAGCCCTGTAGCAGAAAACCGGCCAAGTGCGAGTCGGACTCGCGCGAAGGGTTCCGGACCATCATCTATAAAAACGGCAAAAAAATCTCGGTTGTTGTATGGGAGCCCCCTTAAATATTTATTTTATTCTGTTTTTTAGTATTTGTTATTATAGCGGCAACAGAAATACATCATCTGTGAAAATTTCAACTCTCTAACTATCACGGTTCATGATATACAGCCTGGTGACAGACGGACGGACGAACGGACGGACGGACGGATGGACGGACGGACAGTGAGTCTCAGTAATAGGGTTCCCGTTTTACCCTTTGGGTACGGAACCATGAAACCATGTCTAAAATCCTATTTCTAAAAGTACTAGATAGACTTTCCATATTATTGTGGCACAATATGCTCAATTGTACAATGTTATTATGGGCGGATTTATCTTGGAAAAGCGTAACCTGTAGCTATTGGTATTGTATTGTATTACAATTGTATGCTATTGCTATTGTATTACAAAACCATACCCTATTTAAACCGTAAAGCCAGTTACCCTATTATTACGAATTTAACTGTAAGATATCTGTAGTGGCAGAGTATTATGTTTAAAGGCATTCTCACGAGCAGTTTAATTATAAGTGTCCCGTAAACTGTTAGGCTGTAGGTCGTGCGAGCACTTGGCGTCTGTCTTGCCATTATACATACGTTCCCGTTAGACCCCTAATTATATGCTGGCCAGTGGGGTAGCACGCATGTCAAGACAAGACCTTAGTCACGGAATTTCTCGCTCGCTCTCTGTCTAATTTCATACGAGACAAAGATACAACATCAAGATATTCCGTGACATATACGTCTAGTCTTGGCGCTCATGCTGCAACTACAGCTTTACTAACTAAATAGACCTCACTGGTAGGCAATATTGAACCAATGCGTTTTCATTTCAGTTCACGTGAATCCCTCATCAGAGATGATAGTGGCGAATGCGCTGTATTTCAAGAGCTCCTGGGTCCACAGCTTTGATCCCAAGCAGACCCACGGGTCTTGCTTCTATGTCGACGCTGTCTGCAATACTGTCGCTATGATGGAGTTGCAGGCGGAGCTTAATTACGCTTATGTCGACAGCTTAAGGGCGCACGCTGTAGAGTTACCATATAAAGTAAGTTTTCCAGGTTTCCTACTTTGATCTATGGAAACTGTTATTTGCTATCTATTTTTTTTCAATCATAGCATTTCATACCAAATGTAATAATTCTTAACTTTTTTATTATAAGCCATGGTAGCGTCGTTGGCACAAACGCCCGCCTTGAAGTAAGGGGTGCAAGTTCAAATCCCGGGCCCGCACTTCTGGGATAATTTTCACGTGTGTATGTCATTTTCAAAAATGATTACCACTTGCTGAACGGTGAAGGAAAACATACTGTGGAAACCTGCACGTCTATAGTAAGGCGTGTGAAGTTCACCAACCTGCACTGGGCCAGCGTGGTGGATTATGGCCCAAATCTCCCGCGTATTGAGGGGGAATGTACCCGGTATAATGGCAATAGGTTCGCCCCCTATTACATTGGGACCAAAATACATCGGCGAAGTGTGGGCGCACTACAGTGCACCTATTCCTACCCTTTCGGGGAATACAGGCGTGATGATGTGATGATGATGTATATTTTTTTTTCTTATAAAGGAGGTTTTTGTCATTTCTAGGGTGACAGATATTCCATGATACTGCTGGTACCTCAAGACCGCGCGGCAGAAGGAGCTCTCATCAGGGACCTACCGTACGTTGGGTTGCCGAAGATAACCGAATTACTCGAGCCTTCTGATGTCATACTGTCGTTGCCCAAATTCACTGTTGATTACAACGATGATCTGGTTGATGCTCTAAGGAAAGTAAGTGTACCCACCTGATGTTAATTAGAACATTTATGTAAAGTGGTTTCAGTAAAGTCTACATACAAATTTGCAGGCCACGTTTCAATGTCATGGTAATTTAAATAAAGTATTTCTACTTGAGGCTAGTTAAACAATTGAAATGATTCTGACAAATAATTTGGAAACATAAAAGAAACGTTTTGAGCTAATAGAGCTAACTTATCCAACCTCATAAATGGTGTCCTAAGGTACTTATATATACATAATTGTATGCATTTACTTTCAGACAGGCATACAATCACTATTCTCATCAAAGTCCAACCTCTCGGGTATCTTCGAAGGTCCTTCCCCTAACTTGAACAGCATCTATCATTCCGTGAATTTGGACGTCAATGAGGGGGGTACCGTCGCGGCATCAACCACCGGAGCTTTGGTGATCCCATTGATCAACAACCAGGTCCAACTGAGAGTGGACAGGCCGTTTCTGTTCTTCATCAGAGATAATAAGCTGGGTTTGATGGTGTTCGAGGGCAAAATTGCTGAGCCGACAGAGTATATTGATGATAATGTTGGAAAAGGTGAGGGTCTCTTCTATTACCACGTTGAAGCTGTTCGATAAAAGTGCATTGGCAGAACATTTTATGATTACGAGCTGATGACCTGTCACGTATTCAATTCTTTGTCAATCATTTTGGTTATGATTTTACGAAATTCAGTGAATTATGGGAGTTTTGAATTCTACAAAAAATTAATTCCTTTAAATAATTTAGCTCCAAATTACATTGAACTTAAGACTGTAGAAAATTTTATTTTCTGCTTACTACTACTACTACTAATACTACAGCCCTTTTAACGTCCCACTGCTGGGCACGGGCCTCCCCTCAATGTGAGGAGGATTTCAGGCCAAAGTCCACCACGCTGGCCTAGTGCTGGTTGGCAGACTTCACACATCTATCGAGAACTAGACAAGTTCCCTCAGACGTGCAGGTTTCCTCACGATGTTTTCCTTCACCGTTTTATAGCAAGTGATAATCTCGGATGAAAATGAGATTCGCACATAAATCCCAGAGGTGCGAGCCGGGGTTTGAACCTGCGCACTTTGATTTACAAAACGTGCGTTCAACCACTCGGCTACCACTGCTTTTCTACTTATGTTACCTTTTAATATTTTAGATGAAAAAAAGCACCAAGTTTCAAATGAAGTGCCGAAGAAATCACAAGTTTTAAGTAAAGAACCAAAGAAGCCACAGGCTTCAAATGTTACACAAGTTACAAATCAAGTTGTGAATAAAACACAAGTTACAAGTGAAGAAACGAAGAAAGCACAAGTCCCAAATTTAGTTCCGAAAACAAAACAAGTTTCGAATGAAACACTGCATAACATACATTACCCTTATCCAGACACACAACAGATTGAAGGATTATATAATTATCCTTACTATGTGCAGTCGGTTAAAAAAACAAACTATTCTATAGCAGACAATTACCACTTGTTTTGAGTTTTAATTGAATAAATATATTAATTATATTTCTACTTATCTTTGTTGGACGATAATGCTTTACCCGGTATAGTCGGCTAGAATATAATGCATTTCCATGCACCTCGATTCCTCGATCCACGATTCCTCGTTCATACAAGCTTTCGGATTATATGACTTTTCTCTGTAAACAAACAGCCCCAAGTCTCCTTACACTATCTTTGAGGAGTTGCTATGATTTCATGTTTTGAGTCATGAGAAAAACATGTTTTATCAATGGTAGCTAAAATATGAATTATTATTGTTTTACAAAATTAATGACATTATTATATTTAATGGAATAAGATGAGGAATGGATTCACCTGCATTTAGCGGATATTTCAGCCAGTGTCAAGTAATCTTTAGAAAGGGCAAAACAAATAACTACATATTGCAAATAAAAATGGGTGATGACAGTGATAAAGATGGCGGATGAATCCCCAAAAATATGAATTGTATATTGGCTTCAGGGTGACAACACTGCACTGGTGATCAAATATCACAGTTATCATTGATAACAGATGCTGTTAATTATTATGCCTTACAAAAATAAGTCATACATAGCAACGCCACAACGATAGTGTTCGGTCTCCCGAACACTGGGGGTCAACGCTCACGCGTCAAATTTATTGCCATAGCAAAACCAACTTTATTGACACTAATAAAAAGTTCATTCTACTATGAAATGACACTGAGAGCGCGAGCGAATGGTGACGCGTGGGAGAGTGGCTTACGCGATAGAAATTTAATCTTTATGCATATTGACACAAAGTTCGGTTTGGTATTGGCAAACATTTAGACGCGCGAGCATAGACGTTCTGATGTGCCGATGTGCCGGGGGGACTTGGGGCCGTGTGAATGGTTGTTTTTAAGACCTAATTTGTCCTCATATGGTTATACATAATATTTTGTCGCACCTCTGGGTTCCATGTGCGAATCTAATTTTCATCTGAGATTATCACTTGCTAAGAAACGGTGACGGAAAACATCGTGAGGAAACCTGTGTGCCCGGTATAATGGCAATAGACTCGCCCCCTATTACATTGGGACCAAAATACATCGGCGAAGTGTGGGCGCACTGCAGTGCACCTTTGCCTACCCCTTCGGGGAATACAGGCGTGATGATGTATATATATATGATGTATTTGTCGCTATAAATCCTTTCTCGTTAAACTCGTAATCATCGGCTTTAAGCACTGCGTCCACAAGCGTGACAAAACGTGCGACATTTTTTCCTATACCAAAACTAACTGTACCTACCTATAAAATCATGCAAAAAGCACATTTCCCATGAACTGTCATTAATTACAGGAATCAGAATCAGATGTTTTTTTATTCATGTAAAACAACACAGGCACTTATGAATCATCAATAAATAATGATAATAGTATATCTACGAGGAATTAAGTAGTTCGCGTGGTCGCATAGCTTTTTAAGGCATTCTGAATCAAAATGCAGTTCAACAGATGTAGCATACTCGTAAGATAAGCACATAAAATAAGCAGACTTGGGTAAACAAACTTTCCTCACGTGCCTATTAAGGGAGCTAGTTGTTGAACGCCCATGACCTTTACATGTCCTGCTTATTACACGTAAGTAAACACAGAAATGTAATATGTAGGTACTCTCGCCGGTAATATTACTAGAACAATTTGATTACGATCAGAAAATTGTGAAAAGCATTAAATATTTTGTCCCTGGAATTAGGTATTGGGAAATTATGACAATTAAGGTTCTATTGTGGGTATCGTGTTTATTCGACCATGGCGCAAGTATGGCTTGTGTATCCAGGTCATTATAACACATGTTTTATACAGTGTATCAGGAGTCCGAAATAATATTTTAGGCACGTAAATTACGTTTGTTGATAATATTTTCTCAAATAAACAATTAGGGATGACTACACTAAGCTATCATAATTGCTAAGTAAATCGAGTTTTTGTCATAACTTTTGTGCGTTGGCATTAAATACATTCAAAGATCCATAAAACAACAACATAAGCAGTGGTAGCCTCGTGGGCAAGAACGCCCGCCTTGAACGTAAGGGGTGCAAGTTCAAACCCCAGGCCCGCACCTCTGAGATCATTCTCATGTGCGAATGTCATTTTCAACAATGTTTACCACCTGCTGAACGGTGAAGGAAAACATCGTGAGGAAACCTGCACGTCTATAGAAAGGCGTGTGAAGTTCACCAACCCGCACTGGGCCAGTGTGGTGGACTATGGCCCAAATCTCCCTCGTAATGAGGGGGAATGTGCCCGGTATAATGGCAATAGGCTCGCCGCCTATTACATTGGGACCAAAATACATCGGCGAAGTGTGGGCGCACTACCGTGCACCTCTGCCTACCCCTTCGGGGAATACAGGCGTGATGATGAGCCGGGGTTTGAACCTGACCACTCGGCTACCACTGCTGGGTTGGACATGGACGGTTTAAGTCAAGTTGGGAATATATTTAAATTTCTTATCCGACACGTTATGGTAATTTCGGTGTTTCTTAAAGAAAGAAAGTTTAAGTAGTGAAAGGTTGCAGTGAATAATAACCTCGTCGTTCGATTTGAAATCTTATCATTTTAAAGAAATCAGAAGTTATAATAGTAAACAAACAGTTATCGATATTCACTCTTAATTATATGTGGATATATTATAAAACAGATTACATATTTAACAAGGATATTAAAGCTAAGAAGCAAAAAATTAATTGAAGTCATTTAAAAACGCCACTATATACAAGTATATTCTTAAGGTTTTGTTTATATTAGCGTCAAACAGGCTTCATTTTAGACTAGATTTTTAGCACAAGCGATTTATTCATGCTCCTACTGTCCATTTTTTATTAACGCTCTACATAAAGTAGGTGGCGTCTGCTAAAATTAAGTTTTATCGTGAAGTATAATTATTATTAGTATAATTATAACGCACTCGTACAGACACAAGTAGGTTAGTAATAATAAGAAATGTCATGATTACTGCAATGATTACCAACGCCTTATATGGAGATTGTTAATAGCTTTAAAAATATTTATTTTCAACTATTACTAACTAATGAAGAGTTTTTATCATATAACTACCAAAAGCATACTTGGTAAGTCTTTTTAATCATTTCGGTATGCATAGCTTATAGCTAGACGTAAGAGCAGTACCTGCATTGGGAAGCACGGCCGGACAAAATATGAATTATACCTACAAAGTTTGTCTCTTTCTCTCATATGAATTATGAAACTGAGGAAGTGAATCGAGGCGACAAAATACGGGATATAAAGACTGTCTTGGTGCACGTGCTATGATAAAATTGCTGCTGCGATGTTCATACATACAGATTCTCAGTCTGACGCAAAAAGCCCACCGTGTCTCGAATACCAATAGCACCAATAAACAAAGGCGATCGATACAATGATGTAACACATTTTATGTAGATATATCACATTCGCGACGACAGACGAAAATCAACAAAAGGGACGAATGGGTATTCTCAGAAGTTTAATAGGTTTTAAGTAGTTGATTACAAATAGGTGCTGTCCGACTGTATACATTTAAATATGATTGTAATAACGGCAATATGAGTAAAATGAGTTCAAATACAACTTGTACCAGTTGTGTTAGCACGTAAGTCAAAACAAGACCTCTGTCACGGATTAGCTCGGTCGCTCTCTGTCTTATTTCATACAAGAGAAAGAGATACAATCAACATATTCTGTGAAATAGGTCTGGTCTTGGCGCTCATTCTACAACTACAGTAGTGGAGCCTGATAATAGAAAATAAGGCACTCATACAAGTCCTTTGAAATAAAAGTTTTTTTTTCTTTTTATTATAATTGTTAAGTTTTATTTACATGTTTAATACTTATACTGTTTGTCGTAACATTTCCAGCCTGTATGTGGATGCTTGTAATTGGCATTTGCTAATTTATGTTTGCTCTACTTTGTAAAATTAGCCGTAAGCTTCCCGAAAAAAATAAAATAAAATAAATAAATAAAAAAATGTGGGGATATCATTGATGAGGTATGTGATATGTTAACGTTAAGGCAAACAAAGTGTAGTGTTTCTAGATTTCAACTCACTCTTTCAAAATTGAGTGTTTATGCGTTAAGATAAAAGACGAAGTCTTGACCATACGCAAATAAACATAATATCAGATGAACAGTAACAAAAAGGACAAACATTGTTCGCAGCTATATCTTAGCTGCGAACAATGTTTGTCCTTTTTGTAATACAGGTAGGTGCATTTATAGGTAACAAACAAAGGTTTCTTAGAAACCCATGGAAGCTATGGAATGTGGACGCAGGTAACCGCCTACAATTCGGTCTCCTTCTAAGGATTCAAAACGGTTTAGTAAAATGGAACACCCTAGAAATACTTGTTGATATCCTTGTTCAAGTTTCTTGGGCGCTTTCTTCTTTATTCTCATTGTATCATGGTCGTGCCATATTTGCCTCAGCAGAGAACAAAACGAGGGCCTTTGAGTAAAAAATGCCTTGAATTCTTTGTGACATGCGCCTTTGCGTTTTTTTAACTGGACAGGATGAGAAAGACGTGTGTCGAACTTTAAATGTTTTTAAACCAAGACAATGTAAATAAAAGTAAAAAGTTGTTCTTTTGCCAAAAACATAATAAGTATCTTAACATTTTTTGAGACTTGACTGGACTCAATCTGGTCTTTAATGGGGAAATTTGTTTCTTATCTTGCACTATAATTTGTAGATTTAACTTCTACCAATAAACCGTTAACAACAAAATGAGTAAGTATATTGAGTAAACAAACGCCAGTCGTAGGCAGTCATCAAAAGTCTAATGTAAACATGGAATGGTTCTAAGAGCTAAATGTTTTCATCCTAATGAACTGATCAATGCAAGTTCACAATCAACAGACAGATCAGACGGTTCTCCTGGTATCCCCATCCTGGCCATTTAGCTATTGACGGAAGCTTGTAGCTCAAGTATTAAGGTAGGCACTAAGGTATTAGTTGGAGGTAGCGATGTGAAAAAATTATCGATTTTTGTATTAAACGATACGATACGATACGACTGCCGCAGGACTGACAACCGTTGGGGTAGACTCGTCCTAGAGTGGAGACCGCGAATCGGCAAACGTAGTGTAGGACGTCCGGTGACTAGGTGGAGCGACGATATACGCAAAGCGGTGGGCAGTGACTGGAGAAGAAGAGCCGAATATCGGGCTCAGTGGCGCATCTTGGGAGAGGCCTACGTCCAGCAGTCGACTGCCACCGGCTGATGATGATGTATTAAACGATTATTGTTTTCTAATAATAGATTTTTAATAATCGATTCTCAAAAAGTGAGAAAAATCAATAATTTTGTAATCTATTTTTTCCTGTCCAAGTCATATCCCTAACTATCATTGGGCGATTCACAGTGTACAACAAGTGGGATGCAAAAAAAAACGATTTTTCTATTAATCGATTATTTTTTTCTAATAATCTATTCTCTAAAAATGAAAAAAACGAGTTTTTGAAAATCGAATAATTTTAAAGAGAGAGAAACCGATTATTTAATCGTCGATTTTTTCCTGTCCAAGTCACATCCCTAGTTGGAGAGTCTAATGCTGCATTCTAGTTATCTGAATCTCTCAAATTGCTAAAAACACTTGCTTGGGTTTTGATATTGACATGTAGACATTGAAAACAACTAGGTACATAATGTAGTTAAACCATTCTAACATCATAAGATAAATAAATCCCAACGGTACTAAACATAAAATATTACCTTGTAGTATTTTAATCTGGACATGTATGCAAAACGAAGACCTCAATATTGAGATCAACTCTCCGCGATGCATGCGGGTAAGTGGGTCAGTTTCACTGCCACGGACCCTCGCTACATCTACCGATATGTTTATGTGTCCGCTTTCATCGCAAGCTTTACTCGTTAAACGAGGATGCATCTAATAATAAAGGTGCAATGAGAATCAATCCGTAATTATTACTCTTAATGCAAAGTGCGACAATTCTAAGAAAGTTACAAGAAGTTCTATCTATCTATCTATCAGCCAGAGACGTCCACTGCTGGACATAGGACTCCCCCATAGATCGCCACAAATTACGGTCTTGGGCTTTATGTGCCCATCGACTCCCGGCGACCCTGACGAGGTCGTCCGTCCACCTGGTCGGGGGTCGTCCCACATTCTGCTTCCCTGTTCGTGGCCGCCACTCTAGAACTTTGATGCCCCAACGGCCATCCGTTCTCCGGGCAATGTGTCCGGCCCATTGCCACTTCAAACGTGCAACCCTTCGAGCTATGTCTGTTACCTTGGTTCTTCTGCGGATGTCCGAAGAAGTTAATGCGGTGAAACTAAAAAAGGTTTCTCTAACTAAGCTGGATGGAAAGACACGATCTCCCATGTATATGTATATAGTATCTCACATGTATTTGTATAAAGTGACCTTTAATTTGGTAAGACGGTCCTGTATAGCTAGGTATAATCTTTATGCGGCATCATTTGGGGCAAAATAAAAATAGTTTAGGCGTGGGTGGTTAATGATAGCCGTATCCTTTTATTGAAAACCAACCTATAGTACCTATAGTAATATTTAAAACGGTTGATAAAATAACATTGAAACTATTTTCATGGAGATTAAATCTGTTCAGCCGGGGGGATGGTTTAATTATCTATATGAAGAGTTGAAAAGAGTATTATCTACATTTCCTTTATGATTTTATGCAAAGAAGTAGGTAAGTAGTTTACAATGTAGGTGCAAGTGGGTACTTATTGAACATTCTGGCAAATGCACAGACCCCATTCTATCTCATTGATACCATCTCATTACGAGCGAGCCCCGTTAGCGACGTATTAAAATGTTTCAGCTCAAGAGAAACGCTGTCAGCTGAGTCTGATAAGCTAAATGTAACATTTATCTAGATTTCGAGTTCTATGAACTTAATATTTCCGTAAGCTGTTTTTTTTGTATAGAGTAGATTTATTAAAATTTAGAACGTATTTTTGCTACGAAGTTGATCTAAACTATCTATAGGTACTAATATTATAAAGAGGAAAGATTTGTATTTTTGTATGTAACGAATAAACTTAAAAACTACTGGACCGATTTCAAAAAATATTTTGCCGTAAGAAAACTACATTAACACTGAGAACATACGCTATATTTATTTATCCCAAAATGTAAAAAAAATTACCACCCGTGCAAATCCGGGACGGGCCGTTAGTCTTGTATATTTGTAGGAATCCTTTATTATATTCATTTGGTTGCCATTGGGAGCCTATAGCCAGTGGATTAGTGAATTGCCCTATTCTACAGCATATGCAAAGAGATCATAGCCAGCTTTAGTTAAGTATTTACATTCCAACATTCATTGAAATAAAACTATTTTACGGATTCTATCGCGTTTATTTAAAGTAAATAAACGTGATAGAATCCGTAAAATCGTTTTATTTCAATGTGTAGTATTCGCGTAAATATAAGAAAACAATATATTCCAACATTCGTAAGAATCTCTGAGTATATCTGAAGTATCATGACCCAAATTATAGGCATCTAAAATCTTAATACATCTAACCACCATTATTTTGTCAGGCTTACAACTGGTGTGCTGTCACCGATGCCACTAGTTCTTTAGCAGTATTATTTTGATATTGCTTTGATTCTTTTGATAGTATTAATAATACAAAATCTGTAAAAAAACTCTGGTAACCATAATACAAGCGTTACTTTATTTAAGTGGTGGCTTATATGTGCCCGTTAAAAAGAGCTTTTTAAAAATGTATAAAGCATAGTAATGACTTGCGTTTATGAAGCCACCATAGGCTAATAGAGTCCCATACAATAGAATGTGTGGCCCATACTTGAAATACGATAAACGTCGCTACGATGCTTATTCTATGTCCACTGTCGCTCCCACAAACATAACTGTTTAATTTCTAGATATAAACGCGCCGAGCGAGCTTCCGCGCACGTCATTCTCTATCGAGCGAGGCGCAAGCGCAGCCGCACGCAGACCACGTTTATTGACGTTAAATTTTTTTAGTGTTTTTTTTTAATTCGTGCCTGTGTTGCAAGCCTCTGTTTATAGTAAGTATAACTTGACTAATTATATTTCTTACAATGTAGGTCAGTAACGTTTTGTCGTGAGTCGATTGACGGTCGGTATGGTTAAGCATTTATCGATTCGAATTATGAATGTTACTGTCATAGTAATAGGTCATTATTTTGTTCTGGCAATTTCTGTGACAATTATAATAATGTATTTGTGTTCCAGTCTATGTTGTGAATGTTTATGACCTACTTTTTAGGGTTCCGTATTTATAAGACATATTTGCGTGAAAGTCAAAGTCAAAGTCAAATCATTTATTCTGTATAGGCCTATGGGGGCACTTACAAATTGTCAAGTTTACATTTTTTTTTCTTATATTCTACTATGCTACCACCGAAAGTACGTATCTACCTACGGCAAATCCTCCTATCCTTACTAATATGAGAAATGTGGAGCTGTGATTATGTGTTTGGCTGAGCATAACGCAAAAACTGCTTAACAAATTGTACCTACCCATGATTTGGCAACAATTCTTAAATTCTGAAATATTGTATTGCCTTAATTTCATCGAATTAAGGTTGAGAATTGGTCTGTTATATAGGACAGGATACTAACCAGGATGGGACACTAAACTCCACCCTACTTTCTACTTAAGACTCCTGTCTGCATTCATTACAATAAAATCAAAATTACTTCATAAATAACTTATCCAATGGGCTCAGAATCAATGGCTAGGAAATTTTTAAAACACTTAAAATATTCTAAATTGATAAATACACATTCCACTTAAAGTTTGATAGCTTAGTAAGGGAAACTCAAATACCTTGGTATAAAAAAAATAACAAAACACTCCAAACTTTTTGTGTTGTGTGTACCTATAAGGTTCGTCACTAAAGCCTAGCACACAAGAGCGTCGAAGTACGCGCGGCAATTTTTTGCCATACCAAAACAAACTGTATTGCCTCACAGAAAAAGTTCATTCTTCAACTAAATGACACTGGCAGCGCGAGCGAATATTGACGCGAGGGGGTGTGACTTGTACCACAGAATTTTTATCTTTATTCATATTGATACAGAGTTCGTTTCGGTATGGCATTTTTATTATGCTGTATGTGTCCTTTATAGCCGGTTTACTTGATGAGATGTAAGGAGGATGGAAGGACACGTCCTCTGACCGCGATCAATGTTCTTTGCTTTTTATGTTTCATACAATGATACTAAGGTGAAATTTAATGGTCTTCGACTCGCCTTTTAATACAAGGTGTTTCAGAAGTCCCAAATAATACTTTGGTGATAGCATCATTGGGTATACAACTGAATGGTATAAAAATTTGATCGATATTCGACCATGTTATTCCATTTTTTTTTTCAAATCTCGAGTCCTATGTAAACATTGCATGTTCTGTTTTGTGAATATTGGTAGTCGCCCCTCAAAAGTGTAGTTTACACTGCAGAAAAGGGTTATGGTTGTACTCAAAGGCCAGAACACGATACCTGTGACAAATATTCAAAGGTCTATAAACTCAGAAACTATTTTTACGATACAGATGAGAAATTCCTATCGTATATAAGTTAAGTTGATCGAATTAGCAAAAATATAATATGCAAAAGTTTTACCAACAAGTTTCACCTACTTGTGTTATTCAAAGTATTTTGTTTAAAAAACTGACGTGATTATCTGATTGAAACAAAACAATACGCGTAAACGATTTTTGTTTTGTTTACTTCTGAAACCTGTTTCCAAACAAAGTTTTACATGCAATTAAAATTGTAATTACTGACAGGTCAAATTTATTAACGTTTGGTTATGATTTTGTTTATATCCTGAACATAAATTAATATATTTTTATTTTTCCACAGATAAAATCAACTAATACACAAATATGCGCCAGTTATTATTGGGTAAGTTAAGGTTTATTATAAAAATATACAATAAAATATAATATAGTTGACTCGTAATTACTAACTACCTACCTTTCCCTTCTTTGTTAAGCTAGATAATTTTATAAAATTATCTGATTTTATGACATACGTCTTGGCGCCAAAATAAATTATTTTTATCGCCGTCCTTCTCACGGCCCGTACGTACGAGCGAGACAGCAATAGTTTTAGTGCTATGTGCTTTAGTAATTTGCCCAAAATCATTGCACTTTAACAAGTTCATCCGCCCTAATGGGTGTATATGCTACGTGCTAATTACGTATTGGATCTGTCTACCCCTTCAAGGAATATAGGCGTTATGATGTAGCTTGAACAATATTGTCTAAATTTCTTGAGTACTAAGGCATTCAAGGTTGATTAAGCGTAAGATAAATGAACGATCTCTTCACGACAGTGTGGTATGTTGCGACGTCTATTTACGTGTATTATCTAAGCTGTGAGCTCATCATTTAGATTAGAGGTATGTATCGATTAGAATGGTATTTTATTACATAGACTTGTATAAAAATTGTGTCTACCTGTACCTTGTACGCAAGACAAGACCTTTGTCAGGGATTTTCTCGCTCGCTCTCTGTCTAATTTCATACGAGAGAAAGAGACAACATCAAGATATTTGATATAAGTCTAGTCTTAGTGCACACGCTACAACTACTGAACTGAGGTTTTTATATCAATGGTCCCAGATTTTGCAAATGCTATATACCTACTCACGAAAGGTACCTATGCTATAACTGTCCTTATTACTACAGTTAAGTTTTTTTTTATATAGATAGCAATATATTAATTACATTTTCAATAATGATAACCACTTGCTGAACGGTGAAGGCAACTATCGTGAGAAAACCTGCACGTCTATGGAAAGGTGTGTGAAGTTGACTAACCCGCACTGGGCCTGCGTGGTGGACTATGGCTCAAATTGAGTGGGTATGTGCCCGGTATAATGGCTATAAGCTCGCCCCCTATTATATTAGAACCAAAAATACAAAGGCGAAGTATTGGTGCACTGCAGTGAAAAAAACATCTGTCCCGGGAAAGAAATGAAGCGCAATGAAAAGAAAAATCTAATCTTATCTTTTCATCGTGCCCCTAACTTATTAAAGCCACGTCGCAAACAGTTTCTATCAATATTAAATAGGTACATAAAGTTAACATAATTTACCCGTTAATAATTATGTGGTTATGATAATTTAATTACGTTATTAATTCCGTGAACATGATAATAATAGCGTGTAAGCTAGTATGTAGGTAATCATACAACAAGTCCATATTGAATAGTAAGAATGTTACACGAACTAACATAGTAATATGGACACTGTGGATAGTCTAGCTATTCTCCGCGCTTTCACCCGCGTAAAATGACCTACCTCAGTGACGCAGAACCTTTTAATACCATTGCAAATGGTTTGTAGATGGCTTGAAATATTCATAGAATTTTGGGGATAGTCTATGGCATACTGTTTGGACATAGTTCAGATATTTATCAGAGAATATATATTAACACTCGAATCAATAGTTGCATAGCATACTTACGTGCTATTAAAAAGCTAAAGGCAAACCTTTTAACGCTTCTTGACGTTTCTTGACGCTTCAGTAGTGTCAGCACGCATGTCAAGACAAGACCTCTGTCACGGATTGGCTCATTCGCTCTCTGTCAAATCTCATACGATTGAAAGAGACAACATCAAGATATTTCGTGACATACGTCTAATCTTGGCGCTCATGCTACAAGTGCTGTATGCGTGGGGCTTTCTTTGTACTTCGATTAATCGAAGTAAAAAAGGTAGATACGAATCTGGTTACTTGATTAAACATTATAAGTTCGATATATTAGTTTATACAATCGGAAAATTTGGCGGTAGTACATACAATTTGAAAACAAAATGTTCTGAAAAGCTCTCGACTCTGACGCACGAAACCTATTTTATAAGGTAGTGTAATTTTTGGGTACGTGGTGTGAACCAGCAGGGTCATTATGTAATTATATTGCAATCAAGTTTCAATTACCTTCTGTCAAAATGTATTGAAAATTCGCTCTGTTGTCTAGCATCTAACAAAAATTGATAGCAATATTACTGTATTACCGCCTCCTTTGTCAACTTAAAACCTACATCAACTTCAAGTAAAAACCAATCTCGTATGCTTAAGAATAACTTATCTACCTACTTAGTTAGTATTATATTGATAACCAAGACTGCAGATTCTCAGAAGCCCATTTGAATTTCAATCGAACATCCGTCTGCTAAGCAAGAAGCTGCTAAGTCTTTAAGCGGCAGTGGATAAACATGTGTTCTTAAATAAATAAGTAGATTTTAGGTACGGGGTTTTTTAAGAAACCTTTTTTCTGAAATCTGTATAGAAAGTTTAAGTTTAGTAAATGGATCACTATTTACAGTAGATCTGCAAGAACACTGTACTAAAAATGCCATTCTAGGTTGTTTGCAGATGGATTTAAATTTCTATAAATTGGGCGTAGATACTTTTTTACGAAATGAGTGAAATGATGAAATTTAATGGAATAAGATGAGGAATGGCTTCACCTGCGACTAGCGCGGGTATTTCGCCAATGTCAAGTAATTAATAGCAAGGACAAATTCAATAAATACACATTATAAATAAAAATTGGTGATGACAGTGAAAAAGATGGCGGATGAATCCCTGGGCGTAGATATATAATTGACACCACAAATATCACCATCAATGATATTTTAAAATAAAGATACTTTATGCTGTTAAAAAAGTAGGACCGAATAAATATTGATGCCGCAGCCGTCTTCACACTTCACTTTTTAAGTTTTAAAAAGTCTATGGCTTCCATCGAGTTTAGCCGATGATACGAAACACTTTGTCGGTTCGGTGAGACTTTACAAACCAAATGAAACACATTACATTTAGAAGAGACAATGTAAAAACGTATAAGACTAGACATAGACAATTTGACAATTAAACGTCAAAGCCACATACACAATTGGACATGTGAAACTGCCAAATGGTACGAAAAGCTCCCTCTTTGTAAGTATATTAACTCGTTGGTCACGAAATATCAATGTCGGTTTTGCAAGTAGATTCCACAGGCTACTTGGAAAATAGGTAGGCGTGTAAAAGTTTTTGCTCCTTGAATGTAGGTAAATAGTAATAGTTGCATTGTATTGCAACAAGTTTATTATTTTACTGTGAACCAGCGACTGTGGTTGCTTTCCCGGCAGGCATGCACGCGAGATCTCAGTACCGTCAGAAAATAAACGAATTCTGACAAAAATCTAACAGAAAATATTATATCGCCATGTCTCCCTCGTATTAATCCCAAACTAAGCAACGCTTGTACTATGGGCACCATACCATGAATTGGGGAAAGACTAGGGAAAATTCCGAAATTTGCCATTTCCGAAATTTTACGGTTTTTTCTAGTGATCCGACCTTAGGCCGCTCGGATCACTGCACCGAGTGGTTACGGGTTTGATTCGCGCCAGTGGCAAATTTCGGATATGGCCTTTTCGGAAGTTACCCTAGTCTGGGTGTAACTGGGATCACCTCCAGTCCATTTTATGGTATCCATAGTACAAGCTTAAATGAGTTTGGGTTCCTACGATGAATATGTGTTGTCTGGTGATATTTACTATATTGTCTATTTTTCTTCTTTCTAGTCCGTTTTGTTTGCTGTCGGTACATCTAAGAGTACAATAGAGTTGGGTCAGCACAGTGCATTCACCGCGCTTGCGCTGCCCCGTGCTTTACTTACAGCGCATGCCATTACACTTCCCATGGCATTTCGTGTTTGTGTTGACTGTACCAATAAAAAGGAACATTTACTCGATCCGCTCTCGCTGCGCGTGAGTTTGAAACGCCTTTGTGTCAAACTAGGTCATAAACTTTAAGAATTATATCTTGCAGCAATAGACTTTGAAATAAGATAGAGAATTATATCAAGGGGTGAAGGGGAGGGCTATTTGGCGTAAGCGCCACTTTTGGGCGACATTGATTTATATACATTTAAGGAATCAGCTAATACTTTGATTTATTAAGATTTTTTAATTTAATTCAAGATTACTGTAAACTGTAAACGCTTAAATCAAATAGCCTCCTCCCTTTCACCCCTCGATATATAGGTACCAATCTAATCTATTACAAAGGCAAACAAGTTGGATTTTTTCATAAAGATGAAGCCTAGTCTTTGACACACTATTTGTGTCAAAACATACGAGTACACAAATTACATATTAATCTGTTTAAGAACATGAATAAGAATATCAAATTTATGTACTTAAAAATATATATTTATTTACCTGTTAACTGCAACTTCGTCAGCGTGGAATTAGTATCAGTAAAAAAGGTTTCTACTTTGCTACTTATGCTACTCATCATCATCCTCATCACACCTGTATTTCCCGAAGGGGTAGGCAGAGGTGGACTGCTGGGCACCCCCAATGTAATAGGGGGCGAGATTATACCGGGCTCATTCCTCCTGACCCAGTGTGGGTTGGTGAACATCACAAGCCTTTCTATAGACGTGCACGGTTTCCTCACGATGTTTTCCTTCACCGTTTCATAGCAAGTGCTATTCTCGGATGAAAATGAGAATCGCACATAAACCCAGAGGTGCGAGCCGGGGTTTGAACTTGCACACTTTGATTGCAAGGCGTGTGTTTAACCACTCGGCTACCACTACTTACAATGCTACTGTACATAAATAATGATTATGGAGAGAAGTATATAGACAAGAATGAATCTGATTGGTTGTCAAAGTATGTGAGGCGCATCGCACTCTGCGTGCATCGTTGCAACGCTTGCGCGCGCGCACCCCGACCGTGACTGCTGCGCCCGCGCTTCTCGCAGATTATCTGCGTGTAATCAGATTCATTCGCGAAGCGTAATTAGCGCAATTGCCCTCGGTACGTGCCACAGTAATAATGGTTGTTGTATAACTGACTAGTTTTTACTTAGGGGAAGAATTATTGAAACCTTGAAACATTTACACAATGTATACTAGACTAAAGGCCTGCGAAAGTCAACACGTCAAAACGCGTCCGACCAATAATTTGCTGATACCAGAACGGACGGTATTAACTAATAGAATAAGCTAATTTTTCGGCGAAATGTTTCCTATCGCGTGATTAGTCGTTTCGTTTTTGTCACAGAGAGTTCAATTTCAATAAAGGTGAAGTGGATTTAATGATACCAGAATGTTTAGGTTATATTCATAAATTAACTCAGTTTGGTTTAGTAGTAAACAAAAAAAAATTACAAATGTATTTGCAAGCATTATGAAATATTGGTAACTTCTGCTATTAATCGACATTAAATAAGGAGGACGTTTTAGTTCAACTTGTGCCTATGTTTTTGTAGCCAGTTTAGTCCCTTGATCGTCTTGTTTCAAAACCATTAAATGATAATTTTATGACTTTTTCGTAAATGCAAACGCTTTCACCCGACCATAACCGGTAGAATCGCATCGTTTTAACAATATTTTATGCGAGTAGGTAGGTCATTTTCAATTTTATGGTAGGTATATCAGAGAGATGCTGTAGATAAATCCCCTGATTTTATGACTAGGCATTATTTATAGAGTTTTTATATAAGAGTTTTGTAGCTTTCTATAACGTGTGCCTAACCATGCTTGAAAAACACGCATGCAAGTACTTAACTACGTACATACTTCTCAAATGCAAGAAAGAACGTTAAAATATTATGCGCTTAACATAGATATTCACACACCTAAAAACATTACCCTCATTTAGATGTTTGTGTCAACATGTCCTGCAGAATACAGTTATATGTAAACATGCATCGATACCGCTACACGAGCCGACCCACATCCCAAGATCTCTCGAGAACGAGTCTCAATCGACATCAACTCGGCACAGTTATATCGATTAATCGAATCAATAGTATTCAACTAGGATAATATTATCTTTATACTAAAACAGAGCTTACCATTCTATTTGCAATAGGATTTTATTTATTATTTAACAGAGAACCCTCCTTTGGCCCGTAATTTAGTAGCCCCTCTTCGGTTTTATCTGGCATCTAATAACTATTTCTTCTTTATCCTTTCCAGTGTTATTGTTAGTTGGGGTCGGCAGCGCGAGGTGGCTTCGCGGCGGTCGCTCCAACCAGCCTAAAGATACAAGTTTCGTGGGCGAGGCCACCAGCGAGCTGTCCACGGCCCTCTTCCAGGTAATTGCTAGGCAGCAATTGTATGGCTACACTGATTGATGGGTCTGACGTGGTGCACTGTTTACAGTTATGAACGTGCCTAGTGGGACAGTTATCTACGTAAGAAACAATGGCATACACAGTCATTATAGTATTATGGACCATTAACGCAGTTGCGCGAAATGCTATGCAATATGAATTAATAAGAATAATATATCATTACGCCTCTATTAGAAGGGTTAGGCAGAGGTGCACTGCAGTGCGCCCACATTTCGCCGATGTATTTTGGTCCCAATGTAATAGGGGGCGAGCCTATTGCCATTATACCGGGCACATTTTGGGCTATAGTCCACCACGCTGACCCAGTGCGGTTTGGTGTACATCACACGCCTTTCTATAGACGTCCAGGTATCCTCACGATGTTTTCTTTCACCGTCAAAACGAGATTCGCACATGAAACCCAGAGGTGCGAGCCGGGGTTTGAACCGATGGAGTTTGATTGCAAAGCGTGCGTTCGACCACTCGGCTACCACTGCTGGAATACCTACGAATTAATTATAGTATTACCGCAAATTTATTTTTTATCGATAAATACTAATGTTTTGTATCAAACTTTAGCTTAAATCATTCGCCAATTAGTACAAACTTGTTTTTTTTTATTCTCAGGGTTACATTGACGACAACAGAAACATTGCGTTCTCTCCACTCGGTTACTCCGCAATCCTCGCTATACTTGCCGAAGGTGCCACCGGAGAGACCAGGGAGCAACTAGTCTCAGCCCTCCACTTGCCACAAGACCCCATGCAAACCAGGAAAACCTACCGCTACATCATGGACAGATTGAAATATACACATGAGTACCAACTCAATCAACCAAAGTTGAAAAACTACTTCTACATTTACAAAAACTATACCATCAATGAGGACTACAAGAAAGTCTTGGAAGACTACTACCTAACTGAGGTCAGATCTGTAGAAAGATACAACCCTCATAGCCATATGCAAATTGACGATGTTGAAGATGAACAGGAAGATGAATTCACAATTGAGATCACTGATAAAACAGAAGGCAGCAAGAATGAAGAAATTGCAGACCTCACGCCTCCTAAACAGACGGAGGAGAAACTTATTTCCTTCGCAGTCGAAGACACTCCTGAGAAAGTAGACATCTCCCAGTTTGAGTACAAACCAGCGAAAAATATTAAGGAAACGATCAAGCTGGTAAAAACATACCCTAAAAAAGTTGAATCTGAAGATGAAGAGGAGACTATGGTGGCAGTTGAAGCGAGGAATCATGCTAGGAGTATGAACATTTTGCAGAACAAACACGACGTGTCATCAAGTATATCTGTGAATAGCGTTGGAAAGAAATCAAACCCACGTAAGATATTTTTCAAATACATCAAGGTGTATGGCAAAATTGTTCATATTTCTTCTTCTTAATATTGCTTCTATTGCTTCTTTTTAATATTTGAATTTATGATATTGTCACTTCAAAGGTATCCAATAACATGATGAAATGATTTCACTTTTTCAGCTTCGGTAACCGACTCCCTGATGATCATTTTCAATGGTATGTTCTTCCGCGGCTCATGGAAGAAATCCTTTGACCTCGTGGAGGCTGGAGTGTTCTACAAGTCCAGCACAGAAAAGAAGCAGGTGATCATGATGAAGACCAAGGGTGTTTTTAAGACGGGAGTTTTGCCTGAGTTAGACAGTGAAGCCATCAAACTGCCTTACGACGTAAGTGATCATTATTATGATTATTAATGGAATTATTAAAAGATGTGTCTAAGGGGCTGCTAGATGCAATCGGTGACCAGAGGGCTGGTTCATATCTCGCACAAAGAATCAGCATTGCCATTCCACGTGGCAATGCGGCCGGCCCAAGAAGCTTGGGCATGTATATTTTTTATAAATATGTTATTTTTAATGATCTTGACTTTGTATTATTTTTTCCAAATATAAATTATTCGAATTTGGACATTACAATTAAACATAAAGCGAATACGATCAGTGACATTTTATTTCTGTTTCAGGGTGGTCGCTACGCTCTTCTGTTATTAGTACCTCGTTCTCGCGACGGTCTCACCCGCCTCACTGCTGACCTGCCCGTGGCACCTCTGTCTGATATCCAGGAGAGCCTGAGTGAGGAAGAACTCTATGTTTCAATACCTTCATTCTCTGTTGAAACGACTACCAAACCTGTTGCTGCTTTAGCTAAGGTCTGTTCTTTTTTATTCAGCATACCTTTAGAAAACTCGCGCTATGATATGTAAAAGTATGTGTACAAAGTGTTGACATATACTTACATTATGTTAATACTTACCACATCACTCTCCCAAATGATTTCCTTAGTAACAATATGAACCCATTTATATTTAAATAACTAAAGCTATCTTCAACTTTTGTTAATTCCAGTTCGGCGTGAGTAGCATCTTTAGCCGTGATGCCGAGCTGAGCGGTATGTCTACAAGCGAGGGTCTTTTCGTCCAGGAGCTTGTGCAGCACGTCGGTGTACGCGTTGATAATGCCGAGACCTGCGCTACTGAATTAGCGGGTAAGCACCCTTAAGTGAGTTATTATTATAGTCTGCAACTTTGAAATGACACGTGTTTTACTTTTTACTTTGCCACGTGTTTACAGGTACTCACAAATATTTTCTTTTATCAAATCCAACAGTCAAATGCTTAAATAATGTCGAGTTCACAATATAGATAATTTTAAGTCCTCTCGGTAAAATTCTAACTTGTACTCCATTTAAATCATAGAAGTAAGAAGTAAGAAAAGTATTTATTGGTTACAAAACACAGAACAATACACATGCTCCATAAAACCAATTATTTAATTTGTCTGTGGAATGACGTCACGCTCAGATGGTTACATAATTAAATACATTTATATAAAATCAACGAGATATCTACACATAATGATTGACTTACTAATACATTATAAGTAGTATACCTTTAAGTTAAACAATCACAATATAAGTAGTTACATTTCAAGTGTAATAACAATATACAACGGAGAGAGGAATTCCTAACATTTGAAAGTTTCATACGTCCAATTTTGTGTGTGTCTGAACTCTGAAGTCAGATTGTTTACGTCAAGACGTTTAAGACAACGGTATAAGATTAGACGGTCGTGGCAACAATGACACCAATTTCGGTAAAACATTTTTGGACGTCTGTAGTTCCCATTGAGGTATCTATAATATGTGATATGATTGGATAATTTAATAACTCTTGTTTGTATTATGTTCACAGCCGCCAACCCAGTAATGGAGCTAGCAAAGAACCTGCCTCTGTCTCAATCAAAATCAATCCGTCGCTTCAACGTCGAACATCCATTCTTATTCTATATCATTGACTGTTTGGACAACCTCGTCGTTGTCGCTGGCAAGATCACTGACCCTGAGGTCCCTTACGATCCTGAATTACCATTCACCCACCCAAAACCCATTTCAGAATCTTCGTAACCAATTTAAATTCCGAATCACTTTGTTAGAGCCTTGCTTGTTTTTGAATCTTCGGAATCCCACCCGTTTCATTCGTAATTATTTATTATATACCTCTTAAACTTTGATTCTTGCTGTGAGATATTCAAGATTACTGTAAACGGACCAGACGCATTTGATAATGAAAAAGTACACAGCGTAGTTGTTAAGTTAGTTTTAAAGCTATAATTTATTGATTGTAATGTGATATGGTTAAGATTAAATTATTTATTTACATTGGCGGTTCTTGTTTTATTCAATAAAAATAAAAGTGGGTAGTATGATATTTTTTATGAAGAAGATTGACGTCAACGAATCAATGAATATCATAATAACGGTCGCGCTGGTCGTGGTCGGATGTATTACTGGAGACAATTATTGTAAGATATAATGGAAGCTAACAAAGAAAATGTACCGAGAACAAAAATACCGTTACCTCTAGAACCATTACCAGCTTTACCGAATTATTTATTAAAAGATAACAAAACGGTGAATGTAAAAAAGCAGCAAAGATGTGCATTAAAAACAATGAATTCTCAATCGATGTCAAAGGCAGGTCCTAGTAAAGTGAAAGTGAGGCTGGACAAATCTAGAAGTTTGAAGGTCGACACAAAACATGTGACTATAAGACAAAGAAGTGAGGACTTGGACTGGAACTACACAATTTTTAAAGACAATGAAGTTGACAAAGACGCAAGTATTATTTCTATAAGTGACGATGAAACATATTACGAGCAGATTAGATATTATTTCACTGAGAAGAAAAACAATATATCGGGTGCCACATCGTCGGCTGTTACTCCACTTAAAGTCTGTTTGGAGTCAAAAAGTGTTAGGAATTTGAAGAGGAGTTTAAAAAGGCCTCATAGTAGGGAGCTGCAGGGTCTGTCTCCTTTGGCACAAGATGAGAAACCTGATGATAAAGTAAAACGTCGGTTACAGTTTAAAGACAGAGAGAATGACTTGGGAACACCTGATTACTGTAAGTACAAGCTAACTATTAATTCACAGCCGCATTACAAATCAATTTGGTAATGAAAGGAGCCATTTTTACTAGTTTGTAGATTGATATTTTTCAATAATTTGAGTAAAAAAATTATGTTCTTTATTAGATATAACATTTAACATAGTAGGTATCCGAACAACGTTTGCATTTATCGGCTTCTAATTTTCCTACAAATAATTTAGGGTCTGCGTGTGTTCGTATTTCTGCTTCTTAAACTTCTCGACCGATTTTAATGATTTATTTAGTATTAATGTGATCACCTTGATCGTTCTTAGTTATAGTTAGACCCGATGGCTCGCGCTGTTGTAAACATATTATTCTGAACAACGGGGTCGAGGGCACATTTTCATAAATTTAAATGTCTTTACAAGCCGGATATTAGCTAAGATGACCCCATTTGACCGGGTGATGTACAGATTTGTTGAATATTTACCAATTATACATCGCTGACTCAAGAGCTGTGCAAATAAGTATAATATTTATTTATATTCTTGATCATCTTGGCAGTACGTTCGGCAGTTTGCGTTAAAAATGGATAAAATTCGTAACGTTGGTAACAGATGATTGTGTTTTAGGGAAACATTTGTACGTGAAGTGTCTGAATCGTGATTATACGAATGATGTGTTTGATTACTTATTGGCTGTTGAAGCTAGGCCTCTAGCTGTGCCTACAACATCCAGCTTCATTCGAGCCTGTGTTATCAATTGGCTCATGAAAGTTAATGTGAGTATTTGTCAAGGCGTCGTTATGTCATAATCTTAAATATATTAACTGTTACAGTAAAGACTGAGACTCCATTGAGACGTCAGAAGGCACCGTCACAAAGAAAAAAATGAATCAATTTCATTACAGAAGCATACTTTATTCCACAATTATTATTATCACCATTGTGGAAGTGTACGGTTTAAACTTCACATCGCACAATGGAGTCTCACCCTCATCTAATAATTGTTGAAACATTCATCTTTATCTCAAAATAGACCTCCTACGATACTTAAACTTCGAAATTTAGTTGGGTATAAATATTTAGGTACTTACACTTGGAAGCAAAATAACGGGACACCATAATAAATAAGTAAATTAGGACAAATTTACGATATCCGAGATATTAAAGTAATTTTTGATGACCCGAATTAATTGCTCCGTCCCAAGTAGGTATATTAATCTAAAAATCTATAATGGCACTGCTATTGCAAAGTAAAAGCAATTAACAAAATTACTCAAGAGGTAATTGCATTGAAGGTAATATCCACAACAACTGACACCTCATAATAGAAGGAGTTATAGGATGATATAGTCAGATATAGATATAGTCAGGCCACATAGCAGATGTCAGGCCCATCGCTTTAAGTAACTTTACTTTTATCACTCCAGGGTCCAAATGGAAATCCAGCTACCATCCAATCAGCTTGCTGGTACTTAGATTCCATATTAGGCACGGGTCACGTGGAGGTCGACAAGCTCCAGCTGGTAGCAGCAGCTTGCTTCTGGTTAGCACAGAAGCTGCAAGGGCCTGTCGCTCCAGCTTTGAAGCTAGTCAAATGTTCGGATCGAGCTTTTACCGCTGAGAGTCTGCTGGCGGCGGAGAAGGCTATTGTGTTGAGATTGGTATTTTCACTTATCAAATATATTTCCTTCTATATTTAGGTCACAATTCTCTTGCGTCATGATGTGTGGAGGAAGATATGTTCATTGGCAGAGTACTTCAGATCGCGTAACATAATTAAATTACCTATAATAATGTCTTAACAACAAATAAATAAACATGAGTCAGTAATAAATGATTACGACTATTATGAATTCTGCTCAAGGAATTGTCTTATTGACTTGGCCGCCTAAAAATTTAGCAATGATGACGATTTAGAATGATTAACTAATATCAGGGGCTTTACCCCACCTCTTTAAGTAATATTATTTCAATACTAACTGCATATTTTTGACAGACTTAGACTTTTGAGAGACTTAGAAGCTGAAAGTTAATGTTCAAGGGTTAAGGTGGTAAGGGGGCAGTTTTCTTATACGCAAGTCCGAGACACATTCCTCGTATCATCACACAATTCTACATTTTTTCCAGCAATATCCCCGTCAACCAATAGTCGCTCAGGAATTCATAACGTACCTCTCTTGGTGGTGCGATCATAACCATCCTGGTGAGATTGAGACAGCTGCCACCTTCCTCTGCATGTCCGGCATGATGGTGGAAAAGGGGCTTTGTGAAGAGTATCCTTCAGTTATCGCCGCTGCAGCAGTGAAGAATGCCTTGATACTATTAGAGAAGAAGGACCTGGTGGGGCGTCTTCATATATGCCCTGTGTGAGTTTATTTAGTATTGATTAGGAGAGCCCGTTTATCAAGATGTGTCTTAATGATTATTCCTACATCTTCTTCTTCTCTTTTTACAAAAATGAAATTCTGTACAAATGAGGAAAGCCTGTACCTGCAATTAGCGGTGCTTATGGCAATGTTGAGTACTTAATAGCAGTGACAAATTCAATAAATACACATCTAAACTAATATGATATAAAGGGAATATTTGTATTTTTGCATGTAACGTATAAACATAAAAACTATTGGACTGATTTCAAAAAATATTTTGCCGTTAGAAAGCTACATTAAAACTGAGTAACATAGGCTATATTTAATTATCCAAAAATGTTTAAAAATATGTCCCCAGGGCTTTTTGGGCGATATTTGATAAGGCGATAATTCCGGTTTTCTATTTGAATACCTAATGGCTTCAAATAATAATGTCGACTCGCCATTCTCGCCAGTCGAATCCACTATTATTTCAATAACTTCAATACTGGAATAAACAGGGTGTATCAGAAGTCCAAAATAATATTTTGGGTGCATATACGGTGTATATTGGGTGTATATTAGCAGTGGTAGCCGAGTGGTCGAACGCACGCCTTGCAAATCAAAGTGTGCAGGTTCAAACCCCGGCTCGCACCTCTGAGTTTCATGTGCGAATCTCATTTACATCTGAGATTACCACTTGCTATGAAACGGTGAAGGAAAACACCGTGAGGAAACCTGCACGTCTGAGGGATCTTAACTAGTTCTCGATAGATGTGTGATGTCTGCCAACCCGCACTGGGCCAGCGTGGTGGACTATGGCCCAAATCCCCCTCGCATTGAGGGGAGGCCCGTGCCCAGCAGTGGGACGTTAAAAAGAGCTGTAGTTAGTGCATATACGGTAGCTGACACGTAGATGTTTAGTGAAGGTAGACTATACCTAATTATCATTGTTTTTGAGTTACAGACCTTAGAATATTTACCACAGGTATCGTATTGTGGCATTAGGGCACATCCATAGCCCTGTTTAACAGTGTACACTACATCAACGACAGGCAAGCTACATTCAGGAAACAGAACTTGAAAATTTAACTTAAGACTACAGATATTAGACTAGAGAAAAAAAATGAAATCATGATCGAATTTCGATCAAATTTGTATACCATTCGGTTGTATACTCGATACTCATGCAAACGGCCAAGTATTATTTCAGTCTTCTGAAACATCCTGTATAAAATACATTCGTGAAACATGTGAAAATATGCTAAATTAAATTTACTTATTGCAACACGAGTCGATGCTCTAAACCGGTTTAAATGATTAAGCAAGAAGAACAGATGTCTCATCAAAAGATGGTGACGTAGAGTGAGGTTATATACATAAGTATGTACTTAATTTATAGGTCATTCACAAGAAAATTTTATTTCATGTGTATCTTGAAAACAATCACACACAAATGAAACTTATTATTTTATTCTCGAAACGTCGAAATTTCGTAGTGCATAAATAAGTACACTTGAAGGGAAAATAACGGGACACCATAATAAATCTGGTATATTTAATAATAGTTAATAATGACAAATTTATAATTGCTGATGATCCGAATTAATTGCTCCCTTCCTAGTGTATTTTTCTAATTATAAGTATTATTATATTCTCCGTCTACGGCTACTTATTACACTCGGGAAGAACATATATTAAGTCACCATTAAACTTCAGGCAATCTGGGGTCAAGAGTAGCGCGTCCATTTTTTTGCCAATACCAAAAGGAATTCTTTATATTGATAAAGAAGTTCACGAAGTTTTTCATTTTTGTCATCAAGACACGAGTCAAAATTCGGGAGAGAGGGTATTTTTATAATCTATACTAATACTACCTGACCGGGCGAACTCCGTAGCGCCTTAGAATTAGTGACATACGAAAGCAGCGCCACGTACCGGGTCCAATTGTGAATCTAAACCACAAAATACACACAAAATTTCACCCAAATCGGTCTAGCTGTTTAGTAGTTCAGTGAAATACACACAGTAGAATTATATATTTAAAGATTATAAAATGTTTGAAAAATAAATGTCCACCCGTGTGAAGCCGGGAGGGGCCGCTAGGTCACTAATATCTGAGAAACTAAGAATTCATTTGAATAAACTGCCAATAGTGCTCATTTTATAGGCATAAAACTACGACCAAACTTTACTTGTCAGCACTGCAAATATTGTTATCTCTCTCGTACATTACGGCTGCGATAAGGAAAGCAATACACGAAGCATAAAGTCATTTACTTTGTTTCCAACATAATTGGCACTTGTTTGTTAGTTTACTGGTTTATATTCATGTCCCGTTTTTATATCTTTCATTGCTCCCTAGTGTAATTCCCTCAACTAAGTTTCCATCTTTTACGTATGTATAAGGTATATAATGACTATAATGACATGACGTCTTCATTTATTAAACCTAGTAAATAACGAGTTTATTTAATGTGTATTATATAACTTTAGTTTTTTGGATAGGTAGAAATAAATAGTGGTATTGGTCATTATAATACTCTCTATGATCACTGAGAAATAATAATAATTGTTGTTTATCAGGTTTAAATCAGCAGCTCATAAGGCCATCAACCTATCCTACACTTGCTCGATCCTTCGTCGGGCGGTGCGCACCGTGGCTGCGCCTACCTACGAGTTCAAAGTACCACTTCAGCACTACGGGATTCCACCCAAGTGCATCGCGCAGAGGATCGTCAACGCAGCCAATCACTTCACGCTGATCGACGTCAGAAACACTGACAGAGGCCGTTATAGTATTCAACCCGCGTGTCAGAATTTCAATATGGAATAGTTTCATTTGTTTTAAAATTTAAATTGAACTGAATTTGCCGGCGGACATTTAATAATGAAACAAATGAGCATCGGGTTTTTATATCAGAGACCCAATTCTCGCATGATCGACGTCGTACATATTTTTTAGTTTTAATTCGACATAAATATCTATTAAAGGTTATGTCTTTCTTTCGGGAATTTCCCCCATCCGGCAAATTGAGTAAACTTTAAAGTTTTTGCAATCACCAAAGTAAATACAAGACCCTTTATTGAAGAAATTCATGAAATTTTGCAACGGGGATACATTTAGATTTTTAATATTTTAAATATCTTACGATTTGGCAACGGCATACTGGCTGGCCGGTATGCAAATTACACGCTACAAATTAACATACTTGCCTTAACATACAACTTAAGATTTACAAGACATAACATGTAAATGACCTGGGCCCCAAGTCCCCTAACACTATGTGGTGTTGCTATAACTTCATGTTATGAGGCATGAAATCAACATATTTTATCACTGATCAGTCAATCAGACATAGTCACCTTGCAGCCATTAGACTAGTCATATTCTAGGTGCAATAAATAAAGGTTTTTTTCATGCTTTAACTATAAATTCATGGCAACTCCGCAACGATAGTGCCACAGAATCTGGGGCCCAGCGGTGTATTTTTAAAAATGGTTATATTATGGTATTACCAAATTGTTAAATGCTTAGTGATGACACATAGAATTTTAATTGACTTATAGAGACTTAAGTATAATGACGTATTTTGTGGTTGACCGCGATTGTGTGAAGCGGTGTTTAATAATAACACTAATTATTTGGTCCACTAGTTATGACTATGATAATACTGACATTAAAAATACTAATAAGACTTATTTCTGGTAGGTATTGCGTTTATCTCAAGGACAGGTGCATTTATTTTAGTGAAGTTTATTTTGAATAAAAATCGAATCATCACTATTGGTAGCATACTAGATTATAATGAACTAAATTCATTGTCGTCATTAGTCCTACCTAGTTTGGTACCAACCGAATCAGTATCATTATCAACTTAAATATAGAACTCGAATAACTATTAAATACGTATTAATGTCATTTTATATTTGTGTAGATATTATAAGTATTGCATCCTATTGTAAAATTTTCCACGACGGTTAGTGACCGCAATGCCCGACTTTGCAGTTATCCTTGAAAGTATGGGGTTTTCAGAGGAAATTCCAACATTCTCCAAACTTGCATGCCTGCATACAATTTGATAGTTTATTAATCTTCTGTTCAATTTTATTGAGGGTAAGATACACTATTGCCTACTCATGTTTCCTTTATTATCTTCCTTTAAGACCAATTTAATTAATGACCTACTTAAAAACGTCCATTAGGAACTATTAATAAGGTCCTCCGAACTCGGTTTTGTAATAGATACGTTTATTACTCTGTTCTTCTTGTTTTGTTTTTGTTTGAGCCCTTCAGAGACCTATTTTTCAATCCTCACACAAAATGTCAATTCACTAAGTAGGTACCAAACAACTTAACTTATTTTTAACTTTATGTGTCTCTCAATTGCAGTAGAGTAATCCATAGAGGCTATCTAATTGTCGACAAATATTTTCTTTTTTATTTTAACGGCCTCAAAAACAGTAGTTTCTAATTTGCGGAATATACCTACACTGTTTGTAAATTTTTTTGGCTATTGAAAACTTGGTCCTTATTTAGTTTTTAGAGAATAATGAATGTAAACGGGATAGGTATTTTTCATAAATATGCTTAGCTAGGTGAATATTAGATTTAACGGTGTATTTTCTGTCGCGAGGATTAGATTATTAGTCTATACCATTGGTCTATCCTATACCCAGTATAAAATTTTAGTCTATAGTATTGCTGCCAGGAAAATCATCTCTCATCTCTAGTAGCCACTGAACTTAACGTAGCAATTGCTTGATGGATTCACTCGCCATCTTTATCAACTTGCATCTTGCATTTTTATTGTTAAAGTGTATTGAATTTGTTATTGCTAATAATTACTCTATACTGCTAGAATACACACTTATTGCGTATGCAGCCATACTTTCATCTTATTTCATAAAAATAGAAGAATTCCTTGATTTTTAATTTTTCTTCTTTTAAGAAATTATGAATAAAATTTTATTATTATATTGACAAATTGATTTTGGCATTCTGACGTCACAAAACAGGTACTCATTGACTCATTGAAAATACATTATGATTACGTAGTTAAAGTAGGTAGGTATGTTTAGGCCTGAATCAGTTCAATTAAAAGGAAAACCCCTTTTTTCATCATTCGTGACCAATAAAGAAAATGTATGTATTTAATGAAACCTATGTTAAAATAATACTTATAGCTCAAATAAAATTGTTATAACCGAGTGTAGGTACTTTTTATTTATACTCATCAAATCAAGGCTTCTGCATTCCAACTTTATTAAGTTGCTCTGTGTTTTTTTTCTTTGAGATGACATCGACATGCATCATGACATAAGTCTTGTCTTGGTGTCACTCGAGGGAGAAAGACAGTCCAATAAGATTAGGTAACTCATATTATCAGTTACGTAAGTAATAAAATGTAATTCAGAAATATCTATCCGCTGATTTCATTCAAATCTAATCTATAGCACCGTCAGGTGTTTTATAACAATTTTGTATGTCTCCACACACGTGCAGGATACACATACACATGTGTATCCTCGGATATGGCGGTCAAATCAGAGGAATGGAAGGTAATCAACTTTGTGCGCAAATTTGCTTGAATCTTAATGTCAGCGATGCAATTATTGTGTGCAACAAGACATGGCCCCTATACCCCCTATTACATTGGGACCAATATACATCGGCGAAGTATGGGCGCACTGCAGCGCACCTCTGCCTACCCCTTTGTGGAATACAGGTGTGATGATGTATGTACTTATTTATAACATGTCATGACGACAACGAATTCGACATTAAACACATTTAGGAGCAATGAATCACTAATACGAAACTGATAGACGCGCCCATCAATATTTTTGTTCATACTAAAAAGAACTGTATTCACTCATAAATAAAGTGCATTCTTCAACGAAGTATCATTGACAGTGCGAGTGAATTGTGACGCGTGTTTGTGTGGCCTTTACCACGGAAATTCAATCTTTATGTATATTGGTACAGAGTTCGTTTTGGTAATAGCAAAGATTTCGACGTGCTCATCTTAACAGCCCAGTGTACGTGGCTCTATGGTGCATCAAACTAAACAAGTATATTGCCGTCTTTCTCATGGTTATAATGTATGAGCAGGAGGATAATATATTTAGTATTGCCAAAATTAGTTTAGTACCAGTTTGCTATCATTAGATTCTGAACCGATTACTTTGGATTAAATAGATTATTTGAATGAACTCTCAGTGATAGTTTCCGAGATATTTTTAGATTTAGAAAAAAAAACATAATTCCTATATTCTAACTGTACCTACCTACGTGATAATATAAAATATATTTCAAATAAACGTATTAATCGAGCAGCAACATTATTTTACTATCCTGTATTTAAATACTGTAAGTAGTAGATATTATTATACTTATTAAGAATATCAAGGAAAAACATAAACCGGCTGGTCATGGGAAAACCAATACTTGAAGACCGGACTTCTCCTACTACAAAACTAAGAAATGTTACTCCAACGCAAATAGAACCCTCACTCAAGAGCGTTAATGTTAAAACTTGAAGAACAGCCCGTTTCACAAACGGCATCTTACTATTGTAGTAGGAAATAAAAGGTTGATTTAAATGTGTCTTTATATTAACGAAATTAAAACATAAAATGGAATGAACACGAAGCTGCAATAATATATGTAGTAGGAAACTCTTGTTTACGGTCATTCGACCGGCAGCGTCAGTAGTTAGTGCATGTCCGTGAAACTCCTGAGCATGTATATCTTGATGAAGTGATCTATATTAATAGGTACATGTGGGAGGGATCTAAGTGGATAACAGTTAACATATTTCCTTGTTTATATATTTGTGCAACACCAGGAACTACTGCCACGCAATAATGTTACTTATAAGTAAGTACACACTTCCTAATTTATTATGACAGCGTTTAAAATGCTGCGAAAACGCATAGATAGGTATTTTGAAACGGTCGAATGATTTCGACAAGATTTTTACAAACCTGTTTTATATAAATATGTTTTACCAGAAGTAGCTAAAGTACTTTAGTACGTCACTATAAATATACATCGACTTACGAAATCTCGCGGGAGTTTTGAAAAGTGTTTGACATTATGTGTTTATTTGCACACGGCACCCTATTCACACACAAAATTCGAACGTTGATTTTTGCCAATATAAAACGAACTGTATTGACTCATAAAAAAGTTAATTCTTCAACGAAATTACATTGACAGCGCGAGCGAATTTTGACGCGTGGGAGTGTGTCTTATACCACAGAAATTCAATCTCTATGTATATTGAAACAGAGTTCGTTTTGGTATTGGCAACATTTTGACGCACAGCTTTTGATGCTCCAGTTTGCGCGGGCTTTATTGAATACAATGGTGTCGATTTTGCAGCCATCGACTAAACTAAACGTAGTGCCGTCTTTTATACATCCATAAAGTATGAGTAGGACGGCAATAGTTCTAGATCCGTTAAGTACAGTTGTACTTTGTTAACATCAGAATCGATATCAATATCTCATAAATTGCATGACGTCTTTCGAAGTCATCTTAACAATAGTTTTTAAACGTAAGAAACTGTACTTACTAGTCTATATAATAATAATAGGTACTACATCACGTCTATTTCCGGGGTAGGCAGAGATGCACCGCTAATAATTTACGAGTAATAACTTCCTTCCCGCTAAAGACCTAGCTCATCTTGACAACATAGTAGCAACATAGAAATTACGACAGTCTTTAAACAAAATACAACCTTTTTCTTTATCTACTATTAAAAGTTTTATTGGTGACTGTGATTTAAATGACAGAAATCAAGTAAGATTAACAGATTTTTCTATCATCATTTTAATACGTATATTTTCAAAGTATGATCGTATTCTAGAAAATAATAAAAAAATAATCGTACGAAATAAATAATCCCAATTTTGTGTTTCATTTCAGGTATAACAATATGCACGTTAGTCTTAAGCGTACAAACACAGAACCCGTATTCAAGTTCATACTTCTTCGATCAGATATTTTTTGGTGACAGCAGGCAGCCATTTTATCAAAACAGCCAACAGGCATTGCCAGTAGTATTGAACCGGAATGGTGCTTCAGTTGAAATAGAAAAAAGTGATGAAGTTGCAACGTCAACTACATATGGTATAGAAAAGCAACCGGCAAGTGGACAATTCTCGAATGGACAAGTTCCACAAAGACTTAGCGGACAGGTTCCACAGATACCTGGTGGACAACCCCCCCAAATGGCTAATGGACAGATTGCTCTAACGGCCCCACTGGCTAACCCAGGCCTTCCAGCATCTTTAGGACAAGCACCACATAGTGAAATAGTCTATAAAAAGTTCTTATATTCAGTAATCAATGTAGGATTGAATCTATTAAAGGTAAGTTTTTGGACATCATTTACTAGATTTTTTGCTCATAAACCTAGTTTATGTATGGTCCTCTAAAAACTGGTATAAATAATGTTCAGTTTCTAAGTTTAATGGACGTAATTACAAAAATAGATTTAGAAAATCCGGAATAAAAGCTGATTGGTCCCATAAAGGAAGTGAGACAGATATGGGTTTTACCATTTATTAATTAGACCCAGTTTACAAGACTGGAATTGGAACGAATATTTTTGTTCACCGAAGGACGGTGCTAGTTATAGGTCTCTTGTTGGTCTACTCAATGTCGAGCAAGACAATTTTTTTTTGATGTTGTCAACATTATTAGAGCCGTAGTTAGTGCTCATCATAGGGCTCATTTTTCATGATGTAGTATCTTATCTAAATCGGTACTACCAGGATCATTGTAAAAATATATCTAATACTAGCGGTCCGCCCCGGCTTCGCACGGGTTTATATAGCCTATGTTACTCAGTGATAATATAGCTTTCAAACGACAAAATAATTTTTATTTGAAATCGGTCCAGTAGTTTTAAAGTTAATTCGTTACATACAAAAATACAAATCTTTCCTCTTTATAATATTAGTATAGAAGTATAGATAGTGTAAATATTCCTGCTGGGCCCTAAGTCCCATAACGCTATTCTTGCGGAGTTGCTATGACTTCATTTTTTAAGGCATGAAAACAACATCTTCTATCAGTCAAAGCTAAAATATGAGTGGTCTAATAGCTTCAAGGTGACAATGTCTAATGTCTACACTGGTCATATTTTAGCTAACATTGATAAAAGGTGTTGTTTTCATGCCTAAAAAAATGTACTCATAGAAACTCCACAACAATAGTGCTTGGGGACTTGGGGCCCTGGAATGGTGTATCAAATATAATAGGTACTGCTCTGTCACCACTATCTTTTAGCAGTATTGTTTTGCTACTCAGAATTTAACATTAGTATAAATTGTATCAAAAAAATACATACCGAGGGTAAAAGCGACACTTTTGGGCGATATTGACTCATACAGGGTGTTTCAGAAGTCCGAAATAATACTTTGACGTTTGCATCAGTATCGGGTACACAACTGAATCGTAATTCCATCTATTTATATAACTCGTAATATCTCGAGTCCTATGTAAAATTTGCATGTTCTCTTTTGTGAATATTGGTAGTCACCCCTCATAAGTGTAGTTAACACTGCTGAATAGGGTTATGGATGTATCCAAAGGCCAGAACACGATACCTGTGACAAATAGGCAAAGGTCTATAACTCAGGAACTGTGATAATTAGGTATGAACTGTCTTCACTAAGCATCCACATATGAGTTACCGTAAATGTACCCAAAGTATTATTTCGGACTTCTGATACATATTTGGAATGTCGCTAAAGTCAAATAGCATTTCACCACTCGATATAGTATTCATCGGGTACTGCTATAAGAAATAGTGGTAAGGCCTGATTGAGTATGGGAATAAAATTACTTACTGTTTTAAGAATCCCGTTACATAACACCAGATTCTATGGTCCGCTCTCATTAACCGACTTCCAAATGGAGGAGGTTCTCAATTCGATTGGTATGCTTTTTTTCATGTATGTACATCGATTACTCTTTTTCAGGACATCAATTACTCTGGCAATGTTGTGTTATCGCCGTACTCCATAACGTCAGCCCTCGCTCTCTTGCAACAAGGGGCGAAGGGATCGACCCAGCAACAGTTAACAACAGCGCTGCAAATAACTCCCATTGAGTCTGCCACATCATTTGCAGAAGTCGCTGCGGACTTTGAAGTAAATAATCTAGAAAACCTGCAACCGTCAAAAGAAGTCGGGCCTACTACAGCCCTTTTAACGTCCCACTGCTGGTCACGGGCCTCCCCTCAATGCAAGGGGGATTCAGGCCATAGTCCACCACGCTGGCCCGGTGCTGGTTGCCAGACTTCACACATCTATCGAGAACTAGTCAAGTTCCCTCAGACGTGCAGGTTTCCTCACGATGTTTTCCTTCACCGTTTCATAGCAAGTGATAGTCTCGGATGAAAATGAGATTCGCACATAAATCCCAGAGGTGCGTGCCGGGGTTTGAACCTGCACACTTTGATTGCAAGGCGTGCGTTCGACCACTCGGCTACCACTGCTATGTCGGCTACCACTGCTGTGTCGGCTACCACTGCTATAAGTCGCGCCTATTCGTTGTAAATTGATATCGCAATATGCTTAAGTAATTTTTTGCTGCGAGTAATTTTTTTTACAGTACCAAAACTAACTGAGAAACCCATTATTTAAAGAAATTACATCGTTAACGCGAGAAAATTTTGACACGTTGGTCGCGTGGCTTTTACCGCAGAAATTTAATCTTCATAAATATTAAGCCAGAGTACATTTTCAAAAAAAAGCTTTTAATGCGCTCGCCCATGTGAGTGCAGTAACTTGTATAAACCATGTATATAGAATATTTATTTTTATAGATTTGGAGAAACCTCCAAATTCAATCCATACAAATATAACAAACAACAACTTACTAATTGAAATAAAATTTTCGTAACTAATTTAAGTAAATGGTTTAAACTGGAGGTTAGTTAAAATAATATATAGGATATTAGAAGAATTTTTCTATGTATGTTATTGAAAGCACATGAATTCGGATTAATAATGTATTCATAAAGTTTGACTCAGCCCCTTTTCTTTTGTTTTCCTTCCAGAAACGGAGTGCCCGTAATATTTTGAAAACGGCGTGCAATGTATACGTCGCTAATGACTTCAACCTCAATCCTGCTTTCAAGAGCATAGCTAAGCAATCATTCTACAGTGATGTTACACCGATCAGCTTCAGCCGGCCCGCGTATGCAGCGAAACAAATCAACAATTGGGTCTCTACTCGTACAAACCACAAAATTGAGAATCTTGTTACACAAGGTATGTGTAGACTTTTACAGATAAGTTCATTACATTGTGCTGCCCAGTGGATACACAAGTCACATATTGATTGCTATATTACAAATATTAAATATAGCGGCCCGTCCCGGCTTCGCACGGGTTTCTAATATAGCCTATGTTACTCAGTGATAATATAGCTTCCTAACGGCGAAAGAATTTTTGAAATCGGTCCAGTAGTTTTTAAGTTAATTCGTTACATACAAAAATACAAATCTTTCCTCTTTATTTTTCCTTTTCTTTTATTATTAGTATAGAACTAGGTATAGATATAGATATTGAAGTATAGATAGATATAGATTTATAAAATCATTTGAGGACGGCATGGTGTAGTGGCTTAAATGTAGGCAACTCGGATCACTGTACCGTGTGGTTGCGGGTTCGATTTCGTCAGCGGCAGATTTCGGAGATGGCTTTTTTGAAATTAATCCAGTCTCGGTCTAACTGGGTTCGCCCCCAGTCTATTGTATGGAACCTATAGTACAATCTTTGCTTAGTTTGGGTTCATACGATAAGTATGTATAGTCTGGTAGTATTTATTTATGATTCTGAAGTAAGTAAAAGTAACTACTCTAACTATTCGAGCGTGAGCGTAGAAGTGATTCAAGCAAAAGCATTTGGCTTAGTTGGAGGGGTTAACGGAACTGCTAGAAATGTAATGACCTCAGATTCTAGAGATCTTTAAAATTAACGACCGGAGCTATTAACGGCAATCTTTTTTCATACATCCGGCCTAGCTGTGAAGATACCGTTATTAAATTTTTCGTCCTCAGTTCTTTCAACATTATGTTGTTTAAGTCACTTTGTTGATACAGGCAAAGTGAAGCTGATACAGGCAAAACCTGTTCTTGAGGTTTCGTCTACGCGGGTAGGGTAGAATCACTCAGATGAACCGCAGAATAAAAGATGATAAATAGAGACTCATCAAATTATTTAGATAGATAGATAACTCTTTATTGTTCCACCGCAAAAAGTATTAATATTACACACAGTTTACACAGTGTGTCACAATGGGCGGCCTTATTAGTGATAAAAGCGATCTCTACCAGGCAACCTTATTTAGTTTTAAATATCCAGAACCATTAAAACGATTTTAAAAATTCCTTCACTAATCCTACTGATGTTGCACTACGCTGTAAATTTCTTGTAAAATCAACCAATAACGTTTGATTTATGAATCTCACAAAGATTGTTATGAAATAACTCAACATTTTGTACCAAAATGTCAACATAGTCTTATATTGACGTATTACATAATGATTGAATTTATCTTAGAATTACGCATGGTCCTTATTATACGGAATTAGTTGGCTAGGTGCTATAAGTGATTTGATTTATATGATGTGGTTAAATCTTACTGTGTTTTATGGTTAAATTAAACAAGATAATTTAAGTATATTAGTAAAAATCTTTCCAGTAGATAAAAATAATAAGCATATAAAAATTAACATGAGCATATTATTTTCTCATATTTACGCGAATACTATACATTGAAATAAAACTATTTTACGGATTTTATCGCGTATATTTACTATTTTACCTTCCCGACGTTTCACGGGGGGACTGAGGTGTTAGACGTCCTGTCAATAACTGGGTACCCTCTTATTTACTTGTTGTTTGCGGTCCGATCCACGCAGAAAGTGCTCACAGTGTCTTGAGGTCTTGGTTTTGGATTTAATCATATTCATTACTGGATCCCAAGTTGGTGGTAGCACCCAGCCGTCTTCCCTATTGAAATTAGGATGTTTTTTAATTTCAATGGCGGGAAAACAAACGTCGGGAAAATAAAATAGTAAATATACGCGATAAAATCCGTAAAATAGTTTTATTTCAATTAACATGAGCAGTTAAAAAAGTTCAGTAATTAAAATTCTCCCGCCATTATCATTAGACATGAAGTCAGACTTTAAATAATTATGAAATCGCAATCACCTAGTCTTCATATTTAAAACGTGTTAATTATCCATTTATAGAATCCCTGGACATAAACACACAGGTAGTCCTAGTGAATGCGGTGTATTTCAAGGGACTGTGGGAGAAGCCATTCCTCGTGACTCGTACGAAGGAGAAGGAATTCCACCTCAGTAGTGGAGCAACGAAAATAGTTCCATTTATGACCACTCATCGACACATGAGGAATGGTTTTGATTCGACTATTGATGCGAAGATCGTTATCCTGCCATTTGAGGTAAAGAACTTATTTGGAACTTGAATGAATGCCAATTAGCTCAATACATGATGATGCAAATTTTAGGTTGCTGTTGTACCCATTTGTTAATATCAGTTTGTCTTCATTTCCAGCGGTCAGAGTACACCCTGATGCTGATACTTCCATCAGAAAAGCTAGGTGTCAGTGGCACTCTCGCCCAGATGACTGACGTGAGGCTGCTCAGCTATCAGAGTTTCCCACACATGCAAACTTCCCTACAAATCCCTAAGTTTACAATCAAAGCCGATACCGATTTAGTTCAGCTGCTCAGAAAGGTAAGCTGTGAAAGTAATTTACTTCCTTTACTTTAAATGGAGTTCAAACCTTAAGGTAGTTATAGTATTAAAATCTTCAATTATTTGTCATGCAGTTAAACCTATCGCATAGACGCTAGCGACAGGAAATATCGTGTACTTAATTCCGAAGATATATGCGTAAACATGACAGAATAATTTCCATTTGATTCAGGTGCATGTTATTTACTACTTATAATTATTTCTAGGTGGGCATTACCAACATCTTCGGCCCCAGCGCAGACCTAAGTGGGCTGGGCTACTACGAGTCCTCCTCTCCTCAGATCTCGTCAGCCGTCCACTCAGCTGTACTATCCATAGATGAAACAGGAGGCTCCGCTGCCGCCGCTACTTCATTCGCTGCTGTTGCTTTATCAAATGACGAACCTCCACAAACCTTCAAAGCTGATAGACCTTTCATTGCTGTGCTATGGGATGAAATGACATCCTTGCCAATATTCATGGCCAGGATTGAAGATCCTACACAATAAACTTTGAGCAATACGTTAGGTATCCATTGCAGTCAGTTGTTCTGTAATATAGTAGATGCTTGTAGTTGCTGGTCGTATACGTATGAACGTAATATACGTATTAGAACTGTTCGATATTCTATGTTAATACCACTTGCCGTCTTAGTTTTGACACTGTTTTTACTACGACACTTATAAATGTTGTTCATAAAAGTTAATATTTGTGCCAAAACATTTTGGTATTCTTACCATTCTTAGTTTAAGTATTTTATAAATTAAGATAAAGCATTGAGTGTTAAAAAATAATACAATAAAGGAAAATTGGATCTAGTCTAATTTGTGCTTAGTTTATACAGCATTACAGACTATATAGAAAACTATCTGTTGGATCTTAAGAAATTATTTACGAACTAACCCTTAGCAAAAGTACCTGAAAGAAGTGAGTTATGGCCGGGTACACTATTACAACCAGTCAATTTTCTTTTCTAAACATTTATTGGACGAACTAATATAAACGTTGATTATAGAATAACTCAGTATATATATACTTACTTACTGTGTATTTGGGACGAAATTATGGGACCCTTTCAGGCGTAGACTTTCTAAATATGTGATAGTAAGCAAATACAGAGGACATTGATTTATATTAATTTAAAATATCGAGAGGTGATAGACTTGTGTAATATTGACGTAAATACACGTTTAGAATCAGTGATTTTTTCTGCGTTGAATAAGTATGATCTCCTGTAAAGTTAAAAAAAAATCGCTTAAGTTAAAGTAGCCTTTCACCCCTCGAAATGGTATTTAGTAATAATATTCTTTATAGATGGGTTTAACAGCATGTTTAGCCCCTTCGCAGACTTCAGTGCGGTAGGCTCCTATGGGGTCTCATCGCCTCAGATCTCTTCATTTGTCCATTCAGCTATACTCTCTTTTGGCGAAGAAGGAGGGTCTGAAAGCACCCCCACTTTGTTCTTCGATCCCGTTGCTTTAGTATACAACGGACCTCCAAAAGAGTTTAAAGCTGATAAACCATTCATTGCTGTGGTTCGGCATGAAGAAACCTCCTTACTATTGATCATGGCTATAATTAAAGATCCTACACAGTAAACTTCAGATCTTATTTTAAGAAAGGTCCATTGTTGTGCCACATATTGATAGTTTGTAGTTGCTTGCTGGTGATGAATTATTGCTATACTCTGTTTGACGCTCAGGAACCCGATTTTCGTTTGATAGACATATTCTCTATTCGAGAGATGTCAAAAAAACACGAACAATTTGTCGTTTTATTTCGACATATCTCTAATAGAGATTGATGTCTATCAAATTAAAATCGGAACCCTCCTGCTACATTGAGGACAGCAATAATTTTGTACATCGAATTTTTACTTTGTATGCCATATTGGTGCTCTTAACATTCTTAGTTCAACTATTTTTTATAAACTACGGTTATCCAAAGGTTAAAAACTGGATTTTTTTTATATATAAATTAACAAAGAATAATTAGATCTAATCTAATATGGATAGTAGTCATAGTATAGCGTCACAACATGTATACAATTCTATCTTTTTAATCTTTTAAATATATTTATAAACCAATCGTCGGCGAAAGTCCTAAGCTTGCCATTATAGAAGTTTTCGATTTCTTGAAGCGGTATCCCTTCAGTTTCTGGCAAGAAGAAGTACAAGTATATCGTGCCAATGTAGGCGAATATAGCGTAGGCTGCAAAAGCTCCGGTAAGCTTGAAGTGAGTTTCTAAGTCGATAAATGTCTTGGAGCCGAAAAAAGTGACTATGTAGTTCCAAGCTGCGGCTGTTCCTTGAGATGTGGCTCGACTCCTGATTAGAATAAAATCATAGTAAGTATGGTAGGTGTATTATAAAGTAAAAATAATGTTCCGAACACTATGTGTTTAGAAATTAATAAAAAATAATTGCAGTTGAAATTTAAGCTATTATAGTGATAACACCATGTCCAACACTTTCACTAGTTTATGTGGGCAATAAAAAAATGCGATTATTTAAATTATAGGTAAATGCTAAAAAATAATCTTCAACTAAGCATACTTGATGGTACTTTAACTATTATTTGGCAAGTTCATCAAAGGATACCATAAGAAATGACTCCAATCGAAAAAGTCTGATTGTGTGGTACAGGTTTTTAATAGTGTGAAAACAAAATCTTACCTAAACGGAAATACTTCTCCGAGAATGACCCAAGACACATTGAGTCCAGTGAATAATGTCAATCCGTAGAAGAATATCAGCGGCACCACACTCTTCTCCATTGGAAACGTCTTTGGGTCATATGAGAAAACAGTTGGACCCAAGTGAAGTTCAGCGTAGACGCTGAGTGCTGTACAACATATCCCCGTGCCGAGCATTGCCGAGACGCCAATTTTGCGTTTACCAAGGAATTTGATGACGACGATGACGACGATGCTTGCGACAAGTGTTATCACGCCTACCATGACCTGTGGATAAAAATGTTTATTAACACGGCAGGTGCTACACCAGGTTTTAAAAGCCTTGTGAGTATCTCTCTGCCTATTTGGGCGCCAAAATCGTGATATTTCCCACTGGGCCTAATCAATCTGGGTGAACGCAATTTGGAAGTACATGAAAACTGGCCTACCAGCCAACGTGTTAATTGTAGAATAGCCGAAACTAATATTACTTTTGACAAAGATAAGCAATAGTTAGCGAATCAGCAGTACAAGTTTCTATGGATAACCAAAATGTTAGTAGTCATCAAAATAATATAGGAGCGATTGCTCCAACAGCCCAAACTTTAGTAAAAGGTAAACCCACATTAATATTGGGACGCAATAGAGAAGATAGACAATTTTATCCTTCGTAATGAAAATCCACAGATTAGGCAGAAGATTACAGATTAGGATATCGCAGGTGCAGTTATTATTAAATAATGTATGGGATGCCCGGATAAGTAAAACGGGAGATAGAAGATTTTGTTAGAGTTTAGCAATATGGACAAAATGGATTCTTGCGGTAGCCACTAAATTCGAATAAATTTAGTGAATAAGTACATTAAAAAGTAATGCTGAGGCATTGCTAGACAACCGTGACTTATGTAAGTAAATATTGTAAAGATAAAACGGAGTCAAGTAATTAATGAAATTAAATAAACCATTTAAAATATCAGACAATTAGCCATTAAATTAAAATGACAGAAATGCGTAACAGCTATCTTCAACTTTTTTTATTTTTTTACAATATTTTATTTGCTGTTTGATTACACTATCGTCGCTATCGACGTGTGCCAGTTTTCGTTTTGTTATTTTAAGTAAATTTATTTACTAAGTAAATCATCTTTGATGATAATATTGTTCGTATTTAAATTAAACTTGACTAAACGAAGAGTATTGTCGGCTTCTTTATGTTTACTGTGAGCGAGCATTATATTTTAGTATTGCCAAATATAGTTTGGTCGTAATTTGTGTACAAATGAAGAGGGACCTTGGTTTTTTTAGCATAATAGGTAAGAGATTTTTATTGTGCTAGGCATGTACCCCACCATCTACCGGACGTCGGTCGACATCTACGCTCTGATACATACTATAATTGTATATATTGTTCGTAAACGCTTTAAGCGTGGCGAAGGCGGCCATCAGAGAGGAGTGGCGGCGTGTTGTGAAGCTTGCCACCAACACCTGAAGTGATGACCACGACCACTCTGACAAGAGTGATAGCGACAAAGAAGAAGAAACGCTTTAATCGCGATTTTGCGTCATACTATCCTAGGATTGTATCAGATGTAAAATCTAGCGCCACCTATTGGTGGAATCGAGTTATTCTCTTTGTAGCGAGACTATAAAGGTTACCATAGTTTACTTACCACTATATTCTTGCCTTCGTCAGCCATACCAAATGCTTCGCAGACATTTACCATGTTCGGCCTGATCGGCGTGAGGCCGCTCATCACGTAGAATGTGAAGTATAACATGCCCAGGGATAGAGGCCTTAGAGTCTCTTTACAGAGCATTATTATGTTAAACTTTACGAAGAACCTGAAACATATTTGAAAAACAAGATTAGGGTCGGCCTCATCAAGCTACCTAGAGTAAGAATGTCATTCTAAATTCTAATTGAAATTTCCAATACGTATGAACAATAGTGGTTTCTGAATGCAATTGTAAAACATTTTAAAATGTAGGCGCTGCTTTCTTATACACACTCACACACATACATGCTTGAGTACTTCAAGGTACCATTCAATACGACGATTCCCGCTAAAGGCAAATTTCGGAAATGGCCTTTTCGGAATTTGCCCTGGTCTGGGTATAACTAGGATCGCCCTCAATACATTATAAATGATACCAACAGCTTTGCTTAGTTTGGGTATACGATGAGTATGTGTTGTCTGGCGATTTTTCTTTATTTCTACTCCTATACTTTGCTGCATCTGAAAACCTTCCAATACTCACTTTTTAATAAAATTAATCTTCTTATGATCGCAATCCTCCTCTTGCTTATTCTCCTTGGAACATATGACGCAGCAGTGCAGTTTCTTTGAGTACACCACCAACTGATCGAACTCGTCTCTCACGTTGTCTTCGGTGGTCCAACCGCGAAGGAAACAGAGTGATTTCAAGGCATCCTTCTCCCGCCCTTGAGATAACAACCACACTGGTGTATCAGGGACCTGAAATGTCAATGATACCCTATACTGGGGCGAACAAATTCACCTAACTTTTTATGAAAATGTACTCTGTGCCCATATACATAAAGATTGAATTTTTGACGCATATATTGTTAATCGCATATGTGTACTTCATTGGTGAGGCATAGTTTTAAATTTATTATTTCAGTTGTATTGTTTGCTAGCAAATATTATACTAATTGTACTACTTTGGTAACTCATCAAATGTAAATCATAAATAATTTGAACAAATATTTTTTAACGTTTTATAGGCCACAGGTGACCTATGTTAACTCTCACAAGGAATAAATGATACAGACACTTCAGTATAAAACTGAAGTATATACTTACAGCACCAAGGACTACCAGCAGCATAGAGCTGAAAGGTATGCAGAGGGAGATGATAGCGGCCAGCCTCCAGTCGACCAAGGAACCCAGGAAGTACATAGCAAATATACCGATAGATAAAAACAACTGCGTCACCGTGCAGAGGGATCCACGCAATGTAGGCTCACTGAAAGGTAACACTGGTTGTAGAATTCGCTAATTTTAAGGTATATTTTCCGAATTGGATGTAATTTTGAAGAGTTGAAGATTTTAAAATCAATAATTTTTTTTAAATAATAGTTTAGTACAAATCTTATAGGCTAATTGATTAAACATAAAATATGATGTCATAAAGCGGACCATTTGAGGAATTGCTTGAACTAGGTCATACCTGTGCTTCAGGCGAGACAGTGTAAGTAAAAAAATCCTAAGTAGGTATCTAAATTAACAACTTATATCAAGACATTGTTGTCATTGAGACTCAATAGCTGCTTGTCAAAATCTTCACCGTCGAAATGTTTTGTTGAGAGCATTGGATGGTAATGCTGACGATTTCCATCCAACGTGGCAATGCTGCCAGCGTTCTGCCCCCTCACCACCACCTGTATTTACACATGTTTTTCTTCTTTTTTTGACGAAATGAATGAAATTTAATGGAATAATATAGCAAGAGAATAATATAGCAATAATTAGCAAGAGCAAATTCAATAAATACCCATTATAAATAAAAATGGGTGATGAACGTGGATAAAGAAAGCTCTTTTAATATTACTTATAGTTTTTGACAGTTAACAGTAAGTACAGAATCTGTCAAAAAATGACAGTTACTATTTAAACAACAATACTTTAGTCATCATTAGTCATCATTCATTTTTATTTATTACGTGTATTTATTGAATTTGTCCTTGCTATTAATTACTTGACATTGGCGAAATACCCGCGCTAGTCGCAGGTGAAGCCATTCCTCATCTTATTCCATTAAATATCATCATTTCGCTCATTTCGTAAAATAATAATAACAATACTTTAAGCGGTGGTGGTAAAGCCCCTGGACACAGTGTCATTCCATAGTTGTGGTGGTCAAGAGTTTTTCTTGTTACGTACGGAAAATAATTATTACCTGATTTCTCCTACATAAGCACTAATCGGCGCTTCCATGATCCCAGTTCCGAGCCCCAAGAGTCCATTGGCTATGAACAGCGACGTTGAGTTCCATGAGAAATACGCCAGGATCCAGGCGATTACATGTGGAATGTTCACCAGGAATGTGGCCTTCTTCCTGCCGAAGTAATCCACAACTGGACCAGACAGCAGGGCTCCAAATGGTTGTGTAAGATACGACAGGCTGCCTAATGAAACAGTGTTTTGACTTCAATATTCTACTAATATTATAAATGTGACAGTTTGTGGTGATGAATGGATGGATCACTTGGGTGGAAGTTTGTTACTCTTTCGTGCAAAAACTACTGAACGGATTTTGCTGAAACTTTACAGTATTATTGCTTATACATCAGAATAACATCCTACTATCCTAGCCTGCTAATATTATAAATGTGGATGGATGGATGATTGTTACTCTTTCACGCAAATGCTACTGAAGGGATTTTGCTGAAACTACAGTATTATTGTTTATACATCAGAATAATAATATAAAGGCTATCATTTATAACGATATTGAATTATCAAAGTCTGCGCGGACGAAGTCGCGGATAGAAGCTAGTAGCTCCATTATGTTAACGAAAGCAGAGGATTATACTTTAAGTAAATATTTACCGGATGCATTGTTCAAGATTACTTGAAGAAAAATAAGATATATTTTACTTGGCAAATTTATTTAATCTCATCCGGCCTTATCAGTGTCCAATGACCTAAATAAATAACGGGTTGTTAATGTGTTGACATTGTTAAAGTATCCAAGAGATTAAGGTTGTATCTTTCCTTGTTGGGATCTGTTGAGTACCAGTATATTAACATGCGCCGCATGCGCGTACTTATAACCTTATTGAATAAATAAAAGTTGCAGTATAAAGAAAAATCTGTTATTGCCAGCCCTGTGTACCTGTTATATGCTAATTTAAGAATACCGATTTCCGGTGCTCTTTAAATAATTTCAGAATTTCCTTGTATGTACTTTATACTTGAAATCTTGTACGTGTTAACTCAATTAAATATTTTAGGGTTCCCTGCCTTAATGGGGACAAAAGGATCTCTTATAGGATCACTTCTTTTTATGTGTATCTATCTGTCATCGGTCTAGTCATTTGTTTTAAGTATGCGTATGTAGTCGATAATTATCATTTAGGATATAACTTGGAACCTGGAAGTACAATGTGCTGTATAAAACCATATGAATTAATTTACTAAAATTAACCGTGTAATAGTAAGTTTATTGTTTAGTAAGCAGTGGTAGCCTCGCGGGCAGGAACGCCCGCCTTGAACGTAAGAGGTGCAAGTTCAAATGCCAGGCCCGCACCTCTGAGATAATTTTCATGTGCGAATATCATTTTCAACAATGATTACCACTTGCTGAACGGTGAAGGAAAACATCGTGAGGAAACCTGCACGTCTATAGAAAGACGTGTGAAGTTCACCAACCAGCACTGGGCCAGCGTGGTGGACTATGGCCCAAATCTCCCTCGTATTGAGGGGAAACGTGCCGGGTACAATGGCAATAGGCTCGCCCCCTATAACATTGGGACCAAAATACATCGGCGAAGTGTGGGCGCACTACAGTGCACCTCTGCCTACCCCTTCGGGGAATACAGGCGTGACGATGTATTAGTAAGTTTATTTGGTTGTAATTTACAATTCCTTCTCTTATAACGTTTGGATTAAAATCTTACTACTTTTCACAGACTACCATCATTATATTCATTATCTCATATAGTATCTGCTGAAGAGTATGCATAAATGCTTAAAAGGATTATGATCGGGCTGAGTCCAGTGCCGCGATGATAATAATTGTCGAGGTCTTCTATACTTTGTTACGTGCCATTGTAAAATATTATTTTTCTTATGTACTTAATAATATCATATAGTGTGGGCTTTTTGTCGATGCCCTTTTTTGCCGTTCCTTTTTGTGTTTATTTACATATACATACTAATAATAAAACTTAAACAAAACCCGAAATTGCAAAACGAGTTCCGCTGACATTCAGTCAGACAAGTTTGTATCCTAGAAACGTACCTACGTATTTTATCTTTGTTTAATGCTTGAATCTGAGGTTTAATGACACGGAGGATGTGAAGTAGTGTACAGAGTTTGTTTATATATTTGGTTGAACTAATCTCAGGAAATACTGGTTCAAATTGAAAAATTATTTTTGTGTTGTATAGTCCGTTTATCGAGAAAACATCACGCTACGACCAATAGGAGCGGAGCAGCATTGAAAAAATGTGGCAAAAACGGGAGAAAATATTCCTTTTGAGAGCTATCGCTGCGAGCGCTGCGTAAATGGTTAAAGTTACACAAAAATTATGTTTGACGGAATTGTTCCCCTTTAAAAATAAAAAAAGTCCGCGACAGCATTTGTCTATCTTTTAAGGTTAAATGACTCTAATCTTTTTAATGGTAATCAAATTTGTTCTAAAATAATGCTTCAATTTAGGAGGTGTTTTTATAAACCTGATATTAATCATTATCCAAATAAAAACGTTATTCAGGATAAGTATTTAATTTTGAACAAAATTGCAATTGACATCATTTGATATCAACCAATATATTAGGAGATATCATAGTTTTAGTGCAAGGCGCTGGCTAGCCGCCGCCAGTAGCCCCTCGAGGTACCATGCCGCGCGGCTCGGACGCGTGGTCAGCCCCCTACGGAACGTTCGTGTCACCCGAATTGCTTTTGCTTCGCATCACACCTCTTACCCGGTTTTTTTTTAAATTGCTATTCAGGTTAGGTTAGGTACATTACCTAAAGATAACCTTTCAACGTAAAGAGCGTTATAATGCATTTACATAAACATAACAATGCATTTACCTTAAAAGAATGTAATGCCACAAAGATTTAAAAATATAAGAAATCCGGATCTTTGTCGAATAAGATTTGTATTGGTAGCAACTATAATTCATCAATAAATATTCATTTAAAATGGATTTCTCTAAAGCGGGTTCAGACTACGCTATAATATTATAGCATATCGTAAATAGCTCATAGCACAACAATGTCGCGCACCATACATTGTTATGGCCACGTTCACACTGTACTGTACTGTGCACACTGTACTGTACTATACACACTGCACTGCACTATACACACTGTACTGTACTATACACACTGTACTGTACTATACACACTGCACTGCACTATACACACTGTACTGTACTATACACACTGTAATGTACTATACACACTGTACTGCACTATACACACTGTACTGCACTATACACACTGTACTGTACTATACACACTGTACTGCACTATACACACTGTACTGTACTATACACACTGTACTGCACTATACACACTGTACTGTACTATACACCCTGTACTGCACTATAAACACTGTAATGTACTATACACACTGTACTGCACTATACACACTGTACTGTACTATACACCCTGTACTGCACTATAAACACTGTAATGTACTATACACACTGTACTGCACTATACACACTGTACTGTACTATACACACTGTATGTACTATACACACTGTACTGCACTATACACACTGTACTGTACTATACACACTGTACTGCACTATACACACTGTACTGTACTATACACCCTGTACTGCACTATACACACTGTAATGTACTATACACACTGTACTGCACTATACACACTGTACTGTACTATACACCCTGTACTGCACTATAAACACTGTAATGTACTATACACACTGTACTGCACTATACACACTGTACTGTACTATACACACTGTATGTACTATACACACTGTACTGCACTATACACACTGTACTGTACTATACTCCCTGTACTGCACTATACACGCTGTAATGTACTATACACACTGTACTGCACTATACACACTGTACTGTAATATACACACTGTACTGTACTATACACACTGTACTGCACTATACACACTGTACTGCACTATACACACTGTACTGCACTATACACACTGTACTGTACTATACACACTGTACTGCACTATACACACTGTACTGCACTATACACACTGTACTGTACTATACACACTGTACTATATATTATTGGCTTTATACGTCGCGCGATATTGTTGTAGGCCGCTCAGGTTTTCTTGCACTGGGTGGTTGCAGCAATTGGTCAGCAGAAAATATTAACTCTGCAAAGAATTTCCCTTGGTCTGGTGGTAACCGGGATCGGCCCCAGACCATTATATCTAGGTGTGAAAGGCTATTTCATTTAACACGTTCGCTGCGTTGTGAGGTCACATTGGCTCATGGCGAACTTTCATCCAGTGCGCAGCGTTCACAAAATTAGTACCTATATGACTCAATATAACCTCATGACGCACCAGTTGAAAGTACACTTAAATTTTTTACGGAGTGAACATGTTAAGCGACACTTTTGGGCGATATTGACTTACATACTTATTTAGAATCAGCGATTTTTTCTGCGTCGAATGAGTATCTATGCTCTCTTGTAAAGTTAAATAGCCTTTCGCCCCTCGATATAATAATACCTTTAATCTTAAATTTGGTAGTTATAAACATAACATACTAGCTGACCGGGCGAACTTCGTACCGCCTTAGAATGAATGGCATACGAAAGCAACGCCACCTACCAGGTCTAATTGTGAATCTGCGCCACCCAAACGCATACAAAAAAAATCATTCAAATCGGTCCAGCCGTTTAGGAGGAGTTAGCTTATAACTAAAAGTGGCAGTGATTTTTAGGGTTCCGTACCCAAAGAGTAAAACGGGAACCCTATTACTGAGACTTCGTTGTCCGTCCGTCCGTCCGTCCGTCCGTCTGTCACCAGGCTGTATCTCATGAACCGTGATAGTTAGAGAGTTGAAATTTTCACAGATGATGTATTTCTGTTGCCGCTATAACAACAAATACTAAAAAATAGAATAAAATAATTATTTAAGGGGACTCCCATACAACAAACGTGATTTTTATTGCCTTTTTTTATAGATAATGGATACGGAACCCTTCATGCGCGAGTCCGACTCGCACTTGGCCGGTTTTATATATAGAATTGTATATAGACTAGATTTGCAATATATTGTCAAAATCGTGCCCTATTGTTAAATGTTAATTCGTAATAGTTACTTACCAAACCATGACGCCTGGGTATCATCGAAGGAGATTCCTTCGGTTGCATGCAGTACGTTGGGCACTACGATTGTGGCGAAGCTTATAGCCATGCCCAGATCGAGCAGTAGTAAATTTGGTGCTGTACTTGCTAGGAGCTGAAACAAAAGTACTTATTAATCTAATTTGTAGTTGCTTCATTTGTTTTCTATCTATCAACATCATGCGGACTCAGGTTAATCCTAAAAACATAGATTCTATATATACATAGTATAACTATACATATAACATATACATAGTATAACTCAATGCAGATATTTGTGGAGACAACTCTCCTACGCTAGAATACGACTATATAGACTAGTTTATATAGTCAAACTAGTCTATATAGTCATATTCTAGCTAACAATGATACAGGAGTTGTTTTTCTGTCTTAAAAAATAATTTGTGCCAACTCTTTTGTGTTAGGACCACCAAGTTTATGAACGGATTATCGTGCGCATATGTTTAATTTGTACCTATTCTACTATAGCCCTTTTAACGTCCCACTGCTGGGCACGGGCCTCCCCTCAATGCGAGGGGGATTCAGGCCTTAGTACACCACGCTGGCCCAGTGCGGGTTGGCAGACTTCACACATCTATCGAGAACTAGACAAGTTCCCTCAGACGTGCAGGTTCACCATTTTATAGCAAGTGATAATTTGAACCCGAACACTTTGATTGCAAGGCCTATTCATCTCCATATAAAGAATAAGTAGGTATATACGTTTTTGCATAAGATGGCCTAAAGCCTTGAAACGACACCAGGGTTATTGTCAAACAAACGTAAATTCGTCAAACTGTTCCGCGTCACAGCGTAGTCAGGGTTAGTTACAAAAAGGTTTTGTAGCATGCAAGCCAATTCTCTCGACTTTTTATGAAAATGTAGGTGCCTAATCTGTTCTGATGGACATTAAGATTGATTGCAGATAACGCGACTGCAGTGGCTAGCCTCATCGATAACGTTACGTAACTTTGAACGTACATAACGTTTAAAAATGTGCTTCTGCCGTAAGTTAATAGAGTCCGTTTTGGTATTGTCAAAAATATTGTCGCGCGCGATTTGCGCCTGTTTGAGCAGGCCTTATAGATTGATAATTTAAGCGGTTTTTAGACTACGCTATAATATATAGCACAACAATATCGCGCACCATACAAAGCCAATAATATATAGTACAGTTCAGTGTGAATGTGGCCATAACAATGTATGGTGCGCGATATTGTTGTCGTATGAGCTATATACGATATGCTATTATATTATTGCGTAGTCTGAAACCCGCTTTATCTGCATGTATAACTAAATTAAACCCCCGTACTCCGCAGCAATGACTACCTATTGTTTTTTATGTTACCTACCTAGATTTTTTTGTGGTAGCTAGGTATCTATGTATGTATGTTACTTTTGATTATTGTTAATTTATGCAAGTAATTAACTTTATTACTTGCATAAATTAACAATAATCAAAAGTAACATTAAAACAATACCTATTTATAAGGCGGCAGAACAGCCGCAAAGTGATCATCACATGATCCCATATTGGATTAAAAAACTGGTTTTATTTACCTATATGGATGGATTCATTTTATCTGCGAATTCATGTATCAGAATTTACAAATTCAAGATAGGAATTCGTGTAAGGGGAATCGATAAAGTACCTTATACTGGATCCTCGGCTATTTAGCAGTAGGTATTGTATCAAAATACTGATCGGATTTTTTGACAGTTTTTGTACAACTAACTACAGCCCTTTTTTTAACGTCCCACTGCTGAGCACGGGCCTCCCCTCAATGCGAGGGGGATTCAGGCCATAGTCCACCACGCTGGCCCAGTGCGGGTTGGCAGACTTCACACATCTATCGAGAACTAGTCAGGTTCTCTCAGACGTGCAGGTTTCCTCACGATGTTTTCCTTCACCGTTTCATAGCAAGTGGTAATATCGGATGTAAATGAGATTCGCACATGAAACCCAGAGGTGCAAGCCGGGGTTTGAACCTGCACACTTTGATTTGCAAGGCGTGCGTTATTTGTACAACACGGTAAAAAAATCGAAGAAGGTAATATTACAATAATATTGCTTTAAAGTCTATGGTCGCCGAGGCCCGGCTAAAGCTGTAGGCTGAGCATGACCACTAAGACATAAGTTTTATCTTTTTCAATTGTCAGATTGTCGAGAAAATGACGTCACACCGAGCCATGTCCAGTACAAAAAGCTAGGAGTGACGTCATTTTCTCGATAGATCTGACATATGAAAGAGCTATAACTTATATCTACGCGTTCGTGCTATGCCTACTGGGCCGTTCGCCAGGGCGTCGCGTGGCGGTGCAATACTTGGGATCCTGCGACGCCCCCTTGCAAAACGAAGGGTGGTACACCGTGGGTTTTGGTGGGTGTACGGCATGCTGCCGGGAGTCGCAAATACCCCCTCCGACTCCCCCGAGTCGGCGGGGGATACGTAATGCATTTTCCCACGTTAAAAAAAGGTACGTGTAGGTACTTACTTGCGATGCAACAGATCGTATCCTGCTGACGGGCACATTTGAGTGTTGCAACTCAGATACTTTGTACACCATTTTGTCCACTTATTTTACTTAGTTTTTAAATTACTATAATACTAACAATGTATCAACAAATTCTGCTATCTAGCAAACATGTTTAAAAAATTACTGTCGACATTAAAAGTAATTTAATTCTTTTGAGCGAATGATTTTGTTTTAAGTGTCGCACGCGCAACTTGTTCGACTAAGACGTTCTAAATGAGCGCAGACGTGGACTGTTACATTGTTTGGTTAATTTTCCGGACTTTTACGGTTTTACTTGAGATATGACAATGACACTGTTCATAATGATTTATCATGGTGTTGATTTACCATGTTTCGCACCAGATGCGACCTTGCCGTAATCTGCGGCGTGGTAGTGCCCCCACCAAGTTAATTAGTAGACGAGGCAGTTTATCCTCTCTTAAAATATTTAATTCTACCCTCAAATTTTACAGACATTTATATCTTTTTACAATGTATCTTTTTAGAACAAATGTGTTTAATTATACCGCGCACACTCTCCCTCAATAAGAGAGAGATTTTTGGGCTATAGTTCACCACGTTGCTAGGCGTGCGTGCGACCACTCGGCTACTACTTAAAAGGATGTACAACAAACAAGTTGATGAACCATGCAAATCTGTTTTAGGATCACTGGACTCAAATACTCAAGTAGGATTAGTGAATGTTGTATATTTCAAGGGGTCGTGGCAGATTGAATTCCGTAAAGAATCTAAGATTCCGTTACAATTCCATATCAGCAGTGATGCTACCATAATTGTACCGTTTATGGTTACCCACAGGCACATAAAGACTGGAATTGATCCAACACTTGATGCGAGAATCGCCATCCTGCCATTTGAGGGACCTAAGTATCTTATTGAAAAGCGTCAAAATTTGGCCAATACCAAAATGAACTCTGTGTATTGAATTTCTGTGGCAAAAACCACGCCACCAAGCGATTAAATTGAATTCACTCGCGCTGTATGTCATTTCGTTGAAGAACGGATGGTTTTTTGTTACTCTTTCACGCAAAAACTACTGAACGGATTTTGATGAAACAATCGAAATCTGTTTAGAAGTTAAAGTTTAGAAGTTACAAGAAGGTTTATTACGGCAAAAAAAATTTGGAGACTGGTTCAGGTTTCGAAAGAGGTGAGTTATGCCGGGACGAAATTAAAACCAGTCAATTTTCTTTTCCAAACATTTATTGGACAAATGGATATAAACGTTGTTAATAGAATTACTCAGTATATATACTACTTACTTACTTTGTATTTGGGACGAAATTATGGGACCCTTTCAGGGGTAGACTTTCTACATATGTTATAGTAAGCAAATACAGAGTACATTTATTTATATTAATTTGCTTTGCAAGCACCCCCAATTTAATTATCGATTCCGTTGCTTTAGTATACAACGGACCTCCGGAAGAGTTTTGAAGCTGATAAACCATTCATTGCTGTGGTTTGGAATGAAGAAACCTCCTTACCATTGATCGTGGCTTAATTAAAGATCCTACACAGTAAACTTTTAGATCTTATTTTGAGAAAGGTCCATTGTTGTGCCACGTATTGATAGTTTGTAGTTGCTTGCTGGTGATGAATGATTGCTATCCTCTGTTTGACGCTCAGGAGTCCGATTTTCGTTTCATACACATCATTTCTATTCGAGATATGTCGAAAAGAAACGAAAATATACGACCAATTTGACGTTTTTCTTCGACATATCTCTATATAATAGGAATTGACTAAAATGTAACATGGGTGCTACATTGGGGCAGCAATAATTTTGTACATCAAATTTTTACTTTGTATGCCATATTGGTGCTCTTACTATGCTTAAATTAACAAAGAATAATTGGATCTAATCTAATAATGGACATATAATAGCGTCACAACCTATATACAGATCTATCTTTTTAATCTTTTAAATATATTTATAAACCAATCGTCGGCGAAAGTCCTGAGCTTGCCATTATAGAAGTTTTCGATTTCTTGAAGCGGTATCCCTTCAGTTTCTGGCAAGAAGTCGCGATGCAGTAGCGCGTTGGCATCGCGACTGTAGCACGTTGCAAATGCGACTAACCGCGTTAGAAGCGATGCTGTCGCGCGTTTGTTAAACTACAAAAAATCGCCGTGGGCGAGGGCCCTTAGACTTACAATTCACTATAAAGTATAGAATATAAATATAATATAAACGCCAAACGTACGGGTGTTAAAGTCGCAGTTATACTCGTACATGTCGCACTGATCAAGGAAACTCCTGCGGCTGCACCCGTCAGGGGATGAGGCGCACACCATACGGTTATCGTGGACGCAAGCCGCCGCCAACGTGCAGAAGTTAATTGGCTGCAATATTTATACCATAATAAATGAAGTACCTAAGGCTAATAAAATTCGTCATCACACCTGTATTCCTCAAAGGGGTAGGCAGAGGTGCATCGCAGTGTACCAACACTTCATCGATGTATTTGGGCCATAGTCCACCACGCTGGGTTTGGTTTGGTGTACTTCACGCACCTTTCTATAGACGTGCAGGTTTCCTCACGATGATTTCCTTCACCGTTCAGCAAAAGATAATCATTATGGAATATAACATTCGTACATGCAAATCTCTGAGGTGCGGGCCCGGAGTTTGAAATCACGTTCAAGGCGGGCGTTATGCCAACTGCTTAATGCATATAATTTGGTCTTTTAAAATTAGCATTTACTTGAACTATGAGGTTTTATGCGAGGGGCCGAAGGGGAGTGTCTGAGTGTGAGAGTCTTCCCGTTTTTTCTGCTCTTTACATAAGGATGGAAATGTAACATTTAAGTTGGAGGGACTAAGGCTTCAGAACCTTTTAAGGTCTTACAGATGAGCAATGGCAGACCTTTAGATATATGTGTTAGCGTTTACACGAACCGTCGGTTTACAGGAATCCTATAATCCGACACGTCATGTGAATGTTTACATACATTCTTTGTGTCATTGGACAGACGGATATAGTATACATCATCATCTCGCCTGTATTCCCCGAAGGGGTAGGCAGAGGTGCACTGCAGTGCGCCCACACTTCGTCAATGTATTTTGGTCCCAATGTAATAGGGGGCGAGCCTATTGCCATTATACCGGGCACATTCCCCCTCAATACGAGGGAGATTTGGGCCATAGTCCACCACGCTGGCCCAGTGCGGGTTGGTGAACTTCACACGCTATTGAAAGCTATAGACGTGCAGGTTTCCTCACGATGTTTACCTTCACCGTTTCACGGATATAGTGTAATAACCGATATTTAGCCTATCCAACAATCTAAATATAATATTTCCATCCTTATGTGCACATAGGAGGCGAACTTTTTTGTAATTGCGTCTACCTTCCCCTATTAAAAGGGCCTAGGGCACCACAGTGACCCAGTGTAAATTCGCAAACGTGAAATTGACATTTCAGACACAGATACAACTGAGATGGTAAGGGATCCGTAGGTTTTGTCAAGTATATAATAGCAATATTAAATAACAAAAACTTGAGAGGTGTCAAGGGACACCCGGATGGAACGAAGTTCCTTTTGAAATAAAAAAGCTAAAAAATTGTACATATACATACACACACACACACACACATCGAAATCGGAATCGAAATCGAAATCACACACACATTTACAAAAGTGTCGTTACAACTTTTACTCTCAGACACTTTAGTCTTATTTTTTTCCGTCTAGCTCCCTTTCGCAACGCGCCATAAGGAACTACGTTCCAAAAATAAGTATATTATGTTAAAAAAATTACGTATGACAAGTGTTGATGCGCCCAATCCACTGACGTTAAAACTGAAACCGAATAATCAGGTTAATTAACAAACAAATGACTGACAGACACAATAGTTGTAAGACACTTGATACTACGTTGGTTTAGAACAAATAAATAAAATAATCTGGTGACACCAAACTGAACCTACACAAACGTTTTGCTTCCATCGTACGTAATGTTTGAACAAGACGGCAATATTTTTAGTGCTGACAATTATACTACTACTACTACTACTACAGCCCTTTTAACGTCCCACTGCTGGGCACGGGCCTCCCCTCAATGCGAGGGGGATTCAGGCCATAGTCCACCACGCTGGCCCAGTGCGGGTTGGCAGACTTCACACATCTATCAAGAACTAGTCAAGTTCCCTCAGACGTGCAGGTTTCCTCACGATGTTTTCCTTCACCGTTTCATAGCAAGTGATAATCTCTGATGAAAATGAGATTCGCACATAAATCCCAGAGGTGCGAGCCGGGGTTTGAACCTGCACACTTTGATTTTGCAAAGCGTGCGTTCGACCACTCGGCTACCACTGCTTATAATTTAGTTGTTATTTTGTACAACTGAATCGTAATCTCTCCTCTTTCCTAGAAAATTGTAATGTACGAAGCTTTCTGATTTTTATATCTACAAACAAAATTAATACATGACTGTAGATGTAGCATGAGCGCCAACACTAGATTTATGTCACAGAATTCAAATTCAAATTCAAATTCAAATATATTTATTCATCTTAAATTGTAATCTAGCACACTAGTACATGTGTTACTGTAATTAAAAATTAAACATGGGTGTATAACTAGTTATCAATTTAAGAGCTTAGTTTTAAACAATTTCTTAAACTTGGTTCCTACACTAAGCAAGCTTGTCTCGCAGGTAACCAATTTTAAAACAAATAAAATTTAATAAAACATAGGTGCAAACTGTCAAATGACTGTGTAATGCGAAAAATTTAAATTTAATGCAATAATTTTAATAATATTCATATTATATGTTTTTTGTGTATGTCTGTCTACTATCGCATTTTAAATAAGTACCTAGAATCCTTATTTCAAAGCCATATATGCCGTTGAAGATGCTCTTCTCTGACTTTAGAACTACATTGTAAACAAAAAGTGTATGCTTCATATTAGGTGTAGGCGATGTATATGTATGTTACTTAGCAGTAAAAGTCAATTTATTTTATGACTTTAACAAGTTGGTTTCATTTTATTGCTAAAATAACCGATATAGCGCACTCGAGTACTCGTTGTTGCTCCGATAACAAATAATTTTAATAAATTGTAGTAACAGAAAATGTAGATTTTGGCATAAAATGTTGGTATTACTTTTATTAGGTGAGTTTTTTGCATTATTTGTGTTTAAAATAATGTAATTCACAGATATTTGTGTCGTTACTGTTACCACCAAACTGAAAATACTGGAATACACCAAGCTGAGCCTATTGCCGTTCTTCTAACGACAGTAACATCGATGTAAGATAAGATAAGATAATTTATTCGTAAAACATGAGTAGGTATAACATACAACAATAATAACATGTCAGGTGTTACATTTTTAGTAAGACCAGACTAGACCTCTGTCACGGATTGGCTCGGTCGCTCTCTGTCTTATTTCATACTAGAGAAAGAAATATAATCAACATAATATTCTGTTCTAAAAGTTATATTTAAAAAGCCAATAAGATATCCAACAACAGATCTATACAAAGAAGTAGACGTCCTCACAGTTCGCGGGATATTTATCCAACGTGTCACATTGATTACTCACAAAATAGTTCTAGGTTCACCCACCTACAAAAGCATGCTCCAAAAACGATTGTATAAATTACCACTGCCCTTAGTAAATTCAAGCTTTGCAAGAAGATTTAGCTCCTTCCTTCACCCTTATGTATATAACAAAGTAAACGAAAAATGTCCTATCAAAAATTGCTCGATCAAAGAAAGTAAATTTAAAATTCAAAAATGGTTAGGTACTCTTACATACAATGATATTGAAACAATCCTCAAAGTTCTTAGGTAGCACATACACATCACACACCACATAGTTTTTAATACACGCCCATACATTCCACCACACAACACATGACATCACACACCCATACATTCCACCACACAACACAAGACATCATACATCCATACACAAAAAACATATAATATGAATATTATTAAAATTATTGCATTAAATTTAAATTTTTCGCATTACACAGTCATTTGACAGTTTGCACCTATGTTTTATTAAATTTTATTTGTTTTAAAATTGGTTACCTGCGAGACAAGCTTGCTTAGTGTAGGAACCAAGTTTAAGAAATTGTTTAAAACTAAGCTCTTAAATTGATAACTAGTTATACACCCATGTTTAATTTTTAATTACAGTAACACATGTACTAGTGTGCTAGATTACAATTTAAGATGAATAAATATATTTGAATTTGAATTTGAATTTGAATTCTGTGACATAAATCTAGTGTTGGCGCTCATGCTACATCTACAGTCATGTATTAATTTTGTTTGTAGATATAAAAATCAGAAAGCTTCGTACATTACAATTTTCTAGGAAAGAGGAGAGATTACGATTCAGTTGTACAAAATAACAACTAAATTATAAGCAGTGGTAGCCGAGTGGTCGAACGCACGCTTTGCAAAATCAAAGTGTGCAGGTTCAAACCCCGGCTCGCACCTCTGGGATTTATGTGCGAATCTCATTTTCATCAGAGATTATCACTTGCTATGAAACGGTGAAGGAAAACATCGTGAGGAAACCTGCACGTCTGAGGGAACTTGACTAGTTCTTGATAGATGTGTGAAGTCTGCCAACCCGCACTGGGCCAGCGTGGTGGACTATGGCCTGAATCCCCCTCGCATTGAGGGGAGGCCCGTGCCCAGCAGTGGGACGTTAAAAGGGCTGTAGTAGTAGTAGTAGTAGTATAATTGTCAGCACTAAAAATATTGCCGTCTTGTTCAAACATTACGTACGATGGAAGCAAAACGTTTGTGTAGGTTCAGTTTGGTGTCACCAGATTATTTTATTTATTTGTTCTAAACCAACGTAGTATCAAGTGTCTTACAACTATTGTGTCTGTCAGTCATTTGTTTGTTAATTAACCTGATTATTCGGTTTCAGTTTTAACGTCAGTGGATTGGGCGCATCAACACTTGTCATACGTAATTTTTTTAACATAATATACTTATTTTTGGAACGTAGTTCCTTATGGCGCGTTGCGAAAGGGAGCTAGACGGAAAAAAATAAGACTAAAGTGTCTGAGAGTAAAAGTTGTAACGACACTTTTGTAAATGTGTGTGTGATTTCGATTTCGATTCCGATTTCGATGTGTGTGTGTGTGTGTGTATGTATATGTACAATTTTTTAGCTTTTTTATTTCAAAAGGAACTTCGTTCCATCCGGGTGTCCCTTGACACCTCTCAAGTTTTTGTTATTTAATATTGCTATTATATACTTGACAAAACCTACGGATCCCTTACCATCTCAGTTGTATCTGTGTCTGAAATGTCAATTTCACGTTTGCGAATTTACACTGGGTCACTGTGGTGCCCTAGGCCCTTTTAATAGGGGAAGGTAGACGCAATTACAAAAAAGTTCGCCTCCTATGTGCACATAAGGATGGAAATATTATATTTAGATTGTTGGATAGGCTAAATATCGGTTATTACACTATATCCGTGAAACGGTGAAGGTAAACATCGTGAGGAAACCTGCACGTCTATAGCTTTCAATAGCGTGTGAAGTTCACCAACCCGCACTGGGCCAGCGTGGTGGACTATGGCCCAAATCTCCCTCGTATTGAGGGGGAATGTGCCCGGTATAATGGCAATAGGCTCGCCCCCTATTACATTGGGACCAAAATACATTGACGAAGTGTGGGCGCACTGCAGTGCACCTCTGCCTACCCCTTCGGGGAATACAGGCGAGATGATGATGTATACTATATCCGTCTGTCCAATGACACAAAGAATGTATGTAAACATTCACATGACGTGTCGGATTATAGGATTCCTGTAAACCGACGGTTCGTGTAAACGCTAACACATATATCTAAAGGTCTGCCATTGCTCATCTGTAAGACCTTAAAAGGTTCTGAAGCCTTAGTCCCTCCAACTTAAATGTTACATTTCCATCCTTATGTAAAGAGCAGAAAAAACGGGAAGACTCTCACACTCAGACACTCCCCTTCGGCCCCTCGCATAAAACCTCATAGTTCAAGTAAATGCTAATTTTAAAAGACCAAATTATATGCATTAAGCAGTTGGCATAACGCCCGCCTTGAACGTGAGTTCAAACTCCGGGCCCGCACCTCAGAGATTTTCATGTACGAATGTTATATTCCATAATGATTATCTTTTGCTGAACGGTGAAGGAAATCATCGTGAGGAAACCTGCACGTCTATAGAAAGGTGCGTGAAGTACACCAAACCAAACCCAGCGTGGTGGACTATGGCCCAAATACATCGATGAAGTGTTGGTACACTGCGATGCACCTCTGCCTACCCCTTTGAGGAATACAGGTGTGATGACGAATTTTATTAGCCTTAGGTACTTCATTTATTATGGTATAAATATTGCAGCCAATTAACTTCTGCACGTTGGCGGCGGCTTGCGTCCACGATAACCGTATGGTGTGCGCCTCATCCCCTGACGGGTGCAGCCGCAGGAGTTTCCTTGATCAGTGCGACATGTACGAGTATAACTGCGACTTTAACACCCGTACGTTTGGCGTTTATATTATATTTATATTCTATACTTTATAGTGAATTGTAAGTCTAAGGGCCCTCGCCCACGGCGATTTTTTGTAGTTTAACAAACGCGCGACAGCATCGCTTCTAACGCGGTTAGTCGCATTTGCAACGTGCTACAGTCGCGATGCCAACGCGCTACTGCATCGCGACTGCATCGCTACAAAATGTCGCCGTGGGCGAGGGCCCTTAGGCTAGGCGCGCACTAGGCAGCCAGGCTGCGGCAGCCAGACGAACATATGACGTTTTATGGGAGCCCGCGCACTGGACAGCGACGAAATCTCTGCTGCGGCAGCCAATAAAACGCGCCTGTTTGCACGGCAGCCCGCTGGCTGCGCGCAGCCATAGCGTGTGTAGGTGAATGTATGTGGCTGCCCTCAGTCTCCGCGCACTAGTTGTAGCAGCCAGACGTATTTTGGGTGCAAACTTTAAAAAAAAAACGACTTTCGATACAGAGAATCTTGAATAGTCGTGGATTGGCTGCGATAGACGTATTTTGGGTTCAAACTTAAAAAAAAAGACTTTCGATACAGAGGATCTTGAATAGTCGTTGATTAGCTGCTATAACTGGCTGTGCAAACATTCTGGCTGCGCAGCCTGCCTAGTACGCGCCTAGCCTTATAGGAGCTCGTCAGCGCACTGCAATTATCTTTTTACTTAGCCGAGGTACCAACAGTCGATTCGATGCAAAGTTTGTATCCTCCTTGCGTAAAATTCGACTCACTCCTTCATAATCTCTCAAAGTCAAAGTCAAAGTCAAAGTAAAAGTAATTTATTTGCGAATACAGGTTATTCTAAGCTGACATAGGTATCAGTATAGGTAGCTTATGCCGTATTCTATTAAACAATAGTTGCAAATGCTTAACATAGTTGGTAATCAACTATTAAACTTATGGTATACAAAATTAAAAATAAAATAAAAAAAGATTACAACTTATCATTAAAATACTCCTGTACACTATAATAACCCTTATCATGTAGAAGTCTCGTAAGATTTTTTTTCAAGGAATATAAGCTGTTGGCTTCTTTAATATTGTTCGGCAGTTTATTATAAATTTAGGACGCCATACAGAATACACTTCTATTAAGCGGTTCTGTTTGATATATTATGTACCTTGTTTTTATGACGCGCACTATGGAAGTTATTGAACAAATCTGGATTTTGTTATACAAATATAACAATTTCATGGATGTATAGACATGGTAAAGGTAAAATTTTTAAATCTTTAAAGTATGGTTTACAGCTGTCTGTCTTCTTTAATTTACACATTGATCTAATAAATTTTTTTTGAGCTTTAAATGCGCATTCCCAGTTAGTGGAATTCCCCCAGAATATTAAATCTCTATAGTCCTGATACTTACTTCTATACTATGAGGGCTAGGAATCAATATTATTTATTCATAGTGTGACTGTTAGATTATTTGACATATTTTAATGTAGGTATATTTAGTTGAATACCCAGTTTTTTAACTTTTGAGGCCCTAAAACTGTCAAAAATGAGTCCTAAAACTGTCAAAAGTGATTTAGTTGTGTGAAATGTGTAGTAAAAAGTAAAAACAATATATTGAAATAAAACTATTTTACGGATTTTATCGCGTTAAATTTACTATTTCGTTTTCCCGACGTTTCGGCTGCTTTACAGACTCCGACTCCGACCAAGGATGATACGTGAGGCCATTGAAATTAAAAAACATCCTAATTTCAATAGGGAAGATGGCTGGGTGCTACCACCAACTTGGGAGCCAGTAATTAATATGATTAAATCCAAAACCAAGCGTACCTTGCAAGACCTCAAGACACTGTGAGCACTTTCTGCGTGAATCGGACCGCAAACAACAACTAAATATGAGGGTACCTAGTTATTAGCTATGACATCAGGACGTCTAACACCTCAGTCCCCCCGTGACCATGGTTGCTGTAAAGCAGCCGAAACTTCGGGAAAATAAAATAGTAAATAAACGCGATAAAATCTGTAAAATAGTTTTATTTCAATGTATAGTATTCGCGTAAATATAACAAAACAATATTTCAAATATTAAGCATAATATGTTTTGGTACGGACCCGGATTTCCGCTTTGTAATTTGTAGGTACCTATCTATAATTTGGGAACTAAAAAACAGCACGAAACCATTACGCCAACTTAAATGGTTAAATGGAAACTCATTATGTGTTGAACACATTACCTATTGTAAGTTTTAAACAAGTGAATTTACATAGATTAGTCTCTGTCACACCACAGATGATATAAACGAGCATACGGTTTTTTTTTGCTTTTGACGCTACACTGTGTTTTTGCCAGTGTCAAGTTACTTATAATAATGTTTATTTTATTTTATTGGAGCAAAAAACAGTTACATGTTACTAAACTTACAGTACTATATCAACAATAAACTAAACACGTGACCCACAACAGAGTCCACGAGTAAAGTGGATGAAATAAATATTAGGTAAATTGCATGCACAATAAAATTAAACTAAAGAATGAATCTTTCCTCCATTTAATTTCATTAACGGAGTGCATCTATTCATATCCAACGAGAAGTTTCTAAAAAACGTTTCATTAGTAATGCTCATATCTCAATATCCATAAGATTATATAGGAATCCAGCATTAGAAATATTTTCGCTTAATTTTTCTATTAATTTCACTTTCTTATTGGAGTAAAACCAAATCACAGAGATTTTTTTAATATAACGATGCATAATTAACTATGTTTAATCTGTATTTTTTCAGAATACAGCACGAAAGTAACAAGCCCATGCACGGGTGATCAACAAGATTACAATTGTTGATATGTTTCCGGATAATAATAAAAATATTACAAAACATTATTGTTGGTTTTACTCTAAACACATATAGGTAATAGTCTTGAATTTAATTGTGTGTTCTCCAACTGAGAAAGCTCTAAATAATACCTACTATAATTGTTGTGCGTCAAGTGTGTGGGCGTGTGTCCTCTATTTTTAAGTTAACATTTTTTTGTTCATTACCTACTCTATGTTTTTTTTGTTGTCTCTGGAGTGAAGTTCTCGGGCAAACGTCGATGAGTGTCGGAACAAACTTGTGTCTGAAGTCGAGACTTCTTTACATCTAGTCTCGAACTGGGGCAAACTGAACTTGGTGCAATTCAACCCCAATAAGACACAAATTTGTGCGTTCAACGCCAAAAAGAACCCCTTTGTCGCATCTCCTCGTTTCGAAGACACTCTCCTTAATGCCAAGCCAAGTATCGGGATCCTTGGAGTCGACATATCGAACGACGTGCAATTTCGCGGTCATCTGGACAGTAAGGCCAAGTTGGCCTCCAAAAAGCTGGGTGTGCTCGGTAGGGTGAGGCGGTATTTCACTGCGGCTCATCGCCTGCAACTTTACAAGGCGCAAGTCCGTCCGCACATGGAATACTGCTCTCACCTTTGGGCCGGTGCACCACAGTACCAACTTCTTCCTTTTGACCGCCTGCAACGAAGGGCAGTTCGAATTGTCGATGACAAAAAGCTTACCGATCGGCTAGACCCTCTGGCGTTGCGTAGAGATGTAGGCTCCCTCTGCATTTTCTACCGCTTCTATCATGGAGAGTGTTCCGAGGAATTGTTCGGTATTATACCTGCCGCTGAATTCCACCATCACACGGCTCGCCACAGACTGCATTACCATCCTCACCATCTGGATGAATGGCGTTCCAGTACAGTGCGATTTACCAGGAATTTTCTCCCTCGCACCACCAAATTGTGGAATGAACTTCCTGCAGCGGTGTTCCCGGACCGATGCGACAAAGGTATCTTCAAGAAACGAGCAAACTCATTCCTTAAAGGCCGGCAACGCACTTGCGATGCCCCTGGTGTTGCAGGTGTCCATGGGCGGCGTTGATCACTTACCATCAGGTGAAACGTCTGCTCGTTTGTCTCCCTATCTCATAAAAAAAAAAAAAAAAAGTTACTCTGTACCAATCATTAAATTTTCTACGATGTAGCAAGACGCATTTTCAACATGAGAAAAAGTCACATAATTCGCATCACAATAAACGCATAAGAAGAAATATTGTTCCTCATCGAGCCGCATAATCTGGATCTTCAAACCAGCCGAAAAATAGAAGATTTCGAACGATTTACATCGAGCTATGGAAAATGCCGCATGATTGCAACGGGACGATAATTAGAGCTGCACCAATACCAAGAATTCGTCAGGTCTGAGCTTCCTATCCAATCTCCCATCCCATAATTCTATTTGTGTTAATATCGTGTCATTATTTCAGTCGCAAAAAATCTGCCACGCCTTACGGGGAATTGAAAGAGGCCATTTTGAGAACGACGCGGTGATTTTGGTATCGTTTGCATTATTTACCGGATAAATCGTGAGTACTCTTGGTTTTCTACAAGCCTTCCAAAATGAGTGAAATTGTCAGAATTAGTTAGGAAAAGAGGCGTCACTAAAGGGAGGTTAACATTATTCGATAAGTTTGTCAAAAAGTATCAGTCGCCATTAAATGAACAACAATCTATGGAATTAGTGTTATGAGTCGAAAGTTGTAATAGCCTGTTCGACGATTTTCATAAGATTCAAAGTAAAATTGAAAGTTAGGTGGAGGAGAAAGAACTTTTGCTGCAATCCTCTTTAACAGGGACCGCATCACAGGTTATAGGTGCACTTGATTTCACATCCAGTAATTATACACATGCATGGGAATTGTTAGAGAACCGATTTAATAATAAGGGGTTGCTGGTGCATAACCATGTAAAATCATTGTTTACTATCCCTTCTCTTAATAAAGAATCTGCACCAATGATTAGGAAGCTAATAGACTTAGTTTTAAGGAACCTATGTGCACTTCAAACTTTGGGTGAACCAACAGTTTCTTGGGACACTTTAATTATATTCTTAATGGTTTCTAAATTGGACCATGCGACAGAACGAGGGTGGGAGCGCTTTAAAAGTACAAGTAATTTAAGGTCTACGGAGTCCGGTCTTAAACTAGAAGACTTATTCAAGTTTCTGAAAGATAGGGCTGATATGTTGGAAATGATAACTGTAAACAATAACAAGAACATAAATGATAATAAGAGCACACAAGAGAATAAATCGAATCAGAACAAACATTTAACACATAGCTATGTCACTAGCCAAACTGATAACAATGATGGTGTTGGAAGTAATGTAGGTATGAAGCGCAGTCGCATATGTGTGATGTGTAGTGCCAACCATGCAATATATTCATGTTCACATTTTCTTAATTTATATATTCATGATAGACAGCAATTTGTTACCAAGAAGAAGTTGTGTAGCAATTGCTTACGGACGGGCCATGTGATTACTGATTGTTATTTTGGACCATGTCGTCTCTGTAATATAAAACATAACAGTTTGCTTCATACTGAGGGTGACAAGGAGGGCGCATTACAGCCAGGTGAGACAACGTAGTCATAGCCTGCTACCACCATGTCATCGGTCTGAACTGCATTATGTTCAACAATTAGTGAACACACTCATGAACAATTACAAACATTTTTGCCAGCTGTTTTGCAATCCACAGCATTAGTAGATATTGCTGACAGTAATTACTCTGCGTGTACTCTTAGACAATGGGAGTCAGCACTGCTTTATAACAAAGACATTATGTGATACATTAAATATTACAATGTTACAGTCCACTTATCGAGTTACTGGAGTAGGATATTCCCTCTCACAGTCTACACATCTATGCAAAGTAAAAATACAATCTAAGATAAGCGATTATTATACCAATATTGATTGCTTAGTGTTACCACGTATTACAAATATTTTACCCACATTTTCCATGGATACAAGTAAAATGCGTATTCCTGAAAACTCGCTGACCCCACGTTTTATGTACCGGCGGATATCGACATATTAATCGGAGCAGATAAATTCTGGGAGTTGCTAAGTGATGTTAGGATTAGGTTGACTAATGGACCATATCTACAGAATACTAAGTTTGGTTGGGTTATGTCTGGACCTTGTTACAACAATAAGAGCTCGCGCATAAATCAAGTTCTATGTCACTATTCGCAAACCTTAGATACACAACTTAAACAGTTCTGGGAGCTCGAAGAGATCCCGAATGTCAGAAGTATCCTTACCACCGAAGAGCAAGCGTGTAAGAATATTTTTATCGATACTACCAAACGTACTGAAAATGGTAGATTTTCTGTACGTATTAAAAGAGCCTGCCGATGTGCTCGGCGACAGCTATAGGGCAGCAGAGAGGCGTTTACTGTCGCTTGAACAAAAATTTGAACGTCATCCCGATTTCATGCAATTATATTTTAAATTCATGAAGGAATATGAGAGTCTCGGTCACATGAGTCGCATTAATACGTACGGGTCTCCTCACTATTTTTTGCCACATCATGGTGTTATTAACGAAAATAGTTCTACCACAAAATTACGCACGGTATTTGATGCGAGTGCAACTATATCTACCGGCAAATCGTTGAACGATATACAACATATTGGGCCGCCACTTCAAAATGATATTTTTTCGATATTACTTCGCTTTAGACAATTTAAATATGTAGCTTGCGCTGACGTTGAGAAAATGTTTCGACAAATATTAATACAACCAGATCAACGTGACTTACGTTTAATATTATGGCGTGAAAGTACGACGGACCCAATAGGTGTATATCGTCTCAACACCGTGACATATGGTACAGCTTCAGCGCCTTACTTGAGCATTAGATGTCTAAACCAGGTCGCCACGGAATGTGACGATGACTTGGTCGCTAGGGTGATAAAAGATGATTGTTTTGTTGATGATGTCTTATTGGGCAATGGCGAATGTAGGTAACATTATTAAAATTATGTGAAAGGTTAACTGATACATTAAAGTCAGCATGCTTTCCATTACGGAAATGGCTCTTCAAAACGGAATTTAATGATCACGATATATCTAAAAGGCTATCATTGGGTGATCATTGCCAGAATAAAACATTAGGCTTAGGATGGTTTAATAAAGGTGATGACTTGCATTTTACTACTAAGATTGATAATCCAAATAATAACCAACTAACTAAACGTATAATGTTATCCATTACTTCGCAAATTTATGATCCTTTAGGTATCTGGGCACCGACAATAATACTAGCAAAAATTGTTCTACAAAAACTATGGTTGTGCAAAGTCGACTGGGATGATCCTGTTCCCGCAGACGTCATAGTATCATGGAATAAGTTCATACATAATCTGCAGTACTTACCTGATCTGCGCATTCCACGTTATGTCATCGGTCCACATAGACGATACTTAGAACTGCACATATTCACAGACGCCTCACAAAGCGCATACTGTGCTTGTGCTTATGTGCGCAGCTATTCGTATACTGAAGTAACTACTAGGTTATTGTGTGCAAAGGGTAAAGTCGCACCCCTCAAACCGGTAAGCATTCCTCGACTAGAACTATGCGGAGCCTTACTTGGTGCACGTTTATACAAGAAAATTACAGAATCATTGCGCTTGAATTTTGATCGATCTTACCTGTGGACTGATTCGACCATCGTCCTAGGGTGGCTTCGTATGTCACCCCATGCATTAAAAACATTAGTTCAGAATAGGGTCGTAGAGATCAACGAACTTACTACTAACGTAGTTATGGTCACACGTTGATACTAAAAGTAATCCAGCTGATCTAGTATCACGCGGCTACAGTCTGGAGGTACTCGGTACCTGTGATCTGTTGTAGACTGGACCAGCATTCTTAGAAACTCCGGATTTGACTTTTATAACTCAGAACCCGCCTGATTATGACTCTGTTCCACAGGATTTGACAGAACTTAAGTCACAAACCACTAGTATGGCTTGTGATGTTAAGCTAAATGTTATACAGTTTAAAAGATTTTCTTCACTTGACCGCATGAAGCGGGCAGTTGCATATGCCTTGCGATTCATTCACAACACTCGCACACAACCCTCAGAACGTTACACAGGGCCGTTGTCAGTAACAGAATTGACTGGCCCACTAATATTACTCACTCGCCTTGTACAAGCAGATTCATTTCCAAAGGAGTATTCCAAATTGATATCTAACCTGCCATTATAAAAAATAGGTGCTATCTCCAGGCTTAATATTATCCTATACTAACATTATAAGGGTTGGTGGACGCTTGAGTAATTCGCCTGACTTTGAGTAAGACAAGCGTCATCCTGTACTGTGATCTACTAAACATTTCTTTACACTGCTTCTGTTCGAGCAACAACACGTAAAACTTCTTCATGCTGGATCCCTATTGCTATTATCCACTGTGCGTGAGAATTGGTGGCCACTTGGGGGTAGAGGTCTTGCACGAAAGGTTGTGTAGCATGTGTGAGATGTACCCGTATTAAGGGTAAAACACTAACACCGATTATGGGTAATTTGCCCGCTTCACGGCTAGACCCTGGATTCGCTTTTATTCGTTGTGGTGTGGACTATGCTCGTACTTGACCGCAAAGGTAGTGGCTCTAAGCTTCAAAAGTGTTATATTTGCCTCTTTGTCTGCTCTACGACTCGCGCGATTCATTTGGAGCTCGTTGGCACTCTTTCAGCAGATGATTACTTACTGGCTCTTAAAAGATTCATTTCTCGCCGCGGTAAACCACTGCAAATATATTCGGATAATGGTAGAAACTTTGTCGGAGGAATGATAGAACTTGCTTTAATGTTTGATTCTAATTCACAAGAAATAATTGATAGTTGCTCGAATGATAGTATTGAATTTAAATTTATTCCACCTTATTCACCACATTTTGGAGGCTTGTGGGAAGCAGGGGTAAAATCATGCAAACACCATCTTCGGCGTGTTGTGGGCGCAGCTAATCTAACGTACGAGGAGCACGGTCTTGACACAAATAGAGGCCGTCCTGAACTCCCGTCCTATATCTCCGCTGTCCACAGATCCTCAGGACCATAACCCTTTAACCCCAGCTCATTTCCTGATTGGTCGGCCACTCACTTCACCAGCGGCTGCAGACGTACGAAGCACCCCCGTCATCCGGCTGACCCGTTTCAAGCGAATCGAATAAATACGATAACACTTTTGGGCCAGGTGGTCCAAGGAATATGTATCCGAATTACAAATCCGTTCTAAATGGAAAGCAGACAGCCAGGACATCGAGCTACATACCCTGGCCCTTATCAAGGATGACCATCTGCCGCCAATGAAATGGCGCTTGGGCAGGGTTTCGCAAGTATTCACAGGAAGGGATGGTGTTACGCGAGTTGCTACCCTCCACACCTCGTCAGGACCTGTTCAACGAGCATTTTGAAAGATTTGTCCACTGCCAATTCAATCATCGGCCAGTGGCTGCGCCAACTAGGTGCGGATGCTGGGACAAATGCTTCACAGAAGTAAGCAGTAAGGAGTTCTGCCGCTATGCAAACTTTCCGCCACTGCGAAGACACAGAGGTGATTTGAAACTGGGATCACTTTGAAAGTGACGCTTCCAAGGCGGCCGGCATGTTGTGCGTCAAGTGTGTGGGCGGGCGTCCTCTATTTTTAAGTTAACATTTTTTTGTTCATTACTCTATGTTTTTTTTTGTTGTCTCTGGAGTGAAGTTATTCTGTACCAATCATTAAATTTTCTACGATGTAGCAAGACGCATTTTATTTTCAACATGAGAAAAAGTCACATAATTCGCATCACAATAAACGCATAAGAAGAAATAATAATACTTTTCTATAAACATAAATGTCATGCATACAACAATATTAAAATATATTGAAATTAATCCATCATTTTTCAATTATACTTCCTACCAGTTTTTTTAACAGAGGAACTGCTTTTGCGTCGCCTGCAAAATTTTCTAATAAGTATCTTAGTATTTGGTATTCGGTAGCTATCTCTGCGAAATGTAGTTTAACGCATGTGGGTACAATACATTAGTTGGAATTTGTATTCAAATAGTTTGTAACTGGGAAACTATCAGAGAACAGTTCGATATAGTCTATCTTCGCATTTGCACATGAGCTACCGTAATTGCGCCTAAAATAATTTTCTACTCTATTTTTAAATTGTATAAAATATAGTTAAACCATACATTAAGAAAGTATACATATTGGTCTATGGCGTAAACTAAGTTATGAGTCACGAGTTGTAGTTTGAATTGTTATTATTGCTCATAAAATATTCAAAAGGTAATATTTTCAATAGCAATTCTGTTTCCTATTTGTCCAGCTATGTTGCTATTGAAGCTTACAATGTTAAGAAAATCAGCGTGGAATATTAGCATAGGTGCTCAGACTGGTCTATCACACTATTTTATGCGATTTCAGAGTATCAAGAAACTTACACCCTGTATTGTCTTAGCACCGATTTGGAGATATTGTTCCCTGAATACAACCCAACAACAAGCCGTACAACATTCACGTACACAAATTGTGGAACAAGTTTAACAACTACTGTCCATTCTGTCCCAACGAGAGCTTCAAGTAGTACAGTACCTACTACAGCACAGTTGATAACCACAACGACATCGACTGCAGTTACTGAACCCTCAACATCATTTACCGGTTGTTGTGACAGACCAAAAACGTGGGAAACTACTACCCAAGGAGAAGAATTATTAAAATGGTCTGTAGCGCCATGGATAACTAGCACGCCTATGAGTTGGTTCACAATGCCAACTATGCCTTCAACAGCTACCACTAGTCGACCTACTTCCACTGCTCATAAATATACTACTATTCCTAATAAAACCACTAGTATATCGGGTTTATCTTTGCATACAGAAAACCTCTCTAATTATGACTATAATAATTATCCTACTACCTCAACCACTATTCATACGACCACGAAAAGCAGACCTAGTACATCTTATACTCCTGCCAGGATATCTCAGCCTAGTACAATTACTCCTTTCAGTACCACTTTTAATGAATATACACTAAATAAAACAGAAGAAATCTTTACACCGTGTTGTTATAGACCAAAGACATGGGAGACAACAGAATCAATAACTACTATACTTTTAACAGATGATTCAATAGAAAATATTATTTCGACAACAGAGGATTTGTTAACAACAGAGGAAATTCCATCAACGATAAAACAGAATACTGCAGTCTCTAGTACTACTATATTACCCATAACAACGAAATCATCAACAATAACAGATGAATCCTCCATAACTACTACAGAATCACCAACAAGTACTGAAGCTAAAGCGACTACTCAACCCACTACTACAACCAAATCAACCACGTCAGTTAAACAGACTACTACAGAATCTACATCAACTACGCAATTAACTACTACAAAAATAACACCAACTTCAACACTATCTAAGCAAACACAACCACCATCTATATTGAGTAGATCAACTACAACGCCACCAAAAATGAGCCACCAAACTAAATCACCAACTGCCTTAACAACAGCTTTGATCAAACCAAAGATTACTCCTAAAACATCTTCTATAGAAACATCAATGGTATATTCAATAAAAACAACATTTCTGACAGAGACTCCTCAAGCACTTAAAGTAATATCAAAAATAGTACCTCTTCCAGCAGAATTTGAGAAATTGAAGCAAAGCGGATGGTTCTACCCAGCAGTGTGTAAATCTAAGAAGTGTGAGGCGCCTGCAACTTGGATAAAAACTACAAGAAGGAGACAAAACAGAAATTACGGATATCATTATTAATGTATGTATATAATGTTCCGTTTCTTGATTAAAATTCTTATTTGTATGTCTTTGTTTTAATTATTAACATTCGCTAAAGCATCATTGACATATTAACAAGTATTTTACTAGCCGCTTTAGAATCGCAGCTTTAGAATAGCAAGCTTTAGTACAATATTATTATTTACTATAGGTATTTTTGTTACAGTGTACGCAATAAATACATGCGTTGAAGAATTTACATCTATGGGTGAACCAATAGTAGATCAATTTGCAACAAAAACTGACAGACCAGAAGCAGACTTCCTCCAATACAACAAAGAAACACTCTCAGATTTTACAAATTTTAAACACTATCACGGACTAAATTTCAATTCGCGATGTGATAGACCAAGTACTTGGTTTACTACAGAAAGGGATAAAATTGTTATGAAGGGACCTGAACCACACAAATTCCATCCAAATTTAGAAGAAAACGCATCATCAGCTGAATATAGAACCTCTAGTCTACGAACGTCTACTACATTGCATAGTACTACAAAAACAACAACTGAACCAACCACTTCTGAAATAAGGTCAAGTAAAGTAGGCGCTCCATCTGTGATTACTTCAAATACCTTAACTGCTTCAAGACCTACAAAAAGTTGGAGAATGTCATCGAGTAAGACTGAACCGGAATCCAGTACTAAATCTATAGTTACGATTAAACCGACTGAAAAAGATGAGAAGCGTACAACAGAGATCCGACCTTCACGACTTATTATTAACAGACACATATCAGCTGAAGAAACTACAACTATTAGAGTTACAACAAAAAATCATGATACAAAAACTACAACAAAAAAGGCTAATTATTCTACAGAGGTGCCAACTGTAAGAAATAAAGATGTTATATGGTGGTATCCAACAACATGCAAAAATAGTCATTGTGAGTTACCCGTGTCGTGGATAACAACAACAAAGACAATAAAACGACAGAGATACCAAGGATGTCGGTATTAATGTATGTAGAAGATATAAATTTTGAATATATTTGTAATTCGATTCGCTTTTTTTACTTATCATCACCTGCTGGAATTGTGATAGCAAAGTTACTTTAAGAGGTATTACTAAAAAAATCATAGGTACAATCGATACGGTCGGCGGTAGAACACTTTGTAAAGAAAATTCTTTAGGTCTAGTTTTTGCCCCACCTACCATTTTTATATCAAGGTATTAATGTTGTTAGAGAGAATAATACCTGCTAAGTGTATATTGTTTTATGGCTACCACCGTCATATTACGATAATTTACTCATGTTTTATAATACTGCCTAGTAGTAATAACCTGTAACATTGAACCCCTGTACATTTATCTGAGACCTGTACCTTTAAGACCTTGTTACCTTTACCTTCCAGAATTTGAGCTATCGCCTTGCGATGAAGAAACAATAACGACTACTCCAGATAATGAAGTATCACCAGTAATTTCAGACGAGGTGGATAATGATTACGATACTCTCAAATACAACCTTGCCACTACCTTAGAGAAACAAAAGCTATATCCACTATACCATACAGTGTTACCTAAGGAACCTGATAATAATTGTGGAAGACCCAATACGTGGTTTACAACACTAAAAGGGGAAACAAGAGATTTCTTTAGAATATTGCAGGAGTCGGATAGGTTACTATAATAAAACCATTTCATTTTTACGCTGGATTTTCGATCGTTTTTTAACGTTATCGTTATCCTTTATTATTAAAGTAAGTAAGTAATCCTTTATTATTAAAGTAATTAGGAATAGAACTTGTTTCTTTCTTTCTGGGCCTGTGTTGCTAAGACACAAGTTCATGGTTGTAAAAGATGCTTTACTCAAAAAAATAATAATTCATAAATGTGAACGCGTAAAATGTGGAAAATAAAAAAAAGTTTACTTTATTATAACAATTTTATTCTATTTTAAATGGCAAAGTAACACAATTTACGTAAGATTGACAAACAGGAAAATAATATCTAGCACAAAAAGGCAGTTTCATATGACCTTTAGTAGTCATCTTTAAATGTCTCAAGGTTCATAAAATAAGGAAAATTATTGAGCTTGTAATCTTAAGCAATAACAATCTTAAAAACTAATTTCACAGAGTATTTATAATGGAACACAATTAGCCTTTACTAATATAGCTACGTTATTCTTGTACTTATATCTAATAACAATAACTTACTTTCATGTTTACCTAATGTTTAAATTGGCAAGATACAACTTTGTTCTTTGATAAACAAGCCAGCTGAAAATAGGGATTCAACAGCACCTGTACTACTACTTTTTGAGCAGAATAGTTTTAATACCTACTACTTTGAGTTTCTAACGGTCTAAATATTTCAATATGTATTACATTGATACTGCTATAAGAGGCAGTGGTTCAGCCCTTGATGTCAACTGTCAGAGTACTTATAAGGAACCTTTATTACTACGAGTATTATTATTTTACACGTTCTTCTTCCTCGGATAGAATTTCCTAATTATTTGACTAGCATCAATTTGTTAGCGTCAATATTCTTGCTATGTTTTTTTCTGAAGGCGTTTATCAGAAAATCATCGGCAAATATTTGCTTGTTCCCTTTGTAATATGCTTCTATCTCAATGAGGGTCTTGTTCTCTGTTTCCGGCAGGAAGAAATATAGGTAGACGGTGCCAATAAAACCAATAATGGCGTATAAACCGAAGGCTCCACTGAGATGGAATGCGGACTCGATGTTGTAGTTCGATTTGCTTGCTATGAAGAATATGACATAGCTGAGGGCGGCAGCCAAGCTCGTAGCCACTCCACGACTCCTGAAAATCAAAAAAATCATTTAATTATATTTACTCCAAACCTTGCAACTTTGCAAAATTGATTGAAATCGAGCTTGATGATCAAGATTGATTTACCAACAAAACAGAACTTGAAATTTAAGAATCGGACTCTAGATATAACAAGATTTTAAAAATAGTGAAGTAAAAGAATATACCAGTTGTAGACCCGATAGGTACATGCGGAAAATTATTATTTCGGACTTGTAATACACCCTGTATAATGAAAAAAAATCTTGGTTTGATGCGAACAGAATCAGTACCATTATCACCAACAGGATTCATAGACACTTTGTAAGACTGTATGACTGCGAAAACTGAATTTATTAATTAGTACGTATAAGTTTATGTTTAAAAAAACATCGAGGGGTTACTATGGTTTATGTTATATTGAAATAATGCATGAGATCGAATTAAATTTAGACATAAAAAATAATCGCTTGCTGTGAAATATTTTATTAAGCCTCGGGCACATGGCTTTTGCCACAGAGTTATTTTTACTCTTGAAGAATGAGCTTATTGCATCAGTCAATAACTGTATTGACTGATACAAAAAGCTTGGTATTGCCAATATTTTTGAAGCGCGCGGTAAGATGCCCTAGATTGGACGAGGCTTCTATTGTTTTTTATTGTGAAAATTATTACCGCTATAAATGTTAAAACTAGTACGTACCCATACTTCTTGCTAGAAACATTAATAGAATTTAAAAAAAAATAGTTCTTACCTGAAAGGAAATACCTCAGACAATATAATCCAGGGTATCCCTAAACTGTTAAAGCACACAAGCATCATGAAGAGAACTACAGGCAGGATAGACTTCTCGTCAGGGAACGTCTCAACCTCGTAGGAAAAGACGGAGGGAGATAGGCTAGTCCGAGCGTAGATGCTCAATGAGAGGCAGCAGCCAGCGGCCCCCAGGAGTGATCCAAGGATTAGCTTCCTCTTGCCAATGCTCTTCACTATGATGGCCGATAGTAAGCTCATTACTATGAATACTGCGCCCACTACCACCTAAAATAAATAATAGTTTACAATATCAATATATTTTTTTGCAGTGGCAGTGGTTTCCTCACGATGTTTTCCTTCACCGTTTCATAGCAAGTGATAATCTCGGATGAAAATGAGATTCGCACATAAATCCCAGAGGTGCGAGCCGGGGTAGGAACCTGCACACTTTGATTTGCAAGGCGTGCGTTCGACCACTGCTATCACGCCTAAATAAATTTTATAGGTAAATTTTGATATTCACCAAAGGAATTTAAGTTACTAATAAAAGCGCTATTAAAACTTGATATACCTAAATAATTGGTTCGGATAGCCATCTCGTTAAGCTATTCCGTGTGGTAGATAATTAATTACATGAATATCATTACTGTAATGTTTTGTCAATGGCGAGTGACGACTAAGAAATGTCGTAATAAAAAAATAACACTTTATTACGCCAGACACACATAAGACTTAGCTTTTACCCACGACTTGGTCCGCGCAGATTTCAATATCGTTATAAATTATAGTGTTTTTTTAAAGGACTACGCTGTTTGTCGTTAGGTGGCCTTTACAGCTTTACCGGAGGAGTGGCGAACGCAGAGTGCACTTCATCCAATGCCTTAAGGGCGGAAAAGGGTGGCAACTGGCTCAAGGGCGCCACAGAGGGCACGACATCGTCTTGGGCAGTTACCGTGAGGGGAGAGGTAGTGACTGCGCTCCTAGGTGCACAGATGCACCTACGAGCGGAAGAAGTATAAATTATAGTCTATGATAGCATTTAACTTTACAGTATTGTTGTGTATACATCAGAATAGTCTGATGTATACACAACAATACTGTAAAGTTTTATCAAAATCTATTCAGTATTTTTTGCGTGAGTAACAAACATCTATCCATCCATCCATTCTCACAAACTTTTACATTTATAATATTAGTAGTATTCTAAAATTCAGCATTCTAAACTAAGTAATCAGAAATATTTTAGTAACGTTTGTAATCAACTTTAAACAAGGAGGAGGTTCTTTGTTCGTCTGTATCTACCTATTTTTAATTTGGATATTTGACATTTAAAGTTTTCCTTGAAATTCTTTGCAACACAGCACTAAAATCTGCTGTTACTTTTATACTCACTTTGATCTTCTGTAATTCGACTCGTGTTTCGCCTCTCAACGAGGATTGTTCATGGGTCCATTACTTTATTTGGTTTATAATTTCTCAAATTATCTATACATATCTATACAAATAAATAAAATTTGAGTGTTTGTTTGTAATATCAAAATAACACTTTTTTACCAAATGCGTATGAAAATATATACGATACCTATAACGAAAACGCAATTTTAAAATTTTTTGTCTGTTTGTTTGAGGTAAACTTCTAAACGGCTGAACCGATTTCAATGGGACTTTCACTGACAGATAGCTGACGTTCCAAGGCGTAACTTACTTTAATTTTAGAAAAAGCATTAGAGTTCCGCGAGAAAAACATAATACCCATATTTCCGGGTAATCTCCCTAAAGTCCACGCGGGCGAAGTCGCGGGCACAGCTAGTAAACCAAATAAAGTTATAGACCAATGAAAAATCCTCGTTGAGAGGCGAAACTGCTATGTTCCCATCCTTGTCAAAGCATAGAAAAAAATTAATGTTTCAATTTTGTGGGACACAAAAGTAATTCCGTTGATATTCTGTCTCCATAAACTCATTTCATATAACTCGTACCTACTTGACGAAAAGTTGCTTGTTATATTCTGAATAACATTGTATAATGAATTCCACGAGTAAACAAAAAAACAAACATAGGTACGTAATAAAACACGAGTTTCAATTAATTAACTTTGGCGGGCTAGATAATAAAATGTAGAGACTTATCTAAACGATAAACGTTTCCGATTATATTAATTATTAGCATAGGTCGTTGACAGAACGATGTATATACCTATTTAAGACTGTACCTACGTAATTTAAGAATGGACGTCTAAAAAATCTATGTAAGTAGGATAATCAGAGCGTTTGATCACTTTATTGACCTTGTAAGGAAGGTAAGCAAGTCCGTTATCAATGAGAACACCATTTATCTTTATAAAGTATTAATTACATCAGGTCTTGCCGCCATAAAATTACGCTTTCCATACATTCCCAATCAAATTCTCAGAATCATATTATATTATGTTTTACTTGTTGTTCGATGTACGAATCGGAAACCTCCGTTATATTATTTTATGAAGCAATTTTTTGATACAAATTCAATAGGGGAAGGTGGGGGAAATACGAACACCTAAGGAAAAACTTAAATAAAACAGTGGAATTTGATCACAGAATTTTTTTTTTTTTTTTCTTATAAAGTTTACTTATCTGCCTAACTACTTCACAAATCAACAATTATATTTTTTTAATAAATTGCAACAATATGAAGGAAAAACAAAACCCCTAGTGTTCGGCTTTACCCGACATTAGTCGGGTAAATACGAACACCAAGTGGGGTGATTTCGAACTAACATTATTAACGACAGAGATCACATTGATTAAATTAAAATAGAGATTAAAACCCAACGATGTTAACTGTCCGTCAGAACAACACCCGTGAGCCCATTTTTTGCACACGTAGCACATAATCCAGTCTTCAACGGGGGGATCTGTATATTTATCTCTACAAAAAATACAAAACTGGAGTGTTCGTCTTTACCCCGCGGGATCGAAAATTATAAAATGTCAAAAAAATAAATTAAGTTATATTTCTTTTGCCAACTATGTAATTGTCATTTAGCTGATTAATATTTGATTATTGCACTATGTAAAAGTTGAATTACTATTGTAGATAGAAATCAAGCTACACCAACTTGATTTACCAAAAAATTACATCTAAAACATACAAAATATTAATAAATTAATAAGTACGTGCGTCCGCGTCTCCTGTGTTGTTGACTGGCACTAGTGGTGGCGTGATCTCCAAAAGGCGGGAAGTAAAATATCGCTATCTCCTTCTATCATATTAGAACCATAGAATTCGGCATTACCCCGCGTTCGCGTTTCCCCCACTTTCCCCTAAATGATTTGGAAGGTTATTTCTATATTTTAACGGCGGTAACCTATTATCTGTCATATCTGTGGTATTACCTTAACTAAAGATAACATTGCCTATCTTCCCTCTTTTTGCGTCCTAACATTCATGTGAGCCTATCATTTGACCATTTTTTAACGTCGGAAAATCCTTTATGGATACCCTGCCACCTCGGGGGAATTAACAGGGCTATGTGGGAGTCACGGCAGAAGGCCGTATACCCACTAAAAACCGACGGCGTACCATCTTCCGCTTATACAGGGTGTATCAGAAGTCCGAAATAATACTTGGACGCTAGCATCAGTATCGTGTATACAACTGAATGGTATAAAAATTTGATTGAAATTCGACCATGTTTTTCCAACTTCTTTTTTGTCGTCAATTTCTATAACTCGTAATATCTCGAGTCCTATGTAAAATTTGCATGTTATGCTTTGTGAATATTGGTAGCCGCCCCTTATAAGTGTAGTTTACACTGTTGAGTAGGGTTATGAATGTACCCAAAGGCCAAAACACGATACCTGTGACAAATATTTAAAGGTCTGTAACTCAGAAACTATGATAGTTAGGTATAAACTGTCTTCACTAAGCATCCACATATGAGCTGCCGTATATGTACCCAAAGTATTATTTCGGACTTCTGAAACACCCTGTATTGGGGCGCCACGGGATCGCTTACGCATGCACCGCGAGCCTATCATTTGACCTAGGATAGGGCTGACAAAGCAATTGTCCCAATATTATTCTGATGGATTTATCCATGGAAACTTCTAAAGTATATATACCTAGTACCGGTTTGCGAATGACCGCTTATCTCTGTCAAAAAATTAATGGTTTCGGCCTTTGGAAATTGTTTCTTTTATCTAAACATTCACAATTTTATCTATTGATACATCTATTCGTTTTTTCTATCATATTTTTATCTTCGCCACTATGTGTACTAACTAACAGTATTTTTCCTCATTATTTATGTCCCAATGCTGTGCAAAGGTCTCTCCTAACTGCTTCCATTCATCCCGGCCACTCGTTCTCTCACACGATCCGTCCAAATAAGCGTCGAGGTCATCGCGCCACCGTTTTTTGTGTCTACCACGCCACGGAGACTACTTCCACGTTGTACGTTCTACTAACAGGGGTCCTTACTACCACTCTTAAAGTATTGTTGATTCAATAGTAAAACGCGATAAAATCCGTAAAATAGTTCAATCAATAGTAACTGTTAATTTTTGACAGATTTTGTACTGAGTTCCCTGTCGTAAAACTGAATGTAGTATTTAAAAGATTGCTGAAGTCATCCGCCATCTTTATCACTGTCACCATTCATTTTTATTTATTATGTGTATTTATTGAATTTGTCCTTACTATTAATTACTTGACATTGGCGAAATACCCGCGCTAGTCGCAGGTGAAGCCATTCCTCATCTTAATCCATTAAATATCATCATTTCGCTCATTTCGTAAAAAAAAAAAAAAAAAGATTGCTGCATGACAGGTGGTAGGATAAGGGGCAGCAGATTAAATTTAAATAAAATCAAACATCAGCTCGCACCTCTGAGATTTATGTGCGAATCTCATTTTCATCTGAGATTATCACTTGCTATGAAACGTCGAAGAAAAACATCGTGAGGAAACCTGCACGTCTGAGGGAACGTGACTAGTTCTCGATAAATGTGTGAAGTCTGTCAACCCGCACTGGGCCAGCGTGGTGGACTATGGCCTAAATCACCCTCGCATTGAGCGGAGGCCCGGGCCCAGGAATGGGACGTTAAAAGGGCTGTAGTAGTAGTAGTAAAATTAAAAGAGTAGAATATCAGATATACATACAACAATTGTCTTCGGATCATACTTCATGCCCAGCGCTTTGCACACATTCACCATGTTAGGTCTGATGGGCGCTACACCACTCATGGTATGAAAGAAGAAATACGCCATCACCAAAGCGAAAGGCCTTATCGTCTCTTTAACAAAGAACACTTGTTTCATGGTCATGATGGCCTGCTTAAATGTATTTCCGTCGTTGTGCGTACAAGTCTCCATGAGCGTTCCCTCTCTATCGCAAATCACACATCGGTGTACTAATTCATTGTATTCGAGCAGTTCTTGGAATTCTTCCTTGACGTCTTCTGGCTTGGCCCAGCCTCGGAGGCGGCAGAGGGAGCGTAGGGCATCCTTTTCGCGACCTTTTGATAGAAGCCAAATCGGAGTTTCGGGCACCTAAAAGATTTAAGTTCAACGTATAATCAGATTATAAATAGATAAATGTAGTGACAGCCTAGTTGGTAGAACGCCCGTCTTAAACGTAAGGGGTGCAAGTTTAAATCCCGGGTACGCACCTCTGAGATTTTCATCTGCGAATGTGATTTTAAATAATGATTACCACCTAGTTGAACGATGAAGGCAAACATCGTAATTAATCCTGCTTATCTATAGAAAGGCGTGTGAAGTTCACCAACCCGTACTGGGCCAGCGTTGTATGCGCCTAAATCTATCTTGTATCGAGGGGGACGTGCCCAGTATAAATAATGGCAATAGGCTCGCCCCCTATTAAATTGGAATCAAAATACATCAACGAAGTAAGGGTTCACTGTAGAGCACCTCTGCCTATCCCTTGATGATGTTCAAAGTCGGTAAAGGGAACGGATTTGTAAGTGCAAAAAAAAGAAGAATACTGCATAGAGCTGTTCCCGTTAAAACTGTAATTTATGGGCAGCCGGGTCAACCGTGTGAATAAAATGTAACAAATATATAAAATACATAATGTCGAAAATTTTGTTGCATAGTACTTATTTATGTTGAAACTTTAATAAAGAAGTCGTAGACAAAAGTGATATATCTAATAATTAATAATAATAATACATCATCACGCCTGTATTCCCCGAAGGGGTAGGCAGAGGTGCACCGTAGTGCGCCCACACTTCGCCGATGTATTTTTGGTCCTAATGTAATAGGTGGCGAGCCTATTGCCATTATACCGGGCACATTCTCCCTCAATACGAGGGAGATTTTTTGGCTATAGTTCACCACGCTGGCCCAGTGCGGGTTGGTGAACTTCACACGCCTTTCTATAGACGTGCAGGTTTCCTCACGATGTTTTCCTTCACCGATTCATAGCATGTGGTAATCTCGGATGAAAATGAGATTCGCACATAAACCCAGAGGTGCGGGGTTTGAACCTGCACACTTTGATTTGCAAGGCGTGCGTTCGACCACTCGGCTACCACTGCTTCTAATAATTATAAGTATTATTATAATAATTAGGTATATTTTATTGATTAACCATGAACGGGTTTGCAAATCTTTATATCAATAGCAATAAGCAAAATTATGCGCGACACACTTTTCCGTTCACATGATCTATGACCAAATTAGCCTGGAATGTAACTCGATAGGTTCCGAAATGAATTAATATACATCTAATGTAGTTTTTCGTTAGTCAATAGTTTATGAATATTAATAATCATACTAATATTAATTGTCGATGCATAACATTATGTATCTATCTCAATATAGGTATACAAGGTGTTTCAGGAGTCCGAAATAATACTTGGCCGTTTGCATGAGTATCGGATATACAACCGAATGGTATAAATATTTGTTCGAAATTCGATCATGATTTTTCCATTTCATTTTCGCTGCAAATTTTAAAAAACTTAAAAGATCTCTAGTCCTAAGCAAAATTTTCAATTCCTACATACATCATCATCACGCCTGTATTCCCCGAAGGGGTAGGCAGAGGTGCACTGCAGTGCGCCCACACTTCGCCGATGTATTTTTGGTCCCAATGTAATAGGGGGCGAGCCTATTGCCATTATACCGGGCACATTCTCCGTCATTACGAGGGAGATTTTTGGGCTATAGTCCACCACGCTGGCCCAGTGCGGGTTGGTGAACTTCACACGCCTTTTTATAGACGTGCAGGTTTCCTCACGATGTTTTTCCTTCACCGTTTCAAAGCAAGTGGTAATCTCGGATGAAAATGATTCAATTCCTGTTTTCTGAATATTAGTAGTCGCCTCTCGTTGACATAGTTTGCACTAAATAGTGTTGTGGATGAGCCCTAAGTCCACAAAACGATACCTGTGGTACTTATTCAAAAGTTTGCAACTTAGAAACTATTGTAGTTAGGTACTGTCTGCCTTCACTAAGCATCTACATATTAGCTACGGTATATGTACCTTAAATATTAATATTATTTCGGACTTCTGATACACCCTGTGTATAGGTATATAAAAATCTATTGCGTTTCGTTAGTCTCATTAAAACTATAAAACCTTAGTATGTATAGTTTTGATCACCTTAATACAGGGATAATTTGTAATAAGGGAATGAAATAAAGTAAAATAAATTGTAAGGAATATGTAGAACTGGTTGTCTGGAAGAAATTGCTTTTAGCGATAAGACCGCCCAATTGTACATAGCTACTGTATTTAGAAATAAGAATGTTATATATTTTTTTTTTTTTTTTAACGTCCCACTGCTGGGCACGGGCCTCCCCTCAATGCGAGGGGGATTCAGGCCATAGTCCACCACGCTGGCCCAGTGCGGGTTGGCAGACTTCACACATCGAGAACTAGTCAAGTTCCCTCAAACGTGCAGATTTCCTCACGATGTTTTTCCGTCACCGTTTCATAGCAAGTGGTAATCTCGGATGTAAATGAGATTCGCACATGAAACCCAGAGGTGCGAGCCGGGGTTTGAACCTGCACACTTTGATTTGCAAGGCGTGCGTTCGACCACTCGGCTACCACTGCTTTTAGTAGTAGTTAGTATTATTTTATTTGTTTGGTGTGTGCAATAAAGAGTACTCTATCTATCTATCTATCTAGTTCGGTCATCTAGTATTAACTTTAACTGAAGATGACGATAGTTAGCCGCCATGATAGTATAGAGCGTAAAATAGACAACTTAATGGAAATGATATGAGACATAATGAGTATGAGAAACTATATTCTCATTAACTTTACATTTTGTATAGGAAAAACACACACAAAAATGTAAATCCTTATTGGAAAAAAGCAACCATGGAGTTTCTTGCCCATTCTTCTCCATAGCAAATGCTTTCCGAATGGGTAGTAGAAATACTATTATTATTATTGGTTGACGATTCATAAGTGCCTGTATTGGTTTACATGAATAAAAAAAAATCTGGTTCTGATTCTGATACGCGCACGACCAAATTTTGGTCAATGACAAAATGAAAAGTAATAATCTAATCAAATGTCATTGATGACGCACGTAATTTTAAGCGGGAGGCACACTGGGCTGTCGACGCTCACGCATTATATTTTTTGCCAATACCAAAACGCACTCTGTGACAATATTCATAAAGATTGAATTTCTGTGGTACAAGCAACGGCTTCACGCGTCAAAATCCGCTCGCGCTGGCAGTGTCATTTAGTTGAAGAATGAACTTTATCTGTGAGTACATACAGTTTGTTTTGGTATGGCAAAAAGTTTGACGCGCGAGCGTTGACGCGCCAGTGTGTGGCTTTATTTGGATTGTTGCGTGCCTTTTACCGCAGACATATTAGCACAGAGTAAATTTTAATAAATTAATGGTAAAATAAACTTTTTAAAAACAAGCTTTTAATTAATTGCCCTTAGTTTTCGTGTTCTCCTCAGCAAGCCCTGTCATTTGATAGCCATACTGTGGCAGTGCAGAAAAATAACTATTCCGCCATCTTGGATGATCCGCCATATTGGAATTAGAATGACGTCACATAGCTAAGCATCCATTGTCATCCATAATAAGCGTGTATACCAAATTTCAGCTCAATCGGTTAAAGATAACTGATTTAAAATTCAGTTGCAAGATTCCACCCGGACATACATACATTGCAAGTTCGTATAAAGCTTGTAAAAAAGCTAGGATCTTATTCGATGGGCGGACCGTCTAAGACGAATGGATGACACCTGGTGGGTAAAAAGATGTTCTAACTGGATCCCAGTTGACGGACACCGCCGCCGTGGTTGACCCATTTGGAGGGATGCACTGATCTGGCAGGTGATAGAAATGTGTGGAGTAGAATGAAGGAGACCTTTGCCCAGAAATGTTAAATAAAAAAATAGGATTTTAATAAGGTGTCCATTGCTACGGCAAAGAGTAAGTTGGTATTCAGGGTGGCACTGTGGTGCACCAACTTTCGTCGATGTATTTCGGTCCCAACGTGGAGGTAGCGCGTCTTTTGCCATTCGTCCATTAATTTCAATAAATAATGGAATTACACCGAATCCTAAAAAAATATATTAGGTAGATTATAATACATTTTTATTTATCGAGAATCGATAGTAGGTAGTTTTTTTTCTTTGATTAGGGCAGTATTTATAGGTAGTAGGTGTAAATGTGTAGTGTCTCTACTACATTAACTGACAACAAATCAAAGTAATATTGAAACAACACTGCTAAAGAAGTGGTGGTAAGGGAACCAGATGTCGCACAATCATAGTTCTGCATCCCAGTTGGGTATTAATAAAATGCAAATACCGTAGACGATATAAATCTGAGTTGAATACAAGATGGTTTTTAATTAATAAACGATAAAATTATGTTGTTTATTAATAAATTAAAAGCAGTGGTAGCCGAGTGGTCGAACGCACGCTTAGCAAATCAAAGTGTGCAGGTTCAAACCCCGGCTCGCACCTCTGGAATTTATGTGCGAATCTCATTTTCATCCGAGATTATCACTTGCTATGAAACAGTGAAGGAAAACATCGTGAGGAAACCTGCACGTCTGCGAGAACATGTCTACAACATGTCTGTGTATAGTTCTCGATAGATGTGTAAAGTCTGCCAACCCGCACTAGGCCAGCGTGGTGGACTATGGCCTGAAATCCTCCTCACATTGATGGGAGGCCCGTGCCCAGCAGTGGGACGTTAAAAGGGCTGTAGTAGTATTAATAAATCATACGAGTCGCATAATGTTAAAAAAAATCGGCCAAGTGAGAGTCGGAAGGGTTCCGTACCATTATCTATATAAACGGCAAAAAATCACGTTTCTTGTATGGGAGCCCCATTAAATATTTATTTTATTCTGTTTTTTAGTATCTGTTGTTATAGAGGCAACAGAAATACATCATCTGTGAAAATTCCAACTCTCCAACTATCACGGTTCATGAGATACAGACTGGTGACAGACGGACGGACGGACAGCGAAGTCTTAGTAATAGGTTAAAACACCCTTTGGTTACGGTACCCAGCTTTACCCTGAAAAGGGTAAAGCTATGAAAATCCTTGTTCAATGGCGGATACGATAATTCGATATTTTTAGAAAAATCTATATATTATTACATATTAACACATTATAAAATGATAAATAGTTGAAAATAAAAATATATTTCATCATCGCCTTTTTTACGAAATTAATGCAATGATGACATTTTAATGGAATAAAGAAAAAGCTGTTGCCTTGAAGCCTTAAGCTTATAAAGTTAGGTCCGTTTATATTATTATTCAAAGATTGACGACCTTGTATTCCGACAAAGACCTCACTAATAAAATTAACAAAAAAATATACAACAATTTAAATTAATTAGTACGTTATTTATAAATAATTGATCATATCGGAAACGTAAACAATAACGGCATTTGTTTACATTAAATTATAAAGAATAAAATAATCGCTAGAGATATTAATTTACAAGTTTATATAGGCACTTCGCAGTTGAATGTGGACCGATTTTAAAAATTATTTATAAAAATAAATACATCATCACGCCTGTATTCCCCGAAGGGGTAGGCAGAGGTGCACTGTAGTGCGCCCACACTTCGCCAATGTATTTTGGTCCCAATGTAATAGGGGTGAGCCTATTGCCATTATACTGGGCACATTCCCCCTCAATACGAGGGAGATTTGGGCCATAGTCCACCACGCTGGCCCAGTGCGGGTTGGTGAACTTCACACGCTTTTCTATAGACGTGCAGGTTTCCTCACGATGTTTTCCTTCACCGTTCAGCAAGTGGTAATCATTGTTGAAAATGACATTCGCACATGAAAATTATCTCAGAGATGCGGGCCTGGGATTTGAACTTGCACCCCTTAGGTTCAAGGCGGGCGTTCTTGCCCGCGAGGCTACCACTGCACCTGCTTATTAAAATGCTTATTAAAAAATATTTTGACGTTGGAAAGCGACATTATCACTGAGTTACATAGTCATAGGCTATATTTAACCCTTTCGATTTCAATAAATTATGCAAGGAGTTTTCCTTTGACCCATTTGTGTCAACTAGCAATACAATAAGGCGGCGGCACAACCTTAGGTTCTTTAGTCAATAAGTCTTTAATTAATTTATTTTATACTTTATACTAGCTGTGCCCGCGACTTCGCCCGCGTGGACTTTAGGGAGATTACCCGGAAATATGGATATTATGTTTTTCCCGCGGAAATCTAATGCTTTTCTAAAATTAAAGTAGCCTAAGTTACGCCTTGGAACGTCAGCTATCTGTCAGTGAAAGTCCCATTGAAATCGGTTCAGCCGTTTAGAAGTTTACCCCAAACAAACAGACAGACAGACAAAAAAAAAAATTGCGTTTTCGTTATAGGTATCGTATATACTTTCATATGCATTTGGTAAAAAGTGTTATTTTGATATTACATACAGACACTCCAATTTTATTTATTTGTATTGTATTGTATGTATAGATTAGTTTTGGTACTAAGTGATCGCTTAAAGGAAATATGATAACCTATGTACTGCAAACCGTGGAAACCTATAATTGGCTTTATGTAATTTATTTTATTTTGGCTGTTGGTTTTCCAATCTTTAAATAAATGAATAAATTATATATACACTATTATATTATTATTTAAGTAAACTACTTCGAAGTTAACGTGAGATATATTATCATAACTAAAAATTTGGTGTTCGTCAAGGTCGTGAGATCTTGGTCCTCACTATTACATATGTATGAGTCATGCTATAAAATGGTTTATGACAACGATAGAATAATTTATTTATACTCACAAAAATAACTAGAACCATAGTGGCTATTGGTACTATGAGGGCCATGAGAGCCGCTTGCTGCCAAGGAAGTACCGTCCCCAGGAGGTAGGCTATGAAGATGCCCGTGGATGTAAACCCGTTGGTTAGCGTAGTGAGGGTACCGCGGATAGAAGCATCACTGAAAATAAATACAGATAAGTAAATTTATTTAATTTGTAAAAATATTTTCACCTGCGAATGTCATTTTCAATAATGATTACGACTTACTGAACGGTGAAGGAAAACATCGTGAGGAAACCTGCATGTATATAGATAGGTAGTATAGGGTAGACGTGGGTCGTTACGTCATTTTCACGAAACGTTACGAAACCAGTTACTTGGTCGGCGTCACCTGTTTCAAAAGGAGTGATTTTTGTAAATTGTTATTTTTATTTAGATCCAGTGATTGTTTGCATAAATAACTCCACCAACTATACAGTTACACACGAAACGAAAATAAATTAAATCACTATCATTGTGTTTTTAGCTATACAGTTAAATCAATCAATTAACTTCCCTGCATACTTTATTCAGGCTTAGGACTGACTGCATTAAATGTATTTATGATTGATTAGTGTTTTCTATGAAACTATGATTTTAATAAAATTATTAATGCAGGCTTATTTAAAAGTCAATTTGATCGCATATACAATGATGATTGATATTTACATTATTTACATAACGACCATTTTTCAACAACATTATTTTTGAGTTAGGTCTCTATATTTTTAAAGGTGCGAAATATGTAAACAAATTCAAAGTGACGCTCGCTCGCTTCCCGCCTCGCAAGCCGTTGAAATTATCTACAAAGAAACAGAGATCACTCAATTTTATTATCTATGTCTATAGAGTTACGTATGAAAATTAAACTTATTGACTGTTACGCTGTTTCGTTTTTTGTTGCATACCAGTACCACGGCACATGTGCGTTCGGATTACTTCGGTTTTATTCGTGTCACCCGTTCTCGCTTACTCAGCCGGCCGGTAGGCGCGATGCGAAAGAAATGTAACGCGCCCCACCGAACCGAACCGAGTAACCGAGACACCGACCGACTGACGAGCGACGACGTGACGTTTCTCGCTCACAGTTAACAGAAATAACGCGTTACAAAAATCACTACTTGTGATTTGACTTGAAACAAGTGACTCCGTAACCGAAACTATCGGATATCCGAAATAAAAAAATATCCGTAATCGTAACCAAAATCGATATAAAAGTTTCGAATTTTTTGGGATATGGGCGGAGTCATTTTATGAGATTTTATGAGATCTATGTATTACTAAATGTACACTTAATGTAGCCATAATAATAACGTATATGACTGATTATAAAACAACATTATAATCTAAAATAAAGCCAAATAATTTATCTTGGTATTAGTATTTGTTATTTGTTAAAGTTAAATAACTTTTATAACTCTTTAAAAATCTAATATCCGTAACCGAAACTATCCCAAACTAGCGGATAATCTGAAATAATTTCCCGTAACCGTATCCGAAGCCGGTTTAATATTATTCCTATATCCGTATCCAGATCCGAAATTTCATATCCATAACATCCCTAGTACAGGAGCAGTCTAAAATGTAAAAAATAAAAATATGTAGTATTATTTCACTTTATAAAAACTTCACTTTGAAAAAATACATTTTTAGAATAGAGAACGCTCTTTACTAAGCTCCAACTGTAACTAAACTTATAATATTTTTGTATACTTTGATTATTATTCCTTAAAAAGAAAAGGTTTATATTAGAACACGGTGTTTGATTTGTTTTATTCTGTAGATTTTATCGATCGTTTTTCTACAAACTCGTAAAAAGATAAGTATCAAAATTTAAAAGTTTAATTCGCGAACTAGTTCAGTTTAAGAATATCTATTTTGTTTCCACGAATTTCTTATCAGTTTGGATCTCAGAGATATATTTAATTATTATTTAGCTTTAATACGTTATATTTGAATAAATAAACTGAAATTAACTGCGCTCAATACAGTCATGTATAAGAGACACTCCTAGGAACTTTTTTTCATAGGTAGTTAAATGTGATGTCTACACAATTTAAATTTTACACCAATTTTATACAAAGTGCGGCCGATAATAGAAAAATAATTTCAGATTTATGCACTGATAGCACCGGTGAATTTTGATACGTTGGAGCGTGGCTTTTGTCACGGATATTCAATCTCTATAATTATAAACACATTATATCTTGATTTGTATCCGTAACGGTTGAAAGAATGTACCTATCTATGCTATAGCTAGCTATGTGTTAGCCTTGCTATTCAATAAAAACCGGCCAAGTGCGAGTCGGACTCGCGCACGAAGGGTTCCGTACCATTATCTATAAAAAGGAGCACAAAAAACACGTTTGTTGTATGGGAGCCCCCTTAAATATTTATTTATTCTGTGTTTTAGTATTCGTTGTTATAGTGGCAACAGAAATACATAATCTGTTAAATTTCAACTGTCTAACTATCACGGTTCATGAGATACAGCCTGGTGACAGACGGACGGACGGACGGACAGCGAAGTCTTAGTAATAGGGTTCCCGTTTTACCTTTTGGGTACGGAATCCTAAAAAAGTATGTAGTTGTAAGCCCCAGATTTGCTGTCGATCAATTTTACGTAATAAGGTCGAATGAATTCGTAGGCTTCGTAACAAGTATTAACAATATTGTCGCTGACACGGTGGTATATAGCCCAAACTGGAGCAAGCAAAAAATATTTCCGTCCTTTTTACGCTGGCAATGTATTACGCAAAGCGATAATACTGTTTGTGATGTAAAATTTTAGTGTAATGTTGCTAATTAGCTTTTTGTTTTCGTCAATTGAAAACAGTAATGATGCGCGATGTGCTAATTCTGTTATCGAACAACTACGACGAAACTAAACTTGACACAATTATACGCTGTCTTAATTCTTAATAACTAAAAAATCTTTACGGATATGTTGAGTTCCTTACGTCCAATTTCGCGTGTAATTTTGACGTATATAGACGTCAAATAGACAATTTTAAAACGTGTACCTAAGTCTGACTGAATAGACGGCTATGGGATTCATCCGCCATATTTATCACGGTCATCATCAATTTTTATTTATAATGTGTATTTATTGAATTTGCCCTTGCTATTAATTACTTGACACTGGCTGAAATACCCGCTAAACGCAGGTGGAGCCATTCCTCATCTTATTCGATTAAATATGCATTTCGTAAAAAAAGAAGAAGATGGTATAACACATTCAGGTGTTTATACATTTAAATATCATTACCTAAATTTAAAGCCGAGACCGAAACGTTCCCCTGAAGCCTGAATAAAAGTGATATTTGATTCTTACCTTATTTCCCCAACGTACGTTACCGACGGAGCCTCCATGATGCCAGTCCCGATGCCCAACAACGCATTTGCGATGAATAACGAAGGCACGTTCCATGCGTAGTACATCAGAAGCCAAGCGATTAGATGCGGTATGTTTACTAGGAATAGTGCCTTCTTTCGCCCGAACGAGTCCAACAGGGGACCCGAGAATATGCTTCCCAGTGGCTGGCAAAGGAACGCCATACTGCCTGTAACGAATAAAGTTCAAAGATGTTACTTATTTACGGAATTGGTTAGAATTAAAAAAAAAACCTTCCAAGTGCGAGTCGGACTCGCGCATGGAGGGTTCCGTACCATTATCTATAAAAACGGCAAAAAAATCAAGTCTGTTGTATGGGAGCCCCCTTAAATATTCATTGTATTTTATTTTTTAGTATTTGTTGTTATAGCGGCAACAGAAATACATCATCTGTGAAAATTTCAACTCTCTAGCTATCACGGTTCATGAGATACAGCCTGGTGATAGACGGACGGACGGACAGACAGCGAAGTCTCAGTAATAGGGTTCCCGTTTTACCCTTTGGGTACGGAACCCTAAAAATGGGATTGGTTTTTTTTAAGTTTAATGAACATTGACCTGCTTTTTTGCATCAACTTAAATTTATTTCAAAATTATGATACGTGAATCCACCTATCATATTAGTAGAAACCTAATCGAATAAGTTATCTACTCAATTAGTTTATAGTTTTTGCTATGCAAGAATTTTACAGTTAATAATGGACGAATCAAATTGATTAGTCTATCTCTCTAGTTTGCAATTATTAGAATAAAAAAGTTATAAGCAATTTCCAATTCAAATAAACCGCTACGGATTTTATTCCTTTTTAGGCACCTAAACTGTTACCTAAAATCTACTGTCACATTAAATTATGCAGGTAGTAGTAATACGGAGATGGCATCTCGAGCCCGCGCTGAAGTAATTTTTTCTGGTTTTTCTGACTCTATCATCTTTTGTTTTCTTATATTTACGCGAATACTATACATTGAAATTAAACTATTTTACGGATTTAAAATAAAATAGTAAATAAACGCGATAAAATCCGTAAAATAGTTTAATTTCAATCTATCATCTTTGTTTTCTCATTTTTGCCCTATGAGGTACTACAGGTACATGAGATAAAATAAATGGCGTAAAAACCGCCGCAGAGCTATACAAAGAGTGGGGTCGTTATGGGTACTCTAGATACTCTATGCGTTAAATGCTTGAATCATAGAGTAAAACAGAGATGCTCTACTAACCCCGCACTGCCGAATTTTTTTCTGAAATATATCAGAAATCCGCCATTGCAGTTGCACTATGTAGGAGTAAGTAGTAAGTAAGTACCTAAGGTGTCAAAAAATATACAACAGGTAACTACAATGGCGGATGTCAGATAAACGTCAAAAAAATTGCCGCCGAGCCATACGCAGGGCGGAGTCGATATGGGTTCTCTATTTACTCTATGGCTTGAATTGGTTTGTTGTTCAAAATGTCACTTGAATATATGTCAACATGTTCGATCAATCTAATTAACTAATACCTTCGTACTACCAGTTTAGTAGATTGCCATTCTTAACTTCCTATATAACAAAAAAAAAACCGACTTCAAAAACCTAGGTGCACTAAAAAGCTAAAAATAACCTTATAATTCAGTACATTTGGAGTAGGTGCCAATCTTAATTAGACTAGGAAAATACACGGATGAATTGGCACCGACTCCAATTGTTATTAATTATAAGGTTATGATTACCTTTTTAGTGCACCTAGGTTTTTGAAATCGGTTTTTTTTTGTTATTTTTTTTAACGATTTTTAGTGTCAATAATCGTATGCAAGTATTATCACCTCATAACAACCCTAAAATGTTAATTTTAAAAGCTAAAAAAAAATCATCCCCCACACCCCCCTACCCCCCCTTCCCTCTTTCCCCAAAGCGGTGGAAAGGAGGTGTGGTAGAAAGTAACTAAGCCCAAACACCAGGTAATTTCTGTAAATCGTTGAGGAGTTCCCTCGACTGTCTTTCGGCTCTATCATCAGATCGACTCCAGGCCTTCGTTAAAGAGTAGTGCTTTAAAATACTTAACGAAAACACACTAGTCACCACTACGATTTTCGAAGGTTCCCCCTCGATTTCTTTGAGATGCCATCATCAGATCCTAGTTTCCTTATCATGGTACCACCTTTGGGATATCTCCTTTCCAACAAAAAAATAATCCTCAAAATCAGTTCATAAACGACGAAGTTATCCGCAAACAAACATAAAAAAAAGAAAATATACGATCGAATTGAGAAACCTCCGTTTTTTCGTCGGTTAATAATGGGAAGAGACATTTGGCAGCCCTAAAGTATACATTTCTAACATTGGAACTACGAAAACATGATACAGAATATCTAACATGAGATATAATGTAGATTTTTTTTTTAAATGGATTACGCTGTTGCCCGTGAGGTGGCCTTTACAGCTTTACCGGAGGAGGGAATATAATGTGAAGTGCGTAGTAAGTAGTCTCGGTTAATCAGATAACCATAGAAGAAGAAAAAACTTGAGCGGTGTCAAGGGAGACCCGGATGGAACGAAGTTCCTTTTGAAATAAAAAAAGCAAAAAATTGTACATATACAATAATATAAACATTATTATTGTACATATACTAACATAGTCCTATGCTAATTGTTACTAACCATAATATGAGTCATATAGATACTCGAAATAAATAAATTATTATTATATAAATATACACACACACACATCGAAACCGAAACCGAAACCGAAACCGAAACCGAAACCGAAACCGAAACCGAAACCGAAACCGAAACCGAAACCGAAACCGAAACCAAAACCGAAACCGAAACCGAAACCGAAACCGAAACCGAAACCGAAACCGAAACCGAAACCGACACCGACACCGAACCCAAAACCGGAACCGGAACCGGAATCGAAATTGAAATCACAGACACATTTACAAAAGTGTCGTTACAACTTTTACTTTCACACACACATTAACAAAACTGTCGGTCGACACTTTTAGTCTTAATTTTTTCCGTCTAGCCCCCTTTCGCAACGCGCCATCAGGAACTACGTTCCAATAAGATTAGAACGGCAGAAACGATAGTTTTGTATGAAAATCAGCGTCGCCGCGTATTCGACAGCTAGACACGTATTAAAAGGTTTTTTTTAACACCTGCGTAAAAAGTAATGCACCCTTCGCCGCATTTCAAACTGGTTCAAATGACATATGCGTATTATATTATCAAGCACTACGTATGGGTCTTCTACTAAGCAACGGGTAAATACAGGTGTCAACTAAAGGACATAGACCAAAAAACAGTTGAGCGATCGGTAACATAGATGAACTAGAGTACCAATAACGACTCTATTCTTCGTATGGCTCTGCGGCAATTATCTGCTCTGTTGTTATCTCATGTACCTGTAGTATACAGCAACTATATGGGAAAACCACAATGGCGGAGTCTGATAAACCAGAAAAAATTACCGCAGCGCGGGCTGGAAATGCCATCTCTTTTATAATATCTCCATGATCGGTAAGCGGAATTTGACGTTTTGATACTAATGTTATATTAAATAACAGCGTGCCGGTCTCATCCGCTTTATCACTCTAACATTTTCTTAAACTCTACGAACGAATGGCATAGCATCTAGAGTTACTTAGGTAAGTCAGTGTCAACGCTGTGGTATTATCATGGAGGTAGTGGGTATTATTTACCGGAAGATATCCGATGTAATGGAAACTACAATGTAGCATAATCAAGGAGGTTAGTGTGTGCGTATTCTACTTATGTGACCGCGTGGAGTGGTTTGAATATCGAGTAAAGATTGAAAATAAGATGAGCGCCCACAGCCTTAGGTATACAACTATATAAATATTAATAACTACTTGGACATTATACATACATATATTCACGCCTGTATACCATGGGGGTAGGCAGATACATTGGCCACATGTTACGATCCTCACATACCTCTTTCGCGTCATCCACAGTCATACATTGGATATAATTTCTGTCATAAATGCAAAACCGTTAATAATATATTAAATTTATTTTACGGAATGAAATAGAATGCATTAAGATTTTATGGCACCTATTATGCCAATATTAAATGTATCTCCCATCAAATGCCGAAACATTTGACACTGTAGATAGGTATCTGATAATTTAAAGATAAACTCTGTGAATTTGCATATGATAGCTATCGATAAAATGTAGGTAAGTAATTAATTTCACAACGAAGTTTAGACAACCTATATAATATTAAATCATTCTTATCTATTTAAATAATACCTATAAAATGCACTTATTTACAAAGTCAACACGTAAGCGTTAGTTACGTCAATTGTTAACAACATTTGCCTTTAAGAATCTTATAATAATATTACTTTATCATGTGTTGTTTTAATACAAGATAAGAATAATGCAGGTGTTGTCAGAGCACGATGTAATAATAGCATACTTGTAGGTATTGTGATTAAGGATATGTAAACTATCCCTTAAAATTCGCAGATGCAGCCATTCCGCATCTTATTCCATTTAATTTCGTTAAAGTAGCGAAAACAGTTACTTAATCATTGACAATTTTGATGTGTCCAGTTTCTTATAACATTTGGGGCAAAACAGCAATGTCAGATGTTTATTTTGAACTCTCTTCAATGAAGATAAACACAACACAATATAAAGTTAAGCGGCTTTCAGACTACGCTATAATATATAGCACAACAATATCGCGCACCATACAAAGCCAATATTATATAGTACAGTACAGTGTGAACGTGGCCATAACAATGTATGGTGCGCGATATTGTTGTGCTATGAGCTATATGCGATATGCTATAATATTATAGCGTAGTCTGAAACCCGGTTTAACCGACCGTGCATAGGTTTGTTGAAGCATAAAAAAGTTTTTGTGAAAATAAAATGTTTTCTCTTCAAATTGGCTAGAATTCCGACTCCACAAAATGAATGGCTTGGTATGGATTTGATAGTATAGTATACTAGCTGTTTTCGCGGTTTCACCCGCTTTAATGGTAGGTAACTATGTCGTAGCGTGATGTTATAAAGTCTATATCCATTCTCAATAAATGGGCTATACAGTGCAAAAAGATTTTTTGAAATCGGCCTGTTAGTTTCAGAGATTAATGCGTAGAACCATAAACTCGTCAGCTTTATAATATTAATTAGGATAACTTTGCCTACCCCTTCGGGGAATACAGGCGTGATAAGATAATGATGATATATTATTTTATTAGTGTGTAACAACTTACGCAAAATTTTTTTTTTTTATTATGCTAATTTGACACCTACTATTTTTCAACGATAGGTCATGTTAAGGTCATAGAGGTTATCTGAGTATTACAGTGACATGCAAAAGTGTCATTGACACTGTTAATTGTTTCTTTATCATTAAGTACAATAAAGCCTCCAGCACACTGGGGCGTCAACGCTCGCGCGTTAAAATGTTTGCCAGTACCAAAACGAACTCTGTGTCAATATGCATAAAGATTAAATTTGTGTCGTTAAAGCCACGCCGCCACCCGTCAAAATTCGCTCGCGCTGTCAGTATCATTTCGTTGTAAAATGAACTTTTTCTAAGTATCAATACTGTTCTGGCTTGCCGTCCCGATATTCCTTCCTAAACCAATTCCATATTCAAATTCAAACTCATGGCGCCATTTTGGCCAATCATCGAAGAGGTTACCTTTGCCGCGAAGAATCGACCAATAACGACGAAGCAAGCTCGCCGCGCGCCAAAATACTTGAAGACGGTTGTGTTTTCGCGGTGTTCCAACTTTTTATTCTAATAATTCTAAATGACAAGATTTTCACGGTTTTGGACTGTAATTGGGTCGACCCTTGAACAATATATAAACATATATATGGAGAATACGTGTGCGTGAGTGTGTGTACTGTGAAAAGACAATATAGTGTGGACAGTGCACCGCCGAAGAAGATTCTCCGTCGCCGCCCTGGTTGGCGTGTCTCGGTGTCACCTTCCAGAGCCAGCATCCTCAAAACTACCTTGCCGTGAGTCTCTCAAATCTATTAATTCCAACCTTTCCTGGTGAGTCAGACAAACATCCCACCCACGGGAGATCTAACTTCCACCTTTCTAATAAAGGACGCGGTTACCCGCCATTTTATTAGTGGTCCGTACGAGCGCGAATATCCTATGGAATTTTGGGTTCAATTTCATTAGAAAACTCCGAAACTATAGTACATTCCTAGCTAACAATCCTTTTATTGCGTTTTCTAACTAAATATAAAGTTTTCAAACCATATTTTCAAACATTGCCTATTATCAAGAAAGTACCTACGTAGATAGATAATTTTATTCGATTTATAACCGTAATTTGGTCGGGTTATCTTGCCACGGCTAGTTGGTAGGTACCTAACTACCATTTCATCGTAAAATTGTTTTAGGCGGTAGGTACATTCACTGAGTTTGGTCAGATACTTACTTACCTAATAAGTAGGTATCTACTAGGAAGTAGGTATAGGTATATATAATAATTATATTATTTCAAGCGTTAGCAATTCGTAGGTACCTACCTATTTCATAACAACATTGCATCTCTTTGCATAGATAGCTACCTATTGAACAAGCATAATGACAGACGGAACAAGTTCTAAAACAATGGAAATTGAAAGACAACTCAAGTTGTTTACTACTCAACGCGAATACGCGTTTCGAGATATTCAAATTTTATATAACTTGTCTAAGAATATTCAAACTGATAAGAGTGTAGCATCTCAATTTGAGGCACGTTTTAAGCGCATTGATTTATTACGTAAAGAATACTTGGAATATACGTCTAAAATAAACGATTTAAAATTAATATTAAAGCCAGATGCCGTTATTGACATGAACGCCGCGATGGCGTTCGACGACATGTACTACGCCGTCAGCGCCGTGAAGTCAGCTGCGGACGCGAGTCGCGCCGCCGCGGCCGGCCGGCCCGATTCAGAGCCGGACCCGAGTATGTCATCCGGGCTTTCTTATCATAGCGCGAAACCGATCGCGCAGACGCGCTTACCTAAACTTGAGTTACCAAAGTTTGACGGAAATATTGAATATTGGCAAGCGTTCTTCGATACGTTTTCGTCACTTGTACATGATAATAAAAATATAAGCTCGATTGAAAAATTTCACTATTTATTATCGTGTCTTTCCGGTTCAGCATTATCGATAGCGAAGGGAGTGCCTGTTACGTCTGATAATTACCAAATCGTCTTTGATGCTCTCGTCGAGCGGTTCCAAAATAAACGTATTTTGGCTGCTACGTATTTAGATAAAATAAGTAATTGTTCGCCATTAAAGTCTAGTAACTTACATGATTTACGTAATTTAACGAATGTGTTAAATGAAACAGTTAACGCCCTTAGGGCAATGAAAATTGAGAAATTGGACGAGTTTGTTTTATTTTATTTAGCTTCGCGTATTTTAGACACTGACACACGTAAACGTTTCGAATTGCAAAATGGCGAACAAATACCTACCTTTTCTGATTTGTTAATCTTCCTACAGGCGTATGTCAAAGTACTTGAGGTCAGTCAATCGGGTAACCTTTCCGGTTCTGGTTCTCAACCAAAACAGTTCAATAAAATTACTGAGCGTGCCACGGATACGCGTAACAGGAATAATAATTACAAATCAACATCATTGCCGTCCAACGCGGCGCCGGCGGTGTATTCGAACGCAGCAAATAAAACCGCTGAGTGTCCGTGTTGCGGTGAATCTCATGCACTTTTTAAATGTTCTAAGTTTCAAGAACTTAACATTTCTGAAAGGTACCGATTTGTGTCCGACAAAAATGTTTGTGTCAACTGTTTACGCCAATATCATAACGTAAATAAATGCTTTTCAAAAAACACGTGCTCGACCTGTGGGATGCGTCATCATAGCCTACTCCATGACAGTTCCACTGTCTCGGTTCCGTGTAGCTCCACCGAGGTTACCGCTGAAGAAGTTGGGGCCGACCAGTTCCCCACCAGTGTGAGCTCCGCGACGACTACCGCTCACGTCGGTCATAGTCGCGCGCTTGTATTGCTCGGCACGTGCGTAGTGCGCGTCCGCGGTTGCGGTTCTTCCGCTCAACCCGTCTTTGCCCGCGCGCTCATTGATAGTGGAGCTCAGGATTGTTTTATGACGTCATCACTCGCTCAACGTTTAGGGTTGCCTATACGCCGTTGTAACCTCGCTGTAGCAGGTCTGGGCAACAATGTCGTCCACCAAGTGAAGGGGGAGACTTCGTGCACCGTGTTCCCTTCGGACTCTGAAAATCCAAGCTTCGTTATTAATTCAATTGTTATGAATACAATAACAAATAAAATGCCAGTGGTCGAATTACCTTCTCATGTTCGTGCGAATTTCAAACATTTAATACTGGCGGACAAACAGTTTGACAAACCAACTGACATCGACTTGTTACTAGGCGCGGAACTATTTCATCAAATATACGATGGGCCACGCTTAGAAATAGGCCCGGGCTTACCGGTCGCCTTACATAGTGTTTTCGGGTGGGTACTCACTGGCAGGGTGGATAGTAAATGTCACCCTCCGCCTTCTGTCTCTTCCCTCGTCGCTTCCACGCGCGCTTTAGACGACGTGGTCAAGCGTTTCTGGGAGGTCGAAGAGCCACCGAGTATAGTTGTGTCGAACCCCGAAGGTGTCGAATGCGAAAAGTTATACTCTACGCTAGTGTCACGTAAACCTAACGGTCGTTACGTCGTTCCATTATTACTAAAGGATTCGTGCAACGATCTCGGTGACTCTTACGCGATGGCAAAATCACGCTTATTCAAACTCGAAAAACGACTTGAGCGTAATAGTAACCTTAAAGGTGATTATTGCGATTTTATGAACGAGTACTCGAAGCTCGGACATATGCAACCTGCAACTCTGGGTTCCGGCAGATTTATTATACCACATCATTGTGTTCTCCGCCCTGAGAGTACTACCACAAAACTTCGTGTTGTTTTTGACGCAAGCGCAAACACAACCAACGGAAAATCGTTGAATGACTGTGTCTATACTGGCCCTAAGCTGCAGAACGACATTGTCGATGTCCTTACGAAGTTTCGTCTCCACGCAGTTGTGTTTACTTCGGATATTTCAAAAATGTATCGTAACATAGATCTACGCCCGACAGATAGAGTGTGGCAGCACGTGCTGTGGAGAGATTCGCCTTCTGATCCCTTGTGCGAATACGAATTAAATACCGTAACGTACGGCGTGACCAGTTCACCTTATTTGGCCATTCGTACTCTGCACCAACTTGCGGTCGATCACGGCTCTCAGTATCCTCAAGCGGCGAAGATTATACGTCATGATACATTTATGGATGACGTGGTGGCTGGAGCGCCATCTATCGGCCAAGCACTGAAACTTAAAAATGAGCTTATTCAGCTACTGAGTTGTGCCCAATTCGAGCTCCGTAAATGGAGTAGCAATGCTCCCGAGTTCATTGCGGCTTTACCTTCTGAACATTGTCAGGTACCGAAAGCCTTTTGTGATGAAAATCACCAACACATTCTCAAAATTCTCGGTGTTCAGTGGGACCCCATCGATGACTTTTTTACGTACTCGATATCGGAGCTGAATTCAAGTTTAACCAAGCGTGCCATTTTATCGAATGTCGCCCGCATCTATGATCCGGTTGGATGGCTCGCCCCCGTGGTTCTGATTGCCAAGTTGTTGCTGCAAGAAATGTGGCGCCTTCAGCTCAGCTGGGACGAGCCTGTCCCATCGGAGATTGCCCTTCAGTGGCAACACTTTGCTTCTGAAATGGAGCACGTTAAAAACATTAAACTGTCACGTAGACTCACATCAGATGATAGTAATACTTATCAATTGATTGGATTTTGCGATGGGTCCTCAAAGGCCTATGGATGCTGCTTGTATCTGAGAAGGGTTGGTGCCCATCATTGTGACGCGCATTTGTTGATCGCAAAATCCAAAGTGGCTCCCATAAAGCCGCTCACTGTGAACCGCCTCGAGCTATGCGGTGCTGTCCTGCTTGGGCGTGTTATAAAACACATGTACAACTTACTTCAAGATAAAATTCCTCTTAGTAAAGTTATCGCTTTCACAGATAGTAGCACCGTACTATCGTGGCTACATACTGAACCTCACAAACTTAAAACTTTTGTTTCTCATCGAGTCGTAAAAATCCTTGATGACGTAGCAGTGGAGAACTGGCAACACGTCTCGACACATGACAACCCCGCCGATCATTGCAGTCGGGGGCTCAGTTGTTCACAGCTGTCGGCTTGCTCGCAGTGGTGGTCAGGTCCAACTTGGCTCTCGAACGATTCCTCCAGTTGGCCAGTAAAGTGCGATTGGGAATCGCCCGTATCGTCTGTACCTGAGTTGCGTGCCGCCGCTCATGTATCTCAAGCCGATCCTAGCTCACCAGAGCCTTATCTCATTAGTCAATTGTTAGACCGGTACTCTACGCTACCACGCATCCAACGTGTGCTAGCTTGGTGTTTGCGTGCTTTGGCAGCATTCAAGCGAAACTACTGTAACAGGAGTACTTTGAGTTCCCCAGATCTGGAGCAGTCCATGATGTGTATGGTTCAACACGAACAACGACTTCATCTGACGGCCGAAGTCAGAGCCTCTAAAGCCGTTAAAAGGCTGCATCCGTTTGTTGACAACGCGGGTCTCTTGCGAGTGGGAGGACGTCTTACACATTCTAATTTACCGGTTGCCGTAAAACATCCTGTACTATTGCCAAAATCTTCACGATTATCGCTGTTGATCATAGATTATTTTCACAAAACTTACCTCCATTGCGGTCCTCGTACTCTGCAATCTCTCATTCAACGTAAATTTTGGATACTTGGTATCCGTAACTTAATTCGATCCCGGTTATCTAAGTGTGTCACCTGCTTTAAGGTCAAACCCGTTGCTTGTCAACCTTTGATGGGAGACCTTCCATCAGCAAGAGTAAAACCAACACGGTGTTTCCAAAAGGTAGGGATAGACTTCGCCGGTCCCTTCACTGTGAAGGAGAGTCGTAGACGAAATGCTCGTACTTATAAGGTCTACGTGTGTGTTTTCGTTTGCCTCGCTGTAAAGGCCATCCACCTTGAAGCGGTAACTGAATTATCGACTCCGGCTTTCCTAGCTGCGTTAGATCGATTCGTATCGCGCCGTGGGCTCTGCACATTCATAGTAACCGACTGTGGCACTAACTTCATTGGTGCAAGGCGCTATATAAACGAGCTACAACAACTAGTTCGTCAAAACCACGATTCGCTTGAGTCTAACCTCGCGAAACAAAACATTGAATGGAGACTGAACCCACCTACCGGTAGTAACTTCGGTGGGATTTTCGAAAGTGGTGTCAAATCCATGAAATTTCATTTAAAGCGTGTGGTAGGTTCACAGGTGTTGACGCTCGAAGAGCTGATGACTGTACTTACCAAGGTCGAAGCAGTCCTAAATTCACGGCCACTGTGCTGTCTATCCTCTGATCCGGAAGAAGTCGACGTTCTAACTCCCGGACATTTTTTGACTAACGGTCCGTTGGTATCATTACCTGAGGCTGAACTCGCTGATGAATATGTTCCACCTCTTGCGCGCTGGCAAATGCTCCAAAAAATTACCCAGTCCTTCTGGCGTGTATGGCAAAAGGATTATCTCCATACCTTGCAACAACGCGCAAAATGGTTCCAGGAACGTGCCAATATTCAAACCGGAGATATTGTTCTAATTGTTGAAAACAACCTACCACCTTTAGAGTGGCGTTCTGGCAGGGTGCTCAACTTGCATCCGGGAAATGACGGCGTAGTGCGGGTCGTCACCTTACGCACTGCCAATGGACTCCTTCGGAGACCCGTCAATAAACTTTGCCCTTTACCTATCAGTCAATAAAATTAAATAAAAAAAAACTACTTATACGACCAAACCTTACATTCTAGTTTTAGTATCGAAGCAAATAAAACCGTAAACGTAGGGTAGTAATTTGATTTGTCTTTCAATTAAATTCGTTTTGGATAACTAGGTAGATATCTATATTCTCCTTTTCTTACCTAATTAGGCGAATTATCTCATATAGTGTTAGGATACCATTCTGATAGGGAGAGTTTCAAGTTTTGACTAGGTAGTTCTTATTCTGAAATCTGGAACGATTTCAAGTGGGGGGAAATGTTCTGGCTTGCCGTCCCGATATTCCTTCCTAAACCAATTCCATATTCAAATTCAAACTCATGGCGCCATTTTGGCCAATCATCGAAGAGGTTACCTTTGCCGCGAAGAATCGACCAATAACGACGAAGCAAGCTCGCCGCGCGCCAAAATACTTGAAGACGGTTGTGTTTTCGCGGTGTTCCAACTTTTTATTCTAATAATTCTAAATGACAAGATTTTCACGGTTTTGGACTGTAATTGGGTCGACCCTTGAACAATATATAAACATATATATGGAGAATACGTGTGCGTGAGTGTGTGTACTGTGAAAAGACAATATAGTGTGGACAGTGCACCGCCGAAGAAGATTCTCCGTCGCCGCCCTGGTTGGCGTGTCTCGGTGTCACCTTCCAGAGCCAGCATCCTCAAAACTACCTTGCCGTGAGTCTCTCAAATCTATTAATTCCAACCTTTCCTGGTGAGTCAGACAAACATCCCACCCACGGGAGATCTAACTTCCACCTTTCTAATAAAGGACGCGGTTACCCGCCAAATACAGTTCGTATTGCAAAAAAAAGTCGCGCGGGCGTTGACTCCCCAGTGTACGGGAGGGCTAATTGTTCACGATCAAGAAATCGATATCATAAATACTAATACATCATCACGCCTGTATTCCCCGAAGGGGTAGGCAGAGGTGCACTGCAGTGCGCCCACACTTCGCCGATGTATTTTGGTCCCAATGTAATAGGGGGCGAGCCTATTGCCATTATACCGGGCACACAGGTTTCCTCACGATGTTTTCCGTCACCGTTTCTTAGCAAGTGATAATCTCAGATGAAAATGAGATTCGCACATGGAACCCAGAGGTGCGAGCCGGGGATAGAACCTGCGCACTTTGATTGCAAAGCGTGCGTTCGACCACTCGGCTACCACTGCTATTTAATACTATTAATTATTTTATAATACTATTTTTGTAATTTATCAAATGTACTCATAGTGTGGTAACAGATCCCGTAACGGAACAAGTTTTGTTACTGAGCACCAAACATTAGACAGTTACAATAACAAAAAAAAAGTTAATAGGTACCAACTTAAAACTACTGAATGAAAATACATTGAAATACGAATTATACGAAATTTCATGGAATATGAATGTTTATAATGTTTATAAAATGAATATTTACAACGGACACATATGTTTGTGGTCCCTTGGTGTCCTAATAAAATCAAACTTCTAGACTAACGTTTATGTTGCATTTTCAGTACATTTGCACGTGAATCAAAAACCTATAGGGTACTTCCCGTTGACCTAGAATCATGAAATTTGGCAAGAAGCAAAGGTCTTATAGCACAAGTAAAGGAACAATCCGAAAACTGTAAACTTATTGTTAGAACATTATTTTTTGCGATTACAAACTTATTTTGTTGTTAATTTGTATGGGGACCGGTATACCAACGGCACAGTTAAGTTTGTCTCTCTAAGCAGTCTATCTTTTCGTTAGAGCAATTTTCGGTTTCACAGTTTACGGAACCTTCGGTGCGCGAGTCCAGCTCGCACTTAGCCAGTTTTAAAATCTCAAAATACTACACTAAACTGAGCATATTGCCGTTGAGCCTATTACGTCCATAATGTATGATGCAAAACAGCTATATTTTTAGCGCTGTCAAATAAAGTTTAGTTGCAATTTATGTTCAACAAAAACGACATAAATAACTTCCCTCCATTCAGATGCACCATTTTGTTAATTATAATAATAGCTACCTATTCACATTATTTATTTATTCAAAAAATTCAATGTAAAATTTTAAGTACATTAGGCTAAATTAATAAACTCAAAATAGCATCAGACCCGAAAGATTAACATAAATACTCCATAATAGTCAAAAACACCAAATGACCGTAGTTTAAAAATATTTATTCCATTCATATATGCTAACTACATTAAAATAGTCAAGAATGTGGCAAAGTGATTTAATTATAGGTAAGACATATGAGGTACGGAATGTTATAGGTATAAAATGACCTTATCTTTCAAAAAGTTCAAGGGATCTTACCACCACCTCTCAAAGCATTGTGGTTTAAATAGTAACTATCAATATTGGATCGAAGACTGAGGACTTGGAACTGGTGTGAACTTGGTGTGATGCATATCAGAAGAACACTGGTTAAAAATTTCCTCAGAGTGAAATACTAGATAATATCGTTTCAGGTACAGAAGAACCTCCTCTTTATAATAGGATAATTTGGACTCGGACCAAAGAGAGAGAGAGAGAGAGAACAGGAAGATCTTTTCCCAGTAGAACATAATAATAGAATGGGTTAGTGCCACCTACCCTCTGCTTATCCCTTAAACTCGAAGTTTCTTAAAATAATAGTTTTATAAAAAATAACACTCACCAAACCATGACGCCTGCTTCTTATTTATGGAGAGTCCTTCTTTCGCATCCAATACTTCAGGAAGGACCATGGTCACGAAGCTTATGGACATCCCCAGCCCGATCAGCAGGAAATTCAGGGCGATACATGCTAGCACCTAGACCAAAAAGGTTTGTAAATCATTGTGGGATTTGAAAGTATGCATGGGTATTTGAAAATCCGAGCATTTTTAGATGCAGAGACTACCGTTTGCCACATGCTACGATCCCGACATACCTCTCTCGCTTCATCCACAGTCATACTTTTCATACACAAGGACACATTAACATATTATTACCTTAGAATTAGTCATGTTTTTTTAATGGAAGTATGTCAATTTTTTTTGGCACATTCAGTAGTAGACTAAAAAATCTATTAAGGCGTTTAGAAACGCCTTAATTGATTTCGTTTTCAACACCCTAAATCAGGGCAAATTCTGTCGCGACCATTTCCCAAATTTGTTGCGGAATTGTACGTGCTACCATCTCGTACAGTAAGCTTAAGCCTGGACCACTATACCATTAGATAAGTGTATGGTATAATGTGTAATAATATGTACAAAATAGAGTGGCTCGCTGCACGCGTTGGTTCAAACTGTAAGTGCAGCTAGCGTTGGAATGATAAATAAATAAATAAGTGTGTATAAAAAAATAGATGTCACACACTTTACGAAGTTGTTTGTAGCTCAAATATCAATTGTGCCCTAGTAATCATCAATGTAGCAACAATCACTCAATAGTTTATATTGAAGCAATTGCTGTATGAATGTCACTGGCCTTAACAATGTAACCTCCGCATGTCAACCAATAAAAATATGCCAGCAACTGAAATTGACGATGGTATAGCGAAATCTATATATATATAAAAATCAATGCCACTTTTCGTTGTAAGCTAACTCCTCCTGAACGGCCCCGGCCGGACCGATTTGAATGTTTTGTAGGTGGCGCTACTTTCGTATGTCACTCATTCTAAGGCGGTACGAAGTTCGCCCGGTCAGCTAGTAGTACATAAGAATATACGACTCTAACTTGGAGTCGTCCTGCATTTTTATCACCCACCTATTATAATTTATAATGTTTTTAACTAATTACTTGACACTGGCAGAATAATATCTTACGTGCAGCCCTTTCCCATCATATTCCATTAAATTTCGTATAATTCGTATTTCAATGTATTTTCATTCAGTAGTTTTAAATTGGTACCTGTTAACTTTTTTTGTTATTGTAACTGTTTTAGTGCTCAGTAACAACACTTGTTCCGTTACGGGATCTGTTAACACAGTATTTACGTTTTCAGACACAAGTTTAGTGTAGTTATGGCATGGATATATTATAGAGTTATGGTATATTAATGACATAGTTGTTTAGTTTTGTTACTGTTGTCCACGATCGAGAAAAAATATTCCAGTTATGTCGCGTCAGATTAAAACTTTTTGGTTACTATTTTATGCAGTTTATTTCATTTAATTATTCATGCGAATATTGTATTTAAATGTCATAGATAACAGAAAAAAATAACACTTATCTTAATTGCATGACATTTCAAAGTTATAAAGTTCAGTTTTTAAACTATAATATAATTTAAAAATGGTTAAAAAAAACGTGAATTTCATGTTCACGGTTTGACGAGTGACATTCATGATTACATAATTAACAACGGATACCTATAATCTGTCTAGTCTGTGGATTTAAGAAACGTTCAACGGCCGTAATGTGTGAGCCATAAGGTAAGTTTTGATGTATATTACTCAATATAACTTTCGTTCTAGTTTCCGTACTTCAGTTTCGCTCTCCGTGTCATTCGATAGTTTGACAAGAGCGAGGGTGATTTTCAATAATATTCAATAATAATTTCACGATGGATTACCCCAAAGTCGCTTGATTCCATAAATTGTATAATAATTCGTCACCATCACCCCTGTATTCCCTGAAGGAGTAGACAGAGGTGTACTGCATTGCATCTACACTATGCCGATGTATTTTGGTCCCAATGTAATGGGTGGCGAGCCTATTGCCATTGTACCGGGTACGTCCCCCCTCTTTACAAGGGAGATTTGAGCCGTACTACATCCCGCTGGCCCAGAGCGGGATGGCGAACTTCACATGCTATTCAACAGACGTGCAGGTTTCCTCACGATGTTTGCCTTCACCGTTCATCAAGTGGTAATCATTATTGAAAATGACAATCAATCCATTTTACGTTAATAATTAAAAGCTTAGACAAGTGTTACCTGAGAGAATATGACGCGGGCTCGGCTGACTGGGTGTTTTTCTTCTCCTCTCGATTTTTCCAGCACCATTTTATTAATGTGATTCACTTGCAATGTCTTTACAAACTGCGTGCGCACAACACGCTTATTTTATTGTTTTATTGACACTGGACGACTTTGTTTATAAAGGATTTATAAATGCATCGCTTTTACATGATGATAACAATTTAATTGTGCACTTAGCAATGAGATATAATATTTTTTTAAATGCTCTTTGTTCCGACTCAATTTCGTAAGTATTTTTTAATCGTTTTACTAATTGCGTAATATCTATAATTAAACAAGACTATTATAGACTTGACTCTAAATTTATAAAATTACATCTTTGCATTTTTCAGTACTATTTATAATAAAGTTCTATATCTTTTTAAGGGCATTATATACAACAATATAAATTGGAATTCCATAACAATTGATATTATACCCACTTACATAAACTAGAGAAATGCCTAAATTCCTTGAAGGGATAAACAGAGATGTACTATATTTTTTATCCCACCATATTGCCTAATTTTAAATCATGTACCTATCTACTACAGGGCAATGTCCTGTCCTCTCTTCTTAGTAAAAACAAAACTTCAATTTTTTTTCCGCGTGGGTAGATAACACCTATGTAAATAACACCTCAGTCTACGTATTGGTTCGTGGAATAAATAATAATAACATAATTATTATTCATGTAGGCCGGAGACTAATTAATAAGATATTCAAGCACACTGGGGCGTTCACAGTCGACACTCGCGAGTAATGTTTTTTGTCACACCAAAACAAACTGTATGTCAATGATTATAAGGATTGAATTACTGTGGTAAAAGCCACGTAACCACGTATTAAAATTCGCTCGTGTTGTCAATGTAGTTTCGTTGAAGAATTGACTTTTTTCGTTAGTCAATACAGTTCGTTTTCGTATGTGCAAACATGAGTTTTGGCAGGCCCGTGTGTCCAGGGATTTGATAGATGTCGCTTGTTTTTATATTAAGTATACATCATTATGTATTTAGGCAGGTACCTACCTACCTAAGATTAAACTTGGTGATAACGATACGCACTTAACTATTTTTCGGGTACCGTCTTAAAATCCTACTAATATTACAAATGTGAAGTTTGTGAGGATGGATGGATGTTTTTTACTCTTTCACGCGAAAACTACAGAACGAATTGTGATTAAACTTTACAGTATTATTGTTTATACAACAGAATAACATACAGGCTATAATTTATATAGATTTTGAATAATCCAAGTCTGCACGGACGAAGTCGCGGGTAGAAGCTAGTAATCTATACAAGGTGTATGAGAAGTCCGAAATAATACTTTAGGTGTATATACGGTAGCTCATATGTGGATGCTTGGTGAAGACAGTTTATACCTAACTATCATTGTTTCTAAGTTATAGACCTTTGAATATTTATCACAAGTAAATATTATGTTCTGGCCTTTGGGTACATCCATAACTCTATTTACATAGCGCTCGATATATTACAAAATAAAGAAATTAACGACGAATTTATTTTAAAAAACATGGTCGTATTTCGATCAAATATAAATACCATTCAGATGTATAGGTACCCGATACTGATGCAAACGTCAAAGTATTATTTCGGACTTATGAAACATCCTGTATATCATTGGGATAAGCAAATTCTTGTCCGTCTTGTCGTATTCACCTTTTAAGCGGGATTCAGACTACGCATATAGTATGTAGCTCTTGGCACAACAATATCGCGCACCATAGATTGTTATGGCCACGTTCACACTGTACTGTACTATATATTATTGGTTTTGTATGGTGCGCGATATTGTTGTGCTATTTATTATAGCGTAGTCTGAAAGCTGCTTTACCCGTTGATGTATAGCTCATGTACACCTACAGAACTTCTAAACAGTTTAACGTTCTCCGCCTAAAAGAGCCTGTATTTTAAAGATAAAAACTAGTTAATGTTGTGCAATAGACGAGGCTATCAAACCGGTTGGATCGTTGGTATGGTTGTCTTCTAAATGTGTTAAATTTAACTGTGTTTTTACACTCTACTAACACAAACATAGTCTACCAAGGTATTCAACCAGTTAGACGATTCCGGGTTGCACAACATTAAGGAGTTATCGATTGTAACCCTAATATCATAGAAATAAGGCCTGGGGCTTAATAATAATACATCATCACGCCTGCATTCTCCGAAGGGGTAGGCAGTGGTGCACTGCAGTGCGCCCCCACTTCGCCGATGTATTTTGGTCTAAATGTTATATGGGTCGAGCCTATTGCTATTATACCGGGCACATTCTCCCTCAATACGAGGGAGATTTTTGGCCCAGTGCGGGTTGGTGAGCTTCACACGCCTTTCTATAGAAGTACAGGTTTCCTCACGATGTTTCCCTTCACCGTCCAAGCCTGGGGCTTAGCTAAGTACATAATCTGTCAAAAATTAAAAAAAATGTTAACATACAATAAATAATAGATACCTAAAACAATTTTGTATAAGTGATGGAACACGTTTACTCGGCTGCGAGAGTCGCTTTTGTGCGTCACTCTAAAAATTATATAAAATACTAATTTCGAGGTAGAGTTGGTGTCAAGAACCTAGTTCCTGGCATACATTTATCAATAATGTAAATACAAATACCTATGTAAGTGCCTCCGTAGGCGTTACATGCCTTTACGATACAATATTTATACCTGACGTTCATAAAAATATGCAATCTTCGTTACCTTATTTATATACCTTCTTTTTCATTATTACGAAATGAAATAATATTACCTGCGACTAGTGAGCATTCTGCTAGTGCCAATCAACAACACATCTTTAAATTAAAATAGCGCATGACTTCTCCGTGTACCTTAAACTAACTTTATAAATTAAGTTCTAGTAGCAGTCATCAAAAAGCCTTTTCAAATAACGGACAGTTAACAAATGTCTCGCTAGTGTAGCAAAAATTACAAATAGGATCTAATCCACAAAATTTTATAAATTAGTTAAGTGTGCCAAACGGGTCCTAATGGAGGGATCGTCATCAACGTCATCAACAAAAAAACCCATCGGAAAATTAAAACACCATCCCACTTGTCCCACATTATCGAAATTCAAGCTGCTATATCTCAAAACTACCTTGATGTGGATTCTGGATCTGGATCTTTCTAACTACGTCCATATATAAGTGCCTAAATTGTTAGAGTCTACACCAATCTATACTAATATTATAAAGCTGAAGAGTTTGTTTGTTTAGTTGAACGCATTAAACTCTGGAACTACCAGTCCAATTCCAAATTTTTGGACTGTAAAGCCTATTTATTGAGGAAAGTTATAGACTTTATAACATCATTCTACGACACAGTAACCATAAACGCAGGTGAAACCGCGGGCACAGCTAGTCTGAAATATATTGCCGGCCGCAGCTGAATCAAACATAAATTATTAAGCAATAATAATATTCAGATCAAATTAAATGAAGGTGTAGCGACAAGTTTATTTTTCACGAATCTGATCTTCGTTTTTTTATTAAAAATAAAAGGAATTTAAATGGTCATTCAGCCGCGAATTGGAATCTTATCGCCTTTGCCTATCATTAACCATTTCTTATCAGAAACGACTGAGATAAGGCTACAGATGCATGTGTAAATAAATTTGCATTAATTTATTTATTCATGAATTCATATAAATGTATCTTGCCATGATTATTTTAATGGTTTTTGTAGAATGTTTTAGATAGATAGAGTACTCTTTATTGTACACACCAAACGAAGAAAATAATACAACATTCTTAGTTCTAAATACAGTAGCTATGTACAATTTGGCGGTCTTATGTCTAAAAGCAATTTCTTCCAGACAACCAGTTTGGACAAGAAAACTATAGATACTTAATTAATTATGGGCAGCTGTTGGTGGTGTACTCAAATAATAAATTAATAGGTGATCACAGTGTTAAGAAATGCTTTTTAACTAATTTTTTAATGGTTATGGTAATAATATATTACCTACCGATGGTTTTTATTAGTGTATGTCAAACGTTTGATTATGTAAATAAAATCATGAGGTTATTTGGTCTGTTCTTTATGAACTCTATTGTAACAATATTATGGGCTGTTATAATCGAACAAAAAAGCAAACAATAAAATTAATTTAATTTTAAACTATAAAAGGTTTTTAATTATGTCGTTTGCCTTGTACACAAACTACAACAGAATCAGTATTATTTTAATAAATTTGTCTTTTATAATTAATGTCTTAGTTACACACTTATTTACAGTATATACAGTACTAATAACTTATTAATTATGATCATATACTTGAATCAATTATGAAATATAACCTTCATTTGACAAATTAACGATGATGAGTTTTTAACAACATAGTACGAAAACGTTAATTGATTTAAAAAGTACATTTGTAAATTATCTAATCATTTTTAATCGCTTATAAAAATACAGTTTATAAATCACAATACCCACTCAACTCACAAGTAGGTAATTATATGTAGGTATTATGCAATTGAAATGAGAATAGGATCGACTTTGCGCCATATTGTGACGTCATAGCTGTCAATTCTAACCAGTTAGGTAGGGTGAGCAAAACAAGATATTTTGTAAATAAAATTTATTTGCAAAGGTTAAGTGAAAAATGCACTCAGTCGCACAACGACGCACGCTAACAACGACAAAATGGCGACTGGTGTCCTTATTTTCTTTTCTTTAATAATTTTGGCATGGCTTCTGGGCCTTTGCGCCAAAAATGAAAATAAAAAAGGTTATGGTATGGTTTTAAAAAACGAATTATGACTTTAAATAATTAAATATTATATTAAGGCTATTTACTACTAAGCCATTTTTATTTATTTATTTGGTTTGCAAATAAGTTTTTTGCAAACCATACTTTTCAAGTGACATTTGACAGATAGAGGTTATGAACATTCCTATTCTTATTTGGATCGCATAGTATATTAAATTAAAAGCAGTGGTAGCCGAGTGGTCGAACGCACACCGTGCAATCGAAGTGTGCAGGTTCAAATCCCGGCTCGCACCTCTGGGATTTATGTGCGAATCTCATTTTCATCCGAGATTATCACTTGCTATGAAACAGTGAAGGAAAACATCGTGAGGAAACCTGCACGTCTGAGGGAACTTGACTAGTTTTCGATAGAAGTGGAAAGATAGATTTCGATAGATGTGGCGTCTGCACGTCTATAGAAGGCGTGTGAAGTCCACCAACCCACACTGGGCTAGCGTGGTGGACTATGGCACAAATCATCTCGCTATGAGGGGAGGCCTGTGCCCAGCAGTGGGACGTTAAAAGGGCTGTAGTAGTAGTAATAATTACTAGTAGTAATAATAGATATGTTCTTTTTTATTGTGTTGATTTTAGTATTCCTTTTATCTTCTTTTAAATTTTACTACTATATATAAATACTCGTAAATAAACAACAATTTAATTTATATTTATTGTAAGTACGCTGAGCCCCGCGCGAGACGTATATATACCACGTCCCAGAACTCAAAAGGCCTGACACTGGTGTAATCTGTTTATTCCGAGTGAATTATGTTTTTAATCGCGGTGAATCCTCGTGGATTCCCGTGCGCCCGAGGGAGACATGCGGGTTGAGCTCGACTCGTACCAGCTAAAGCCCCGCAAACGGTTTCGCACACGACCATTGAAGCCTTACTTTAATCGATTATTAATAAATAGTTTATACCTACTCAGATTTTGTTATCACTGACAAGACTAGTAGAATTTATATAAAAACTATGTATCATTATGCTGAAACCTGTCGATACGTATCTACGCAGTAATAATTTTATTCCGGACAAAAAAAAGGTACTTAAGTAGGTAGCTCAAAAAAATTAAAATTATGTTTTTTTTTCCATTTGGTTTGCAAATACGTTTTTTTTGCAAACCATACTTTTCAAGTGACATTTAACAGAATAGAAATTATTGACATTCTTATTCTTATTTGGATCGCATAGTATATTAAAGAGGTGCGAGCCGGGGTTTGAACCTGCACACTTCGATTGCAAGCCGTGCGTTCCACCACTCGGCTATCACTGCTATCTTAAGTACGTAAGTAAAATGGATGATGTAAGTGGAAAAATATGGCGGATGAATTCGTCTACGTAAATAATTTAAATAGATAGACATCGAGATTTTTTATTACGTTAACCAAGAACAACTAGTTTCCAAATTAAAGTTATTTAAAATGCTGTCCAAATTCGTTGATAAAATGATTCTAATTCTATTTTAAATACAACATGGGAAACGTGTCGCTCAATTAATTGGGCAGGGGCCTTACCACCACCTCTTAAAGTTTTTAGGGTTCCGTACCCAAAGGGTAAAAAGGGAACCCTATTACTAAGACTTCACTGTCCGTCTGTCCGTCCGTCTGTTACCCGGATGTATCTCATGAACCGTGATAGTAAGAGAGTTGAAATTTTCTCAGATAATGTATCTCTGTTGCCGCTATAACAACAAATACTAAAAATCTGAATAAAATAAATATTTAAGGGGGCTCTCATACAATAAACGTGATTTTTTTGCCGTTTTTATAGATACTGGTACGGAACCCTTCGTGCGCGAGTCCGACTCGCACTTTGCCGGTTGTTAATATTACTTTCAGTTTTAGACAGTTAACCCAGTATAAAATATGCCATAATTCAGAGAGATTAATTTAGAGAGCCCCCTTAAATATTTATTTTATTCAGATTTTTAGTATTTGTTGTTATAGCGGCAACAGAAATACATCATCTGTGAAAATTTCAACTCTCTAACTATCACGGTACATGAGATACAGCCTGGTGACAGACGGACGGGCGGACGGACGGACAGCGAAGTCTCAGTAATAGGGTTCCCGTTTTACCCTTTGGGTACGGAACCCTAAAAACATTGCTTAAAGACATGTAAGGCGGCTGATTCCAGCTTGTTGAATACTAATAACATATTTAATTAATAAGCCCCACTCCTTAGTTAATGAAAGTTGACTCGAGACTTAGCTTCAAAGTTATAGAAAGTAATGATCCAGTTACAGCAGCAAGCACTTTAGTGCATGTGTTGATTGTAATATTGGGAGTACTCATGTGATTATGAACGTATGTACGCATAAATAAAATTTAAACCTGACAGATATTATGATAAATTATACGGAAATTTGCAAAATTATGTCAGTTTGTTTTTGCACATTCAGATGCGCATTTGGTAATTTTGTGACATTAAAATTTTGTTTACTAAATTATCTATTCATTATTCAATAAATATTAATCTAGACAAAAATACCAGAATACCTAATGAAATACAGTCAGCATCAAAAATATCGGGAGGAAACTATTAAAATTTGTGATGAGATAGAATTGAGTTAGTAGGTAACTTTTTTTCTGTCATCTGCGGTGTGGAGTGGAAGACACGTAGATTTACTAGCGTCAGACAATTCTTGTTCTTATGAACGTACATTACAACAAACGATACAAAAACCACTCTTGGATTAGGCACTCATTATCAGATGCCATTATAATTTATAAACCATAGACTTTTGGCAGAGGGGAAGAAGTACAGTTTATACCATAGAATATTGGGAGTAACTCTACTATTGTAACTCTATTAGTAACTCTACTATAGTACCCATAACGACTCTACTCTTCTTTAGGCTCTGCGATAATTATTCCACCATTGTTGTTACCTCATGTACCTGTAGTATACGACGACTATATAGGAAAACAACAATGGCGGAGTCAGATACACCAGAAAAATTTGCCGCAGCGCTGGATCGGTGTGCCATCTCCGTTATAATATCTCCATTGTTAACACATATATTAAAATACGTATAAAATCAGACTTAAATGGGCTGTATATTCTACTAGAAAAAGCCCATTCTTCATTAATTCATTGATAGCTCGAGTGAATTTAGACGCGCGATCGCGTGAACACGAGAATAAGGCCCGCACTTGATACACCAGTGTGCTTAGTACTATTTTTTTCTTAGCCGTTTAAATACTTTTAAGTAGACAGTTCGTCCCGATATTTATGATGCTGACTGTACAATCGTGTTGTAATGCACCACGTAGATATTATTTAGATGAGATATATAATAAATAAGTTATTTAATGAAACTTAAGTAGGTAGTAAAAAATCGACCAAGTGCGAGCTGGACTCGCGCACCGAGGCTTCCGTATCCAAACTACGAAAGCACCGAACATTGCGCTAATGACATAAACTGGATGGGGAAAAATTTAACTTTGCCGTTGGAAGTTATACTGTTGTCCCCATACAAACTAACTAAAAAATACTTTTATTCGATTTATACCATAAATTTACTGTTTTCAGATGCTTTCCTTTACTTCAGTATTTCAGTATTCTAGATCCACGGGAAATACCCTACCTATAGGTTTTTGATTCACGTGCAAATGTACTGAAAATGCAACATAAACCGCCGTATCTTTAGATTGCGTTACCTTAGAAGTTTGTTTTTTTTTACTTATAAGGGACCGTAGACTTGAGTTTTTGTTATAAATTTCATCTTGATACCTCCAAGCTTTCATGAGAAAAAGGGGCTTGACAAACAGACAGACGGACAACAAACTGATCCTATAAGAGTTCCTTTTATTCCTTTTTATGTACGGAATCCTAAAAATGACAAAAATCGAGTTTTATAAACGAGTGTGGGATAAACGACATTTCTATTCTAGACCGACTTAATCTAAAAATGGCGAATATATTAGTCATGACAAAATGCTAAGTATAAACGTTATGGTAATAAAATATCAAAATAATGTTTGTTTATATTACACGGGTATGTAGCTATCACACTGTTTTTAGAGTTCCGTACCCAAAGGGTAAAACGGGAACCCTATTACTAAGACTTCGCTGTCCGTCCGTCCATTCGTCCGTCTGTCCGTCTGTGACCAGGCTGTATCTCATGAACCGTGATAGTTAGAGAGTTGAAATTTTCACAGATGATGTATTTCTATTACCGCTATAACAACGAATGCTAAAAAACAGAATCAAATAAATATTTAAGGGGGCTCACAACAAAATTGTTTTTTTTGCCGTTTTCATAGATAATGGTGCGGATCCCTTCGTGCGCGAGCCCGCGAGTTGGGCGGTTTTTCAAAGGTAATTTTTGAACGTGTTCAGAAGTAAAACTTTTTTATGATATTTAAGTACTAAGGTGGGTAATTAATTTGTATCAACCACGAGAATACCCTAAGTCAGGGGACTTGTTTTTATTATGGATGAAACCTGACTACTTAGTAGCGTAGCCATTGTCATTTTAAAGCAATTGGACTGGTTAAATTCAACATGCTATTGGTAAATAATTCCATTCTCCAGGCTGAGAATAAAACAAATTGATTTTTATGCCATTTCTAGTAAAAATATAAAACTTAAGAAAATATAAATATGCACATAAATTTGCCCATAGGTTTAGAAGCAGGTACTCATGCCCTATGAATGAGAAATCAATTGTAAGTAAGTACTTAACTCCATATAAATAGTATCTACATTGAGCTTTTAGGTAGGAATTCATACAAAAAAATATTAAATTATTCACACATTTCCTAATATTTAAATAGCGTAACCAATTTTCTCGTCTCTATAGATATAGAGAGGACTAGGTAAAGTACGATCACAGTTATTTTACCTCTGATATTAACTTATGAGACAGAAAGAAAGAACAAAAGTTGATGCTTTTGAAATGTGGTATTGGAGGCGGATGGTACGTATTCCATGGATAGCACGCCGAACCAACGTATCCAATCTTAAGGAACTCGGTATAACCACAAGGCTGTCCGCTATCTGCTCCCAACGAATACTCAAATATTTTGCACATGTCGCTCGTAGAAACCCTGACAGCCTAGAGAAGCTAATGGTAGTTGGCCAGGTCGACGGGAAAAGAGCACGAGGTCGCTCACCTACACGATGGTCAGACCTAGTAAAGACGCTCACTGGCCTACCAATAACCCAAGCCATTAAAACCGCCGAGGACAGGAACACGTGGAAGACCATAGTACATAAAGGGATCAATACATCAGACTAGACACGACCTTCAGTAATGAAGATGCCGACTAAGAAAAGAAGAAGAAGAAGATTAACTTATACTTCGGTCTTTTGCTTAAATTACCCATGATGAAAAAAAAAAACTTATAACCATAACTTTACTTGAATTTTACAGCGAATAAAAGTCAGTGTATAGTTATTTTTATTAGTGTAACCGTTATAATATAGACAGAAGAGAAGGTAAATGTCATGGGTAAAATAACTGTCAACTTAGTGTAGTCGAGATTAATTAGAGACATAATTACTTTCGCTTTAATTACTTACGCACTTTCGTACATATCCAAAGGTTAATATTTTTATTTAAAATAGGTACCTTTGAAATACAGGTAATCCAGCTTATTTAAAATAATATGTGAAGTCATAAATATAATATAATTTTGAATAAGATTATTGACATGTTAAATGTTCCTTAAAACTTTGCGCAACACAGCTCAAAAAACAGCTGTTACGTTTGAACAATGTTATGACTAGACCTGTCACATCGTAGAAATTTGTATTTTGATATTTGTATTTTGTGGCAGAAAATAAAGTATTTATCGATATTCTGCCTTAATCAAATAATGTCACATACTGTAGATGATCACAAACAGCACGAGTGGTTCACAAACAGCACGAGACCGCAGTGTGTGGAAGATAAAAGGAGAGGCCTTTGCTCACGAGTGGGACACGAAAATAGGCTAAAAAAAAACTGTAGATGATATAGGGTTCCAGTCTTGATAAACCTAATTTGAATCACATTCTATAGCAGAAATATTACATGAAAGTCTAAGAATAACTATGATTGTTCCCCATGAAAACTTATATTATTTGTTCCGTTTTTAATTCACGATACGATTTTTTTATAAAAAAATCGCTGAATATATCCTAGTTTGCGTGGAGGATTAAATAGAGCAAAATATATTAGCAGATAAGTGAAAAATAATAAGTATGGCCTACTTATTGCATAACTTTATGACATGTAGGCATTCAAATCGCTCGTTGTAAGTTGTAACCATGCGGTAGAACTGTTTAAAGGTTACAAACCGTAGAAAAAATATTGCTAATTTATTTGTTCTGTTTTGTTATGGAATTCCAACTAATATATTATTATTTATATATCATAAGTTTTAGTTGCATACCTTATTATTAAATTACTCTAATATTAGGTATCTAATGCTACTTTTGTTATTATTCACTTTTAAATTAATAACTACATTTTAATATTAATTACCACCTTTAGTTATTACCCGTTGTTTCACAGAGTCAAAATTCACTATAAATAAAATATGCTTCTTTTTGGAACTACGAATTGCGTGATTTGGTTCCGTCAACGTGCGCAAGCGCGGCGAACTTCGCCGTCGGATTGTTACTGATGGATCGACATCAAAACACAACGCGGCATCGACAATAAGTAGACACAACTACTACCAATATGATACATTAACAATTTTCTGTCGGTAACTTCCTATTATTCACAAAAAAAATAGGTTTAACAAAAATTATTGTAGTCATCGTTAGTAAAGGCAAATTATTTATACCTAATCGTCTATATTTATATTTTGAACTGACTTGAAAAAAGGAGGATGTTCTCAATTCGACCCGTATGTTTTTTTTTTTATGATCATATTTTTTATGATCACAAGGAAATTCTGCTTTAAGAAACCATGTCCGCACTTATAATCAGTCTCGCGACACCTTCCGACGACTTAAGCGGGTTTCAGACTACGCTATAATATTATAGCATATCGCATATAGCTCATAGCACAACAATATCGCGCACCATACATTGTTATAGCCACGTTCACACTGTACTGTACTATATATTATTGGCTTTGTATGGTGCGCGATATTGTTGTGCTATATATTATAGCGTAGTCTGAAACCCGCTTTAATGCCCATTGAATAGCGCGACGCTCTTATTAACTGCCCCGTTACCACGTCCTGTCTTGCAGCAATGTTTTTACATTATTACAAGCTTTATATTAACTTGCAATGTATGTCCGGATGGAATCTTGCAACTGAATTGAGCTTAAATTTGGTATACACGGTAATTTTGGATGACAATGCATGCTTAGCTATGTGACGTCATTCTAATTATAATATGGCGGATCATCCAAGATGGCGGAATAGTTATTTTATCTGCATTACCACAGTATGGGTATCAAATGACAGGGCTTGCTGAGTAGAACACGAAAACTAAGTGCAATTAAATAATAGCTTTTTTAAAGTGTTTTTAACATTAATTTATTATTATTACTTTCAGTTTTTGACAATTAATTCAGCACAGAATCTGTCAAAAATGTACAGTTACTATTCTAACCACAATACTTTTAGGTGTTGGTAAGGGCGATAGCACACGGCGTATTTTAAACGCGCAGACGACTTGCGTTTCAGGAACACGCGTTTTCTGCGCTGTAGATGCCGATTTTTGCGTTTTTATAGATTCAAATGCGCGTAAAACGCGATACAAACGCGCGTGGTTAGCGCGTTCGAACCTCGTTTGAAGCGCGTACAAAGGGTCGGAGGAGGGGTAGAGGAGGGGCGCGCGCACACGCCACCGCACCAACTGACGAGGAGTCTCTGACCAAAACGCGGAAGCTACGAGCGACTACAGCGCGTGTGTATCGCAGTATCTGCGCGTATACGCGCAGTAGACGCGCGTTTCACGATCGCCCCGTGTGCTTAGGTTACAAGGTTGCGTTCAAATCTCGTTTTAAGCGCGTATACGCGCGGCATCTGCGCGTCGTCTGCGCGTTTAAAATACGCCGTGTGGTATCGCCCTAAGGCCCAGACTTTATGACGTCCATAATATAAGAGTTGTAGCAGAAGTAGTCGATACTCGATAGGACTCTCTCTTGATGGCTACAGTTAGATACTTGATCTCCGGAAGAAGCAAAAAGTCATCGCTGTAACTTGCTTACCTACACTTAAAATAAACATAACATCTTAACTAAAAATTAAATAAAAATTAACTTTCTAAATATTGTTTGAAAGGATTCTAATTTTATTTCAAATGATTTGAAATATATATGTCTACAAATTAGATCGGAACTATTACACGTTATATACTTTTAACTTGACATCACTCTCTATTAAGCGTTGGGCACACTGCGGCGGCGGGCGGATTCGCCCGCCCCAGTATTCCAGGCGCGAATAAATCCGCGTGACGCGGGCGAATAGGTTTGCCGGCGGTGATTTTTATTTAAGAAAACTAAGAAATTGAATTAAGGCTGAGGGAGCATTTTTTTTCGCATGATCGACATGTCTTTCATTCAACATTATGTCGTAACAAAACGCTAAATTGGTCGCTTGTTTTCGTTTTTGTTGTCTGATTAATAAATTCGTTTACAGTGGCCCTTTTCAGGACATAAGTTATTTCCAATCATTGGTTATATTTGTCAAAGCACTTGTGTAACTATATATTTATGCGAGTTACAGGGTATTCATCTTTATCACTCATTTTTAGGGTTCCTTACCCAAAGGCTAAAACGGTAACCCTATTACTAAGACTTCGCTGTCTGTCTGTCCGTTCGTCCGTCCATCTGTCACCAGGCTGTATCTCATGAACCGTGATAGAGAGTTGAAATTCTCACAGATGATGTATTTCTGTTGCCACTATAACAAAAATTATTAAAAAACAGAATAATATAAATATTTAAGGGGGCTCCCATACAAAAAATGAGATTTTTAGGGTTCCGTACCCAAAGGGTAAAACTGGAACCCTATTAGTGAGACCTCGCTGTCCGTCTGTCGGTCTGTCACCAGGCTGTATCTCATGAACCGTGAAAGTTAGGGAGTTGAAATTTTTCACAGATGATGTATATCTGTTGCCGCCATAACAGCAAATACTATAAAACAGAATCAAACGTGATTTTTTGTTTAGATATCTATCGTTGAATAGCAGTACTGTATATCAATGTTTTTATTTTGTTTAGATAGCGACATCTATCGATAAATAGATGTACTATATGTATATTAACATTTTACTGCCATTTATTGACGAGTACGTATACCTTTTTTTTTACAAGGGGAAATCCATCATGGATGCCAGTCTGCCACGGGGGAGGCAGGCTGGCGATGTGAGACTCCTACTCACTAAAACCCCTTGGTGTCCAGCACTCCGCTGGTTGTTAGGTCGCGGGAACGCGGTAGCATACTTCCGCAACCTAACGGCAGCTATCCGCTTTTTCGGAACCATTCGTTTTCGGGTAGCCCCCACCCGCGCACTTCTCCGGGGAAAACGATATCAGGTACCATTTACCTTCTTGAGGGCCAGTTTGTCTGCCCGGGTGACAGGTTACCCCCGTTCCTGTCACCTGCAGGCCCTCCCTACGGCGGCATTAGGTCGGTAGCTGCGCGCCGCCTCCGCCTTCTTCTGCTGCCTCCTTCGCTTGCATCACTGCTCGCAGAACAAGGACATGGCCCCCCATGACCTCTCGCTGCCGATCATTGTTTTCCCGATAAACGCAGGTGGAGCCATTCCTCATCTTATTACAATAAATATTATCACTTCATTCATTACGGAAAAAAACGACGAAATATACTACTTGCAAAATATCATTGAAATTAACGTTTTACAAAACACAAAAAAAAATATTTTTAAAAGAAAAATGTTTGACTTTAACGAAGCTATTAGATAATATTATCTACCATGTCATAAAATCTTCAAAAGTCTTCTTGTCTCTGTTTTATCTAAATTGTCTATATTAATCAATAAAATCTTTTGAATTCCATTATTTATTTAAATTATACTGATAAGGCCTGCCGCATACTGGGGCGGCAACGATTGCGGGTAATTTTTTTTTATACAATATATGTTGATTCATAGAAAAAGTTCTTCTTTTTTACGAAACTAGTGAAATGATGATTTTTTGATGGAATAAGATAAGGAATGCACTGCAAACACTGCACCTGCGATATGCGGTATTTATGGCAATATCGAGTAATTATAGTAAGGACAAATTCAATAAATACACATTATAAATAAAAATGGATGATGACAGTGATAAAGATGGCGGATGAATCCCATAGAAAAAGTTGTTTCTTCAACTAAATGACACTGCACTGACAGCGCGAGCGAATTTTGACGCGTGGGGGCGTGGCTTCTACCACAGAAATTAAATCTATATGCGTATTGAAACAGAGTCTTGGTATTGGAAAATATTTTGACGCAAATATGTTAACGCTCCAGTGTGCCGGGGGCTTAAGACCGTTACATTTTTTTTCCTGAACGAAGCACCTAATGTCGTCGTTGTAAGTCACAAATAAAATCATAGTATGATAAAGATAGGCATCTAATCGTTTAATTCATAGATTCATCCGCCATCTTTATCACTGTCATTATCCATTTTTATTTATAATGTGTATTTATTGAATTTGTCCTTGCTATTAATTACTTGACATTGGCGAAATACCCGCGCTAGCCATTCCTCATCTTATTTCATTAAATTTCATCATTTCACTCATTTCGTAAAAAAAAAAAATATCGTTTAATTCAGATTCAAATTCGAATTCTTAATTTTCGAACAACATAGGTCCATTGGTTAATATCTAGCATTTCTTATAAACTACTGTTAGTAAATATAAACTAAACTAATACTAACATCATTTAATACACCATGTACCTGAGAGGCACACCACGCGGACGACAGCCGGAGGAATAACTTTCATTAATCATTTCTACCATCGTCCATATAAAGCACATGCCCAGGGGACCATCCCGACTTTCAGCTAACGTACTCAGGATGATGTTGCTACTCCCCCGCACCCTTCTTAATAATGACGCAACTTTTTTCCAAACCAAGACGTTATGTGCAAACATACTGGAGGCACTAATTAATAATAATAATATAGTTCTTATTTTTAAAAAAATTAAATACCCATAATACCTCGCACCTTAGGTGCAACAAAGTCACAACGGCTATTTTTTAAATTAGCTATTTGTGACTTTGTTGCACCGAAGGTGTGAATTATGTGGGATTGCCGTCATGTCATCTAGTTATTGCGCATCTATTCTTATCTGAATCAGTACAAAAAGCCCGAAGTGACGTCATTTTCTCAAAAAATCTAACAGTTGAAAAAGATAAAACTTATGTGTACACGGTCATGCTACAGGGCTTCCTTCCATCCAGATTTATGTTTCATTCTATTTAAACACCATACCCACTACCTCAAACACTTCTAGTCTTTTTCTTACTCTTTGTGTAAGTGTCCACGTCGCTGACCCGTAAACCTGACGTTATGCTTGTTTTAATAAAGCGTTTATTTATCTCCATATATATATTACGGATATTGTAAGATCAAATTTAATAATATTGGTCAGGTATACAAATAAAGATATAATTTTTAAATTGTGCATTTCGCGCCATCTGTTACGATGCTACAGCAACTAAATAACTCGTAATTTCATAGTTGCTAAATTTTGATGTAGTATCACCTCTCACCAATAGATGTCAGTGTATAAAAAATATGAGAATTACAAGAATTTAATTAACTTTTATCTATTTGACGCTAGGTGACGGTAATGCAATTATTAATACACTTTCATAATAGTATAGGATCCCTCAAATTTATATAAAAAAACACATCCCGAGTGGTATTTTTCAGCATAAAATATAGGTTAGATTGCGAATACAATACTTGTAAGTAGGTCATGAGCTTGCCAAAAATGTTCGCCAAGGCCCAATGACTTGAAACGTCCAATATCTTCACGTAGGTACAAATAGTAGATAGCTGCAGTAAGCGGTAGGTACTTAGTAGTTAGATGGTGGTAGTAGTAGATAGGTAATGCCTACATAACTAATTATCTATGCCAGTGTTTCCCAAACATTGTTCTGCCATGGCCCGGTAATTTTCACACTGTCCCTTCGAGACCCACTTAATACACATTTATGAATAGTAAAAATGTTTTATTAATACTACATATTTTGGTATCGCCTATTTAATCACTAAATTTTAGTGCGAAGTATGGAGCTGCTGCTTATTTTTTACCAAAGGCGGGAATGTTGCGACCCGGTAATTTATTTTGATGGCCCGGTACCGGGTCGCGACCCGGCTAATCTCTTGTTCCCTCTAATACTTACCTGCTTAAAGTATTAGATTTACAAGTACTTATGGTAAATGTAATTTATTTACCTACCTGAACACAATAACCATAATGACGCGCACAGACGCGGTAAGTACAGCTGCGCCCGCGCAACCGCAACGAGGTCGCTCCCGGGGGCATTGCGCCCAAGTAGGGTTGCTACTTGTTGGTGCTATTTCACTTAAGTGACATTTTTTTAACTCTACAGGAGAGCATACTCATTCGACGTAGAAAAATAAGTTGATTAAAAATATATAAGTCAATATAGCCCAAAAGTGTCGCTTAAGTCAAATGGTCACCACTCGAAATGATGAAATGGAATGGAATACGATGAGGCAGGACTGCACCCGCAATTATGTGGTATTGTACCAGTGTCAGTTAATTAATAGATAGGTAGGTACATACCCATTTTTTTACCTATATTGTCCCACTGCTGGGCAAAGGTCTCCCCCATTCTCCTCTACACATCTCTGTCTCCAGCCAAATATCGATCGATCCCTTCAGATTACGGATGGATGGACAGCAATACACATTACAAAACAAAATATTAACTCCTCCTCCTCCTCGCGTCGTGCTCGCGCCGTCGTCATTACTGAGGGTTGTGATTCCCCCATGGAATTATTTTATCCTTGACTATCTTCCGCCACCTGTGCCTGTCTTTGGCGACGAGGAGAGCTTCGTGGAGATTAGTGTCCAGAGATTTGCGGATCTGGTCAGATCATATATTGGGACTTCGGCCTCTGGAACGTTTTCCGTCGATCTTTCCGGTAACCATTAGTTGCTCGAGGTTGTGACCATCTTTCCTGGCAACGTGACCGAAAAACTCAAGTATCCTACGGATACAGATGGTTGATAGTCTGGTCTTTACATTTAGCTCATGTGGAATAGATGCATTAGTGCGGAAGGTAGTCCAAAATATTAACTACACTTTACTTTTTACAAGTGTTGTTTTTTAATCTTTTTTGTAACCTACGTTTTTAAAAAAAGGTTTCAGTCAGCCCTACATGCCGAGTCGGGTGCGTGTGCGCAGCTCACGTGCGCTTACCACGTGCGCCGAACTGTAGGCGGGTGTGACTGCCCGTCACTGCAGAACGCTAACCTCACAGTAGGTACAAGGACTTAGTTAATATGACAGAAAGAAAACGTCAAATTTGTATTAGATTGTATATTTTTTTATATAGTTAAATATTAGCGTGGATTCTGCTTGCAGCAAACTTAATATTTTTTGTGCTGCCAAACAATAGTTTTAATATGTGTCTGGGACAAGTCCCTACCTACTTATTACTAAGTGGTAGTAGTAGTAGTGGGGAAGATCAACCTTTGAGCTCGTGTAAGCCATAGAGTATCTAGAGTACCCATAACGAATCCACTCTTCATCTAGCTCTTCGGCGATTTTTCCGCCATTTTTTTATCTCATGTACCTGTAGTATACGGCAACTATATGGGAAATCAAAGATGGCGGAGTCAGATAAATCAGAAAAATTTACCGCAGTGCGGGCTCTAAATGCCATCTCCGTTATAATATCTCCATTGTGTAAGCTCTGTCCGCTTTTGACGTAAGTACCTACGTCATTGGCTAGACGAAAAATGTGCTATTCCATTCCACGCATTTATTAGTAGGTAATAACTTAATGGACGCTAGACAGTCGCAGACATCGCCTTGTAAATAAGTTCGCACACAATTAGTAATGGGGCATTGAAATGTGAGCTCTATGTTCTAGTAATAACGTCGAATAATATAGGTAAGTACAGTCAGAACCAAAAATATCGGGACGAGTAGATTGTTCAAAATTATCAGGACAACTGTGAAAATTTAACCAATGTATCTCAATATTACAAGGTGTGTTTCAGAATGTGCACAGTAGATACATGACAGCTGTCATTCTGTAAATAATGATGTCTCATTATGATAAAGTTTAATTTTCTTAGTGGGTCTAATAATTTTAAACAATCTGCTCGCTCTGTTATTTTTGATGCTGACTGTACATATGTATGTTAGGTTGGGTTCCTATAAATATTAAAGATTCGCTTTACTTGAGGAACCTGTAACGAGTAATCAGAGGCATCACGCTTATGAAACAATTTTGTCTCTTTGAAAATTCTACGGTCCGATAGCGAAAAGGTCGTTTCTTAAATATAGGAATCAGACATATGTAGAGTCGAGCAACGACAGTGCTCGACATCATTTTAAAATATTATAGGTACTGTATGCAAATAGATGGAATTGCTTTGGAAAGTGCCACGTAACCACACATCGATATATACCCGCATCATTAACATGACATTTTGATGGAAAATGTGCTTCGTGCACAAGTTAATAGAGTTCGTTTTGAAATTTTATTTTTGTGCATACCCCCCACGCCCCACAGAAACTGCGCCGTCGTCGTCGCCCCGTCGCCGTCGTGAAGATTACGTAATATCGTGTGTGGCACATTATTGTCACGTGGCTCACAATGAGTTTCACGTTGTATGTAATGCCTTTGGTAAGGTGTTGTGTAATCGTACATTACCGACGGCTTCCTTACACGGGGTGTTTAGCTATAGTTGACGCTCGAAGAAGGTGTATTTGCAGAATTAGCTGTTATACAACACTTTTATAGGGAAATTATGAAGTATATATTTACATAACAGCAAATAAGAAACACACCTGAATATCAGAAAGTCTTTGAAAATTTGCTCTATGTTATTTTTCAATTGTAGATAATATTTATTAAGTAAATTCACTGGCTAGGCACTTAGGAATAGTGTAGATTTCAATCAATAAAATAAATTTTCAGAATATAACCAGCTGTTTTGGAGAAAGACTTCACAGACTATGCATCGTTGAAAAAATGGCTAGACTCTACCGTAAACGCTGTAACATCGACGAAATATTTTAAATGTTTATTTTAAGGAATCTCTCTTTTATTTATTGGACTACTTTTGTATCACTTACAGTAATTTTAATGTCTCAATTTTTTTAAACCACAACTGTATTAGAGCGAACTAAACAAAGGAACCGGCCAAGTGCGAGCTGGACTCGCGCACCGAATCTTCCGTATCTAAACTGTAAAAGCACTGAGCATTACTCTAACGAAAAGTTAAGCTGGATAGAGAGACTAACTTAACTTTGCGGTTGGTATAGTGGTGTCCCCATACAAACTAACTACAAAATAAGTTTGTAATCGCAAAAAAACATTTTATAACAATAAATTTTCAATTTTCAGATTTTTTCCTTTTTTTGTGATGTAAGACCTTGCTTCTTGCCAAATTTCATGATTCCAGGTCAACGGGAAGTACCCTATAGGTTTTTTAATCCTGTGCAAATGTACTGAAAATGCAACATAAACCGCCGTATCTTTTGATTGCGTTGACCTAAAAGTCTGATTTTTTAGGGCACCAAGGGACCGCAGCCATGTCTCTGTTATAAATTTCAACTTGATATCTTCATGCGTTTCAAAAAAAAAGGATCTCGGCAAACAGATTGTCAGACGGACAGCAAAGTGATCCCATAAGGGTTCCGTTTTCACCTTTTTAGGTCCTAAAAATAATTATGTTCAACCGTTTCTCAGTTTTTGCGAGACTAAAGAGCAGCATTTGATTTTTATAGAAAAGAAGATGATGAGTCTTGACACTGGAAAACTAACTGATAAAACGATACCTTATCTGATTTCATTATACATCAACATTTTATTTTCGTAACACAAGAATAAAATAAAAGTTTTCAGCCCACACAGTTTCCATTCTATTCATAGGATGTATTTCTATACATAGCTCTTTAAATTCTTCCGAATTCGGTAAGCCAGACGTGTTTGTTATTAGACGACACGCGGCACGTGCGAAGCGGTGTGCTCAGTCGAAACCTCGTGGTGGCACCGCGTCCTTATCAAAGCAACGTGACAGCACTTAACATCCGCTCTATGGTGCGGTGGCGGGACGGCATTGAATGTAACTTGGGGCCGGGCTAGGACAAACGTGAGAGGACAATGCTGCAACCATCGGGGCGAACCAGCTTAATCTTTTTGGGTTTTTACCCAAAGGGTAAAACGGGTACCCTATTACTAAGACTTCGCTGTCCGTCCGCCCGTCTGTCACTAGGCTCATGAATCGTGATAGTTAGACAGTTGAATTTTTCACAGATGATGTAGTTCTATTGCCGCTATGACAACAAATACTAAAAAACAGAATAAAATAAATATTTAGGGGGCTCCCATACAACAAACGTGATTTTTTGCCGTTTTTATGGTACGGAACCCTTCATGCGCGAGTCTGATTTGCACTTGGCCAGTTTTTCGAAAATGTACCCTGTATCAAAATACATATATAAAGATTGAATTTCCGTGGTCAAAAACAACACGACTACAAATATAATTTGATCGCGACATTGATGACATTTCGTTGAAAAATGTGCTTCTTGTATGTTTTAACAAAGTTCTTTTTGGAAAATAAATGGCCACGTGCATTTTAACGAGTATGCGAGAGTAGAGCCGATTTAAGCCTTCAACCCACCCAAATGTACTTAGGTACCTACTCTGTGTATGTAAATATTTAATTACCGTGGTATAAACTAGAGGGATGTTAAGGATATGAAATTTCGGATCAGGATACGGATACCAATATAAGAATAATATTATGCCGGTTTCGGATACGGCTACAAATATGAAATTATTTCGGATACGGTTACGGAGCTTCATAACACCCCTGGGGAGGAATTCTCGCAAGATCGAGATCATCTCTAATTCGACATAATATTATGTCGAAACAATACGACCCGTTTGACGTTTTGTTTCGACATACATATATGTCGAATTAGAGATGATGTCAATTTTGCGAGAATTGCTTCCCTCGTAAAAACCAAGTGACATAGTTCGAGCATTTTGTACTGGACATGGCTCGGTGTGACGTCATTTTCTCGACAAATCTGACAGTTGAAAGAGATAAAACTAATATCTAAGCGGTTTTGCTAAGCCTACGTCTCATGGTACTGTATTGACCCATTATTCATAAATAGCACGATCCCTAGCTCGGTTACATGTCGGCACGTAATTATCAACGTGTGCAGTGCGGAAGTGATGCATGCATCGTGCAACTGACCTCAGACAACCAAGGTCTTTCCTACTATACCTAGCCAATCACACGGTAAAGTCGGCTGCTCGACCGTTCCGGGTTTAACGGGAATGGATGTGAGAGATGTGAGGGTAGGTATATAACTTGGTAGTATTATATTGATTACTTTGACAATTTAACTGTAAATGAAACAAACTTTTCATGTCATCATTAAACCTGTATTCGCAGATGGGATATGGTATTTGGTCCCAATAAAGAGCGAGTCTATTGCTATTGGTATAATGAACATTTCTTCTCTTTTAGTCGACCACGCTGACCCAGTACGGTTTGGTGAACCTCCCACGCCTTTTTATTAACGTGCAGATTTACTTACGTTTGACTTCAGCGTCCATCAAGTTCATCATTGAAAATTATATGCGAAAATTCCGAGATGCGAGCCCGGGATTTGAACACGCACCTCTTGAATCCAAGCCGGGCGATCTACCAACTAGGCTACCGCTGTTTATATTAAAGTATTACCAACTGCTTAAAAATATAATGCCAGGTGTCTAATAAGAAAATCGATATTCGTGTAAATTTCTATAGCATTTCTATGTCCCACTCCAGTGCAAAAGCCTTCTCCACACATCTCGGTCCTGCGGGGCGATTTTCGTGAGATCAACATCCATCTCTATTAGAGATATGTCGAAACGAAACGAAAATTTGTCGTATTATTTTCTTTTGTTTCGACATATGTCATATTAGACATGATGTCGATCATGCGAGAATTGGGCACCAACACCCCCTAATGTACTTCTTCCTTTTTTACGAAATGAATGGAATGATGATGTTTAATGAAGTAAGATGAGGAATGGCTCCACCTGCGTTTAGCGGGTATTTCAGCCAGTGTCAAGTAATTAATAGCAAGGGCAAATTCAATAAATACACATTATAAATAAAAATGGATGATGATAGTGATAAGATAAGATCGGGCTCAGTGGCGCATCTTGGGAGAGGCCTAAGTCCAGTAGTGGACTGACACCGGCTGATGATGATGATGATGATGATGATGATGTTGATGATAGTGATAAAGATGGCAGATGAATCCTTAATGTACTTAATAGTAACTGTAAATGTTTGGCAGATTATGTACTGAGTTAACTGTCAAAAACTGAAAGTAATATTAAAACAATGCAGAAAGACTGCTAGACAGCATTGGTAGCCGAGTGGTACAACTCACGCCTTGCAAATCAATGTGTGCAGGTTCAAACCCCGCCTCGCACCTCTGGTATTTATGTGCGAATCTCATTTTCATCCGAGATTATCACTTGCTATGAAACGGTGAAGGAAAACATCGTGAGAAAACCTGCACGTCTGAGGGAATTTGTCTAGTTCTCGATAGATGTGTTAAGTCTGCCAACCCGCACTGGGCCAGCGTGGTGGACTATTGCCCCGATCCCCCTCGCATTGAAGGGCTGTAGTAGTAGTAGCAGAAAGACAGGAAAGGTGGAAAGGTGGTAAGGGAACAGGATGCCGAGCGACTATTGTTCTATTATAGAAGTTATACAATAAACCATCATTTTGTAATGTGGCAATTGTTTGTTATTCAATATATGAAGTCGGTTAACAAAAGAAGCTTTACACATTAATAACTGTACCAAAATCAATTACTTAACTTGTTCCCTTTGTTAAATTATTTTTTATTAGTACCTATACCTACAGGCTGTCCTACAGATGCTAAATGTATAAAAGTTTTTTTTTATTCATGTAGGTATAACATTATGAAACGCTTATGCTTATGAAACGTCAAAAAAACAATCAAAATATAGGACTCTACCACCATTCGGAATGCATTTCCTATAGAGAAGAATGGGCAAGAAACTCTATGGTTAAAACAATGCATAAATAAACCGCTGTACCTAAGTAGGCATGCATTTTTAGGCAAGGTAAGCAAGAGCTTACCTGTACCTTTTTCCTACGTTAGTTCTGAAAAAAAAAGCCGATGAAAACACTACTTTAATTTTTGTTACATTTTATCTTTATTTGGGAAAGCAACAGCCTAAAACTTAAAATATGCCTACAATATTTGGACCATAATTATTTTAGTTCAATAATAGCTATTGACATACTATAGAAATACTAATAATGACAAAAAACAATATTGAATAATGAAGTAATGTTTCAACGCATACCGCTGCACTAAATAATTTCTATTACCTATTTGTTTATATATTTTTTTTAATCAAATCTCAATGAACCTCATTACTCGTATAAGCGGGTCAAGACCTTGTCCGGGTCTCATTGCATATTCATTGTTACCCTGTTCACGTGAGTCACGTGTTGTGACCGACTACAATAGGCTCCTAATTCAAAATAGGTAAGTAGAAGTTCGATCGACATTTTGTTTTTTTAATGTCGGCCAGTATGAAAAAAAAACTACTACAGCACTTTTAACGTCCCACTGCTGGGCACGGGCCTCCCCTCGATGCGAGAGGGATTCGGGCCATAGTCCACCACGCTGGTCCAGCTCGGGTTGGCAGACTTCACAAATCTATCGAGAACTAGTCAAGTTCCCTCTGACGTGGAGGTTTTCTCACGATGTTTTCCTTCACCGTTTCATAGCATCTTGCACACTTTGATTGCAAGGCGTACGTTCGACCACTCGGCTACCACTGCTGACAACACCAAAAGTAAGTAAACACATTTTTTATCGACTACGACGAAACCAAAATGAAGTAGCGGAAGTTCCGCCGTAGCGCCTAAAACATTGATCTGATTTTGATGAATAAGGTGTCAATCGATTCGTTATTATAGCTCGGGTTACATAGGCTACTTTTTAACCGACTTCTACAATAGAATAAGTCGATTCTTTTTCGAAGTATTCAAAATAGTTTTATAATATTCGTTATATTTTTTATTCTAAATAAATCAGTTATTATTGGAAGTCCTTGGAGTCTTCTAGTGACTCAAATGATTAATCATAATCAGTCAGTATCGGTATAATAACATACAAATAGACAACGAGCCCACGTGACGTGCAGCCGAATCTGTACGATGCCTTGGATATTATCACAAGTTGGGCCAAAAACGTGATGGAGCGGCGTCCGCGCACGTGCCGCACTGTGGTAAATAATCTCATTGACACATACGGGTGTCGTCATCCCGTCATTTGATCGCTTATGTCTCACCCACACAATAATAATAATAATAGAGGTCCATAAAATCAATTCAAAACTAAAATGTCGTTTCCGATATGTTGTGTTTACTTTATGGAGGGTAGAATTAAAGTACGGCAATCTCCTATGGGTAAAAAAATTAAAAAGTGTCTGTCGAAATGCATAATTAGTAGTTCAAAAACCTTCCACAATGGCGCTGGTGTTGATAAATGACATATCGACGCCCCCCTGGAATAAGTCGAATTGACAATCCGAATAATATTGACCCACGGTAACCCGAATGACGGCGACAATAAGCTTGTTAGTTGCGCGTGCGCACGTGAGCGAGCTGTCTGTCACGTTCCTGTTCGTTACCTACTCCATGTTTAACTTTCACGCTACTGAGAACGGCGCGTTGTTTAAAAACAAACGTTAAGTGATAAATAATAAACACACCAAATACCTTTAGACATTGAGAATCTGATTCTTTTTATAAGTCGAATAGGTACTACTGTTATTCTTGTTAGTAACATTAGTCACAAGCAGGAAATTATGAGGATCTCACTGTTGTAAAGTAACAAAACATGCGGTGAAATACACTATTATTTTAACTTTCTTCAGTTTTTAACCGACTCCAAAAAGGAGGAAGTTCTCAATTCGATTGGTATTTTTTTATGTATATACACGGATTACGCTGAGATGTATGATCCGATTTACGTGATTTTTCTTAAGTTTGATTCGGAATAGTTACCATTTGGTCCCTTAAACATTTAACATAGTTTGGCCTAGTAAGTTTTTGACACAAAAAATCGTGAAAAAAAAATATTTTATCAAAAACAAAAACCGATTTCAAAAACCTAGGTGCACTAAAAATCAAAAAATACATTATAATTCTGTACATTTGCAGTCGGTTGCCTAGTCTGACGTAGATTGGCACCTATTCCAAATGTACTTATAAGGTTATTTGCTTTTTAGTGCATCTAGGTTTTGAAGTCGGTTTTGGTTTTTTTTTTCTCAAGGTATTTCTATGCGAATTATAAGTTAACACGGTGGCTGTTAGTTTTCATGTAGGTACTTCGAAGTTGTGCGCAGCCAGGTTGGTTAGGTTCAATGGGAGTATTTTTGATGGTGTTTACCGAGTGAAATAGCATGATTTTTGCGCCCGAATAGGCAGAAAGATACTCATAAGGCTTTTAAAATCTAGTGTAGCAGCTACCGTGTTAAGTAAATTTATATCAATACTATTTTATTATTCGTTTATTTGTATATAGGTTCTATTGCGAATGATAAAGCTTTATTAATTTAAAAAAGAAACAAAAGAGGTATTGTAAAAATGCTAGTAAGAGGATAATAATGATGTTGGAGTTTGTCTATGAAAAGGACACTCCTTATGCGACTTATCTTTGGAAAATATGTTATTTTTGGCGATACGTGGCCATCATCTAATCGTTAATGCTTTGACGCTTTTGTATAAACAGAGATTACACGTGACTTTATTTCGTACAATGTTGAAGTACTTGTAGATTCATAGATAATGTTTGATGATAACAATGCGCGTTCTATGGGGATCTGTAGGCACGTTGTAAGCAAACCATTGAAAAAACACGTGTTTTGTTCGACGTAGTTGTTTATTCAGTAACTGCCTTCCTTCCGGACACGCACGCTATGTTGATTGCGTTGAAACAATTAAAATGAAACAATTCATTAGTTTTTGTAGCTAGTGTACATAGACTTATGGCTGAAACCATTTTTTTATTGACGCGATAATGAGCGGACCGGTGGTATAAGTTAGAAGTTTGTATGGATAAACAAAATGACAGTTTTCATGAAAATAATATTGATTTTCTATTCCAGTATCAGCCTCAGCCTTGGTGAACCCACATGAAGATTTGGTCTCAAAGAATGAGAAGACAAACAATTTTATCCTTAGTTAAGCAAATCCACAGAATAAACTAAATATAAGTAGGTTTCCGCTGTCATAGCAAGCGAATTTTAGGTACCTATGTGCTACTACATTTTAGATATATGCTAACTGGCTAATAAGCTAATAATAATTGTGTACTACCTTTTATTACACTCATCCATCAAAGTATTGTACACAAAAAAGTTGTTGAACAGTAAAACCCAAAAGTTATAAAAAGTCAATCCATTTAAAAGTTAGTTTGTTGGTGGTTACCAGAACTCAGCAGTGGCATTTTTCGGTACAAATGACTTCTACAAGGGCATTGGTAAATCGATCAAATTTATATAAATACGTAATTAAGCAGTAAAATATTATAACCTACGGTTAAATTCGAATATAAGAGAGTACCTATAAATTGTTCCTCAAGTATATTTTAGGATTTTCCCGGAAAAAATGATGTTCAAACATTTTTCCTTCTTATGGTTGTGTCACTTAGCGGATCAATATTGTGATGCAATATATTAATGTACACGTGAAGGCTATTCTGATAAACTGGGGCGTCGACTGCCGGAAACCTACGAAGCGGAGTTTCGATGAAATTTGAATGAAAATTACTTCGTCAGCTAAAGGTTCGCGGAAACACGTTTCGTATAATATAACCTAGATACTGTTAGGTGATCTGTCTAAATGAAAATAAAATCGACTGTGACGAAAACGTGAGTAGCGGAGATTTGTATGTGGGTGGCCTGTCACATGGCCGAAGTATAAGACACTAGCGGTTCGTCCCGGCTTCGCACGGGTTTATAATATAGCCTACGTTACTCAGTGACAATGAAGCTTTCTAACGGTAATTTTTTTTTTAAATCGGTCCAGTAGTTTTTAAGTTAATTCGTTACATACAAAAAATATTAGTCGTCGTTTCTGAAGTCGCCAACCTTGACATAGTTAGCGCCGCGCGACCAATGAGGACGCCGTTACCAAACACGACAATTGGACAATCGACAATCGAATCAGTTATTCTTTTGCTAATTAACATGAACAATAAAACAAAAGAATAACGTATCTAACACATTGCCGGTTAAAGTTGAATTGACTCAAGCACCATTTCAGTAACTTTAAACGAAATACAGCTCAAAAGACGGTGAAAATTTTGCTGATTCCAATCATATACATAACTCGTTATCACCCAACATGGCGTTTGAGTCACTTCGCCTATTACTCGTCGACATATAAATTGGATGCGTTACCTAACTGTACGACAACTATACAACCTTTCGTTATCCGCCGAGTATTACCGACCGTTCGAGCCAATCAACTCCAGGGCCGTCTTAAACTAGGCTGGGGCCCTTGGGCACACAAGAATTTGGGGCCCCTTTGGAAAGTAATAAAAGCGAATTATAATTATTTTTTTTACTAAGTTGTTGTAAATACCTTCTGATAAGATTACTGATTTGTGAAAAAAGTGTAATGTGCCCGACAAACATGTTTTGAGAATAAATGTGTGAGAGAAATTGTCGGTCTTTCGGGGCCCTCTGAGAATGGGGGCCCTGGGCTCGGGCCCCGTGTGCCCTTATGGTGAAGACGGTATTGCTCAATGAAGTTAAATGAGAAATTGGGATCACGCTTGGGATATCTCCTTTCTAACAAAAAAGAGTCATCAAAATCGGTTCTTAAACAACGAAGTTATCTGTGAACACACATAAAAATATATATACGGTTGAATTGAGAAACCTACTCCAGTGTGTGCAGTGTGAAGACCTTTGATCTTCAGAGTGTGAGTTGCGGGTATGTTTGGCGGACGGGGGGGCATATGGTGTCATTCTCCAATTGAGATTCAATTCAACGCCTCGTCACGTGGCCGACACTGATGCGCAAAGCGAAGTGCCAAAATTACGTGAAGAATACTATAGTGAGGAGTGTCTGTTAAAAGAGAAATATGTATAACCACATTTCACAGCTTTTCAGACTACGTCACAAATTATGAGTTCGAATAAAAAAATAAATATTATAAATGATTGTTTGGTTCAAAGAGAGGTATTTCGATTTCATTCAAAATATCAATCAAACAGAGATTCGAGGGATACTTTTCGTCAATATTTTACTGAAAAAATATCAGAGATGACTTTTTTTTCACTTTTATTTTTTTTCTTATGATGGTAATATGTATCTCCCTTCGAACAGACCCTCCTCACTGTTGTCCTATTTACCGACCTTTTACGTGTCGGTATAAAAATAGATAATTACAATAATACATCATTACGCCCGTCTTGCCCAAATGCGTAGGCAGAGTTGGACTGCAGTGCACCCACACATCGCTACTATATTTTGGTCCCAATGTAATAGGGGGCGAGCCATTATGATACTGGGTACATTGCCCTCAATGCCTGGGAGATTTGAGCAAATTCACCACACTGGCCTAGTGCGGGGTGAACATCACACGCCCTTTTATAGACGTGCAGATATCCTAATGATGTTTGCCTGCACTGTTGACCAATCAATGTTATCATTATTGAAAATGACATTAGCACATGAAATAACAAAGTCCCAGAGATGGGAAGCCCAGGGTTTGAACCTGCACCCGTTGAGTTTAAGGTAGTCTAGTAGGTAGGCTACTTTAAAAAGGTTTCATAAATGTTATATTTAATCGGTGAAGGTTGCAGTAGGTAATTACGAACATCCCTTGGGGTCGTGAGCATCTGGGGTGTGGGCCCCGGACGCTCTTAAGTAGACGACGACCCTGAGGAGGACGGCGGCGAGAGGTGGTCTCTCGCCGCTGTATGCACCGCGAGGGTGCAGGGGGAGCGAACATCTGCTCCCCCCGAGACGAGCACCTGGGCACAAAGCTCGGGAGCGAGGCACAGAGGGACACCGGTGCGTTCCAGCAGGAGATCCCGGAGTCCCTCTAACGTGCCGAAGACGGCCACCGGGGAGGTTTTAGTGGGTAAGAATCCCACATATGCCAGTCTTCTCCCACACAGAAGACTGGGAATTTTTCTGAAGATTTCCTGACCGTCAACAAAAAAAAAAAAAGGTAATTACGAACATAAAGTCTGACCATAACTGATTGGTGTTGATTATCTTATCAAGTTTCATTTTGATTCGGTCCATGTTTATTTCCATAAATTCTATATCTATATAGACAAAGGACTTTATCTTTTTGTTGTACAATTTCTTGCGTCATAAAAACTGGAATATAGTGATAGGGTTAAATGATTTGGTATTGATTTTCAGGCTTACGACACACCCAAACAAATAAAACTGCTCTTTGTTCAGGGGCCCGATTTTCATTTGATAGAAATCAATCTCTATTAGAGATATGTCGAAACAAAAGAAAAATATATAACGTTTCGTTTCGACATATCTGTAATAGATTTTAATCTATATCAAGCTAAAATCGGGCCCCTGGTTACTACCGCCAATGCACCACCCACAAAATTTGCTAAGGCCGCCCCTGTGTCTATTGAACCAACACACTGTACAAGAGAATAAAATATATTAAGCAATTATAAATTCTATCTTTGACGTATACAGTGTGCTTTCCTCTGTAATATCGTCCGTCGCTACGTTCACACTCCTGTATAACCAAAACACTAAAAAATTAAATAATATAGTGTTTTGCGATTATAAATCTTAAATTTTCATTCATACAAAAATAACTAGATGAGTGTGGGTAAAAAAGACGATTTAGCATTACAAACACTAAACTTTGACTACAGTGTTTTGCTTTTACACGCTGAATCTCACTTTTTCTTATAGCTCCTTTCCTCTCTAATAGCGATTGGTCTGACCGTGTAGAGCCAACCAAATTATTTTTTCCTTGACCAAACAGTGTTGTCTCGTTCTAGAACTTGATATAGCTGGAATAGTTTGAGCCGCATTGCAGTATGCACGAACACATTTTGTGTCACGGACTCGACCGCACGTGCTTATCCGTCGGCGACACGTGCGTGACGGCCTACATACTATCGGAGCCGGGTCGGCGGCCTCACACGCGTACTCATCACTCGCGGTTTAAAATAGAAACTGCATCGAAGAAGAGATTATCAGTACCTACCTACGATTAGCATGACCGTGTTGACATAAATTTTATGTCCTTAAACTGTCAGATTTATCGGAAGAAAATTACCTACGTCACTTCGAGCGTTTTCTACAGGACATAGCTCGGTGTGACGTCATTTTCTCGACTTATCTGACCGTTGACAGAGATACATGTTATCTAGACACATTCACCTTGAAGCCATCAGACTAGTCTAGGGTTCATTCCCGGGAATTCTCGAGCCAAGAATTCCCGGGAAATCGTTAGGCTTTGTTCCCAGGAAATCAAGCTCGAGAAAAGTCGACAACTTGAGAAATCATGTACCTATATAGAATTTTTTTTTCTAAATAACCAGCCAAAAATGGTGCTGTGATTATAATTTAATTATAAGCTAAGATATTAACGTTTTCTTTCATGATTTTTTGTTTAGTTTAATAGAAGCTACTTTTGTTTATAAGTTCTAATTAACCAGCCAAAAATGGTGCTATCATTATAATTATGAGTCTGAATTATTCAGGTTTCCGGCAGGATACTGAATTACTATCCGGTATCCGGCCGGATACTGAATTACTATCTGGTATTCAGCCGGATAGTGACAACAACACCGGATAGGCCGGATACCGGATAGTTACCGGATATCCGTTTCATTTCTTATTTTGAATCCTGAATCCTGAATTTTGAATTCTGCATTTGGAATTTTGAAGGTACTCTCCAGTATCCGGCCGGATACTGAATTACTATCCAGTATCCGGCCGGATACTGAAGTACTATCCAGTATCAAGCCGGATACTGAATTACTATCCGGTAGCCGGCCGGATACTGAATTACTATCCCGTATCCGGCTGGATACTGAATGACTATCCGGTATCCAGCCCGATACTGAATTACTATCCGGTATCCGGCCGGATACTGAATTACTATCCGGTATTCAGCCGAATAGTAGAAACAACACCGGATAGGCCGGATACCGGATAGTTACCGGATATCCGTTTCATCTCTAATTTTGAAATTTACTCTTGAATTTGTATTCCTGAATTTTGAATTACTAAAGAATCCCTCACTTCGCTCTGGATTTAAAAAAGCACCCTCGCCGTAAAAATATCATTTTGCTCCCTTGTGATACAATCTACTCCCAACAACTATGTTGTCTCTTGTAAACCATTTAGTAGTTGTAACACTCAGCCGAGTGGTCGAACGCACGCCTTGCAAATCAAAGTGTGCAGATTCAAACCCCGGCTCGCACTTCTGGGTTTCATGTGCGATTCTCATAATACATCCGAGATTACCACTTGCTATGAAACGGTGAGGGAAAACATCGTGAGGAAACTTGCACGTCTGAGGGAACTTGACGAGTTCTCGGTGGATGTGTGAAGTCTGCCAACCCGCACTGAGCCAGGGTGGTGGACTATGGCCTTAATCCCCCTCGTATTGAAGGGAGGCCCCTGCCCAGCAGTGGGACGTTAAAAAGGGCTGTAGTTAGTTAGTAGTTGTAACATGTACGCCAAGACTAGGCATTTGTTACAGAATATGCTGATTTTATCTCTTTCAGTCGTATGAAATCAGACATAGAGCGAGCGAGCGAATATGTGACAAAGCTCTAGTCTTGACATGCGTGCTAACCCCGTATGTCATTTTTATTTTCAAAATTTTCCATCAACGACCATGAGACGTGGTGTTAAATAATGTATCGGTATTGTACAGTGGGTCTCACCACGTGTTATTCAACTGTTTGTTATATAACAATTCAGCCCTGTTCAAATAGACGCGTTCAAACGCGCGCGTCCCATGTTTAGCCCAAACCAAAATGAACTGTATTAACGTATAATAGAAGCACATTTTTGAACGAAATGTCATCGATGGTCAGTGTCATGGATGTACCCAAAGACAAAAACACCATACCTGTGACAAATATTCAAAGGTCTACAACTAAGAAACTATGATAGTTACGTATAAATTGCCACATATGAGCTACCGTATATGTACCCAAATTATTATTTCGGATTTCTGATACACCCTGTTGAGGTGCACTTCGTTGCCACATTTTTGGTTTAGATGTAAAATGAAGTGAGCCCAATGATATTCTAGTAAACAGATATGTTATACACGCACAAAACAACCGAAAAAAGTCTTCCGCGTTACAGCGGCAGCACACATACACACTTTTCATTCATTTTACATTTTACAACACGTAGAAATGTGCAAAAGAGATGGCTTGATAAAACGAACGAGAAAAAAAGAGATAGCTAGTGTTGTCACTTGCGCTTCTATGTGATGTAACATTCATATGTCAACCAATCCGCATGTTGCTATCAAATATACGTCCTAATTAGGATGTATCCGAGTCTTCATTAGTTCGCACTCATAACATATTTATAGAACATCATTGAGCGAGCTACTTTATTTTTTAATCTATGCTTCTTAATTAAACATATCTACGTATAAGAATAATTAATCAACGCTTTTGTACGTGTACGATAAATAAAAACAATGTTGCTAAAACAACGTGAGGTGAACGTGGCGAGCCATGTGCACTTCCGAATCGTGGCTACACTGTGACTAGGGCCGCCACGCGGGCTTTTGTAATGACGGGAAATCCTTTGACAAAACTTTTATGAAGACAATGTATCTACCTATTTGCCTATTGGGTAATGTATTACGCAGCATATCGAGGGGTTAAATAAAAGTCAAACCACTCAATAATATAATAGGTGTTCTGACAAGGATGATTGACTACTGTTGCTTATAATTTAAGAACTTTCTGCCTTTATTTATTCAGCTAGGTCTAGCCGCTCGGCTCACTCCACCGGACATTTGCTGGTTTGATTCCCGCCAGCGGTTAATTTCGCAAATGGCCTTCTCAGAATTTGCCCTGGTCCAGACCAGGGTACCATACAATGGCCTTGGCCCAGTTACACCCAAGTGTAACAGGGATCGGCGCCAAGCCATTGTATGGTACCCTTACGATGAGTATGTGTTGTTTGGCAATATTTATTTATTTAATGACATTTACTAATGAGCGCTCATCCTAAAAATTCAGACAACTCAATTGGCCCCTAGCACAAGGCAATTACTATGAACTCTAGCACCAAGACTTCATACATTGCTAAGTACATTTGCCTACGTAGTAAGACATAAATAATAAATTCTAATAAATAAATCAAATTAAATATCCGTGTGTCAACCCTAACAAGATGGCCCTGCTTCGTGTTTGCTTTATTTTTCAATAGATATTTACAGTATTGAGACGTAAATCTACGTCGCGTGGTCGGGACAACGCTTACCTATTTCCGCAAATATAAACGAACATGTGGAATACATTTTGTATAAAAAAAACAGACACTTGTTTGTACCTTGTGACCGTCAATAGAATAGGAATTTTCCGTGTATTTTTTTAAATCCAATTGCGCAACAGCATTGCCTTTCAACGTGGCAATGCTGTTGTACCTCCTCATAGTCATGCTCTCCTGGTAGTACAATGCCCGATATATGCAAGAAATATGAAATAGTGTATCTGCCAGCGCTCTGGGCACCCTACCACCCGACAGGGGGACTGTGGGGTTTGAGTTTTTTTTCTTAACTTTTTCAAAGTCAAAGTCAAAGTAATTTATTTGCGAATACAGGTTATTCTAAGGTGACATAGGTATCAGTATAGGTAGCGTATGCCGTATTCTACCTTACGGTATGCAAATATTAAACAATAGTTGCAAATGCTTAACACAGTTGGTATGCAACTATTAAACTTATGGTATACAAAAATAAATCTATACATACATACATACATACATACATACAATTAAATAAAATTGGAGTGTCTGTTTGTAATATCAAAATAACACTTTTTTACCAAATGCGTATGAAAGTATATACGATACCTATTACGAAAACGCAATTTTAAAATTTTTTGTCTGTCTGTCTGTCTGTTTGTTTGAGGTAAACTTCTAAACGGCTGAACCGATTTCAATCGGACTTTCACTGACAGATAGCTGACGTTCCAAGGCGTAACTTAGGCTACTTTAATTTTAGAAAAAGCATTAGGGTTCCGCGGGAAAAACATAATACCCATATTTCCGGGTAATCTCCCTAAAGTCCACGCGGGCGAAGTCGCGGGCACAGCTAGTATAAAATAAAAAAGATTACAACTAATCATTAAAATACTCCTGTACACTATAAACTATATGTACTATTTTTTGTTAAATTTGTTTTCGTTCGTAATCATTGTAAATAATTCTTATGTTAATATTTAGTCTTATATGTTAAAAATGAATGTTTAATTCAAATGATCTAGATTTTGTGTCAACAAATGTTTTTCGATATATCATCAACACTGCGGTGTCAAGACACGCGCTTCAAAATTTTGCCAATACCAAAACGAACTTTATTGACTCTTGGAAAAAGCTCATTATTCAACGAAATTACATGTCGTGTAGCGTTTACCACAGAAGTTTAATCTTTATGTTCTAACACAGAGTTCGTTTTAGTATTAGCAAAAATGTTGTAGCACGCATTTTGATGTTACATTCAAAAACACTATTTTGTTACTAATTTTTATTTTTAATCTATTGAGTAATTTCCATATTCCAAAATGCAACTGCAATAGGCTCGCTCCATATTACATAGGGACCAAAATACAACGGCGAAGTGTGGGCGCTCTACAGTGCACCTCAGCCTACCCCTTCGGGGAATACAGGGATACAATGCAATAAAATGCAATTACTTAGGTAAAAATTTATAAATAATCCTAGATGCACAGGTAAGAATTTATGCTTTAAGATTTTTTTACAATCGTAACTATTATGCTTATTAAAGTGGCATGTGATCCTAATTTTATACTAACATTCATAATTTAAAAGCAAGTCATTGCAAGCAAGCAGATTATCATTAACCTTGTATTCGTCTGGTAACAAAATTAACCCATTAACACAGCGGATAGTAACAAAACAAACATAAAGTACTACGTACCGATAATTAAATCAAATTTTGTATTAAAACATACGGCTTTGACTTTGAGTATTAAAATATTGTAATACCAACGTGTTGTCTAACGTGATCCAGCGTCTACCGCATGCGGAGACGTGTGTCCTTAGTTGAATGATTGGTCTCGCGAGCGCAGTGAGACCAATAATTCATCTAAGCGTGTGTCACAGTTACTGCTTATCAGACCCAGATATGAAGATCTACGATGAGATATTATAATGTGTCGTACAACCAGTTATTATATCATAGAGGGAGGTTTTCCTAACATTTCTTTGTATTTGAGATCATTTGTGTCAAGACGTACAAGAATTCGGTAGAAGCCAAATTTTTTCGAACGTCTTTTTGCCACATTGATGTATCTATACTTTTTAATATAATTTTTGTCACAAAAACATATCACAAAAAGATTGTAAAATCATGGATAACTGCGTTTTTTCAAAGGCAAAAGAAGCCATGCATGATTAACAAAGGAAGTTTAGTAAAAAAACTGTACACATCGAAACGTGAAAGCTTTAAATAAAGATAACAAGATCCTCAATGAGGTGAGGCGACTTGACCGTGAGGTGGCCTTTACTGCTTATTTAGGGGTACCATACAATGAACTGGGGGCGATCTCAGGTACACTCAAACAGCGCAAATTCCACAGAGGCCACTGGCGAGATAATGGGATCCTAACGGGAATCAAACCTGCAAGAAACAAACCATTTTTATTTTGTTAATCCGGTACGAAGCCGGTACGAAACTCAATGGTTACCCATTGAGTTTCGTACCGGCTTTTTTCAGTGGAAGCAGCACTCCCAACAGGTGATAGAGTCTAATAAATATAGAAATATAAATAAATCAGTGCTTTCTTCGCCTACACGATTATTTTCTTATATTGTCAAGCAAAACAAAATCTTACCTCATAGTATCTTCATAACCATAATAAGTAGGTTCGCGTTATTTCATTTCCTTCCTAGTTACATAAAAGGCTATCTAAGCGGCTTACTAAGTGTGCAGATCTAAAAATACTGGTCGTAACTTGCTTCGCTGCCTTGTGTCAGTCTCCGTCCGGGCACGTTGCGGCTGAAACATGGTGGTACACGTGAGGAGCTTGTATTCGTTTTACAAATGCCGAAAAGCAGTTGGCAGATTATCTTAATAGGAAATATTATTATTTAAACAACGAAAAATTGTATTGTGATCCCGGAAAATACCCACAACTGTATAATGACACTTATAAATAGTAGTATAAGACATGCATATTTGATATTTTATAAAATCTGTTACATGAGTAATTTATTTATATATTTGGCTGCGTTTCAATATTTCATAGCATAAATAACTTAAGTGGGAGCAGTTTGCTTCGCTGTTTTGGAGACCCTGTCAAATACCAGCGATGGGCCCTGCTTATTTTCTTACACGAAATAGGTCATAATTACGGGGAGAACAACTTCTTCTTTTTTTACGAAATGAGTGAAATGATGATATTTTGATGGAATAAGGTGAGGAATGCCTGCACCTGCGATATGCGGTATTTATGGCAATGTCGAGTAATTATAGCAAGGACAAATTCAATAAATACACATTATAAATAAAAATGGATGATGACAGTGATAAAGATGGCGGATGAATCCGGGGAGAATAACAATGTGTGAAAATAACCTTTGCGTTTTTTCCCCGTGGCTGTAAAGAGGTATTAAGTCAATTGTCAAAGTTGAGTTGACAATAGTGCATCATCCATAGATTTAAGATGTCTAGCATGCAAAATTTGGGTTTCTGAATTCTGAGATCTCAATTTTGCTTAATTACATTTTTAACAGCATCTCATATCAATCGAGCTTAGCAATTGATAGGTATGCATTTTTGCTTCTAAATTTGATAATAGCTGGCAGCTTTATTGGAAAATTATAATATAAACTATCGGTTGCTCGAGAGGCATTATTACGTTTAAAACTCATTCAAAGAACTTCCTACCCTCCTAACAGTACCCTCTTAACAGTTACTTCTTAATATTATTTTTTCGTACAAAAAGGTAAGAATGGTAAAATAAGTATTATTCGTGTGTATTTTTTTGTCATTAGACGACTTTAAATAATAATTTAATATTAAAATAATACTAACTTAATATACGACCCCTGGAGCCTTACCATCACCTCTTAAATTATTGTTGTTTCAATACGAGCTGTAAATTTTTGGCAAATGATGTACTGAGTTAACTGACAAAAACTGAAACTAATATTATAAACATTCCTGCAAGACAGGTGGACGTAAGAGGGCTGATCTAATTAGTCGATCAAAGATCGTCTGCCACATCGATACTAACGACAACGTGCTACGCGCTTATAACAATGTAAGTCAACGTGCTGAGTGCAACGTGCGCCGACCTATCCCAACCTCGTGCCTTATCGCTCGCTCCATTAGCAAGTCCGACCGCGGTTTTAATGATTCAAGATGTTTTTTTTTATGTGATAGCGCCACGTGAAGCTTCAGAAATAAGTATGATAAATTTTAAGCAGTACTTTTCCATGCAAACGTGTTGCTTACGCGTGTCCCGTTTCTTGCCCTATTGTAGTCAGAGAAGATCGGCCGTACTTAATAATGGCTTAAAAATGTCTTTATTGAAAGTAAGTAGTTTGATATTTTTTTTAAGAAGATCTTAGCTTTACTTTCAGAGGATTAGGTTAGGTGTTTATTTGTAAGATATTTTTTGTAGAGCAATACAATACACTCTGCCGGCGAAGTGAAAAGAGATCCTTTAATGTCTGTGCTGGCAGTCGATGTTTTCAACAACATGAGTCACATTTACATGAGCGCGAGCCACATTCCTCGTCTGTATACGTCATTAGCAACGTGCAAGTCTGAATTGATATATACAGTTTCCTATCTGTATTGTACTGCAGCGGTTGGCCCATCTGCAATGTTCAGACAGACTTACGACTATTGTACCAGCTGGGCAGCCCTACGATCACCATCTTCCAATTAACGTATTGCCTTTGAGAAATCATGCTGTCTCTGTCATTTGTTTATGCAATCTGTGGTGCGAGTGGGATGGTATAATTACGCTTACGTAGCATAACACACGAAAATAGCATTTGAGTTTACCACCATTAACAAGTATTTAGCGCCTCTAGCGGCAACATCATGAACGATTATTCGCATACATTATGCGACGCGCAACGCCTCGCCCCATTTAGAAGAGTGGTAATTCTCCGGCTATTGATTTATGATCACCCCTCTGATGTGCTTTTACTTTGTCGTAGCGTTCTTTTATCAAAAAAGAAAGGGACAGATAGGGTGAGTGAAAGGCAAAGAGGGCTCCGTCAAGTATTGAAAAAGCTGGCAAGGGGCAGATGTGAAGCCCAAACAATAACGAATCTACAAACACTTTCTTATAAAAACAGGAAAAGGAAATCCCTTTGAATATTCATTCCACTTTTAGTAATGGCCCGGGTTTGAGGCTTTTAAATCATTTTTAAAACATAACTAGATACAATAAGGCTCACGAAAGGAATATACCTACCAGGCGAACGTGAGTGGAAGTGTAGGAAGAGGGCGCCTGAGGAAGACCTTTCACGACCAGACGGTCTCTTCCAGAAAGGTCAAATTGTTAGCACCCTCATTCTACGGAAGTGTATGAAAAGATGTTTGACTATGGATGAAGCGAAACAGGTATGTCAGCATCTCTGTCTACCCCCATGGATAGGCGTGAGTATATATATGTATGTAACTAGATGTATCGTTAACTGTTGCGTAAGTAATGTAGCTAGTCTGCGGTAGTTGTACGTTTTGCGTTGCACGTTAAAATGCGATTGCAAGTGCGCGTGAGCAGTTACGCGTGCGAGCCAGTCTGTCGCAAGCGGAGACCACGTTGCGCGCGAGTCTTTGTTTCTTTACGTCACTCACGTGTACTAAGGTGTCGAGCAACGAATCTTTTCACGGACTACAATGATTTGAGTTTATTCATTCTTACTTCTTCTTCTTTTTTACGAAATGATGAATTTTTCATGGAATAAGATGAAGAATGCCTGCACCTACGATTACCGGTATTCCTGTCAATGTCGAGTTATTAATAGCAAATGTAATAAAAAGCTCATCCTACTAATCCTGCTGGATAGTAGGGTTAGTAGGGTGATTCACATTTATAATTCTACTAATCCTACTGAAATTTTGTGAGGATGGATGGATGGATATTTGTTACTGTTTTACGCAAGAACTACCGAATGGATTGTGATGAAACTTTACAGTATCATTGCTTGTACGTCAGAATAACATATCTTATTAATATTATTAATGTGAAAGTTTGTGAGGATGGATGGATGGATGTTTGTTACTGTTTCACGCAAGAACTACCGAACGGATTGTGATGAAACTTTACAATGTCACTGTTTGTACATCAGAATAACATATAGGCTATAACTTATAACGATATTTAATAATCGAAGCTTGGACGGGCGAAGTCGCGGGTAGAAACTGGTTATACCTAAACAAAAATGGGTGATGGCAGTGATAAAGATGACGAATGATCCACCTACTTACGTAAATGTGTCGCAGCCATTATAAACGCATAATCTACTCGAAAACAGCTTAATTGCATATACTTAATACAAAAGTACTAGGTACTTAATGATTTAATATTTTTAAGTAGTATATGCATTGAAAACATATTATCTATACTAATGTTATAAAGAGGAAAGATTTGTATTTTTGTATGTGACAAATAAAGTTACATAGGACATATATATTTATCTCAAAATGTAAAAAAAAACCGGCCAAGTGCGAGTCAGACACGCGCACGGAGGGTTCCGTACCATTATCTATAAAAACGGCAAAAAATCACGTCTGTTGTATGGGAGCCGCCTTAAATATTCATTGTATTCTGTTTTTTAGTATTTGTTGTTATAGCGGCAACAGAAATACATCATCTGTGAAAACTTCAACTCTGTAGCTATCACGGTTCATGAGATACAGCCTGGTGACAGACGGACGGACGGACGGACGGACGGACGGACGGACAGCGAAGTCACAGTAATAGGGTTCCCGTTTTACCCTTTGGGTTCGGAACCCTAAAAATGACCACTCGTACGAAGCCGGGACGGGCCGCCATAGGTAATACCGAAATACCTATAGGAAGGAACCTCAACGCTATGCTGGGAATTGAACCCTCACTGAGTCGAACAGCCTAAGAAATCGAGTACAATGGTATCAATTGTCTTGAAATAACTAGGTGCCAAACTCATGTGTGATTTTAGCTGTCTTTGGTTAAATAAGTTATGGACGTTATAATGGTACTTAATTATCACAAAATACGATCAAGCATATTAGCTAATGACCTGATTAAATTTGATGCATCATCACGCCTGTATTCCCCAAAGGGGTAGGCAGAGGTGCTCTGTAGTGCGCCCACACTTCGCCGATGTATTTTGGTCCCAATATAATAGGGGGCAAGCCTATTGCCATTATACCGGGCACATTCCCCTCAATACGAGGGAGATTTGGGCCATAGTCCACCACGCTGGCCCAGTGCGGGTTGGTGAACTTCACACGCCTTTCTATAGACGTGTAGGTTTCCTCACGATGTTTTCCTTCACCGTGTTTCTTAATTTGCTAGCGAGACTAATTTGGTCCTATACTAAGCAAATTACTAAAAGATAGTATCCAAAATGTGCTACTGTCGGGTTTCGAGCGCGCAACAAACCCGGTGCAGCTAGTTAAGCTGTCTATATTCGAACCGATTTTAGTTTTTTTTTAAATAATAAATCCATAGTAATGTTATAAAGCTGAAGAGTTTGTTTGTTTGGTTGAACGCATCAAGCTCATCTGGAACTACCAGTCCGATTTCAAAAAATATTTTTGAACTGCCTATTTATTGAGGAAGTGTATAGACTTTATAACATCACGCTACGACATAGTAATCATAAACGCGGGTAAAACCGCGGGCACAGCTAGTACCTATTGCATAATCAGTTTAATTGAGGTGACTCAAAATGCGACAGACACGTTCCAAATGTTGGTCCACGTGTTAGCCCATGCGATGTTCCACTAAAAGCTTTGAGCATGCTCCGTGAAGGGTGGCCGCGATGGTACATGGGAAAATTACCGTCGAGTGGGGTAAAATAGAGACATGAGAACATACTGCTTATTATAGGTTTTATTGGTTGTGATAACATCTCTATTTATAAAACTGGCTATTATGCGTTATCTTATTTTTTTAAATATCTAGTTGGTTTTTATTATTACTTTTAGGACAAGACTGATAATAATATTTTGCGTAGGAACTTATTTAATATTTTGTAATAATATACTGATACGATGTTTTTGTAGGCACATGGCAGTTATCCCCATTACAAAGCATTTCTTTGTAAATAAAAATTATATACATTCTCTTCAATTCATTAATCTTACACACGTAAAACATTTTGTTTCTTTGGAGGTCCTTTGTACGATATAACATGGTCATGAACCTACTTACGAGCTTGTACACACATAATGGCTTCTATAATTCCACCTATGTATGTAGTACACGCCAGCAAAGTGAAAACCAATTTTATTCGCGCTAGGTTTACTTTCTACGCATTTCTATTTCGTGGGAGACGTGATTTCGTAGCACTACAACACATATAGCTGTCTCGCTCTATGCGCTCGACGCTACGGCGCGCTACGAGACGGCGCATTCGATTTTCAAACAAACCATTCTGTGTTCAACAGCGGTGGAATACGCACGCGTGCTTCGTTCGCGACCGTGTCTTTTCAACCGATATATAAACTATTGTAATAAAATAATTCATTAAAAATAACTTGTGTTCACTCCAGTGTTGACAAGCTGTGCATATTTGGCAATATGTGTGAAAAAAGGATAAGGAAAATTAAAAAAGGTAAGGATTGTGGTTTTTTTATGCGTGGGTAGGTCTGGGGCTTTTAAGCTCTCTGGTCTTATCTAACGCTCAACATTTTTAAATTAATTTGGGGTGGAACGCATGAACATGTTCATTGTACAGTGAAATGTATAAGTTACTTCAATTGTTTTCCTTATTATTCTATAGTTTAATAAACACGCTTGATTGCGAGTAATATTCTCTCTGACTCATTTCGCTTTACCGATAGCAGGGTCATTGACTGACGCCGGTGTGAATTCGAGACATCTAGAAATTGTTTAAAGGTCCTTGCATGTGTATAGTGCTTGTTTTAATGAAAACAAGTAACTCCTTGCTAATTATATATCCAATTGAGACATTAAAAGGTTCGGTACATTTGGAAGAGTTAACAAACATCTATATCCTTTAATATAGCGCATATAATCTGTTCAACAAACACGCAATTTTGTCCCTTATATCTTTAAAGCAACCCTGTAAAAGATACTGACATTGCAACATCAAGGACGTTGATAATCCGAAATATGTTTCGGGAATCAGAAACTCCTGCATATTTGTGTTTGATTAAAATCTAGGGCATAGAATCCGCCTTGTTGGGTCATAGAGTATTTTAAAAAAATAGCATGGTACCCTCATTGCATCATGTAGGGCTATATTATTATTTTCCAGCTTAACATTTCTGCTTTGAAACATTTAATTCATAAACTGAAATAATACCCTTACTTAAGATTCAATACCTTTCAAACTGCTATTTACATTTAAACATTTTTTCAACGAGTGAGGTCAAAGAGGGTGCTTTTCTAGCAATTGACAGTTTCACGTGTAAAACGTAATCTATGTCAATAGATGCCAATAGTTCATTTCACAGATTAAGGCCAAAAAATTGATGTCTTCTAGTCACAGTTAGGAGCCTGCACTTTTTAATATCATTGCTTCTTAATATTCACAGCGCTTAATATGTGTATGTCCAGATTTCTTTTTTTTACTTGCTTATGTACTGCTTTATAATAGTTAGTCTGAATTCTTATCTAAATTCATTGTATTTTCTGCTCATATAAATATTGTGTGTAATATATACGCCGTAACTGACCTACCACAGCACGGTGATGTCATGATTACATAGGTATATAAGAAACAAAGTCGTTTACACTATACATAGTTTAATAATAGTCGGTCGGGTATTATTAGCGTCGCGATAAAGTTGTTTAAAATATTTTTAGTACAACAAACCTATTGGATATGTTTAAGATTACATTACATACTATTACAAAATCTCGGATTATTTGGAAGATAAATCAGCTTGGGATTGTACAGCTCAGGTTCAAATCAAAAATAAAAATATTGCCCGTCATGTCAAAGTGTAGCGTGTGTTGCCTTACTAACGTATTATTATCTTATCTTTATTATTAAAAGCAGCTCTAAGGCAACACACTGGAGCTATATGTACCTATGTATTTGTAATAAGTTTTGGCGATTTAAAAAATGATCAGCCCACTGAGTTTCTTGCCGGATCTTCTCAGTTGAGGTCGCGTTTCGATCCGGTGGTAGCATAGTAGAATATAAGAAAAAAAATGTAAACTTGACAATTTGTAAGTGCCCCCATAGGCCTATACAGAATAAATGATTTGACTTAAGAGTTCTCGTGACGGTCAATACTCGGATGGGTGACCACTTACATTGAGAACTGAGCTGTTTTGTTTGTGCTTTGGAGAACACGTGCGTGATGTCATGGCTACTGCAGTCGTTAAGCCATGACGGAGGCCCTAAGGAGGCCTGAAACTGACGATAGCGTATCTAGTATGTCAAGACAAGACTTGTGTAACACGGAGAATGTCAAATTGAATCTCTAGCTCACTTTCTTAATTCATACAAGAGAAAGAGACGACATTCATATATCTCACATTTTGTCGTGTCATAACTGACTGCTATCAATATTGAGTTAGTTAACCTAATATACATTACGAGAAGATACATTGAATATCACTTCCATATTGTATTCTAACCGTCTTATTCATAAAAAAAGCTTATGGAACGTTTATAACGTTCATTAGTTAAAACGCTCGATAGGCTTATGAAACGTTCGATAAATTTGTCTATTCATAACAGTTCTTTAAACCTTCTATAACTAATAATCGTCTATAAGCAAAAATGTTGCCATTATTATGAAGTTCGCCAACAAGTTTGACAAAAATACCGAATCGACCACAGATAATACGTATCGTTTTTCCAAAAACGTCTAATCATAGACAATATTACGGCTTAAAACCATATTTTGTTGTCTACGGAACGTCCAGTCGTTTCAACTTTTCAAGTGGTCAAATACAACAAATCATTATTTGTTTGATTTGAATTTTTTAACTTAATTATGGAATCTCAAAAGAATGTTATAAGGCGTAACGCTTGCATTATTTTACAAATCAAATCAGCAATATTGATAAATTCTAAACAAACTACAAATTTTCAATGACTGACCTACTTCAATTTTGTAACATTGTCAAATAAATGTCAGTTCCTAGAGAGATAGATATCAGCTGTTGTGAGTTCGGCCATTTTGTATCATAAAATACTGTTAAAGTAGGGTCCAGGCCCCTATAACTTTATGATAGGTTTATAGAACTGTTAAGCGTTAAAATGCTGTTATGAATACGATTTTTTGCCAATCTTTCTATAGCGAGCTTATAGAACACTATAAGTGTTCCATAACTTTTTATGAATAAGACCGTAAGTAAATAAGTGCCTACCTACATGCCTATATAAAAAAAAAACAATCCTCCAAGCGCAGTCGAAGATTTTTATTGAGTAAATACATTTTTATAATATTTATTTGAGTTTATTCAACTGGGTACATTTAATTAACACTTTAATAACAGATTATTAACAATATGGTATTATAATATTGTAATCAACTTGATACAAAAGTACACTTGGACAAAAATATTTCAAAAGAATGAAAGACCGACTTATGTTCGCATTTTCCTTATTAATCCCGGCTCCATAAAATTTTCCCCATAGCCTTTTTTGGTTTTTTAATTTAATTTAATCATTTATTGGGGAATCCCTACAATATAAAATGGCTGCGAGGAAACGATCACCATCACAGCGTAAAGAGGGTTTCAGACTACGCTATACAATAGTATCACCATATGTGCTATATAGTATAGCATAGCATGGCGTTCACATTACGCGATATTATCGCAAGCATTTAAGCGGCTTTCAGACTACGCTTTAATATATAGCACAACAATATCGCGCACCATACAAAGCCAATAATATATAGTACAGTACAGTGTGAACGTGCCTATAAGAATGTTTGGTGCGCGATATTGTTGTGCTATGAGCTATATACGATATGCTATAATATTGTAGCGTAGTCTGAAACCCGGTTTATAGTATCAAGCAAGCTCAGTCGACGGGACGGCCGGGGGTGAGGGAGGAAGAAAAGGGCGGCGCGCGATATAGCATAGCATGAACTCAGCGCATCACACCAATAATATATAGTACAGTACTGTGTGAACGTTCCCATCGCAATGTATATTGTTGTGCTATGAGCTATATACTTATATATGCTATTATATTATTGCGTAGTCTGAAACCCGCAGGCGTCAATAGTACAGTTGTCAGAGTACCCGCTCTCGTAACTGAGAGGTTCCGGGTTCTTCATCAAAAGGCGTGAGCCTTACGAACATCTAATTTAGCATTGTTGGTAGTATCATATTAGTAATCCCATAGGATTACTAATATGATACTCTGACATTACTACTGTAATTTCTAAATTCATTTTTTTTTAAGTAGCTTCTTATCGTTCTTCTACACGTAATGATCGTGCTTCTTCCATTCTGCTTGCTAACTTTAAATTAAGAATAACGATACCTAGAATACAGAGTATAGAACATACGTTAATATCACCATCCAAAGGCACAGTATGAAAAATGACCCGAAAATCGGACGTCCCTTTTTTATATTCTTAATCGAAAGTATACGCTATTTTGAATGCTAGAGTAGAACTCCTAGAAGTCAATTCATTTTAGAACCGAAGTTATGATTTTTTTAAAATTTTCTATGGATATTCCACAAAACCCAAAAAAAACGTTGTAACTTCATATGTAAGCTAAAGTTTTTAGTTTCAAGTATAGCATGCTATAAAACCAACTAACTGCTATTTTTGGAATCATCTAATTGATTTCTAGGTGAACAAAGGAGAAAGTTGTGTATGTTTTTCAGTAATTCAGAAATATTTTTTTTGCTAAGTTTTCTATGGAGATTAGCATCTAATTTTAACACATAATGTTTATTAGTGTTATGCCAATCTGCCTGTAAAATATCAAATGCTTAACACGTAGGAACTCGGTAATATTGAATTTTAAAATTTCGTTGTTAGGGTTGGCACTAATCAAAAGTGAATGAATTTGAATTTAAGTCGGAATTTTTACCCGATTAAGGTGAAGCCAAAAGGAAGCGTTATGATTTTAAAACACAAAACTTGATCGTGTTACATCAACAATTGAACTCCTAGAAACGATTATGTGAAATGTGACGCATCTGCTTGTAAAATATCATGCAAAATATACGCAACCCGTAGGAATTCATTGAATTTTAATTTTTGTAGGCGCTAATCAATAGTGAATGAGTTAGAATTAAAATCCATATTGGTCATTTTTGTTTTTACAGATTTTGAATTTAATTTTGCTGGCATCAAAAGTTGTTTTATCATTTAACTATTTGACAAACATATTAAAATAAAGAAACTACTGATGAAAGCGTATATGTGATGTAGGGAAAGGATCCGACCTCGTTAAGTGTAAAACTAAAACCCTAAATCTATACATATGCTTTGCAGGAAGAGGGGTTTGTGGCTTCATGGAGTCGTTAAAGATCCATGGAGGCACTTTGCCTCACCAGGACCTCACTCAGCCTGCTGAGGTAGGTGTGTCTGGGCTCCGACCGGCTGACTTAGTGTTAGGAGGGCAAGGGGACGCCAACCCTTTCGCTTGTCCACGAGTGCCAATTAATAAAGCTGTGGATAACGCCACAGTCGGTGTTCTGCAACCTCCGGGAGTATCCGGAGTGCAAAAGGAGAAGAACAAAATGAATTTACGAGACTTGAAGCCTACAAAGTTTTGTTTAATTTAGCTAAACAACAGGGCAAGAGTACGCGTCCGTCAGATTTACCTTTAGAGTGTCGGACAGCTGCTATATTAAATAGTATATCATTTAATGAAGACTATAAGAAATATACGGACGTCAAACTTTATGTGTCAAAATTTACTTCAAAATTCGATATTTTATACAAAAAATGTAAACGTAACTGGTTTTTTTTTTTACCACAAAACACGCAAAAATTCTCAGAATACATTTTAACAGGGACTTTTCAGAATGTATAAACAAAACTCTAGAAAATCACCAAAGGAGCACTCTCGATGTTCCTGTACCTGGTCCCCAGTTACGTTCATGCTCATTAAGAACGTGTTCTAAATTATAAGCCTTTCTATTCCAAATCCTGTCAGAGTCACATGAATGATAGCATTGAACCAGGATCCAGCTACAAGACTGAACCCCCCGAACTTGGCCCTAGTTACAAAACTAATCAACCCGAACTTGACCCCAGTTATATAAGTGATCAACCTGAACCTGGCCCCAGTTACATAACTGATCATTTCGAAACTGACCCAAGTTCTATTACTGATCTGCTCGAATCTGGCTCAAGTTTCATTCCGGATTCTGATTCTAAATTAGAATTTAGCAATGATTTTCAATTAAATTGTTCATCTTATAACGCGCTCAGTACAAGACAACAACTTAGAAGTCGTAAACGACTATCGACGACAACTACTTGCAGAAACATTAAGTATTAGCAAAAAGCCAACTTTATTTGACGATAATTGGTCACAGCTCAGGTGCCCTATTTGCAAGCCTAGTTCAAAGGAATTTAATAACTTGAACTTAGTTTATTCCCGGCCGACAAGTGAATTGCTAATGAAACACGGATTAAGCCCCTTACACCCCTGAATTCGAGTGCAAGAATTTCTGCTACATCTAACCTACAAAAACCCAGTGGAAAAGTGGAGGTTGAATCAAAATTCTCCAGAAGCTGCAATAGTAGAATTTACTAAGAAGAAAATACAGCAAGAAGGACTAAATTAGGACTTCTGGTGGATGTTGTTCGGCCTCGTTCTGGTACATCAAATGATGGTAACACTGCGAGATCAGCTCTGTCTGATCAAAACCGCCATACATTTGCTAAAATATTGGATCTTCCACAGTGGTTATTAGATGATCTGCACACCATATTAGTGGTTTTATCATGTGGATTGCCAGTAGACAGTAATAAATTTGGCATTTTTTCGAACTCAGTCGCGAGTTAATATGTCACAAAATATGCACTCATATCCAATGACAGTAACCTTACACAAAATATTGGTTCATAGAAAAGAAATTATAGAAAACTCAGCATTACCTATAGGTTTTCTGTCGGAGCAAGCGGATGAATCACGTAATAAATTCTGGCGATACGACCGTGTACGTCACAGTAGGAAGTCAGTCCGCGAAAAGACAATGTTGGATTTATTTCACAGGGCATTAGTCTTCTGACCCGTTAGTTTCCAATATTAGGTTCCATCAAAGAGTAAAAAAGTTAAAGCGCTTACCCCTTTCATGCGCAGTTTTAAATTTGCTGAAGCCTTTTGACGGTAACACAGAGACTGGCCGAATAACACAAGCGAGCCATAGTGAAACTAGCGCAAAGACTACTATTGTATACTAGCGAAACATCAAGTCTCGAAGAGTTTGATGTAATTGACCCGCAAACTCTTCTTTCAGAATCAGAATCAGAATCAGAATATTTTTTATTCATATAAACCAATACAGGCACTTATGAATCGTCAATAAATAATAATAGTAGTATCTCTACTCTCTTTTACTCTCTTTTAGAATAAAAATATTTTTTAATGGACCTTTAACCGCCCATGGGGCTTGATTTATATATGATTTATAATATTTGTAGCGGCAGATTTATAATATTTGTATATGTAGCAGTGGTAGCCGAGTGGTCGAACGCACGGCTTGCAAATCAAAGTGAGCAGGTTCATGTGCGAATCTCATTTTCATTCGAGATTATTACTTGCTATGAAACGATGAAGGAAAACATCGTGAGGAAACCTTCATGTCTGAGGGAACTTGTCTAGTGCTCGATAGATGTGTGAAGTCTGCCAACCCGCACTGGGCCAGCGGGGTGGACTATGGCCTGAATCCCCCTCGCATTGAGGGGAGGCCCGTGCCCAGCAGTGGGACGTTAAAAGGGCTGAAGTAGTTTTAATATTTTGAAAATGGGACTACCCTTGGAATATCTCCTTTCCAACAAAAAAAATAATGATCAAAATCGGTTCATAAACGACGAAGTTATCCGCGTACACACATAAAAAAATACGGTCGAATTGAGAAACCTCCTCCTTTTTGGAAGTCGGTTAAAAACTAGCTGTGCCCGCGACTTCGCGTGCGTTGTACTTGGGAAAACAAAAGTAGCCTTATTTACTCATTTTAACATTAGCTATCTGCTAGTGAAAGTCCCGTCAAAATCAGTCCAACCGTTTGGTAGTTTAGAACAAACTGACAGATGACGGTTTTGTCTAGTGGCTTAAGCGTAGGCCGCTTGACTCACTGAACCGGGTGATTGCGGATTCGATTCCCGCGAGTGTCAAATTTCGGAAATGACCTTTTCAAAAAGGTCTAGGTGTAATTGGGATCACCCCCAGGCCATTGTACAATGGTCCATACGGTAGGTACACATAGTACAAGCTTTGTTTTGTTTGGGACTATACGTTGAGGTATGTGTTGTCTAGCGATATATGGCGATATAGACAGACACATTTAACAAATTGCGGATATTTTATAAGTAGCATATTATATAGTTTCATGTGCATTTAGTACAACGCTATTATTTTGACATTAAACATTTCAACTTTATTGTGTACCTATTTAGTGTTGTTTTCATTATTTAGTGAACTTTGTTTTTTCTTTACTGGTTTCCGAACTAAAGATAAAGTATCACTCTTGTGGTCTAGACGAATCTAACGACACTATATTTGTTAAAATCCATCCATTCAATTTGGGTACAGCAACGACGGCTAAAGGATCACACATACTCATACATACATACTTACACCTGTAAAAATCCTTTATAAGTGTTTTACGACAAATTCCGTGCTTCACCCCACCGGTTTAAAATATTCTCTGGTACATTTGTAATTATGTTATGGTGTCAACCCTAATATCATAGAAATGGTTGAAAACCATAGAAACCTCATATCTCCAAGTTCCTGATAGGTATTGGTATGATTTTTTTTACTGTTAACAATATAGTAACGAAAAATATTTTCAGATATATATCTAGTGCTAATTAATAATGGTTTATGAGAAAAAAAATAAAATGTAAAAATCACAAAATTAAACATATTTACTTTACTGGCCTAGCTAATTCTATTTTGTTTAGCTTGTAAAATGCCCTTTATATACTGCCACTTTGCCTTAGAAATGAATGTACAAATATGATAAGCAGTTCTTTTATTTTGGCGATTTTCTGAAAATCCGTATTTTTCTAAAAAAAAATTATACTCGAGTTCTAAATCGAATTGACTTCTGGGAGTTCTACTCTAGCATTCAAAATAGCATATACTTTCGATTAAGAATATAAAAAAGGGACGTCCGATTTTCGGGTCATTTTTCATACTGTGAAAGGGCGTAAGCAATCCCAACCTACGTCTGATATTTTTTTTAAATAGTGACCTTTACTTTCATTCTTGTTTACCGCTTCGCCGGTTGTCGAGGCCGCGTTGAAAAACAGAGATGCATCGTTGAATACCTACAGATACAAACTATCCAAGGTCATAACTTTGCCACTGAAGTTGAACAGCTCTTTCATCTCGCACCATTAGATCGAGCGCATACCATAAAGAAGTTACTAGAGTAAAAAAACAATTGTATTGTAAACCCCATCTTTGCAATCATCAGTCTGAGAAATGCATTTTGTAGGACGCTAATCGCATTAAGTAGACACTAAACTATAGTTAGTTTAGTAATTCTACTCAATATGCGAAGTTTTTCAGAAGTCCGAAATAATACTTGACCGTGCTCACGAGTATCGGGTATTCAACCGAATGTCATTAAAATTTGATCGAAATACGTCACTTTTAAATTTTTCTTTTGCCTCACTTAGGTACCTCATTTGTAAATGGCTCAGATTATTATTAAGGCTTAGTATAGGTATTTCCGTTCTGTTTATGGTCGCAATATTTGAGAGACGGCAATAATTTTAGTATTTTAATGTCATGTTTAATCTTCAGTTAATCGTTTATCCAAACAGTTTTGCAGTCACCTTGTGACTTTTCTAGGTAATCAATTAACACATTCCTGCGAGCCTTTGACACCTTTATAAAGGACCAATTAACGTTTGTATCATAATAAAGACATTCATGACATACATGGCTTACATACTGTTTACATTAAAAACATGTCTGGGACATCTCAAAAACAAATAACTACCAGTTTTAAACAATTTTAATGTATGTAGACAGGCAACGCATTATGCTAATCGTACCGCAAATGTCGTATTACTGTAAATCGAAAAATATTGAATTATGCATGATACTTTTGCTTCTAAATAAAGTTTGAGATAGGTAAGTATGACGCCCCGGGCACACTGGGGCGTTAAGACCCGCGCGATATTTTTTTCCGAATACTAAAACGAACTGTATTGACTTATCTATAAAGCTGATTCTTCAACTAAAGATCATTGTCACCGCGAGCGAATTTGGACGCGTGGTCGCGTGGTTTTTACAAAATCAATAAACAATTTTTACAAAAGAAATTTATTCAGAGTACATTTTGGTGTAGAAATATTGACGCGCGGGTATTGTCGCCCCAGTGTGTGGGTTTGATTAATAATATAAGTCCACAAATGAAAGTACTTTTTTACATTTGAATATGGGTTATGTACGTTTACAAATTCTTTTGTTTTTAAAACATTTGAGCAAAGGTGCAAATCGAATAAAATGTTCAAAATAAGGCATTGCACAGAAATAAATAAATTTAAAATAAAATATTTGCGTAATTTTCTTATGTAGGTATTTTAATTAAACTAGCATTTTTAGTATTATAAATTACACATTAAAAACAATAATAATCTAAGCTACTTCCGGCTATTTTTCTAAATAATCATTGGCATGCCAGTGGAATTTCTCATTATTTTTTCCATATTTGTATTATCCTCAAATTATAACAGTGGTACCTACTCCCTGGCGTGTTCAGCCTCTCGTATTATCCTTAATGCATTTAGACTTTTATTTAATTAATTCATTATCAGCGTGTCATACTTATACTCTCCTCCGGTAAATCTGTAAAGGCCACCTCACGGCCAACAGCGTAATTCCTTAAAAAAAAGTCATACTTCTACGTAGGTGCCTAATTAAGACCACTGTTTAATCAACGATTGTACGATTATCGCCTAAAACAAGAATGTAATAACTACCTCTTGCTATAATATTGTACGTAAGTACATTTCAATAATTGTCACGCGATCAACGACCTTATGGTCGCTGGTAAAAGTTCGTTTACCTCGCCTTCTGGCTTACTGCTATACGCGCTGTGGTCCGCCACCCACTGTTATTAGTATAACTATAATAAAAATGTACTCGGGCTGCTTTCACACAGGTATTGCATATAGCATGCATATTGCATATCCGGTAGTAGCATATTATTAGGAAAAAACTATGTAAACTTGACAATTTGTAAGTACGAAATAAAATATTTGACTTTGCCTTGACTATACTCCCGGAGGTCTTTCAAGTAGTAATAAGACCGCAGAAGCTTACAGGTCGAACCGCGGCTTAATAACAATGGAATGTATAAAAAATATACACCTGTTATTAATTCTATCTAAGTAATCTAACAAAGGCACTATACCTATTCATAATCCACTAACAGTTTGTAAAGGTGGTAATATCCCGTACGACACTTGAATAGTTACTCTTTTCAAAATGAAAGAAAATGAAGTCAAGGAGTGTAACATTCAGTAGAAGCAGTGGTAGCCGAGTGGTCGAACGCACGCTTTGCAATCAAAGTGCGCAGGTTCAAACCCCGGCTCGCACCTCTGGGTTCCATGTGCGAATCTCATTTTCATCCGAGACTATCACTTGCTAAGAAACGGTGAAGGAAAACATCGTGAGAAAACCTGCACGTCAGAGGGAGCTTGACAGATTGAGCTCGATAGATGTGTGGAGTCTGCCAACCCGCACTGGGCCAGCGTGGTGGACTATGACACGAATCCCCCTCGCATTGAGGGGAGGCCCGTGCCCAGCAGTCGGACGTTAAAAAGGGCTGTAGTAGTAGTAGTAGTAGTGTAACATTCTCAATAGGAAGCTACCAAATGTGAGCAGATGACACCATATTTAACAAAACAATTTATTATAGTAAACCTACTATCCCTAATGGGTACCCCCATTTTGTATTTACCCACGTGTCTTTCAATCAACCGTCACGAGTAACTTCAATTCGTCTGAATCTAATAGAAAATCTTAATAATTCTGCCTTCATTGCGGTATCTATTTCTCGCTACGCCTCTCAACTGTCGGCAGGCACGTGTAAGGACTGTCTAGGGGTGGAATTACACCCACCGATTATTTTCCATAGAGATAAGTCCCACCCCGTTATTTTACATTCAACGTTATTGATTTTTCCCTCGTATTATGTAGGTGTAGGGAGAGGCGAAAGTTCAGTATCGATACTGTATACGTATTCAGCTGATAAAGATGCAGCGAATATTTAAATCGACTAAATCATTCGAAAATCGACTCAAGACAGATATAAAGATACAAGACATATACGTATTTTGATGGGAAACATCTATTGGCACGCTTGGCGCGCGCGCGCGTTATGCGAAAACTTCGAGCAGCTCCGTGGCTCCTCGGTTCTTTCCGCCGCTTAGACTCCGCCCACCGGCTAACTCCTCACACTCATCGCTACGACGCTTCTCTCTCTCTACTCTGAATAGCATAATGTTTCACATCTGCCAGGCGTCCCGCGACGGCTACTTTTTTTTTTGATATTGCATATAATACTTACGTACCAAGTTTATGGGTAATAGTTATTCCTTTACGTAACATTATTAGATCTACCGTTGGATAGGTAACGCGCTTCGTTAGTTTAATAATAACTAAGTTTAACCGCGTACAATCAAGTAAGTAAATTTATTGTAATTTACAATGTGAGTGATCGATGAAATTCGTACACAGACAATTTTATATTTTTTTACATACACACGATAAACTTATTAGCGTCTCGTTTTACCGGATATTCACAGTATCATAATATACATTTGATCCTTTATCACGGAATGCTTGATTCATACATTACTTCTTCGATTGCAGATATTCTGATAATGTAATAATATCCTATCCAACGGCTTTTTGAACTGATTTCTAAAGCGTCAATTAAGGGTGCTCTTTGTACAGAGCAGCGCGGTGCTTCATCCATCACTAATCAATCTTCAAATAAAATCGCGTCTCTTTCTTATAAAAGCTTCATCCTACTCTCTGCTTTCATTTGATATTTTTATGGGTTCTGGTTAACGTACAAAAAGTCTATTTAGCGTTATTTCGTCTTCTAAACAGTAGATATTTTGATATTTGCACATATACGTGTAATATGGCCAGTCTATATATGCAGCCATCTATAGGACACCGCACGTTTAGTTAAGGATGCAATAACATCATTGTCATTTTAATTTGTATCTTCATATTGTTAGATGAACAAAAAAATAACAGACTAGATAGGTACTACATACCGCGCTCTCTAAAAACAATACCACCGCATTCATCAGTGGTATTGTAGTGTGTGTAAGACAATTTGCAAGGATGCTAGTGTGCGTGAATAATTGTGTTGCCAGCTGCTCAACTGTTACCGGAGTTAATGGAAAAAATATTTTGCGCGTATGGGAAGACGAATAAAATTGTTCATTTTTCGATCATATTCTCTGGGGAAAGTTGTTCATAACTTGATTCTTGTATACGCGGCAACACTGAATGGCGTTAAGGTTTCAAGTTATTTTATTTTGAAATTATACGATATTTACTGATGGTAGCCCAGTGCCCTTCTTATTTCTTGTAGTATAATTTTTACACAGTTTCACTACGCAAACTGGCATTTCACTTTGAATTATGCACGAAATTTAATAAAACATTCGGTATGTACGCCTCACACACAGCTTGCAGTGTGACTAACTTGGGTACGCCGATTTCGGCGTATTTCTTGCCGCATTTGACAAGTACGGCGGCGGTATCTAGTCGAGCGAAGCGAGACCAATAAATAATGTATCTATGTTTATCTATGTACCCACCTATTGTCATAAGTCTCGTGTTAGTAATATACAAGCAAGACAGCAATATGTTTAGTGCTGTTATATTATACCGTTTTGTGTCCGACTGAATTGGTGTCGGCTAGTAAATTATTATTACCTACTCTCACAATAATAAATAAAATTCCCCACATACTACGTAGGTAGGTAATCACCGCGATAGTCAGTGTCAACAAACCTATAATCGTTATCGCAACCCCCCTCACCCCTTTATTGACATCGGCCAACACACATCAGTTGCATCAACGTGACGTGCTACACCGCGTACCGTTCGATTAAACGTTCTAAAATCGAGAATCGTATCGAATATCGATCAAAAATTATTATACCAGCAAAGGTATCGAAGCTTGCATGAATGAGAAAGTCAGTGAAAGCTTTTTTGGAATACACTATTAAATTAAAAAATCGATATAATGACCCCACTGACGTTGTGGCTACATAACTAAATTTGACAGAAAATATTGCTATCTTACTCACACATTACGATCACGGGGTAGACGGAGATGGTACAATACTTAGTTTAGTTAGGTGCCATCAAAATCAGCATCGATTAACAATCGAATATCGAAATCGAATCGATATGGACTGTTACGTAACCCCGCGATGAGAACTGCATCAGCACAAGAGTTTGCAACGCCACGTTCCACAAGCTGCAATCACGTGGCCGATACATGCGGGCCGCTCCCCGATGTTTTTGTTGGCTACTTTTTGAACGCACGCCTTACAATAACGTGACTCAACCGCGTATTGTTCAAGATATTCTCTAGATCAAACAACATTGTGGAGGGGTTAGTAGTATAAAGGGCTTCATAGTGGGCACGATCTTCCAACAATATTTTTTGTTATGACATACCGGGCTATCGACTAACATTCTTTCTAGAAGGATTAAGTAATTTTTGAAAGTATACAAAAGATCCGTTGGAATCTTAATTATTGTTTCTTAAACAATAATTAATGCCCATAGATTGGACATATTCGTCTATCTATACATTACATCATAGTAAGTCAGGCGCCGCCGTTATGCGGCATGCGTTGGTTAGTGTCTCAATTCAAGCAGACAGATCGATACGTTGCTTCACTTTGGAAGTGTGTAGCGCTGATCACTCCTTTTTATGCGTCTATGGTTAGTACAGTACTGTACAGTCCAGTTTTATTGCGTTGAGTTTCTTTAATTGTTACGTCCAATACTCCTGATTATAAGAACTTTCTCGAAGTAAGAACAAAATACAATTTCAAAATTCGAATTATCTATCCTATTCTTTATCTATGTATAAAAAAAAATGTTTCTTAATTTAAATTGGTCTATTTGTTTTATTCCATTCTTTGACTAGTTTAGTTATTGCTCGTGTGCATCAGCGCCATAACATCATGCTTGTCTCTACTTTATGCACAGTGCAGTTAAGTGCGTTTAGTTAACGTACATACATAATATGATAGTACCTACCGGATAGGTAGCGCTGGTACAGACCGATGCGTAGTTTCACTTCGCTCACCAGGTCAAGGCGAACCTATAAGTATATATACCTCTTTAGTCTGAATATGTTCTGTTCAGAAAAAAAAGTATGCTAGTAGATTTTCTTATGTCTCAAATACGATTTCAAAAAATCTAACTACATCTACGGTAATATGAATTTTCGTTAAATATATTCATGTAAGTTTCATTAGCGAATATTCTACATAGGTAGGTAATATCAATCCGATATAGATTTGATATTCTCAAAATACCACATTAAATACTCATCCCTATAAATCTGTTAACATTAGGTACATTAATCAGTTTAATTGTTCACTGTTTCAACAACAAAAAATATCCACAGTATTTACATAGATGGGTAATATTTATTCAATAATCATAAATTCACATTAGTTATGCATTCTGTATCTACAATGATTTTGGTGTAATTCGCCTACTTATTTGACTGGTTGCAATATGGTAAATTTAATCAGCTGCTACCTATTTTTTTTAAATTTCGTATAAAGACTATATGCCTACAACTAACATAGTACCTACCTAATTTATATTGGAAAATAATGAACCATTCCCCAAATTATTCAAACTCTGTCATCCATTGTCATTGGCGTTATAAAGTACTTTTATTGATACTCAAAACTGTTAATGTGACTGGTACTAAAACTAATTTAAATATCTGTAACTCATACTATCTCTCTCTATCTTTTCAGGATCTCACCTTACTCGGCTCCGAGAAGCGAGACGCCTGCAAAGACTCCAAAGGGTCACGGCACCACCCGTCAACGATGAAAATGTCAACACCACAAACGCGGCAGTAGCGTACAAAACCGCCCAAAACCGGGTGATTCTCGAGCTGGCTTGGAAAACAGTCGCGCTTATGCATAAGAACAGACTGATCCAACAGAAAATCATCGCTCTACAAAAAGAAACATCGGAATTCGTCGCATCTATCATGAGTAACCCGGAAAATAGAAAACGGTACCTGGAACATATGCGCCTCTATGGATCGCCACAGACACAACCAGAGAAAGAAAACACCCCAGAAGTTAAATTGGAATCGGAAGTGTAATTCGAATAAGGAATTTAAAAAAAAGTATGAATGTATTACCATTATTTTTTTGGAAATACCTACGCTGTTTGATAGCAGTGTATGGAATAAAAAATGCTAAGAATGTAGGTACCTATTAAGATGAAGACTACACGTTGCAGACAGATTTTTAAATATGTTGCGATTTGATAACGATCTCAAAATGATAGATGATTCTGAAGAAAGATTGGTTGGTGTGTGACAGTTTTATCCTCGTGTCGGGTCTGGACTGAGAGCGAACAAGTGCTAACGAACGCTAGCTCTCGTTCGGTGATGCATATGATATCTCAGTCTATACGGCTTAATTTTATTGTGTGAAATGTATTATGTTACGTCTGTATTATTTGGATCTTTATATTGTACGTGTTACTTACTTGTTGTTGAGCTTTACTTATACATAACCAAGCAATTGTCTAACAATCGATAAATTTGTGAGCAATTAGTATCGATTTAAAAAATCTGATTAAAAAACGTAACTATAGGTAAATCAGTTAGAACTCACATCTCCGTAGAGGTGCATAGTTTATACATCAATATTTTTACCAATTTTGTGGGTACAATTTTCCTTTCAGCAATAATATTTAAAAAAATACTTAGTGTCTTAAGGAAAATATGTTGTGGCTAATGTAATCTTCTTGTTGTTAGAGGTAAGCTAAAGAGGTTGTAAGTATGAGGCTGTTAACATTATAAATTATAAGTTAGTATCTTCGTACCATTTCGTTTATTGAAAATAATTTTCTGTTAGTGTCGCTATCCTTTTTTTAAAATGAGACGATATGTGATAACATAAGACGCTACAATTTAGTTCCATTGAAATTTAAAAAAAATGTATAAGTTTTTTTTTTATTTCTACTATTTTACCATACTAAACGTCGACTATGAAATAGTCTATCGAAGCCCATGGATAAAAAAGAATATTACTTCATTTTATTTTCCGTTCAATTATTAATTAATGGTACGATGAGTAGAAAGAAACGGTTATAAAATACTCTTAGCTCGTAAATTAAGTTAGTTCATTATTTTGGATTTGTATTAAATTAACTTTCTTAATGTTTATTTATTCGCCCAAAGCGGAGTGCACACTATTGTTTGACCAAGTAAAAAGTTAATACACTACGTAACCACCACACTGTTTTTACGACAATCGTTAATTCCGGTCTAATAATTAACGGTTCTCAGTTAATCATTTTCTGCTTGATAATATAATTACTTGGACAAACAGTTATCGTGTAGAACAAGCCCTAATCTAGATTCTCTGCATTTAAAGAAATCAGTCTCCTTATCACCATTTCTAAAGTATAATTGTTTTAATATTCCTTTTGATTTGTTAGGCAGTGTATGAGGTACAAGGACTGTCCAAAAACTCAAGTCAGTATTGAAATAATACTGCAATTAGAATTGGTGGTACAGATTCAGTTCAAATATGCGTAGATCTACCTATGACTGTGTTCATTTTATGTGTTGTTATAACTTAAACTGATTTCAGTATAATTTATCAGAAAGAAACTACTTAAGTACTTATTAAGGACACTGCACATTATCCAGTTCCATGTCATGCTCGTAGCCGTATCAGCACATAAAAAAATCATATTTGCATATAATAATATGTAGTTTGATCACCAACTAAGAACGTAAGATGCCACGACCACGGCCCCAAGTACCCTAATACTATCGAAAACAACATCTTTTATATTTATAGCACAGCTACTTATAGCTGCGATTGATAAAAGGTGTTGTTTCAATGCCATAAAATAATTAAGTCATAGCAAATCCACCACGATAGTGTTAAGGGACTTGGAGTAAATACTGATAGTCAATCAATGGCGACAATATATTGCGATAAGCGCCTGTCGTAGTTGGCTAAAGGATTTACATAAAGTCTTGAATAATCTTAGTAATTTATCATTTCGGTAATGATTTGAGTAAATGTACGTCAAATTAAATTAGTAAGCTGTTATCCTTTGTGAAATACCGGTATGGACAAATCTTGCGAAAACTCGCGCGCACTTTAATAGCTGCGAACCTTGGGTTTTTCTCATAATATGCGCTCGACTGTCGATTGCGACCGCGTAAAATTGTAAGCTAATTTACGCAACGCAAATCGGTCGCCGGAGGAAGCAACAAACTAGTTAAAAGATGGCTACTTATTAAATCTAGAGAACCCGTGGTGATAGTCTATATTTTTTCTATGTGAGAGCTGGTAAATAAAGTAGGTCTCTACACTATGATGTGTTGATAGTAGTTAGGTAAGGACCTACTTTAGTTACTAATTAACTCAATAATCAGCATTTCACGATACTGCGATGATTTCGCTGCATTTGTCCATAAGTATACAAAAACAAATGTGGTCTAAGATCCGGCGGCCCTTCAAAAAACTGACACCCCATATCCCCCCCCACCTCTTATAAGTTCACCCCATACGAAGGGGTGAACTTATAAGAGGTGACATGCCCGACATAAAAAATTTCGATGTTGTAAGTACTTAGTATACCTATTTATTGCACAATTTTCCCTTTGAATATCTTTAGGTTATCAACATATGTTTGTAATCTTAATTGGCTTTTGTGATTTATTTAGATAATAAGATGATTTGAAAAATACACTAGTCTTTTTCGAAATAAATATTTTGTATAATTTAGCCCCTGACATTTAACAATGCAACGAAGCGAAAAAGAACCCCTTTGTCGCATCTCCTCGCTTCGAAGACACTCCCCTTAATGCCAAGCCAAGTATCGGGATCCTTGGAGTCGACATATCGAACGACGTGCAATTCCGCGGTCATCTGGAAAGTAAGGCCAAGTTGGCCTCCAAAAAGCTGGGTGTGCTCGGTAGGGCGAGGCGGTATTTCACTGCGGCTCATCGCCTGCAACTTTACAAGGCGCAAGTCCGTCCGCACATGGAATACTGCTCTCACCTTTGGGCCGGTGCACCACAGTACCAACTTCTTCCTTTTGACCGCCTGCAACGAAGGGCAGTTCGAATTGTCGATGACAAAAAGCTTACCGATCGGCTAGACCCTCTGGCGTTGCGTAGAGATGTAGTTTGTAGATGTACTTTGAATAAAAGGTATATCATCATTAAGATGGCGTTGGTCTAAACGTTTCATGCGACGACGCCCTATCATAAATCAATAACCACGCACTTCTATAGCTATTGTGTCCTACGGCCTTATTCGGGGTCATTTAAACATATATTTGAGTATAGTCCTTCCTTTTCTCACAGTTTCATCGCTTATTTAGGTATGTATCTTTTCCGGTGTATGACAACGTGACGTATTTCCGGTGGAATTTCTGCCAGGCGACATCTACTAAAATATTCTTCATTGGCGTCTTAATTTTCAAGCAGTACGCATCGCTACTTTAAAACGCTGTTAGCGTTCGGTTTATATTGAAATAAATTCTAATTAATATTGAATATTGACATTGAATATAATTTTATTGTGTTGCGCGAATAAGTGAAAGTGAGTGCACGTGGCTTACGATGGCGGATAAAGACAATCTTCGTGGTGAATCCACATCAGATTCATCATCTAGCAGCTCTTCAGAAGACTGCCGAGATGACGGCAAAAGGAAGAAAAAGCAAAAGTCTTCCAAAAGTAAGCGTCATCGGGGCCAAGACAAGGTAATAAAACACCTTGCTGAACAGGTTAGTGAGATGCAACATTTTTTGTGCAACTACCCGGCAATGTTTTATAATGAAGAACCATGTGCTCAAGAAGAAAATGTGGTTGATGAATCGCTGCTTGATTCTAGACCAGAATCGAACTTGCCGTCTTTGAAGTTTGATTTACGTACTCAGTTAAAAGAACCCGCAGTACCCGCTACCGCTAGTGAACATTTGACCATATTGCAGTCCCTACAACATTTTAATACGGAAAACTGGGCTAATGTTCGTTACTCCGACGTTGAGAAATCTTATAACTCTCGCCCTGGCTATATCGACCTTGAGGTTAATGATGAAATTAAACCTTTTGACCGGCAAAATAATATGGCCCACTCTGAGAAATTTGTAGCTGCCGTGACACACGCACTTATTATGCAAAGTGAAGCTTTACAAGAAGGTTTCAATAAACTGATAGTTTGGGCAAAGGATACCGATTCTATTAAGCCGGATACCCTCAATGATAAAATTATTGAATGTTTTTCGGGAAGCTATCAAAAGATTTCCCATGATTGTTTGCAGCTATTGTGTGGTCGAAGGGCAAATATAATACAACAGAGACGCGATCTCTTTTTGAATAATTTTGTGAAAGATAGACTGATTCGTTCTAGTTTAAAGAAAATTCCTCCTTCTAATGAATTTCTGTTTGACAAAATTCCATTTTCTGAGTTTGTAAAGAGTAATGGTGGTGTTAACAAAATTTTTGGTTTGCAAAAGATAAATTTGGTTAATGACAAAAAGAGCTTACCCGGGTCCCAGGCGGCCTACCCTGGACCCAGTGGTTTACAACAACCGACCGGTCGCAGCCTTGCACCGTCGGCCAATTCCTATAGGATAATGCCATATAATAATAATTTTAATACGTCTTTTCAAAATCAGTATCCGAGACAATTCTTTAATAATTCCACGGTGCCGAATTTTAGTGCCGGTAGATTTTTTCGACCCTCTGGCAACTATCAGCTGGCAGGACCACGCTTCCTCCAGCCACAAAATTTTAGGAACGGCCCACGGCCTTCCACTTTTAAAGGAAAAGGAATTGGTAAACAAACTCGAAGATATTGACTCGAGTCAAGGGGGTTTCAGGGGGGGTTGTTTGCGAAGGTATCTGTCGGAATGGAAAGAATTAGGTGCACCCACACCCTTGCTGAAAATTTTAGAGGGGTATCGCATACCCTTCAAAGCAAGACCTCCTCTTTGTCAAAGCTGGGAGATAGAACACCGCTTCCAAACCCTACCATCCCTAGAGATGGATGCAGTTATTCAGTCCCTTCTGGATCAGGATATTCTGGAATATGCCCCCGAGACACCGAGTTTTATTTCCAACCTATTTTTAATTCCCAAATCAGATGGAAGCACACGCCCTATTTTCAATCTCAAAAGGCTCAATGTATTTTTAACGGTAAAGAAATTTCGTCTAATTTCTGTGAATCGGGTTCGAGACTTTTTACAGCATCAAGATTGGTTGATCAAAATCGATCTGACGCAGGCTTATTATCATTTGGGCATCGCTTCCGCTCATCGTTGTTTTCTCCGTTTGTCGTACAGAGGCCAACTGTTCCAAATGACCTGTTTACCTTTCGGACTAGCCTCAGCACCGAAAACCTTTGCAGCACTGACAAACTGGACGGCGGAGATCTTCAGGGAGAAAGGTATTCGAGTAGTAGTGTTTCTAGACGATTACTTAGTGGTAGCTCAGAACAGGCAAACTTTAATACGTCACAGAAACCTTGTTCTTCAGACACTTCGACAATTAGGTTGGCACATAAACTACAGCAAATCGATCCTAGTTCCTCAGAAAGAGTTAGAGTATTTAGGACTGATATGGGATCCATGGCTCAATTTAGTGTCGCTACCGGAAAAGAAAATTCAGCGTCTACTAGAGGACATATCGATGGTTCTTCGGGTGAAAAAGGCTACGTTGCGCGAAGTTCAGAGTATTATAGGTCAGATGAATTTTGCTCGGTTGGCGGTACCACTGGGGCGATTAAACTTCCGTCAGTTGTTAACGCATTGCAATGTCCTGTTGAAGCTCCAGTCGCTGAAGGCTTTTTATCTGACACCCCAGGTAACACAGGAATTAATTTGGTGGATGCAGCATTGTCGCGACAGGTTGTGTCTGCACCCTCCGGCGGAAAAGAATTTTCTGACCACCGACGCAGCAGATTCTGGTTGGGGAGCAGACCTAAATGGCATTCACTTGAGCGGGGGGTGGACGGAGCAAGAAGTTCAACTACATTCGAACCACAAAGAAATGTTAACGGTTTTGAAAGTGTTGTTAGAGTACGGTCACACTCTCTCCCAAACGTCCCTTTTATTGCAGTGCGACAACAAAGCAGTAGTGGCTTATTTGAAAAAAGAGGGGGGGAGCAGGTCGAACACACTCATGAATTTAACGTATCAAATTTTTCATGTATTACACAAGTACAACATTTACGTCGTACCCCACCACATACCAGGGAGGTGCAACAATATAGCGGACAGTTTGTCCCGTCAGTCGATGCCATCGGAGTGGCATCTCCTTCCCAGTATAACGAGAGTAGTCTTTGCAAAGTGGGGTATCCCGGAGGTCGACCTATTTGCGTCCAGCACGGCTCACGTGGTTTCCCGATATGTGACACTAGACCAGTGCGATCGACAGGCGTGGAGGCACAACGCTTTTGCAATAACGTGGAACTTCCAGATAGCATGGGTCTTTCCGCCGCCGAACCTAATGCCACGAGTACTAATGCAATTGAATCGGGCAGTAGGTATATTTTTAGTAGTGGCTCCGAGGTGGCCTCGAGCTTTTTGGAGAGCGGACTTGAAAGCTCGAGCGACGGCGCCCCCGTTCCTACTCAACAGGTTGGAGAAGGTATTATTGGACACAACAACGGGTCGACCACCACCGCGGATCGAAGACCTGACGCTCGAGATTTGGAGATGTGGGGGTGGACAGAGTCTATAGGTGATTGGACTGACGAACAGAAAATCTTACTCCGAAACGGCTGGAGGTCGTCAACTATAAACACGTATAAGCCAGCTTGGCGTAGATGGTTGGCTTGGTGTGAAAAGTTAGGGGTAAGTTTTTCTAACCCTTCGGGAGCAGACTTGGCAAAATTCCTAGCGGATTTACATTTGAAAGAAAATTTGTCATATCGTACTATTTTACTCCACAAGTCTGTGGTGTCAACGCTTTGCAATGCTCAAAATGAATTTCGATTAAGTTCGAATATTTTGGTAAAGAAAATGCTTAAGTCTATAGCCTTAAAGACTCCAAAAACACGGCCGGGTCCCATATGGGACACTAATTCTTTAGTTTTATGGTTGCAGGGGAGAACAGTTGCAAATCAAAGTTTGTTTGAAGTATCGCGGATGTGTGCAGTTTTATTACTGTTGTGTTCAGGACGGAGAGTCCATGATCTTACTCTTTTGAGTGTTTCAGAAGAACGATGTTTTATTGATGAAGATAGCATCATTTTCTGGCCACATTTTGGCTCAAAAACTGATTCAGAAAATTATATTCAGTCAGGGTGGAAGCTTTTAAGTAACCCGCGCCAGCGGTCAATTGATCCTGTCTTGTGGCTTAAGCAGTTAATAGACGTTGGAAAGTCTCGTCGTGCGGCGTGTTCTAGTGACAGACTGTTTGTAACCGTGCATGGACAGGCCAAGGCCGCTTCGCGGACTGTAATAGCTGGTTGGGTTAAATCTATTTTGAAAGAAGCAGGTATTAACACGACTCCAGGTAGTTTTCGTTCTGCAGTTGCTTCTCGAAGTTGGCTGGATAATGAATCATTGGAAGTAATTATGTCACGAGCAAACTGGAGATCAGGGAACACTTTCAAAGGATTTTACAGAAAGGAGTTGAGGAGTAATCAGCTTACTGTAAATGATAAATCATTAAGTCATTATTTTCAGCCGGTACAATAATAAAGCCGGTAATAAATTATATGTTTATGCAAAAATGGGTTTCATTAATCTATTGATTACAGAGCATTATAAGAAAATTAAGTAAGTAAATATTATGGAGTAATTGGGTATGTATCTTTATTTTATTAGAATTATTACTTATAATAATAATATTTTTTTTTTCTTTTTTATTTGTTTCATATCACTATATTTATTTCTTAAATTTAATTTTTTTTTTTTTTTTTTTTTTTTTGTAGTAATTGTTGTCTGATCTTATTTTTACATTTATACACATTTATTCACATTGGCGTCTGGTTTTACCAGGCGATAACAAACAATGCCTCAAATATATGTTTAAATGACCCCGAATAAGGCCGTAGGACACAATAGGAGCGTTTTACATACCATAAAACGCTTGTTGTGTCCGGAGACTTATTCGGGGTCATACTTTTTAACCCTGCCTGGTTATATTATTATAACTAATAGAACATTTAAAGCTTTCAGTCATTTGAGGCCGCAATGAAGAATATTTTAGTAGATGTCGCCTGGCAGAAATTCCACCGGAAATACGTCACGTTGTCATACACCGGAAAAGATACATACCTAAATAAGCGATGAAACTGTGAGAAAAGGAAGGACTATACTCAAATATATGTTTAAATGACCCCGAATAAGTCTCCGGACACAACAAGCGTTTTATGGTATGTAAAACGCTCCTATTATGAAGTTTAAGAACATTCATAAAGGCTTATTTTTTATGTAATTATGTACCCCATAAACTAGAGTTTATGATTTTATTGTTTTTTTTTATTAGCTGTATAATCAAATATCAACATAGGTACTTAATTAATACTGACAAATGGGGAATAGCGTCATCTAGTATCAAGTAGAGTAACTGTATAAACTTAAGAAATTCCAATATACTCCACGTCTAATATTATCTTTATAAAATTAAATTAATAAATAGGAAAGTGAGTATATTTATTTAAAATCGTTACACAATTATGTGTTTCTTAGCTACTCGATTTGTTTTTGTAAAGTAGGTAGCCCAGAAAGTAAGATTTCTGGACGCATGAATTGCCAGTTTGTTTGACATGGCAGGTTGTTGACACTGACAGAAAACAAACATTAATATGGTTAGGTTTGCGTGTTGTTGATTTCGTAAAATTAAATATCAATTAAATAATCAGAAATGAAAGCATTAATACAGCGTGTCATGAATGCTAAAGTTACCGGTAAGATATTTTAAAATGTGACTTCAAATTGATGTAATCAAAACATACCTAACCTAAAGGTTTATAACCTATCATCTCTCTATATTTATTCAGTAAACGGTGAGCTTGTGAGCAGCATAGAACAAGGTATCTGTGTGTTCATTGGTATATCAAGTAATGACACTAAAAAGGATATGGAATATATGTAAGTAAATATTTTATTTCATTTCAAAGAGGATGAACTACAAAGTTGTAGATAACCGATTAATCAATCTCCATCGTGTCTTTGCCACCATGCACATCTCGACAGTTTGATGTAAATATAAACAAATTGATGTAAATTTAGATGTACTCAAACTACAACTTAAATGTATCTGACAGCAGTAAAAATATGACTGTCTTGCTCATACATTACAGCCATAACAAGGATGGCAATACACCAAAATTTATTTGATCTAAACTAAATTAGTGTAGATTAGTTTGATCACCAAACATTGGTGCCAACAGTGGGGTTAGCATCCATGTTAAGACTGCACTCTGTCACAGTTCCACTTGCTCACTCTCTGTCCTATTTCATAGAATAGACAGAGACAAAATCAACATATTCTGTGACATTGGTCTAGTCTTGGTGCACATGCTACAGCTACAGAATGGACATAAATTTTCATATGTGTTCTGAATTTCAGTGTTCGTAAAATATTAAACATAAAGTTTTTTGATGATGAGTCTCAGAAGTGGAAGAACACTGTAGTGGACAAGCAATTTGAAATTCTCTGTGTCAGCCAGTTCACACTTTACAATACATGGAAGGTACCTACTTTACAAACTGTAATTTTATTAGGCAACCCTTTTTCAATGCTCAGTCAAGGTGACAAATAACTACTATGCGTTTCAAATGAGAATAGGACTGTCATTATCCATTTTTATTTATAATGTGTATTTATTGAATTTGTCCTTGCTATTAATTACTTGACATTGGCGAAATACCCGCGCTAGTCGCAGGTGATGCCATTCCTCATCTTATTCCATTAAATATCATCATTTCGCTCATTTCGTTTAAAAAAAAAAAAATGAGAATAGGATCGACTTTGCGCCATATTGTGACGTCATAGCTGTCAATTCTAACAAGTTAGGTAGGGTGAGCAAAACAAGATATTTTATAAATAAAATATTTGCAAAGGTTGAGTGAAAAATGCACTCAGTCGCACGACGAAGCACACTAACAACGACAAAGTGGCGACTGGCGTCCTTATTTTCTTTTCTTTAATAATTTTGGCATGGCTTCTGGGCCTTTGCGGCAAAAATGAAAATAAAAGGTTATGGTATGGTTTTAAAAAACGAATTATGACTTTAAATAATTAACCGATATATTAAGACAATTTATTACTAAGCAAATTATTTTTTATTTGGTTTGCAAATAAGTATTTTTTGCAAACCATACTTTGCAAGTGACATTTGACAGATAGAGGTTATTGACATTCCTATTCTCATTTGACACGCATAGTACCTAACTAATTAAGTTATCTGGCTAACTATTGGTTAGATATTAATATTTTAGTAGGAGTCATCCGCCATCTTTATCACTGTCATTATCCATTTTTATTTAATATGTGTATTTATTGAATTTGTCCTTGCTATTAATTACTTGACATTGGCGAAATACTCGCGCTAGTCGCAGGTGATGCCATTCCTCATCTTATTCCATTAAATATCATAATTTCGCTCATTTCGTTAAAAAAAAAAAAAAAACTATTGGTTAATTGATTGTGTGTCAGTTATCTGTCAAATAAAGCCTATATATGAAAGTTAAAAAGTTATATTTCTCGTCTTATCTATTTCATTGAATTTGATCATATAGTTAATTTCGTAAAAAACGGAGAAACCTACCCTAAATTATACAGTGTTCTATAATGAATTGCTAAATGAATGAATTACTAAATTATTTCAGGGCAATAAACCAGACTTCCATAAAACAATGCCAGGAGAGAAATCTAAAGAATTTTATGAGAATTTTCTACAAATGTTGAAAGATGCTTACAGACCTGACAAAATTAAAGGTGAGTGTAGTCATGTAAAAAATACTCAGACCAGCACCTTAACCAAGATCTTTAAATAGTTTTACAAATTCATAATGTTACAAAATTAGATTAGGTAAATAGATTAGGTAATCTGTCATTTCAATTGAAGACTGACCAAATAGGAAGGCTTATTAGGGAAGAGATGACATTTATCTAAACACCTAATAGTCAATACCTAACCAAAAAACTTGAGTAAATATAATTTACTTTTAATTGACATCAAAAAAGTAGGTTTTAAAATAGTTTGTCTAAACACACATCCTCCTAAAGTGGTTATTATTGTGCAAGTACACCGTCTTTCCTGTTTATTAGATGGTAAATTTGCTGCTTATATGCAAGTGAGCATACAAAATGATGGACCTGTCACATTCGAAGTGGAATCTCCCGCTAGTATACAAGGCAAGGTGAGAACTAACAACGAAGTGAAACAAGAGAATAACAGCAGTCAAGATAACGAGGACTGCACCATAAAAGAATAATTCTGTAATATAATAAGTAGGTAATTATGAGTAATAAATATATTATTTATTATGTGTAATTCTGATTTCATATACTGTACATGAAGGGTAGTCTACCAATTGGTTCTGTTGGAATGATAACAACATTAATTAATTAATAAAAAACTTTATTTTGAAATAATGGTTATTATCTATTAACATTTATTACATTAGGCCTGTGATTATGCGATTTCATGTTAGATAATATTATAAACGTTTTTACAAAGATGATATGCCTACGCTAAGTCTACGAGATTACCAGCTACGCGCAGAAGGGCCGCCGGATGCCGCTAACATCATGCGACACCTTCACTGTTAACAGATAATCTACCAAAAATTCAAATCCTCCATTACATTAATTCCTACACGAGTAGAAAATAAACTAAAAAAAATAATAATAAACTCGTATAAAAGTTAAAAATAAATGCATTCTATAAATCTTTCTATTTAAATATTAAAGATAATGAAATTCAACAAACGAGATTAGAGGGGGGACCCTTATTATAGTGTCGAATATTTAAGTTGAATAAATTTATTTGTATCAATTAGCCAGAGTGCCGTATGATTACTATTTCTATACCGCGAAATATAGACATATAATCATTTCCCATCACGCCTTACGAGAAGGCGTTACTCCCACGCAAATGTACACCGATTCTTACAGAATTTCCCCATCGTCCAAGGCACTATTCATTTTGGTATATTGCTGATACGTTTCCTCACTCCTAATTCACAATATCAATGGGTTAACATATTCGTACAAGTTTGATAGAGTACAATTTATCAAGATCTTACAATAAATAGCGTGCGGCTCTGCGATCGCAAACCGTAACGTCCACGATTTCAATTGCAGGTACATATTGAATAGAAACTTATCCCCCTTTGTAGAAGATTTCAATCATCCACAATAGTTATACAAATCACATTATAAATCAAAAGTATTGCGTACCTATTGTGAATGAAATTGAAAGTTTCTAAAAATATGGCGGTTGACCAGTTCGCCGCGCACGATCGCAAATCCGCACTAGCCGAAACTATAGTTATTACAATAACTATCGAATAATACTATTACAAAAATATCTATAATCTATTCTAAATTATTCGAATGAAACTGTTACTGGGATAGGCTAAGGATTTAATTAACAACAAATACTCTTTTCGGTTATATTTTTAAAATGGACGTTGCAATTTAATTTTTTTAGGTGCTATGTTGCGTTACTAATATTTTCCAATACTACCCATAAGATTTAGTTGATTAACGAAATAATAGGAAAGGCAAATAAATGCATTATCTCAATATATATTGTGAAGCCATCACTCTATTTGAGATACCCCCGTATATGAAACACTCATTTTTTGTAACAAACCCCCTTATTTGTAAAAAGTTACAATACATATATAGCAGCGTTACTTTTATTCTGAAATACGCTACTGTAAATATATTAAAATTTCTTTAAGGGGTAAGTGTTTTATACGAAGGATGCCTTAATCTGAAAGTTACATTAAATAGAGATTGTGGCAATCTCGAAAGGTACAATAACGGCTTCACAATACGTCCGCGTCTGCCGATGGCTACGCGGAAACTGAATGGGGTGGTCTCCCGCCGCTGTATTTATAGTCGAGGATGGCGCTAGGTGGGTCGACAATGGCCGGTGTTTACCAGAGGCCGGCGGAGTACCCGCCGGGAGGCACGCGGTTGTGGTGGATTATCTGGCTTTTGCCGTTGATGGACGTCACCATGTTGATCTGGCCGTTCATCGACTTGTACCCGTCACCGGTGATCGGATTGCCTTCTGGAATATTCAAATTGATTTTATTAAAATAATGTTATTAGTAAGTAGGTAGAGAGTTTGACTAAACCTCTTTTTGTCATTTTCAAGACAGATACGTGCAAAATGACTTAATTAAAAAAAGAATTTTGATTTTTTTAAGAATCTAAATTCAAAACTATAAAGTAACTCTTTTTTTTTAACGGATAACTTAAAACTTTTACCATGCAAACAATGTCGTGTCTAAATTAGGTACTTAGATAATTATGTAGTCTACTTACAAGTTACAGTTACTTAAAAAATATTATAATCATAATTACATAGGGATACGTTACAAGTACATTACCTACATTAAACAGTGTGAGAACAAACTAATCTTTCAAACAACTGGGTATCGACTTGCCTACAAATACTTATATCAAAAGCGGTACCTATAGATAAAGACTAAACAAGTAATTAGAAAAGTCGTGCGCAAATAGTATAGGTACATAGATACTTGGACAAAGCACGAGAACAACAATTTACACAACAATACAACGACAACAGGTATATACCTACTAAAGACAACCTACCAAGCTAGAGACAACCAAGCGACCAGATTAACTATAGTTCGCTAACAAGAACAATCGAACAAATACCCTAATAACAGCAAAATAATAAAACAGTGTCGAGTGCTCAATTTAAAGACACGAAGGAATCGTATTACAGTTCTTAGTACAGCAAATTAAAAGATTGCAACAAGCCTCCACCGTCCATCGCTGCACCCTTAGCACACGGTCATCGTGTAGACATAAGTTTTATCTCTTTTAACTGTCAGATTCAGACGTCACACTGAGCCATGTCCAGTACAAAAAGCTCGACGTGACGTCATTTTCTCAACAAATCTGACACTTGAAAGAGATAAAACTTATGTCTACACGGTCATGCTACAGAGCCTGGATGATATCGTGCAAAAATGCCAGAATTCCTTCCGTTTAAATCGAGCACCCACCCATTTCTCTTCGGCGAACATAGTCTACATAGTACGACTTAGGTATGAGATCCTCTGCATGCCGATTGCGATCAAAAAGGTATCCCGGGACGTGTTTGTGGAAAATGGGAGGGAATCCTGGCAGGGTGTGAGGTCCGGGACAGAGAGGAGTCTCTAATGGGGTGAAATCTGGTATAGGACCGTCTCGTTCGTATTTGAATAGAGTTGGCGGCGGGTTGGCATTGGCAATCAGAAACGGGTCGATTGGACCACCCAAAGCCGGGACCGGATTGTACTTGTAATCAGGTTTAGGACGCTCACCTAGTGCTGACGTCATCCCTACGAAAGCGTAGGGTGGTAGCGGGTGATATGGAATCTTATGCTCCTTCGGCTCGAGATAGTGTTGAGCCGGAAACGGTGGCCAATGTCGGTCCAGGACCAGTTGCGGGGATAGAGAATCCGGATCGATTATTGGATGAGAAATCTCCGGGTCATCGGTCTTGAGACCGATTAGAGTGTACGGGTTACGTTTGATGTTGGGCACGGGTTTGCTAGTTGATTGGACGTAATAATTAGCGGGTTGTGGGGGCCAATCTTGGGTGTAGTATCTGTGTGTGGGTTGGGGGTGGAGGAGGTCGTCGGGGTAGTCAGTGTCGGGGTCGGCACCTCGCAGGCTGGCGGCCGGGTGGCGGCGGCGCTGCGGCGGCAAGATCACCCCGTCGCCTGTCACGGGATTCCTCTTCGGTTGTGGGGTGTAAGACGCTGACCATTCAAACAATAAACGATTTTCATTCGAACCAAGTATAACTCACATTAGGGCTACATTCCTATTGTAAGTACCTAAAGCTTGAATGCGGCCGATGCTTAAACTTAAACCCTATACGTATTTTTATAACATTTTCACTTATATTTATATAGCGTGCAATACAATTGATATTATCGTTAATTGTTATTTTATTAACATATCATACAATTGATTTATTTACGATTAATTTATTTAGTAATTCGTAAATTGTGTGAACATGCCTCATTCGCAGCAAAGCATGTTATTTTATAGTTGATATAGTGATGTTCCTAACATTACGATGATAGTCAGTCGTTATTTTAGTTAATTCGTAAGTCGATAAGTGTGTGAGTGTAGTATCAGAGCGTATCTGTCTGTAGGTAGGTATATTATGAAGCGCTGTAGATTTCCTAGCGTGCACGAGTGCTAAATATTCGGAATAGCCCGCGAGCGTAGTGTCTCAGCGCTGAGCTGCAATGCTCATTAAAACTGCAAATGGACATTAATGTGAGCTCTGCGCACGATCTTACGTGCTCGAAATGTGGACTGGATGTCCGCAATATACTCATAAAAGTTGTAAACTTTCTTTCAAATACTTGCTACAATGTGAGCATAACCATCCATATTCAGTCAACATTTCCATTCCAAATTCAAACACTGTCAAACCAATTCAAGAGACAGTGGTCATACAAGATTGGCGAGGTTTAATCGATTAATTATCGATTAGTAATCGACTCGTTTTAGGTACAATCGACTTTTTTTTTGTTATTCGATCGCTATTCACTGAGACAAGCCTCCACTCGCGGGTATCCATTAGCGTTGCTAGCCGTGCGTGATCGTGCCTACATTGGAATCGACTCACAGTGCTCGGCGAGGTCCATCTCACCTCGGCTGGGTGTCGAGGTCGCGCTTCCGTTGATCATCTTGGGCGAGTGAGCCGGGCTCGAGCCGTTCACGTGGGAGTCACCGAACTGGATGTGACTGCGAATCGTGTCGGTCACCATCGGGGAACCACCGTTGTTTACAGCCTGAAACAGTGCGAATTGTACACCTGTTACAATACGGATTAAGGTTGATTTTGCCGTGAAGTTAGCAGGGAGAGGGAAGGCTAAACAATGACGATAACGCCTCGAGTAAAACGATTTAGGGATGATGTTGAACAGTTAAATAAATCTTTGGACATAATATCTGCCGTATAGGAGGTGGTTGAGCAAACCCTGGAAAATTATGTGCTCGAGCGGCACCTTAGCAAAAACCTGAGCCTGCTTATACTATAAAATTTTCACAACTTTTTACCTACTATTTACTGTACCTATTAACACATGAAAAAAAAAACCAATTATTCCATAGCGGATTCCAATTTGTGGATCCCGTAGTTCCTTTGACATACCTACTAAAGTAAATAATCATAGAACTGGATATCATTACTCTAGCCAATCCAAAAAAAATCTGATCTAACTATAATAGTCCCATTTTCATAAACAGAACAGTAGCTACACTCCATATTCATTAAAGGCGGTGCAAAAGAACTACCTGTACATCATAAACTAGAGGGCTGTACACACCTGCTGTCCAAAGAGACGAGAGTGAGTGTCTCGGGGGCGCGTGGGGGTGTCGCGCACGATGCGAGGCCGCGATGCAACATTCCTTACGGGGCTGCCTCCGTCGGTCTGATCAGCGTTGAAGATCTCCGCGATGCAGCTCTTGGGTGCGTTCGGCACCCTGAAATAGAGATAAAAGTACGGTGAGTTTCCGTTTTAAATTGCATAAACTTTTAGAACGATACCCGTAAACCTATTTCAATCTATCTATAAACCAACTACAGTGGTTTGTTCTTGAGTCTAATAGAGTTCTGCAATGATACTATTATTGTACCTATGTACCTTTCTAAAAAAATAGTCTTGTGAACGCTTGGATTAGTCTAGTAAAGAAAAATAAATAGGGTTGGAAGATGGTAAAAAACAATCTTTGAATGAATGATTAGATTTTTCTATCAGGAATGGTAAAATGAAGACAATTATTTAGCGGGTAGGGTGGGGACCCTACCCACTAGTCTCTGATTACACAATTTAATTTTAGTTGAGATCCTTCGTGTTTACCAACCTATCCATTTCTATTTGAAAGCGTGTCCCTTATAATATTAAATAGTAATTCGATAGGGAAACATTAAAGTTGAACGGACGAACGTTACCCGGACGGAGGGGACTCATTTCCGGAGGGCACCGGTCATTTCCCTGGACACAGCGGGGCCTTAATGCCTCTACCACCGATTTATTTATGCAAAATACCTAACCATGGAAAAATAATGACTTTTTCTACTAAAAAGTGATGGGAGGTCTTCCCGAAGATGTATTATTAAGGATGTTTATCAATGTCTGTTACTTACTAATAGGCAGTAAGCTGAAGTATTTTCTTGTCGCTCTGACTCAATCCCATTTCTTTATTATAATACCCCTACGTAAGATGATTGCTATGGACTTCTGTTACTTTTAAAGATCTTATAATTTCGTTATTTAGAATTTAACGTCACTGACATTATTAATTAGGTAGTTGTCCCCGTGTAAGATCCCTGCCATGCGTATTTACGAATCCATACTTACTTATTCAACTTACATGTACAATATCGATTATAAAAGTTAAAAATTGAAAGCTTTTTATAGCGTCATTTGTACGTTTATGTTACCAATTTTATTGTAAAACTCGAAACCCCGTTGTTTTACTCTCATTTCTCAACGAGTATCGTTGGGTAAACATTTCACATAATTTTATTTTCTGTCTTTTGATGACCAAAAGTCTCAGTAGGAATAATGTTAGTAGTATTGTAATCATTGTACACTCAATAAATTATAACCGAAGGCACAACTATATTAACGTAAATACCATCGAACTCCAATAAATCCAGTATTCGCGTAAATTCTCAACAAAAGCCGCGTATATTCAATAGAACCGGCCAAACGCCTAAGCGAATACACTGATCGTTATCGATAACGTTTGGTTGTTCAACATCAAATCTTCGAGTTTACGTGCTGAGTATCTCTTAACGAGATATCGTATCTTGTAGACTCGATTGCATGCCACCTAAGACCTCCACTAATCAGTTGACCTAAAGCTAGCATAGATCTGGGCCCCAATATATTTTTTTTTTTTAATCGACTACGCTGTTGGCCTTTACAGCTTTACCGGAGGAGTCTTTACAGCTTTACCGGAGGAGGCCTGGGCCCCAAGTCTACTAACACTTTCTTCGTGGAGTTGCTATGACTCCATTTTTAAGGTATGAAAACAACATACTTTTTTAGGGTTCCGTACCCAAAGGGTAAAACGGGAACCTTCTAAGACTTCGCTGTCCGTCCGTCTGTCACCAGGCTATATCTCACGAACCGTGATAGTTAGACACTTGAAATTCTCACAGATTATGTATTTCTGTTGCCGCTTTAACAACAAATACTTAAAATCAGAATAAAATAAATATTTAAGGGGGCTCCCATACAACAAACGTAATTTTTTTGCTAGAATTTATAGATAATGGTATGGAACCCTTCGTGCGCGAGTCCGACTCGCACTTGACTGGTTTTTTAATGGTACCTAGAATATGAACAGTGTAGACATTAGATATTGTCACCTTGATGTAATTTAACTAGTCATATTTTAGTTACCATTGATACAAGATGTTGTTTTCATGCCTTGAAAATGATAGCAACTCCACGACGATTAAACGACTTGGGGCGCTGAGCGGATTAAAAAGTGATTAGATTTAACCCACCACACATACTGATGTAACCAAAAACTTTAGAGCCCTGGGTCCGCAAGAGCGTCAAGACGCCCGCGTCATTGATGACAAATTGTGCAATAATGAGCTTTTTAATTTATTTATAAATCTGAATAGTTTGTTTGTTTGGTTGAACGCATTAAGCTCTGAAACTACAAGTCCGATTTTAAAAAATATTTTTGCACTGTATAGCCTATTTATTTATTGAGGAAAGTTATAGACTTCATAACATCACGCTGCGACATGGTAACCATAAACGCGGGTGAAACCTCGGGCACAACTAGTGAGTTAGTACAGTTCGTTTTGGGTATGGGCAAAAAATTGGTAGCGTGAATTTTGACGCACAGGGGCGTCAAAATAGAAAGGATTAAAGGCTAATAGTTTCCAAATAGTAAGGAACCACCACAATTCACAACAATAGAAAACGAAGAGCAATCATTGGTTATACCATTATGTTACATATCATTAGTTAGAATACCCTTCCGCTTATCCAGGAGACAATATCGAGGTGTGAAAGGCTATTTTGTCTTAAGCGACACTTTTTGGCGATATTGACTTATATACGTACATATTTAGTCTCATCTATTTTATAGCAGTGCTAGCCGAGTGGTCGAACGCACGCTTGGCAATCAAAGTGCGCAGGTTCAAACCCCGGCTCGCACCTCTGGGTTTTCATGTGCGAATCTGATTTTCATCCGAGAACTGTGAAGGAAAACATCGTGAGGAAACCTGCACGTCTATAGAAAGGCGTGTGAAGTTCACCAACCCGCACTGAGCCAGCGCGGTGGACTATGGCCCAAAAATCTCCTTTGTATTGAGGGAGATGGTGGTGCCCGGTATAATGGCAATAGGCTCGCCCCCTATTACATTGGGACCAAAATACATCGGCGAAGTGTGAGCGCACTGCAGTGCACCTCTGCCTACCCCTTCGGGGAATACAGGCGTGATGATGATGATGTATCTATTTTTACTGCGTAGAATGAGTATGCTCTCGTGTATAGTTAAAAAAATGTCACTTAACTCAAATACCCATCCCCACTTGATATAAAATGAGTTCAGACACAAGTTTCTTAGTATCATAGATAGCAACCATTAGGCGTGTTCACGATCAGCTATTATTATGTTGGATGGCTAATAGAGGAAGGTATGGAATGAAAGGCGGCGGCTAAACGAAATAGGCCGAGAAATAAACACTGGGTGTGCCAACCTAACTGTTGCATCGCTATGATAATTAAGGTTTTAAAACTAATGACGGTGGAATACCGCTTGCACAGCTTTATTTAACGTTTAAAGATAACCCTTTTAAGAATCACGTCTAAGTACCAACCTACTGTAAAAAAAAGTAGCCGTCGCGGGACGCCTGGCAGATGTGAAACATTATGTTATTTAGAGTAGAGAGAGAAGCGTCGTAGCGGCGAGTGAGCAGAGTCAGCCAGTGGGCGGAGTCTAAGTGGCGGAAAGAACCAAGGAGCCACGGAGCTGCTCGAAGTTTTCGCATCACGGCATCGTGGCATCAACAGTTGCTCTCACTCGCCAAGCGCGCCATTAGATGTTTCACATGAAAAAGTGGGCATAAATACCTACTAACTCAGTATGTACAAACATTATAAGTGAAAGGTCATAAAAATATGTAGACAACAACAAGACTAATGAATGCCGCAGCCACTTAAGTCTCATAAACAACCTGACATACCTACGTGGATGGTCACGGTCTTTGGTCAGAATCTTAGAATCAGAATCAGATTTTTTTAATTCATATAAACCAATACAGCTGTTTATAAATCGTCAATAAACAAAACATAATAACGGTATACCACCCATTCGGAATGCATTTTCCATAGAGAAGAATGGGCAAGAAACATGGAGGTTGCTCTTTTCCAAAAAAGATTTACTATTTTGTATATTATTCTTAATTAACAATTATACCTACAATATTTAGTGTAAAATTGGACATCTGGCAGTATCAAATTAATTGAAGAGGTCTGTATGTGTTTGTATGGTGATAGACGTAGACATAACCTGCTGGTAGTATTGATATACCTACTAATGGAATAAATCAAAAAGTTACAACCTGCTATCGAAAAGCATTAATTTCTTTAACGTTCATGACGGGTATCTCGTGTAAAGAAAACTTATCTATCATTGTCACAAGTGGTGTACTCGCGTCGACGTAATATCCACTCGAGGGCAAACGCGTGCCATGCGCGTGCGCACGCCGAGCGCCACGGCCCGGCCCGCGCCGCTGGCAAATTGCGTGAATAATAACATCATTGAATTCACGCGCGTCCTGCTTTTGCCTACAAACAGATGTTAGGTATGGTTTCTTTTTACACGCGGTAGCTTTTCCGCTTTATGCTGTCCTAGTTGTGTAATTACTTATTGGATAACTTTTAAGGACAGTGGTAGCCGAGTGGTCGAACGCACGCCTTGCAAATCAAAGTGTGCAGGTTCTAACCCCGGCTCGCATCTCTGGGTTTATGTGCGAATCTCATTTTCATCCGAGATTACCACTTGCTATGAAACGGTGAAGGAAAACATCGTGATGAAACCTGCACGTCTATAGAAAGGCGTGTGAAGTTCACCAACCCGCACTGGGCCAACGTGGTGGACTATGGCCCAAATCTCCCTCGTATTGAGGGGGAATGTGCCCGATATAATGGCAATAGGCTCGCCCCCTATTACATTGGGACCAAAATACATCGGCGAAGTGTGGGCGCAGTGCACAGTGCACCTCTGCCTACCCCTTCGGGGAATACAGGCGTGATGATGTATTTATTTATTTCTTGTAAGGATGTAAAAGTGTCCTATATTTAGATATATCTATACTTACACATACTTGCACATAACAAAATATAATTTTAGAGGATAGTAGGTAAGCTAAATAAATAACGGTATAGTATTTTAAAACGTGCAGACAGATTTTCAATATTGTTAAAAGCACATCAGCAGCGAAAGCGTATATAAACCGAACTGAAACTAATATAACAGAACAAATCATCAATGAACGAACAAATTGACAATATTGAAACGATTTATATAACTAGACACAGGCAAAATACAAATCGTGTGGCGCCATTTATGGAACTAAGAAAAACACGACTAGCACGCGCGCGTAATATACCTAAGTTTAAACGTTCGTCCATAAATAACTGTTATAAATAACGTTTAGTAACGGCACGTAAACACATATTTATCTATAATAATAAATATTTAAAAGTGGGTACCTACCAAGGCGTCTATAATTAGCCCCGGGAGGAAAGTGCGTGAGAGTAAATTGTTTGATTGTAATATATACAGCCGACGGCGCATGCGTCGCTGCATCTCACGCGAAGACATTTACGAAGCTTGCTACACAAAACTTGACCACCCAACACCTATTATTAAAGCGCCTCGATCACCGTCGTTAAACGTGTTCGTATCGTCTTCGAGAAATCGCGCTAATACTGTTATTGTTATTTACAGGTTGTATCAGAAGTCCGAAATAATACTTTGTGTACATATACGGTAGCTCATATGTCGATGCTTAGTAAAGGCAGTTTATACCTAACTATCATATTTTCTGAGTTATAGACCTTTGAATATTTATCACAGGTATCGTGTTCTGGCCTTTAGGTACATCCATAACACCCTATTCAGCAGTGTAAACTACACTTATGAGGGGTGACTACCAATATTCACAAAACAGAACATGCCAATTTTACATAGGACTCCAGATATTACGAGTTACAAAAACTGGCAACGAAAGAAAAGTTGGAAAAACATGTATTGTGATCTCCCTACTGATATACGTTTGATTCCATCTTCACTGGCAAATCCAATAAAAAGGGTTCTACAATGAATGAATAAATAGTATGTACATTGCAAATATGTTATGAATATGCTAATTCAAATTTGGGAACAGAGTAGGTAAGTTGTAAGTAGTTTGTGATCAGTTTGCCATGTTCGTCTATTATTAACAGCCAACAGAAGGGGAATAAGGGCAAAAACAGAAGCCGGAAGATGATAATAAAACGAAAACGCACTGTAAGGAAATATTATGACAACAACGGAGGTTCGGCTTCGACATTAAACGTTCGTGGAGCTCCCTTTGGACAGATCTGGTGCACGTTACGCACGTTTATTTTTGTTAAAGGAAAGCAACTCTTATCTAAATAGACCCTACAGTTTGTTTTTCTAGTCTTCTACATCAGGGCTGCCGCTTAAAAAGCAACTTCGGCATTTTAGGTAGTGTTTAAAAATAAAAATAAAGTGATTTATGGTTTAACTTTTCATTTATATTAAAACACTTTTTGACCACATCATGGTTTCAAATAAGTTAAATAATTTAAAAAGTACCAGTGTGTTTGTGTTCTTGAACATTCCTGTTTATTATTTATTAATGTATAATTAAAACTAAAAACGAATCGCTATCGTTAAGAGCGACAATTATTTTTTCAGCAACTAATAACAATCCGTAACTGTATTGACTGACGCGGTCTCTTGAATATAGGAATTGGATATAAGTTTTCGTCTCAACATGATTGATTGTTACATAACATAACCCATTATTACGATTAATTAGCGAACAATAATATTACCATCACATAAAAGTTATATTCGATTACAAAATATTTGATCATTTGACACCTAGCAAATACCGTGCATGCAAACTCAGTCAGCATCTCAATTTAAACGAAGCGTAGCCCGAGATATCAAAATTGTCCAACTAATGAGTTAACGCCTAGGTATCGGTCATTTTGCTCCACAAACGCCACGAGTAATGATGCCAAGCTAATGATATCTACTTGGTAATGAGAGACCTCGTAACTCTATCATACGCGGAACGAAGCAGAGAAAACGCTCCTCGTTTTCAAATGAAAGGCAATACGTTATGAGTGCGATGTAGTTGCGCTTTGCTATGTTCAACCATTCTACACTTTCGAATATAATGGCCATCAATGAAAACATGTTATTTATTTGCGCCCCGATTTTCTTACAGAAATAATGGTACACCAAGGTTTAGTTGGATACATTTTATAGTCTATGATCTCATTCAATTTTTACTCAAATTTAATTCTAGACAGGCAAAGCAGGTATTCGGTAATGAATTTATTATTGTTATAAACCTATTGTGTCCGAAAGCTGAGCAAAGGGCTCCCTTCCTCTCTATTCAAAGCTACCGTGGGTAACTCATGGAAATAATGATGAAGCATAGACCATTCAAACCATTCTGTTGTTTTTTTTGCGTTTAAAAATTAAAAAATCATTTTCCGTTTAAAAAGTAATCAATAGTACACCGTGCATTGGCCAGTAGGCACGTTTGTAATCGTGAGTGAATAAAAAATAAGGCAATTTGCATCGGCTATTTGTGGGACGAAGCGTGGTCAGATAAACGTCCAGTCTAGGTTAGCTAATATTGATTTTCCACGTTGTACGACCACGGATGGACGTTTTATGGGACTTTTGACCCGCGCAGCCCTAGGTCTTTATTTTAACGCTTGTTTCATGTACAAAATATATGTAGTGGCAATCGTTGAACTGGCGACTCTAAGTCCTTTTAAAAAGCAACTACATGTGTCCGTCTTATTATTAATTAGTATTATTAATTAGGTACTTGACATTGGCGAAATATCCGCTCTAGTTGCAGGTGACGCCTTTACTCATTTCGTAAAAAAAAGAAGAAGAAGAACTTTTTCTATGCATCAATACAGTTCGATGGTTTCTATGGTAAAAGATGACGTCGGACTAGTGAATAGGATGTGGCAATGTAGGTAAATAAGTAGGTACCTATTACTGTTGTGAGGGTGGCAGGCGACACGACTTTACATGACACGCCGAGGGTACTCGGCAACGTACATGTTCTAGAATGTTCCGCAATCCATCTGCGATGTGGAATTGATAAGGGGTAGCTGTAAATTCGATGTTAACAAGCTTTATGTTTTATGTTTGCGCTGAAGGTGAACTATCCTTCGTCGTCTTGATATCCTAGTTTCACATGAAAAGCATGGGTACGCGATATTTTTTATTGTTACAGGCCATATTTAACTCCATCCTTAATTTAAGGATACTATACTCTTTCTAGTCATTGAATACTAGCTACAGGCATTGTTTAAAAAAAGTGCTTTAGAGTTTAAATCTCGTCAAATTCCAGTTCATTCGATTTACTGCATTAAATATTAGGATAAAAATTTGTAAGTTCATTATAAAAATGCTTAATGGCGAAATATTTTAAATGAAATTGCATTCAAAACCGAAATAAGTAGGCATTGTATTCCAAATATACAAAGGGCAATCTAACTTATAATACTTACGAAGTAATCATTAATAATGAGTACATAGGCACCTCTACTTAAATACTACAGAAACATATTCATGTAAAATAAATTTGAGTACTAAACATCCTTTCTAGAATGTGCCTTTAAATAAATTTATAAAAATACAAATGTTTCCTCTTTGTAATATTAGTATAGATTCCCACTACTATATTTTGAGAGCTTTCGCTTCCTTTCATTAAGTTTCACTTATTACTTAGGTCTGTACATGGATTCTGTGTTACGCGAATTAAAATTGATAAGTACATAGGTACATATGTAATTTCCCCCTGTAGAGAGATCGTACATTGTACTTAACGCCTCAATGCCGTCCGCGACTTAAAAAGAAACAAATTAGATAAAATTACACATTCTCAGCGAGGCTCAAATTACTCCTGGCTACTTATCTTCTTTTACTTACGCTTTAAAGCCCTGGACATATTGGGGCGTCAAAACACGCGCGGCAAAATGTTTGCAACACAAACGAACTATGTGTCAAAATATACAAAGATGGAATCTCTGTCGTTAAAGCCACGCCTACACGCGTCAAAATTCGCTAACGCTGTCAATGTAATTACGTTGAAGAAAAAAATCACCCACTCCACTCCTTTGGGGGTAAGTTTCGATTTTTACAAGTTATTTTATTACAAGCTTTATATTAACTTGCAATGTTACAAGCTTTTTATTACAAGTTACGAGCTTTATATTAACTTGCAATGTATGTCCGGGTGGAATCTTGCAACTGAATTTTAAATCAGTTATCTTTAACCGATTGAGCTGAAATTTGGTATACACGCTTATTTTGGATGACAATGCATGCTTAGCAATGTGACGTCATTCTAATTCCAATATGGCGGATCATCCAAGATGGCGGAATAGTTATTTTTTCTGCACTACTACAGTATGGGTATTAAATAAAAGCTTGTTTTTAAAAAGTTTTTTTACCATTATTTTTTTTGTTAACAATCCGTATTAAACAAAAACTAACTATCAACCTAAATGAAAACTCCTAAAAAAGCCGTACACAACCTATAGTTACATCATTCACGTAACAAAAATGTGCATAATAATAAATATAAAAATGTTCATAAAATGTAAACTGCTTAGCCAAACTATGTTACATTTTTATGGGACCAAACGGCATCTATTCCGCATCAAACTAAAGAAGAATCACGTAAATCGGATCATAAATTTCAGCGTAATTGGTGTACATACATAAAAAAATATACCAATCGAATTGAGAACCTCCTCCATTTGGAAGTTGGTTCATAAACTTTTTCTCTGAGTTAATATAGTTTGCTTTAGTATTGGCGAATATTGGTTTGGACGTCCCAGTGTGCGCGATGTTTTTTACGTACATTCCTCAACTACTTATAAAGTTGCTGCTCAAACACCCGAACAAACGATTCGAAGAAACTATTCTTTGGAGAGCTCAAGGAAACGAGGTTATAGGAGTGGTATATTAAAATTGGTATGTCAGTCAATGGTTATTATGTAGTCATTCGTGACAGTAATAAATCAAATCTCAACTCTAAGGGTCCATTCACACGATAATGCCTGCTGCCCGATTATTATGAGTTTAACGGAAACGAATGTGCAGTGGCAGAACATTTTTTGTGAGGAAGCGTAGCTCCCGTAAACCAGCAGCTCGTGACTACGCTTCCATACACAACGTCCTGCCTCTGCAGGACACGTCTCGTTACAACATAATTATTGAGCAGCCGGCTTTATCGTATGCATAAAGCCTTATTCAGGTTAGTATCATTACTTAATTCTTGGAATGTTACCTATTGTTCTGACACCTGTAATTACTTTACATGTTGGGTAATGACCATATAATTAACTATTTTTGTATATTAATTTCAACTTTCTTTCTAAGTGCTAAGATCTATATACCGAGGACATATAAAATACATATAGGTACGTCTCGTTACTTTCAAGTCGAAAGTTTACCCTTTTCATATCAGTAAGCAGGTGCAAAATACCACCGTAGCAGTATAGTTTCTTTGTTTCGACGTGTTTCTGCATATTTTTCTCATTTCACACCTGCCTCACATCGCTGCAAACTTATATTTGCAGTTCAAAAAATTGGGCAAGGTTCTTGACACTTACATCATAGGGGCGTATTTACAAGACATTTCGAATAGTCAAACATACTCGTATGATGGTTTACTTTCATGTGTGTCGTTCACATTCTTCTCGAGCACAAAGCCATTGTTTAGGATATCATGCATTTGTTGATTGTAACCAGCCGTTACATGGATTAGTGAATAGATTAAAATCTATCACAATCAAACCTTTTGTACATTAAATAAAAGAAAAGTACACTTTTTTTTAATCATACACACAACACACATTACAGCCCTTTTATCGTCCTACTGCTGGGCACGGGCCTTCCCTCAATGCGAGGGGGATTCAGGCCATAGTCCACCACCCTGGCCCAGTGCGGGTTGGTAGACTTCACACATCTATCGAGAACTAGTCAAGTTCCCTCAGACGTGCAGGTTTCCTCACGATGTTTTCCTTCACCGTTTCATAGCAAGTGATAATCTCGGATGAATATGAGATTCGCACACAAATCCCAGAGGTGCGAGCTGGGGTTAGAACCTGCACACTTTGATTTCAAGGCGTGCGTTCGACCACTCGGCTACCAAAAATACATTATCATCACGCTTGTAGTCCCGAAGGAGTAGGCAGAGGTGCACTGTAGTGCGCCCACACTTCGCCGATACCACGGCCTTTTTAATCATAATGGTTGCCAATACCAAAACGAACTCTCAGTCATAATGATGGAATTTGGTGAAAATATTGACGCTGGCGTCTGAACGCCCCTGTGTACCCAGGGCTCGACAACAACAAACAAAATACGAGTGAAAAATCAACACAAGATCCGATAGGCTTACTCTACAGATCATTTGCATATAATAGGAATTAGAATATGAGATGTGGGGGCTATTAGATAATTTAGTAAGATAAACTAGAATCCTTCGGTGGAGCCAAGCGAACGCCCTTCCCTTCTTGTATGTAGAGTTGTAGAGAAATTCGTCTTTTGTTCAACACTATGTTGATACTAGCGTTTAGATAGTCTGAACTTGGACATGTAATCTATTAAAGCCGTATAGTTTACAATGGACCGAAGCCGCGAAGTAATGGGTCTTACATTTGTACAAAAACAAACACTTTTTAATTACCAATCATTAGTACTATATTAGTAATCATTAGTATAGAAAAAGAGCAGTGGAAGTCTAGTGATTACCGCCTTTGAAGGTTACAACCCTTTGTGTAGGTGCGAATACCGTCTTTTTCTAAATTTGTGATTTAAACTGAGCGTATTCTCGTCATTTTCACGGCCGTATCTAATGTATGAACGAGACAGCAAAACTATTATTGTTGTCGAATTATAATAATATTTATTAATTGATAATATTCAGTACATATATATATTACAGTATTATTGATAAAAACATAAAAATAAGCTTTATGATGTTATCAAATTTAGTGTCATAAAGCGGATCATCTGAGGATCTGTTGTCGAATATAGTTAAGTTGTAGTTTATATGCAACAAAATCGACATCTATATCTGTCTACTTTAAACAGGGAACAAAGGAACACAATTATCTACTTCAAAGATCCAAGTAGGTGAGTGGGTCAAGTTAATAATACGGATTTCCTTTCAACAGGATGCAATTAGACGAAGATTAGTCAAGTTAATGTCTTCCGTCTTAACACTACGTGGATGTTACGACACATTGGAAAGATTTAAATATAGATTCTTATTTATTTGTACAATAAAGCTAACGAGCTAATGTTTTGTATTATTACCGACACAAGGCTATTACTTAGCTCCAAACACAGAGAGGTCAATCACCCCTGTCCAATTCCCACCCTAAAATATACCCTTCATGAGGGGATCTCATTATTATACGAATGACGACGGATTTTTGAGGTTATAACCATTAATATGAGGAGTTGTGTTTATAAAGTTCCAGCCATATAGGAGCTTAACCTATGTAGATAGGCACACGATACAATTTGCTAATGTATTCAAATAATAAATAAGTACGGTAAAATACAACATCACGCCTGTATCCGTCGAAGGGGTAGGCAAAGGTGCACTGCACGATACACTAGCACGATGCATTTTTTGTTCCTAATAGACGGCCTATTGCCATTGAACCGGTCACATTTCCCTAATACGAAAGAGCCACCACCATATTCCACCACGCTGGCCCAATGTCGATTGGTGAACTTCACACGCCTTTCTATAGACGTATAGGTTTCCTCACGATGTTTTCCTTCACCGTTCAGCAAGCCGTAATAATTAGGGATGAAACGGATATCCCGTAACTATCCGATATCCGGTATCCGGTATCCGGCCAAACCACTATCCGTTTCATCTCTAGTAATAATTATTGAAAATTACATTCGCACATGAAAATTTCAGAGGTGCTGGCCCGAGATTTGGCGCCCCTTGTGTTCAAGAAGCGTTCTACCAGCTAGGCTAGGCTAACTAGGCTACTACTGTCGAGTATACTTAACAACAAATCGACGACAGAAAGCGGAAATGTAGTATCTCGAAATTTTTGCCTAAATGACTTATTGATATAGAATTGATCAGAGAAAAAGCCGCGTCGAATGAGCCATGTCTCGTCTTGCCTACGACGAAAAAAAATTGCACAGCATTGTTTTTTATTTTTGTTTTATTACGAAGTTGAGAATTTTCTAAATAGTTTTTTGGCTGGATAAAAATTGGATATACGAGATTGGATTGGATATTACAACATTACCGCTTTCTGCCGTCGAAATATAAAACAACCACCAAGTTCCTCCAATTGAATTCTAAATTGATAAATAATGTCTCATCATAATTTTATCTACGTAGATCAAACTTTCGATTACCTATATTTCAACTTCACGACTTATATTGGGACCGCGATCGCCTTGTCGGCTTCAATGTTGAGTTCAATCGAAACATCTAGATCCAAAAGTAGGCACGAATCGGGGTCGTCGACCCTTGCGCCGCCGTCTGGTAGGCGTCTACAACTACACCTTCAATAAAACACATACAAACACTCGATAGCAACACAATGTGCATTATCCATTGCCTGTTTAGTACGGTATTAGTGCCGATACATCGTATATAAAATGATGTAATGTGCATCATTATGAACGATAGCATCGACTGTTTGTGAAGGAAGTGTGGGCGGAATGATGGGTAACATTGAATGTTTGTGCCGTAGAGGTAAAACGAGCATGGAGTCAGCGTATTTTTGTTTATTATTAAAGATATTTATTTATTTAATATAATTAGAACGGTCCGTAAGAAAGTACCAATTACACTAATTATAATAACTATATACACACACGAATAATTATTATGCATCATAAATTTGAAATATTATAGAAAAACACACACATACGTCATTTTTCACAATACCTCACACATGCTGATAAAAAATTCTTCCAGCCATCCGCAAACACATCAACATTCGGATCAGAATCCAGGAGACCGTTGATTCTTTGGAACTTGAATTCGACAAATATTATTTGAAGGAGAGATAGCTATACAACGCAAAGACTATCTTGGACGCTATGAAGCAGGGTCTTTACTCGCTTTTTACTATTTTGATGACCAGTTGGTGATCTACTGGGTTGTGAGAAATAGTCATATGTGATTGTATGTTATTTTTATATCTAACTATCTTTAATCATTTATGTGTACGTGTTTCGTTTTTTTCTGTAATAGCAGTAGTTCAAAGAAATCAAATGCAAACTCCAGGATCCTTTTATCAGTATCTGTTTTTAACCGGTTTAATTGATGTAAAAGAAAGGGCTGGCTGTCTCTATCTTCGACGTTGCAAAGTAAATAATATACATTTATTTTCAATGTAGTGAAAACGCTGACTCTACCTAAGCTTATAATATCTATTTGTTTTGTGCAGTATGTGTGGCTCGATATAATTTATCGGTGCGATGCGACGCGATAATCTTATGGGTTTATAATCGCGTCCGCAGTTATTATTGATAACGTCAGCTTAATTAATGAACAGGGTCATCGGTGATCGCTATCTTGCAAAGTCGAAGCCGTCTCGTCCTTTATATACTTGTAAACATTTCTATACACGTATTACATTTAATGGTCGATAAAGGGTTGATAATAGTGTTTGAATTAGATTCCTAGTCTGCAATACTACTAATATTATAAATGTGAAAGTTAGTTAGTTAGGACAGATGGATGGATGAATGTTTGTTACTCTTTCACGCAAAAAATTCTGAACAGAATTTCATGAAACCTTACTGTATAACATATAGGCAACAATTTATATCGATATTGAATAATTAAAGTCTGCGCGGACAAAGTGGCGGGTAGAAACTAGTAAAGTATATGTATATGTATGTATATAATTAAGTAGCGTGCGTTTGTCCCAATTTATATCTTGAATAGATAATGAAGTTTACAACAAGCCTTCCTTTATGTATTCTATTAAAGTTACAAAGGCCTTGATTGGAACTAGAACACATCGTAAACCGCTTATTGTCTGCCTTATAAATTAACCCACCTTTTGAAGGCGTAAGGATGTAATGAATTTCTGTCCATGTCTCAGTTTACCTACTCTACATGCTTTGTTACCTACTTACATGTCATGTCTTCACTTTTTACATGTCATGTTTTGTTGCTGTCCTATTTTTGTATGTACCTATATACATAAAATTATACACAACGATTTATTAAACGCGACAGAAAGCAGAGTTTATTCGAACCTACCTGAAAAACCCTTACTTATTCGTGCGTACTCTTACTTTAACGAAACACAAAGTCATAGATAAACGATTCCAGAATAATAAATGACACATCACCTCGCCTGTATTTCCCGAAGGGGTAGGCAGAGGTGCACTGCAGTGCGCCCACACTTCGCCGATGTATTTTTGTCCCAACGAAATGCGGGGCGAGCCTATTGCCATTACCGGGCGCACTCTCCCTCAATATGAGGGCGCTTTTTGGGCCAAAGTCCACCAAGCTGGCCCAGTGCGGGTTGGTGAACTTCACACGCCTTTCTATAGACGTGCAGGTTTCCTCAAGATGTTTTCCTTCACCGTTCAGCAAGTGGTAATCATTATTGAAAATAACATTCGCCCATGAAAATTCCAGAATCTACATGATACGAGTATATGATTTTAATAGCTATAATTGATTTTACATCATCAACACCATTAGTAACCAGGCCTGTTTCCACTTATTACACTAGAGACATCTCCCTCGCTCGCTCCAATGCCTGTGTCCTAATTCCGGGAACGCAGAGGCATGCCAACATCGATCAAACTGCCTACAAACAGAAATGGGGCACAGCGGAGCTAAATAAAACTGTCGTGAAATTTCCAAACATACTTTCCAACGCATACCTTTTTGTGTTTAGTTGAGCGATATTTCCTTATAATTTAATGAAGACCTATAACTTTTATTAGCCTTTTTATCTAGTGATAAAAATACCGTGAGTTATCCAAACATTTTAAGGACACTTTCATATTTAATTACTTTTCTAATAGAGAAAAGAAATTACAAAACATGTTACCGTAAATTATGTATTATAAGTTTAAGTTAGTCTGTTTACACGATAAAGCCGTCTGCCCGATAATTAAATGGGTTTAACGAGATGACATGCAGTGAAAGAATAGATTTAATGGCTTACGAGAGTCCTGAAAATCGTTAAAGCCCCGCACATTGGGGTATCGACCCTCACGCGTCAAAATTTTTGCATAAAGATGCATAAAGATTGAATTTCTGTGATAAAAGCCACTCTCCCACTCGTCAAAATTCGCACGCACTGTCGTTGTCATTTCTTTGAAGAATTAACTTTTTCTGTGTCAATACAGTTGTTAATGTGAATTTTTTTTTTGCCCGAGTGCGAAGCCCCAACGTACGGGAGACTTAAAGTGATTTTCCGAATCGCTTCGTTTTTAAAGGAACCCAAACTAACTGCTGTGATGTTATTTAATGCTATTACGAGCGGTAAGGTTAATAGCGTGACCCCAACGTCATCGTTTGACGTGCCTTTCGTTTATTTAACCGTTTTATTAATAACTATATTAACTGAAGCCATTTCACCTGACCCTTGACCCTCTTAGCGCAACATTGGATGATCTGAACGGTTAAAACTTTACGATGCGTATCGTCGCTTTCCTCACTGATTGTGTCGTAAAAAAATAAATTGTTATCTATGAATAGTGTCTTTATCGATTTTGGTATTGAACCGATTTTTTAATGTGAAAGAGTTTTTTTTAATTACGGTAAAATTTTGGCAATTACGCGCGTAATGCTTTTATGATAAAATTTATGACCCACAAAAGGGATGTCATCTGCCATCTTGATCACCTTTATAAAACCAATGTTTATTTAATTTATAATGTGTATCTATTAAATTTGATCTTGCTTCAAATTACTTGACACTGTTGGAGTACGCGCTAATAGCTGGTGCAGCCACTTCTCCCCTTATTCCATAAAATTGTATCATTATGAATGAAAAAAGAAGATATGCAATTGTTATACGATGACACTGTTCGTTTGTTTTCCATAGAATTGGGAGTACAGTAGTTCATCTAGTTATCATATTATTGCTCCTGAAATCCAACGCCAAAAGAATATCTATTCATATTCAAATAAATTCGTTCAACATTGCACCCTCGCTGATAATTTTGCATCCAGTCAGCGCTTATCAATCAATAGTCGGCACTCCACACCGGGAATCCATTGGCCACATGCCAACTGTAGCACTACCATAGTTCTTGTAAGTTTGCTCACGATTCGTCAGTCGCTAGCGCCTACGTAAAATAATACAACAATATCGAGTCATCTGCTAACAGTACTTTTCTCCTTCTTTTATTTGAATTAAAATTGCTATTATTATTAAACAACAACTGTCATAGCTTCTAATCTGTATACCTATCTATAAGAACTAGGTTAATTATAATTCTGTATTTTTTTACTATAAAAAAACGCACTGACGTCAACCCCTTTTAAATAATCGTTTTAACGATTGTTATACATGTAGAGAAGCACTATGGTAAACTGGCGTTATATAATGTTACATGCAAATGTTTTACGCAGACGATAGCGATTGACGTATAAAAACTCATGGTAGTGCTACTGAAGGCTTCAGGGGACCGCACTATTCTTATATGAAAAGCTTCTATCTATGTAGGCTTTAAGGGGATGGGGTGTTGCTATACACTTGGCTAGCTATCACAGACTACATAAGAGTGTTGTTATTAATGTAGCTTTTTGCTTGTTACAAACGCAAGTCACCGATATTTGATTACATATTTGGTTTTCCTACGTAATGAATACTATCGGTTATCGGTTATCGGCTCCGAATATATTTTCATTCCTTTTGGAGTCGAAACCCTAGGTCCATGGGGTCCAAGCACCCAAAATTTAATGAACTTACTCGGCAAAAAATTGGTCGACACAACCGGCGACCCAAGAGCAGGCCATTTTCTCGCTCAACGAGTGGCTCTAGCCATTCAGCGAGGGAATGCAGCCAGCGTCTTGGGTACGCTTCCGCATGGGCCAAATTTTTTACATATTTTATAAATATAATATTTTCTTATTAGTTTGAACTTATTTTATTTTGCATTGTAAATATTTTGTAAATAGTTGTCCAATTATATAATAAAAAAATTTAAAAAAATGAATACTATATTAAAGTAACAAAGTAACCATTAGGCAACCATTAATAGTGTTGGTATACTATAATAAAATACAAATAAAAAAAAAACGCTAATTCACGAGGAAGGCGCCGTACACACGTCAAGACGGGCGCTGGATTTTTTTTGCCAATACTAAAATGAATTTCTATCGTAAAAGCCACAGCAACCACGCGTCAAAATTCGCTCGCTCTGTCATTGAAGTTTTGTTGAAGAATGAGCTTTGTCTATTAGTGAATACAGTTCGTTTTAGTATTTGCAAACATATCGGCACGCGCTTCTTTACACCGCTGTGTGCACGGGGCTTAAAACTAACTGTATTGACTCATAGAACTAATTCTTCAAAGAAATGTCATTGCCGCCGCGAGTGACATTTGATGCGTGTTCGCATGGCTTTTACCATAGAAATTCAAACTTTATGTATATTGAGACAGAGTCCGTTTCGGTATTGGCGAACATTTTAACGCGCTCCTCTTCACGCCCCACCGTGCCCGGGACTGAACACTTTATCAATCAAGACATCTATGCGAGTGGAAACTAAAATAGCTCACCGACTCTTAATTAAAAACTAAGAACGTGTGATTACGAGTCATCATGATAACACCAACAACAGTTGTACCTATGTACGAATTAAGCTGAACACGATGCAACAAATCATTATTTCTGTCGGTATGTGCGGATCGTGTTTGCGGCGAAAATAACTATTAAACTGCGATGTATTTCTCCACGAAACAGAACAGCGTACATTATTGTAATACCCTAACAGATTATATATTGATAAGATTTTCTTGCGAATGTACCTACTAAGCAACATAAACCGACGTATTTTTTATTGCGTTAACTTACAAGTTTGATTTTTTACAGCTCCAAGGGTTTTGCAGACTTGATACCTCCATCCTACACAGACAGGCAGACAGTCAGACGGACAACAAAGTGATCATATACGGGTTCCATTTTTCCTTTTTACGTACGGAACCCTAAATACAACTAAAAGGTAAACAAATTTCTCAGAACATTGAAATAAAACTATTTTACGGATTTTATCGCGTTTATTTGCTATATTATTTTCCCGACGTTTCGGCTGCTTTACAGCAACCATGGTCACGGGGGGACTGAGGTGTGAGACGTCCTGATGTCATAGTTAATAACTGGGTACCCTCATATTTAGTTGTTGTTTGCGGTCCGATCCACGCAGAAAGTGCTCACAGTGTCTTGAGGTCTTGCAATGGTACGCTTGGTTTTTGATTTAATCATATTAATTACTGGATCCCAAGTTGGTGGTAGCACCCAGCCATCTTCCCTATTGAAATTAGGATGTTGGTTAACCTCAACTCGGTAAAAGAAGGTTCTGTCACGATATGTTAACTTGACAATGGCGATATACGATAACGTAAAAAGCTCGCCCCCTATTACATTGGGACCAAAAATACATCGGCGAAGTGTGGGCGCACTACAGTGCACCTCTGCCTACCCCTTCGGGGAATACAGGCGTGATGATGTATGTTTGTATGTATATGTATACGTATGTATGTAAAAAGCTCGCATTCATTTAATTTATCGTACGGTTAGTTTCACTTTACGACGTTTGAGGTCAAATAGCCTTGTAATATCTTCAGACAAGGCGATTCAATTACCAATCGAAGCAAACCGCTCTAAATTCAAATAAGCACCAATAATCGTTATTGTCTTAGGAATCGAATAAAATAAAATCGTGGGACGTTAATCACGACCGCCCGCCGCCATCCGGCCAATCGATTTTAAACGATTGCTCACTCAGTGACAATAATTGATACGGCCGTTTCATTAAACGGAATTAATTCATTCAAAGTGGTACCGTCCGATGCTAGCAAAAAGTGACAGGGGCTCGTGCGGTGTCAAAACGATTTAGAAAGGCATCGTTGTTCAAACATGTCGCGTATAATTATCAGGGATGTTATGAAGCTCCGTAACCGTAACCAAAACTATCGGATATCCGAAATAAAAATTTACCCGTAACCGTTTTCAATAATTTCGGATAGGGGTGGAGTCTAAATGATAGGACCTATATGTTATAAGATTAATGTATTGTTTTTGTAGTCGTGAGTACTGAGATAACGCTTAAAGTAGGTAGCTATTATAATTGCTTGTATGACTGATTGTAAAACCAAATGATAATTTAGAAATAAAGACGGTATTTCACTTTTATAATTCTATTAAAATCTAATATCCGTAACTGAAACTATCCGAAACTAGCGGATAATCAGAAATAATTTCATATCCGAAACCGATATAATATTATTCTTATATCCGTATCCAGATCCGAAATTTCATATCCATAACGTCCCTAATTATTAGTCGATATTTTTTCGAGTCGATAAACGCTGCAAATACGCGACTCTATCTATCTAGATGTCAGGATTCAGGAATGAAATATCGCTATCGAGTATCGAGATGTGTGCGCGCGGACGTGTTCGAAAGCAACAAAGAATGATTGAACGTCTATATTAACTAAACTAATTAACCCGAATTCGTGTGCGCTCTAGTGTGACTGATCAATTATTTGTTTCATATTATTATGCAATTTAGTTCACGATGAGAGGTGAAAGCTTCTTCGTTTTGTACCTTTCACAATGGCGGATTTGAATTAATGACTTTTGGAAGGGTATTACGATAAAGTATTATTGTTAGAAATATAATTGTAACGACTGTATTAAACTTTTATACGTTATTTAAAATTCATTATAAGAGCTTTCATTATATGACAGCTAAATCTTTATAATTTAGCTATCGAAATATCGCAGGTTATGAAAGTAAACCATATAATTTAATTATTACTCCGTTGTAGTATTCATAACGCAATTAATGACAATATCTTCGAGTTATTATTACAAAGAGAGAGAGAGTTTTCTAACATATGACAGTTAGACACGTCCAATTTTGTATGTGACTTTGACGTCGACGCAATTAGCGTCATGACATCAATGGTACCAATTTCGGTTTATCACGTTTTTCACACATTTAGGCATCTGTAATTTGTGATATCATTGGACAACACAAACATTAACTCATCTAAAAAAATTCTATATGGACCGATAAACATGTTACTACTATTATTATTGCAATCACGAAGTTCGGACTTTTGCTATATCGGAACCAATTAATTAAATATAATGTAATCATAGCTTTAAACAGACGTCCTATTATAAATCGACGATCATATAATCGGTACTGTTTCGACTCGGAATCGAGAACTTGGTATCGTTGTCGAGATCTTATCTAGCTACGAGATATCCAAATGAGTGGTGACATTTGCATAGAAGAATTATAAAATGAATTTATTGAGCGGAATAATCAACAGACTAGAGATATACAAACTGTATAAACAGATGATTTCAAAAGATAACCAAGTAAAGTTTTGTTGAGTTTATGCCTACCGCCACTGGGGCGTCCACATTTGTGCGTAATTTATTTTGCTGTACCGAAACAAACTGTATTGTCTCATAGAAAAAGTTCATTAATTAACTAGATGACACTGACCGCGCGAGCGAATTTTGACGCGTGGGGGCGTGGCTTCTACCACAGAAATTCATTCTTTATGCATATTGACACAGAGTCCTTTTTGGTATTGGAAAATATTTTGACGGGGACTTAACATTCTTAAACTAAACGACACTGACAGCGCAAGCGAATTTTGACGCATGAAGGCGTGGCTTTCACCAGAGAAATTACATCTTTATGCATTCAAACAGAGTTTGTTTTAGTATTGGCAAAAAAAATGATGCGCAAGCGACGGCGCGGTTCAGTCTGTTAAAAACAGTGGGATTAGCACGCATGTCAAGAATAACAAATAAGCATAAGATTCGGTGACATAGACTTGGCATAGTAGCATGTGCCATGTGCATAGTAGCATGTGACATAGTAGCATCAATCAATAAATTCATATTTTATTTAAAAAGATATTCTATTAATAAATTTGCTCATAAAAAAAATTACCTATTGAGTACATGTAATAAAAACTAAAATATAATAAAAGAGAAATTGATCATGTATACATATTCGTATAGGTATATAGGTATGGAATAGGTACCTACCGTGTTTAGAATATTTGAAGCGGCTTATGTAGCAAGATATCTTATCTAACCAACTTCCGCAAAATTAGACAGCTTATGTGCCTAATGAGATTCTCATACATGACTGTTCAAATTAAAAAAAAAAAGGTGTAATTGAATTATTTATGATCATATTAGCCTAATTCTGTACCGGTGGTAGTACAAAGCCTAGCCGCGCTTCAACATTTTTCGCCGCTCCAAAACAAACTGTATTAACTCATGGAAAAAGTTCATTCTTCAACTAAATGACACTGACAGAGCGTGGCGTGGCTTTTACCACAGATATTCAATCTTATTCATATTGGCACAGAGTCCGTAATGGGACTGGCATTTTTTTTACGCGCGAGACCCCAGTCTACGGGAGGCTCAAAGCAAATGGGAAACGAACGCCTTTTATTGACGTTGATGACATTACATCAGTTTTTATTGTAAAACTTTCGTTTTTTTAGGGTTCCGTACCCAAAAGGTAAAACGGGAACCCTATTACAAAGACGTCGTTGTCCGTCCGTCCGTCTGTCACCAGGCTGTATCTCATGAACCGTGATAGTTAGAGAGTTGAAATTTTCACAGATTATGTATTGCTGTTGCCGCTATAACAACAAATACTATAAAACAGAATAAAATTAATATTTAAGGGGGCTCCCATACAACAAACGTGATTTTTTTGCTGTTTTTATAGATTTTTTATTTATATAGCTTACTACTATCTTTACAGGGAACCTAATACGATAGAGTAGTGACTTAAACTTAAAAGTAACACAATTGTACGGAATAATGGTACGGAACCCTTCGTGCGCGAGTCCCACTCGCACTTGGCCGGTTTTTTTTATAGATGGATCGATGGTTGCACAATTTGGCAGAACGAATCCAACGTCAGTCATCGCAATCAGGAGTTATGAGGAAAATTACTACAAGAGTCCGCTTAATCCGGCGTATCTGATTTTACGGGTTTCATGCCGTCAATGGTTTTTTATTTGTTCGTCATTTTTACTTCCTGTAAAGATTTTACGAGTAGATATAACAATTGAATCTGATACTTTCGCAATTATTAAAAAACATATATTTAAATTTACAAAATAAAACAATTTTGTATGCGCATAGGCCAATGTTGTATTCCATGAATCACATTTAAATACATTTGAAAGTGGAACAAGACGGTCAAGACATAATAGGCCGTAATAATAGGTCGTATCTTATTAGTTCAAATGAAATGTAGAGCTTCGCTTTCGCTATCATTTCAAGGGAAAGAAAGAGTTCGGTAGTCATCTGAGTCATCTTTTCTCTAAATTCACGTTGGTAATTGACAAACGTATTAATAAACTATTAAGTAACCATAGAAAAATGTATCCTTACAATATTTCAATTTCGAAGGTATAAAAAACAAAAACAACAAAAAACCGCCATCTTTTAAATCTTGACAACAATTTTATTTACTTGAATTGATTACTGCCATTAATTTATATTGGCAAAATACCTATTAATTTGTGGAGAAGCCATTCCTCATATTATTTAACTAGTGGCCCGTCTCGGCTTCGCACGGAAGGATTTTTTTTAACATTTTGGGGTAAATAAATATAGCCTATCTTACTCAGTGATATAGAGCTTTCTAACGACAAAAGTATTTCTGAAATCGGACTAGTAATTTTTTTTGTTTATTCCATAGATTATATTTAGTACCATAGATTATATTATTTTAAAATTTCGTAAAAAATCAACAGAAAAAAAAATCTCACGTGTATCTAATAATAAAGCTGTGTTCTCACTAGCTAGACGTCTTCTAATAATTTGTAGGTAATGTAATGCGAGTTGTTGTCGGCAGTCGGCACGTCTGTCTGTCGCCACCTCTGGCCCGGACCCGGAGCGTGATTAACATGTTGCGGTTATGTACACTCGTACTTACTAACAACGCGATTACAGCTAGAAACTAAAGGCCTACACAAAATGTGAATTTCTAAACCGACTGCCAACGAGTTATTTTATCCAAGAGGGAGCTTTTTCTAACATTTATTGTTTGACACGTGCAATTTGGTGTATGACTTTGGCATTTACTTACGTCAAATTGTCTATGACATAGACTCTATGTTCAGACCTCCGAGTAGATAGAGTTGACATAAGAACTTAAATCTTCGTACTATGCGATTTATATGAGAATAGGATCGACTTTGCGCCATATTGTGATGAACGAAAACGAATTATGACTTTAAATAATTAAATATTATATTAAGACAATTTACGACTAATATAACCTTTTTATTTAAATTCGATGTAAGACTATTATTATTGAAATGCAAATAAGTTTTTTGCAAACCATACTTTTCAAGTGACATTTGACAGATAGAGGTTATTGATATTCCTATTCCTATTTGGATCGCACTTTTAATGCTCTGAGCGATATTTTGAAAGTTGACAATAGGCTCGCCCCCTATTACATTGGGACCAAAATACATCGGCGAAGTGTGGGCGCACTGCAGTGCACCTCTGCCTACCCCTTCGGGGAATACAGGCGTGATGATGTATGTAATAATGGTTTATATGAAATCCGCCATCTTAGAATTAAGATCAAGTAAGTACGAAACAAACAATAAAACAATCAAATTCTAATATGGCGGAAAATTTGCGCAGTTCGGGCTCCTTAGGGCCGCTCCTTAGTATATACGAGCTCGATGGTCGAGACGTGTAAGACTCAATCAGGCATCAATGAGGATAATTAAGGCGTTACTATTCAGGGACGACTTTTTGAAAAAAGATATCCATACTTTTTTTGCTAAATCATGTTTTATGGCCAGGTTGCAGGTCGAACCCGATACCTTTCGGTAACGAGTAGGGCCCCTCTAACCTCTAGACTAGACTATTAGAGCTTATTTTAATGTAAGACATTTCAATCGTGTCAAGTTAAAGCACATTACAAAACCATTGCGACGATTATCACGTCTTTCGTAGTCAGAAAATATTATCTTACAGAGCCCAAATTGAACCCTCAACTACCTCTGAACCGAACGAACGACGCTCAACTCCATACCAAGCGGCGGTTAATAATTATTTAAAATTACAAAACTTTTGATTGAGGCATACTTGTCTATAGTAAATTAACATCGAGCCTGCCTATTCAAACCGCAACCGTTGCAATAAGCACCGTGGGAACTGGAAACCGGCACGTCCATTTCGATTACTTGCAAATTGCACGCTAACCCTGCGGACGCAGTCGCGAGGAGGCAATGAAAACGTACGCGGCGGACTAGAGGCGTGCCCGATGCCTGACTCCTTACAACCACCTGTCTTGAAGCAATATTTTTAGGGTTCCGTATCTAAAAATGAAAAAAGGGTCCCTTATAGGATGATCACTTTGTTCTCTGTCTGTTTGTATGTCTATTTTGCAGTCTTGTTTGCATATATTTTAATCAAAGAGGTATCTTAAGAAATTATCTTCTCTCTCAAATTAAAGCAATTACAATCCACGTACAAAACAACAACGATGAAATTTAAATACGCTCAATAGAAATAAACTGAATAGAAGACTATTTATACAGAAATAAATAAAACATGAAAATATATTTTCATTCTATAATTTCAACTTAAAGGACACGTGTGAAGTAATATTTTTAAACTGAGAGAAAACGTTTTTTATGATAATTACAAACATAAAGTAGTAATCATGGTAGGCGATTAACCTAGACTGTACTATGCTTTAAAAAATAATAAACTAGAATATTTATTCTGCTCACGCAAAATATAACATGATAATCGCGTGAAGACATACTCCATTATCGTAAAGCTCAATTTTATTACGTAGACAGCGTATCACGGTTGAAACGAAAAAGTGTAGTAAAACACGCCAATAATCGTATGAATTCGCATGTTGGTTCACTTTCGTTTGATATGTGCCGAATATTAGGAAGACCTAACAAAGTTGACGGTTGTACAGCAATGAGTATAAAATCTTGCATCTGAACTTTCGCACACAACAGTAGCCCTGACTCTTACAACAATAATATCAACAGATATATAGTTTTTAGGAAAGGAGGGAAGCAAATTTGGCGCAAGGTAAGGTACAAAGCATTTTTGTTTACACGAAAAGTGAAGATTTGTACTACCGCCAACCGTGCTGATTGCACCTTGAACTAAATTAAAAATGTCGCGATTGTGTGATTATAATGCCATATTAGCTTCAAGTAATCAAGTTCAATCCTCCTAGGTCCTTCCATAAGCAAGATCCTGAATTTCCACGTCCTTCCCAGAAGTTCTCAGAGCCAAGAAGCCTGATTTCAGGATGATATTAATCACACGAATACCAGCAGCCTAATTTATAAGACATTCGTATTATTGCGTAACACAATAATAACCAGAATAAACTGCAGATTATTACCAAATTCGCATGTTTCGGTCGACTCTCGCATGCCACCGCCCCATGTATCATCGGTTATAATCGCGTGATTGACGTATTTACGAGTGGCTGTTGCGCAGTGACACCGACATGCCATAGCGGCATGGTGGTTTGCCATTTTCAATTTGGGACGGCCTTTGATATACGGTATATTGAATTATTATATTCCATATCTAGTATGGTACAAAATTACACTATATAATTACCAATCTGAAAGTGATTCAAATCGACAAACGCCATATTGCGGATTTTGGTACGAAACAACTCATTTGAATAAAACACATCAGCGATTCGCCCCATGGTGCGAATAATTTGTGGGGTGAAACGCCGCATTACCCGATCACAGTATGGGTCTATATATATTTAGTGGGTATTCTATAGTTACATATGTATGTGCGGGGAAATAGCGAAACGTGTATTGGCCGGCAGGATTACCTCATTTCCACACAGTAGGAAATAGAATTCTGATTGGAAAAAGCAAGCCCCTGTGCAACGAAGTCAGAATAAAACGACTAGACCGATGTGTTTTTTTTTTTTTGTCGTTCTTATACATGGTTAATTAAAAAAAGAATATGCAGTTGATAAGAAGGTCACTTACTCAGAAAAAAGTATTAGAACTATATCGTCAAATGCTTAAAAACATATAAGACGAATAAGCGGTTGAAGTAATTCTTGTCTTGCCGCGTTGCCTTTACTACGAGTATCCACGTCAATGTATAAAGATTTAAACTAATCAACGATCGCTCGGAGAAGCTTTGAACATCCGACCGCCTCATCGGACATCTGTCCAGTTCATCTTCACGACTCGGAACACGGACCGATTATCGCGATATCACAAATTGAATGCCAACAAATAATTTACGATGGAGTAAGTAATCGCCGTAGGTTGTGCACTGGAGTTTATATTCTAGGCTCTACCACTAAGGTATTTAAAATGTTTTTTGTTTGTATTGAAATTGATTTTTTTTATCCATTAGTACGACAATTATTTATACTTAGAGCTGTTCTGCAAACTCACACTCACTTAAAAAATAGACCTGACTATGATATTATTTCCGGTAAACGTATGTTCAGGATCCCTATCCCACGAACTCTATCTCTTTTAGCCAGGCGCTCACCCAGTTTTATCTATCCATACATATACAATAAAATTAACACCACATGTAACATTAAAGACCTAACCAAATTCTCATGTAAAAAAGCCGTAACAGATTTTCTTCTGAAACTATCATACTCTGAAACAGAAATGTTACTGTACTCTTACCATTCATAAAATGTTACCGCTGCAACATACACACACACACACACACACACACACACACGCACACACACACACGCACACACGCACACACATACACACACACACTCATACACGCATACACACACACTTTTATAATGATTTTTTCTTAACTACCATTTTAATTTTCTTTATTTTTAATTCCTTTTATGTGCCTACTCAAGCACACACAGTTTTCTCACATGTATGTACTCTCTCTACGCAGAGGTACTTAATTATAGCCTTTTAATTTTTAATTTTAAGTTTTAATTTTACAATTACTAAGATTTCTACATTTAGCCATGTTTAATTGTGTTTTGGTTCCCATGATACAGGCTCACGCCTAGTTTGGGACCGCTGTAAACCTCTTTGTATTAGAAACTTATGATAATAAACAATTTTGAATTTTGAATTTGAATTTGAATTTCAATAAAATACTTAAAAACATCCCAATTTTCACAGAATATAGGTAATAGGGCTGGATATGTTAGTTGAATGAAAGCTGATGAAATAAGAGAATGAGAGTTGATGGCCTAGCTAAATAATTAGACAAGAATTTTAGTATAATTATAATTATTGTACAGTTTAAGGTATAGAAGTTGAGCTACTGAGTAAAATTGTCCCATGGGTTTCTCTCTATCATAACAGGATTGTTTTATATTTCAACTTTTTTTTTTTTATTAGATAGGGAGGCAAACGAGCAGACGTTTCACCTGATGGTAAGTGATCAACGCCGCCCATGGACACCTGCAACACCAGGGGCATCGCAAGTGCGTTGCCGGCCTATAAGGAATGAGTAGGCTCGTTTCTTGAAGTTACCTTTGTCGCATCGGTCCGGGAACACCGCTGCAGGAAGTTACCCCTTTGAAACGCTGTTTAAAGGAGTTTGAGGGGGTGGGGCAGGTTAGGGGAATGGAATATAACCTATAGTATAGATAGTTACCCCCCGACGATATCTGACACCCACGTTCACGTTGCGCCGCGGCGACATATACCTAATGTAAGGACAGTAAAATACTGTCTACAGTATCTAAATCTACATACCTACCGCATTGATTTTCTGTAACGATGGACTTAGCTTTTGAAACGTACCTGGAACAGAAAAACAAAAATTGTTAGTCAAAAGTCCTATTTTTTTAACCGACTTCAAAAAGGAGGAGGTTTTCATTGTGCTATGTACATTGCTACTAAGTTCGGATTCCGATAATAGAGAAACACCCGTATCGCTAACGTACTGTTAACGTTGTTCAAGACTGTTACTTTAAAATGGGTTGTAAGTAACGCTCCCGTTGCCTTTTACCCGTCGATACTCGTTCTTCAGTACGAATAATTATCGCTTTCCTCGATAACAATTCATTTATAATTTAAAAAAAACACATATAATATAATTATTTTGCAAATTATTAACCATTGAGTTTCCTGCCTATTATTTTTCATGAGAAATGCATTCCGAATGAGTGATACATCATAAAAAATCAGATTTTGATTATTTACCTTACCCACCTCAGTTAATTCCTGTTAATTCCTGAGTTAATTCCTGATCATTTATTTTCTAATTACATAGATGTAATCAGAAAATAAATGAGCAGAGAAGCAACCCCTATAGAACCGCATTTGCTCCACATAATAAGAATGCAGTGAAAACACACAACTCTATTTACCATGAATACGCTATCATGTTTTACATATCACAATTTCACAAAAACGTTTCCCTTATTTACATACTGAAATGTATTCACGAGATGCATAGGCAATACAACCGCGATATCGCTCGTCAATTTGCCTCCACTTAGATGTATGTCGTGACTTTCATTAGTGATTTTATGTTTATCACCTTCCTGGTATACTACATTATTTTCTACCAATATTTAATAACGATTAAAAAATAATTTCACTTTCTTTTTAAACCCTTTTTTGGCCTGGAGGCTCTTATCTTTCCAAACTGTCAGATTTGTCGGGCAAATGATATCACATCGACCTATGTCTAGAAATCAAAGCTCAATGTATGATGTAAGGCAATCGTTCAGCAAGTCTGCGAGCGAATTTTGGGCCTGTAAGTCTAGCGCGTGGGTAATTACAATACACCTAATTACAAATCGTTCTGGTCAGTCGGAGACAGCTAATCGCGACCAGTGGGCAAGACGCTGGAAACGGTACCGCACCGCGCAACGGTCTCGCTCTGAATCATCGGGAAAAAAGAGAGCCGATGACCGGAGAGACTTTAATGAGATCTGATGCTCTACCATGAGTATCACGATTTACGAATTTACGCTCGCGTAAAGCGGCTACCATACAATTATAGAGTCTCTAGCCCATACCCTTTCATAGGAAATGTATTCAAAATTATAGTCTTGAATTTTTACTGCAAATTTTACGGTAACGTAATGTAAAAGTTGATATGAATAAAATAGTTCTGAGTCTCACTATGTCTATCTGTTCAGTCACGAGTTTATAATAATTATCGTTGTCAATAAATCTTAGGTCTTATTAGAAAATAAACTTTAAGAGATAGAAATATGACTTGAAGTCTAGTGGTTTATATCAACTTACCTACATGGAAGTAATGGCGACGTTAAAATATTTTTACAATCGTTCTCATTACATATTTATCTAAAGAATGTTCAGGTAAAAATAATATATCATCATAATATCGCGATAAGTGTTTAATTATGACAGTTATTAAGGAAGTAGAATTGAGAACTGTCATGTTAATTCAAAATAATTGGTCGCAATAAATAAGTGAAGTGACAATAAATCCTCGTGTGTCCACTGTTGCGTCAAAATTCGAGCGACCAATTTCTTGCCCATACCAAAACTAACTGTGTCGACTCATAGAAAAAAGCTCATTTTTCAATGAAATGTCATGACGATACGATCTATATAGGGCATTACTTTTTATCTATTATTACTTCGAAAAACCGGCCAAGTGCGAGTAGGACTCGCGCACGAAGGGTTCCGTACCATTATCTATAAAATCAGCAAAAAAATTAACGTTTGTTGTATGGGAGCCCCCTTAAATATTTATTTTATTCTGTTTTTTAGTATTTGTTGTTATAGCGGCAACAGAAATACATCATCTGTGAAAATTTCAACTCTCTAACTATCATGGTTCATGAGATACAGCCTGGTGACAGACGGACGGACGGACGGACAGCGAAGTCTTAGTAATAGGGTTCCGATTTTACCCTTTGGGTACGGAACCCTAAAAAGTAGCTTCATAATTTGCATGAGCCATACAATCTTCACTAACGCTATTATCACAGACTTCTGGTACACCCTGTATACTGACATAATCAGTACAGTAATATAATCGCAGATCTTTCAATTGCGTTCTGCGAAATACAAGCAAAATCTACTTCTGTCTGATACAAAGCACTATTGTTCTAATACGAGATGTGCCATCCGATTGGCAAGCATCTCCGCATAAACAGGGATCGAGTACATCCGATCTCGCAATGAAACACAAATCCAATGGAACGGCAGCCATCGAGACGATTATCGATTACGACGCTCCTATTTTTTAACGGGAAAGTGTGAAATAATTACTGGGGGCCCGATGAGCGTGACCGGCTCGTTGTTCAAGCACGGATATAGATTTAACACGGATCCAATGGTTAACGACGATGGAAAGTATGAAATCGCAAAACAAATCGATTGAGGAAAATAAAAATTATAATTTTTCTGACACCGTTTGAAATCGGTATGAAATATTTACTTATGGACCTCGTTAGGTTAGAAAAAAATAATAATAAACAGCGCAGTCATAACGGCATGTCGGTATGTCGCGGCTGGGACCAAAGGGATCCGTGTCGAGTTCTCGCGCGTTCTCGGATGCATCCAATTACGTCCCTATTCTGTCAGGGATATGACCTCAAAAACTGTGTTAAGCTACTTATTAACCGTTTACGTGACAACTTTATCGTAAGCTGAAGGATTACCTTTGGTAATAGCGATCATTCAAACAGCGACGGCTATAAAAAATGTAAAGATTTGAGATTTAAAAAAATAACAAATATAGGGTTATTTTATTGTACACAATTTGGACAAACTGGTCTTGAAGGTAATTTGACAATACGAAATATACAAATGCTGATACATAACGATCATGAGAAGGATAAGAATATATTTAGTTTAGTGTAGTTTTGTTAAATGCCAATAAAAGTAGCATCAATATTACGTAACCGTCTCATTTAAATATTCTGTAGTTACATTATGTAACCAATTAGCGATTAATTTCTCATATAAGTGAATGTAAATTCTTTTGGGAAATAAAGTTATCTTAACCACATAATTATATTTTTAGTAAAAAAAATAACAGCTCCTAATTTAATCGACATGATTCAGAACTAAAGTGACTTTGACATGACTACCACTATCAATGAATTGTAACTTCTGTTTAGTTTCATATTTACTGTTTCCTGTTTGTTGTTTCGTTTTATAGGTTTTTTTTAACTATCCTAAGTATATTTACCGTCCACTTTAATATGGAAGTTTTGTTGTTTAATGTGTTTTTTTTTGTTTACTCAACAGTACATTCTTATTACAAAATTGAGTTTTCTCATTATTATCTTGTAAAGTTGAGACTTTAAGGAGACTAAGGAGTATGGTGAGCCATAGAATGTCACCGACCGATCAAGTGTTTCACATACTCTGTGGGTGGCAAAATCATCGACTAAATACAATGGAGGCCATATCTTTTAAAAAGTAAAGTGAAGTGAACTTCTATAAATAAGGGATTTAAAAATGTTAAAATCCTCTCTCTGTGGGGTTTCATTCCGCGTGTTCGTGTGTGATATCTGTTCAATCTCCATGTGACAGATTCTCATGTCACAGACATTTAATAGTCCGGCGAGTCTCTGCTCAATGTCCACATGTGGTTGCAGTACATTCAGGTGTTTGCTGGAGAGGTCACCGCGATATATCACTTGTCTCATGCGGGGATCATAAAGTGTAAGCTGATATACAACGGCAAAATTTTACATCAAACTAAGTATACTTAGTAGCACGATGGATTGAAATTCGCGCGTCAAAATTTATGCCAGTACTAAAACCACTCCAAAGTACAATAATTTATATTTAGCTTCGGAGTAATCGTTCGGGCAGTCAGGGACGGTCTTTACTTCAATCAAAATGTTACCATTTGTTCAAATCGAACAAAGAACAGCGTGCAGATACACGTAAACGTTCAACGATGACCTTAAAAACAGAATAGCTTCAATATTTAAGAAAGACAATGCAATACTCTGTCAAGCACACCATAGCGTGCTTTTGGCAATTTGAGCTGAATAGTTACTAACTTAGGAGTTCGAACTCCTAGTATATCAACAAGCCATTAATAAGATATTTTTGAATATCGACTTTAAACGTATCTGCGTATAAATAATACGTATCTTATGACGCAAAATACACGCATCAGTCGTCTTAAATACTTAATTATTGTTTGCTAAGAACAGAAGGCAACAATTGACGAGGAACATCGTAGCAGCTGTGATAAGTTTATTTGTGTGCCTACTTAACTCAGTTCTAGGTACATTTCGTGTTTGTCATTTGAACAGATGGCCCATTCAAAAAATAACTATTAACGGCCTTGTTGTAATCTGAAATAGACCGGAACGTAAATGAGATTGATTGATGAAATCAATAACATGTTTTGACGAAATTTGAAATTACTCCCTTGTTGCAGTGAGCACGTAATCAACTAACCAAGCATCACTCAAATATAACCTAACATTTTTAAATTTGATAAGTATCTATTTATTTGATGATAAAACAAACGTGTTAAAGGGTGACGGTAGGTTTGTGGGTTTTTTTTGCAGATTTTCAACTAAAGCTAATGTTAAATTCAACGTATAAAATTAATTTAAAAACTAATAACAATAAAATAAACAGTTATTAAAGTAAGATGAAAGACAACAATACTCGACTTATGGAAAATATACTCTGTTTACTTTGGAATAAAGAGCTTTGTATGGTACAAACAACGTATCCGTTCTAGAGCTACGATTTCAAATAGTATAAGCATCAAACTTATAAGTTTATAGCACACTTCTTTGCGTTAATTCAGAAGTTCAAACAGTCAATAGTAGATATCTCATTATTCAAACCTAACCCCATACAAGCTCCAAGGTCTGTCGTTACAAAGCTTATTCTCGACAATTAAACGTCTCTCGATCTCGTGACTCGGTGCTCATGCAAAGGGGTTTCGTGATTTTTTTCCATTTCTCCAATGTCACGTGATAACGGGGCCAGGCACCGGGGTCGGGGCCCACGACACGCGTCATGTCAATAAGGGCGCATCGTCAATTTGTTTCGTGCCGTTTTAAATATTTTAGCGATTGTGCATTTTTAAAAGGTCATCATATTGAAAGTGGTAGGGTTACGATGTTAAACCAAAAGTAACCTTATTCTTATGGTAGGTTAAGTATTTATTCCTTTGAAGTAGGAACATGCACATTCTTTAAAGTTATGTCAAGTGTTTGGTAAGCAACCACCAAGTTTGTTACATAATCATCGCACTATTTAGATCAGGTTTTTTTTCAGTCAGTTTTTTCAGTTCAGTCATTTTTAAGCCTCTAACAATTTTCCATTGATACATAAAGCACAATTATATTCCGCAGAAACACCACGTCCATTCGTTCAGACAAAAACAAGACGTGAATAGCGTTATGTCACAGTGACTCAATAACGAAATCAATTGAGTCCAAAATATTGTTTAGAAAAAAAATGGAGCGATAATAATAAAGAGGCATGATAGAGTTGTGATGAAATGTGACACGCTGCCTTTGTGATGCATAACAGTGACCTAATTTGAATTTTAATAAAGCATGTAGGTATATTTTGCGCCGTCACAGCCTACAGCAACTATCTAATATCCATCTATAAATTGCTGTTCGTTAGTCTCGCTAAAACTCAAAAACGACTTGACCGATTTGAATTGTTTGTTTTTCTGCTTGAATACAGGAGTAGAATAAAAACAATTAAATAAAAGATAATTAATTGTAAGGTATACAAAGTTCGCCGGGACATTAATTAAATTAATCAATATCACCAGAATATACCTACTATGTGTGGGATTAACTAAGCAACCCATATGCAGTCAGGGTAAAATTTTACCAATGTGCTTAACATAGAATAAATAAATGATACCGCAGCCACCCAATAGTGTAAGCCGAAATTTAAATCAATAGAACATGCAGTCGTCCAGTTAATTTAGATATTTTATCGGTTTTCATATATAAATAGTTGACGGCATCTGGCTAACACATTCTGCTCTTATTACCTATAGGATTTGCAAACTCTTGCTACCATGCCGAATTAAATATCGAACGTCAGTCAGGGGTTGTCAACCTTGGCTGAGCACACCGAAATAAACATTTTATGACAGGAAAGTGTTACTATGTCAATGAACTCTACCTATTTAATCTATGATAGTGTGCGTTGCTTTGATTACTTCTTGGCTATTTATGAATCAATTTGTAATCGAAAAGTGCTGAAGTATTTCAATAAAATATAATTCGATTATCAATACCAATATAATATTATTTAAAAGTGAAAATAAATGCATATTTTAAGTATCACCGAACTGCATTAAGTCAACGTTGCCAATTTAGAAATAATAAACAAATAGCTAAAAGTTAAAATACTCATGAAATACGAGCACTTACCTATAAGACTGCAATGAAGTCAATTTGTACAAGAGTTGATAACCTTACTTTAATAGACATCATAAATTAAATTATTTATTAGAGACAACAAACAACAGTACATAAAAATTAACAAAGGGTATTACAAAAAGTTATCCAAACACAGTACAGTCCACGGCGTTGTCCACGGATTAATTACATAAAGTTGCCGCAATATAGACTAATATTATACAAATAAGTAAACATAACATTATATTGTAACAAATTATAACAAAAGAAACATAGAAAGAAAGAAAGCAAGAAAGAAACAAATAACATAACATAGAAAGAAGAGTAGATACCAAACTTATAAATCATTATGGTAAAAAAAATAATTTATGTTAGGTTACAACTAACAATGTATGTATGCGTATTTAATTCGTCAGGTCGCTACATAAATATTCCAGTCCCAGGCAATAAAACCGGAACAATAATATTTGTTTTATCTTGAACGTTTAACGCGAGGTGGTAACATCCAAATCATTTCCATCGCAGCTATAATTAGAAGTAAGCAGTGCTTTCACTACATGGTTGATGTCGATACTTGTGAACTTAATTATAAAGAAAAAATATCGATTATCTAAAATTATAAAAAAATAATACTTTGTTTTGTGTAGATTAGTTTCTACCCAAGATGGCTTGACAAAAAATCATTCAATTCGGTCCAGCCGTTTAGGAGGAGTTAGCTTACAACGATAAGTGGTATTGATTTATATATATATAGATATTCATGAGTCAAAGTCATAAGTAATCAAATTTATTTAGTCTCCCGAATAATAGAAGAAATATCGGAATTGGATAAAATATTGTTGAGAACAAGTATTCGTTATCAAAAAGTATCGAGTTCCAATAACAAGACAGTTACGTCCCTAGCATGTATCTTGCATCAACTAGCGTCTAGTTCTATGTCTATTTCTGTAAGTGCTGACGACCCCTGCGCGGGCGCAACACATATGGCGATGCAATGTTCCGCTTCCAAACTATCTACCTATCCTGTTTAGAGTTTACGTTCGTTGGCTATTTTAAGACTCCTATCGAATCTTAATAACCGTAATAATCCCCCTGTCAGTGGAGCCCCCTGTAAGTGGAGTAAAGTGCAATGTTTGAGTTAGGTTAATGAGACAGAGGTGCACTGCAGTGCACCCAAATTACACCGATTTTCTTTTGGTTCCAATGTTAAGGGCCATATTTCGATTATCGAGTGTGACGTTTTCTGATAACGTTCTGGATATATTTACTTATATAATATGAAAGTAAAGTTTTTCTTGATGGTTCATCTATAAAACTAATAAGATTCTGCTTATTTTATTGATAGACCTACACCAACCCGTGTATAATTACAAGTAATATATAAAAAAAATACTTCAACTGAGATTAAATTTCTAATATTTCTTTTATTATATTATGAAATATTTTTTTAATACATCAACGTCATCCACCTGCCTATCGAAGCATACAAACTCACTTAAAAGTGGCACTTTCTCCACAAAAAAATATCGAAACAAAACAGGCGATTGATCAAACTGACAGTAGGTACTCGCAAGTAACGAGAGGCTCTTCAATAAAATCCAAAAACGTCCGATAGGTAACCCGCGCGACCCCACTTCGCAGACTTTCACACCGATAATGCTCCACGAAATTAGGTTTTACTCACAAAAAATGTTATTCATGTGCGGAGGTGTGCGTAATTGTAAAGACACACATAGGCAGTGCGATAAGTTGAACAAGGGGTTTGCAAACTACTTTCCGATATTCAAATGTTTTAGAATAAATACATAAAGGATGTTTTAGCGATTTATTATAAAAAAAATAAAAAAAATATTATTAGCCCAATAAGTGTGTTGCCGAATCTACTCAATCGCACTTCGATCCGATAGTAGCATATAAGGAAATCAAAATGTAAATTTTACAATTTGTTAGTGCTCACATAGGCTTTCGAGGTGCATGCGAAAGCGATCCCGTGGTGCCCCGATATAAGCAGAAGATGGTACACCGTCGGTTTTTAGTGGGTATACGGCCTTCTGCCGGGACTCCCACATAACCCTGTTACTTCCCCCGAGGTGGCAGGGCATCCATAAAGGATTTACCGAGGTAAAAAAAAAGTGCCCACATAGGCTTATACAAAATAAACTATTTAACTTTAACTTTGACGACTAATCCGATCGAAGTATTAGGTACTCAAATCTTTACCATAATTAAATAGTTCCGTATTGTAGAGTCGTGGATAGAAATGTATAGTATGAATCCTTTTTGATCTATTGCAGATTAAATCCAAAAACATTTTATATTACCTTTTAAAACACCCAAATTTATGAATTATATATTTATCTTTAGTTCTTAACTCTCTAACTTTGTGGACTGCTTTAATACCATAACATGGCGATACTGTTTCATGTAAAGTGCAAATTAAATCTGAATAACACTTATAAACCGAAACACGCTATTGTAGGTGTTTTGTATGAAGATTTAAATATTTATACATTTGGGATTAGTCTCTAGAATCTCGTCAACATTAAAATGAAATTCAAAATATTAACATCATGGTAATAACATGATCGAAGGTTTAATTTTACATCACATCATCATCACGCCTGTATTCCCCGAAGGGGTAGGCAGAGGTGCACTGCAGTGCGCCCACACTTCGCCGATGTATTTTGGTCCCAATGTAATAGGGGGCGAGCCTATTGCCATTATACCGGGCACACAGGTTTCCTCACGATGTTTTCCGTCACCGTTTCTTAGCAAGTGATAATCTCAGATGAAAATGAGATTCGCACATGGAACCCAGAGGTGCGAGCCGGGGATAGAACCTGCGCACTTTGATTGCAAAGCGAGCGTTCGACCACTCGGCTACCACTAATTTTTAATTTTGTGCAAATAATTCCTTTTCAAACAGTACATCTGTTACGCCAGTACTTTTCGGGTGATGGCGACGTCACGACACGTTTGTCTCATCGGCTGATTATACGAGACGAGAGTGAAAGTGCAAAAACGTTTCAGGGAAGCCAATTATATTAAATGTCTATAATACAGTCTCTTTTGTTGAATTAATTATTTCATTACTTACTGTATTGTATTAGTTTTTATTCGTGACTCCGACTGCATTAGCGGCTTTCTAGCCGCTCGTTCTTTTGTTTGCCAAAACACAAATGCGAGAATCGTGATATTTTATATTGTATATTTTAACATCAAACAGTGAAAGTTTGTGTCATATTACTTTATAATGCCCGCAAATGAAATATGTAACTCATTACAGTATACTGGGCGTTAACAACATCTTAAATTATTTTCCAATTATCGCGCTGTAACAGTTTTATTATAACGACCACGGTAAATTACTTCTGTCCTCTTACTTTTACCAACAAACGGGAATAATACCGTATTTAAGTAAATTATGAAGATACGTCAACAATTAATGGTAAAAAACCGGCCAAGTGCGAGTCGGACTCGCGCACGAAGGGTTCCGTACAAATATCTATAAAAACGGCAAACAAACCAGGTTTGTTGTATGGGAGACCCCTTAAATATTTATTTTATTCTGTTCTTTAGTTTATTTGTTGTTATAGCGGCAACAGAAATACATCATCTGTGAAAATTTCAACTCTCTACGGTTCATGAGATACTGCCTGGTGACAGACGGACGGACGGACGGACGGACGGACAGCGAAATCTTAGTAATAGGGTTCCCGTTTTACCCTTTGAGTACGGAACCCTAAAAAGAGAGATGTTAAACAATAAAATTGTAGGTAATACTATCAAATATAAAATTTTAAGTAATTAATACTCCCACAAAACACCTACAGGTTAATTTTTCAGGACAAAAGTTGATCTACAATGTCACTGTGAATGGAATATAACTTTTTTTTAATGAGTGCAATTTTCCTCAAGTTTTCTAAGATTGTATTAGAACTATTTATGAGTTTTTTTAAAGAGTAGGAGGGAGAAAAATAAATATTCTGTAGTGTTGTATGTTCCCAAAACCATTTCAATTCATTGTTTTAGCAAAAATGTTTTTACTATCCAGTAATTAATGTTTTATTAGTTGTTCAAAATCATGAAGATCTTTTTTTCTTTTGTTCAAACACTTCAAATGTTAGATCCTATGTGATCATCTCACTGTCCCAAAGTGTCCCTCAGTTAAGTAGTTTGCGTCGTCGTACCGCAGACAGATTTACTTATAAAACCGTCACAGAGCTGTCGGCGGCTTGTTAGGGCACATCATGAGTGTACCACGTGACTTGGACGTTTATTTTCCAAGTTGATTATGTGTTGGTATGGAGATGTCGACGATGGGATGGTAGACTGATGTAGTTTTACAAAGACTTACAGGTTTTACAGGAAGGTTACAAAAACAATGATAAACACAGAAAGGCACCGAAAGGGCGATGAAGACTATACTTTTTTGGTGCAATAGTATTCAGTTAAAATCTTATACAATAGTAGCAATTGTGAATATCCCTAAAGTCTATCTCTAAAGATGCGCGCGTCGAATTTTTTGCCAATTCCAAAACGAACTGTATTGACTCATAGAAAGAGTTCATTCTTCAACGAAATGAAATTGACAGCGCGAGCTAGTTTTGACGCGACCGGGCGTGGGCATTTAACACATAAATTCAATAGTTATGTCTCATGCCGCAGAGTTCATTGTTGTAGTGGCAAAAAATCTGATCTGCGACTTATGATACCCCAGTTAGCTTAATCAATTTGAAAAAAAAAAATTGTTGAATATTCATAGGAGCTTAAAATGTTTAAAAAACCGGCCAAGTGCGAGTCGGACTCGCGTACGTAGGATTCCATACATCTATAAAAACGGCAAAAAACAGGTTTTTTGTATGGGAGCCCCCTTAAATATTTATGTTATACTGTTTTTTTTTGTATTTGTTATTATAGCGGCAACAGAAATACATCATCTGTGAAAACTTCAATTCTCTAACTATCACGGTTCATGAGATACAGCCTGGTGACAGCCTGGTGACAGACGGCCGGACGGACCCTAAAAACCAACTCATCTTATTATCAAATTCTAATGCCTTTCTGTGCAAATGTCTCAACGCTCAAATCACTATGCACAAGATAGCATACGGTTGTAAATCCCCATTGTGCAAATCCCCCTTGGCCCTTTCACCCGTTGCATGGTTGCCTGGTTGCATGGTTGCATCAGCTCGGGGAGCGGTGATGCATGATACCTGCATGACAATTAATGGACGACGGTGGAAACCCAGAAGGCAATCGGCACGACGCCATCCGTCAACACGACAAAAACACCTCGCACCTTTCCGGTGTTCGCAAAATCGTGAAGTAGCTTTCATTTATGCAAAAATTGGAGTATCAAAGTATTTATTTAAGAAAATGCGACGACGGATTGGTTTAGTAGTTTGAAGGCAGGCTACTCGACGTGCTGCCCCAGGTGGTTGCGGAGGTTCGATGCCCGTTCGTAGCAAAATTCCGTAAAAGAAATTTGTCCTCGTCTGGGTGGAATTGGGATCGCCCCCAGTCCATTGTATATTAATCATAGTACAAGCTCTGCTTAGTTTGGGATCATACGATGAGTATAGTGTTGTCTGGCGGTATTTCATTAATCGTGATCAAACGGAGCATTCAATAACTTAAATCATCATATTAGTTTTTCTTTAAGTCACAAGTTTCTAAGATGTTTACTTAACGTTAGGTACAATAGATACAGGACGGAATTTAAATTTTATATGCCTCAAACAGACACCGATCTCGCCGGCGAGGTCGAGGAACCCCCTCTTCCGCTCGTAGGTGCATCTTTGCACCTAGGAGCGCAGTCACTACCTCTCCCCTCACGGTAACTGCCCAAGCCGAGGTCATGCCCTCTGTGGCGCCCTTGAGCTAGTTGCCACCCCTTTCCGCCCTTAATTAAGGCCTTGGTTGGAGTGCACTCTGCGCTCGCCACTCCTCCGGTAAAGCTGTAAAGGCCACCTCACGGCCAACAGTGTAAGTCCTTTCAAAAAAAATTTTTTTTTTTTTTATATCATATCTCATTATTACCATACCGTTACTTCCATGAAATTGTAATATAGTAATATACATTTTGCAATGATTTATCTTTCCAAACTCGAAGCATAAACATTTCCCGATGACTACTATTATCAATGGGCACCATTATTCATTGATAATTTCTACAAAGTCTATCACTTCCCTTATTAGCTTCCAGTGCCTCGAGGTGGGCTGCGATTGGCCACCGGGCCCCGTGGGAATCGCACCCATTTGGTTTGTGCGCGCGCATCACGCCCGCAAACCGTGTCCGCGTCATATTGTATGCGCTAACGGACAGACAGTTATTGTGCTAATGCATTTCCGTATATCCCTCAATGGATATCATATAGTAAAGCAATAAATATTCAATTCGCAGAGTCTGGAACGATCGATATTCTAGGCAATTAATGTCCATTGATGTTAGTTGGCGAGTTGCGGATTGGTTAACCATATGTCCCAATTATTATGACATGTAGCCAATGAATGTGACATTTGTATACTCTCTTATTATAAGAACTAGCTTTAAGTGGACTCTACAAGTAATATTTACGTACGTTAAAAATTATATGAATTTATTCTTCTAGAACGGGTGTCATAGTCTTAGAAGAAAAAACGGGATCACATGTTTCATATTAATCATATATTGTCGACGGCTCACTGCACCGAGTCTTTGTAGGTTCGATTCCCGTCAGTGGAAGATTTTGGAAATGACATTTTTGGAATTTGCCCTGAACTAGGTGTAACTGGAAACGCCCCCAGTACATTGTATGGTACCCATAGTACATTCGAGCTGTTAATTAACAAATCACTTTATAAAGGTCACTGGTTTTATTAATTAATTTTAGGTACATTGCATTGGTTTAGAATTTTAGGTACACGCACTAGCGGTGAGGTTTGTTAAAGACCAAAGTGGCAGTATTGCCAACATAAAAACAATGTATTTTTTATAGAATAAAATTATTTAAAGCTTTGCATAGTTTGGGAGCATACGATGACTATGTGTTGTCTGCCGATTTATATTATATTATGCGAAATACTGCAATCCAGTTACCATGTCAAATCACGATGCAGACGTGAAACGTGACAGACAACCAATATAGTTCGCACTGTTACCACTTACATCAATCAACGGCGAACAGATGTTAGCACAGTTTCTCCTATAAATCGTTCAATATTCTACATAACCAATCAGGGACAGAGCACGTTGCCACCGGGACCGTAGATAAGCGTTTTAATTAACTTTTAGTAATTTATATCTTTATTAGAAGAGGGAGTAATGGCGGCGCGTGATTGCCAATATAAGCGCGCGCGGTGCGCTTGGATCGAGATAGGCCGACGTCTCGAAGACCGCTTTCGTGGTCGATATCTAACTGGGAACGTCACGATCCTCGTCAGAGGATTGCGCAGCTGGTCGCATCATGACTGGCGATGTTCAGGGTTGTTACATAAGTCTACGATCATTACCCAATGGGTAATACTAGAAAAAAAACCCTGAATCACATCTCCAAACACATTTTTCAATTGGACGTATTTAAGAAAAAAGGAGCCAATCCACAAATTCACAAAAATGAATTAAGTATACCAAAAGGTTTCCAAAGGAGGCCTTTTCAATAAAAAAAAAGATATAAATATAAAATAGCATTTTTAATACCGAGGTTACCATCCCAAATGTCCCCTTAGTTACAATTATGAAACTTCGAGCTAGTTGAATACTTTCAAGACGTATCATTATTGCATATTCTGTTCTGTCCTAACTTTCTTGTAGGTACTACGTGATCTGCACCAACTTATCTTTGTGGAGCGTGCAATCTTGGACGGCAAGAGTAATGGGATGAGCCGTAGAGTGGCGCAGCTGGCGGCCATCGACGCACATCGGCAGACATCGGCCGACGCGAACGTCGGCAGATTGCGTGATTGTGATGCGAAACGTCTGTCGCCACCCTAATTGGACGTCGGGTGCCATAAGATGGACATACCATAGATACTCAGACCCGCCTTCCTTTTTATTTTCGGAAATTTCTATCTTGTGTATTCTGTAGGTATATGAAACTAAACCATCTTACACTTGTTATTGCCTAAATTAGATTTGGAGATTAACAAAAAAACGTGAGCATATCACATTACTTTTACCACTTCTAGTTATGCTAAATACTTGTGTTAAAAGAGCAATGGAATTAGAACCTCAGTGATGATGAGGGATTAAACAAGAAGGCTATTACTGCGTTCAAATCTACCTATAGACCTACATTACGCACCTTCATGCTTATACTTTCACTTACATCATCCAGCAATGCCAATTAATTACAATTATATTTCAATAACCATCTTTACAACACAATTGATAACGTAATCGCTCCGTGTGTTATTACAACTGGCTCGTCGATAGCGCACAATGTATCAATGAAATCGATTCTCATAATAACGAGCTACAGTGTGCGGGATAATCGGCGGAAGTCGAATTAAGTGCACGCCGATCTTGCGACGTAATTACAGTGATCGTATAGGATCGAGAGATTCAATTTATGTATCGATGTCAGGAGGCGCCGGCGCACCAATCGGCTTGATCCCGCATTGAATATAGAATGAACGCTATCTGTTTACCTGATAATGGTAAAATTACAGGTTGGGTAACGAGTAAAGATATTCGCTTAAACTAACCGAGCATGAATCGTGATGTAATCGTGGATCATTTTTACTGTACCTATTCTAAGAGTGACGGGGTAATGTCTTCACAAGCTCGACCCCTGAAGGATGTTCGAATTTCGTCTTGCACTGGCGAAAATTACGTGGAAGTTTTGCCATTTTGCGTAAGTATTTAATGTTTTGAGAGTTTACATTTTTGCGTGTAAATGGCCAGGGGCCTTACTACCACCTCTTAAAGTATTGTTATTTCAATAATAATAATAATACATCATCACGCCTGTATTCCCCGAAGGGGTAGGCAGAGGTGCACTGTAGTGCGCCCACACTTCGCCGATGTATATTGGTCCCAATGTAATAGGGGGCGAGCCTATTGCCATTATACCGGGCACATTCTCCCTCAATACGAGGGAGATTTTTGGGCTATAGTCCACCACGCTGGCCCAGTGCGGGTTAGTGAACTTCACACTTCTTTCTATAGACGTGCAGGTTTCCTCACGATGTTTTCCTTCACCGTTTCATAGCAAGTGGTAATCTCGGATGAAAATGAGATTCGCACATAAACCCAGAGGTGCGAGCCGGGGTTTGAACCTGCACACTTTGATTTGCAAGGCGTGCGTTCGACCACTCGGCTACCACTGCTATATATTATATATTTCGATAGTAGCCCTAAATTTTTGACAGATTTTGTACTGATTTAACTGTCCAAAATTTAAAGTAATATTAAAAACTTTGCTGCAAGACAGGCAGGGGTAAGAGGGCAGTTCCTTGATATTTTACGTCGATAGAAATTCTATATATTAGTTTAGGTAAAGAAATAAACATCAACAGGATGTAAGCAATAATATTAAACGGTGTTTGTGCACGAACATTACGGGATAACTAATGAAAATTGTACTATTGCATTTAGCTCAGTTTATAGAGGCACTTACTGCCAGTAGGTGTATTAATGTCATGATTAGTGGGCTACTTAAGTAGGCACTTGCTACGGAAAACTGAATAGATATACGAATAGTATTTCCAAGGACATTTACATGATGATTTCCTGTATGTTGCAGGCGAATGATTATGTTATTTCCAATATTGGTTAATGTTATTAGAAGAAGGCTATTCACATAAATATATTTATAAATGACTGAAATATATTTTAAAGGAATAAATTAAGCTGGTTTATTGATAGACAAGATAAGCTAGGGATAAACGTCTGTGGATGTTTTGGGTAGGATATTTTTTTCTGAAACTTGATGAGCGAGTGGAAAAAGAAATCAAGGAAAATAAATTACGGGCATCAATTTAAAACGATCTAACTTTTCCAGTCAAAAATACACGTACTCGTAAAGTGAATACTTTGGACAATTCCAATTTGTAAACATGGACGCGGTCATTGACACGAATAGAATCACTGTCAATGCCTTCATCGCTGAATGGGCGTATTTTGAAACCGAACAATTCAATTGTCGAAACCGAAGGGTGGAGAACAAAAGCCGATGTATCGGTGACAAACAAACAAACAGTGTTACACAATCATCACGAGTGCGTAGCGCGCCGCGAGTGGGCCCTGAATGTCATTGTCAATGGTAGAGCTACTATTAAATTATTTAATTGCCAGTAATATTAACTTTTGTATATCAATACATTAAATATCATGATTTTCCTGTTTAAATTATAATTGATGTAGAGGAAAACAGACGCATAGGGAATCTATTATTAATTACCTACAAGAATATGGTTATATTTTTACCTAGGGTACCACTGTTTGGCAGTACCTATTATCTTAATAACTATCGCCATTCACTAGACAACACATAGTCATCGTATGATTTCAAACTAAACAAGGCTTGTATTATGAGTACTATACAATGGACTGAGGGGCGAACTCAGTTGAACTCAGACCAGGAAAAAATCGGAAAAACCAATTCTCTTCTTAAATTGCCACTGAAAATAATCGAACCTGCAACCACCCAATGCACCAAGCGGGCTATGCTCGAACCACTAAGCCAAACCTTCCTCAACTGTTAACAATGTTATTAATATTAAAATAATATTTCACGTCTAGATGATAGTTACCTACGGCTCTCTCTCTCTTCTAACACCCAAAAACCCGAACAACAAGTGAAATCTATATTTATCGTGTTTCTCTTTAATTTATTGTTTAAAATGTTAATGGTTTACATCAAAGAATTATTATCTATCCAATGATGATCAATCAAATCGGCCTCAAATTCTCAGAGACCCACTGAACTAATATTGCGCGCGGTGCATAAGTGAAAGGGTGACCAAAATTATAGTCCTAAATAAGGACAGACCATTAATAGCCTATAAAGTGTCCCGTTATTTCGTGTAAAGGATGCCATTGTAAACGTGACAGAATTGTATTATGAGTTCTCTAGGCAAGCAACATACTGAGCATTAATGTAGAGCCCTACATTTTCTTTATTTTTGTATGCACGACAAGGATAAACTCCCTTTTTCCTATAGCTGAATCTATCAAGGGCCAATCTTGATATAGATTAAATTCATACAAAGTGATACAGAATGAGCATGTACCATGTCTGCAACCCTTTTCGTTATGTCCAGTATGTGAAATCATTTTATGAAGGCAGAATATGGATAAGTATTTTATTTTCTCCCACAAAATAAAACCATTAACTTATTCGTATGTTTTAATCCTTGACATAGTCAGTTAGGACGCTTTTCCCTTCTGTGGTGTTAGTTTTAGAGCTGTGATGTGCCTAATTGTAAGGAAAACTGGACACCTCAAAAATCTTATAATTAAAAATGAAGGTAAAATATTTCTGGTATCACTTAAGAAGTCTTTAATCCAAAGTTAATCCGTCTACCGATTTTCAGCTTGTAATGTCATACTCAAACAGAAGTAAGGGTTCCAAAAATATGCAAAATGGCTTTGAGAAAGAGGTGCCTTATGTTTTACGGAGGTGCTACAGTTAACTCAAATATATTAGATAATCGCGGCTAAAGTTACTATTAATATTCAAAACAACAGCTCATTGTGTACAGTGAGATTATAATTCCCTATGGGCAGTATTTAACAATTTGAAAGCGCATTCGTTTAGAGCGATGCATTTTCCAAATACATTACTGTTATAGAAAGTAGATGTTTTCTACGCAAGCAAGGCGTAGAATTCTGATCTGTATCCAATGCACTAGCTAGGGTACCAATTATATTTTACGAGATAATCAAATCGAGAGTAAAATTATTCTTAGTTTAGTATGAGTACTGATTTTCACTGAATATTCTGACATTAAAAATTTGTTACCAGCCAAAAATATTTTATATTTTTAAGATTTAATTGGTTAGCGTATGTAAAGACATATATCAGATTTTTTATTTATTTCACATTTTCATCTGTTTTTCTTTTTGTTATTTTTACCCGACTGATTTAGATTTTTAAATGAAGGCTATATTGCCGTTTTCCATTTAATTTTAAAATCAGAGTTTACCTTAATAATGGTGTTTTATTAATTATTACTAATTACTATATCATTTTACTTAATTTATTATCTAAATTAACACAGAATATTTAGGCACCATAAAATTGTATAACTTAATTTAGTAGTTTAAATATAATAAGCGTAAATATATCCTACCTAGCACAAGCGAGCTTTATTATATTGTCATCTAGATCTACCAGATAAGATAGCAACAAACGAAAAAATGTGAACTAGTAATCGAATAATCATTTAGCTAACGATTAATCGAATAGTATCGATATTTCGCGTCATAACATACAAACACCGCAGGAAGCCAACTAATGTGAATGCATATTTATGTACAACCGGATCCCACGGCGACGCCTACGGTTCATTCTTAATACTCGTAACATAACTTTGAGATGTTAATATTGTATTAACATAGTACTTATCTGAAGTGGTGTTGTTAAAACACAGTAGCTGTTGAATAACTTATCGGTGGAGAAAGAGAACACTTTAAATGCAAGAGCGGGAATCTCGAGACGGCCGTTTGATAAGTAGTTTAAACCGGGTGTTATAAACGTAGATGATGAGATTCGTTAACTGAAGATGCTGCATAATTTAGTTCAGTATACTTTAGAATGTTATCAGATAAAAACAATAAAAGAAATTTACATATAGTGAAATTAAGTGTATAAAGCATTGGTCACATTGGGGTGTCCACACGCTCCTGTAATTTTTTTTGTCATTACTATAATGAACTGTATTGACTCATTAAGAAGGTAATTTTTCAACGAAAAGACATTCACAGCGCCAGCGAATTTTGATGCGTGTTTACTTGGCTCTATAACTAACTACAGCCCTATTAACGTCCCACTGCTAGGCACGGGCCTCCGCTCAATACGAGGGGGATTTAGGCCATAGTCCACCACGCTGGCCCAGTGCGGGTTGGCAGACTTCGCACATCTATCGAGAACTAGTCAAGTTCCCTCAGTCGTGCAGGTTTCCTCACGATGTTTTCCACGGTGTTTACTAGGCTCATATCACAGAAATTCAATGGGTTAAAAAACATATTGACGCGCGCGTTTTTTGGAGATGAACTACAAAGAGAACAAGTAGCAGTATTTATTGTTTTTTAATTGATAACCTTATGAGTAATTCGTGTAATTGTTTTTGGTTACTTTAAAATATCCGAAAATCGACCAGATCCTCAAAAATAGCATAGCACTTATTTTAGATACCTTCACATCAGGAAAGTAGGTAGGTACAAGAAGCTGATAATCTTTTCAAAATATAAAAATTTCAAATTCAAAAAGAGAAACTTCGTGCCATAACCTCATTGTTTACGTATAATATTTATACACGTATAATACTTGACAAACGCAGTGTGCACAACACTATAACAAGGTATACAAAATCGATACATCACGTATCGCCACCCATATCTGATCGAGCGTCAATCGAGAGGATTACCGGCGCGACACGACATTACACATTATACACGCATATTATATAGAGACATGGTGTACTCGATGCGACTGATTGATCAATGATATCGATATATTGGTTAAACTCACTACAATATAAAAGTTATGATATGAAAAGCGTTAAATTAGATATGATTTTATCGAGATGTTTTTGTTTGTCACTCGATTACCGCCTGCCAACCTATCCATGTAGCCTGAATCGGAGTATTCAAGACTGTACCATATCTCCACCCCATATTTATTAAAAGTTACTAGTTATTAGCACAGCAGCAGTGCAGAACACTGTTGTTACACGATAAACTTTATAAAGACTGCAAATTTGTGGTAAGCTCTAAAATAGTTTGTGATAAAATAGTCTGAGCAATGAAAGCACATAAGAATTTCAAAGACAAAATATATACTTCTCATTTTATAAACGGCCTTTCCGGAATTTGTTTTAGTTGTCTTAGATACGATGAGTTGTCGGGCGATATTATTTCTATGTTATTATTGCATTTTGATATTAATGTAATAACATCCTTGATAGGATGTAAATAAAAGATAAAATCGTTTGTAACATAAAATAGGCTACACGAACAGCAGGTAAATAAACACACGCATCTGCCGATTAGCCCATATAATACTGAAAACGCACTGTATTCACTGCGACTAACAAATTTAAATGTTTTTTTTTTTAATAGACTGTGTCCATCTATATAAAGATGGAATTTCTGGAGTATATGGAACGAGACCATACGTCAAATCGTCATCGTCATCGATTACATTTCCTTGCAAAAGTGCTTATATATGTCCTTCATGTATGTGGTTATACCATCGAGGTATATAACGGAGATGCCCCATCGACTCCGCACTGCGGCAATTTTTTCTGACGTTTATTCGACATCCGCCATTGCAGTTGCCCTATACTATAGGCAACTACAATGGCGGATGTCAGATAAACGTCAAAAAAGATGCCGCAGAGCCATACTCAGGGCGGAGTCGATGTTCTCTTGTTACTATAGAGTAACCCATAGGGGTTATACAGTTCATTCTGATATTAGCATTGAAGCGCGAGTTTGACGCAACTGTAGCCGCAGGGCTTAACGGTGCTTGAGATATGAGCAGTCATTTGCAGAATGCAAAATTAATTCACCATTACCATACGCGAGATCGCGTATGTATAGACGCGTAAGCAGGGATCGAGGCATGAATTAATCGACTCCCACGCAACACGGGGAAAGCGGTATCGACTGATAATGTTAATGTATCGATATGATGGGAACATTGCTCCCATGAAGGTACATGAGATTCTGAAAAAACAGTGGTGGAAAACCTTTTCCATTAATCCTTCATTTAAGTCTTAGTCATTATTCGGTGTAGCCGTCCATAAAATGTCGACGTTGGAAAATTTCGTAGCTTATAGGAAACCTTTTTATAAATATTCAAAGTTTTTTTTTTAAGTATCATGGTTTTTAAGACATGAATATAATTATACTGTGCATTCTTTCCCGGCTGTCAAAAGATAACATTACAAACTGGCACCTGACCTAACTACAATTACCGATATTTAGAATAGATTTCTAAAGTACTTACTGAATGAAGTGTATCGAAATTATAAAGCTGCAACCATACGAACTTACCCGCAAAAGAAAAGAAACAACATTTTAATGCGATTATACGGATCCAATACAAAGTTAGTTGAAGTGGGGTCATAACACGGTAACATAAAAGCCTATTCAATAATAAAACAAACTCATCTAAGAAAACTCGAAGTAGTTAAAACTCAATTTGTACACAAAAGTAATATCTTAGATATTCATTGGTTAAGATAAAGGCCTGATTCACAAATTTCCTTTAAAAACATTTCAAGACCCGATTCCTGTGATGGACGAACTATTTACATACCTACAAGTTTGTAGGGAACCCTCGGTGCGCGACTCCAGCTCGCACTTGGCTGGTTTTTTTTATGTACACCGTGTCAATACGCTTAAAGATTTATTGTTTGTGTCAAAAGTCACGCGACCACGCTAACTAATTCGCACGCGTTGTCAATGACATTTCGATAGTTGTCGTCAATGACATTTCTTTCTAGTATTGGCAAAAATGGTCGCACCTGTTTGCACAAGCCTTTATACTATTTTCTCATTGCTAACTTCTCCGTATTTTGTCCATAACGTTTAAGAAATCATAAATTTAATATGAGTAGGGCGGTGTATGCTTGCTCTTTTACATAGATAAAGCAAAGTTACAAAATTCAATTATCTGACCATGATAAATATAGCCGTCTTTACAATGGTGTGTTATTGTTTTATACATACCGACAACAAAAGCGTGGAACAAAGAGCGGATCCATAACAAAGTTTGAGCGCAAACAAGAATGATGCGGAAATAGCTTTAAAATGATTGAAAGATACCGTTTCATTCACCGTCCCTAATGGATGCGATTATTTAAGAAAAAAGCTTAGAAATGCGTAAACATTTAAACTTAAGGAACATTCTACACTAAGTGGAGTTAAAACACGTTTTGTTATATATTATTTGAAATCAGTGGACACGCATGAAAATAAAATATTAAAAATGGATTTAAAATGAGTAAACAACTGTGACATCGCTTATGTTCTTTGATGTTGCCCGATCTTACTCTACGTAAATCCGGAGATTGGCAACTGTGATCAAAAATCTCACTTGAACACCATTCGTGAGTTATACTAGTCGCCAGTTAATTCCATTCCCTTTCGCCAACGATCCTCTTCCTGATTGCTTCTTGATTTACAAACTCCACTCACCATTTGATCTCAAGGGTTAAGTAACTGTCATCGAGAATATCCATTAGTCTTAGGGCATGTTTCCTGACTGTTATTATCTAATAGCCTAACTGATTGATAAATTACTTAATTTATTGAGCCTGCCTGGGAACTGATGATATACAATGCTCTTCAAGAATCGGTATTTAATATTCAATCTGAATCATAATACCTATAGCAAGCTTGGAATCCGCTATGTACAGTATTTGAAATTATTTTGTGATGTTTGAATTTCGAGAAATCAATTTGAAAACAAAATATTAATATCTGCATGAGATATAGGAGTATAGCCCACTATTATGATGTCCCGGGCCAAGAAACGAGTCAAAATGTACCCAACCAATTGTTTGCTTATACAAAACGAACTATATTCACTCATAAAAAAAGTCCAAACTTCAACGAAATGTCATCAAAGTCGCGAGTGAATTTGACGCATGGTCCCGTGGCCAAAGAAGTTTAACCTTTATGTATACTGACAGAGATAACATTTTCGAAATGGCAAATAGGCCCCAAGGCGTTCGTAACATTTTTTAACGCAACAAATGACTTTGTGATAACTCACTAACCAAACAAAAAACCCTAATATAATACTAAAGAGAAAAAGATAATGGGATGCTTCCGCTCTGTTTTGGAGGATCTGACGTCCGCCTGTCTTCGGTAACAACTTTGATGGATGTAACACAAGAGCTTGACGCCTCCGGGGCCAGCCAACCGTGCGTTTCGTATTCTACGCCTTGTAAACACAAATTGGTTATTAGAGATACGAAATAGTGTTGCTTAACAAGGGAAATTATGGATCCACGCTTTGACCCGAGTCGGGTTGCGTGATGTTTACAAAATGATTTGTTACGTTTGCCAAATAGTTTGTAATAGTTACAATAATTATAGGACAGTAATTTGGGGTGATCTTATGATGACCTCAATATTTACCTTACGTCAACTAAAAAAAAAAAAAATTTTACTTTCTGTCAAATGTAGAGAAGGACGAAACCACATATAGATCTTAGACAGTGATTTTAATAGCAGCTTAAAAGCAAAAGATTCGGCACTTCTTTCTAATATTTTTGGTTCTGTTACGAGTATTTCGTTGCTATTCCGATGTTCATCGTTACTAAAGCGATAAAAATAACAACGGTTCGTCAAGCCCAATTCTCTCTCGAATCAATCGGCTAGAGAGTGTTATAGAGCTCCATTTCCACATTCCAAAGCACCTTTGTTACGACACTGAGGGCGAAATAATAACGAGATGGATCTGGATCAATGCACTCGACTCGTTCGATCATTAAACTATCAATAATTACTACTAAATGCTTCTGAATTAGCTTTAATTATAGCATCTATGTGTGTCAGTATTAGTATTCTTTTTGTATAATTACACGCTGAAGTTTAACGATGACTGTGCACCTTTTGATTGATAGTCGGTCTTGATTGGATTTTCGAATTGATTCGTTTAATTAATTCATTGTGTTAGCATAGACCTTTTTCGTTTTTTTTTTAATTTGGAGTTGACGTTGATTGTTTTCGTTTTTTTTTTATAATTTAAATTTCGAGCAATTCGTATTGTTTTGAATTTAAATTACAAAAAGGAATCAGAACCATTATGAATATTGGTTTCCCATGGCGTATTGTGTTTGAACATACGTATTGTTTTTGCACACAATACCATAATAGGTAAAATAAAGAGTCCCTAGTGTACCGCCCAATCTATAGAATGTTATATTCATCCCATTTACATTGGGATTGTAGAACACTTGTACTGAAAAATTACATAGTAGGTCGTTTGAGGATAGATTGAATTTCTAATTAATTTTAAGGCGAATGTTTAAATAAACAATGCAATTTTTATTCAAAAAACTAATTAACATTTTTGTTATTTGAATTTCGACAGATTAAACTTGCACAGAGAGCGGTAAATCATAAATAATTAATCGCGTTCAACCCTATATGCGTAGGGCGAGTTTTCATTGAAGTGAAACGGGGAGTTGCAAGCCAGAGAGGGCGTCTCCATTCATCGCTGCATTTGAATAGTGCCATAAAATCAAATTTCAGGGTTATCGCATATAAGTGTACACAAACAAGGAAGGAAAATAGACTTGAAACAGTACAGAGTGCACATCATTGGATTATTAATCAATGTAACATAGAAAACAATAATAACAAATTAAATATTGAATAAACAACCCATATATTGTATAATTGCATGGTCTCGATCTTAGCAACTCTAGTCCCATTAACCAATTCAATATCCTTCCCATATATCAACTTAATGTCTAAAGAAAAAGCTTCAGTTGGTTATTGAAATGAAATGTTTTTTCCCGTTGTGTCAAATTCCAAATGATAAATCACCTTAGTTTCATTGCCAGATACCTATTGAAACTTTGCCCTGAAATATGACCTAAAATACTTTGTTATTACGGTTTATATTAATTTTTTTTCGAACTCAATAATAATAAGATTATTATGTTATCTGGAACCCAACTTTGTAAGACACATGATAGGTAGCTTTACTATACGAGTACTCCTATGTCTACCTTTAATAAATGTTTAACGATACGAGATTTATTTGACGACTTCCAGTCAATACTGATCGACTAAAGAATTATTAACGAGACAATTAGCTACTATGAGATCTCTTCCCATCGAGCCGTTAGCGCTTTATACTCTATACTTAGTGAATATACAGCAATAATAATTTTCTATCATTACATCAACGTGTCGCTGCGTAGAGCCGAAGGCAACGGCTGCATGATTACTTAGCCGCTAAATTATTCAGGAAATCGTAAACCATAAACATTAAGCGCTTCATTTCTGGAACGATGATGCTCGATGCATAAATATAAACGGTAATTGCAACTCGTTAATTAATAAACCATAGAAAGACAAATAATATCTATATAAGCTGACAAAGTTTTAAAATCTTTCCTATTAGTTTTTCTTCTTCTCTTTTTACGAAATGACGCAAATTTTAATGGAATAAGATTAGGAACGGCTACACCCACAAGTAACGGGTCTGCCAATGTCAAGTAATAAATAGCAGGGACAAATTCAATAATTAAAGAAAAATAAAATAAAAATGTATAATGAAAGTGACAAACATGACCGGATGCGATTTTCAAAAAAAAAAACTTTGATTAGTGCGCGATGACATTTTACACAAATATAAAATATTATTCTTGAATAAATTTACACTAAAAATAAAACTTTCAAATTTAGAACTAAATTAGATTAAAACGAAAATGAATAAATGATACCTCCGTGACAATCGTAATAACACTTTGGAATTTCAAACATTTGCCACTAATTGAATAACGTACGTTAATTAAATAACAATTATTCTGTAACATTAAACGTTGATGCCTGAATAGCGGGTGTGGGCGTTAGGGCCGAGGTTCTTGAGGATCGCACTGCGCACACGCAAGATAAACCACCAATTATGGACGCTCGTTCCGATACGGTCCGTTTACTCAGCTATTTATTACTTAACTCGAATTCGATACTAGTAATCAAAATGCTTTAATGATGTAGCAAAAGCGATCCGAGTATTTACGGAAACAAAGTTACAAGCCATGTTATTATGCAGTTATGACACTGCTAGTAAGTAGGTACTAAGTATATTATCTTTTTTTTACTTTGCCTACAGTTTTTAGAAGAAATTATTTATAGAAATTCAAACCATTTACAACGGCATTCTGAGTTTTCTACAACGCCACTGGAAACGGTTCAAATGTCTATAAATACACGACAATCGGTTCAGGCAAGTGATATAAAGACTACCTTGTTCGTAGCGGCGACTGATTGAGAATCGAATAAATTACAGTTTTACGCTCTGATCCTTTAATTATACTGACCATACTGGAGCGAGCAAATACACTTACCTTTTTTTGGAAAATGTACTCTGTGCAAATATACATAAAGATTGAATTTCTATGGTAAAAGCCACATGACTACGCGACTAATTTTCTCGCGTCATCGACGAGATTTCGTTGAAAAATGTATTTCTTTTGTGAGTTAATACAGTTCGTTTTCGTATTGGCAAAAAAATCGACCGCACGTACGGCGAGCCTATTCGCGCTTGACTTTCCACTTTATATTTATTTATAGTACAAAAATAGAGGTTATCACGTCAATAAATATAATCGAATAGCGACGATACATCTCTACGTCTAATCGTTGCAATTTGTTGTCAAAGAAAGTTCCAATTATTTATCGTGTGAAAGAATTATTTATCAACATTTAATAGTTTGTAATAATGACACAGATTAATAAACCAAATTGGGTATGTAAAATTTGAAAGGAATTCAAGTTTCTTAATTGCATTTTTTCTTTCGTTAATTGCGTATCAATAAGATCAATATAATCAAATATCGTTAAAAAGCAATAAAATCATCTAGGTACCTTCCGTATGTTTTCACTAACGAGAAGCAAAGATACGACTAATTAAGTAATGTCTAATGTATACTATACTTCTGTTGCTCTGTTCATTTTTATTTGACTGCTCTTATTGGAGTTTATTTTATTCAGTTGTCAACTTTGGATTTTAAAGTATCACCATTGTTAATATTTTCGCGTAACTAAGTAAAGCAAACGCCTTTCAAATGTGGATATACGTTTGAGATGCCTAAGGTTACACCTCGTCAAATCGGTCGAACTTAAGGCGACACCTAGACTCCTTAGTCGCTGACTAAAGCTTGCTGAAATGTTTTACTGCGATAGGTAACGGTAATTTAGTAATGCTACAAGCTATAGATTATTGGTTTGCGTAAATTAAATAAGTACTTAAACAAAAAAAAAGCTTCATTTGACACTAAGTAATTCCATCTAATTAATATTTATCGATCACGTTAAATATAAATCGAGATTAAGTAATCATATCGTGAAAGCATGATTGAAATAAAAACTTCAACATCTCGATTGGCAATCAATGACGAAGCGAATTCGGGCTTATTTATAAAACCGTTTTGAAGCAAAATTACATGATACTTATAATAAATTTAAATACAGTGAAAGTGTTCGCCGCAGACATGCTCTGACGTGGCATATTTTACCGTAGAGTGTTCGCTATCAAAAGTATAGGTACCCATGTTTTGTAATAACGTGTATTGTTTGCAATTCTTCTAATGTTATATATCGACCACAATAGCGTGTCTGGACGCTTCAGTGTGCCCGGAGCTTCGTTTTTAAGCCGCTACTCTTACCTACATTTTTTTATCTATTCACTATCATTAATTGGCGATGATCAAATTTATAATACTATTATTACAGCTCATGCTTTATTTTTTTATAGTAATACCTATTATAATTGGACGATTTGGAAACTGATTAGTTCCTTTAATATTAGGGGCCTCATATGTAGCTTTTCCCCGTATAAATAACATAAGTTTTTGATTACTCCCCCCCCCTCTCTAACTATCTTAATTTCAAGAAGTATCGTAGAAAGTGGAGCTGGAACAGGATGAACGGTTTACCCCCCCTTATCATCTAATATTGCCCATAGAGGAAGATCTGTAGATTTAGCTATTTTTTCTCTCCATTTAGCTGGCTATTTACACATCACTGGCTATTTATACATTTTTTTATCTATTCACTATTGTGAATAGATAAAAAAATAGGTAAGAGTAGCGGCTTAAAAACGAAGCTCCGGGCACACTGAAGCGTCCAGCCACGCGTCAAATTTTTCACCAATACCAAAACGAACTTTGTGTCAATATACTTAAAGATTGAATTCCAATGGTAACTGTCACGTGACCACGCCTCAACAATCGCGCTCTCCATTGTCAGTCAGACATTAGACCAAAATGTCATTACAATCCGTTGAAAGATAAAGCGGCTTTCAGACTACGCTATAATATATAGCACAACAATATACAAAGCCTATATAGTACAGTACAGCGTGAACGTGTCCATAACAATGTATGGTGCGCGATATTGTTGTGCTATGAGCTATATACTATTTGCTATTATATTATAGCGTAGTCTGAAACCCGCTTAAGCCTTTTCCATGAGTCATAATATTGGCATAAATGTTTGGGCCCAGTGTGCCCAGGACATAAGTCGTATTCTATTATACGCCGATCGCTTTCCTAATGGCTCTCACATGTGACTAGAAATGAGAGCACAAGGTGGAAACTGACAATGTACCTAAATGATTCGCATATTGAGTGAAGACTCAAGAGCAAATATAGCGACAAGAAAGTTTCACATAATTTTTTTTCTACATACGTATGTTAGTATTTCCAGTTATAAATGCAAAATTTTAGAGTATAAATTTATACTTAGATTCAAGCATCATACTATCTACCTCGGGGTTGATATTTCAATACCTAGTCAGATAAGAATAACTATAATTTATATTAAAAAAACGTAGTATTTTATAACATTGTTCGTAATAAACTGACCGCTAATGTTTAATCCACACATTGCTATAGAATTTTTGATCGGCAAATAAACTTCAATTGACGAATAACTCTACTATCCCAGAAATACATTGATTATCTGACAGAGAGATACACAGCACAACTTTATAAGTTGAAATCTCATCGGCACAAGCACAAATATACGATGGCAGGTACCTCAGTGCCTTCCCAAATCCACTAAACAATCGTGCGGCCTGTGCGTAAGGGCAGATTCCAGAATTACTTACAATTTTTTTTTAAATTCTGATTTGACACTAATCAAATAACTTGTGAGTAGTTAAAAATATTATGAAAGTATAAATGAAATTTGTCAAGTCCTTACCGCTCCGTTTAATTTAGAAAGCGCGGCACGCGAACAAAAGTGAGAACACTCCACAAATTAGTTCGCACGTAGTTAAACAAAGTATTCTAAATCAAATTATCGTTTTGTTTGTGTTTAGTTATCACTGTTTTGTTTGAAACACCCATCGCTGTGTTGTAACATCGTTTCGTTCATTGACTGCTACTAATTAGGAAATTAAAGACGCGATACTTTTTAAACTGTAATAAGAAGTAGGGCTGACCTTTTGTTTTAAATTTTGAACGTTTTTGGTTCTAATTAGAAACGCTTTAATTTCTTTTTTCGGTTTCATATTTGGAACGTCGTCGCAAAGCTAAACTCCGACTTCCGGCGAGAAAAAAAAATTCTGCGCGACAAATAACTAGTAACCATCACCAATGCATACTGGCAATCTATAATAATTTACCGAATGAAACCATAACGTACCTACAGATAAAAAAAGTGAAAGTACAGGTTACAGCATAATATCTCCCCATCTCGAACCGTGATAGACAACCAATAATTACTATAATAAGTATCTATTACTTTATAATAAAATAATAATAACGCACCCACACGAATCACGAGTAATTGTTTTCGGCACACCGAACGAACAAATATAAAAAGTATTTTACTTTTCAAAGACCATTAAATGGCCAATGGTCCATAGACAATGACTTTTTCAAAGCAAAGTATTTCGCATGAACAATACCCCGTAGAGGCGTGTCCCATCCCGAAACAATTGAAGGTCGGGCCACAAAGTACAAGCACAAGTTATTTGGAATGACAAAAATTCGTCACACTACATTCGTCTCTATTTTATAGGACAATAAAGTACACGATCGGATGGAGAAATTTGATTTATGTGTGCCGCTTGACTTATTTGCATGGTCGTTGTCATATCCGTTGCAGAAGCCGTGGACCATAACTAAGATGCTATTGGATGTAGATAAGTATAGATTATGCATGTATCGGTGCGTTCAGAAATGTTCGAGTAGCTATTATAGCGGAGATTATAGCGCTATTAGTTGCCAATTATAATAATCGTTGATTTATACGAGACGGCTAAAGATAACGAAAGTAAAAGGAATATTTTTCTGTTTCTATGTAATATTTGTAAGATTTTACTTTTAAAATATAGATCAACAAAAGTTTGGAATGTAGACAGTTTACTAATAACCTATTTATTGTATAAAGCTGTATAGTTCGAATGCTCAAACTAAACGCAGCATCATTAACCGTTTTTGTGACAGCAAAATATTTTAAAAAAAGAACACTAAACAAAATTCAAACAATACAATATTGAACGGTTACTTTTAAACTTTAGATAGTTTTAAAAGATAAATATTTATAACTAAATGCTCTTTTGAACGATGAAAAATGAGATCTAAAAGATTGTGATCTGAACCGAGATGAAAGCTATACCGGCTGCCTACTTACTTTCATAATATTTTGAAAGAGCCAACACTTAGGGGTCATTATCTTCATCTTACAGTTACCCGTGACACATTAATGTATATTCGTATAGGGTTATGTGGCTTGCACACAAAAGACTAAACCCACTCACTGTTGGCTATCCCTGATTCATCGTTCACATACTTCGAAAACAATTAGATATAAAAATGTAGTTGACCTCAATGAATATTCGATTTTAAGCTCGAATGCGTAGAGAATATACCTCCTAATGAAACTGGGGATTTTACATTATTTTGGGTTGTAGGTAAACTGACAATACAAGTCTTGTCATCCTGCAATGATAGATACTGGAAATTGATCATAAATTTTGGGATCAGTATTTCACAATAAAATCCGCTCTCTTGCCCTATTTTTTTTCTTCAATTCCAATAACAAACGCTTCATTTCGTTGTTAGTCACTGGTTACTCACGGCTGTTCTAAGAAAACACAAACAATATCATGAAGGAAGTCTGGCAATTGTTCAATTATGGACGATTAAACAATTTGTTCTTTTAAGCTGTCACACTTTTCGTACAAATCATATGCTCGTAATTTCAATTACTGTAATTATTTCGATTGAATTGGCCACGAAATTTATGGAATATGTGAAATATGGAATAAAAACCCGACTCAATTAGAGCCAAACGCATATTGACGTGCTCACTTAACCAAATTGAGAAAATATCCGCTGCCTGTAAAATGTTCGTCGCATATCCAGTTTTCATCTGGACAGTAACAAACTCGCGTAACTTCTAAGACGGGAGTCCAAAGAATTCCATACAGTAAGTACAATAGTGACGAGACGTATCAGTTTAGTGAAATCAAGTACTTTCCTACCTACTGCTACCACAAAACCGCAGTCGTATCTAAATTTCACATCAACTAGATGTTATCTGGCTTTCATTTCGCACAGACTTACCGGTGGCGACTGCAGAAAAAATTATAACGCCTCATATCGCCGTGTTTACGTATCTTTAGCGAACGTGTCCATCTAACTGTCATCTGGGATGTACATGACATGATGAGAACTCTCGAGCTTTGTAAGAACATCTCAACGATACATATGAAACAAATCAATTTATGCTTTATATCGAGTGATTTAGGTCCATTTCTTAATAAATACCATAGCTCTATCATAATAGCTTTAGCATATTATTCGCACGCGACAATTGGGTCCTGCACTTGTTTTAAGATATCATCATTGATCTGAATCTCATTAAGAGATGATACTTCATGAACTTGCAAAGATTGGTCGAACGAGAGTTGGTATCATTGCTCAATTCCCATAGTCAAATAACAAATCATTGGGACACGATTGATCACTGAAATGTTTTCAAGCGGATCAATTTTCTGTCTCGACTTTTCAAAGAAACATATCAATTTTATCATGTTCGTATTTTATCGCTAACAGTCCGCCAGCTGCTCAGGGGTCATTTGTACAATCTCAACCACTTACAACGTTTTAGGAACGCTTCAAACACGTTGTAAACGCTTTCACGCCATGTTGTTTCATGGTAGACCACGTGTGGACAGGTTTATGGGACCGACTACGACAGCACGAGATGTTTATATTCCATAGCATTCAGTCAATAGCGAATGACTTGTTAGCTGTTTACTCTCTATGGCGCGTATTGCCCATACTAATATTATTTATCACTAAATTGTCGACGTCGACTCTGAAAATATTTGATTAACACAAAATAATGTTTATAGAAGTTTAGCAAATAACCTACTGACTTGGCTGTTCAAAATAGAGTCTTTGTGTGCAGACCAATTAAACAACTAAACTACTACTAACTCATTTTGAAAATCTTAGAAGTACAGTACTATCGGTACCATACAATAGACTGGGGCGATACCAGGTACACTAGGGCAAATTTAGAAAATGCCATTTTCAAATTTTGCTACCAGCGGGAATTGAACTTGTAACCACCGGGTGTAGAGCGTAAACGACGTATACTCAGACCACTAGACCAAGCTGTCGTCAATCGCTTAGCTTGGTCAATTCATTGGACGTCACTGACCCCTTTCAGCTTTTTACGGACGCAAAAACGCAGTTTCTACTTATGCCAGCCAGCGTTTGCCGAAAAAAGAGGATTAACAAGACATGATCCGTGCAAAACATTCAGAATAATAATAATGCCCAACATTTCAAAGTCTTATATAGGAGATTAGTTTCACAGTCGAGTGCATTTTTCCAGAAATTGTAATATTGCAACGTACAAACGCAATGGAGTGTGAAACGAGATCCGACATTACGTGTATCTTTAAAAACTAAGATTACCTAAGAGACATACTTATTTATAATATTATTGAACCAGTATGGACAAAATACCTAGTTAAGAGGAACAAATATTGAAGAATCATTTGAACATTGGTTAAATTAAAAATTTGTCTCTAAGAAGGCCAAAATCTGCTACTCGCTTGTGACATTTTTCTACTATTTTTTTAAGTGAGGTTGCTAATAGGTATTATTATCTTACAAACGTCTAACTTATCAAGCCCGTTACAGTAATTTTTCGGGAGTTTGTTAATGTTAAATTCTCAGCGAATTAAACCGTTTTTATATCGCTAGTATAAAAAACGTTTTAAAACGCGATGGCATTATCATTCTCTTATTTAATACGTCCCATGTACATAAGTGTTAATTAATAACTGATTAATTTCTCAATCAAAGACATCATTACAAAACGCCAAGCAAGACATAAAAAAGCAATTAATTTGTATAACATAATATCGCACAATACAAAAGTTTAAATGGTTCGAAAGTGATTTTTTTATACAACGTCAATTGCAATTATGCCACTATGTTGGACAACAATTGATGTGTTAGATAACATCTTTAATAACAAAATACAGCTACACGCAGGTGTAATTGAAAGCAGGTACAAATTGAAACCCGCTGTGTGCACTACAAAATGGCACCAATTTCACGCTTTTAAATCGCGACCATCTGGTCTACACTACATTCACAATGACATATTCATTTTCTTTTTAAGATGACAATTATAATAAACGGTTTGCGATTTAGTTTAGGTCTCAGTTTCGTTCAAAGCAAAATCTACGAGCAGAATATACCAAAAGTGTAACTTCCATCCGAATCAGATATTTTTATTGATATAACCAATACGATATAACTTATGAATCTTCAAAAAAGAAAATAGTATATCTACCACCCATTCAGAATGCATTTTTTATGGAGAAGAATGAGCAATAAACTCCATGGTTACTCTTCAACAAAACTCCATCCAACTCCATCTTACAAAACTACGATATGAAACTGAGATAGGTAGCCAACTAGATTGGCAGGTATAAAATCTCGGAACACCGAATCATCGAGATAAAGAAACAGCATCAAATTTCCATCTCACGTCCACTTATTTGTACCTACCACCTAGCTCACAATACCTCATTATAATGAAATCTCCGCTTCCGCAAAACACGAACGGGTCCAGTGGCTTTCCCCCTTATTTACTTTGGCATCTCAATGTACTGAAGTTTTCAAGTATGCCATGTATAAATAGGTGTTCGCTTATCGCGCGATCAGACCCGCTTTTGTGCTATGACGTTAATGTATTGTAAATTGACGTAAATATTAATCTGGTTGTGGTTTGAGTGGACGCAGCGTAAAAGTTTGTAATGGTGGAACCTTAAGATGGAACACAGATCATAGACAATCTTGTTTTATTTTTATGAGAGTACGACAGTAGATGAAAAAAAAAATTACGTTTAAAGAAAAATGTGTTTCGTTTAACGAACATAATCGTCGCCACCTTATCGATTTGTTCGACTTATTATAAAATTCCCATTTACATTTCATAACAGTCGTCTGATTTGAAACTATTTTTAAATCAATCCGTACGCAGAATTCAACAAATGAGAGTCATTTCCTTGGAGTCATTCAAATGTATTACAACCAATATCCTGGACCGTTCCTACCGTTCGTAATATCAATCAAATGTACCTCTCATTACTGGCACAGCTTGCTCATAGACAGCTGACCGGTTCCGCAGTCATTTTCTTGCCATTACCGAGTGGAAATCCACAGTGGCACCACTATATTGCAATTCATTTTATGTGGGGAATGGTTAAAAGGATTTTAATGCGTCAACCTGTGCAATAAACATTAGTTGAGTTACCAAAGGGACCGTTGTGTGTGGTCAAGTAAAGTCTTTTCTTTATTTTATTATGTGATTTAGAATTTACTTTGCGTTATGTTTTTTTTTTAATTCGTTATGTAGAGTTTTCAAAAGGACTTCAGATATTATCAACTGTGAAGTATATTACAGGTTTAGTTACATAATTAGAATGGAGCAAGTATTCAGCATAGGACATTTCCATAAAATAATCGTACCTATCCAAAATTTATAAAAAAAAATATCCTTAAAAACCACCTACTATGGCATTTTAGTAAAATACAGTTCTACAATTCCATTGTTAATGGAATACAACGTTAAAAAAACTTCAGTTAATACTTAACAACCAATAAAAAAAATAGGTAAGGGCTGTACTGTACGTGCAATCAGAAGAAAATAATTACAATAGTGTATGGATATTACCTACACAGATTCTAGTGTTTTCAAGCAGCGCGCGGGCGAGCGAAGTAATTGTGCGCGTGCGGCGGTGGTGGTCTTATTGACGGGCCACGAATAAATGATAACTCTATGATAGAATTATAAACTCAAAACCTTGATCACCACTAAAAGACTGATAATATAAACAATTTATGGGCATGTAACATCAAAGTGCATGTTAAATATTGACCAAGAATTATCTAAATAGTTTAAAACTACTTCTAATGAGTGCTTGAAGTTCACGAAGGGTGTTCGTATAGTTTTCTATCTATGTCGGTTATAGACTTTGAAACTGTCAAATCGATGTGCCCTAAACCGGTTTCATTAAAAATAATTCTAATATGGTGTAAGACCATAAATTATACATACATATACTCACGCCTGTATCCCATGGAGGTAGGCAGAGACTACCGTTTGCCACACGCTACGATCCCAACATCCCTCTTTCGTTTCATCCACAGGCATACATCTTTTCATGCACTTCCGTCGGTTTAGGGTGCTACGGACTAACCTTTCTGGAAGAGACCGTTAATCTGGTCGTGAAAGGTCCTCCTCGGGCGCCCTCTTCCGACATTTCCACTCACGTTTGCTTGGTATATTTCTTTCGTGAGTCTACTTTCATTCATTTTCTCTACATGACCAAACCACCTCATCATACTTTTCTCAATCTATTGTATATCTTAGTCACCACATCATCCTTCAGCTTACATTCATTTTGTATCTTGCTATTCCTCAACCGGTCAGCAATGGTGACACCATAAATTATTAAATCATAAATTATAAATAAACATAATGTACATATTGTTTTTACGTAGTAGCTCACGCCGGATGTCCGCTAGTTTATAGTAAAATACACAGCTATATTTCAGGCAGCTTATTGTCAACTACACTACGCTATAAGTTAATCGCACACTTCACTTCTCCTGGCCCGCGTGTATAACGGGGCAGCGATAATCGCGAGCTGATAAAAAACCGACGCAAGCGCATAACGGATCGCGCGATGCGCTTCGCCCGTCATCGCGATCGCTCCCCGCGCTGATGCGCCTCTGTCTTCTTTTATTTAAAAAATATTTTTAATCAAGGTACAACATCATTTCCTCGAAGCATTTATTTTCTACTAAAGCCATTGCGAAAGTTTATCTTTTCACTTTGGTTGTTCTATTGCCATTACTAGTAATATTGAAATCTGTACCTACTTAAACAGACATCTAAATAGTACACTAGTGTAAATTGTTTATAGCACCGCATTGTACGGCTGATAAGCAAAAGAAAGCATAATTTCCGGCTTCTGAAATACATCGAGAGTAACAGCGTCTATCTATCAGCAGTGGAGTCGATCAAGTTGATAATATCGATCTAAATCGCAGTAATTGATTAAGTATACGTTTACAACTAGACTACCGAATGACTGTAGGTTGTGCTAAAACCTCGGATGACACCTGCGGGCAGGCGAACAAATTAGGTAAGTACCTATCCTTGTCGAACTTAAACACGATTATAATACATTTGAATTAAACTGTATTATAATCGTTTAAATGAACTCACAACACCAATGTTTGATAAAAATTCTAGCAACGTTATCGTCGTAACTGTCAAAATTAAAAACATTACTTGAAGAGTGATGTTGGTAAGGGGGCAGTTTAGAACTATATAAAGAGTTTTAGTAAACAGTTTTTAATCCTTTCAAACTGAAAAAACGACATACAGCGAGCATTCAACACGAAACATTAGAATAATGCTTTCACGGGCGCATGTATAATGGAGAAACAGCTTAACCCCGCTCACTATACTACACATTACTTTTATGACGAAAACTTAAAAGGGTCTTTTGTAACACCGACCATTCGTCCGATGATTGATGTTGAGAGAAATTTCTATTTTCCAACATTTGAAATGGATTTCATAATGTCATTTACGACCGTGAACCCCGGCGCGGTTCAACGATGCTAGAAATGTATCATAAAAATACAATTACGCTTGGTTTCTTTGTATAATTTACATTCGTACACACTTGGTTATAAATTTGTATTTAAAATATAGTTAGGAGACGTCTACGATAAACTAACAAACGTCGTTTATACTTGAACAAAAGTTACGCGCGCGTAAGATGTTCCAACTTTAACTAGACAGGTTAGGCGCATTGCGGATGGTGCAGTTAACTGGGAACCGTATTGTACCGCTGTCAGTTTCAAGGCAAATGTTGAGGGCTCATTGCTACTCAAAGTATAAATAGAGTTATGTGTTCAGAAGTAGAGACTACTTTCAGCGCTTATCTCGAATACGGCATTTCCTTTAAAAATATCTATCTATGCAACATCTGATTATATCACATGAAGAACACAGCCGCTCTACCAAGAATATTTGGTAACGAATACATAGAAGAATACTTTTACTGTCAGCTATTTAAAGTCAAACTCTATAAGCAACTGCTGGATGGAAATTATATGTTTAGTGTCCACTTTTAATCTTTAAGGTATTTAATGTCTTGTAATCCATTTCTAACCTACTTCTTGTTCATGTCGGTCTCTATTATTGACTCTCAAACAGTAAAATAACAATAAAAAATGTATGCCTCGTAAAGGAGATTTGAGCAGGTATTACCCCATAAACTATAAAAGTATATTAAGCAACGAAATAAAAAAGATACATATTTTTAATAAGATACTTTCAGTCATGCCTCTCATCCGTGATTCATATACATAATGTCGTAAACGTTTACGATTGGTTTACGAGGCTTTCTATCATTCTGCAAAGTTTAATAGTCCCGCGGGATTCGAGCAGTTAGGTATCAGTATTGTGAAGCAATGCGGCAACAACATTTGCGTATGAAGACAGAACACGCTAAATTGTTGTTGAGTTACTTTGGATATGATTTTTTTTTCTGAGCCACTGATCCCAATTTTGCTGTATATAAACAGGACCGCATCGATATCGACATAAACAGGACGGCAATACACAAAATTATATAAGTGGTAGGTACCTACCTAGTATGGTGCAAATAAGAGCAATAGGTATATTGTGTCAGAAGAAAGAGACTACTAGTAATCTGATTATCTCTTAGTGGTAGTTAAATCAAGCAGCTCTCAAATCCAAGTTAACTACGAGTATTCGGCAAAAAGTCAACACATTTTAAAATAGTCGTGTCTAAAATAACGTCGTTTTACATAACACGCATAAATTATTTTTATCAACATTGAACTCAATCAGGTATGCGTTTAGCATATAATTACGTGTGGGTACTTCAAAACCCTATCATTACCCCTTACAAGGTTGGCAAATTACAAGACACCTAGGAATGGTGCCGCTAAGAAATCTGCTTACCCCATAAGGAAGAATGCCCTGGGCTATGCACTTACACTGAAAGAACTTATCAACAATTTAACCCCAATTACAATATCATTAGTTTACAAACGAGATCTCAGGCGACATGTACCGTGCGCCCGTTCCTGCATCTCGGAATCGTGTTGCTACTTTTTATCGATACATCGATTATCGTTTTAATGTGGTCATACAGCTCAATCGAGTTTTTGCCGAGATTATATCGCTGTTTGAACACAGATTCTCGAGCTGTCGATACGAAAAAAATGCGCTTATCGACAAAACGCATCTGTGTTGTGTAGACTGATATGAATTTAGGCGCCTATGAGTATCAGTTACATACATATTTATTTTCTCAAACAATTTAAATATGGTACATTTTCACGAAAGAATAAAGTTGTATAGCTGTAGAAACCAAGTTGGTTAAACACCCACCTTGGAAGCAAAGGGTGCAGGTTTAAATCCCGTCTCGCACGTCTTTGATGATTTGTGCAAAACTCATTTTAATCGAAGATTTAACTCCATATCTGTGGGAACCTAACTGGTTCTCGATAGACGTGTGAAGTCTGCCACCCCGAACTGGGCCCGCCTTGTGGACAATGGTCTGAATCACCCTCGCATTGATGAGGGGAGGCCCGAGTCTAGTAGTGGAACGTTAAAAGAGCAACTAATAATTATATACATACATACATATACAACATAATGCGTGAATTTAAATGGATTCTAAATAAGGACTAAACAACCCCAGTCCTCCTCCCTTATATACGAGAATTCTATTCCAATACTGATTAATCTTAAGATCGATACAAAAATAGACCCGGCTCTTAAACTACATTTCTTTTACCTTACTAACTGCAAACACGTGTTTCTGCCGCGGTTTGTGCCCTACGTGTGGTTTGATTAACGATGCATTCCTTACACCGGGACGGCTCAATAAATAAACGTCACTCCTGGGTTGCCATTACCTTCAGCAACATTGTTCTTAACACCGTAAACACAATGGTAATTTATGAACACCAGCAGTCATTGTTCTAAATATTGTGGTGGCCAACGACTTATTATATCAAAGACAGTTTCTTACGAGAGCAGCCCGTCGAACCACTACACTATTGCCACATAGATATATATGGACACCGAACCTGCTACTAAATATTATAGTCGCATTAACATTTTTTTCGGTAAGATATATTATCCCTAAACAATAGCCCAAATACAAGTGCCGATAAAAAATACGCTTTTTGATGAGCCAAGTATGCAAAAACGATAATATACTAATAAATGTATATTGATATACGTATCACCTACACGTATAAATAAGGACATACGTTTAAATAATTGTTAGGTACCGCCACTGTCATGGTAAATCCTATATTTATAATTTAATTAATATTATAAATTATTTCCCGTGCCCACTCAACAGGATGATGGTTTAAAAACACGTAGGTCACTTTATTTGTAGTTAATTAAACACCTACTGTAAGGATAATTATGATTTTATAATATATATAACTATGAAACTAAAATGTATAGTTACCTATTTGTTTTGTCGGCCTTTTCCCAGGAGTGGGGCATGGAAATAGGCTTGTTTTTTTTTTACAAAATTACTAGACCTCCTTCGTTAAAGTTAAACCGCTATTTCACTGCACACCCTAACGTAACGGACATAAATCTAAACGGGCTTATCCTAATAATATTTATGGGGCAAGTCAAGGCCACTACAGGGCTGAGTTATGACAAAATTCTAGAGCGTTCTTTACTAATAAATAGTCGAAGAGTCAGCGACCAAAATATTGTCCAAGAAAAAAAAAAGATACACTTAATTATATACAAAACCATATGAAACTACAGAGCGTTTAAACGATGTAACATTTCGTTGTAATACCAGAATTGTCTGCAAGTTCTACTTGCCCTATTTCATTAAAATCAAGAAATGTTACAAGTTTGAGTTTACTCATCTTACGAAACAGAGACGAAGATTAGTTTAGTCTAATGGAAAGTGACTTTATCCTTACCTTAATAACAAGGTTTTTTTTCCTTTAGACAAGCTATTAATATATCTATTTTATCGCTGGCTATAGGTTGCGGCGCGCGTTTGTCTGTCCAACGCTGTAATCACACACTTCCTATGAATATGCTAATGCTGGCAGTAGGCACGCGAACTCCGGACCACCGCACAGCCTTTGCCCATTCGAGCTATACAATATTATAATACATTTGGTGTCCTTGTCAGGCCTAACTTTAGCATTTAAGGTTCGTTTTTTTCGCTTCATCGATCTAGAGCAAACGAAGGTCCAGATAGATTGTCCAGAAGGGCAGATAACGAACTTATAAATATGATTCCTGACTATACTATAGTTAGGTTAAGGTTACAGACGAAATTTTTGTAATAAATGTTTATGTATTTGAGCTGAGGATACCGAGCTATTAGAAATACATTTTAAAATACCAACAACGGCGAAAACTAAATTTAGACAAATCAAAAGTTACTTGTCTTGTAATTAATTCTACGAATTGACAGTTACTTTTAACACCATGTAATTAACACCACAAGTAGAACTTTTATCAGATACTAGCTGTAAGATATGTATGGGTGGCAATGCCACATTTTTTTTGGCTAAGAAACCTTCGTGGGCGTTCATCACAATCGGATCTATGTTTTAGGAACTCATAGAGTGCAAAATTCCATTCCTTCTTATTTATATAGATAGTGGCATCAATTTATGGTACGCCTTGTATTAAACGTACGTTATTCCTATGACTTACGTTCGAAACACCTAAGGCCTCGTTGCTTACAGTTATACAAATTAAATAAACAACGGAGCTTGTAATAAAGCTCATAAATTAATTAGCGAGCCCGTTAGCTGCCTTGTAACTGCTGTGAATGCATTCAAATTGTTTCAATTAACGTATCTCGGAAATATTTTTTTTTGTTTCCATACTTTCCATTCGATTTCGAAAATTTTAAGAATCCGTACTTGCTGGTATAGAAAGTCAATCAACTTGCTACTTTATTTTCGGTAACTAAATACGACTTTAAAATATTCTTATAGACTATTGTGACTTAGTAAATAACAATAAATGATTGTAATATTCATATTGATTTTTACTTAATTTATCATACAGCTTATCTATACGTATTAATCAGACTGTTTCCATAGTACTAAGCAGGTAGGTCCTATATGATTTTTTAGACTAGCCCAACTAGACGAGTTAGCGTCTAATAAAAAATCTCGCTGAAATGATTAGGTACGGCACACAGAATCGCGTGATGCCTACCAGATACGAACACTTCGCATGTTCCAGTTCACATACAAATTTATATCACCGAAAATATTACGACTCCGCTATAAAGAGCTGAGTGAATTTGATCGTAAGTATAAAAATATACGTAATCTGTGCGTGAAACCGTGTATTTCGAATATTTTATTACAAATATCCGTATACGTAAATCTGATCAGTAAATCTGGTCAGTTCTGTGCAAATCTGTCACGTCCTATCAATGTGTCAGTTTTCTCAGATCATAAATTAAATTTCAATCATTTATAATGATTTGTGAATACGTTATTATCTCTACTATTATTATTATACGCTAATTAGATGAAAGTTTTGATCTAAAATGTGCAGTGAATATTAAAAGGTTTATGTTACAGAAAAAAATCGTACTTGTCATATATTTTCATTTTTAAGGCAACAATCATTATGTATATAACATAATTCTCAGTTCATTACTCTGCCGTTGAACTTCAGCCTTCAAATTTGACGTTAACAACGTAATTCCTATATAGATACAAAATTGTATAAAAATAAAATACACTTTAATAGATATTCATGAGATAGCAGTGGTAGCCGAGTGGTCGAACGCTCGCCTTGCAACCAAAGTGTGCAGGTTCAAACCCCGGCTCGCACCTCTGGGATTTATGTGCGAATCTCATTTTCATCCGTGATTATCACTTGCTATGAAACGGTGAAGGAAAACATCGTGAGGAAACCTGCACGTCTGAGGGAACTTGACTAGTTCTCGATAGATGTGTGAAGTCTGCCAACCCGCACTGGGCCAGCGTGGTGGACTATGGCTTGAATCCCCCTCGCATTAAGGAGAGGCCCGTGCCCAGCAGTGGGACGTTAAAAGGGTAGTAGTAGAGAAATGAAATAAGTTAACAAATTTATGCGACCACCGCAACCCCGCAGCAGCGCGATACGTAGAGTTCAACGCACCTAATCGTGAAAAACTCACATTTTCCGATGCCGATCAATGATAAAAAGTAATGTATTGTTTAGAATTAATTAGCATGAATAACGTCTATAAGAAAGATTATATTTTTAACGTGTCCCATTTTTTTACAATACCACACGAAAATAATGAATCTGCCTGCGTAAGTCATGAACAGGGATGCGTCGTAACGGGAGGGTTAATAATTTATTGATTTCTCAAACTTTGTTTTATCGACTGTAGCTATTTTTTTAAATAATTTTGCAACGTTAAAAGCGTTGATTTTTTTATATGTGAATATTATATTCATCCGCAATGTTGAAGAAAAACACGCTTACAATTTCTGATGATAACGAATAAAATATGAACACATCAAATTATAAAATTAGTAATATAGTGGAAAAGTGGACGTAAGCGTAACAATACAGCCCTAAAATACAACCCTTGACCTTTCAGACCAAGATGGTACTGAAAAGCTTCAGCGAGCAGCATCCGTACTGAAATAATCCTTACCTGTTCTTTCCATGGCCGATCTTGTAGAGTTCGACGTGCTTGAACTGGGCGTAGGTGGCCATTTTATTTTATTAAAACACGAGGGTTGCTTGGATTAAACACAAGAGTGTGGGCACTGCGCGATACCGGCTCGATGTGAGAGTGAAGAGTGACGTGCGAACGCGACGGGATCTGTCAGCTGACTGAGCGCGCGCGATCCGGAACCCTCGCTTAAGTCGATGTTGCCACCCTCCGCCCGCGCAGTGGAAACGAGCCGCGCCGCCGCGCATGCGCCGACCGACACTTCCGCACCTTGTTTTTGTTTTTTTTTTTTGCCCCCAGGTCCTGGTCGTGACATATGGCAGTAGCGCCAGATGATCTGTGTCAAGTGACAGATGGAACAAACTGGATCATGTGATAAGATAAAAGTTATATCGAGTGATACTGAGCAGTTTGTCGTGAGTGATATGCGAATCTTGCTTCGTCAATACTGACAGTAGAAACTTGGTGAGATAAGATCCGACAGTTCGAGAAAGGATGGATAGAACAATAAAATAGCTAGAATGACCGCAAAAAATAAAGAGTATCAATTAAAATAGTTTGACTCTATCAGTATGTAGAGTTAATGGCATCTAATGGATAAGACACAAAAGTAATATATTATTCCAACATTTTAAAAATAAATCACAGAAAAATTATGTCCGTACAAAGTTTCTAAGGATTTATATAAGTTTCAATTGCTTTTTATCGTTATGGAACATATACGCCCTACCCAAGGGTCACGCATTAACAGATGAAAATACGAGAATATTAGTACAACCTTAACTTTCGTGTAAATTCTGTGAAAACGGCATAATTTTACGGATTACCATTTGACGTCACTGAGGCGTGTGACGCACGCAACGCTGGAGACCTTTTGTAATGGCTCTAGGTATTTGAATAATACATCATCACGCCTGTAATCCCCGAAGGGGTAGGCAGAGGTGCACTGAAGTGCGCCCACACTTCGCCGATGTATTTTGGTCCCAATGTAATTATATTAGCCTATTGCCATTATACCGGGCACATTCTCCCTCAATACGAGGGAGATTTTTGGGCCATAGTCCACCACGCTGGCCCAGTGCGGGTTGGTGAACTTCACACGCCTTTCTATAGACCAGCAGGTTTCCTCACGATGTTATCCTTCACCGTTCAGCAAGTGGTTATCATTGTTGAAAATGACATGCGCACATGAAAATTATCTCAGAGGTGCGAGCCCGGGATTTTAACTTGCACCCCTTACGTTCAAGGCGGGCGTTCTTGCCCATGAGGCTACCACTGCTTTACGTACTTGAACGTAGTATTAAATATACCATTAACGATTTATAAGATTCCTTAGAAACTAAAAAATAGAATCGCGTTAAATATGTGACATAACTTATTATCGTAAGGCCTCTTGCACACTGTGGCGTCAATGCTCGTGTGTCAATTTTTTTGGTATAGAAAGAAAGAAAGAAAAGAAAGAAAAACTTTATTGTGGCTAGCAGTAAAATAAAAGATTACAAAAAATTAACAAGTAATAATTTAAAAAAAAAATATCTGCTCACCACAAACGGACCCAATTCAGCATGTGCTGGTTGAAAAGAACCAGCGCTGGTCTTCCATTGGGACCGTTTGGCGATTTCACGGGCGCAAACCCAAAAAAAATAAATAAAATAAAATAAGAAAATAACTAAAGGGCTCGAACCCAGAACTGTACATATAAAATTAAAAACGCAAACCAAGGATAATATAGTCTATGCTGTACAACACATAAAACCAAGAATTATAGACATAACACCATAAACTGCTTGCATAAAGCTATAAAGTCTATGGCGCGACAAAACGGAAAGAGGTATACTCTTTGAGGTTAGATGCGAAAGCAAAAGTAACCTACAAAATAATGTGAATTAAAAAATAAAATAAAAAAAATATATAAATATAGCAATACGAAATGTATCGACACATAGAAAAAGTTCATTCTACAACGGAATGACACTGATAGCGCGAATTATGACGCGGGGCGGCGTGGTTTTTGCGACAGAAATTTAATCTTTATGCATATTGACACAGAGTTCGTTTGGTATTGGCAAATATTTTAACGCGCGAGCGTTGACGCTCCAGTGTGCCTGGGGCTTAACTTCGACCCTTGAAAGGCAATATGCTTTTTTTAATGCAGAAGCAAACACAATCTAAGGTCGAACACCTAAATCTGTAGAACGTTATGATCCATTTATAATGACATCGTTTGAACTGAAAAAAATCTTTTAATCAGCTTCCTTACCACAATGCCTGTGTGTAACTGTTTTGCAGTAATGTTTTTAATATTACTTTCAGTTTTTGACAGTTACTTTACTTTTGAATCATACTGCAATAGGTGGTGGTAAGACATTTGATTGAGGAAGGCAAATGTTTTATCCTCTACTACTCTTTACCCGACTACGGCGCAGCCAAAAGGAAGGGTTATGACTTTATTTTGAAACTATTCATCCGCGTTTGATGATTAAGGATTCAATAGATTCGTTGTTACGGCCCGGGTAACATGGGCAACATTTTAACGATATGAGGAGTTCAGTATAAACCCCGGTTTTAACAGATTTCATTTATTTTTTACAAACTTTATATTAGCTTGCAACTTACGTATGTCCGGGTGGAATCTTACAACTGAATTTTAAGTCAGTTATCTTTAACCGATTGAGCTGAAATTTGGTATACACGCTTACTTTGGATGACAATGCATGTTTAGCTATATGACGTCATTCTAATTCTAATATGGCGTATCATCCAAGATGGCGGAATAGATATTTTTTGTGCACTACCACGGTATGGGTATCAAATGAAAGGGCTTGCTGAGGAGAACACGAAAACTAAGGGCATTTAAATAAAAGCTTGTTTTTAAAAAGTTTTTTACCATTAATTTATCCTTATTCGGGTTACAGTTTTTGAAACATTTCTTCTATTAAACTCTACTACTACGCTCAACGCAGTTTTGAATTAGGTCCCGCAACTTTCCTGATCTGTAAACAAATATCAATCAATAACGTAAGTGCCATTGTTTCATATATGAACGCTCAAAAGTCTAGATCCAATGAATCGGGACTAAAGCACTATGTGATGAGTCATTTGGATACAGACAGCCGTTTGAATGGCACCGTTATTTGATGTACTCACAAACAAGAGAAAGCAATGACTAACGCAAATAATTATTATTTTAATGTATCAAGGTAATTACCGTTTCATTTTAAGTAAGAAAACTATAAAAGAGATGGCATTATAAAATGGCCAAACTGGCAAAATGGCCAAACTTCTTATAGCCGAAACCAATATTATTTTTGACAGTGATAGTTATGTGGTGTTAAAAGTTAATAGTTTTTATGGATAACCAAAATTTCAGTTGTCATCGAAATTATATTCTTACGACGATTATTCTGCCAACCCTGCCCTTAGTAAAAGTAAATCCTTTTATCCTTAGTAAGACCATCGACCTTACACGGTTTATCCATGGTAACTAAAATCCCCAGGGTAGAAATAATAAAGGTATCCGCTGTTAAACGAATTCGTTTATTTTTTTAGAATTTTATGACGCTAAACAAGAATTCGCTGTCGGTTTACGGGAGTCCTGTAATTCGAAACCTCGTGTGAATACTTCCATACAAAATGTCTTGCCACCGTAGGTACTACATATCGGTTCTCTTTAATTCTGTAATTATGGAGCAGCCGGTTACACCGTGTGAATAGACAATTACGAAATACAAGGAAACTCATTTAACTAGTGTCTGGTTTGTATCAAATTTCGGAAGCACTTCAAAACGCGGCTCCGTTTACATATATATATTAAAACGTGCGCCCTTTCATCGGCGGGTGGCTTTCACAGAACTACGAGTAGTCTGTGATGTTTACTGGACGCATCCTGAGTTTGTGTTCACTGTATGCACCGGTAATTCATTCAACACGGCAATGTTTAGTTCAAACTATTTTAAACAGTTTTTTCTTTGCGATGTGGAAATGTGGTGCCTTCGAAAACATAACAGTACGCAAAATAAATAGCAATTCAGAAACTATTTACAAAAATGTTTACCTACCATATAGGGCAGATATAATTATGTCATTGCGATGCCAAAGCGATCCCATGGCGCCTCGATATAAGTGGAAGATGGTACACCGTCGGTTTTTAGTGGTTATACGGCCTTCTACCGGACTCTCACATAACCCTGCTACTTCCCCCGAAAAAAGAGGTACAATTATGTCCTTACAGTTGTGTGCTTTTAGTGATCCTGTGGCGTCCCAACACAAGGCGGCAAAGGCAGAGCGCTGTGTTTTAGTGGGTCGTTCAGTCAGTCTGACTGGGAGTCCCATATGACCGTCCAAGTTCCCCCGGACTTGGGTGGTATGCGCAAACAAAAAAAAGGTACAATTATGTACTGTCAATGACATAAAATACATAATCAAATACATCATAACGCCTGTATTCCCCGAAGGGGTAGGCAGAGGCGCACTACAGTGCATCCAGATATGTCACTGACACTTCGTTCAAAAATTAGATTTTTCTATGAGACGACCATTTCATGATTAATCTTACTTTACCATTTTGCCCAAAATTTTACCGCACGCGTTTAGACGCCCCAGTCTGCGTGCAACTGTAAGCCCGCGGTGAGAGCATTGTTTAGGTATAAGTGACGAGTAAATAATAACACGATCTATTGTCCAATTATTTAATTCACGAAGATAGGTAGCTCATCATGTTAGTACCAACATATATTTCTATGTATGTTTAAATGCAATTTGTTTGCGGTTAAACTTGAGACTATTATATATTTATGATAATTTCCTAGAATCAGAATCAGAATATTTTTTATTCATATAAACCAATACAGGCACTTATGAATCGTCAATAAATAGTAAAAATAGTAGCTCTACCACCCATTCGGAATGCATTTCCTATGGAGAAGAATAGGCAAGAAACTCCATGGTTGCTTTTTTCAAATAAGGATTAACATTTTTGTGTTTTTCTTAATTATCAATTATACAATATAATGTTAATGAGGCTATACATTCTCAAAACACAATTAATTAGGGCGCGATTATCATAAATCAAAGAAGTAATAATTACTTAAACATACACAAAAATGTACGAATATAAAATTGACTCAAGAGGAATTCTCTTAGAGATAATTTTCTATTGTCAAACAAATTCAAAGTACAAAATAAATGCGTTTTCAGATTGTAGTGCATTTCCCACGCGTGCGGGAGCACCGTGCCCACAGACCATTCTGTGACCGTGCCCAACCCGACGTTATCGCGAGCGCGTGCGCACGCGCTGCACGCTGTGCCTTTACGCGCGCTGATATATTGCGTAGTAATAGTACTACTACTATAGCCCTTTTAACGTCCCACTGCTGGGCACGGGCCTCCCTTCAACGCGAGGTGGATTTAGGCCAAAGTCCACTACGCTGCCCTGGTGCGGGTTGGCAGACTTCACACATATATCAAGATTTTTCAAGTTCACTCAGACGCTCAAGTTTCCTCACGGTATTTTCCTTCACCGTTTCATAGCAAATGATAAACTCGGATGAAAATGAGATTCGCACATAATTCCAGAAGTGCGAGCCGGGGTTTGAACCCGCACACTTTGATAGCAAGGCGTGCGTTCGACCACTCGGCTAACACTGCTAAAATAGTCAATAAGTAACAAAAAAAATGTCATTAAATATTTGATAACAGTCAGTTGCATTTTATGAAAAATTATACCCGATACTCGTCCATAGATTATATGTATAAGTATTATTTCGGATTTCTGATACACCTTTAATTTAATTAATTATCAAAACTTAAAAGTACATACATATACTCACGCCTGTATCCCATGGGGGTAGGCAGAGACTACCGTTTGCCACAAGCTACGATCCCGACATACCTCTTTCGCTTCATCCACAGTCATACATCTTTTCATGCACTTCCATCGGTTTAGGTTGCTACGGACTTGACCTTTCTGGAAAAGACCGTCAATCTTAAAAGTATTGAAACTGTAAACAAACAAAATGGGGGGCGTAACCGAAGTAACAAACTTATAATAAAAAATAATTTTAACCGCACGAAATGTTAATGTTACCATCATTTAAGTTAATGTTGGACCGTTTAAAAACTTACACATTTCATAATACTTAACCATTTTGTACACGAATGCGTTACTCAGGGAAATATAAACATAACGTTGATATTTTTAGAGTTCCGTACCCAAAGGGTAAAACGGGAACCCTATTACTGAGACTTCACTGTCCGTCCGTCCGTCCGTCTGTCACCAGGCTGTATCTCATGAACCGTGATAGTAAGAGAGTTGAAATGTTCACAGATGATATATTTCTGTTGCTGCTATAACAACAAACACTAAAACACATTTAAAATAAACATTTAATGGGCTCCCATACAACAAACGTGTTTTTTTCGGTTTTTATAGATAATGGTACGGAACCCTTCGTGCGCGAGTCCGACTCGCACTTGGCCGGTTTTACTTTTACTCTATGGCTGACATTGATATAGTGCGGAGCAAATATTCTTGTTTTTGTGAAAGTTTAGTTAAGTACCAAATTTATTTTTTAATTTAATTATGACGTAACTAAGGATGCGTCCATACTTAGCATAGAAAAAATCTAAATGACGGTAAGTTCTATAATATTTGTAAGTTACTCATGCTCGTGGGCAAGAATCATCCCCTCATTTCAATTTATGGTAAGTAAGTACCTATGTATTCCCATAGTACAAGGTCTCATGAATAATTTTGTACGTACTATACGATTATTATCCGTCATGCGATATTTTTTATTCCTAGACCTGGAAACGGCTCAAGAATAAGGTTGAGTAAAATAATGATTAATAGCGTATATCTGTGTGAACACCATAGAGTAACTAGAGTACCCATAACGACTCTACTCTTCGTATAGTTCTACGGTAATTATTCCGCCATTGTTGTTATCTCATGTACCTGTAGTATACGGCAACGATATGATAAAATAACAATGGCGGCGTCAGATAAACCAGAAAAATGTACCGCAGTGCGGTCTCGATATGCCATCTCCGTTATAATATCTCCATGGTGAATACTCGCTTATTCTGTCAGCTGTATGGTTACTGTCAAACTATTGCGTTCCCATGACAACGCGTCGCCTCCCAGCCAACGGGCGTCTTGAAAGGACGTTCCATTTTTAAACACGAGAAACAATGGCCGTATTTGAATAGGACTCTCACTGGATTCAATCAACAATACGATGCCTCCGCTTTGTAAAACTTTACGAGTATTGTGACCAAATAATTCCTAATAAACTAGATTTTTCATTTTTCATAGATAACAAGTATATAGAAAGGCATATGAAGTTCGCCAACCCGCATACTGCGCAAGTGTGGCGGAATATGGCCCAAAATCTCCCTCGTGTTGAGGGAGAATGTGCCCGTGTGAATGTGGCGATTTAAAAAATTATCATGAAATGATGTTTCTTTCCGCATCTTCTCAGTAGAGGTCGCGTTTCGATCCGGTAGTAGTATAGTAGTATATAAGAAAAATAAATGTAAACTTGACAAATTGATGGGCCTATACAGAATGAATGATTTGATTTCGACTTTGACTTTATCAGTAAATACTAGTAAAGCGGTACATTAACATGGCCGCCGTTATAAGAAGTAAATATAAATATCACCACGATATAAGCAATAAACCTTTCCTACATCAATACATGTCATAAGCTTTCTAGTCTATGAAATCTGCGAGGTTTACGATACTTTCGAATGAATGAGTGATAAGTACTATTAACCACAAATGAGATTTTAATTGATAAAACGATAAGGTCGTCACGCGTGTATTCCGTGTGTAAATGTAGGCAGAGGTGCATTGCAGTGCACCCATACTTCAACTACGTATTTTGGTCCAAATGTAATAGGGCCGATCATATTGCGATTATACTGGGCACATTCCCCCTCAATACGATGGAGATTTGGGCTATATCCACTACGCTGGCCCAGTGCGGGTTGGTGAACTTCACACGCCTTTAGAGACGTGTAGATTTCCTCACAATGCTTGCCTTCATCGTTCAGCAAGTGGTAATCATGATCGAAAAATCCAGATGTGTGGGCCCGGGATTTGAACTTGCACACCTTGCGTTCTAGGCGGGCGTTCTACCAACTAGACTACCACTGTAATTGTAGCATGAGCGAACTTCTCTTTCTCTCGTATGAAACAGGACAGAGAGCGACCGAGCCAACCTGTGACAGAAGTCTTGTCTAGACATGCGTGCGTAACAATAAATAATTACGTAATAGGAAAAGTAAATAATGGACGTTTTCATGGTGTTCCTACGCCGAGAAGACACCTCGTTGACAGTTCGGTCGGTTATAGTCAAACAACTATGAAGACAGTTTAATAGTTGGCGCTATTATATGTATTGCCGGAGCGCTATTCATGTGTCCTGTCTGCCTGCCCCATTGATGCCGCTCGCGCTTTTCAATACGACTCGCATTCAAACCTTCATACTAATACTTATATGTACTTTTATTCGAGTCGAACCAATTAATTTAGTTTTAAAAAGATCGCAACAAAATAAATTAAAACTACGCTTTAAATGTAAACGTACCCCGTGAACTGATTTAGAATAAAAGTGTTCTAGACTACCGATGTAAAAATATTATAACATTTTGACCGTTTTTATAGTGGCAAAAAAAAATCGTCAAAATTCGCTCGCGGTTTCATTTCGTTCAAGAATGGACTTTATGTCTGAGTCAATACAGTTTGTCTGTTTTTTATTACTGATGTCGCTCCCAGACCGATTTCATGGCACACACGATGCATATAAGTCAACAGTTCACGCGGCAACCAGTCGGATGGGTGACGGATAGCGACATCATTATGTCAGTTGCATATCACGATGGTACGTACGTACAACTGACGCTTCACGCTCGTAAGTCTTCTTGAAAGCTGACACGAATGGGAAACATATTTGCGGATGACCAATATTATGTAGGTACGAGTAAAGGTGAATTTACGAAAGTACGGCGCGCAACGGTCGAGTGGTTCGAGCATTGGCCGCTTGGTTATTTACACCAGTGGTGTCAGCACGTAAGTCAAGACAAGACCTCTGTCACGGATTGTCTCGGTCGCTCTCTGTCTTATTTCATACGAGAGAAAGAGATATAATCAACATATTCTGTGTCATAAGTCTAGTCTTGACGCTCATGCTACAACTACAGGTGGTTGCGGGTTCGATTCCCTCGAGCGGCAAATTACGAGAATGACATTTTTGGATTTTTTCCAGATCTGATGTGACTGGGATCGCTTCAAGTTGGTACCAATAGTACTAGTGTTGCTTAGTTTGGGTATACCAAATGATGAATTGCGGTTTTTTTTTTTGAACTGAACTTAAATCACGCTGGCGAAATATTTTGTTTCTTTGACAACGAAACGGACTCATATTGAGTAGATACGTAAACAAAATAAGTGCTTACAATTCAACCTATCGTCAAATCTACGCTGAAATATACGAAACAGATACAATTCACAGTTACTTTAATATTTATAATAAACACGCAAATTTATAATAAACCGCCACGCTTTCCTGTTGGGCGATTGTTTTTATCTGCGCAGAGACTTCCATCATAACCAATCGATCGCGGCAACTAATCACAAATCGCATTTAAAATCGAAATGAGAGCTATTCAGACTGTAAACTAGTGAAAGGTAAGATTATAATTAAAATTATCCACTGTATAATTAAAACGGATCATTGCTATGGTATCGTAACCTCAAAATAAAATGGGACCAGTATAGGATCACTTTGTTGTGTATCCTTGTCTGTCTATCTGTCTGTCTCTTCGTCCGTCAAGATTTTTTTTTGTCAGCAACAAATATGAGTATCTATTTATTAACCGTTAGCAACAAAACTAAAAACAATAGTAGGTACATATATAAAATAATATTATAACAATCGCATATATAAGTTTGTCTTCATCTGTCATTTAAATTTTAGCTAAAGCTATGTATGGCGCCTACCGTACATAATTAACATTAATAAAGTACCAATTTTGTAACCACAAGCAAGTTCGAAGTGCACCCGGTCAGCCAGGAATAAACATGGCAGGTATATTTTGGGCTTATTTTTTAGTGTTTGAACCGTGCCTTTATCAACTTATATCAGCGGACCGAAAGCTCGAGCGCTTACACACGAGCGGCATGTTACCACAGCCGTCGACACGCGTCAGCGGGAACCGTCGACGCGTCGACGGCTGCCATCGACATTTCAACTATAGAGATCAGCGGCAGCCGTCGTCGGCTCCCATAGCATAAGAGTCAGTTGCAAAATGGATTAACTTCTTCACATACCGACATCCATGCTCTGTTTTTTTTTATTTTATTACTATACTCTTTCAATTTATAATGCCAAATACACGCATTTTTCTTTACTGCTACAATTAGCAATTCGATATAAATTTCGTCACTGGAACTCTGCAACGCGTGCGACAGTCGAGTGACAAAATGGCGGGCGCGGCACGCTACAACTGCAAGTGTCGCTACAGTTCCGCGTCGACGATAGCAGTTGCCTCTGCCGTTGGCAACATGCCGCATGCCGCTCGTGTGTAAGAGCTCTAAATCCAACACAAATATATTGTAAATAGCCGTTTTACTGAGGCATTAATAGACTCAATAAATGTTTAATTAATTTTCTCGTAAACACATTTAACGGTGATTTCAAAATGTAAAATACCGATCAATTACTCAGTTGATGCGTTAATTTGATAGGTAACAAGTATAAACATTATTTAAATATAAAAGCAGTCGCTTGATTGTGTTTACAAGTAACTTCAGCCTCTTGTTAGCTAATCAAATCGTACCCTCAATATTTACAGAACTTTCAATCCATCTAGAAATCATGTTTAATAGATTTTCAACACAAAAGTATTTTATTCCACTGTAGACTGGACTGGAACTTTCTATAAATTGGGGGGTAATTGGTTTTATTAAAAATAAATCCGTTCTAAGATACTAAATCTAATGTAATTATCTATAATACATCTAGACCGTATCTATTATCTAAAATACCCAATTGAACATACTATACTTAGCTACTATACTAAGACCTAAGAAAGTTGTATTTTTTTATCTTTGTTTGGTGTACAATAAAGAGTACTCCATCTAACTTCTTAAGTAAGTAATTAACTTATACATTGAAAGTTTTCATACTGATATAAATAATACCTACCTATCTATGCTGATATATTAAGTAGGTAATTACAAGACCGCACTGCACAAAAAAACACTCTAAAAGATGTAAATGCAACGTCCATCATAAAGCGAAATTTCTTTGTGTGCACATCAATCAAATATTCACAAAACTCATCAGATCCGAGTACAGACCTCATCACGGTTAGATGGCGTATCTCGCAAACAATGACCGGCTTTCCAAGCGCCGGGTTTTTGGATTATGCGCGCAATCTTATTCGATGCAAACGAAAGTTTATATTCAATTTGCCTCTCTCTACTCGAGTGAAATTCGCATCTTTTCTTGTTGAGTGTTGCCACGAGCGACAATAAGAAAAACACTTAGGATTTATTTTATGTTAAATCTGACATTTGATTATTTGCTTTCGTCATTGTTTTTGCATGTCTTGTAAAAACATAATGAAATAATAAAACTTGTCAGACCATTGAAGCTCGTCTCTATGCTTCAAACTTTAAGTCTCTACCTTTGAAATCACAGAGTGAAATTAGAATAATATTTTATGTTTATGTACTTTTAGAACGCTCGTAAATCACGTCATAAATGCCGTGCCTCCTATTATGTAACCCATTTTAAAAAAAATGATATTTACCTAGAGTCGTGTTCCCACAAATTCGATCTAAACAGTATTATTTAATTGTATGTGAGAATATTCTAATATTACTAAGTGAAATGGAAAGTATGATCGTTCCATTTTCAAAAGAATACAAAAAATAAAAGAGAATTTCCTGTAAAATTTCCTGTCAACATAAAAACAATCCGCCGTTTTCCCGCCGACAGCAGCGGTCGACCACGAAACCACTAACGATTGTCAGATACGAGAGAGTAAAAATATAATATTATGCAATATTATGTTTATGAGTGAATCAGTCGATGGGGAATTGAAGGGAATACTGTTAAAGCTCATTACAGGTTTCCATGCTTTCCCTCGGGAAATGTTACCTCAGGACATATACGGGGTGGAATTTTGTAATGCCACCTGAATGGAAAGTACTCTTAATACTGTAGATAGAAAACAGTACTCAAAAACAACATTCCTTTATTTTTGAAAAGAAAAGAAAACTGCATTCAAAGATTTTCGAAAATTCGCTTGCCACACCCGGGAATCGAACCGATTAAAATGTGTAAAAATTACACCATTTACTTTTATTGCATCGATCGTTAGGGTCAATTATAAGGATGAAATCTCTCTAACAAACGTGGTAAATTAAATGAAAGGAAAACTACGAACTCTTAAAATTTTTAATTACATACAAAAATGGACGATATTTCTTTGAGTACTGTTTTCTATCTGCAGTATTAAGAGTACTTTCCATTCAGTTGGCATGTATTTAGGTATATCCTGATATAAAATTGATTGTACTGCTGTCGACACGAAATTTAACTAGGTACTACAGTAGTACTGAAATTTCGTTGAAAAATGTGCTCCATCTATAAGGTAATACAGTTCGTCTTAGTATTGACAAACATTGGTCATGAGCGTTTTGTTTAACGCGTAAATTCTAAAATATTTATTTAACATTGCCCAGATACATTCACACCGTTATGGTAATTTACATTACATAATCATAATTAAATTGAGATTTTCATGGATTCGGTTGTGTTAACATTGGGTAAATGTAATTGTTAACGTATTTTCACCTTACGCCACACGTAAATAATACTTAGTGAGTGGGCGCAGGGCGTTATGTTAAATACAATAGCTAAAGCTTAATTCAGACAATCCGAGCTCAGTTTCCGAGTTATGATTATGAATTATGCTGCGATTGTTACGCAAAATAAGGCGTGGATGCCGCGTAGCTTTTATTTCTACTACGGTGTATTACATTCAGAATCAGAATTGTTTTTATTCATATAATCCAATACAGGCACATATGAATCATCAATAAACAAAAAATAATAGTATATCTACCACCCATTTGGAATGCATTTTCCATGGAGAAGAATGGCCAAGAAACTCCATGGTTGCTCTTTTCCAGGGTACAGTTACATACGATTGAAATACACATTTTCAATCAAATATTTTATTTTTAAATAAGTCAGATTAAGGGCCGATTGTTCAATTGTCACATAGGCTTTCACTTGACAATTATCTCGGCTGAAATCGAATTGACACTGTTCGAGTTTTTGTCTGGGGTTTGACAAATCTGCCCTAAGACTCAACAGTCTGTTTTAATTCAATCGCGAAAAGCAACCTGCCTGGGTATATATATGCAAGATTTATAAGGACAAAGTTGTCAGGGCATCTCAAATGTACACACACCACAACAATACCCTCGCTTTCAGACCAAACTATCTATAAGACGTGATCATATAAATGTTGAACATTTGTTGTTGAACAATATTGCAGGGTAAATAGATACAAAACAGAGATTCACATTGCAAACATCCGTGTCATCATGTGACTTTTAAAGGCAAACTTTCATAGTGTATTATAGTACATAGTGCATAGTGACATGGTTATTTATTTGTGGACGAGCTTTCGATAGCTATCAGTAAATATTAAATAAACATTATTATTTCAAATAGCATTGCTAGCTAGGTACCACTGACATAATAGTACGAAGTCGCATAACTAACATAAAATTTTAAAAAAAGCAATAAAATCAAATAAATATATGTCAGAAAATAAAATTTTCCTACCAGTATAGCTTGAATAAAGTATAGCAGTGGTAGCCGAGTGGTCGAACGCACGCCTTGCAAATCAAAGTGTGCAGGTTCAAACCCCGGCTCGCACCTCTGGGTTTATGTGCGAATCTCATTTTCATCCGAGATTACCACTTGCTATGAAACGGTGAAGGAAAACATCGTGAGGAAACCTGAACGTCTATAGAAAGGCGTGTGAAGTTCAGCCCAAAAATCTCCCACGTATTGAGGGAGAATGTGCCCGGTATAATGGCAATAGGCTCGCCCCCTATTACATTGGGACCAAAAATACATCGGCGAAGTGTGGGCTTACTACAGTGCACCTCTGGCTACCCCTTCGGGGAATACAGGCGTGATGATGTATATATAGCTTGACGCTTTTATTTTAAAGAAGATTTTCAGTAGCCGATTGTGTTTCAATTATCTTCTCTTATATTAACAGGTAGGTGTAAACTAATAGTTTCATGGTAATACCTACTAAATCTCCGGCAATGAAACCGAACGAAAAGCAATTGCCATAAAATCATTTGCAATAATTGGCCAACATTACCTCCATCATCGAAGTGGCGGTTTTCATTTCATGATTTAAATTTTACGAGCTGCAAGTTAGCGGATATGTTAGAACAGATTAATGGCTTATAAACACGGTTACTTTGTAATTTTAGCCTTGCATCTAAGCCCAACTCCCTTTCTTGTAATTACTTGCATGGGCCGGATTAGCCAGCTAATAATCCGATGAATTAAGTTGATAGGATATGATAGCTATTAGACATAACGTTAGAGCTTCCTTCAGTTAAATAATACTATTAGGTACGTTTAAGGAGTTGATGCAGCTGCCTTGCTTTGCCTTGCGGATTTACTAGATGTTTTTTTAGGGTTCCGTACCTAAAGGGTAAAACGGGAACCCTATTGCTGAGACTTCGCTGTCCGTCCGTCCGTCCGTCTGTCTGTCCGTCCGTCCGTCTGTCACCAGGCTGTATCTCATGAACCGTGTTAGTTAGAGAGTTGAAATTTTCACAGATGATGTATTTCTGTTGCTGCAATAACAACAAATACTAAAAAACAGAATGAAATAAATATTTAAGGGGACTCCCATACAACAAACGTGATTTTTTTGCTGTTTTTATAGATAATGGTACGGAACCCTTCGTGCGCGAGTCCGACTCGCACTTGGCCGGTTTTTTTTTTAATGTTCCCTGTGCTAATATACATAAAGGTGGAATTTCTGTGGGTGAACCCATACAGCACCGCGACCAAATTTGCACGCGTAATCGATTACATTTCCTTGAAAAATGTACTTTGTCGTTGGGTCGATAAAGTTCGTTTCACTATTACCAATCATCTATTGTTTTTATCGATGGCGGGCGTTTTCATACTCCTATTTGCAATTTCATACTCCTAACTAGAAATAAAACAAAAATTGGAGTAGAAAAACAAGTTAAGAAACCAAGTTCGTTTCTGATGATCAAAGAAAGGTGTGTATAGGGCGAGCGCACGCGCACGCGCCACGAATACGTTCAAACGATACGCTCTGGTAATTGTAGTGATAATTATCATCTTGGCTATTTATTGCTGTTATTATTTTCTCCGCAATTATACGTTAAAATATTGACGCCAATCAATGCGTTAGTTCTCGTTAAATTATCTACCGAAAGTATCGAGCTGTATCAATCGTTCACTCTAATTGTGTTGTAGACAAACTACAACTAAACTAAATTTGACAGCACACAAAATATAGCTGCCCTCTTCACACATTACGATCAAGAGCAGGATAAGGCATAAATTAAGTTCTATCTAGAGTTGTTTATTTAGGTGGCAACAAAATTGGGGCTGTTGCAACAATTAACAGAACCTATTATTGCTGGTAGATTTATTATTTATTTATTCTGCTGTATTCTACCTAGGCCAATTTCGCGCAATCAAAATGTTGTTCAATTAAATTGTCAATTAATTTGTTCAACTTTTTAGTTTACTGTTGAAGTTACAGAAGCTTTATTCGCAGTGAGTTTTTATGTTGGAAAATATTTACCAAGATTTATGTTTAGACGTTGTATTAAATCAAAATTATTAATGTTTTCTAGCTAATCACCTATCTCAGTTTCCTTTTTTATACTATTTCTGGTGTACCTATGGATCAATATTTCTCCCTTGTGGATTGTGTGTGTAGTTGCAAGTTCTTATTAATGTCATTTATTTTTTCATCTTTCTAATAGAAAACCAATTCCCATTGGGATAAAGTCAGAATGTTACTTTAAATCAACCTTTACACAAAACGAAGCCCAGAGTGGGGACGAAACAAGCAAAAATGACGTACAAAATATAAATATGAAAATAAATAAGACTTCACACGCTATCAGAGTGGAAAGAGCCCGCCCCGTGGGGCTACAAACTAAACCGTTTGAGCGAAACTAATATGCACAAACATAGGGCTCAGAAAGCCAAAGCGAACGAGTCATGATAAACGGGGGTGATACAAATTACCAACAATAATCGGGACTGCAATAACCGCAGACAGTGTTTGCAAAGTACCGGTAGTAACAAAAGTGTTTTTGTGTCATTATTATTTCAAGTAACAGTCGTCGAGATCAAAGAGGCCCGTTTTGACACCTGTCATTCAATACATTTAATTGTGATTTGGTGTGTGGGAAAAAAGTTGAGACATGTTTTCACATATTATAAAACGTACGAAAAAAAAGTGGTTTTTTAACCCAAAAAAGTTAAGAGGTGTTTTTATTATTATTTTCTTGATATGATGCTGAGTTACATTCTATTGAGCATAAATAGGTATCAAAACAGGCCTGTTATATTTCAACAACTGTAGTAGGCAATAATAATAACCTAACCAACATCGGAAAGCATCCCTAATCTACCCATTAAGATATAAGCATAGTATTCTTAGGGAGCGGAGTCATTATCATATCCGTTAATTGAAACTTTATTAGGCGCATTATTTATATTGTCATTTATATCAAAATTGGCTAAATTGAGTGGTCTATTTAAATGTTGCTTAATGGCTGTTTTTATATACCATACTGCGAAAATATAAGAGATTATTATTTTTCTCCCGTTATAAATATAATAATATTGCACACAACTAATAAACTTCATATTCCCTCTAAGATATCTAGAGTCGCAGGTACATGGGAACAACGTTCAAGCGGTCCCGAGATAGCGCCGGCAATACAGACCCGACGAATGGACCGGCCACACGCGACTCTATATCTAGATGTGAGCCGGTGTACTAATGCTGTTAGCTTTGTGTACGCGGCTGTACAACAAGTGCATACAATGCGTTTCATTGGCGATAAGTAAGTAGAAAATCATGCGAAGATTGCATTAATTTCTATAAGAAACAAATAACAATATGAAAAATGTTAAGGATCTTCATTAATACTGTGATTCGTGGTATGAAAAAAATGGTTTTATAATTTTAGCAGCTTATGCATTTATTGCTTTCTTATACAATTTACAATCACCACAATTTATTTCATTTTGTCCTAAATGGTAGCTCTAAACTGGTAGCTCTAAAAAATTCTAAATTACTGTAAAGAAATTGAAATAAGTATATAAAAAAACATTTTTGATACTAATTGGGAACTAAATCTTTACGACAAGCAAACCTTTGCCTTTAGCAAGTCTAGTTATAAGCATTTTTATTAGATTGTTATTTATGATTGAATGTCATCCTTAATTGTTGTCACACGAATTACAACAAAGATTAGATGAGTCATCGCGCGTCGTCATATTTGAGCATAATCGGAACATCGAATCAGTGTACTGAACACTTTCAATGATAGTATTAGCATTCTATCTGACGCCTTTCAATGCTCTCGAACGGACGCTAACACAATTAGCTCAATTAAAATCAACTTTCACACTCAACAACCGCCTTTAAATACAAAAAGGCAAAGATTAAAATTGCATGAAGATAAAAATGGCGAACTTACCTTAGTTAATAATATAATGTAGCGATGATTCAACATTTTGTTCCGCACATTGGTTAAGGAAAGTGACGCGAAAATCTTCGCTTGTGCATTCAATTTAAATGTTTGTAATAAATGTTGTAAACACCATCTGTGACGGACAGTTGAATGTAGCCGAGTGAGTGCGCATCTGAAGACTCAATACTAAACATCCGCAGGGGAAACTTGTATGGCATCATTACTGACATAAGCATTTTTATCTCGACCAAGAGAATTGTTGCCTTAAATAAGGAATAAAGGGACGCGCAATCGCAGTTACATCAAGATGCGCGCGACCTAAAATTATTGCCGATACCATAATTAAATGAAATATCACCAGTGCCATTATATTATAATGCCAGTGAATTTAGTCGCGTGGCTTTTGAGAGGCAATTCATTCACTCTCAATGTATATAGACACTGAAATGTACGCACACCTGTATGATCAGGTCATTACAATTGTCTACAATCCGGTAGTAAGTGCCCCTGTAGGCCTATACAAAATAAATTATTTTACTTTAACCCCGAAACGTCCAGCAAAATATTTGCACTTATATTCTGCAAAAATAGGTTAGATCGTGTATTTACAGTCTATTTAACCTCTTGGCCGTCATTACTCGAAAAGAAAGTTAAAATGGCGTATTAAACACGGGAAATTCACCCAAATTACAGTTTAGTAGCTATGTCACTCTAATTGCACAGATTCATCATAAACATGGCATTATTGCGAGCGCCCGCCATGACACCGACCGACTAAGCTGTTGACAATGACAGCAATTTTGGCTGGTAAAAGTGACGTTTAGTTACAGTATATTTTAGCAATAATAGCGCGATTAAAATGCGAATTAAACAGGTATAAAGTAATAGAATTTTCATTTATATTTATTCATTTATATTTAAACTTTTGGATGCTCGCTTAACTATGTATTCTGAAGTACCAGACCAAGTAAGATATTAAAGATTTTTACTAAAATTTATAGAAATTTGGAACGACTTACAATGGCATCATATTTTGGTACAATTATATTCTACGATGATGCAGCCTGAGCCCAAATTCCTATAGATTTAAGACTCAGGTTATATGTCGCTACATATGAATATCATAGAACTATAAAAAATACTGCACATACTATGACCGAACATATATACCAGCATCTAACGGTTCGTGAAACGACCCAAAATGACAGTTAATGACAACGGGTAAATGTAATGATGAAATTGGCCGTCATCGGGCGCCGCCGACGACGCTAATGATCGCGTCCACCGCCCATTGTTGTGCGTTCACTGTCGCTTTTCACGGTGCCAAGAGACAATGGCGAATGTGGAAAATAGCCTTGTTACGCCAAACCTTTTTCGTTTTTTTCATTAACTTTTTAGGCCGCGCAAATTTTATTTCTTATTATGCACTATCATTTTGTATCTACAATAACTAGCAGTCAAAATATCAATCTACATTATAATTTTATATTTGTAGGGGATAATCTCCTGAACTACAGTATATACTGATTATGAAATTTATTTTATTGATAGAAAGCTGCGTTTTCTCTAAATGTCGTAGGTAGGTCATAACTTTTACGCGTTCAAAACTAAAGTGGCAGATATTTTAGGCACATAAAAAACTTACAACCTTTAAGCCTATGTGTATCAGTTTCATGAAAAATATGTGTATTTATTTCACGACTAATTACCTTTTTTCAAACAAAAACCGTCATGTAATTATACCATTTAGAGTCTAATGGTTTATTATATTTCTAAATTTAAGACCCAGAAAATGCTCAAATCGTCTACATTATTACTGTACAACCAAATATCAATACAAATCAATAACAAAATAGTAATGCCATCTACTTATATAAAATATTGTCATACTTATTTGAATCTATGGTAGTACAGATGACCCCGGTGCGGATAAATCGCGAAGTTATAGCACCGGCATTTATCAGCACTGATAACCTGGCAGTATCGGGACCACTTTTCATGCGGATGGCGTGGGGTGCAAAACTAAACCCGTACCAATAGGGAAACAAAATATTTGAGGTCATTCACCGGACACGGCACGAACACGGCACACAATGTTATCTTGTACGATAATCGCTCAGATCTATTGAATCTATGCTAAATTGTCAACACAAAGAATTTGGATATTACCCTATAACGTATCGCTACGCAGTATAAACATTACTGAATTAAGACATGCACTTCTCATAACGTCATTGCTGGCTGAAAAGCCTTTAACCATAGTGTAACTAAAGGCTACAGAGCTAAGTCTGTATCTAATTAAAAGCTTCGTTCATCTAAGCGCTATCTCATCAAATTCTTTGCTTCCGGATTGACGGTCGTGCAAGCCCTAAAATTAAATAAGCCCTAATAACGAACATATAAATGTAGAAGGGTAAAGTTATAGGGCTCGCTGTTTGCTACAGCGAGAAAGAATAGATATTGAAATACCTAGTAGCTCATAAGAGCTACTTATGAGCTACGAGGTATTTCAATATCTATTCTTTCTCGCTGTAGCAAAATTACTGGCGTTAAATTTCTAACGATGCATGAAGGAAAACAACGTAGGTCGACAAGAAATGATTATTAACGATATCCCCATAACAGTATTATGTTAATTACAGAAATATGAATCATTTTGTTATACATCAACTGTAAACAATTGTATAAATAATAATAGACATATTCAGATTACATTAGCTTTTTGCTTTCATAGACAATCCTTTCCATAAACTTTTCATAAACAACTATATTACCCAGTATACAGCAGTGGCCCAGTTACCGCAAATCACCGCTTTCCAATTGAAATGTACAAATTATACATTACATTACCAACCGTACCGTAGAACAAAATAATCCAAAATCTAAAAATGTCTTTGTCTATTGGCGGGGCGCAGTGTAGGTCACCTCAATCAACTGTTCCATGTCATCTTGTCAATTGAGGAAAAATAACTAACAGTACCGAACAACGATCTCGGATCTACGCCCTGCACTCACTGAGTCGAACGAATTAACTTGATTTTGGAAAATGTTCTCTATAAATTAATATCTTCTTCGTTTTGAATGAAATTATGAAATGTAATGGAATAAGATGAGCAATTACCAATATTCTGCCAATCCCAAATATATCATAGACAGGACAAATTTAATGAATAGGTATACTTAAAAAATCAATAAAGTTGGTAATAAATGTGACAAAGATGATGGATACTCGAATAATTCTATATAAATATACATACAGTTTGAATATCTGTACTAAAAGCCATGCGACTACGCATGAAAATTCGCAGGCGTAATCAATATTTATGCTTTTTCTATGAGCTAATAGTTCTTTTTGGTAAAGTATTGGTCGTGCGCGTTTTGACGCGCCTGTGGGTGCAGGGCTTTATCTAGATTTTTTTTTGACCATTGTCTTGTAAACGTTGTGATGGATGCATTCGTGAACGAGTTATCAACGCTCGTTCTGCCTTTAAACATTGACCGCCAATTTAAAAAAAAAAACCTCTATAAACCACCTACATTACCAATTTTGAGTACAAGTATTGATGGATAATCACTCTATACTACGGCTTTTTTTATGAGATAGGGAGGCAAACGAGCAGACGTTTTACCTGATGGTAAGTGATTAACGCCGCCCATGGACACCTGCAACACCAGCGGCATCGCAAGTGCGTTGCGTCCTTTAAGGAACGAGTATGCTCGTTTCTTGAAGATACCTTTGTCGTATCGGTCTGGTAACACCACTGCGGGAAGTTCGTTCCACAATTTGGTGGTGCGAGGAAGAAAATTCTTGGTAAATCGCACTGTACTGGAACGCCATTCATGCAGATGGTGAGGATGGTAATGCAGTCTGTGGCGAGCCGTGCGATGGTGAAATTCAGCGGCAGGTATAATACCGAACAATTCCTCGGAGCACTCTCCATGATAGAAGCGGTAGAAAATGCAGAGAGAGCCTACATCTCTACGCAACGCCAACGACAATTCGAACTGTCCTTCGTTGCAGGCGGTCAAAAGGAAGAAGCTAATTGCTTGGGTCTTAGTGCTTTGATCTTAGTCTTAGTGCTTCGAACGTAGGCCACCTCGGCACTGTGACGGTTGGTTGCGACCTTTAAATAATTGACTGATTACGGATATTTCCTGGTCTGGGTGTAACTGGAAGCAACCCCAGTCCATTGTATGGCACCCAAAGTACAAGCTTTACTTAGTTTGGAATCATACGATGAGTATGTGTTGTCTTTTGGGGATATTTATTTAATCATCATATTTTTTTTTTTTTATTCAATTATCATTTAAATACATAGGTATTACATTATTTCAAAATATTTCATTACATACAAAAACCACTGAGGTTTAAAACGATGTTGAAATGACTTACTGTCTACATCAAGAGAGAAGTAAAGTAGTTAAACGAGAAGGTACCTACTTATCAAATTTAGACAACACATTCAGGAATAATGGAAATAATGAAACTACATATACGTATTTTCTTTTCTTCTTTTTTTTTTATGTGCATCGCACAATGTTTAAGAAATGAGTTTTAAATTTTTGTTTCATATTAATGGGTGTAATGGAATCGCGTAAGGTAGGCGGTAGATCGTTTATAAATCGAGGAACCAAATAGGAGGTAGTTCGCTCACCGTACACATTGGTAGCTCGCGTCGTGCAAAGCTGGTTTCTAGCAACGGCCCGCGTATATATGGGATGTTTGATTTTGTGAAGAAGTGTTTTATTAAAGAAATTTTCTTTTAGTAGCAAGTATTTAATTTTGGTATGAATCGGTATAATTTTAATATAATTAATTTAATTAATTTAATAAGAATTTAATTTATTATAATTCAATTAATTAAATTAAAAAAAGTTTTAATTTAATTAATATAAACCGGGGGTTGTTGCTCCCACAAAACTAATTTCGAAACTGTACTGTGCAATTTAGAATAGGCATTTAACAAGCCACTTAAACTGAATGGCTTGAGCGTAACAAAGATAAAAATGTAGAGTCCAATTTTCTTATGAAACAAATATTTCGACAGGTGTCCAATCACACTTACATAAGGTAGGTAGAGCGTATTATCTTTAAAACTGAAAGTCGGTAGTTATATCTAATCCCGAATCATGGCATGAAACAAAGGCTGCACGAGACTCTACTTTCACCGTACTCTTCATTAATCAAACTGTATTAATCTAAATAGAGCTGAATATTCTTTGTGTGCTTTATTATAGAGTTCCACGAGTAATCCGATTAATTCGCTCGAATCCGAATCGTGGCTGACGTATTGACGTATGCTGAAACCGGAACTTTGGATGGAGATTATTGATTGACTTTGGGTTCCGTATCTATAATTGAATTTAATATTCACCAATGAACTAAATAACCACTTCGGAAATCTAATGTATATTATTATGTTAAGTAAATTTACCTACTAATCTGACGTTACAGATAACACTTAAGTGTGTGAGTCCTAATTGTAACTGTATTAAAATCAGATAAAGCTTTAAAAAAGATAGAGTTTTAGAGTATTATCTTGTGTCAAAAGTGTAGCTTTTCTAGCCTCTTAATGGTATTAAATAATACTGCCCGCCCCATTAGTTACTCAGTATTTATCGCCTTTCAGCCGACAATGATGTCTTGAAAACTGTACGTCATAATTATCTTGTTACTATGTAACGCTACTTCTACGGCAATAACTGAATTCTGTGGTATTACATTCACTTGCAGACTGTATCCTGAAAAAGTTCTAGTAATCTAAAAAACTGACAAGAGCAACGTTTTTTGTAAAATCTTGAAATTCGGTTTAAAGACATTTTTTCTCATAAAGAACAGTACAGTCCACTTATAATGAGAATCTATATAATTTAATTATGGATAATTACAATATTTCTCTGCGAATCAGCTGAGTTAGGTGTAACACGTTATTAAGTACAATAAGGACATATATTTGAAATTGTGACTAGTTGAAATTGTGAATTGTAAATTGTGTTAAAATAGTTTCTAGGTAATTAATAAAGGAACCCTAATATTTTTAATAACAATTACCAACACTTATTACGAGCGTTGAGTTTAATTTGAACATTTCACCTGTCGTACTGATGGAGCTGAGCCGTCAAATTATTTGTTCTGCTCGTCTATTTGATACAGTAATCCAATCTCATTATGTAACTATCGATGTCGTCATTAAAAATCGAAGAATACATTTCGAGCAGGTAAAAAAAACGATTTGAGAGCAGTCGAGTAAAAATTATTTAAAAATGTATGTTCGCATGATGGAAAGTATCAAATATGTTTTTTTTACACTATGGCAGTCCCTGGTGCTGATTTTGTTGGCACCAAACGAAATGTATTGTCGTCCCTCTCATGATCGCTATGTACGAGTAAGATGGGACTGCTTTTAAATATGTATAGCTTAATCGGAATTTGTGTACAACAAAATTAGGCTCTATGACTAATTATACTCACGGTTAAAAGAACCAAGATGGCCGCCTATTCCCAACTTTATAGATAAAGAATTTCTAACAAGCGCAAGCAAAAATTAAATGCAATGAATTCTTTCCCACAGAATAGCCTAGAATATTCTACACGATATAAGATAGTACATTCATCGTGAGATGAAATCTTAAGCGCATTTAATCAATAAATCACCGTTACAAATAAATAAAGTCACATCTATTAATGTTTAAAGCCTCCCCGCACACTGGGGCGTCTAAACGCGCGCGACAATTTTTTTGCCAGTACCAAAACAAACTGTATTGACTCAATGAATAAGTTCATTTTTCAACAAAATTACATCGCGAGTGAATTTTGATACAGTAAGGCCTAACGCACACTGGTGCTTTAAAGCCCGCGCGCCAAATAGAAAACTGGCCAAGCGCGAGTCGGACTCGCGCACGAAGGGTTCCGTACCATTATCTATTAAAACGGCAATAAGATCACGTTTGTTGTATGGGAGCCCCCTTAAATATTTATTTTTGTCTGTTTTTTAGTTGTATTTGTTGATATAGCGGCAATAGAAATACATCATCTGTGAAAATTTCAACTCTCTAACTATCACGGTTCATGAGATACAGCCTGGTGACAGACGGACGGACGGACGGACAGCGAAGTCTTAGTAATAGGGTTCCCGTTTTACCCTTTGGGTACGGACCCCTAAAAAGTTCATTCTTCAACGAAATTACATTGACAGCGCGAGCGAATTTTTACGCGTAGCGTCGTGGCTTTTGCCACGGATATTGGATCTTCAGGTATATTGACAAAGAGTTCGTTTTAGTAGTGACAAAAACTCTGCCGCACAACTATTTGACGCCTCAATTTGCGGCGGGACTTAAAGTCTTACTAAATCACGCTTTCTAACATGTACCATACTAAAAGCACTAAGATCTACTGCTGTAGTCACCCAAGCGACGATGTAATTAACGAGCTCTGATTTACAGCAGGCAAAAGATGAGTTATCGAAAATTAAACCGCTAAGTACTAACAAACCTTGTACAAAACACAATCAATACAATACTGCTGTCCGATTCCTAAAAAGCCTTTAAGCGACAAAAGCTAATTTTGAGTTACAAGCAAAAATGCGAAAATTTATCTCGCTAGAAATTATGAAGTCACAGATGTTTCCATTTATCTCAACAACTATAAATGTTACAACAATGACTGGCTTATAGATAAAAAGTTTAGTTTTCCAAATATTAAGAAGGTATTTATGTGAACATACCAAATTTTAAAATACAAGCAAATGTTCAGAAAGTGATGTCTTTAGAAATTGTGAAGTCATAGACATTTGTCTCCAATTACGACAAAAGTTAGAAAAATAAAACCAAGACTAGATATTGGAGAAAATAATCGGCTTTCATGTAGTAAACATAACTCGAATTAGCCAAAATGTACCTTAACGGCCTTTTAGAAATCAGACGGCAGAATAATCTCATTTATACTAAATCAAACTTTCCAACGAACGGGCACATGTGAATATTGCGATACCTAATACATTATTATTGCCCAGCTCACACGGTACAAGTTGCAAGCTAACAAGTAGCGAGTCAACTTGAAATCAATTAAACTTGCACTGCGGCTACTCACATACTTGTCAACTTGTGAACTTACCGAGCAGTTCACACAAGGCGATCTAAATACATGATTCGAAATTGTTTTTTTATGACCGTCTTGTTACATTATAGGATGCGTTGTGTACATAAACTAGATGTATCGAAACCTACTTTTTGGATGTCCGGGGATGTCAGGAATATAATGTAAAAATAAATAAATATGTACCTAGACAAAACGTGCCTTATCACAGCTCATTATAATTTAATAATGATATTTTTTTCAAATAGCAAAACAAACTGTATTAACTTGTAAAAGAAGCATAATTTTCAATGAAATGGAATCGTTAACGCGAGCTAATTTAGTCTGACACATAGTATATTGACTAAAAGTAGGTATGCTTTCATAAAAGGATAGTAAATTCGCTGGCAACGCCGTATTTAGGGCACAGTAACAGCGAGGTGTAAATTATCTTTCGAACACTGAGGAGGGATGACTTATCGAACATTCATTATCTGTTACATGTCCATTGAGTTGCTGATTAATGTGCGCGTGCGCCGCTGCGCCATTGGGGCATGAGGTATAAAATTGACATTCCTATTAGGTGAATTCATTTCCCGAAATTTAATAATAAAGCATAGAAAACCGCTGATGCGTAATCAACTAGCGCCAGAAGTATTGCGTACTTCTGGCGCTAGTTGATGTATGAGCGTTTCACGGACAAAGAAAAAATCAGAAGATGAGTTTTAAGCAATTTTAAGACAATTTTAAGACTTCCAGGGCTCTATTTTAAAAGGTACAACTCGGAAGCAGTACAAACGAGTTTCGCTATCCAAGATTTTATTGCAGGGGCAATTAGTGTTACAATGTTGCAAAGGCAACTAGGGTTCATTACATCTAAATGTTACGATTGGCGTTACATGTAAAGGACCATGAATGAGGAAAGCCATAGACAACGGGATTGTTGATGATGTTGGGCTACACTATTACTAAGTAGCTCTATGGTCCTTTTCTTCAAACCAGAAATGCTTCGTTTCACCCTTTAACGAGACGGAATTCAAGACTGTTTCCACAAACAAACGTTTGCTTATTAACCTGTACGCCTCGTTACTAGTTCCTCAAAAAACAAATCGTTTCTGTGACCGATGTTTTTTTTTTTTTAGGATCACAGCGTAAATAACGCGTCAGTTACACTAAAATAAATTGAATTAAGAAATCAAGAAAAGATAGGACAACTCAATTTGATTTTCATTTTTAAATGTAACATTTTAAGTTGAATATATACTTTAAATATGTCCCTTGGGATATATTAATAATTAAGTATCTACTAACACAGAGACTAAGTACGTATACTAAAGGATTTATTCCCAACACGTTTACTGTGCTAATTAGATTTTAACACGCACGCGCAATGTACGGAAGCTTTCGATACTGATTACGTTGTTAGCCCCATTTGTAATGATGAGATGTGACACACCAGGACTTAAATAGAATACTATTTACATTATGTAAATTCACAACTAAGTTATGTACAAAACATATAAGGCTAGGTAAATTACTTTACGTGTTTTGCGAAGAAGTAATTTCTCTAAATTCGAGCTTAGAATGTCTTCGGTACAAGTCGGTATCTTCGGTATCACTCCCGTGCCTTTCAAAATAATGGGGTTGCCAATAAAGAACCCTTTTTCTAAACTACCGAACTATTTTTTTCGATCGAGGACATTACAAGGAACCTAATATGTGTCTAGTATTTTCATGCCAATAACCCTAAGCAATCATTGAAGCAATTCGATTTAAACTAAACTCAAAATATGTTAATTATACGCATTCTAGAGTTATTAAATCCATTGCAAATAAACATTCGACTGTTCACCTCTATCTCCAATAAAATAAACCATTGTAAGGAACGAACATGCGGAGCCTTCTGTAAGGCGGAATCTAGTGCCGTCGCCTCTGAAAACATGGAGGTTTGACCCGTCTTAAGTGCTGGGGTATGTTAAACTGTCTTGGAACACCCAAGAATGTAGTCGTAAGATAAAGAGGAGAAAGTGGTAAAGTGCACAAGGAGATAGCGAAACTAACAAATGCCCAGTATTCGTTTTTACATGCAGGTCATCGATTATAGTAATAATTATGAGAACAGGCACAAAAATATACCAACAACAGTATATTTTTCAGATGGTTTGTAGATAGATCGTAACGTTCTATAAATTGTGAGTTAAGACTCTACCACCTATTTGGAATGCCATGGATATTTTTTTTGGATAGGTAAGTATGTCAGTCACACAAAGAAAATAATAATATATTTTTTTATAGACAATGGTTCACGAATTGGCCACAACACTGGAGCAAGCGGCGCACGCGCGTACCACTAGAAGCAATTTATATAATTTTCTATTCGTTCGATCAGCAATAAGATACCATTCAAAGTGAACGGCTACATGGAAGCATGGCTAATGCCTATGTATTACTTTTTTACGTTCTCCGATGTTGGGAAAAAGTGTAGGACCCCGGTAATAGTTATGTAACCCTCACTTTAAGCCCTGGAAACACTGGGGCGTCAAGACGTACGCTGCAAAGTTAATGCCAATACTAAAACAAAGTATGGACTCATAAAAAAGCTCAATCTTCAACAAATGTCATTGATACGGCGAGTGAATTATGTCGAGTGCTCGTGTAGCTTTTATGTATATGTGTAATACACATATACACAGTTTGTTTTGGTATTGGCAAACATTTTAACGCGCGCGTGTTTTCGCCCCAGTATGCCCAGAGCTCTATTAAGGCTATTGTGCCGTGCGAACTACTAAATGTCGAACTAATCAATGATTACCTGAAATGATCTGGCAAATGAATTTGGTGCGTGTAAGAAGTAGGAGATTAGAATGGTTTGGACATGTGATGAGAAGAGATGAGAATTATGTGACTAAAGGAGTGATGAGTATAAATGTGGACGGATACAAAGCGAGAGCAAGACCCAAGAAACGATGGATGGACTGTATAAAGGGATGTGAATGAGATTGGAGGGAATGTCAGTATGATGGTAAAGCGAGATGAATGGAAGAGAAAGACATACTGCGCCGACTCCAAATAATGGGAAAAGGTAACGCAAATGATGATGAACTGTGTAATCCCCTAAGATCAACAACTTTATGCAGGAAAATAACTCCCATCTTAAATATTAAACGTTTAAAGGATGTTCAAATTGAGTTTTCATTATTGGAATGAGGTATTTTATAGTAGAAAGACATCGAGTTAACTGTAAAATCATGAATTAACTATTCGTTTTAAGTATCTATTATATACAAACAATGGGCATTTTATATTCGCTGAATGCTGTCATGTTATTTTGGCAGACACTCCATCGTACACGACCAACGTGTGAATTAGAAATTAATTTAAATATAAAACAACTGCATTACAAAACCGAAATACATAAAGCGTACCTGAGTTTAAATCTTTGTTGAGTTCCTTATTCTGATAAACTCATAAATAAGTATTTAACCTAACTGTAACCTACTTATGAAGACTTTAATAAGTTTAAATTTATACAAATTTTATATTTGTAATGCACTTATTGACCCTAAGACTTCGTACGCGCGAAATTTTATGCACATAATTATTATAACAAAATTAGAGTATACTAAGTTACTCCTTGTAACATTAGCTAGCTGCCAATGTAAAAAAACGGTCCAGCCGTTTGGGGATTTACCTAAAATAAGCAGACAGTTTTTTTTTAAATTGATATACTTTATACATTTAATAAAAAGTTGTTTTATTGATATTACAGACATACAGTCTAATTATATAAAATTCTATAGATTATAAAATATACATTGGAGAAAAAAATGCAATTAAAAAAAGTCGTTCATAAATATGTACCTACGCTGTACTACATAACATAGTATACTAACAGAGAGAATGTATTTAAAGCACTTAGTTGCAAGTACTTTACTTTCGTAGTTCAAATAAGCAGATAAGGTAAACTGAGGTACGGTGTGTCGCAAGGTAACCTTTAAGAGGCAACAACTTTCTGATGTTGACTGTTAGATAGATTGCTGGTCTCGTTTTCATTGTATCAATTTTGGCAGCCAGACATCTACCCGTCTGTAGTACTTAGATTAGTAGAACCTACTTAGATTCGAGCCAGTCTAAATACCTATGCAGCGAAGAAATGCAGTCAGCAATCTTGCCAAAATCCCACACGGAGCAACTCTTTTTTAATTAGTATTATTTTTATATTTACTTATTAAGTAAATTTTTACATTATTGTAAATAGTCAATGATATTCTAGTAAATTAATTAAATTAATTATTAATTTACTAGAATATCATTGTAAATAGTAATACCTATTATTTAAAAAAACTCTAAATAAGAGCAGCAAAGTGACCGATACCCACCTTCTAATAAGGCTGATTAATACCCATAAATTGTTGCTTTTAATTTCTTGACGCTGAAACTGAAACTGAAACAGATATGCAGAGACATAACGTTTTGTGCAAAAAGGAAAAAAAACATGTTATACCTAAATACATCTTTATTAAAGTGCTTTTTAAACTTTTTTTTTCATAAAATAGCTGTATAACATGTTTTTTCGAATGGCTAGGGGGGCTTCACGACGACGTAGCTAACGAAATCGGATGAATAGTTATTATAATGCCTATTGTATAATCTCTAATTTACTATACATAACTCGAACTTTCAATAACAGGTCGGATAGGTCAGACTCCGCGCCGTGGTTTCGCTATCTATCAGTATTGTAGAGTTTACAAGTGGAACAAATTGCATAAGAATTATGGAAATACGTTTCAAATAACATAAGTATCGGAATATCATTTCCTTAGCCTTTATTGCCACTAATTATAAGGTTTAAATTGATGGATACGTTACAAAATACAGATACTTTATTTGTTAGAGTTGAAGTATTTGTTGAAGTTGAGTTGAAGTAGCTGAAGACGTTTACAACTAATAGTTTAGTGAGTAAGTATTGTGATATAAGTATTTTGACTTATAAATACCAATCCTGAATCTCACTAAAACCCACACACACTGACAGCTTAGCTAGATAGACTAACAGAACTACTAATTACGCTGACCGCTTTTCATTTGTTAAGACTTTAAAACCTCGTTATATTCTCTAGTTAGGTTGCTTTCAAGCAGCAGAATATGAACGTATTCACATTGAATCATACTGAATCATAAATCTTAATTTAATATAGCAATAAACGAATCATTCTCAATCTCTTACCTTTCCTTGTACATCTCTTGCAATATTAAAAGCGTTAGTGCTATCACTTTAACAGTGAAAGTTAGACTTTTACTTGAGGAAAGTACTAAGACTTAAAATAACTAGTGTTTAAAACATGACTCCCAGTCGTCACACAATTAACCATGACCGGTCTCGATTTGACAAGGTTTCTAAGTTTTTATCACCGCAATCCGCGCGAAGGAAACGGGATTTATGGTGTTAATTCAATTATAATGGTGCTCGGTGGATTAATTGCATGAAACGTAGAGCTCGGGACGGTAATAACATCCCTTTCCGCGGATAGATAGCTTGGAACGCGGCAAAATTATACCAATGAGTTTAAAAAAAAAAAGATTTTTTTAAATTTTTTTCAACGTTAGCCTGTTTGTTAAATATTCTTATTTCAAAAAACAAAACTGCTTATTTTGTTGCAAAACCTAAACAATTTTCCTACCTTAGTTTGTGAATATTATTGTCCCTATATTGGCCACGTAACAGCGGCACAACAATATTTTTGGTGTCCCAAATTCCCGTCTAAATTACTCCACTAGGTTTGGTTGAATTAGCGCCTGCCATTGCATTATAGATTTTATCTAGATGTTGTTAACGTATCAATTAAATTACTTCGAGACAGATACAGCTATTTACCCAACTGTAAAAGTCGCGAATAACTCTAGTACAAGTAACAACATTAATGTAGTAAGATAAAAGATATCTCACTTCACAAGCATTAGTTGATAAATCGATACAGGTCCGACGTAACAGATACGGTAACAGATACAACGTTTACTTACATTTCAATGTCCCGTGGAAGCCTTTCAGTTATGTTTGTACACTATTACATCAAAAAATGTTATACTAGATAAACACGACATCGGGATTAATAACTCTCCTGATAAACACATAAAGTACAAATTCCAAAATGTTTTGCTAGCAATATAACCTATTTTTGCTTAACATTGTCGTGTAAAATGTTTGTTTACGTTGATACTAAAAAGCTAGTAGGAACCCAAGCCATTCCCTCAACATTGTAAGCGCTTACAAGGGATCGATATTAATATTTTCTCTGAAACTTAAAGCTGGCTATTTTATGTTTAATGGGTATTTATAAGTGTCTGCAACCGCTCGTACTGTGTTCATTTTGTAAGACGTGTCCAAGACAAGCATACAATTGATTTTATTATCTTCATTTAATTTCAGTCTCATAGTTATGCACTCTAGGATTTAGATGTTAGGATTCTTATTGGTTTAACGTATACAAATCATTTGGTGATAAGACCACATCTCAAATGGTTGTACCTACTAACTTTCTTCCTAAACTCTATATTTTCATAGTATTTTTGTCACGGTAGAGACCCTATCAATTTAACGCCATTAATGGCAATACTTATCTGTGCAGTAAAAACTTGAATGACGGAAAGTGTTTCATCATCCGTTCCTTGAAATAATGCAATATGGAAGTAAATAAGTAATCGTAGAGTTACATGAGCTATATACATTAAAGTAAATACGCAACTTCCTGTAATTAACATGTATATTAAACCCGACCGGAACTCGAACCCACATCCTTTTGGTTAATTTCACTTTCGAATCCATCACGAGAATCTAACGTGGAAAAGTATCATGACTAATAAAAAGCTATTCATTCACATTATTGCATGCAGTAATGTACAATTGTCAAGGATTGGACGCTATTTAATTCGCACTGGCGAGAAATAATTACTGTATGAAAATTCCCCTTGGCTCCTATATTTATGCAGATGAGGGTCTTTGACAGTTGTATTTTGTACAGGAGTAACAGTGATGGAAATGTGTGGCGGGCTTAGTCCCTAAGATACAGTTGTATTTTGTCCCGTTGTATACCTCTACGCCCTGCAGTAGGGCGATCCAAACAATTTTTATTTTTTTTATGTACTCTGTGTAGATAGATATACATAAAGATTAAATTTCTATGGTAAAAGCCATGGGGCCGCAGTTCCATGAAAATGGAGCTCTTTCTATGAGATAATACAGTTCGTTTTGATATTGACAAAAAAGTGGTCATATGCGATGCGTTATAATCAACATTCATACAATCGATAAAGCTCTCTGTGCACAGGCGGGTTATAACTTATATCGTTAAAATTCGCACACGCTCTCAGTGTCATTTTCGTTCTAGAATGGACTTTTTTTATATGTCAATACAGTTCGTTTTACTATGGCTAAAACTATGGCAGTGTACGGTAGGCCTTACGTCGAAATAATTAACTAGCTCAATATTAACACGCTAAAATGTAGAGCATTATAATACCTAAACTTAGCACATCTGAATTGATAGGTGCTATTTACAGACTTCTAACACTACATTGACTTATAATAGCCGCAATACTCCAAAACAGCCTGAGGCCATACATTTTGTACAAAAAAAACGAACAACTACTTATTACGGCCATATTTTACGAAGAGGAGTCGTTAATAAAATCTAGATGCCCTCATTTGATAAAGTGTACATAACTTTCATATTATAATTGATAGTTAACTGAATTCGGCTGCTTTTGACTTTGCACTGTATCTCCACATTAAAATATGTTAAAATTCCCAAATTTATAATCCATGTATAGTAAGATTATCAAATACTAATACACTACAAAATGCATGGTGTGTATATCTTTTGATTATTCTATAAATTTGGGGGTTGCTTGTCGGTATCTTATAGCTCATATTTAATCCGAAGAGAAAATTATTTATCTACAATTGAAATTAACCAACATTACAGCCATTCATAATCTAAGAAACAGATATTTAAAATTAAATATAGAAAAAAACGATCCCGCGGCTTACTTGCCAAGATCTATGTAACAATTCACGCCAAAACATTCAGTTTAAAAAAACAATACCGTAAATATAAATGCCATCTCAATGCGATCGAAACGAATAAACATTTTTTTTTATGCAATCAATGTTCCGAATACCTTTTTTAATCGCATTCTCGACAAGGGCCCTACTTTCGAAAAGCGGTGCGGGCGCAGGCGTGAAACGCCGACACAATGGGAGATCGTGAGCGAACGCCGCGCGCGCGGCGACTCGCGAGACGTCCAAATGTTTACGCGATTAGATAACATCGATAAGACTCGATTGTGCGCGATCGATTGATCGTAATCGATTAGGTGACCGATGAAAAATTGTTTGTGTATTGCCTTACCGATTAAAATACCTAATATCGACCGTAACGAAACGGATTTTAATTCTAGAACGTTGATATATCTCTAGGGGAGTTAAAGAAAACCAACGGTATCAGCGTCCGTGTCGGTATCAATGTTAAGAAAGAAAGAAAATACATTTATTGGAACTAACACCTACAAGATAAATAGAAGAAAATACATTTTATTTTTAATAAGGGAAACAAAAATAGGCAAATTCGTAGGTAGCTGCAACACCAACAGGTCCTTTCTCATCGAATTTAAGGTGTTCTAGGGAAGGCCTCAACGCTGATACGATATAACGATATATCGTTGTCGCGAAAAGATCTAATTATATACGTAATGAGAAACAATGAATCTTCACGTTTAATTAACTACTCGGAATTCGAGCTTCGAACTAAACCAAGAACCGGCACAGTTATCACGTAACCATTCATTAATGAATGCACCTGAGCTTTACCATTACTGGCCAATATCGTATCAATTCCCAACCTAACCACTCCGATACTAGCAACAGCGGTGCCCGTAAAACAGTCGAAGCGTGGCCATTAAGTATTGGCAGCACTTTCGAGTGGCCAGTGCCTGCTGTGTAGATCTTCGGAGCGGGTATCATACGTCTCGATATCACGGGCCCTTAATGGCCCCATCAGCGTCTATCACGCGGCCAGAGGCACGACTCTGTAGTGATGGGTGGGAAAGGATGGTTGCGGATCCGCAGATCCTAAATCATTTGCCACAAGGATACATTATTCCTTGTCATGAAAATAGTACAATGCAGTCATCGATTCAATCAATAGCTGTACTAAAATACTGTATTCAAATTAATAGTGAAAGGTAGATTAGAACTTCTACATTTACGTACATTGTCGTAATGTCTGGGCCAATTATTCATATTCATACTCATTTATTTTGGTAAATATTAATTTGCATGTCAATTAATAAGATTTCTGCCGTTTCATGGATTTTATTACAACGCAATACCCACAGTGCAACTCTACCTGGAAATAATATACCAGTAGGTATATAAACCGCAGATACAAGAGATAATATCTATCATCAAATTAAATGTGAAACATGAAAGAAATTCAAGATGGTTGAATCCAACTCGAGTTAGTTCAGAATACTGGACGTGCCTACGTCTCGACAGAGTCGCGGTTAAGCGCGTGCGCACATAAAAAACCTTCTTTTGTTGCCACTTACTAGATTACCGATAGTCTTGAGAAGTACCGATTGTCGCGTGAATCGCATTAAAGCCAGTGGTTTCTCTACCATCAGAAAACATTTTTTTTCTGGTAAAAATGGTTTAATCAATCGACTAGGTTTTATTGACGTAATTTCATTGAAGCTTTTTATACTTCAATTACCAAGCTTGGAATTTGAATTGCGCACATGTTTGTAAGTAGTTAAATATTATGTACTCGTAGATAAGGTAATTAAGTATTCTGCCAAGACAAATCTTTTTTTAGTCAAATGAAATATACATACCTACTTATACTTAAATATATAAAATCCTTTTGTTTTGAATATTAAATAGAAAATAAATGGAAATTGATCCTAGTATAAATCCGCGGCAGATAACTAAAGGGTATGTAATATAACACTATCTACACCAAACAACACAATACTGGTTGCTCAGAGAAGCCAACTTTTACAATCAACACTGCAAGCCAAGATATATAAACAAATCACGAATCCAGACAAAACTGTACCGTGGTACTTATTACAAGCGTAATCTGTACAGCGGACTGCCAGACTGGAAAACCAACTTATAAAATGTAAGTTTTAAGACCCATTGGGCATATTAAAGGGACCGACACTATTGCAAAGTACGAAGCACTTAGAAAATATTATTTTAACAAATTTACTTTGTACCACTCATAAATAGCTTTTTCATAACATCACATCATAGTGAGCAAAATGGAATGTTAATGAAAAGGATTTGAAATCTAACTATCTGTCAAAACTCCTCATACTCTAAGTAGTAAGTTTAATTGTAACGTCGACATATCAATTTCATGTTTATTTATATCTCGCTACTATCAAAATGTGAATTAACACCCGTGAAAGAAGGTATTATCACAACCGTATTGTGTTTCACAAAAGGTTTTCTTGTCACCGACACCAGATGATTGAGCTATAGAGTAACGGGTGGTACAGTTGCGTAAGCCATCGGAATGTTATTGTGACCACCGATGGACCGCTTCAGACGTTCAGTTGCAACTTCTACCGGTTAAACTGTGACTAATGTGGACATTGGTGTAATGGAAAAATGCTTGTGGTATTGCCTACCCCAAAAAGGTATAGTCATCACACATTACATCCAGTAGCGTAAAAAATGCTTCAACTATTCCGAAACGTTTGTGTTATTCCCGAGGACACTGACCCCTGTAACACGGTATCATAATATATTTCAAGGGTCAAGGACTTAGATTACCTTAGATATACATTTTTAAGCAGGGCTTTATTCATTTTGTGTCAATAAATATTTTATTAATGGATCCTACATAAGTAAATTAATTACTTACAGTTGAAAGTATTCTATGCCAATTTTTGCTGACGGCAGCAAAATCTCACAGCAACGAAGAAATAAGTTCAATATTTCGATGCAAAACATGATTTCCATCAAAATACCAGAGGATAGACCATACTCCAGAGCAGGGCTGTCCAAACAACGGCCCGTGGGCCGCATGCGGAAAATAGGAAATAATGCTAAAATAGGAAATAATTCCCTTATGTATATGAATCGTATGTTTATTAATCTATTTAATAAAATAGAATTACTAGTGTCTCCTACACGCCTTCGAAACTGCACAGTTATGTCATTGGATTGGCATTGTGGCGCATCAATCATGTTGTCGGTGATCCAAGGAGTAATACATAAAGTTGTGACTACGATCTAGAAGAAGCATCGATGGGATAAACAGATTTGAATGTGTATACATCTTTCAGAATCTAAATGAATCTATAAGTATTATTCCTTTTAAGTGCCAATAGCCTAGTAAATAGGGGGAACGCCCTCGTATCCGAAATTTTCCGAGTTTGATCCTCACCCTGACGATAAACTTATTTTTCTAGTTATTTTTAAACTATAGTATTCAAAAGACGGAAGACAGAAAACTCACGTGAATATGCTCGCTCAAACCATGATAAATAATTTATTCTTTATCGTTCGATGCTCAAACTTAAGTTCAAATCTTTTACAAAACTACATACCTATTTGTTTTTTCTCTAAAGATATAGTTAGTATATATATTATGAATAGCATATATTAAATTATACACACGCATCTAGAAATCAAGCTTCGGCGTCTAGATTAAATAATTTAATGTTATAATTGAAATATTCTACTTCATTGTTAACTATTTTATCTTTATCATTATTTCGCTGCGCCTGCGCTACAAAGACCGCATACTAAAACAAAATGGATTTCTCAATCCAGCTTCAACGCAGTTTGCCATTTTCGCTTAACTGTTGATATAACTGATCTGCGATCACACGTCCGCACTCACCGTTCGTGTCTCTTACATGTAAAATTGCTTTAAATTTAAATGGTTTTAATAATATTGGGAATAGAACCGAAGTATCGAAGAAAATCTAAAAAATATCTGCAGTAGGTAGGTATTTAAGGCTGATTTCTCAAGCGTCAAGCAACTGCTAGACAGATTGTTTATTCAACAAATAGCGAGATAGAATTTATCAATAGTTTATCAATTAATCTATCTATCAATAGGCTTTTTTGGATGAATAACTCAACTACACCTAATTAAGCTACCCTAGGTATAGAACCACGACAGTCTCCAAGGTTATTTCTTTATACATTGAATATGCTCACGCGCCGAGCTACCAATTTTTGCGCGGTTTATTATATGCACAAATCGTACATGGAAGTAGTTTCGAAAGATCTTTGCGGTACAGAACAGCACAAAGTAAATTAAGAGCTATTTTCGCAGCCTTAGTCTTGACCGCCAACTCTTATCAGATAACCAGTGAATTAGCAATCATTGCCCACTGCAGCAAACGTTGGCTTTCGTGCGTGAGAATGGAAAGGCAATGAAATCCCCCGTGACGTATACACGGTGCGTACCGCCTGAAATACAGATGCAACAGCCTATTAATCCTAATACTTAGACGCAGCTTTATCCGGGTTGATCAAGATAGAAGTACAAGCCTTTGGTGTACAGATACAAAGGATTAGGTATGTAAAAGGAAGCAAGATCGTATTTGAAAACTTGTTGTGTATTTTTTTTTTAGTTTTTTTTTAAATAATAGATTGTCCAACCGACTCTTTCAATATTACAGTTTGGATCGGTGATTATGTAACACGTGTGCTGTCAATTCGCAATAGAAACCAAAAAATACTGCAAGCTGCGTTAACGTATGGTGATTGAACCAGGTTTGCATGGTATTACGTATTCGTTCGTAGATTATAATTGTCAGAAGCAATTTAAAAATGCTTATTTATCAATAATATATTACAGATAATCTAATAGTTAGATACAATGTAAACGAATAAGCAAATCATAGATATGAGCCAGAGCCGCACCAGAACAGTTTATTAGTGCAATAAATCTAGTATCGATATCAATTTACGTGATCTCGTTAAAAATAGAACGCCACAAATCGATATAAATCGCAGTCTTAGCTCGAACAGCAATTTTAATGGCAACACGGCAGAGAAGGCACGCCTCGCCACCAATTAATCAAATACTAGACATTATCGATAAAAATCACGACACTTCATTTAGAAGTTAGCGGTAGTGTTGCGCCCGCGCACCCGTCTACCCGACCGCGAGCTTTCTAACGCCTCGCCATGTAGTATCAAATGTGGGAACAGAGTAGAGGTCAATTATTTGCACCCGCGTTAGCCGAATGCGTTTTATCTTATTGATGGATGCACAAACACTAGTAGGGTTGCCGATGCCTGTTTTTGAGAGAATTATTGCATGCCTAACCAAATAATACTTAGTTTGAAATCAATCTGTAACATTTATTTATTTGTGTATCCTATTATATAGAAAAAATATCTATGATATACTAATGCACTTTAATCTAATTTATCAATCTGATGCTAATACTCAGATCCGAGAACGTAAATAAAAAATAATACTTCTAGGTATAATAAATAGATGAAGCCAATTTGTAATAATAATTATACGTTTAAAATTATTCCCAATCAGAAAACTAAACCCAATATTTATAGAAATATAAATCGATTTACAAATCATTTAGGTACGACGGCACTGTTCAATACAAAAGTGTTCTATAAGGAACCCATTGAATGAATTATAACGTTTTATAATTAAGGCCGAAAGTTAGTATCTGTTTATTTATTTAAACAGAAAAATATTATCTTTATAATATAAACACGCTGACAGCCCTTAGATCGAATAAAGCCAACAGTGTGCCTGTACAAATAGTCTCTCCACACGTACCCAATAAATTTTAATTAATCGATAAAATTAAACACAAAGCTTAATTTATAAACATTGTTATAAAACGATTAATCGCATCGATTTGACCGATTGAACCGATACGCGATGATGGGGGTACATCGCTGTCTATCTGAACAACTTTAGTTATTGGGTTCGCTCCGGGCAGCCGTTAATAACTGTTGCAACAGAGCGTGCGCGCACGCGCATCCGAGTCGGTCGTAAAGTTACGAAACGAGAGTGAAGCAGAAATAAACGGAGCAACAAAGGGCCGCGGCCGAAATAGGCCTCTGCACTTCCTAGTGACTCCGGGAACGAGACACACTAAAATTAAACGTCGAACGCGGAATGGTGCGGTTTCGCATCGGGCTGCGCGCGCGCATATGAATCTTCCGCGAAACGATGCGACCGACTTTTACTGGCCGCATCCAATGTGATACTCTATTAAAGTGTCACGTCGTCGGGCGTCAAAATTGCCTTTGACATATGAAGACAACTGTTTTGTACGAAATTTATAATTTGCTTGAAATGATTTCGATCCAATTTCATTTCAAATTTAAGGTACGTACTATGGAAAAATGCATTAGTGTCATTCATTTTCTAAATAAATAACCAATTTCAGAAATAGCCGTTCAGAATTTGCCCTAGTCTGTTTGTTACTGAAATCGCCGCCAGTAAGTTCAGGGTACGCTTAGTTGGAGATCATACGATGAGTGTGCTTTATCTGGCGATATTTATTTATAGCAGTGGTAGCCTCGCGGGCAAAAACGCCCGCCTTGAACGTAAGGGGTGCAAGTTCAAATCCCAGGGCCGCACCTCTGAGATAATTTTCATGTGCGAATGACATTTTCAACAATGATTACCACTTGCTGAACGGTGAAGGAATACATCGTGAGGAAACCTGCACGTCTATATAAAGGCGTGTGAAGTTCACCAACCCGCACTGGGCCAGCGTGGTGGACTATGGCCCAAATCTCCCTCGTATTGAGGTCCCCCTCAATACGAGGTATAATGGCCCGGTATAATGGCCGGTATAATGGCCGGTATAATGGCAATAGGCTCGCCCCCTATTACATTGGGACCAAAATACATCGGCGAAGTATGGGCGCACTACAGTGCACCTCTGCCTACCCCTTCGGGGAATACAGGCGTGATGATGATGATGTATTATTTATTATTTATTTATTACTTATTTCATTCTGGAAACTACACCATCTTTGTAAACACACAAAGTCGATCCACCCTACGCGCGCGCTTATAATAAGCGCATACGATAAATATAGATCGTTATGTGAAACCGCATAGATACCGCACTTGACCGAGTTGTGCGTTCAAAGAAATTAATTACAATACATGCAAATGCATTATGTTCGTTTCATCTCGTTCGCCCAACGACGGGGAACATAAGAATCGTATTTACATCACTAATAGCATTCTTCAGAGTGCGCTCATTTGCATATTGCGTTTTCTATGAAAATATAATCAGAGATGTCTGTAGAAACTGGTGTCGATTAGATTGTACGCGAAGCTAAGTTAACTGTATTTAATAGCACTAAAAGTATTGCTGTCTTGCTCATACATTAGGGTCGTAATAAGGACGGAAATACAATTAATTTGGTAAAGTTCAGTTTAGCACGATAGTGAGCGTAGCTAATTGTTGGCCATTAACTACTCACGTAGATTTTTCATAAATAAATGCAACAATAGTCTTACATTCGTAACATCGTACCTACTTATATAAGATGACTATGGTTGCATCTTAAACCCTAAACGGATGAAGCCTCTACACTACTCATGTAAGCCAATGCACTTGACCTACTCTTATCCTAGATCCTCTGTGCCAAAATACATGAAACTTGAACGTCTGTTGCAAACGGCAAGCTACCTTTGCACGTGCATTTTCGGTCACATTTCGTTAAAAAAGTTCTCTTTCTATGAGTGAATTCGGTTTGAAGCCATTATTTAACAGTTGTTCAAGAAATGGGGGTCGAAATTGATAAGAATTCGACGTAATGGATTTGACTCACAAATTCTCCTATTAAATCCACATTGATTTAAAATAATTCCTATCAGAAATCACATAACCAGCAGCTGCGCTGATTAATCCGCCTTCTCCCTCATACGTTTCTAAGTGATAGAGACAAAATATACAAGTGTGAATCTTTAGCTGTAATAAATCTGTGAGGTTCGTTACGCAAGGACATTAGCCTCTGGCCACCCCCGTCAGAGCGGCTTGAAGATACATAGATTATAATGATTTGTGACCGGTAGCAGTACGCATGTAATACGCTTACAGCGCAAACTCCTATTTATTGCAATGCATCCATTACAATGATTTGTACAAAGAAAATTATCCATGGCAGACCAGAAATTGTTTAATGCTGGGTTACTATCAAAACGAATGGTCATTGGTAAAAGCAACGCTTCGTTTAATTAGGAACGCGGCGTATCTGACAACAGGAACGTTACTTACGAATGGTTTCGACGAACAATGAGCGAAACGAGACGTTTCTTCCATATAGGAATCAGGTATAGGTGCAGTTTGGAACAGCATCCAACTAAACCAATGATTCATCTAAAAAATAGACGGGTTTAAATTCATTCAGCTGCATCTATAGCCAGAGTTTTATTTTGATTGATTGCAGACATTATATCATAAAGAACTTTGGTTATGTATTTCGGAATAAAATATTTTTTTACGCTATGATTCATTAACTAATGTTCAAAGACTTTATAGATTTGGCTATTTCACTTAAATTAAGTAATCATGGTTATTTTCGACGTTATCCTACACCTCCGCTATGGCCACACTAATAAACGGAGATGTATTACGTACTGCATAATCTAATTATCAACATCTACAAACAATAAGAAGAGGCTTCTAAAGTAAGTAGGAACACTAAATTACTCCTATTGTGCAACAGCTATAAGCTTAAGAGCCACCGATAGCTCTATATTATTTATGTGTATTAGCGCATAGATCAATTGGTAGTTAATGGAGCGTTCATAGAGGCTATTCTCTAGCCTTATTACGGTGATAACTCATGGTTTCGATCGAATTTACATTCCATGTGTGTGTCGAAACCGCACGGTGATTGATTAGCGCATTGCCACCAGCCAATCGTACGGGTTCAAATAGATGTGAACACGCGATATGAGTTCAACAACGTAGATATAATAATGTTTACGTAATTTTTGTTTATGAGTATGTTGCATTATTTTTTGGGTACTTTCGCCTGTCATACGCAAAGTTATTCGTATCGAGGGGTGAAAGGCAATTTGACTTAAGCGACACATTCGGGCGATATTGACTTATATACATTACTACCTGTCCCTGCGAACTTCGTACCGCCTTTGAATTACATACGAAAGTAGTGCCACCTAGCGGGTCCAACGTTAATAAATCACCTAAATACCGACTGCAGCGCCATCTACCGGGTCCAATTGCGGATGCAAAACATCATGCGTCTACGTCACGCCTTTGACAGCATATGTCACTGTCTATGGTTACCATGGTTACTCGTGTCACTAACCGCCATTTATTGAATTCATTTCTTACAAAAAAATTGAGTTATAAAATTACAACGAAAGGTGGCATTGATTTATATATATATATTGATTTGGAATCAGCTAACCTTTCTTCGTCGAATGAGTATGCTCTCAAGTAAAGTTAAAAAATGTCGCATAAAATAGCCTTTCACCCTTCGATATGTTTAAAAATCAATACAAATAAAATATATTTCGTTTATTTAATTGGACAACTATTTACAAAATATTTACAATGTAAATTAAAATAAGTTAAAACTAAGAAAATATTATATTTATAAAATATGTAAAAAATTTGGCCCATGCGGAAGCGTACCCAAATCAATTGATCTTCTCCTCAGTTCTTTAGTCCTGTTACAATTCATTACTGTTTTCTAATGCCTTTGTAAATGTAAATACATTGGACACTTTGGGGTATATGCAATACCAAGAATCGTCTAACGAGACTGATGCACACAGCACTGAAAACCACATTTTCCACATTAGAGTTGAATAGAAAAGATGAACACTAATCTCGTTAATTTAGAAACCCTGTTTTTGCGGCCACACTTTCTTTAACACTTTAATGCAACCTAGTGTTTGATGGGACAACAAAGTCCGATTGTTTTGTGTGGGGGTGAAGGCGGGGCGTGGAGTACTAGACGGGGGTCATCGACCGGAATGCGCCCGCGCATTGTTCCGCGAATGCATCCGCGGTCCGCGGCCTGGCTGCGGCGGGCGTCGTCCGCGCACACGGAAGCCGGACCGCACGGATAACACAGGACAGAAATGGACAATTGACCTGATATAACATATCTCTGATATATCGATGGCAGAAAGCGAAAACGGCGTATCTCACAATATTCAATTGTACACCAGAACCGAAAACCTATTTCAAAAATTAATAACTTCATATAAACTAGCAAAATTTTCAACGCTGCTGTATAATTATTGTATTTCGTCGTAGGCTAGGCAGACGAAACATGGGCCGTGGGATGCAGCTTTTTTTCTGATCAAATTTATGTCAATAAGTCATTTAGGCCACGATTCGACATTTCCTTTCTACTGTCGATATGCAACGATTTCGATTTTTTTTTTTATTATTACAAGCTTTATATTAACTTGCAATGTATGTCCGGGTGGAATCTTGCAACTGAATTTTAGATCAGTTATCTTTAACCGATTGAGCTGAAATTTGGTATACACGCTTATTTTGGATGACAATGCATGCTTAGCAATGTGACGTCATTCTAATTCAAATATGGCGGATCATCCAAGATGGCGGAATAGTTATTGTTTCTGCACGACCACAGCATAGGTATCAAATGAAAGGGCTTGCTAAGGGCAATTAAATAAAAGCTTGTTTTTTAAAAGTTTTTTTACCATATTTTTTTCATTTAATAGAGAACTCCTCTAGATTGGTACCTTTTTAAAAATAAATTCAAAAAATCGGTGGCAATTAAAGTAGATATTATAATGTAAGAAGTTATTATAATTGCCTAAAGGGAGGCTTATATTTTGAACAATAAATGTTTTGCAATCAGCAGTAAAGCCAAACAAAGACGAAAAGTCCCACTTCTTGCCTACTTATCCTATTTTATGTATTCCTGGTTATTTCCACATGTGGTGGCTATTCGCGGCCCACTGGCCCACCGCGGTCGGCTATCTTATACGAAAACAGTGCGTGCCACACAACACGCGATAAATACTGCATTGCATCTGTAAAGGAGTCTATCTCAACACATGAGTAGTATTCAATACCCTCTTTATTTCAACAGTGGTAGCCTAGACAGTAGAATGTGCGTCAGGGAAGCAAAAAGTGTAGGTTCAAACCTCGTGCTCGCAGTCCTGGGATTTTTGGATAATAAGTAGTACCTTAAGTAGGTACTACAATTACTACTTAAGTATATACTAAAATTACGTACGAAGTAAGTTACTTTCTAGTAATTTAATGTATACTACAATATCATACAAGATATATCTCCTTGCGTGCACCTATTGGTGATGTATTCGTTCTTCCTTGCAGTAGTATTTTCCAGTCATCAAAGATTGAAAGCCAGTAGATCTTGTACTGGCGAGAAAGAATGACGATATGAAAATCACCCGTAGCTTTAAGGTAAATGGAGCCGGACTCTTCGAAAGTAGTTTCGCCTTGTTAGTAAATATTACACGCGTTTTAGATCACCATGTTAACTAAACGCCTTACGTTTTTTTTTCTCAAACTATTTAAGCTAACGGAAGTTTGTTCACAAAGTTTTTACTTTGAATGCACCAATAAATAACATAAATGTATTGCACTTACATGAATTGAATTATATAAGAAAATCGAGGCTAGAATTTTGTGTACAGTAGAATAAATATTTATTAACGAGATGCATTTTTCGCAATCATAAAGCCACAAGGGTGCTGTAAAATTTTTGTAAATACCAAAAAGTACTCTGCGCCAATACACATAGAGATAGATTTTGTGTGGTAAAAGTCTTGAAATGAAATGAAATGATTTATTAAGCTCGAAACGTGGTGTAACATAGGATCTTAAATTAGTAAGCTCGGTACATTTCACCATATGAGATGATATGCATTTTATATGATAAATACCTAGTACCTATACATGCAATTTTAACAATAAAATGTTTTACAATCATTGGGATAAACAAAAACTAATTCTATAAAGTTCATGTCCATTTAAAAGTGAAAAATTGATTAAGCGTATAAAAAGTATTATCTATTAGCCATTGTCTCAGTTGTCTTTTCATTAACATCATTGGCAACTCTCTAAATATCTAAAATTCGTTCGCATCGACATTTTGTTGAAGAATGCGCTTTTTGTATGAGTCAATACAGAATGTTTTGGTATTGGCAAAAATTGTGCAGCGCCTCTTGACTCCCCAGTCTGCCCGTGGCCTTAAACATTGTACACCAAAGCTTACAAATGGAGCGCATAGAATCGTGTAGCCACTAGTCACCTGCACGCCAGCAGTGAGGTTTCGTAAGCCACGGCAATTACTGCGGCGCGCACGCTTTTTTATTCACGTTTGGGCATTTCCTGTCGGAGGCACTTTCCTAAATAGCCCTACAATTTGTACACACGTGATTACAGTGACAACCTTTCATTATTAGCCCTGTAACATGCAGCTAAACTATTGTAAATTGATGCAATCGCTAAAGCCATTTAGAAGACGAACAATGAAATGTGTTTACACCTTCACGCTTCTATGATTTTTATTATAACATCAATAGACAAGCAAAAAAAGCCTTGTATTCGGGTAACTTTTAAATTTCAGAATTAGTCGCAGCGTAAGATTATCCATACTTGTAGTCTAACCTAAACTAAATGCCTATATTAGGTCTGATAGGAATCGAAGCCGAAACCTTTCGATTGCCAAAGCGACACGACCAACGACTAGACTATTGATGCTTAATTAAGTGTTAGCAAACATTTTGACGCATGGCAGTACAGGTTAATAAGTTATTTTGAGTATCGGTAGTAAACCAAACTACTTAAGGAAAATAAACTTATAGAAAAGACTATGCATGAGATCCAGCATTACGTTCGAAGCATAACTAATCATAAATCAATTTTTCCTTTACAGAAGCCACTCGAGAGACTTTCGAACGCGTTCGAAATTAATAAATAACAATCCATCAAGATTGAGATAACAAAACAAAGGTATAGGTACAAAGAAAGTAACCCATTACGAGTGATTGAGAGTTGCGAGTGTCGCAAATTGAATTGACCGCGAGCCGGGTCAAGAGCCCGTTGATGGACGATCAATTGGCGATACATAAAGCTCCCCGCACACTTTTCCGTCAAAAGTCACGCGTCCATATTTTTTCCAATATCAAAAAAGAACTCGGTGTAACTATATATACATACATGTAAGTATAGATTCAGAATTCGTGCGGGTTCCAAGACAATTTAGCTTTTCCCCGGGACTCGCCGAGGGTCAAACCTCGGTGTTTTCAATGGACACCGCTGTCGATCCTGGCTTACAGGAGTAACAGTGGTGGGAATGTGTGGGGGGCTTAGTCCCAAAAAAAAAACCGGCCAAGTGCGAGTCGGACTCGCGCACGGAGGGTTCCGTACCATTATCTATAAAAACGGCAAAAAAACCACGTCTGTTGTATGGGAGCCCCCTTAAACATTCATTGTATTTTTTTTAGTAATTGTTGTTATAGTGGCAACAGAAATTCATCATCTGTGAAAATTTCAACTCTCTAGCTATCACGGTTCATGAGATACAGCCTGGTGACAGACGGACGGACGGACGGACAGCGAAGTCTCAGTAATAGGGTTCCCGTTTTACCCTTTGGGTACGGAACCCTAAAAAATATATACAGATAAAATTTCTCTAGTAAATTCAATTCAATCTCAAAATTCGCTCTGGCTGTCATTGACGTTTATTTAAGGAATGAGCTTTATCCATAAGTCAATACATATCCGTATTGGAAAAAGTTTGACGCGCGCGTCTTGACGCCCCGATGTGTGCGGAGCTTAACTCTCCATATTATTTTTTGGAAATTGTTTTTTCTACAGTTTACTAGTGGTGAACTTTCGGCTCTATTGTGCCGGCGAATAGGTTTTCTTAAGTATTATTTTTTTATATTCAATACAAATATCGTTAAGTCTTATGCAACACAACACCAGTAAATAACTTGACCTGAGACCAACCATGAATGTCAAATGAATCCCGCGGAATTAATGGGAACAACAGTTACCCGATAATAACAGCCGCGGACAGGTGTCGGGAATACTAAATTATAATTCGCGGTATGATATATATGTCGTGGGTTTATGAATATGGGGTTATAGAAACAGCAACCATCGTATAGTACCGTATTAGGTTGATTTGTGACACGAAAACTGATTAATACTAGGTGGATATAACAGTGGTAGGTAGCCTCACGGGCAAGAACGCCCGCCTTGAACCTAAGGGGTGCAAGTTCAAACCCAGGCCCGCACCTCTGAGATAATTTTCATGTGCGAATATCATTTTCAACAATGATTACCACTTGCTGAACGGTGAAGGAAAACATCGTGAGGAAACCTGCACGTCTATAGAAAGGCGTGTGAAGTTCACCAACCTGCACTGGGCCAGCGTGGTGGACTATGGCCCAAATCTCCCTCGTATTGAGGGGGAATGTGCCCGGTATAATAGCTCGCCCTCTATTACATTGGGACCAAAATACATCGGAGAAGTGTGGGCGCACTACAGTACACCTCTGCCTACCCCTTCGGGGAATACAGGCGTGATGATGTATTAATAATAATAATATTTATTTATTGATAATATTCAGTACATATATATTACAGTCTTATTGATAAAAACATAAAAATAAGCTTTATGATGTTATCAAATTTAGTGTCATAAAGCATTTATTGCATAAAACAAATCTTTAACTGTAAGAAAAATTATTCGAATTTCGAAACGAGTAGCAGGTATCGGGAGCTCTAGACACAAAACTGTTAATGGGAACAGTCGCCTTACCACCACGTCTCTTACAGTATTGAATTTTATTTTACTTTCAGATTTCGACAATAACTCAGTACAAAATCTATCAAAAATTGACAGTTACTATTGAAACAACAATACTTAAAGAGGTGGTGGTAATGCCTCAGATTAACGTCTCATTTAACATATTACGGTAGATTAGCGAAACGGGGCGTTAATGGTGATCGGACGGTTATAAAGTGCATTTGCGGTGAAAACTCACGGACCGTGTCATGCGTTATAGGTATTACCGCTTTTTACCAACCCATCACTAAATGCGCAATAAGTAAATCGAGATTTTACCTCGTCATTTTGCACATAAACTACAACTAAATTATATTTGATAGGACTAAAATATTTCCATCTTGTTCTTATATTTTGACCGTGAAAAGTACAGCAAGTTTTGTGCCAACAGAACCAGCGACATTATATAAGTATTTCACACCCCTATTTAATACGTGTCCACTTTCACAAGACTAAAATCTTTGGTCTCATATCTAATGCGCTGTCGAAGTAACATCCCAGATCCGCATACTTCAGATAACACTTAGAAACATTGACAATAACACTCGGAACTCGAAAGTAAGCGACTTGGCGACCAATTAAAAATCGTGATTAAATACGTGCCGACACAAAAGTTACCGGCAGCCAATTAGTGGTGAAAATCACGCGATTACAAACTTGTATTAGGCTGCCATTTAGCTAGCCAAATAGTTAATTTTATGTTATCCATGGTAGCAGTGGTAGCCTGGTGGTCGAACGTACGCCTTGAAATCTAAGTGTGCAGATTCAAACCCCGCCTCGCACCCCTGGGATTTATGTGCGAATCTCATTTTCATCCGAGATTATCACTTGCTATTAAACGGTGAATGAAAACATCGTGAGGAAACCTGCACGTCTGAGGGAACTTGACTAGTTTTTGATAGATGTGTGAAGTCTGCCACCCGCACTGGGCCAGTATGGTGGACTATGGCCCGAATCCCCTTCGCATTGAGGGTAGGCCCGTGCCCAACAGTGGGACTTTAAAAGGGCTGTAGTAGTAGTATATTATCCATAAATGTACTTCAAAGTTGCTAGTAGACTCAAGAACACTTACTAAGTATTATTTAAAAACTGTTCAAAAAATGTCTAGCGGCGGAAGATGAGTGTCGTAGTTCACAAACTTGCTGCTAGATGCCTTGTACGACTTCACCGTAGAATTCACAGACATTACGCTTATCGCTTCTCTAATGCAACCGTGCAACTTGACTCATAATCTTATCAGAGCCAATAACATAAGCAATTAGAAACGGTTGAAATTTGTTAAATAGTCCTTAACATTCCTTAATTACTACAATCCTTTCCTTGTCGAGTTACGTGACTACACAGTCACGACTATTTAAGCCGAGTTTTAATGCAGGAAACTGTAGCTGCGATCTGGGAAAGCCCTGCACAATATAACTGAATTTTATGATCGAATTTATCGTGCAAAAAAAAATCAGCGACTAAAATATACTATTATTCATATTAACAAAGAAAGATTCCCTGAGTTTTCTAGGAAAATTTTACATATGAGAAGTATGTAGTAAGTATTCTCTTCAATCTCAATTTTATGGTATAGTGTATATATATTTGACCGCTTTTAAACTGTTTTTGCATAGACAACAATGTCCAAGGTTAATGTCCAAATTGAACTTACAACAATTTACACGTACCTTAGATACGCACCTACTCCAAGTGAGTTATTTCATCTCCAGGCAATCGTGACGTCACGCTTCCAGAGCGAAACATGTACGCCGGACAACACTAAACAGTTTGTAAATCATTCCTTGAGGCAGACAAATACTATTCGGACACAAGAACGCTAACACACATTGTTATACATTGAGAGTTTTCTTTTGTATTTTAAAAAGTTATACGTGACCGGCCGCCAATGTGAAACGTGCTTTTAGTTATGCACGGAGACTTCAAAGGTTCGATTGTGATCTGTCCACAGGCTACGGTTTTGACCGGCAAGTGTATGGACGAGTCACGACCAACGACCATATTAAAGTAATGTGCACAACAAAAGTTTAACTGGAGGCGATATCTTGGCAGTGATCGCACCACCTGTGGATCGAGGCTGTTAGCACTAAATGCTGCTGACACACAAGTTACAAGAATTCTAAAGATGTCATGGTGGTATATAACTTAAGTTTATATAACTAAGGTAAGTTTGCAATCAGTTCCAATTAGTATAACTTTTACTGAAACACCTGTCGACCCTCCTCTGATCTACTCGAAATAAAATTAATGCTTTTGTGATAATATTGAGTTCATGATATTATCATCTAACAAGATGAAATTACTTGCACAATTAATAACCTTAAGTAATCAGTATAAAAAAATATATTATACAAAGAGACAGTACACCACCACATATTTCAAAGAAGGATTAATAACCAATAGTTGGAAACATCCGTTCGTTCGAAAAACATCCGTAGCGCGGTAATGCAGTCAATTCACGTCTAATTGACTTTTACTCTCGACAATTAATCACATCAATCTGATTGAAGGATATCGGTAATGATTAAAATAATTCTAGTAGTGGGTGGTGTGTTACCTTCACCTTAAAAGTATTTAAATCTTTCAATTGTAACGAGTGCAGTATAAGCTGTTTTATTAAAACTTCCCACATGAATTGTTTCCGGCAAACCGTATCTGCCCACGTCATGAAATAAATGACAAAGTAAACTCCAAAGAAAGACTTAAATCATCAGCAAAATTAATAGTACCAAAATAAAATTACTTTATACTGCAGGCTAATCTATTACCACACATATTATAGCAAAAAAACTAGAACAATTTCCCAAAATTTTAAGTAGGTCTGTAAATCAGCGCATAATAGTAGAACATCCACGGCGCGCGATTGTGCGGGCAACAATGGTTGATCGCGTTTTCGGTCCCAGGATCATCAATCACGCGAACATTATTTGTTTTTATTGATCGAATCGAAAATCGGCTTGAAAGGGCCCGTGCCAGTCGGAGCCAGGCCCGTGGAACGCCGTGGACCAAGGCGGCTATTCACTGTTTACGAAAGTAAGATTACCTTAAGTTGTCACAGAGCATTATTATATCATATCAGTGAACTTATTAGGACGTTATAGCGTTTATGAGAAACAAGATGTCACTAATTAAACGTCAGAGATCAGATAATAAGTAGATGTTAGTACTATCTGTCCCCAGCGACTACGTAGATGCAGAGTAAAATCCGTTACCCTGAAAGTTTAAGAGAGATAAGTCTGCTAAACTTCAAGTTTTTCGAACCCTTAGAGACTTGATTAATCTAGTCACTCAGTAAAGAAATTAAAAAAGAACAGATACAAGTTTGGTAAATTCAATAATATTTAAAAGTTACTTTCGAAGACCAGTGGTGCGCTCCAGAGCGAACAATGTCACAGCACATTTTTAGGCTTCCCATAACATAACACCCATTAACCCTATATAAAATAGATCCATAATATTTTATGCCGCGTGTTGCCTCCTTGCGGTTCATTCGCGTGCAAGATTCGCGATCGAAGGCTGTTTACTTCTGCGAATACTTTGCGTTTTGAATGACACTACAGATAGTTATAATCAACAAAGACGGCGATAGTATAGAAATAAGTACAAAGTTATTTGCATTTAGGCATCTGTCCACAGCCAGCGATAGTCCCGCCTCCTAAAAACAATTGCACTAATAATCATCATCTATTTATGCGGACAGCAGAAATGCTTTAGTAGGAACTGGGAGGGCAATAAGGACCATGGTACGGGCTAGAGTTAGTCAAAGCATTTGGTTTTTTTGTGTACTACCAGTAACTGTATTGTTTGTACCTCTCAATTTTCAACGTGATAATGTTACAACGTATAACGGAGAAAAGTATGTTGCAGTTACTTAGGTGAACCCAAACTTAATTTAATATCGATATTTTTTCATAGAACCGTTTTCTCAGTTATCAGATAGGCCTTTATTCAACAAGTAACTTGGCTGAAACGTATTAGTATTAAATATTTTGTCTTGGGATTGATAAATCGGGCCTTATTTTACTACCGCTATATTTAATAAAAAATAAGATAGAGACCTGTAATAATGACAAAAGAGATATAATCGTTAGAAACTCAAACATTATGCTAATACTTGGAACAGGGTCAATTAACGACCTTATCGTGTGAATCGAATCTAAAACCTCGCGACAAAACGACCTCTTAGGGTCGCAAGACGATCTAAGTACCGTTAGGCTATGAGTACAGAGCCTATTAACATTAATTATTGGTTAAGTTAGTAAGACTTTTATTAATTCTATAATTACATCGGTAAAAGGTTGAAGTACCTAATTAAATCTGGTATAATACATCGTCTACGGGTAAATGTAACCACCGTCAAGTTTGTATCCTATCCTATTCTTTATATTCTACTAATATTACCTATAAATGTAAAAGTTTGTGAGGATGGATGGATGTTTGTTACTCTTTCACGCAAAAACTACTGAACGGATTTTCATGAAACTTATTTGCGTGCGTTTAACGTATTATTGTTTATACATCAGAATAAAATTTAGGCTATTTAATAATTGAAGTCTGCGCGGACGAAGTCGCGGGTAGAAGCTAGGCTAGTTATATTTAAGAAAAAAACTAAGTGTAGGTAGCATCTGACTAAGTAAACGCAAAATGACGTCATACTTTTCGTTAACTGTAATCTAGAAAAATTGGGTAGTTAAAATTATGTATGAATAAAATTTGATTATAACAGCTGTGACGTAGGTACACGTTATATTGTGTACAATGTAAACGTTTTGTTTGTATTAATGTATGGGAAGATCGACTTAATATCTTTAAACTCTTTTAAGAGATTGGTACAATACTTTGGAATGTAATAACGAAACCAAATTTACCCACTCACCTGCACCCCTCCGATGGAACGCACGTCGTGTTGAAAGCGGAATTCTCTAGTTCCGCGTAATCCAGTTCACCGACGCTTCGCGACTCCGTCCCTGACACCGTCCTACGAAAAGGAATGGGATTTGGGAATGGGAAGGAAATAAAGGATGTCAAGCTACTACGGTGACTACAAAAATATATTTTTTGTAGCCAAACTAAAACGCCATAGTTAGGTTAAAGGATTCCAAAGAAACTATTTCTACAGGTACCCAATGATATGAAAAAATACAGATACCTCAATGTGGCAAAACGACGGCTATAGGAAAATAGATCTAAATAGGTAAGTACTGTCACTACTGGCCGTGTGATACTGTCAAATATTAGGAAAAGCTCCCTCTTAGAAATAATAACTCATCGTAGGTACCTAAAGAAAAAACATTGATTCAGTATCTACCCTATCTTATCTATCAATTCGTAGCTTACAAAAACACATAAATCGACAACTCATACGATTGCCAACAGCTGGAACAATTTCCGACCTATCAATATCAGCCGACGGTTGGAAAATATTAAATTCAATAGCAGACAATTACCGGCAAATCGTTCGCGTATGTCGGGACTGGATCGTCGCCCTGGGCCCGTCTACAGTGGCATGGACGGTCACCATATTACAGCTCATTAGCCGGTGAAACTTGGTTATTTCTGCGTGTAACCATTGGGACAGGGAACTGTTTAGCAGTGCAGTTGAGCATCGAAAGCGGGCGGACGCAGCGCCTTGGGAAGTATTTGAAGAGCCTAGTTATTATTACGTTACGGCTTACGGAGACGGTATTGGAATGACTAGAGATAAAGCTATCGATACACAGTAGACTTGCAAATTAAATGCAAAGTGCCTATTGCGTTTAGTTTATGAAAACATAATTATAAAGATACACATATTTTTAAAGCCCAAAGATGACACAAATATCTGCACAAATAAATTGTAAATTTGGCAAGAAGAGGAGATTATATGCATTTTTTTTTTTCATTAAACCCCTTTGAAAATGTTCAGCAAACGTATTTTATTTTTCTTTTGTGGTCTCTTAAAATGTATGAAAATGATATTTGTAATGTAATAATCAATTTATTTCGGATAGCTATCCATAATGTTAGTAACAATATTTGACTTAGCAACTAGTGTTAGTAATTCAATTTGGGGAACTAGTTACAGTTTTACAGTTATTGCTAGTAGCAACCTTATTACCTACTAAGTAGACACTTGTTCCTCAATCCCTTCCATTGCTAACAGCTATGAGGAGAGCAGACGCTTTGTAACGCTTTGCTAAGCTTCGAACATCGTACAATCGACCAATTAAGAGCGTTTATATCAATCTGTATGTACATTTGAATGCACTGACACTGAGATTAAATGGCTGATTAAAGTCGCCGTGAACTCTCCTTGAGATCATTCTGTTACAAACCTTCCTTAATTCTTACACTAAAAGCTAGCCTTAATCAGTGCCGGATTAAGGTAACTTGATGCCCTAAGCAATCTTCTCCTGTGGGCCCCCTATCCTGAAGTGAACTACAAATAATTAATTGAACAAAAAAGTGAATACGTATCGTAGGTAGAATGTGAATGTGATGTTCTTTTTGGCCTGAGAGGTCGGCACATGATTTCACATGTTGTCCTAAGATTTTGAAATTGTTTTAACTTTCGTGTGCCCGTTTTTGGGTTCCGCACCTAAAAAGGAAAAACGGAATCCTTATAGGATTACTTTGTTGTCCGTCTGTCTGTCAGTTTGTCTGTCTGTCAAGACATTTTTTCTCAGATTTTTTTTTTTATTGTTTTGATAGTAATTCAGTATCCGGCCGGCCGGATACCGGATAGTAAATCAGTATCCGGCCGGATACCGGATAGTAATTCAGTATCCGGCCGGATACCGGATAGTAAAATTAAATAAATCTCTTTATTTAACACAAGGCAAATCATAATAAGTGGACACCGTTTATTTTTGTAATCGACCGTGTCTCGTACCCCCTAGACGGGATACCCTAAGCAATTGCTTATTAGCTTGGGCTACTCCAGGACTGGCCTTAATAGCTAAGCAACGTTCTCAATACATTTACTTCTTAAAATAATTCCAATTAGAGCATCTATGAAGATTCCCTCAATAGGAAACATTTTATTTCCAACGAGACAACTTAAATCTGTGGGAAATTATTGAAGCTTATAAGATACAATTAAATGCATAAGTGTTGCAACTATAAAAATACCAATCCGACCTTTTGATGTGTAACATTATCAGAAAATATGGGAAGAGAGCTTAACAAAACTCCATCCACGGATAAAGTGCATTCTTCCTTCAACATAAGGTAGGTACACCGTCAACAAATTTAGTAAACAATTTGTGAGCCATAAAGTTTTACTCAATTTGATAGCTGTGGGTTGTACACATCAATTTGTTGTTGACAAACCGAAATAGACACAAAGGCGCGCTAAGGGACGACGTTGCCACTAATTGACACTATCTGTCTTTATAACCATTGTATCGAACCCTTTAATTAACAGATATTATGGCCGAGACCGAGTAAATAACAAACAATCAAACGTACATTCCCCGGAAGAGATGGGCTTTTACGTTTATGGATATTGTTCTAGGGGAAAATTAAATGGCCAATCAACATGACGCAACCAACGCCTCTAAAAATGTATGGTCCAAAAATTCCAAAAAGATTGGTGTAAAATTAAGAAAGTTAGTGGATCCAGTAAGTCCATCATACGTCAAAACTTGTGGCTTGACACTATTAGAAAATCAGTTAGGTACTTGTTCAAGTTAGATACTGTTTAAATTCTCTAAACGTATGTACATATGACCAAAAGTTTTAGTAACTGTGAAATTCCCTTTTACGAGCACAACAGGTATTTTTATTTAAATAAACATGAATCTGTGACATGTACGTAGCACAATAAATAACAAATAGGTGTACAAGTCAAACATTGCTTGTACATTACTGTATAAGTCATCTTCATTCATCTATTTAAGTCAATAAAGGCCTGGGAAAATCTTAGCACATAACATGAACAGCATATAACTACTAGAGATTACAGTTAGACCTCACTGCTGCAAATAGCCAAAAGTAAATGGCCAAATATGTTTTAAAACTGTGGAATATACTTTTTTTATCATAATGATACATTTAGAATCTTTTGAATTAGCATATAAAAGACGTAAGAACGCATGCGATAATTAATATTATTTCCGACTTAAGCACCTACCTACCCATTTCAGTTTATGTGAGTCTATGCTCATTCAATGTTTTTGAGATATATAATTAATTACAATGCACAAGAATAATGTTATGCAAAACCAATTTAACTTTTACTACATTTTCTATAGACTTGAGACCAGTGTTAGGTTTTTTAGGTTATAGTAAAATAATCTATTCTATGAGAGAACGTTATTGGATGTAGACGGATTATCATTAATCAATGATACCTACTTAATAATGGCCAGTGTGTCGACTAAGGCGGAAAAGGTGGACTATAATCCCTATACAAATTCGGCCCAGATATGTCTGCAGTCGCTAGCGGACGACCCACCGCGCCATATTAGCCACGCGTCACTCGACCACCGCGGCGGCTCGTGTCAAAACACCAGTTTCTAATTTATGTGATTCCTATCTACCCCGGCATCCTTATTACTCCGACGTTATCTGTTAAATCGACGAGATAACCGGACATGTATACAGCAATTACTACTTATTGGCCGATCGTTTCAGTTTTTGTGGCCGACTTAGACGATGTTAATTCGAAGTCATCGTTTTGATTCATCTATATGAGCTAAGCTTTGCTTTAGTTCTTTAAAAATATCATGTGATAAGATGTAATTTATTATTTGAAAACAACTTTTATATTATTTTCAACAGTGAATTATGTATCATTACTGTAGTTTAAAAATGTATCCAATGTAAGTGCTACAATATTGCTGCGTCAATATTGGATAATTTTACAGCCTACTTGATCTTATAACTCAGCAATAAACTACTTATGGTATAAAAGGTTAATATGTACGCATAAAGGTAGTACCTATATAAATTCAAGCCTGCAAATCAGATTAATGGAAATGCTCTGAGATTAGATACTCGTATTAATAAATTTATTTCGATTTAATATACTATATGTAACTAGACAGGATAGCCAGACGCTAAATCGGAAACTGTGCCAGTAACTAATCTTCAGCACTTACAGGGTGCAGTTAACTGTAGGCGTAGAGATGCGCAAAGTACTAGGAGCGCAGAAATCGCGAGGAGTGACGAATAAAGTGGTGAATAGAACAGAACTTTGTCTCGCTCAACTGTAAAATTCTGCAATAATTTCATACCTACGAACGAATCCACGAATAAAATTATGAGGTCAGACAGAGTAACAATGCCGCCGCTCTGGTTGTGTATAAACAAACAATTCAATAAAATGTTAGTCGCACACAATTCGTCACTAGGCGCCCAGAATTCATGAAGAGTACCACGACGACGCACTGAGACGATGCAAATAATACCTTCAATACACCTTCAGATTTCCAACAGAGCTGAAATGTCACCATTCTCTATTCTGAAGAATAAAAAAACATGAAAAACAAGTAGGATACAATATATTAGATGAAAAATACACATAATCGTAGTTTCTTTCATGCATAACAGGTTTTCATTATGAAATAATGCGATAAACGACACTAAAGATGGCCAGAGTACCAGGGTCGCAGAGACGCAAAGAGCCGAGGAGTAGCGAAGCATGTAATGGGTCAGCTTCCGCGCGGGTGTGCCGCCGCCATTGTTCCGTCGGCAGCTCGTGCGTGACCGGCGTCGCGGGGGCGAAGCTACCGAACAGATGCAACTTGTATCGATTCGATAAGAACCAATATTTGATCTTGAAGAACAATCTACAGAAGTTAAAGGATATTGGTGCATTGGAGTTTTATTCCAAAATATAATAAAAAATCGTCGAAACGTTACAAGAACATACATTAAATATAATATACTTCAAATAACTTTATCATGTAACAACAAGTGACATTGTCAATTAGATAGCAGCTAGAAGGTCCACTGCATCAAAATAATTTATAGCAGCTATTAGCTGCCAATAACAATTTGAAAACCGATAAAGGACATCCGGAAGACTAACATCGATAAATCACAAATGAAATATCAGAGGTGCAAGTAAGGAAGCACGGAATAAAGAATATGACAGGCATTATAAATAAAATAGATAGGTATAAGAAAATAAATAATTATCTATGTCAACACGTATAAGACTAGACGGCTGTGGCATCAATGAGTAACTTCGTAGTAATATTTTAAAGGACGTCTTTTAGACGCATTTGAGTTTGTAATATTATTGCGTGTATGCAACGCAAAGGGCACAGTGCCCGCATGTTGCGATGCATTTAAACCGAGTGTGGGCGATGCAAGGCTTCACAGCCAGTGATATCCTGTTACTGCAGGCTCGTCACGTCTCACCATCCATAATCCTGTTATAATTAATAGACGCCACGCCGTACGGTATCGTAATTTTGCAAGTTATAACCCACGTTACTTGAATTTAATGGTTAATTTTACAGAACTTCAAGGTGGCTGAAATTTATTGAGTTTAGTAAAATAAATACTCTTCTTTGAGTATACACGACAGCTATAACCTACCTAGGTTATAGAATCTATCATATTCTTACATTTATAACACTCAGTCACAGAACACAAATTGACCAATGCAAATCGCATGTAATCGAAAGTTGACGGAATCAAGTAAATAGTTAATGGAAGATCTCTTTTATCTTTGAACAGGAAGGATTGGGCATTTTAAACAATATCAATGAAAACGGTTCCTAGTATTCCTACGAAGAAGATCTGTTTTTTCTTTTTATACGAGTCCTTTTAAAAAATATTGTGCCTTTTTATGTCGCATGCACGCGACATGAAACGCCTGATAGACAAACACAAATAGAAATGGATAAAATTACTTATCAGCCTTTCCCATTTGAGAAGGATACAATTCTATTGTCCCACCATAGTTCCTATCGCGAATGAGGGGAACGAATCGTCAAAGGGAAACAATTGTTGCAACACTGCCTATTAGCGGAGCCCTAATGACATACTGTGGCACTGTCACAGTCTCTGTAAGGTCTCCCAACACAATGCATATTATGACCTACATTTCAAGATAAACAATATGCAATTTTACACCGTGAACATACTGAGGCGAGAAATCACTTGACTCTTTTTAAATTGTACTATATAACAATACACATATTATAACAATATTGATATTTATGTGGCTAAAGCCACGCGACTTCGCGATTATATTCACTCGCTTCATCGATGACTTTTTGTTAAAAATGTGTTTCTGCTATGAATAATACTGGTAAAAGCATGGTTGAACACGTTTTGACGCGACTCTTTGTACAGGGCTTAAATGTAGCAGATAGGAAGAGAATGAAGTTCACGGTCAGTGTGTACCCTTGGGGGCGCTAACCTAACCTAACCTAACCTAACCTAACCTAACTCCATAGAGCCCCCAAGGATACACCCCAACCGAAGTCCACTTTTGAGATAGTCGGACACTAGGTAGGACGTAATACTAGTAACCTGGCCTATAACTCAAAACCTCTCAAATTTGTGGCTCACCTTTATTAGACTATCCAAACATTTTCAATCAACAAGGTCGTGAAAATGAAAATTGCACGTTCCTTGTTGCCATTAGGTCCACATTATTGCACAATAACACCCAACTTGTACAAATGAACCATTCAAACATAAACAAGCCAGTCATTTACCCTAATTGGAAATCCAAGGTAATGCGCACGCGCCGCCCACCACACGGAATAAATCTGGAACTGCCTACACCTTCAATTAGAGCGAAGTATGGTACAAGTGGATTTAATTTTGTTGAAGACTTACATCTACGTATATTGATAATCTATACATATACATATATATACAAATAAATAAAATTGGAGTGTCTGTTTGTAATATCAAAATAACACTTTTTTACCAAATGCGTATGAAAGTATATACGATACCTATAACGAAAACGCAATTTTAAATTTTTTTGTCTGTCTGTCTGTTTGTTTGAGGTAAACTTCTAAACGGCTGAACCGATTTCAATGAGACTTTCACTGACAGATAGCTGACGTTCCAAGGCGTTACTTAGGCTACTTTAATATTAGAAAAAGCATTAGGGTTCCGCGGGAAAAACATAATACCCATATTTCCGGGTAATCTCCCTAAAATCCACGCGGGCGAAGTCGCGGGCACAGCTAGTTCTCTTATAAAGTTATTACAACAGGTACACTGAATTCAGATTTAAAGATAAGTGTTATCATCATTTGCATTCACTATTCTTAATAGACTTCAAGGAGGAAAAATAGACTCCTGGGGATCTACAGATCACTTTCTTCTTTCAAATTCTATTGGAAATGTTTCAAGTTTTCCGTCATCTTCTTTCATACTTAACTGCCTTAAATCTTTTACCATTAGTTATCTTAGGTCTTCATGGTAGATTTGAATGATTGATAGTTTTTTTTTTTAAGTTATATTACCATAGCTAGGCAGAAAGGAATATAACTCAATAAATAGCTCCAAAAGATGATAGGTAACTAAAAAATATGCATTTAATATTTCCAGTCAAAACCTATTTACTAATGCAGAACATCTACCCACGCTGGTGTTCGCTCATACGGAACTTAACTTTCAACAATTTACTGCATAACATTATCATGCGTGCATGCACGAATAATGTTCCCATTTGGTTTGCTTCGAAACTCATCCTAATGTTGTAGGCAGGTAGATATAACTGTATTATAAGATTGTAAAAATCATGATCAGTTCTGTCAATTTTGAGATAGAAAATAGATCAAAATTATAATAACTATCTTAACAGACCACAGTAAATAGGTTTTTACATAAGTAGGCAGGTATAACTAATTAGGAAGGGTCCTCACTTTTAACCCTAGAAACGATAAAAGTTGGTACAGACAACACTAGCAGAAGTCATTAAAGGCACTACATAAGGAATTATGACTAAGAGAATTACATTGGCGCAATGTTTTAGCAAATAAAGGCAACAAGGCACAGGTAATAACAAAATTCAGGCGCTTTGGGCATCATATAGAGCTCACATGTTTATTCTGATACGGGTTGCATTCTGAGTATAATTCCAATAAGCAGGCATTCAACATAAGAAGGTAGATACGTGATATTAATGAATCCTCTTCCCTTTACGAGAGGAATAGGGAGCACTAAGGAAGACTGAATCACGTTATGTCGAATAACACGAGCCGGAACCGGTTTACGAACTCGACGGTTAAGTAGTGTGAATATTCTTTAAGTATATTGACGTTCATAAACTAAAGACAAAAAACCCGAAGTTCCAAAGGCACGGAAACTCATTAAAAACACACAGCCACACATTTCTAGTATAAATTGCTCCTCGTCACTTCAAGCTCTTTGATATTCACCAAAATAAAAAAGGAACTATTTTCGGTATCGCAAATCGCAGCAGAGATTGGTGTGTTGTTTATTACACTTCAAACGCTATAATTGCTGTGTAAATTTTTCTTCTACGTGTATTTGTTTGTTAGATCACATTTTTACATTGAAATAATTATTAACTAATTTAAAGGTAAGTATTTTTTAAAAAGGGAGACATCCATTTTGTAAGTACCCGACAATCTGTGCGCGCTGTCATACGAATAGGTAAAAGCAAATACCACTTACTTTGTGATCGAACTTTTAGAATCCTCCGGCAACCCCACGAATATCAGAGTGGATGACATTGGAACACTACACAAAACACAAAGAATTTTAGCAAAATTTTGCGAGACTTAAACACTAACTTAAAACCGAAATTGAACCGATCAAAATGACATGATCAGAAACAAGTCGAGAAAAATATGACTTTTCTATTTTATTTCATACGCATGTCAAATCGTAAAACAATGAAGTATCTTGCCAGTACTGTTGAGATTATGTGCTAGACTGCCGCTTTGCATTAAACTTTTATGACAAGTTGAACGTGGGTGCACTGTAGGTGGAAAGCGACCTCGACTTGCAATATCAACTATAATAACTATTCCCATTCTCGGACGAATGATCTCAGCGAGCTCTTATTTTAATGAACTGAACTTTTCAATAAAAGCTGCGCAGACTGTATATAACATTATGGAAAGTAAGTCTGATTATCCAACCAGACCTACCTGAGAGTCATGAGAGTGTACCGACAGCGATATTCACGAGAACGGCCAACAGCGTAGCTGGTGAAACGGTCGCCTTGAAAACAATTGACACGGTCCAATCTCTAAACCCGCAGAATTTGTAATCAATAGAGATTCTAAACCCGACTCCTATGTATAGGTATGTGTATTCAAATGCATTAAATTTAATAAGAAAGTAGTAACTTAGTAAAGAAATCGTTTAAAGAAACGTTGAAAATGCCAACACCCACATGTTGGAAGATTGTGGGCTAAGTCCCCGGAAGCCCACTCTCATTCAAGCTTTTGGGATCTATATGTACCTACTGTAGTGTAGATAGATAACTATTTATTGTTCCACCTCTTTAAGTGTACCGAGATACTTACTAAGACTTATACTACATATCAATAAATTATGCAAGGAGTTCTCCTTTGACCCATTTGTGACAACTAGCAATACAATAAGGCGGCGGCTCAACCTTAGGTTCTTTAGTCAATAAGTCTTTAATTAATCTATTTTATAGTTTTGCTACTAAGTGATCGCTTAAAGGAAATATGATGACCTGTCTACTGCTAACCGTGGAAACCTATAATTGGCTTTATGTAATTTATACTCTTTACCTATTATTTTATTTTGGCTGTTGGTTTTCCAATCTTTAAATAAATAAATAAATATATAACAATTGGCTGCTTGCTATTTCAGAGAATTTAGGGGTTGTGACAGGTATAAATATAATTTTCTTTTAAATCATGTTCCTTATCACTAAAGATACTTACCCGTTCTTGAGAGGTAATTAGGTAGGTAAGTAAGTACTTACCTGTTTATAAGATTAGATTAAACTGAATCTAAGAACCTAGAGTTTAATAAATTGAATAAAAATATTCTCCTAATATAAGTAGGTACTTAGGCGAGTACTTAAAATTTATTACGGTCTTTACTTGCCAGCCACAGATGCGTGGGAAATATAGATTTACCTAGTAGCTTCAATAGAATCAACGAACCTATTAAATATCCACCTGCTTGAGAGTGAAATTCGTGACTCCTTCATGCATAACGAACTTATCTGTACCAATACATTCAGCAAGGCGGCATAGATAGGTTGTATTATTTATCGCTGCATACTTTTATCTTGCAGATAAAGTTGGGTGTTTAAATGAGCATAGCCACTGTTTTATCATATTATGTACTTGCAACCATAGCATAGGTAAATAATTCTAACCTAAACACTGTTTTAGCTGTATAGGATTTTATAGATGGTCACAAACGATGTATAATGTAATTTATTCTAATATAATTAGGCTATCTCTACAACATCGTATTATGTGTTACGTACACATCCGTTACGAATATTTGGTAAAATAAATGGGAATTGGGAAAGCGAAAGGCTTCGAAGTATTAGTATAAGCTCATATAATCTCCCTTTAAGTACAAGAAGCTTGAAAACCCTTTATATAGGAGAATCAGACTAAAAATTAAATTAATACTATACTGGCAGCCCTAGTCATAATTTAGTAGATTAAGTTGGCAGTTGTGTTTGTCAGTGGAGTTAGTTTCTGTCAATGTGCTTGTGTTTCCCTTGTTTAGTGGTTAATTATTCGCCCGAAATCATGTTAACGACTTTGAAAAGTTGTGAAAGGGAATTGAAAAAAGAATTAAAATATAATAAGAGTGCAAAGAAGAAAACTAGAAAAACCTAATAATATCCGATGGCCGCCATGACAGGTACGATTAGTAATATAATGTTGCCAGACTTATGATTATACACCATTAAAATATATAAATGTTTTGATACCATCATCGTTTAATTAAAGTTTCACTATTATTATATTCTACAAATACTAATCCGGTGTTACCCGGACGTACACGTGGCATTGAACAATTACATCGAAAAAGGATCTTTGGCATCACCGAAAATATTACTGTCTTGCTCATAATTAGAACCATGAAAAGGTCAGCAATAAGGACCGTTTAGTTCAGTGCCAACAAATTCATTCAACAACAAGTTCATTGTTATTTACAACGCATATGTCAGAAGTCATCTTGAGTATTGCAGTGTCGTATGGTCACCACATTTCAACACTCATCAGTTAAGAATAGAGCGTGTACAAAATGATTTATGTGACATCTTACTTCTTCCTGTAGATTACACAAACAACTCCCCACATATACAAGTAAATTAGAACACTTCAAACTCCAAAGCCTAATTGTCCGCAGAAATGTTTCAGATATGATTTTTCTCTTTAAGCTTGTACGTAATTTAATTGACTGTCCTGCTTTGATGCAAAACATTAAGTTTAATGTACCTCGCAGGTTGCCGATTAGGTCAACTCGTGCAATTAGCCTTTTACATAAAGAACCCGCCAGAACGAACCTAAAACAGTACTTCCTATTATCATGACTGTCAACTACCTTCAACTCAATCGGTCATGAAGTGGATTTGTTTAATGATACACTCTACAAATTTCGCAAACTGATCTTGTCATCGTAGGTGCGTCAATGATAGCCTTCTAGTCACTCATCACATTTAATTTAATTTTTATTATCACATTCTTATTTTTCATTTATTACCAATGTTCCTTTTATGTTATTCCTCTTACTTATGCATGTTGTGGCACCTTTGTTAACTGTGCATTTAGTTTTCCCTTATTAGTATTTTATATTAATGTGTTATTAATGCTTAAGTTTTTGGATGTCCTGTTAAATAAATAAATAAATAAAGCAGAAATAGGAGCATTTTCAAATCTCCTTAAAACATATCTTAAAAAGCCTTTAGATTAAGAATAAGTAGAATTAACGCCATCCTTTTATTTAACGATTGAGAAATCAGCCCTAACTGGTTTATGACTTTTATTTATCTTTTATTAATGTACACTTTTGCAACACTCAATACAGTATGCCAACCTAACCTGCAGTCTACACAAGTCTATAGTGTCTACACCTTTTCGCTGCAAGTTTCGTTCTAAAACAAATTTTGTGTCCCCTCACAAGAGATTTTCTTTTGATTAATAGATAATTCATTATTCATCTACCTATAATACCGAAAATACGTAAACGAAATTCATATAATCACAAAAACGATAAAATATACATTGAATCAATGCCGAAATAAAATAATCTTAACGTAATAAAACAAAAACAACCGGTTTCTGAACGGGCCTGATGCTTGACGGGTCGTCTGTTGAATGCAGCGAACTTGTTATTCGTTTTCAAAGTGATTTTCTCATTTCTCTTGTGTTATCACTATGAAAGCAGTACTAAATCTTTAGTCATGTTGGGTCAAACATCCACGGAAGCATTGCTTTCAGCGACGTACGTTGAGAATTACTTAGATTGTGTAGAAAATCTGCCAAACGATTTGCAGAGACATTTATCGCGTATGCGAGAGCTCGACGTAACATACCGAGGTAATTATTTTATATCTACGCGTTATTTTACAACATTTTCCCTGTTACACAATGTTTTTCAGGTATATTTAAAAATCGAATGTTGACGTTCGCCTTTCATCTTCATTACGTATACATACCTATCTATAGATTTCGACTCGCCAGCAGAAGTAGACCAAAATAACACCTATTTCAATAGTTTGATGGAAGTCAGGATGGTGGCCATAAATATAACCTTGCTTTATGAAGTGATAAATTATTTTACGCCATAGTTTTGCATCAGATTATTAAAAATAACCTATATGAAATTCATCACCTGTATTGTTTTGCTATAGAATGTCTTCGGGAGGCAGAGAAGAACCTGGCAGTGTGTATAGGACCAAATACAGAGGAGCGTAGGCGTAGTCGAGCAGCACTCCGTCTACAAACAGTGTTGGTGGCTGCACAAGAGATAGGGGATGAGAAACTGCAAGTTGTTCAAATACTACAGGACCTTATTGACAACAAGCAGCGGGCTTTGGATGCTGATCACAAGAAATTGAGTGAGTACAGGAAACCAATTCTCGCATGATTGACATCATTTCTATTCGAGATATGTTGAAAAAAAAAACTAAAAAATACCACCAATTTGACATTTTGTTTCAACATATCCAGAATAGAGAAGATGTCGATCTCATGAGAATTGTCCGGCAGAACTTGATGACTTTTGACACAATTCAAAGTTGGAACAATAATTATGTTCTAAAGCCCATGTTGACTTGACTTGTAGTTAATACTTTTTTGTTTCTAAAATATTCAATCATCCAATCTCAATGTACCAAATTGGAAATTACACAAACAGATATTGACCACATATTTTTGTGTACTCTACAACCAGACTAAGATCACTTAACTAAAAATATTGCTGCCTTACCCATATATTATGACCATGAGCAGGATGCATGGTATTACACAGTTTAGTGCCCACAAAATTAGTGCAATTCCCTACTAATTGAACTAGCTATGTTCAATTAGTAGGGAATTGCACAATTTAAATTTTATTAATTGTACTAATATAGACCTAATAATGTTATATTTTTGGGTTTGTTTTGTTTAATTTATTGTATTTTCTATTTGATGTACAATAAAGAGTACTCAATCTATATAATCTTTATCTCTTTATTTTTCTCAGTATCCTGCCTAGATGTGAACACCAATGGCACAGCCAAAGAAGAGCCAGCCCCGACCCCGGAGCCTCATCGTGGAGCTGATAAGGAAACTGCCGCACCTGTTACACCACAGCAGCATGTTCCACCACCACCGCCACCAGAGCGAAGCAGTGAGAAGGAGAAAGAGAAAGTAGAAAGGGACAAGGGTGGAGGTGCGTTACTGGAACTTTCTATTGGTCTACTATACAGAAAACATATTGTGTCCTTCCAATCCATGCTGGGTTATGGCTTGTATCCCACCCCCACATTGAGTATAATGACAAAAGCTCACCCTTGATAATATTGGAACTTAAAAGACCATTGCCAAATAGTGGGCACACTGTTAATTGCCTATGTTTCTCACACGCATACTCCATAAAAGGATAGCCAGATAATCTTTTCCACTTTTCTAGGAATAATTGTGTTCATGACATCTTGTCTTGTTCTTCATCAACAGTACAGTCATACTGGGCTTGTCATAAACTTTCAATTTACATTTCTTCAGGCGAGCGATGTTCAAAACGAGCCAGAAGATCCCGAACTACAGCTGGCGCAGCCACAGATGGAGCAGACTCTAGCGAGAAGGATAGCGAGAGACATACCCACAATACTACACACAAGAAAGGTACAATACTTATATAATTCAAATTGAATATCTGAAATTCATTCAAGTGTAATAAAAGTCATGAAGTATGGTTAAATTGTAAGTAACTTAGGAACAGATATTTTTCCAATTACCATTTTTATGTGTAATGTGCGGTAGATTAATTTCTATACCCAATCGAATTTGAATGCTTCTACAGAACAAACAAATAATTCGTTTTTTTATTTACAGGTATAGGCAAAAAGAAAAAACGCAAACAAAGGCAAACTGCTCAGCGCTCCGAAACTCCACCCGAGGAGACCGACGCGATCGACCCTGACGAGCCGCGTTACTGTCTCTGCGACCAGATCTCATTCGGAGAGATGATCCTTTGCGACAACGATCTCTGCCCTATAGAGTGGTTCCATTTCTCCTGCGTATCACTTACCACTAAGCCTAAAGGCAAATGGTTCTGTCCAAAGTGCCGTGGTGACCGGCCAAACGTGATGAAGCCGAAGGGGCAATTCCTTAAAGAACTAGAACGGTATAACAGGGAGAAAGAGGAGAAAGCATAGTGACTAGTGCAGCAGTAGATGTAAGTCATGGACTTGAAATGAGTGAATGTGATCACAAGTGATGGTGCTTTCTTATGAAGATAGTCTCGTGAATCGCCTCTCATATCATTTAAAATAGAAGGTAGTTAATATACTACTTAACCAAATTTTAGCAGTTCAACAAACTTGGATTAACTTTTAGTCTTGTTATCACTTTTTGCAGATTTAATTTGATACAAAGTATCATTAATGTTTACCTAGGATGTAAGCTATCACCTTGCTAAGTTTTATTGTAACCTCTTAAAACATTCTGACAGATATTTCAGACAGATTACATATTTAAACAATTTGGTATTAGCCTCTGTATCAATAATAGATATTGCACTGTCTTATAATATGTATACTTGTAGATGACGATTTTGAATTCAACAGTAATAAATACATAGTCATAGGAATCAAAGAGATAGCTGATCCACCACCTATAATAAAATAATGATAATAAATTATTCACTCATTTCACGTCCATTTAACAAGGCAAATACTTGCCTTGAACACTTTCAAGTATTGAAATGTGATTTAAATTTTATGAATATTCTGTTTGTTCTATTTTGACGCGTGGTTGTAATAGAAAGTTACGAAACTATTTAAATATATTATCTTAGTTGAATCTCCATAATAATGCGGGATGCAATAAAATGTAAATGACGCCAGTTCTGTTCCATTTGAAGATCAAATTGAATATAAAATGTATCGGTCCTTTTGGTACATGTATGTATATTATGGAGGAGGGGAATGATTAGTCGTGCTAAATGTATTATTTCTGAACAGAATTGATGGCAGGGTATTTATTTTTTGTTAAATTGTTAACCATGTACGATTTGACGAATGTTGTAAATATTAATTCTAGTTGTGTCGTGGTGAAACACTGGAACTCTTAAAGTACAGTATGGCATAAGGTTGCGCATTTAAGGCATCTATTGTATAGAAGAAATACATATTCTTTATGATTGGGTGTTGCGAACAGATTTAATTTCTTACTATTTAAATAAGTTGAATATAGGGATTAATAAATAATACCAAGTCTTTTTTATTCTACTACACTGCAGTCTACGACCTGGCGTCGAATAAACTTGCGAAACGTTGGTCTTACACTCGTACATAAAATGCTTTAAGTTTTTAGTGCAAATTAATTATATTACCATCTGTAATAGTTGGAAAACAAACAAAGCATTTTTTCTTTGCTTTATTACTTACATACATGATTATTATAAAAAAATCTCCTAAATTACAATTAGTAACCATGCAACTAATAAATCATACTATATGTTTTGAAATATAGTCTCATAGGGTACTATATAAAATACATTGCCCGTACATAATCTAAGTATACTATACTGTTATAATGCGATTTTCATAAATGCCGTTATTATGTAAAATGCTTCTAAAATCAAGGTTAAATATATTTTATTGGTTTTAAAAATATTGCAATGGCTTAAACTTTCGACTAGATTTTATTATTATACTTAATTATCCCTATATTGCAGATAATCATAATAAAATATAAAATGAGATTTTATCAGTAATATAGGCCATAAAGATTCTATGATACTTTTAACTATTAATACAATTCTTATAAATAGTTACTAGATAACCGAGTTTGAAATGGTAAGTGCTATGGTGCTACACAAAGTTAAATTCTATGTTTCTTTAGTCACGCAAGTATTCTCTAATAATGCTAAGACGACAGTGGATCTATTCCGTAGGATACAATTTTGCTATATGAGTTAATCAACAGAGTTAATCAGATAATCAATTTTTCAGTGTTTAGACACTGAAAAATTTTAATTTTATAAACTTTCCCAAAATTATATTGAAACGACATAATTATTAATTAATAAAGAATAGGAGTTAAAACTTTACTAAATTTGTGCCTGCTATCCAAAATTTCACACATTTTCTAAACACACAAAAAACACATACAGTATTTAAAACAATCAAACTCAATAAATTTCGATTAATTTTGTTCCCATCAATCCCTAAATTAATCTAGAAAAAAACTCGTTAAATATACGGCAAGATGCAATAATACTTTCGGTGTTAGGGAAAAATATCAAGCCGATACCTTCGTCCCAAATTTATAAAAATGCCCATTCATTAAACCACCAACAATCAAATGGCATATTTAGTACAAGTTCTACAATGGATAATGACTTGCTATGAACATGAGGATAAATTTTTAAACGTATTTTAAAAATAAAACATTAGTTACACACACTTAAATAGAAAATTATTTGTGACCATTGATAAAATTATAAATATGACACTAATTTGAACACAAATACTATATACCAAGTTACCTCTACCATACTATCAGAGTATGTATACTAATTGTTTTACTCAAATAAATAGCAGCACTAATTATAAATCAAACGTTTGACCCGATAGCAAACTGGTACTTTGACATAAATAGGAGCCATCCAGTTTAACAATGTAAAATTCCACTATTCACTTAAAAATCTGGTATTTTTCTATAAATCAAAAACACTTAATAGGAAACATGATAAGTACATTTGCAATGAAATCATCAGTAATGTCACTAAAAACGTTGATTTAAAAACCTAGTTTAATTAGAAAATACACCTATTTGATCGAAACTCATTCTTCGCTACTTAAATTAGGCCTTCTCATGTTAATTAGGGGGAACTTTAAATGGCCGATCTTACGTCGTGGCACAGAACACTAAACCCATACTCCGTGGGGATTCTTGTTGGTGGGCGCTGCGTTTTCTAACTGTCTTGGCGATCCGATGATTCTACGCGCACTGCCAGCTTTACATAAACCTAGGAATATAAGAAATCACTGTATACAATAGGATTTCTAAATATAATATGCGTTTATATATTATTATTTGTTTGGTGTGTACAATAAAGAGTACTCTATCTATCTATCTACCTTGACAACGACTTTACCGTTTTCCTTCACTTTTTTTTTTTAATACCATGTAGAAGATTCTTACGGAAGATAACATAAGAAAATTGAAAATAATTAGGATTCCTAAATTTCGCGCGCATTATGTAGCGAGCTCAGCTAGTCTATACAAATAAATAAAATTGGAGTGTCTGTTTGTAATATCAAAATAACACTTTTTTACCAAATGCGTATGAAAGTATATACGATACCTATAACGAAAACGCAATTTTAAAATTTTTTGTCTGTCTGTTTGTTTGGGGTAAACTTCTAAACGGCTGAACCGATTTCAATGGAACTTTCACTGACAGATAGCTGACGTTCCAAGGCGTAACTTAGGCTACTTTAATTTTAGAAAAAGCATTAGGGTTCCGCGGGAAAAACATAATACCCATATTTCCGGGTAATCTCCCTAAAGTCCACGCGGGCGAAGTCGCGGGCACAGCTATTTATTATATAAATTGAGTCGTACCATCCAGCGGATGTCGCAGCTCGTCGACACTGCCCGTCAAGCTCTGAAGGTTGGCCTCCTTCATCTCTTGCACAAGCCTCTCAACCTGACGCTTCTTCTCCATTATAGCACTCTCTAAAACACCAACCTGTATAAAAATAGTTTTTGATATAGCACCAGAAAACGATGTAGTCCCTAACTAAAAACACTTGTTTAGTTGTTATGGGTACCATACAATGTACTGATTGATGGTGATTCTAATGACACTCAGGCCCAATGAAAAAAAAATCATCTCAATTTTCCCTCTAATGGGAATCATACTAAGTGTAGCTAGTGAGCCAAACGGCCTACACTAATCACCAGACTAAACCGAATCGACTTCTTTTTATTGTTTCTATTAATTCCATTGGTCCCTTTTGGTCACTGCGGGTGAAACGTGGCAACAAAAAGCCCAGGACAGGGACATGTGGAGACGGGTGGGGGAGGCCTTTGCCCAGCAGTGGGACATAAAATAAGCTATAAAAAAATCCATGCAACAGACGCATGTACAATATGGACCAGAATTGATTATTATTACCTCTCTCTTCAAGTTTTCGGCGGTGAGATTGTTGATTTCAGTTGCATGTTTAGCTTGTTGTATCTGAGTCTGGAGGTTTTCCATTTCCGCGAGCATTGAACGCTCCAATGCTTGTCTGAAATCATTTTATTTGTTGGTAACGATCATTAGCGAATTTAAGCTCCTTGAAAAAACAAGTTTAAAAATAAATTAAAATTTATGTAAAAAAAACACAAAAGATGTCTGCAGTTATTTATCTACATATTTATTGTTCCACCACACAGAGTAATACAGATAACATAAACAATACACGTCATTTAAAATATTTAGAGATGAAACGGATATCCGGTAACTATCCGGTATCCGGCCTATCCGGCCTTGTTTTCACTATGCGGCCGGAAACCGGATAGTAATTCAGTATCTGGCCGGATAACGGATAGTAATTCAGTATCCGGCCGGATGCCAGATAGTAAAATTCAAAAAAATCTCATTATTTTACACAAGGCAAATCATACCACAATAGGTTATGGACACCGTTTATTTTTATAAACGCATTTCAAAAATATTTGTTTTATTAATTAGTTTAGTATGTACTCAAAATTTACAATTGGCATTGTGGTGAATGAATACCAAATTTTCCGCATTTGTTGGTAGGAAGCGACTGGGCTTGGCTCAACTTCAGAAAATAGCCTTTCGCTGTAATCGCTACTGCCAGGTGATGAAACATAAATTCTAGCCCTTGACAACTTCGGGTACTGATGCAAATTAACTGACCACTATATGTATGCGATCGAATCGAGGTGTCTTTAAGAAGCGTCATGTAACGCGATAAAGGGCCGGATATCCGGCGCTCCAGCCTGGTAGCTGGCCGAACATCCGGTATCCGGCCAAACCACTATCCATTTAATGTCTAAAAATATTAGAATGAACCTATCACTAAAAGATCACTTAAATAAAAGGTCACTTTTAGTGATAGGTTCGAGAGATCACTCTAGTAGAGATCACTCTACCAGGCAACCTTTGGATAGAGAGGAACTATAAGTAAAAATACTTGATCCCATGTTATCTAAATTCTCAGTATTCATACAATGGAGTGATACAAGCATTGTGTCATGATTAATGTGAATTGCTCGTAAATTACGCGACGTCGGTATTGCGTATTAATGGTGTCAAGTTACCTGCCAGTTACAGACACTAAAAGCTGATAGTAAAACCATTACTTTACAAATACGTATTCATGAGGTTATTGAAATCATTTTATATCAATTACCGGAAACTATCGTTTCCTCAAATGCAACACTATAGGTAGAACTTGAAATACAAAATTTGGGTGACTTTAGAAGGTTTGTATAGTTTCCTTTAAGTTATGTTAGAAAGAATTTTAACTTCAATTATAAAGGTCTCCTGAATTCTCCCCAGTAGGTAAAATACTAGATAGATTGCACTCTTGTGCCTAATTATCCATCAGGTCAGATATCAACACACATATTTGCATACACATTCCCAAATTTTTAAATTACATACCTATTTTCTTGTTGACGACCATTCATAATTCTTTGCTCATTATGAATGTCCTCCATTAGTTTCCGAACCTTGTTCTTACACTGCAATAGCTCAGTCTCACAGTTGGCAAGTTTGGAACGCACCAAAACAATCTCTGATTTTAATGTTTTCTCATTTTGTTTCACTATTTCGCTTTCTTCTTCCACATAATTTAATGTTTGCACCTGTTTTCGACACGAATTATTAATGATTAAATAGTTTACAAATCCAGAGGGAAGTGAAGAAAATTAACTATATGAGTAAATGATAAGAGAAAAGATCAGCGAGTTTGGTATAAAAGTCAGTCTACAGCTGTAACAACAAAATGATCTATTCAAATATAAGCATTTTTTGTTACAACGCGTATTCTTGTTTCGCGCTAGCCTCGAATGATAATTGTACCTGGCGGACTTCGCTCGGTATCTTTTGCCACATACAGTGGTAGTGCATATAGCTTATCGTGTAATATTACACACGGTGCTGCAAGCCAGCTTGAACTTTGGCTTGACACTCTACCGCGTGTCTAGATTTATATATTTTTTTCTATAACTAAAATAAACTTAAGTTATTGAACGTTACAGCTGAATACAAAACGAACACAAAAGTGATTATATCCATCTAGTTAAAACGTGAATCCTAAGGATCGACAAAATGCATCATGATTTTACCTGTTCAGAACCAATTCTCAGTTGATTGTCGGCGGTACTTATTTGCTGCTGCAAAAGCTCCACTTGGCGCTCTTGTTCGCGACTCTTGTTCTCCCAATAACCGATCTCGGCATCATACTGTCAATTAGTATTCCGTAAGTAAAAAATATTCAGAATTAAACTAGTATCAAAATAGAACCTCAATTGCATTACATTGGCCACATTTAATAACGCTTAGTAAGTTATCTTAATGTCTGTCGGGTACTATCAATAAAGATTAAACCAAATTGGTCATATAAAATGAATAATAGTCCTAATTCTAGTATTAAGAAACTGTGAATAAAAACAAAATTAACAAAACCTAAAAATACTTCCATTCCGTGCATCATACAATCTGCCAAAGTCAGCAATAAATTGGTCATGTTTGGTTTGAGTTGTACCTTTATAAGATCGACCTGTTGGGTCGACAGCTTCTCCCTCTGATAGTTGACCAGCGACACCAGTTCCCTGTACTGGCTATTATAGCTGACTGCCTCAGGGCTCCTGTCCTGACTCTCCTCTGGCAAGTTCACAGGCGACATGTGTGCGGGTCGACCACTCCGCATGCGATTTGGGGACTTTCTGAGCGCTTGGGATGGTGGTGGCGGAGAGCGATATGGCGGCGGTGGTTCTCTATGTTAATAAGGGTAAAACAAATTGGATATGATGGAAGATTAAGTATCAAAAAGGGGCATGTAGATACAAAATAAAGGCACAATTGGAACAATTTTTATTATTATGGGATGTTTGCCTCTTTAACAGAGACAAAAGTATTAACCCCTTTAACAAAGTCAAAAGCTTGTAGGCTTGAACCACATCAACATAGTACAGGTCATTGGTTGTAAACTTGAGATTTATTTTACTTACAAGCAAAGCTATTGGCTTTCAAATGATATACTCATACTGTAAATGACAGATAAGATCCAAAAAACTTATGTAACAGTATTCAGAACTTGAAGAATCTTTATTTGGAATGTTGTCATGTTATTACCTATAGGGAGGAACATCTTTCAATACTGGGCTGTTAGATTCAGGTGTTTTGGCTTGCTGCACACCCCTCACCACTCCCACAGGGTTTCCGGGCGATGTGTTATTCAAATTGTTGTTATATGTAGGGGTTGTGTTCATTCGGTTTGGTGAACTCTGGCGGTCCAGTATATTAGGATTTGATGTGTTATGGCTCCTAAAAGTGTATTGTAAGTTAAATAGCGATTAATTATTACTGTTTTCAGTATTATGAATCAAGGATAGTATTATAAAAACTAGTGATAAGTATGGTATAGCCCCTAGCCCCTAGTGCCAGAAAATTTGTGTGCCTTATTTTTCACCCATACCAAAACGGACTGTATTAACTCAATAAAATAGCTGTATGTATCTATGACACATGCAAATTTTGACATGTGATCACCCGGTGGTTACCAAAGCAATTCAATCTTTAAATATATTATCAACAGAGTACATAAAAAAAAAACAAATATTTTGGCTCACCCTAGTGTTTATTTTGAATCAAAGCACTAAAGATTAAAGAAGATAAACACTCACCCATTACCAATGGGTGATTTTGAAATGTTGGATGTTTGTGGAGGTTTCTGACTGTTGCCAGATTCTGAACGCCTCAATATAAATTGTATATCATTGGAGTATTCACCCCATTTCATTAGAATCTGAAATTATATATCAGTACAAGATCATTAACCATTGTTTATAACATTGAAAAATAAAAACAATAGTGGGAAATGTATGTGAATACTGCACAAGGTTTCATTTTTCTCACAGTATTTATCACATTCTACAACATGAAATTTAAGTATTAGAAACAAAATATCAACAGCACAACTAAGATTTCATGCAATTCATCCAGTTATTAATAGAATATGATACCTTCAGTGGGTATTCCTGGGGTGCCAACAACCGTTCGTTATTCCGCCAGCGCTCAATCAGAGTGAATCTGCCCACCTTTCCAGTAGCATGAGCTAGTGCAAAAACTACATCCTGCATCAAAAATTACGATTACGTTAAAAAGTGAAACTATGTGCACATAGCACACTAACCATAAAAACATTATATTGATGGGAATTTCTATATTAAATACTGACCTGGCAAGTTGTGGTCTCTGTGACCCCACAAACAATCCTTTGTATTCCCTCGACCCAGACCTTCAACTCCATTAATTTCAAACTCTTTACAAATGATTCCCACAGCACATATTCACTTAGGATTTCATTTTAAGGACTGTTCAACCTACTCGAGACTTTTTTCTCACACAAAACGAGTTAAAATGCAACTCAAACATACCAAAAACACAATAAATAAAAATAAAGCTCCAAGTGGGTTATGAGAAAACTTCGTTTAGAAACGCGACGCTGACAAGTGACAATTAGTGACATACGCATGACAACATCAATACTTCGATCATAGACAAGTATTCTCGACCTTGCCCATCGAGACCTTGCCAGCTTCCATGGAATTATGATGGAATGTTATAAAATTCTAAGGCCCCGAAACCTGCGCATACAATTCTTATGCTTTGCTACATATAAAAACTTATTTTCATAGAGGAGGTGCGATAGGGAGAAATATTGTTTTTGCCCCTCTTTGTTTTTTCGTTGAGTGTTGTGTGACTCGCATTTCTGTTAAATTTTATAACCGTTGCTTGCTAACGATTTTACATCGTATCACATTAGTACTTTACGAATATTTATATTTTGCCTTTAATATCTTAGCATAATCATGGCCCAACGAGATGACGCCGAGGAGGTGGGTATCCAGCTTATGTTTTATTAAAGTAACTCCACGTAGGTAATAAGCACTCGGAAATAATATAATACGATTCCTTACATGCATAGTACGTTAGGCTAATGATTTCAGGCTGAATTCACTTACCATACCTTACTCCAGACATGCCATATGTAGGGGGTAAGTAGGTGTGTATCTACTCGATCTAAGACCTTTAGGAATTCAGTCCCAGCGGCAGTAGTCTGCAATAAGCCGAAAAAGTGGGCTAATTCATCCATGGAATTTGAACTACGAGCAAATACATAGCAACTTCATCAAACGTTTTATTTTCAGGCTTTAATTTTCAACGTAGAGGAAGTACAAAAGATTGTAAGAGACAACATAGAACTATGTCTCGGTGGTAACACATATAGCCATTCCCGTGCACCGCAGTGGATTAGCATAATAACAGACAAAACCCTAGCCAGATTGAACAAGCTTAACAAGCCTTTCAAGTATATAGGTTAGTGTATACTTATCTAAAATAATATTTCGGATATCTGTTACACCCTGATCCCTTTTCTATTCTTCCTAGTGAGGATAACAATAACTCAAAAGAATGGTTCGGGATTACACACGGCGGCGGCGTACTTCTGGGACATAAACACCGACGGAACGTGCACCGTGCGTTGGGAGAACAAGTACATGTACTGTATAGTTAATATATGGGCCATGGCTCTGCAGATTTAAATAAATAATGATATGTACGTAACATCTCCCTCTTTATTTTATTCACACTTTGAAATTGTACAACTCGTAGGTACATGTAAAAAGCAAATGAAACAAAATATAAAGCACATTTTAGTATTTTTATTTTTGGTAAAGTTTACCACAATACAAAATAATGACAGAAATAAATAAAGTAATAAAATGAATAGACAGGTCATAGAACTATGCATTGTAAAATTGGTGCTTTTTAAGCAATTCATTATAATTTATAATAACATTAGGCAAAATGGCGTTGTGTAGATAAAAATAAAAGCATTATTTTTAACACAAATAATATCAAGAGCAGATACACTTAAATAATTAACGCAAATTGATTCATCACTTGGTGATTTGGTCTTTTGATTTTATAATTAATTTATGTATGACATACAGGACTAACAAAATGCACATGTACATAATTTTAAAGCATAACATTATTCTCGAGTCCACCCGAACAAGTAAATTTCATCATAAAACATTTACAATAGGTACTTAATTAGTACACGAATTGTAAATCGACATAACTTTTAAGTTCCGTTTGAAAATAACGTACACAAGACAATAATGAGGAAAGGGGAAGAGGAAACTCATGTTAATCTTATGCCTTAATAAAAACTAAACCTTTAAAAAGTAGTTGTTATTCTTAATCGAAGGTAATTAATATTACCAGTACTTTATTATCATAAACTCGATGTAGGCTACAACTTCTTCGTATCAAATGTAAACAAAATATAACAACCGTTTTTAATATAAAATGAATGGCTTCTGTTACGACTACGTTCACATCATAGTCAAATTAATTTAGTAATAAATAAAACCAATGGGACTAGAACCAACAAGGACATTGCCAGGATCCGCGGATAATGTCGTTTGTTACCTACTGATGGGAACACAGTCATCACAGTAATGATAGTGATAGAGGCCTTATCCACACACACGGCTTTCATTTAACACTCTTTACAAACGCCAAGTGAGTGTTACCAGTTGCCAGCCAAACCCTACCAACATATTCGCTACAAATGCGCTAAAAATCCTCCAAATCACCACCAAATTACATGTAGATTCTTTTTTGTATATAAATCGCCTAGTATGTACCCAAAATTTTAAGACTTGATCGATTTACGATGACATTATAAAACACTTTTGTATTAAAAAAACGTTGAAACTAGTTGTGGCGAGCCCGTGCTGATGCGCCTTCCTTAGTACTATTATGACCCTTGCCGTAGTATGCAGAACATTCAGAACCATATAACTGAACCCGCACGGTACCCGTGTGACGGTAAATTTTATAAAGAAACCGTGTGTGTGAAAATAGACCCATACAACGAAATGATATCACATAATTATTGTTATACGACCTTGTCTATAAGTACATTGAAACTATAATGCAGTGAACCAGTAGTGGGGTAGCAATTACTTCGCTATAAACAAATAAAACATTATTAAAGGAAAATGATGCGCACTTTCGTAGGTTAAAAGCCAAACTTGAGCACCTTTATTTACAGTTACTAAGAGCAGCATATTATAGTATAGGTTAGAGGAGATAATGGATAGAGATTACTTCTGGGACAAGTTTGTAAAACCATGCTGTAATATATTACATATACTGTAAAGATGTATGAAAAAGTTAAAGTTCAAAATTAAATGTTTATAACATTATTGTTTAGAACCCATAATTTGGATTTCTTATAACCTGGCTAATGTGAATTAGATTCCGGAAATAATCCCCATTTTAAAATAACACTATTACAAAACCAACATAATTATAGACATATATATACTCCAAAATAAAGTTTATGTAATACAAACATCTGTTTACATAAACTAGCCTCGCGGTCGCGCCTGTGCTTATGTAATTAACGCACACAATCAGTTTGTGTGCATCTCATTCTAACATACAAACATCAAAAAGTATTAATATACTTAATATACAAGTTCAGCTTATATTAGTCTGTTCTACTGAATTATAGATATAATAAAATACTTCGGGGCACATACATTGTTATTAATTGTAATACTGCTATTGTTAGATGCAGTAACAAATGTGTGTGTACTTATTTAACAAGGGCTATTCTATGGCATAATATCCAGCAAAATATTTATATGTCCTTACATAAATTATAATCTGTTTCTGCATCTAAATCTATTAAAAAAGAAATTAAATTGTAAATATTTTGAAGCCATTTTTTAACTATTTGACTCACTTATGTGATGACTGTTGTGATGCATCCAAATTCAGATATTCTTAGAAAAAAATCAAATAAAATTATGTTTGCCAATGAAACAACATACATGCATTAGAAAATTAACATATAATAAAATTGTAATTCATTTAAATTAAAACCGTTTAAGCTTCGCTGAAATTATATTTAAAGCTAAAAATGTGCATTTTATATTAAACCGTGCTACATTACTGGGAGTTGTTCAGCTATTCACATATGAATAATAATTATGCCTTGTCTTAAACCGCAAGTGACCCCACCCGACTTTTCTCTCCCGCCCCTCCTCACGTCCCACCCCGCCGGGACCCGCCGGGGGAACCCTTTACACACCCAATAACTTATTATGTACACCGTAAAATATATCTCTAAAGTACAACCTACCGCTATGACTACAATAAAACGATTTGTCGTTTAACTCATTATTATGACAGATAATTCCTCTTATTTACAATTTTACTATACATTTTAAAATTACTAAAAAGTATCATTGTACTTATAACTTTGCTACCCTTCCATCGAATGTACTTATTTAATTATGATGTAACCTTCATTATGTACACATACGCGCTATGTTAGTCGAGACTTAAATGATCACAAAGGGAAAGAAAATAAGAAGTAATGAGGAACAAATATGCACTAGCTACCTACCCGCCGGCCCGCGCGGCGCTTCACAATACACATATCACAACAAAGTGGCCACACCATACGTGAACACATTAAGCCGTTCGCGAACTCTCTAATCGATCTATGAAAAATCAATTAAAATATATTTACAAAATGTATAAACCTATCTCAAAATAAGATTTTCCATGTAAAACTAATTCAAAAAATTATCATACAAACCAACAACTCTAACACTGGGCAGATTCAAGAAAGAGATCATAACAAGATTCATGTAAGTTTTCAATGTGTTCAATACACTCCAGTGATGTTCTGTCAAGATACGAGGTGGGTGTAATGCGATATGTGAAGTTGACTTATTGCCATAAATACATAAATATGTACACATAATAATTATTGTGCTCGACCCAGTATTTCGCGACAAACACTCACGACCTCACACTAAATTCTAAATAGGCTTACATAGAACTCTCAGGAGATCCATCGTTTGATATCTTCAGCGTGACCGCCGAACGTACTTCCTTCTGAATATCGTGTCGTTCACAACTCAAGTTTAATCTTATCTTTAATATTTACGTCTTACTCAGTAATGTACTTCTATAATTATGCTTTGAAGTAAAGCCGAAAAAGGCTCGTATGAAAGTCATTCAATCAAAAATACTACCGTATTTTTAGTCAGTTTTCCAGAATGATTAAACCTCTTTGATCAAGGACCAAGACGGGTATAATTGACACAATCAAATCACTCACTCATACTCGAACGTTAGTTGAGGTACTTGCGACATTTCTTGGCGCCGCATGTGCACGGTATCTTGACCTCTTCAAACGGGAATTTATAGTCGTACGTTAGTTCTTCTCCGACGGTGATACGTCGCAGGGCGAAAATGAGGATGTGTTTGTGACCGTGGATGTCCACAACGCGCGAGTAGCAGTTGGGCTGTAAAAATAATAAAAATGTTAAGTATTTAAAATTAACTTATTCATTACTACTAGCCTGTCTATCGTGGCGTTCTTCCCGACATTAAATCAGACAATTGCAGCAATACGCTCTGGCAGGCGCTACATTTTCTCAGAGTGAGCGTGAAAAGCTTTGAGCAACAGCAACGCATGAGTCCTGTTTTATTTTTATTCCGGCCTTCATACAATACAAACACAACAGATACCCTGAGGCAGTGTAACTTAGAGTAAACCCAGTTACGTGGCGTCTAGTCGGCCACTATAAGTCTGTGGATGCAAGATTAAAAAAAACCGGCCAAGTGCGAACTGGACGTACCTAAACTATAAAGAGCACTGAACATTGCTCTAACGAAAAGATAAACTGGACTTAACTTTGCCGTAGGTATTATGATATAGAAACAAACTAAAAAATTGTTTGTAATCGCATAAATTAATTTTTTATGCGTTGTAACTATAAATTTACTGTTTCCAGATTTTTTCCTTTACTTGTGCTATAACCCTTTGCTTCTAGACAAACTTCATGATTTTAGGTCAACGGGATGAACCCTATAGGTTTTTGATTTCCTTAAAAATGTACTAAACACGCAACATAAACCGCTGTATCTTTTTATTGCGTGAACTTAGAAGTTTGATTTATTTTCCAGTCCAAGGGACAGCAGAATTGTTGTTACTTGTCTTTGTTATAAATTTCAACTTGATACCTCCACGCGTTTCTGAGAAACAGAGTCTTGACAGACAGGCAGACAATAAAGTGATCCTATAAGGGTTCCGTTTTATCCTTTTTAGGTACGGAACCCTAAAAAAACGATCCACATTTATCATAAAACTCACATCACATGAATGGTTAATGAACCTCGCGGCGTTGCCCTTGAGCGTCGCGTCCACGACGAGGTTGTCGTCGATGCGGAACATATAGCATCCGCCCACACCGCGGCGGCCGCTCGTCGCCTCGTACCGCTTCTCACGCTGGTCGGCCAGCACCGCGCGGATCACTTCGCCCGCGTATTCTATTACCATGTCACCTGGGGATCAAAAACATTCGATGTATCAACTGATGTAGAGTAACAACTTGTGCTGAAAGTTCGGCTTTACGGATTGGCGTTTACGTATGCTCAACAGGGTGACCTTTTATAAACATTTTAAAATAGATCATGTTATAAAGTTTATGAAGGGTGGCTTACCTTCTTCAATGTCTCGCTTGCAGAATAATCCTCGTCCGTGTATATGCGATCTGTAGACGCCGACAGACGCTTTAGATGTCTCCTTCAGTTGCCGGAATCTCATTGCTGGCGGTAATGTTGCCAAACGCCTAAAACATAAATGGTAAATTCATTTGAAGCATTGAGAAAAAAACAATTATTGTTTTAAAATGTTAATGTGACTTACCTGGATATGGAGCTCTCTCCATCTTGGCCTCCAAATGGTGGTGGTTCCTCTCTAAAAGGTGAAGCCATCCAGCTGAAGATGTCATGATTTTGTTTCCTAGCCACAGGGCCCGTGCGTGCACTGCCCCAAGGACTCTCTTTAAAGCCTTCACTCAAATCTAAGTCGTTATCCCAGCTGCTCAACTGCCGACCTTGCTGTGTCTTATATTTTGTGCAACGACTTGCCTGAAAAAATTAATAAAATGAATATCGGAAACTTTAGGGTACATTAGAAGAATTAATAATAATCAAGAACTTACCCCAGGCAATTGTTCAATGAGGTATCTTAATGCGTTGTTATTTAGGCCCAACAGATGTGCTCCAGATAAACTGGATGGTAGATTATATTGAATCAGCGGTAAGCCTGATTGCTTCCTAGCGTTCTGTACAGCCTCCACAACTTTAGCCCACAAGTCAATCAAAGATGATGAAGTGTAATTAAAACCATCTTCAGAAGTCACTTCATATATTAGTTTAGGTCCATCGTCTTTTGGTGGCTCAGGCGTCGGTTTTGGTGCAATAGGTTTATTTTCTTTGGATAACTTGCTCTGCCTTTTGGTGTTCACTGGCTCAATTTCAGATTTCTTATCAACCAAAGGTCTCTTTATCATTTTTGAGGGAGCATTTGATGCTTTCGGCACCATGGGAGTTTTGTTCGTATCTTTTTCTGCTAGCACTTTTGGTGGTTCAACGTTATCTAAACTGGGCAGCGGCATTTTAGACGCGGCATCGACTGGTTCGCTGATACTTATGGCTTCCACGTCCGTTAAGGACGTACTTGTATTGGCTTGGTGCATTTCGGCCGACAGTTGCATTGCTTGAGCCGCATCTCTTTCTTCTTTTTCTCTTTTAGCTGTTTCCAATTCTAGCATTCGTTTGGATTCTTCAATTGCCTTTTCGAGATCGCTGTCTACCGTTTCATCTTTTATGTTAAGATCTGGCATGTCGTGACTTACGGGTCGCTGTCTGGGCACTGCAACCGTTTTTGTCGAACTCTTTGTAGATGACTTGCTTTGACCGTCTCTATGCAATGGCAACACTCTGTTCATAGGCCTCATAGACATAGGATTGACGACATTAGTAGGAATGCCAGATTGTTGAGTAGGCGGAGCTTTGGGTAATGTAATACTAGAACTGGTCTGCGTCGGTAAGTTTATCGTGTTATTGGGTACAGGAATGCATATCATATTGCTAGCATTGTTCTGATTTTGGAGTAAATTACTGTTGGCCTGATGAGGGAAGTTGATATCGGCGGCGGCTTTGGAAGCAATTTTCGGATCTACAAGATTATTCTGTACAGTAATATTTACTGTATTGTTGCTAGAGTTTACGTTAATATTCATTGGAGCACTGTTGGGTATCGCTTGGAAGGGCACGTTTATCATGGTACCACTATTCTCATTATTTTGCTGGAAAGCCAATGGCTCGGCACTGATGCCCGCCACGTTATTGTTTGTGTTATTGTTGACGACGCGAATGTTATGCTGCTGTGGAACATGCTGATTGATGTTACTCTCTAAATTAGCATTATTAATTCTGCTACGTTCCGGCAAATTGATAACTCTGTTGTTCTGTGAATTCATTTGCATGTACCCTATTTGATTGTTGACCGATATAGTATGATTTTGCTTATCATTGCCAACAATATTAACTTTAGCGCAATCCTTATTACTCGGCATGTTTGTCATAGGCATGTTTGTACTTGGTGGAGGGCCCATGATATTCTTGCCGCGTGATGAATCCTGTGCAAATTTAGGAGCCTCTGGCACTGGCATAGTATTTCTTTCCATATTAGTTATACTTTGGTTTTGTGATGTATTGTTGTTGGCCATGCTACAACTGTTGATATTAATTTGTGGGCTATTGGATACTTGGCCGCTCATCATTTGATTCTGATTGTTTGCTGCGTGTGACTGAGTATTGCTAATCATCATATGATTTGATGTTCCCGGCATGAGGTTGTTAACACTATGATCGCCGGAATTGGAGCAACTCATTAGCATCTCATGTCCAGTCATGTTGTTTTGGCCGCTAGTCGCGTACATATTACTATTATTGACCGAATTAATCATCATATTGTTAGACATGTTGGAGTTATTCACGCCCATGTTGTGCATAATGTTCCCGGCAGTCATATTCATGTTATTTGTATTCATATTCGTACATATTTCCATAGAATTTTGATTGCTAGTAAATTGCGAGCTATTGTTTGAACAGCTGCCGCTACACGAATTTTGAATGTCATTCTTTATATCAGGAATATTGGGCATGTGCATTATTGAATTATTCATAGACTGATGACTAGCATTTGCGATTTGCATCGAACTATTTAAATTATTGTGCATATTGATGTTATTCATAGCGTTCATCTGATGTTGCATCATTGAAGAATGCTCCATAGAGCTTCGGTTATTTTGTATTTGATTCATAGCATTCATGTTTTGCAAAGTAATCGAGTTACTGTCGTATCTGTTCCCGTGGATGTTTGGCATCGCGCCAGAGTTATCCATCTGGTTGCCTAAATTTATATTGGGAGCATTTCCTGCCATATGGTGCATATGCAGCCCGTTATCTATTTGTTGTCTGTTGTGCATTTGGTTTGGATGTTGATGTAGGCCCATTAAATTACTGTCAACATGTGAGCGATTATTTTGAATTTGCATGACATTTGACATTTGATGTTGATGATGGAGGCCTACATTGTCCATTTGTCTGTTTTGTTGCAAAGACATTTGCTGGTTGACATGCATATTGTTCTCAAGTTGGGGACGAGAACTGTTATTCATATGATGGTTCATCTGTTGCATGTTATGCATTTGGGTATTGTGCATACTTTCCATGGACCTATTGGAATGGACCGAGTGACTCATATTCCCCATGCCGTGTTGCATGTTCTCCATCATCATTCTATTATTCTGCATATTTATATTTGTCATAGACTGTTGCATATGCATGTGGTTCAAGTCACTCAGGTCGGATCGATTAATGTTATGGTTATTATTGCCTAAATTGTGCATGTTCATTGACTGATTCATGATATTACTGTTGTCAGGAGTGCTTCGATTAGACATCATGTTTGATTGATTATGGTTCTGCATGTTTGTTTGACTATGGTTTTGCTGTGCGCTGATCATGTTGTCATGAAATGATCTGTTGGGAGTCTGTTGGTTAAGCTGCTGCAATTGGTTATTTTCAGGTTGCCGATTATGCTGTATTTGACCGTTCATTATATGAATTTGATTGGGCGTCGATAGCTGGTTATTTTCATGCGACATCATGGGTATATTATTACCATGAGACATGTTCGACGACGTCATAGAAGACAAGTCGTGCTGTTGGCTCGACATGTTACCATCATTTAGATTCGAGATGCTCATCCTATTATTCGCCGCTTCTTGTTGACAAGACATATTCACATTTTGCATTAAGTTGTTTCCAGAATTCAGCAACTGAACTTGTCCATGTGATGAGCTATTTGCAATCGAGCACATTGAATTTTGATTATTTGTAACAGAAATCGTGTTTTGGTTGTTTTGTAATTGGGATCGCATCACGTTATGCGGTATGATGCTGATTGCTGGGTTGTTGCCAATATTGCCGCTCATTTGACAACTATTTAATTTATGGGTGTTAATTTGGCTTGATAGGCTATCATTAGAATGTTTGTTGTCCGATGTTCCCATATTTTGGAATGTTTTGTCATTGTTAGCATGTTGTTGGGAATGAGAAGCCATTATTTCTTGTGAGAAATTCAAATGCCCGCCTTCTGCTTTCGAGAGAGCGTTAATTTTACTTAACTTCAAAGTAGTGTCCGCGTCAAAATTGTTATTCATTACAGACGAAGGTGGATAAATATTTCCGGCAGTAATTTGAATAACATTGTTAGATGTAGAATGAGATGACGAGTGATGACTCACACTAAGGCTTGGCTCGTATTGATGAGGATGTAAGTTCATCGCATTGCTAGGCAACTGCATCATACAATTTTGGTTAACTTTTTCGTGCTCAATATGTGGATGTCTTCCAGTTCCAATATTGTTTTGAATGTTCATCGATGAATTATTCATACTATTTGATTTCACTGTCATACCCTGAAGTTCCAACTTGTTATCGGAAATACCACTACTATTGGTTTGATTCATTTGTCGCCATGGGGTAGGTGTTTTGATCGTCTGAGTCACACTTATGGTAGGCATAGTAGCAGAGTTTGAGTTCTCTTGCAAATTACCACTAATCTCGATAACATGAGAATTTTCAATCTTAATGTTATTTTTGTTTGAAGATGGGGCAATCGAGCTCGAAACTATCGGCTGTGACAATGGGATTGATTGCATCGAAAAAGATGGGACCGAATGTGGTACAGACTGCGAAATAGCCATTACTGGCTGTCCTATGGATGATACAAGGGTAACAGGCGACATTGACACGTTGGTAAGCTTAGGCATGTTTCTCTGAAAGTTTTGTGGTGTGCTGGAAAGCGTCATTGTATGTATCTGAGACGTGATTGGGTTAATGCTCTGTCGTCCCGTTATAATAGTTCCCGATTGAGAACCAATGCCCAGTGACGTAGGGCTCATTTGAATCACTTTAGGTGTTTGTCGATTGCCATTGTTCGCCGATTTGTCAGGAAGAGGCTGTAGTGTTAGATTCGGAACGTTTGACTTTAAGTTCTTAATCGATGGCGGGGATGATTGTACAGACTGCGCTGTGACAACATTAGGAGTTGATGACACTGCCACTCCATCACCTACGTTATTAACCACCACATATCCCGTTGGTACTTCGACTATCGGCTCTATCTTACTTGCTTGGAACACTTGTGTAGTTGTGGCTGAGAAACTACTGTTCTGTGCAAGTACTCCCTGCATTGCTGTTGAAACAAACTGTTGTGAAGACATTACTGTATTCTGCACAATGGTTTCCAAGCCGTAATAAACGGGCTGAGTAGTCGTCAAATACATACAGCCGGATGGATCAGTGACCATTTCCAAAGTAGGCGTCGATCCAAGAAGAACTTGATCATTACAAAATTGCGGTAATAATGTGCCTTGCGGAAGAATGGTAGCGCCCGAAGCAGAAGAAATTAATGCATTACCCTGAGATTGTAATGCAGCATTCGGAATTATTGTAGTTTGACCATTGCCAATTCCACTTTGAGGTACAACAGTAGCTCCTGTCGTTTGTAAGGTGTTGTTGGGAAGTAGAGTTGCAGTCTGAGAAGTGATAGTTCCGGGCGCCAAGCCTTGAATGGCCCCTTGTGGTATTAAAGTTGTACCGTTTTGCGTGTGTATGGCTTGAGGTAAGATCGTATGTCCATTGGGTCCTTGAGACAAAATACCTTGAGTCTGAATTGCACCCTGGGGCAAAATTGTAGCACCTTGTTGAATCGCTTGAGGTAATATTCCTACATTTCCTTGAGGTAGCAGTACTGGAATGCTGCCACTTGGTACGGCTACGAGTCCACCTGATTCTGTTTGTTGAATTTGGAAGGTTTGAGGCACGAGACCACTTTGAGAGATAAATTGCGTAGGACTAGCTTTGTAGTCCCCTTGTGGCGCAATAGTCGCGATGTACTGCATGTTCTGATTCTGTTGTTGCGATAAAGCCTCGACATAGGCAGACATTATGTTTTGATTTGTCATTGGCTGCACTATGATTGAGGGCTGTCCAGTTTGGTTGTTCGTCTGCAGTTGAATTACAGTATTTCCATGTCCAAGGGGTGACTGATTAATGGTAGTAAACGTTTTTTCCAGTTTTGTTTGTCTCTTGATCGTAGTTGGTTTTGGCAGAGGGCGACCCCTACCGCGATTTGTTGCTTGGAAAATTGGTTTTGGCTGTACCGGCGCTGGCTTTTTAGGAGATTTTTGATGTGTACCTTGTAATAAAAATTGTTGCTTGTTATGCGTGTTTGGCGACGTCAACCTTTGAGTAGTCATGGCAGGAACCATTATAGTTTGGTTCCCATGTATTTGTGGGCGTATCATAGGTTGGATATTTTGAATTATTGAAGAATTCGGCATTCCTTGTATTGAGTTAACTGGCAACGTAATTGATGACGCGCTAGCCATATTAGGGAAATTCGTAACTTGGTTCTTGCCTTGAATGTGTGTTATGTTTCCCTGCTGATTTGATGGAATGGTCAGAACTTGGTTCGAGTTCGACGAAATGACCTGAATACCTCCTGTGCCTGACAGTAGTTGTGTCATGTCATGTGTACCTCCTTGAATCTGTTGGATATTCGCACCTCCATTGCCAGGTTTCACACAAATGTTGTAAGGCAAAATATTTGGTTGTGTTATAATTTGTGGTGCCAACATCTTTTGTCCACTAGCAGAACTATTTTTGGAAGGCATTAACATTTGCGGCGTAACTACAATTTGTGGTGACGATAGCATTTGTTGATTACTAGATACCTGAACGTTTGTCGTCTTACTCTGATCGAAAATTACCGTTCCAGCTTTCATTTGTTCAGTAATCGTCATGGTCATTTCATTTGATGGACCTGGCGACGGCGTTTCTACAATAGTTCCATTTATTGTTATTTGTCTTGTGTTGATAGATGTTCTCCTTGCCGATATGCCTTCAGCTTTAACTGTATTTTCAGTGCCACTAACAACCCCAGCATGTATTAACATAGGTTGAGCAAATGCACCCTGAAAGGCATTTTGCAATGTCGTCAATGTTCGGTTTTCAGGTGATTTTGGATTCTCACTCTCACTCTCACTTGTTGACATCATATCACAAGAGGGTACATGTCTATCATAAGAATCCTTGTTTCTGTATGTGCACTGACACCTATCACATCTGACTGGGTGCTCCATCTGATTTGATGAACCTGATTTATCATCTAATGGTCTCATCACAAGTTCAGGTTGGCCAGTAATTGAATTACCGGCGAATGTCACAGTGTAACTTTCAGTGCCACTGGCTCTATACAGGAACTGGTTTGTTTGTCCCCTAGGTCCATTTTCATTGCCTGGATGGTTATCTTCGGCGCCGTCTAGTTGTTGTATTGGCGTAAAGTCATTATCTCTAGGACTCGATGGTCGTGAGCTACAAGTACTTTCAGAACTTGACCAGTCAGCTGCACCATCTAGTTGAGAAATAGGGCTACACTGAATCTTTGTGTAAAAGTCTATGACGTCTGTGTAGTATCCCTCATTTTTATCTGACTTTTCATTAGTAGTCTCTTCCTTTGGCTTTGGCGATTGTGCTGGAAAATTAATGCCAGAGGTATGTGGTGCTTCATTACAAATAGCACCACTAGTAGACGTTTCCACCTTAACTTTTTTGACTACATTCGTTTCAGTATCCTTTATGGAATCAAGAGGAATTTCTGTCAAGGTGATCCTTGGTATAGGGCTCATTTTTCCAGTTAGTGTTGATGATTTACCCATTTTGCACCTTTTAATGGTAGATGATAGAAGACTTGTGTCAAATTTGTTATTCCAACTGCTCGACCTTTGTTGGCCACGTGCCGTAGTTAATGTCTTAAGATTGTGGGATTGCAAAAGCATTTCTGATTTGCTTCTTTTCAATTCTTTGCTTCCAGGTTCAAAACGCGCATTCAAGAGTTCGTCTATAAAATCTGTAGAACGAAATTCTGCTTTATCATTGCTCTTGTCATCTGCTTGACCCATTGCACAGTATAATTCATTCTTCATTTCTTGGAATATGTCCTGCATGGATATACCATCTAAAAGATCGTGGTTCAAATCTTCAAATATCGCATCTTTTACTTCAGGAGGAAGTAGATCTGCTGCATTTTGAGGCTCCTCCTCATCTTGTTGCTCTTGTTTGCAGACATTGTCAAGTAAATGATCCACAACTTGCTTTACTGCAAGGTCTTCTAGAGTCACTGTGTTACCAATTTTAATTGGTGATTTATCACCTTTAAGCAGTAGAACAGTCTTTGCACTAGACCCAGTTTCGATGCTTTCATGCCAGGCACCTATTTCAGCCATTACTCTTTCCACGACATGGACATCTAAAGTGTGATCAACAGTAATGTTGACGCCATAATCAAATCCTGGAAGGGGTTCAGCAAGAATTAACTTTGTCTTTATTGTGTATCTCACTATCTTTGAAGGCTTTTTGCAAGACCAAAACAGGCGCGTGCAAGAAAAGTCAACTGGCATTAAAAACTCGTCATAATCAGAAACTGATGGCACTATTTTTCCAAGACTGTGAACTGTTAGTGATCCTAATATAAATTGAACTTTACTGATTTCACTGTATCTCTTCTTTTTCTTGTCAAGCTCAACATAGACTGGCCTAGTGAGTTCAAAATCTGCATCTTTTTGTAAACTTTTTATGGGCACATCCTTCCCATGGGTGGGGCAGAATACTCTTTTATCATCCATAAAGGCACATCTCTCCTTCCTCGCGCAAGCATAGTGATAAGTTTCGCTGCAGTTTTTAGCGCAACAACCGACACTGGCGCCCTTTAATTCACATGCGGCACATTTGATCATCTTTCCTCTTGATATTGCTGAATGGACGTTTTGAAGAGATCCATCAATTTCTTCAAAAACTTCGGCCGACCACAAAGCGCAGTTGGCATGAATCCAATCATTCTGACCACAATAGAGCAGTCTGCCTTCCATTGCAGGAAAGCCATCACCAACAGCTTTGCAAAGTATACACACTCTTGAATCCACTACTGGGTAGAATTCTAGTAAGTCTTCTTCCAATTTATGCCCATCAGCTTCCAACTTGGGCACTATTTGGTCCAAGGGTCTCTCAACAGATTGTACAGTTGTTCTAATCTTGCTATCAGACATTTCAACATCTTTAAGTGATTCAGAGTCTTCTTGTTCACCTTCAACTTCAAGATTAGGTTGGAGGCAATTATTTTCACAATCAAACCATGGGAATGTCTCCGAGAATAAATCTTTATAAATTGACGTAAGGTCGTCATTGGTAGTTCTTTGAATAACCTCCTTCATGTCATGGTTAAATTCTTTTAGAGAGACATAGCCATCACTATTTACTCTCTTTTTGATGTCAAGTAGAGATGGTGAAAGGATTCTGTTTAAGTCATCACCACTGTTTTCAGCCCCAGGTGTATTGGAGTGCCGTACGACTACAGGACTCAGATCTTGTTCGCTACGAGCTTGCGGGAAGCTCTTTATGGGCTCATCGTCATCCGATATTGGCTCGTATTTGTCATCATGTACGGTTGTCGGCAACATAGTCGTCGCTTTTTCTGTCTTAGTTTGAGGTTGATAATTTTCGTGCACTTCAACACATGGTGCTTCAAATTCGGTTTTAGTTCCATAGAGACCTGTCGAAAAGCATATCTCCTTGTTTTGCATTAATGGCTCCTGAAGATTGACCACTTTATGGGATGTATGTGGCATTTCTTCCTTTTCCATATTAACATCTGTCAACAGTGTTGAACACTGCCATACTTGTGGTGCATTTGATTCCTCAAGTTTATTGGGTCCCAAATTATTATTCCGTCTACCCCTTGCTGTGTTTCTGTAAACTTTGGTCTCAGATGTCTTCATAGAGCCATCCGCAACGTCAAAGTGTAGTTTCCTTATGGCCTGCGGCGACATAAGTCGGTACGGTTTGTTTGGTACCGGTGTGTTTTTGTGCGGCGTGAGTTTTAATAACGCACAAGCCTTTTTATTTTTTGCGAGGAGCTTTAACAAATGAAGAAGCCTCCCTTTAAGATGTTCGGTGAGCATCTTCCTCCATGGAGGGTCATTAGGCATACACTTACAGCAAATGTACTCGATCGATGGTGGTAAGGCGGACAGGAGTTGGTACCCTTCACCTGTTAAACCTTCGCAGCTGGCATGGACCCATCTGCCGCACCACCCACACTCCATCATCTGAAAGAAACGTAAGGATTTTACAAGGATTTACAATTTTACAATATGGAAATTATTGATGCTATGAATGGTAAGATTCAAAAGTAAATAGGTAGATACTAACCTTGCTATCAAAGTCGTTATCCCTGTAGCAGGCCTGGCAAAGCGGGCAGTAGTTGCCCTTTTGACGCAGCTTGAAACATGGCCCGCAGAACGGTAAGCTACCAACAAACTTGCTCACGCGACTGCTGTCGCAACTCTTGCACTTCAGGCACGCACTACAAATCTGAAAACAATAATACTGTGTTGGGTATATCCAGACATCCAAATAACTATTAAGAACTAAAATATTTTGGAGCAGAATTTTTTAACCAGTGCTGAAGGGCTACGAGTCTAGGCGCCTGGGACATCATAATTATGTGCCGTGTAAATGGAAGGATGAGTGAGTATAGTATAAAGTGGTACCTGCGGCCAGTCGCTGCGGTGGTCGGGCGGCGCGGCGGGCAGGCAGGCGGCGTGGTTGTGGCGCGCGCAGGCGCGGCAGCTGGCGCGCGCGGACGGCCGGCCGCACGCCGCGCACGCCGCGCAGCGCGCGCACGCCCAGCGCGCGCCGGCGGCGTCCTCCGCGCACCAGCTATGGTACCACTCGCAGCAAGACGAGCACGATAGCATCTGCGAACGCATATCGATCCTTATAACTCTATCTTTATCCATTTTGTAACCGAATTACGTAAACCTCAACGATTCAAGTTTTTGTGTTGAATAGAATTTTCACATGTTTAAGTTAGAATTTACATATTCAAATTAACATAATAATTTGTAAGTGATTACCGAGTATTTGTAAAAATAACTTACATTTTCGTTCCCGGCACTTCCGCAAAGGAAACATAGTCTCGCGATGGTGAACGGACCGGTCCCGATAAGACCGAATCCTGAACTACAAACTTCATCAGGGTCGTAACTTTCCCAGAAGTCCACGCATATTAGTTCCGGACGATTTTGACCACATTTTTGAGAGCGACCACGTACCTAAATAGATAAATGTGTATATTAGTTATAACAAATAGCCAAAAGACTCGATTAGCGCGATCCACTCCTAATAACGAGTGGTGTAAACATTATTAAAAACTTACATTAGTAATGTTTGCCAAAGGTTTCATAATTGTTTTCTTAGGTATAAGGTCCATAACAGTCTCATCTTCACTGGATTCAGCTTTACTCAATAATTTGCTTGGTATAGGCTGCTCTATCTTTCGTTTCTTAGGTTCCACAGGTACCTCTATATCACTGTCCTTTATCATTGGCACTTCTGGTACTATTTGAGGTGCCTTATTCTCAGCATCAATCTCCGATTCGCAGGTAGCCAGATCAGGAATTTCTCCGTCCTTCTCCAATATGTTGGTATCTTCATCCAGTGGTTGATTTTTCTCCTTTTCTTTCTCATCCTGTGTGGGGAATGTTGCGATTGGTTGTCCCAAGACAATTGAAGCACTCCTACATACATGCTTGACTCTGGGCCCTTTGAGTTCCACTTTTTGCCTTTTGGGATCCTCAGCTTGATTAGGCTCTGATTTATCCTTTTTCCTAACTTTTACCCTTGTTAATGGACGCTTTCTACTTGCGTTCAACTCTTCATTCACTTCAACTGCAGCTGGACGGTCTGGTTTTTGTATCTTATCCTGTAAAAATGCAAAAGATTAGATGGTTATTATTTCTAAGCGTGAGGCACACAAAAAAATCAATGCTTTTGTTACCTCTTCTGTTATCTTATCTAGTTCTTCCACTTTCTTGTTTGGTTTCAAAGCTCCAAAGATCTTGTTTTCATTGTCATTAGCAGGTAATGCAAACACAGGTTGAGTTGTTGTAGTATTGCTTATGCCTATTCTCAAGGGATTGGCTGGTGTCAAAGAGCCTGATGCAATCACACCTGACCGCATATAAGTAGGCAACATAGCTGTTAAGCCTGCCCGAATGCTTTGTGGCACCTGGAAAGCTTTTAGACACATCTTGAGCCAACACGCCGGGCATCGCGTTTTGTTAGTGCACCGAAGCAGCTTCCACTGCTGTGAGCGTACAATAGGCGGTACATGGCAATTGCCTGAAAAAAGCATTTAATTAATAATATATCACAAAATTTCAATGTATTTGATTTTTCTTAAACAATACAAACCTTCTCCTTTCAAGCATGGCATTATAACATTTACAACAGGGCCTGTCCTTTGAGTCATCTTTTCCTTCTTGAGCATCTTGGATATGAACTTGCGGCAAGATTCGCATGAATATATCCCGAATTTACGAGCTTGTTTCACAAATCTATAGAATCTTACTGCACCACAAACTCCACAAGTCACTGTTGTTGGGGGATTAGTAGCTGGAAAAATACAAAAAAATGTTATAAAAACAATTAAATGAAATATTCATTTATGAATTTAATAATGCAATAATAAATAACTCACAAGATACTGATGTTAAGGTAGAGAATGGACCATCTAGTCCTGATGTAGATTGTGTTGATGTATTCAACTGCAACCTTGCCTCTCGGATGATGATCTTACCCCTGAGCAGTTGAGATGCTGATGCTTTTTCTTTGTCAGGACTAGCGGGTGCTGGTCTCTCGGCCTCATCGCCACTACCTCCAGGGCTTGCACTGTCCCAACTCTCCTCAGATTCTGAGCCACTACTTGTACTACTAGAGCTACTGGCATCTGATATGTCCATGAGCTTCCTCATTGCATGTCCTGTTCTGTCATCTTTAGTGGGCTCTGGTGATTTTAACTTGTCAAGCCCTTCCAAGTTCGAATTCTCATCTTGAGATGGTTCTTTTTCATATGAGAACAAATCATGTACCTTCCTGGTTCCACTGCTAAGTCCCGAAAACGAGTTTGTTGTTTTATCTTTGAAAAGGTTTGATGACTTCAAAGGCTGTGCATCTCTAGATTTTTCAGTGTTGTTTGTTTTATCAATATCTCCTTCATCAGGTGTGTCATCATCATCATGTAAGTTATTGAATACTATTCTCTTGAGTTTTGGTTTCTTGAGAACCTTTCCTGATGATAAAATACTACTAGTTGTGGTGTGTTCCTCTCCATCTATAAATTTCTTATTTGGTTTGATAACTCTTGAGGAATGTGCACTTCTAACAGGCAAAACAAACCTTGCAGTGCTTCCACTCTCTTTCTCTATAGGTGATGTGTTTCTTGGAGGTGGTGACATGCACCGGGTATCACTAAACTGAGAGAACTTGTTCATTGGTTTTGATAGAGGATTCAAATTTTTCTTCAAATACCCTTCTTGGTATTCCAAATTGGACTTTGAACTAAGATCTGTTAATTTGGCAGGCTTGAGTATACTGTTGAATGTAGAGTACTCAGTGGGTTTGAGAGCTGACTTTTTCTTTATAATGGGCACAAGTGGAGCATGATGTTTCATTGGAATCTTTTTTAGTGGGAAGAATATATCTTCACAGCTTTCAACAGTTCCAAATGTGACAGTTTTCTTAACTGGTTTTGGTTTGTCACCCTTGACTGGCTCCATTTTGTTTTGTGACCGGGTTCTAACTGGTGATTTAGATGATTCACTGGGGGTTTTGTCTTGGCTTTCGGTTTTATTGCTTGTTGCTGTTGTTGAGTTTGTTACTTTGTTTTGGCTGCTATCTTTATTTTCATCGTTGTTGTTTTCTTTCTTTTCTTCTTCCTGAAATTGTATAGGTATTTTAGTTTATCTACTTTTCTATCAATATAAAACCCACATAATATATTTGATGTAAATTAATGTAATTAACCCTTAATTTTATAGAAATGTCAACTGGTCATATTATTTTTCAATACAATGTGCTCTAAAATGCCTATTTTTAACCGACTTCAAAAAGGAGGAGGTTCCCAATTTGATGGGTTTTTTTTATGTATGGACAACAATTACGCTGCAATTTATGATCCGATTTACGTGATTCTTTTTTTGTTTGATGCGGAATAGATGCCATTCGGTCCCAAAAAAATTTAAAATTGTATGGCCAAGCAGTTTTCATTTTATGAACATTTTTATACTTATTATGATCATTATTTACGTGGATAATGTAATTGTGTACGGCTTTTTTAGGAGTTTTCATTAAGTTGATTATTAGTTTTTGTTTAATACGGATTGTTAACATACACCGAAACTTACCCCCAAAGGAGTGGAAAGGGGGGTTGTGGAGGGGGGTTTTTTTTTTTTTGGCTGTAAATATTTACTTTTTTGGAGTTGTTATGAGGTAATAATAATTGCATATTTTCAATGATTATTGACACTAAATAGCGTGATAAAAATATTTTTTTAACAAAAAACAAAAACCGACTCTGGGCATTTGGAGTCGGTGCCAATTCATGTGTGTATTTGCCTAGTCTGACGTAGATTGGCACCTACTCCAAATGTAATGAATTATGTGGTTATTTTTAACTTTTTAGTGCCCCTAGGTTTTTGTTTGTAAGTCTGTTTTTGTTTTCTTGTTTATAAATTTGGGGGCAAGTATTTTCTTACCTAATATCACATTATTCATTGCTTAATTGCTTTTTAAAAAAGCAATACAATTTATTGTATAAACAGAAATGGCACAAAATAACTATGTTTATCTAACCTTGGTAGAGTCGTAATGGACTAGTTTTTGTTTTCAATTATTTCTTGATAAATTTTACTCTAACAATATGGAGTGTCTATATAAACATACTACAAGAAGCAACCACACTTATAGTTTATGAAGAAACACTGGTACCTAATAAAACATATTGTTTCATGAGTTTCAGGGCTAAAATAGACTGGTGATGCAATTTTAACAATTAAGTAAGTCACATTTTATAGCAAGTAGAGAAATCGGGACTGAAATATCTATTTATTATCAGTTATACATTCAGTATGTCTAAACTCAAAGTATTGATGATTTATGAACTCTAACAATGTTTCATAACATGACATTTTATAAGTAGCAGCTTACTACCTTGTTTGTACCATGTAATGTAACATAGGGTAAGTAAGGTTATGTATAAGCACAGTTTATGTTTACCTAAATTAAAAACGAATTGTGTGTAGTTTCTGTAAACATAACAATATGTATTTCTAATGATGTCAGTTAAATTCCTATACAGTTTGCATTTTGTTGACATGATAATGGAACACACAAATGTCAAAGTACGTAGTTAGACATAGTAGGTAGGTATACGTACTTTGATGCTCTACAAGCGATTATCGTCACGAATGCTATTAGTTATTACGTAAACACAACATTTCCGAATACACAACAATATTTTTCGTATCACACAAAGAATGACGCCGCAATGAAAGCAAATAAAGGTATACCTCTTGGTCGCCTGTAAAATCATGAGCCGTAGAGCCGCGGGCGGGCGGCTGGCTCTCCGGACCACTCTCATGGTAAACGGCCCCCGATAAAACACTTATACGTTTTCTGTTTTGAAATTTGAGTGGTTTCCCTGGGAATCTCGACCTTCCCATTTTGATGTGCACGTAAACGAAGAACACTCAGTGCGTTCCCAGCGATTGCGAGGAAACTGGCGCGCATGCTCGGGCCCGCGCGCTCCGCATCGCCATTTCACTTATTTATGCAATGTGTCTAACAAATTACGACGTAATTCTCATCACACGTACGCTCCAACATAAACACCCTACACATTATTCACAAAAACTGATCACTTTGCACTGTTTTTGCAAAAGACACCATCCATCATTATAATGGTCGACTTGTTAGTTGATATATCGCCGTCGTATCGCATCCATTCAACTGAGCGTCACTCAACTAGCTATTGAAACAAAAGAGAATGTAGCGATACACACGATTCCACAACACTACGCGTCGCTAACATTACGTTTTGTTCCATTTGATTATTTATTTTATCCCCAAACAAACAAAATTAATGAAATTGAATCGGCCGTAATTTGACAAAGATGGCTGTTCGTCGCGGCGTTTTAACAATAGCGTACACGAGTGATTAACGAGACGAGGCGAGGCGCGAGGCCGCGGTGTGAACGACACCTGGCTCTCGGAGGCCAGTTATGGATTTTGAACCAATCGCGACGTTAATTCGGACCGGTATGAAAACAAACATATCGTTCGCTACAGTACCGAGTAAACTCGTCGCGTACCTCGCTGCTCTATCTGTCTATCATAAGATAGAGATACTTTTCATCAATAAAATGAGTAGGTACTTACTATGCACGCACGCACAGGACATTTATTATAGAGTAAGTTTATAGATCCATCCACTAGGACTGCGTCTAACGAATCAGAGTGTATTATAGAGTATTACTTTATTATTTAATACCTAAGTACATAATAGAAAGGTAATAAATCCATCCAATATTTCTAGCTCTACCTGTTCTATTAACAGCGGCAACATTTAGATAATTCATTTGTAACTTTACTAATAGATACCAGTCAGTCCTTCGCTTATATGATAGTTGGTAAACATACTTGCTAATTACCGACCTATCTTTCTCGTAGACGTCTCTACATTGTTTTGGGATTAATGTTTAATTCTGAACCGACCGACTTTTCAAATCAGATAATGTAGAGTCACTAGAGTAGAATCTGTTATTAAGTATGTAGGTATCTATAATAGGTATATTATAATATACCTAGGCAGATCGGTACTCACCTATTAATTCTAAGAGTACCTATCTTATGTGGTAGATATTGCGGTATCTCTAGCTACTGTAACTATTCATATGATTTTAATACCTAAAGCCGTTCTGCTGTGCAGCAATTAGTTAGGTACTTACTTTGGTAAAGTGTAAATAAATAGTACTTGGGTACTTATTTATATGTTTTTAATGTATTCTATTACGTTAATTATAACGTGTCGTTATTTTTATATATTCGCTTTTTTTAAACGCAACCTTACTATCAATTAAATGTAGGATATAGAAATATCGAAAATAACTTAATGTCCCTATTGTGCAATAATTGACTATGCATTTATATATGTAGGTACGTGTTGTATCCGCACCCTACCCTACACAGTGAACCCCAAAACTCTACCGGTCGATCATGCGTAAAGGGCGGAGAAGGGCTGATAAAGAGGGAAGAGCTTTGTCGGTGTTTGAACCCTACATAGCGACCGACATAATTACAACTATACGTACTTAGAAAAATTTTCGCATCTAACTGGATTTTTAAAAACTTTACCAATAACTGTTTAAGTAGTTTGTACTGACCTCTAGCGTAAGTTATGAGAACGAAAAGTTGCTTGCTGAAACGCTTCCTGAAATAGGCACATTGAGAACGGGCGGCATTTCCTCGGACTTGGATCGAAGCGAAACAATTCACTCACAAATTCTTAGTGTTTTTCACAGAAACCACAAGTTTTTCACATGAATTCACACAAACTTAATACACACTTATTGTTGGGGTTTTGAAAATAACAATCCGCATGTAAATATTGTGGTATGAGTAATATTTACATCAGTTTCATTGCGCTGGTGTATGTGCGTGAAACTGTAGTAGCGAGACTGGCGGAGAGACGACGCGCATGTCGAACTCGCGCGCGAGGGACTCGCCGTAAATATAAAAATGGACAAACTCCCCTTCTCTGAGATTGGGGGCTCACCGAATATATCACACACAGTACACTAAACCACTTATCTCAATCGTGTTTTTAATAACATTTTTAATGAACGTAATACACGACCGCGGGTAAAAAGGTAAAGTATTAGACAGAATGGTCGTCGGCGTATGATTCTTACGATATTTAATTATAATGCAAACTTGCGTAAAGCTTGCAACAAAATATTGATCGACACGACTCTCAGCGTCGTCGTTACTGAACATTTTCAATGGGTCTTTTTGAAGAGATAATCGATGCAGATCAACCGCCTTCTATCCGTATTGTGCACAAATCTCAGACCATTCCGTCGCGGCAGGTAGCATTTTTTGTATTGTTTGGGTCGCAGCTAAGGATTTAAGAATATAAAAAAAATGACTCATAACTACCTCTACCCACAGCTGTAAGCGATGGCATGTAAAAACTATAATAACACATGCTTACGCTTGTATTTCCCAAATGGGTAAGCAGAGATGCACTTCTGTGCACCCACATTACGCAGCCCCTTGTAACTGGGATCGGTCCTTGTCTAGTATACTAGACATCCTCTCATTAGTACGAGTGGGATTTGAGCTTTATATAAGGATCTTAAAAAAAATTGTTATGGTCAATTATTATAATTAATTAATTTCCGACAACAATTGAATGTTGGGATACCTCAAACATTGTATGTAACCTTTTTACAAGCTTTTTTGCCATGTTACCTTGTTATAGAATAATCTCAAAATAAGTATAACCCAGGTATGCACTTAACTACCTATGTAATACGTTAAATACTTCCTCTTGAGCACTCAAAAAACGATGGTTGGGTTCTACCTGGAAACTCACTGAGAATGTAATTTAATTTTATTTTTTTATGCCCCTCAGAATCTTTACTCACACTAAATACCTACTGATAGAACAGATAGAACGCGATGACTACGAGAATTAATCACTACCAACTACAGGTATGCGTGGTCCAACGCCGGCGACGTAGGTACTCTACTTGGTTGGTTTTTAGAGTTCCATACCTAAAAGGAATAAAGGAACCTGCGCGGAACCGGAAGGAAGGTGCGCGAGTCCAACTCACACATGACCAGTTTTTTCTTTTATTTCCTCGCGATTACGATTGTCTCATACTGTCCAGCGAGTGAAAATCATCATTAATTTTCATTTTCATTTCCTATGGAGAAGAATGGGCAAGAAACTCCACGGTTGCTTTTCTCCTCATTCAATCAACGAATATTTTTCAATGGATTAACTTTTTAATCATTGAATATTGGTCTTTAAACCATATCGTCAAGTAGAATAGCAAGCAGTGCTAGCCTAGTTAGTAGTAGGTACTCTTGAAAGCACGGTTGACACTACAAGCCCGCCCCACTGGGATTTGGGGATATTCATATGCGGTGCAAATGCCGATTTCAATCTTGCTGAATCTCCTTCGAATTGATGGGGAGTGTACCCAGTATAATAGCATCAGGCGTACCATTCAAATTGGACTGGCACGATCCCAGTTACACTCAAACCGGGGCGAATTCCGAAAAGTCTATTTCCGAAATTTGCCACTAGCGGGTATCGAACTCGCAACCACCTGGCTCAGTGAACCGAGTGGCTTACTCTCAAACCAACAATCTGTCATTTAATAAGTGTCTCTACTCTACTCTTTGAAAATACAAGCGTGATGCTATCTTTTTCATACTTTATTCATTTGTCTAAATGTTGTTTTAAACGTAATTCACAAGCATTTAGACAAAATTCCCGGATGTTTAGCATCAGCACACACGCAGCTGCGCCAGCTGCTTCCTAACTATGTACTATTTAGTGCGTAAAGGACCACCGTCTCGTTCTTTACTGATTATTTAAGTTACTGATTACTTACAGGGGCCCGATTTTCGTTTGATAGAGATCAATCTCTATTAAATAGATATATGTCGAAACAAAAGAAAAGAAGTCGGTTAAAAATACGACCAATTTGGGGTTTCGTTTAGATCAATCTCTATTATAGATATGTCGAAACAAGAAAAAAAGACCAATTTGAGGTTTCGTTTCGAGATATTATCTCTAATAGAGATTGATGTCTATCAAACGAATATCGGGGCCCTGATTTTAAGTTTTTTCAATGAGTTTTCGAACAAAACACGTTGGGTGGATGCCGACCAGATAGGAACCAGATTGTAAAGGGGCCCGTAAGTTTGAAATTACGTGATCTTACTTCTCGAAGTGTATGTTATGCCTTGATTTGTGTAATATCATGCACTCTCTCTCTCTCTCTTCTTTGGAAGAGATAATGGAGAAACAAAATCAATGCCATCACTTATGCATTTCCCGCCAAAATCTCAGATTGTTTGTTCTCTCTATATTATCTCTATCTCGATGGTTATCTCGATGATTTGTGATCTTTGCTCCTTCTTTTAGATCACCATATATACAGAGTGTGCCACGGATATGCCACATGAAGGGAAAGTACCTTAAATATTGTAGATGGAATATTTTACTGAAAGAAGACATTATTTGAATTTAAAAAACCAATTTAAACTACATTCATAGATATTTTAATAATTACAGGTTGAACCGGGAATCGAACCCGTTATACGAGAAAAATAATCACCTGTAGCTTTATCATACCGATCGAAAGGCTTCATCATAAGGATTATTTTTTGCTGAATAACATAGTGTCAGAAATAAAAGGAAGACCATAAATTTTAACATTTTTAATATAAAATTAATCAATTTATCAAATGCTCAAAATGGGTCGCACTCTTTTGATTATTTCGCTCCCTGTCGATTTTTTGAACTTGATGTGGTGGATATTCAGAATAATACGTCTAAGTTCTGCTCGTGGACACTTTCATACTGGTTCTTCTAAACTAATTTTTTTACATAACCCCATAAAAAAAAACCAGCCAAGTGCGAGTCGGACTCGCGCACGAAGGGTTCCGTACCATTATCTATAAAAACGGCAAAAATATCACGTTTGTTGTACAGGAGCCCCCTTAAATATTTATTTTATTTTGTGTTTTAGTAATTGTTGTTATAGCGGCAACAGAAATACATCATATGTGAAAATTTCAACTTTCTAACTATCACGGTTTATGAGATACAGCCTGGTGACAGACGGATGAACGGACGGACAACGAAGTCTAGTAATAGGGTTCCCGTTTTACCCTTTGGGTACCGAACCCTAAATAACAGGGTCTCTGGGGATCTCGGCATTTAATTTTTCTGAACAAAATTTCACATCAAATTTTAAAATTCACGGTCTTCCTTTTATTTCTGACACTATGTTATGTAGCAAAAAATAATCCTTATGATGAAGCCTTTGTCGCGACGCATTCGCGAATATCATCGTATAAATATTTGTATATAGTAACACCACGATTTGCCGCCTTTTATCTATGGTATGTAAATACTTTGCTGTCACTTTTCAGACTTGTAAAAGTACGGGTTTTTTGGCTGCTGTGACTTATAATGTGACTTGGAAGGAATCTGAGATCTTTAATAGATTTAAAGCTAAGTATTCAAAGCTAATCATTCCAAGCTAAGTATTCTAATTATATAAAGTATTTAAAGCTAAGCATATGACCCTAAATATCTACCTAAAGATAGGTGTTTATTATGTTTGATAATATTGAATCCTGTGTCTAGCTCAAACTAACATGATTTCGGGCATGTCGTTAGGCGTGCGTCCGAATGTGTTATTTAACAGGTATTATTCGGGTCTGCGTAATGCGGCGTAGATAGACCGAATAAGTACCTATTCAATTTCCTCAAACTAACATGATTTCGGGCATGTCGTTAGGCGTGCGTCCGAATGTGTTACTTAACAGGTATTATTCGGGTCTGCGTAATGCGGCGTAGATAGACCGAATAAGTACCTATTCAATTTCCTCAAACTAACATGATTTCGGGCATGTCGTTAGGCGTGCGTCCGAATGTGTTAGTTTTCTGTAAAGAGGAATTAAAGGTAGGTGACCTACGTAAGGGATGCGACGTAGGTCACAGTTGTTATGGGACCTTGAAGATCCTAGAGTATTTATGGGACCTAGAAGATCCTAGAGTTGTTATGGGACCTAGAAGATCCTAGAGTTGTTATGGGACCTAGAAGATCCTAGAGTTGTTATGGGACCTTGAAGATCCTAGAGTTGTTATGGGACCTAGAAGATCCTAGAGTTGTTATGGGACCTTGAAGATCCTAGAGTTGTTATGGGACCTAGAAGATCCTAGAGTTGTTATGGGACCTAGAAGATCCTAGAATTGTTATGGGACCTTGAAGATCCTAGAGTTGTTATGGGACCTTGAAGATCCTAGAGTTGTTATGGGACCTAGAAGATCCTAGAGAGTTATGGGACCTAGAAGATCCTAAAGATGTGAGACCTACGTAAGGGGCTCCTTAAGATATGAATGATGTACACTTATTATAGTAGAATGAAAAGCACAAACTAATTTATATTTGTTCTGATTCTAGTAATGGAGGAGTGTCATGGGCGTGGGATAGATAGGACCTGCGACATGACCCTCCTGAGCCCGAGACACCGAGACAGTCGGTGTCATCGGGCATTATCTCCTACAGATGGTGCATGGCTCATCCAACAACAGAGAGAGTTAGCGAAGCAGATAATTGAGGAATGTAGAAGGGAAGTGGAGGAGGCAATACGAACATTCCAGGTATGAAGCCATTGATATAATTTTTATTTTTATTACATTCGTTACGCCTGTCTATATACATACAAGAGAGCCCTGAAATATACTATTAACAAGCCTATGATTATATCAAGTCTACATGCTGTATAGTACACGGGCAGGGCGTAACGACAGCCTTTCAATCGGTATGATAAAGCTACAGGTGATTAATTTTTCTCGTGTAACGAGTTTGATTCCCGGTTCAACCATGTAATTATTTAAATATCTATGAATGCAGTTTAAATTGGTTTTTTAAATTCAAACAATGTCTTCTTTCAGTAAAATTTTCCATCTACAATATTTAAGGTACTTTCCCTCCATGTGGCATATCCGTGGGACACCCTGTATGGTTTATATTTAAAAATGTTTTGCTACAAACCAAACTACGATCACATCCCAGAATAATGAGGAGAAATAAGTTATATCATATGTATACTATACCGCATTTACTTAAAATGTATTTTCCAAACTAAAGCTTTTTCTGTTATCTTTATCTCGATGGCTTTTTCGCACTAAATTATTTAGCTTAATGTTCTAAATCATCGAGTCTATGTATAGAAATATGATATCCTCTATGGTATAATCTATGGATCTAAAATCGGTTGGGGTTGGGGAACGAAACGTTTCTTGGCGCCAAAACTGCTGTCAGCATTCGTTTCGTCCACCACTTTATTGAACAATTTGTATTCGGTTATTCTATTCTCTTCTCCTCGTTTCTATAATTTGTACAATAAAAGTGCCGCTATTTTCTCAATCAATAAATCATAGTAGGTATACTATAATTTATCAAAATTTTCCATCGTATAAGACAGCTAGTTCGTAGTTATATCAAAATGTCCGGTGATCTACAAATTGAGTTGAAATTCACGCGTTTAACTAAAAACGCATGTCCACCACTCAAGGGTTCCGAAAAGGCAGCCGGATTTGATCTTATGAGGTACAGTTCTATTCGACCTATATCTATATAAATCTACTTGTAGGCATTTTACTGTTTCTGGAAGATGCTTCATGCCCAACCATATTATGTCTTATCAACCTTTCAACGTTGTTTTGTTACTAGCGCCTACGACTATGTCGTGCCTGCCCGTGGTAAAGAATTAGTGAAGACAGACTTGCAGATTGAGCTGCCATCAGGATGCTATGGACGTGTGGCACCTCGCTCAGGGTTGGCTGTTAAGAACTTCATTGATGTCGGAGGCAAGTATAAACATAATATAATAAAAGACTCATTGTATAAAAATTGTATATTTTTTAATTTATTAGGTACCACTATTTAATTACTTGACACTCAAAATACCTACAAATCTTAGGTGGCAATGACACCTTATTGAATATAAGTATATATTTTCCAAATAAATAATACAAACATCATCATGCCTGTGTTCACTGAAGGGGTAGGCAGAGGTGCACTGCAGTGTGCCCATACTTATCTGATGTATTTTTGTCTCAATGTATTAGGGGGTGAGCCTAGTGCCATTAAACCAGGCACTTTCCCCTCAACACATGGTAGCTTTTGAGCTTGCACTGAGCTATAAAGTGTCTTGGACTACCATGACACTAGCCTAGTGCATGCGGGTTTCCTCACTTTTTTTTTTCTTCACCATTTATTCACAATTTAGTTTAATTTTGTGAAAGATGCAGAATAAGGTTGCCAACTTTTTTTGACAAAAAAACTTATAAAATGGTTTTGATAGAAAAATAATAATTTTATGTTTTTATTGCCTTAAAAACGTATTTTTGTGTGCTTTTAGCATATGCCAACAATTCTTTGCTATCTTTAAATGTTTCCAAGCTTGTTTGAAAATCGAAATCACCACATGACACCACATCTGACATCAAACATTTCGCTCCTCTGGTAAAGCTGTAAAGGCCACCTCACGGCCAACATAGTCCATTCAAAAAAAAACTAACATTTTGTTTAGTAATTATATGTATATTGTTTCCATCACCTGTTTTCACTTATGTGTACTGTTAAATAGTTACGTACTATAATAAGTATTTGGTTTTACACATCACAGTAATGGTTGGAAATAAAGTATTTTCACATACTTTATTGGCATGCAAAAGTATAATTACCAAAAATAAAGTAGGATACTTTATTGTAAAGTATGGTTGGCAACCCTAAGTAGGTACAAGCTCAAGCTTCATGACAGTGATGTAGTAATTGATGGAACTTCTTAGCATGACCCCGTATACAAGTCTTATCGAGCAAATGACGTCACATTTATCCACTGGCCTTAACATGAGCACATTAATTATCTCATGCTATGGGTATGGATAAAACCAGTAAACGGTGTTTAAGTTGTCAGTAGAGTCATGCTAAGCATGCAGCTCTGCATAAATTAAAACAAAATTTCTGTTATGGGGTGTTTATATGTGCATCCTATTACTTAATGAGACTAATATAAGGTAGCAAAGGTTATAAGAATAATAAAAAAATTACACATAAGTTTCTGTTGTTAAAGAACAAAACAAACAATAAATTTCAATTATTGTTTCAGCTGGTGTCATTGATGAAGATTACAGGGGTAATGTTGGTGTTGTAGTATTCAATCATTCCGACACTGATTTTGTTGTGAAGAAAGGTGATAGAATCGCTCAACTCATATGCGAAAGGATCTTCTACCCTGTACTCAAGGAAGTGACCAATCTTTCTGAAACCAAACGAGCTGATGGTGGCTTTGGGTCTACAGGGAAATAAAAACACAATTTTTCCATTGATTTATTTGATAACATTACATATAAGGTAATCTTTAAGGTAAGCACAGTGGAGTGTATCTATTATGATTAAATCATCAGACATATTGTCTGATAGGTACTTCATATTGTTGGCATTTAGCTTTGAAAATATTCATTGTGAATTTTTTTTATCTCATTCGCTATTGGTTTTAGTATATTTTAGTTGTAAAAGTACTGTTAGACTGCCATAAAACATTTGTTTTGGACCATGCCCAACTTATAGGATATGTGATATATCAAAGTAGCTGTTACAAAATATAACTTGCTCCAAGTTCGTATTGTAATTAAGAATAATTGTTATGTTATTCTCTTGTGAGGCTTGACCTCCAGTAGTGATAACTCTTTGTAAGTACCCCATTTTCAAGTCTTAAATGTTATTTGTAATAGTGTTTAAAACCCATTGTAATTCAGTAGTTTTTAAGTGAACAAATAGGCCAGTATTCTGAAGAATTCTGATTCAAATTAAGAGCCTTTAAAATAGCCTATGTTTAAATGAAAAATATGGTTCCTACTTTTGCCTCCTTCCCACTTCCTACTTTTTGAAGTTGGTTAATAGATTGCCATATACAGCTGTTAATTGGATACATACTATAAGTAAAATGGTATTTTTAAAATATTCATTCCTTAGAAAGTTAAAAATACTTTCACATTGTTATTGATTCTGTTGGCACCAAACTGAGTTTAGCATATTGCCATCCTTCACACGACCATTGTGTATTAACAAGATAGCAATATTTTATCAGCTGTTAAATGTAGGTACAACCAAATCATCATCATGATAGTGGTAAGTTAAGTACATACATCAAAATTGTAATTCTTGTCAATAATTACATTGCTTGCTAAAATATTATGTTTTATTATTGCTTTTATAAATCTATCCCACTCTAAATATGCATATTAAACAAATGTAATAGGTACATGTAGGAAAATTGTTCTCATTCAAAATTATCTAAAACACTTTCGAAATCCATTTTTTGGAATACCATAGTACCGGTATTTGGTGGGATACTTGTCCTATTTTTCTTTTTTAAGAAAGGCTTCAAAAAACTCGTGATTCTATTGTCATTGGTAACACCAAAGTCTCCTTCAGCTTGGTTCACTTGTTTTTCCAAAACATCTACATTCAGTTGAAGTGTTTGTATAACTTTGCTCAGCGTTGTTATTTTCCTTGACAAAACTGTTATTTCGCTTCGATATTTACTGATATCATCTGTTACTGCTGAACCACAATCACTGTTCTTTAACTTTACCATTTGCAACACACTTGTTAACTCTTCAAGTCTAGTTAGCATGTTATCAACCACATCTTGTACGGTTTGGAACCCATTTATCACATCCAGTTTCAAATACGCAGAATAATCTTTCACAAATTCGTCTAACATTTTCCTTCAAAATCTGGAAACAAATATTCAATGTAACTTACTAACTTATCAGCCACATCTGACATAAGTTTTGATAACCCTCTAAATGACGATGGACATAAACGCCAAACTTTAACTAGAAACTCCATTGTTTGAAAACAAGATTAAAATAGCTTTGGCTCGAGTACGTAATTAATTTGTTATTGTCACTAACCGAACATAGCTTGATTAAGTCACTGCAGTTGCGAAATAAGAAGAAATAAATAGGTTGTACTTTTGCTTCTTGGCCTTGGGTTTAGTCCCCACCATCCGTTCATTAAATGTTTGTGTAGGCATCTAGCTAGACTAACGTTAATCGTGTAGCCCACGGGTAGGATTGTCAACCGTACTATAAAATATAGTATTGTACTATATTTTAGAACTGCGTACTATATACTGTTGAAAAAAAAAATAGTACGCAAAAGTACTATATTTTTAAAAGAATTAATTAAAAAAAAATAGCAACATCTCTCGAAAAAAATACTAAAGCGTGTTTCGGAACGGAACGACAACTAAACGAAACTGTCACTGTTAATTACTATGAAGTGAAAGACAAACAAATTTACTACATTTTCATTCAAACGAGAAAAAGAGGTACCGCGGTACCGCTTATAAAGGTGCCGAATACAGTTTGATTTTTGTGAATGTACTATATTTGATGCATGTCAAATAAAAGATAAGGTTGGTGTCATGTCGTATGTGGGGACTTCATCAGATGCACCGACAAGGGTCGAGCCCTTAAATTAGAAGAAGAAGACTTTATCTTTGAGCAATGTACTATATATTTTACGACTCTGGCTGGAAAATACTATATTTTCGAAAAAAATAGTTGGAAACCCTACCCACGGGGTACCATGCAAGGTTAATATTAATATATCAATAACTCGATAATAACCCTATAATTATGTTATATATAACATAGAAATTTGCTATGCTCAGAACAACTTCATCATTTCGTTAAAATCCTTTTTTAGAGCGTACACACTACCTACACGGTCTCTTGTCAAAAGTGTAGCTTTTATAACCTTTTGATGCTACGGAACGAGTAATATGGAACAATAATGCACACCCCATGAGTCTCATGCTATTACTTATTTTACTCTTTGGTCTCATGCATAGAGTAATTAGAGAACCCATATCGACTCCGCCCTGCGTATGGCGCTGCGGCAATTTTTGATGATTATCTGACATCCGCCATTGTAGAACACTTTCTTCTTTTTTTATGAAATGAGTGAAATGATGAATTTTATGCCGTTTTTACGGAACCCTTCGTGCGCGAGTCCGACTCGCACTTGGCCGGTTTTTTGTAAAGTTAAGTCTATGGATTTATTTAAAAATTAATCTATGTGCTCTTTGGTAGTTTAGTTAGTCCACAGATTAATCAAATCAGAGAGTTAGTCTATGGTTTAGTTGCCAGAATAGACAGAATGAGTGATCTTGAGCTATTCGTTAGTGAATTGTGTGTAATAAAACACTTTTAGCAGGCAGGATGCTACCGTCGACAGGATACTTTAACGCAATCAATTGTCCATTTTACGATAATGGACTATGCGAAAGACCTTATTGTCATTTTCGACATGTTAAAAAAGAATCTCAAACAGCTAATGATGGGATTGAAAGTGGAGCGATCTTACAAAAATTAGTGTCAGCGGCGGTACAAAAGGTTCTTCAACAAACAGAGGCTTCTGTCTTACAGACTCCGACTGCCCCAATAGATAGTAATGTGGTTAATGTAGTACCGAGCGGAACTAAGGTTACCTACAATCCTACACCCATATCCGAATTGAATAAAATCAACAACACAGATGCAGAAGACAGTAATGAAGATGTTACTGAACAAAGAAAAAGACATATACCAGTACCTTATACGCCGAGAAAGCCTGCTAGTTCGGCAATCCAAAGACCTATTGAAACAAATGGCTCCTCAAAACCTTTTATTTATATACCACCACCAGTGAAATATACGCCGGGAAGTGCTGAAAATATTCAATGCGATAAATACTTGCCCACTGGGTCAGCTGTGTCCACTGAAAAGTATCTTCCCGGGACAGAGGCAGAATTACAAGAATATACACCCAATGAAGGTCTTAAACATAGTTCAAATAAAAGGAATTATGTCCCATCTGATAAAAGTGGAGGAAAGAAAAACTTTCTGGAATATAAACCAATTATAGTTAGCGCAAAAGCTGAAAAACCGGCAGTTACATACCAGCCAACACCAAGATTCCTTGCCCCATGTTTCTCTAGTGATGAAGAGGAGCCAGATGGTAAGAAAAGAAAATTGTCAGCTGACTTAAATGGATTAGATGATTTGGGTCCTGAGTTTGACATTTTAGATCAAATATTGGATGAGGAGAAGCCTGACTCAGATAAGACTACAGTAACACAGGAAAGTTCAGATACTAAAGATAAGTCAACAAAAGCTAATTCAATCAGTAACAATGACAATAAAGACAAAAAAACAAAGTTAGAGAAAAATAGCAGTAAATCTAACCACAAAAGTAGTTCTGAAAAAAAAGATAAACTAAAATCGGAAGATAAAAGCAAAAAAGATAAATCTAAAAGTTCTGAAAATAAATCAAAAACATCCAAAGATAGAAGCAAAGAAAGACACAAAACTTCTAGTAAAGATAAAGATAAGCTTAAGAAAGATAAACACTCTTCTGAAAAGAAAAGGCATTCCAGCACGAAAAACTCTGATCATAGTTCACATTCTAAAAATAGTTCATCTAAGACATCTGAAAAAGAAAAGCTTAGTTCTAAGAGTAAAACTAGATCTAAAAATAGAAACAATCATAGAAAATCCCATAAATCCTCAAAGGAATCTAAAAGTAAGAGTAAACACAATGAAAATTCGAATTTACCAGATATTGATGATCATAACACTGGGGAAGATTTAATAGATGAAGAATATGTTATATCAGAATCTGATGAAGAAGCTATAGCGTTAGAATGTAAAAAAATATTTGATGAATATGTGCCTTCTGAAAAACCTAAAATTATTGATGATGAAATAAAAGCAGATTCCACGAATGTAGAAGAATATATTCCTTCAAAGAAACGAATTTCACGAGCTATTGAAAAGGAAGTTAAACTGGTGGCTAAAACACCAATAAAACCAGATTTTAAATTGAATGCGGCTCAGACAATGGCAGAGAGATTAGCTAAAGTGAGGGAATATCATACGGCAAGAAAATTTATAACCCCCACACTTACTCCTAATACTGTTAATGCTAATGTTAAAATGAATTCTGCTGCTCCAAGTAGTGGAACTTCTAAAATTCGTATAGCTCATGTGCCGTATGCTTCAACTTTATTGCTTGCAAAGAAATCAATTGTACCAAACCAAAATCCTACTCAGCAAGTAAATACCAGTGAGCCATCAACAAGTTCCACAATTGTACAGACAATTAAGAAAGGTGTTCAAAGAGTGGCACATGTACCCAATGAGAAATTTATAGACAGACCTGGTGTTTTGGAACCACTTGGTTCAAAAATTGCTGCCAACATAAGATCAACATACCTAAATATGATGATAGATGAATGCCTAAAATTGTATATTACTTCAACAGATGCTTATGCTCGAGCTCAACATGAAGAGTTAGCTACAAGTAAAAAGTGTTCCACAGTACAGATATATAAAAATTCTGCTGTACTTGCAGTTAGTAGGCTGAGGAAGGAATTGCAGGATTGTAAAGGGGTTAAGAAATCTTCATTGGATAGTTTAACTTCACAAAAAATGCCAGGACTGTCATGTGGTAAATCAGATAATGCAGGTTCATGGAGTATATTAAGTAATAACAGGAAAAATGCAGATACATCAAAAGAGTTTATTGGTGCAAAATTATATAATAATATAAAGAAATGGATTTTGACTGATCAGCAACTAAAAGATAATGGTTTTCCTAGACCACATGAAAGTAAAGAAAAAGGAAGAGCCATTATTTATGGGCAAAACAAACAAAAACCACCGAAAGGATTTATCAGAACTTGTTGCAGGTGTAAAAAAGAATACACAGTTGACAAAAAAGGTTTTCCAGCAATCAAACAAGAATGTATTTATCATCCTAATAACAAATATAGAGTTCGTGGTGAAGTAAGGTACCAATGTTGCAGTCAAGATGGGACAACGGATGGTTGCTGTATAGCTTCCAGTCATGTTTACGAGTATGTTGATTTTGAAAATTTAAAGGGTTTTGTTAAAACTCTACCTGCTGAAAATACTATGGATGACTATGGGATTTATGCTTTAGATTGTGAAATGTGTTACACAACACATGGCTTAGATTTAACTAGAGTTACGGTCATAAACTCTGAATGTAAAGTTGTTTATGAAACCCTTATAAGGCCTTTACACCCTATTATCGATTATAATACTAGATATTCTGGTATCACTGAGGAACAAATGACTGATGTAAGAACAACACTGTTGGATGTCCAGGCAACACTTCTAGCCATGTTTAACAGTCAAAGCATTTTAATAGGACACAGCTTAGAATCAGATTTCAAGGTGCTAAAACTTATTCATGATACAGTTATTGATACCAGTGTTTTGTTTCCACATAAGATGGGACCTCCTTACAAACGAGCACTGAGGAACTTGTCATCAGAGTATTTAAAAAAAATTATACAAAATTCTGTTGATGGCCATGACAGCGCAGAAGATGCAACAGTATGTATGGAACTGATACACTACAAGTTAAAAGAAGACCTTAAAACAAGATGATACAGCTACAGTTACCTAAATAAAGTTGAAAATATGTTGGGATTAATATATGTAACATATGCTTTACCTCCAGTAAGAACTATTTAACTCACAACTGTATTTAATTTGTGTGTACAGCTAAGTTGTACCTATATTATATATCCACTGTATGAATAATGTACTTAAGGTATGGACGATGAGGACTCCGTGAAGTTGACATTATTTATGAATGTAGTTTTAAAGCAATATGGTTTGGTCTAAGATAATATTATATGTTTCATAAGAATATTCGCTTGTATTATTTAATTATTTTAAGTATATAGGTGCATAAACTGAAATGCTGTGTAGATACCTACCTACCAACATGACTATGTTAAAAACAAGTTTACATCTCGACCTTTGGTTGTGTTTTAAAGATAGTTCCGATTCGCAAAGCGCCTTGAGCCGCACTTTCCCCATTACGCTACACTTGACGCAAAGTAACACTGCACTTGGAGAGACTGGGCTATAGGAAAATATATTATAGATATGTGATAGTGCATCTTTGTATAGCTTTGTCCCTCAACAGATCAAGCAGGTTGTAGCGCCGTTACAGACGTAAGAAAAAATAATTACAGGACTCGAATAAAAGACAGTTTTGAAACCGAAAATAATATTTTACTAGAAGACGAAATATTACACATACATAAATGTCCCCGAAACAGGACATTTCGATTCGAACCTTCAGCTTTATTAAAAAATGAGAAAACTGCTACACACATTTCAAATATCCATTGGGACTTATAATATAGTAAAAGAGTAGGACAACCTAATTTTGTGCAGCAGATTCATATTAGAAAACCATAGGAGTCAATAGATAATAATTTAGAAATAACATTCTTAACAACTTGTACTATTTTAGGTAAACACTGTTGTTGATAAAAGTACTTATTGGTGGATGCAATACACTTTGTATTTTTTATAATTATATTAATTTGACAAATAAAAGCAATTAATATAATTATTACATTAGATAGCTGTGTAATCAGTAGTTACATTTATATAATACACTTCAAAGATGGATACCACAACTTATCATAATGAAAAAGAATACTTACAGGTTTGGCTAAATTTGTTAGTTATATACCTGAAGTATCTAATACATAATATTGCTAAATAAAAGCCAAGCCACGGTTAATTTATATGTTACTATTACTAGCTAATAGACACAATATACTACAACTGTATTGAAAATTCATTTAATTAAATAGGTAGATACCTATACAATATTGCTTTTGCATTTAACGCATTACATTAATATTTATAGTGAATTAATTTAATTTAACATTTATCCCAACTAAAGAATCCTAATAGTTTACTATAATATAAAAGAAATTAACACTTCAAAGTACATCAAAGAGTGTGTTTTGAATAAGTTGCTATTTCGACGTAATGGTATGTGGTAAGATTTATTATTTAATGTTAATAATAATTATGTTTGTATAATGCAAGTTAATATTACCTGTTGACTCAAATTTTGGCTTTTTATTAACAATGATTTTATTTTTTAAATTAATTTTACCAAAACCCATACTCATTATTTACCAGGTATACTTTGGAAGTAATAACATGGTGTGTGATAATTGTATGTCCTTGTAATTTACAAGTCTGTCCCAATGAATTTACATGGGGGGGTGGGGGGTACGCTGTCGTACACACCGACAAGGCGTACACCAGTGACCATTGAGATCGGGGCTTCCCACTGCTAGTCAATAAATGATTGTTCTACACATGCTTTCACCCGTTTCTCATATTCTCGCCGGTTCTCCTTATAAAGTTGCGCCGCCATCGAGTTTGCTGGAGAGTTTGGATTGGGGTCGCTTAGTAATGACTGAAAATAAATGTAAAAAAAGATAATAAAATACAATTTTATAATGAACAGACACCATAATTACTATAAGCCATTAAAAACTCAGTGGTTGATAGAGGGGCACAGCAATATGCTCACATTTTGCCTATGACTGTGTCGAAAAATTACATTTCTAACTACATCAATCCACAAATAATTTCATTTACAAAATACAGGATAATTATGACAATAATAAACTATAAGGCTCAATGGGCCAGATGATTTTAAGTAGCCCTAAACTGGCTGTGAAAAACATTTGCCATTATTAAAGTGATTTATTCCCTATAGTCTTATTAGACTGATAAGAAGGTTTTTCTTTACAAGGATAACAACTATGCATGTTTGCTTTGAAATCTGACAAATGGAATATATAGTACTTAAGTTATTTACCTGTATGGAGGTTAAGATGGCCGATACATCATATGTTGGGCTCCATCTGTTTTGCAAGATGTCTAAGCAGATACCTCCATCGGCATACACATTGGGATGAAACATTTTAGACACAAATCGGACTGTTGGAGGTTTGTTTGGATATTCCTCTGTGAATTCTATTGTGAGCTTAAATGTGCCATCTTCAAATGGAGTATCATGAGGTCCGAATATGACAGCATTCCAGATCATGATGTTGTTATCAGTAGGTGCACCCGACACCCCTGTGGGTGGATCCTCCTGCAAGCTGTGGACCACAAAACAAATCTTTCAAATTTCACATTTTATTATATTCAAAATCTATTGGCAATGCCAAAATCTTGTTTTGAATTGTACTCATGCATATACATATCAGCTATTACAAAATCTAAGTTAAGTCAATACAATACTACCAATAAGATGGTGGTAGAGCATCAGATCTGAGCCCTAAGTCCCCTAACACTATTGTTGTGGATTTGCTATGAGTTAAGTTCTCATCTTTTATCAATGGTAGCTAGAATATGAATAGTCTAAGTCTAATTTAATAGCTTCAAGGTGATGTCTTGTGTCCATTACACTGGTTAGATTTTATGCCTTAAAAAATAAGTCATAGCAACTCCACAATAATAGTGTTAGGGAATTCAGGGCACAGGAATTTTAGAGATGACCTCCAACAAACATTACCTCTTTATAATTTAATTAGAAATAGATATTGAAGTTTAGATAGGAAAATTTAAAACAATGACCTCATTCTCCCTTTTCAACAAGTTTAAAATAGATTATTAATAGAAGGGGAGTGATTGTAGTTAAGAATAATAACTACAAAATACGTAGACACATAAATAAAACATTGTTGCAAATAACATAACATATAAAACATAATATATTGACAGGCTATATCAAGGTCATGCTAGAGGTACCCTGATTTTCTTTTGTATGTAAATTTGGTCAAGAGAGCAATTTTACTAACAATAAACAAGGTTTGTTTTGTCTGAAAAATGAAGAATATTTGGATAACCTAGATAATGAATACATACATACTAACAAAAGTCATTTCACTAATAAAGTGACGTAGGTAGCTAAGTCTACATATAGCGTACTATCCGATCGACTATGTAGTTCAGCAAGTTTACCACACAAAGGAATCGACCTTCCATCATTAGTAGGTACCCAATTCGAAGTATAGAACGGACAGAATAGAAATCGATTAATTTGACTGTGATGTAATTTGATGAATCAGCACTACGCTTTCGCGTAGACATTCTCATTCCAATGGGTAGGTATTGGGGGTTACTGGCCCATATTTTAATGATATATCTAAGAATCAAAGGAACCCAATGAGTAAATAGAAGTTATTATCTCGAAAGAATCATTCCGCTACATACCGTTTGAAATCTCTCATCAGGCGTCTTCTGGCTGGAGTTGACATTTTGATCTCACTCACGCACTTAGCACTTTGTTATTTCGATGCAGTAAATTCTAAATTTCGTATGAATATCTGAATATGGTTAATTTGTTGGCTTTATTAAATCAGTTACGCTTGTACACAAAAGATTCCGTTTTGTCGTGTAGAAGTTTCTGTCGTCACGGCCAGCGAGATGGTTGTCAGATAACCCTGAAATTAGCAATTTATAACCTTTACAGCTTTATATGCTGCCAACCTACAGAAATAACTTTTATTTCTCTAGTACGGTTGGATAACTTGCTTCACCGACTTCACTTAGTAAATATTCTCGATAGGTAGACGGAATAATGACATCTACATGGGATGCGCAAGTAAACCGTACGTGTGTGGTTAACATAGGTTTTCCAAAATGTTTTGGTTCATAATGAGTTCCTTCTTGAAATTGTATTCTAAACACGAGATATAGTGAACAATATCCTCGATATGATCAATTATTGGCCTCTTTCCATTGATGAATAACGTCTACTGCGCAATTCCTCTATCTATAATGATCTGTGTTCCTCTATGCCAATTATGGTAAGGTCTATTAAACATTACTATACTCTTTGAGTGGGTGCAATAAATAAAGATAGTGATAGAAAGTGATCTGTGAATAAAGAAGCTATGAAAATAAAATAATGGGATATAAATAAAAACTGTTTTAAACAGTTTTAAAAATGAATGAACAAAGTACAAAGAAGATTTTATTCAACAAGTCTACGGTAAGAAGTAAATAGAGTACAAAATAGTCTGAACACTAGAATAATCAGGCATCTTATAGTCAATGATGTACATATTTATTTTACAGTTATTTAGTTTAAAAGCGGAATTGTTGAGGAAGCAGGAGGAGGTACACGAAAAGAAACAATTGCCTCAAAATAAACTTGAGAATTTTAAGCCACCTCCTGCTAAACCCAACAAACATGACAAGGCATCTGATAAGGAACAAAAGAAGACCTTTAAGGATAGTTTGAAAGCTGTGGATACTGAAGAGCTAGAAGCCTGTAGGAAAGCTAAGTGAGTTTATACATAACATTAAAGAGAGTTAGATTAGAATACATCATTTTCTATTTTAAACCCTAAATTAAGTAGAGTAGTTACGATTACAATGCATGCTTATTATTTCACAGATCAGCATTAGAAAAGAAGGCAGAATTGTATGAGCACCTTGCGGACGGTGCGGGCAGTTCGGAGCTTGCTGGCAGATTCTTGGTTGATTTCAATACGAAGAAACAACAAGAGCCCGCCAAACAACAGGAGAGGTCACCAACACCAGACATCATTGAAAATATTATTCACAATGATGATAATGAATGGTATTTATGAGTTTTACCCCCAAATTTAAAAATAATTAAAGTGGAATTTGATTATTCAACCATAATTAATTATGTTATAGCATTTACCATCTTAGTACTGAAGACGGATCCTTCCTATATGTGAGAGAGATTCTGGGCTGTAGTCTACCATACTGGCTCAGTGAGGGTTGTCAGTCAACCATTCGACTGCTTTTTAACTACACAATGTCCATTTATAATTTCTTTACAGGACTGAGTTCACAGATTGCTTGGGCAGGACAAGAAAATGTCACAAATCCGACCTTGAGATGTATTTGGAAAGAGATAAATTGCTGATGAAAGCTCTTAATAAAGACCAAGACACTGAGAGAGATGGTGATCATAAAAATGCTGAGGTATTGACAAAATCAATTTTATGAAGAAACTGTTAATGCTCGACTGTTTTACGTTGCATGAATACTTCTATATTAATGCTCCTTACTTGATTATTTTATTTTAAAATTACAGGATTTAACACCACCCAAGGAAAAGCCATTGCTGGTGCAGAAAACAAATGACTACTTGCAGACTCTGCGCGAGAAGTGGGAAGAGAAAGAAAGATTGTTGCTCGCCAAAGACAATGACATTCATTACCAGGACTTGCTTTTCGATGGTTTGTATGCAAATATGAATCTAAATTCCATTTTAATGAAACAAAATATAACAAGTATGTCTTGTGCTCATTCTGTCAAATCATAACAGCTGACTATCAAACTTACATTAGCTTAAAACTGACTTAAAAATTCTAAATGTCAAGTAATCTGCTGATTTTCTTGCCATCCTTTCCATGGACATAATGTGTGAGAAAGATAGCAGTATCTTTAGGGCTGTAACATGTTGGTGTAGTGAAGTCACTGCTTCAACGAAATTGCAGTCATTGTACCATGTTTTCACTGTTATAACTAAAGAATAAATATGCCTTTCTAATAACATTATTATTTTAATACACAGAGGCTCGTATCCACGGCGTTGGCTACTATTCCTTCAGTACCGACGAGACGGAACGTCGCAAGCAGATGGAGGAACTTGTGAAGCGTCGAGAAGAGACACTGAAAGCTCAACAAGAGGCTGAACAAGTCAGGAAGAAGCGTGATGAGATGATGGCGGCTAGGGTTGCGGCCGCGCGCGCCCGCCAGCGCGCCAGGGCCGGCCTACCCCCTGAAGAACCTAAAGGTGAGTTTTTTGTTTGTTAAGAAATTATAAGCATTCATAGCCTATAATAGTTAGAGGCTTCGAACCCTCATAACTAAGAGTTCTGGATGTGGTACCAACGTGTCCATCAGACACTTGAACACGTCTTTGCTGGATGGTATAACGGAAAAAAGTCCTTGCCAGTCAACTTAGATTTGTAGTACCAGAATCACCATCATGCTTGTATTACTAAGACAATACTGCATTTTTCAGAAAACCAAAAGGACTTCACGACATGCCTCTTAGAATTTTTAACGCAACAGAAGAATGAAGCTGATGCTAAGGCAAACGAGGAAGATAATAAAATAAAAGAAGAAAAAGAGAAGGAAAGACAAAAGTTACGCGAGGCTTACGTGCGTGAGTGGGATATTGGGAAAGAGGGTGTTGATGATAAAGTTAAAAAATTCAAAGAAATGACGCAAGAAGAGTATGTTGATCAGCAGAGACAGAAGAGAATAGACGAGTTTGCTCCACCACAATCTTCAGTTTCCGATAACGCGTACGTATTCGACGGTAAAGGTAACATGATAGGTGCTGACGGAGAACCCAAGACTTGGGCGGATGTAAGACCAAAAGCGAAAACTCCCCCACCGCCCGAAATCGGTGATCTAGCCACCTTTTCGGAACCAAAGGGTCTATATTTTTCCTCGTCGAAAAAAAACGAAATTAGTTTAAAGTATAAAAATTTCGTGAAAGCTCAAGAACCAACACCTATTATTGATGAATTAAATTATGAGGAATGTAATAATCAAGAGAGAGTTCAAGGTGAAGGCAGTACTGAAGTACCTCCCCCTCCTACGTATGATTATTACGGTCCTGTTCCGAAAAAAAATAAGAGTCAGAAACCTTTTGAGTCCGATATTAATGAAGCATATGCACAAGGCACTAAAAGTTTAGAAACCAAATCAAGTAATCGGAAATTACCTAAGCATTACGATTTTACATTTGATTGATGTAAGAATATTTATTTATCAGTGAGTAATAAAAATATACTAAGTAATTATCTGCGTATGTATTTATTTTTGCGCCAATTCACACTATAAATAGACAAATACAAAGCTTGAGATATTTACAATGTCTAAGCTAATATCACATTTAATGAAACTAAACGCTACACAGTTAAAGCTTTACTATGAGAGATCAATTTTTGAATGAATCATATTCAGAAACAATGCGTAAACTTTAATATTGCAATATGATCCCTATTGCTACGGTGATAAGGTGTGTATCTATTCGTGTAGCGGTATTATTGGCTCTCATGCTAGCTTTGGTTGATTCTCCATTGTTATGGGATTTCATAGTTGGATTCACAGTTTTTCCATTCAATTTATCGGCAGCTGTTTGATCGTGTTGACGCATTTCAGGTGTTGGCAAAGGATTCGTTTGTTTCACTTTATCAGCTGATTTCGTTACATTTTTACTTAATCCAGTAGCAATGGTTGGTGTAGTATCATTATTTTCTGTTTGTTTTGTTATTTCTTTAGTCGTTGTTTGAATATCAGTTTTAATTTCATTTACATTATTAATACCATCCTTAACGCTTTCCGTAGTGGTTCTGGATAAATCTTCGGTCTTTGTAGTTGATTCAGTTTTGGGATCGTGTGTATCAATATTATTAGCAGGTTGATCGGACTGCATTTCATCATCAGTGTTATTATTAACGACTTCATTAGTTAGTGCATTCGTTTCGTTCGCGCTACTTTGAGTAGCTACAAGTTCTACTGGAACAATTACGGTATCATTTACAAGACTATTAATATTCATTTCGCCTACAGTAGCGTTTTTTATTTCAGTATCGGGAATGAATTCAGATATTAAAGCCCTTTTAACGCGTGCATTATTAGTCCTAGAGACCAGTTTAGAGAGAACCGCGAATGCTTCGTGTTCGCGTTCAGTGTTGGGTCCGTTACACATGTCGCCACGACACGGGCAGGTCATGCGCCAAGTCTTCGTAGAGTTGCAGTAGAGCGAATAGCATTCATCTTGGTAGAATTTGACGCAGTATCTTGATTCCATGTAAGCTGCAAATAGAAAACATTAGGTATAACTAAGTAGATCATTTCAATGTTGCAGGTGGGCAACAACAAAGGAGTGATAGATTCAATTTTGTTGGTATGATGTAGCTAAAACCTTGAAGTTTAATTGACAGTAGCAACATCTAGAAGTCAATAAAATTGCAGAGCATGCTGAATACTTTATTCGCATGTGTTCGAATCGTCTTCGAGAATTGCTGTCATTGACATTTTTATTTGTAGAATCTGTGATGACAGCGCAGCTCGTGGGGAGGGGCACGCTTACATAAAATATCGTGAACGTTCCCTTTGCAGGCGATAATGATTTTTGGCACATTGCTAATGGAAGTGTAAGGAAATGATAATTTTAGTGGGTGGTTGTGTAAGAGATATGTTATAACTAACGCGGTGAGGTAGCGACGGTAGCGCAGTGCGGGAACCCCGGGTCGCACACGGTGATGTGGGTGGTGGTGTCGGCGCAGGGGGGCGCGCGCTGGCTGCGGTGGACCTGCTCCGCCAGCGGCCCGCACCAGTAGCACCGGCGACCATCGCCCGATACCAATACTGATAACAAAACAAATTGGTACTAGAAGTACTAGAACTAATGACATTCGATCGATGTTCTTTCCGACGATAATGTATACACAATATATTAGAGATTAGAAACCCACATACAGTATGAACTTAAAAACAAATATCGTATTTTTTTACGAAATGATTAAAGGAGACGGATACGCTTTCATACATTCTTGGGCCCAGTTGTAAAAATATGAGAGTGGTGTCAATTAAGAGCATATATATTATCCAACCATTTCCGAAAATTTTGCTGATCTTGGCTATCTGAGAGCAGAATTATAAGAGTTTTAGTAAAAGTGTGGTTATTCAACAAAGTGACAACAACCTAGATACTATACAGCTGATTTTTTAACTGTGATTGTTATTTTGTTTTAATATACAGTTTTGGTGTTAATTCAACCACTTTAGTGTATATTAATATATTAAAATTAATACAAATATGTGCTTAATCATTTATAACACAATTTGTTTTTGAGCTACCGAACGTGCATACTCTGTATGGGGCGCGCGGGCGTTCGGAAACTCGTCCGTCGACATTTTGTGGAGCGTTCGGAAACGCGGACGCCACACAGTTATTTACTATATTAATTGTAGTTTTTTATTGTTAATGATTACAATGTATTTATTCATTCCATCAACCAAGTATTTTATGTTCATTTGTTTAAATCATTCACAGTAATCGATTAATGTAATCGATACTCTATTTCTTCAGTGAAATATACTTATTTTTATGATTTCTCGTCTCCCAGATAGTGAATTGAGCTGATTTTTTTATATTTTGAAATAGAAAAAAATACTGCATTTTTAAAACCATATCTCAACTTATTACAATTGGGCCCAGAGATCCCCGTCTCCTTTAATGGAATAAAATGAGGGATGGCTCTACCTGCAGGTATTTCAGACAGTGTCAAGTAATTAATAGCAAGAGCAAATTCAATAAATACCTACACATAATACATTATAATGGGTGATAAACGTGATAAAGATGGCGGATGAATCAGATGGTAGTTCACGGCAAAACAATATTTATTTACTTGTACAAATATAACGTGGCATTGAGGAGAACTTAATGCCCGTTTTCACCAACACTATAAGATGCATTAACTTGATGCCTTACTTAATATTAGTGTTAGGTAGCTAATAAATTCGTCAACATAATCAGCGTAAAATCCCTCGTAGCCCTTTAAGTACCTACGTAAGGCCAGTTGTATTAAAATCCCGTTGCGTTTTGAAAGAGAATCATCAAAAAAATTCATATGGACATAGACATTAGTCTAGTCAAGTGACCATTAGGTCACTTGACGTCACACCCAAGCTTCCGACTTTGTTAACCTACCTTGTTACAATAGTTTGTTTGTAGAACGTCTAACAAGTTGTAACAACTAACGCCACTTGCCGAAACTTCTTGGACACTGAAGTCGTGGTCTGAAATATCATGAAGTACCTATCTGAATAAATAAGGTAGGCTATGTAAAAAGTAACATTCGGTTACCGATTTGTAGAATCGGATTTCAACGAGTACCAACTCTATCGTTATAAACAACCTTCAACTTTAGTCATTATTTGATAGAATCAGATTTTTTTAATGATTGTAAACCATTTTAACTGTTTAGATGTCTGTTTATTTTTTTTTCATGATTAAAAAAAAATGGTCAAAAAAATCTGACTCTTTCACTCATCAATCAATACGAAATTTAGGTACGTGTTTAACTTTAAAATGGCCCACTTGTAGTTGACGCAGTACCTAGCAGACATGAAATAATACAGGTTGTTAACAAGTTATTTATTCAGTGGACCTTTACTATAATAGACGTAAATAGGCCGTATAATCAATAACTGTTTTAACACTCAACCTGCACTAGACTTGCAAACGATATCGTTCATTTCGTTTAGGCCTATGAGGGCATTTATAGTTGTAATGTGTGTAGGGCTGAAATTCTGTAAGTTGTAAATGTAATATAAGCGTAGTTAGCGATAGGTTGGTAAGTATTTTATGATAACATAAAATACTTACCAGATTTTTTTCTTGAAGTCGGTTTTAGTGGTATGAGCGTAGGGAAAGGTTTGAGCGTTAAATTTCGGAATTCGTCCTTGCCTGGGTGTAACTGAGGGCGCCCCAGTCCATTGTATGGTACCCATAACACGAATGTTGCTAAGTTATTAGAATTATACGATGAGTAGGTGTTGTCTAGCGATTTATTTATTTTCATAGATATTTCATTTATATATTTCGTTCTTGTCAAGCCAAATCTATGATAGTGTGGTTGGCACAGTTTTATGAGAACCATACACATGTTTCAAAGGTCGAGTCCCTATAAGCCATGAATAACTTATCGTGTAAATGTACAATATGTCACATTGTCTCTATGTTATTAGATTTACCGCATGTAGGTAAGTAAATAAATAAATAAAATAATATCGCCAGACTAAGCAAAGCTTGTACTATAGGTACCATACAATGGATCCCAGTTACACCCAGACCAGGGAAAATTTCGAATACCTAGGCCATTTCCGAAATTTGCTGCTGGCGGGAATCAAACCCGCGTCCACCAGGTTCAGTGATTCAAGCGGCCTACCCTCAAACCACTTGACCAATCCGTCGTCCGTTACATTTTAGAACTAAATCTTTGTATAGCGTCTTATTTAGAACACTTTATCTATCTACTTGAACACAGGTTTATCCCCCTATTAATTGACGGATATAACATTGATAACGGATTGGTAGCGGCATTGTAGATTGCAAAAGTTTTTAGATGTTTTTTGAGGGTTTCGTACCCAAAGGGTAAAACGGGACCCTATTACTAAGAATACGCTGTCCGTCCGTCTGACTGTCTGTCCGTCCGTCTGTCACCAGGCTGTATCTCATGAACCGTGATAGTTAGACAGTTGAAAATTTTACAGATGATGTATTTCTGTTGCCGCTATAACAGAAAAAAAGTAAAAACAGAATAATAAATATTATTTAAGGGGGCTCCTATATAACAATCGTGATTTTTTGCCATTTTTAGGGTTCCGTACCCAAAGGGTAAAACGGGAACCCTATTACTAAGACTTCGCTGTCCGTCCGTCCGTCTGTCACCAGGCTGTATCTCATGAACCGTGATAGTTAGAGAGTTGAAATTTTCACAGATGATGTATTTCTGTTGCCACTATAACAAAAAATACCAAAATACAGAATAACATTGTGGCGCACCCTATATCTCGCCACGAAACACAACTACCGCCAGTCGCTACTAGATAGCGCGACTGTAGACACATCGCAATTCTACGCGTTCAAGAAAATATCCGCCATGCAAAGTACTATGAAAATCCTAGATCGCGGTACTGGTGGTGTGTTCGACGATCTGAACTATATATATACAAATTCCCCGACAACATCACCGGGGGCGTACCGGACCCCGCCAGGCATACCACCCGCCTGGCAGGAAGATCTTCCCTTTTCCGCCAATACATAAATATTTAAGGGGGCTCCCAAACAACAAACGTGTTTTTTTGCCGTTTTTAAAGATAATAGTACGGAACCCTTCGTGCGCGAGTCCGACTCGCACTTGGCCGGTTTTATAGGTACGATATGATAGAATGGTACGAATGGTACAATCCGGCGGAATCCTTCGTGCGTGAGTCGGACTCGCACTTGGCCGGTTTTTTAAAGTTTTTAAACTAGGGCGTTAGTAAAGGTACCTACTAAGTTCTACGACATGAATAGAGTGTTTAATTAATTATTTTGCTGGTAGTCATATCTTGGGACGTTTAGAAATATCTACAATGTCTATAAGTAACGATATTTTTATTTATAAAAGTAGCTACTTACATGCTTATATGCAGTGGCGGATTTACAGATTTGTCGCCAGTAGGCTATTCAAATTCCGCCGCCCCTACGACCTCTACAATTCAATACCCATTTACCAGTTTATGTCAATTAAAGTGCAACTTTATGTACTATCGTTCTAATGAGGTAGGTACACCATTTATGTAATTTTTGGGCCCAAATTTGCCACCCCTAAAATCGGCCGCCCTAGGCTCCAGCGTACTCAGCCTGCTGGTAAATCCGCCACTGCTTATATGCCTACGATAGATAAATTACCTAGAACGCTATTTCACAAACAACACAAATACATAAGCACCAAGAAACCATCTTAACGCGATATCCAGACAGAAATACTTATCTATTAAGATGAAATGGATCCAGAACAACAACACTTAGCATTTATCACAAAAGTTTTCAGTTTATTAGAAATGCGAAAGTTAGTGAAATAATCTCTATGAGCTACTTACCACTTAGCGAAATGAAAACCGCCGCACGCAATACAATCCTCGAGACCAACTTTGTTTCGGCTGACGCCATCTGACTGAACTGGAAACTTTCTGGTTTTATTACAAAAGTTAATTCATATTTTGAATTGAGATGAATATAACTTTTTTTAAACACTGACGATATTGATATTCTATCTGTTATTCAACTTTTTTAAATAATCGTACGCGGTAGAGTCATGTGTAGTAGCGTCGACGGCGGTGTAGAGGCGGCGTCTACGCGCCGACTCTCTATTCGATATTCGTAGCGGTATGCTGCGGGTGCCTCGTCGTCGTAGGCCTACACGAATTGTAAAGGTTCGTTCACATTGTATATCATGAACGCGGATTTTTTATGTACTAAACATGTAGATTTATTTATTTACTTTCAAATTTTAATCCTAATGTATGTAGCTTCATAAAAGTGTAGTCTTAACTCTAAATGAAATAATATCTGTTGATTCAATAAAAATGACTCTGCGCAACCAACAATAACAGCTTTTTACAATATTCGGTTGTTCAAAGCATAACCATTTTTTAGATTTTTACATATGTTTCATTAGGTACTGTATTTGTATTTTATTGATCTATAATAGTCCCACGCCGTAAAGTATAATGGATCAACACTCTAGGTACTTATGAGGTATGACAGAAATAGAGTAGGTGAAGGAAAGTGTCAGGGCTTCTTTATTTGGCCCACAAATGTCAAATTGCGGTAACAACCTACATTCTTACGATGTAACAACATCGCAGAATAGGTAGCACTAAGTACGCGTACTTAGCTTATTTAATAGCTGTTTTCTGTGACTATAAATATTTTAATGATATATTTTTTTGGTTTACCAATCCTTCCCATATGTACCTACTATAGGTTATCTACTGTAGGGGGACCTTATAAGGCAGGTGCCTTATAAAATATGGGGAAGAATAAATGTCTGTCTTATAATATTACCTTAATAATTAAATCTCACCTTTGTGTACATGTTTTTTTTCTTAATATTGGTGTAATCAGTATACGTACAACCTAAACCGTTGCAAAGATAAATAATGGTCATGTCGTGACTAGCCTTTCAACTAAGTTTATTCATGCCGCGAATCAATTTACCTTTAATAAAAGTCTTTTCATGTGTCAACGTTTAGGTTCACATAGCAGAATACTGATTTCTGCGATTTAAATGTCGAACAGAATGATTGTGCACCATGCTTTTGTTCGGCAGACGATATTAATTACTGACTCGTTAGAAAACCTGACTCAGTTCTTTTACTAAACACCTGAAATAAAAATACCAAGTACCAAACAAACATGAACATGAATTAGTGTTCTGAGTGTCGAACTTAATATCCTCTAATTATCCTTCATAAGTAGTAATTGGCAGAAACTGATACTTATCATAACATATATCAACAAAAAGATTATCGTTATTGACTCTATATTGTAGTTGTTTCGTCTATCGTATCGTGTCGTGTATTAGTAGGTACTTATGCCATTTTATACCTTTATCTTCTAGGTGAAGACACAAGTAGGAACTCTATTATTTAGCAGTATTAGTGGAGAGTTTAGTAAAGTATATTTATTCTGAAGGTTCGGGTGTTTGTTAATACTCTACAATTAGAGACGAGATAAAGAACGATATAAGTGCTGATTGCTTGTGGCCCGAACAAACGTGTTACCTTTAATTTATAATGTCGGTGGTTAATTTGAATGGGTTTAACGTAAGACTGTATTGTTTTACAAAATATTATCTAAAAAACTACTGGGTGAGGCATGGTTATTGAGAGAGTTTTGATTTAATAAAGAAATAAATAACGAATTTATTTAGCAATTATTAACTAATAATAAGTCGATTTTGATTCCTTTGGTAGGGACCTATAGGTGGTAGTTACTTTATCTGAACGGAAACAATGAAAAGTTAAGTAAGTAGGTTGATTGCTATAAAATAAACGCTTCAGAGACTGCGAATTTTAACTTCTTTTACAAAGTTTTTATCTTATAAACTGTCAACATTTAACTTGGTTTGTAATGAAAAACGTATTATTTTGTTGGAAAAATTTAGTCTAGATAAACCTAAGTAATTATCAACATGGATAAGCAGTTTTACGATGGGGTTAACATCGCAATATTTAAAGTTATAAGTGAATATTGAAAAAAATATTACTATTACAGGGAATATAATAATACATCATCACGCCTGTATTCCCCGAAGGGGTAGGCAGAGGTGCACTGTAGTGCACCCACACTTCGCCGATTTATTTTGGTCCCAATGTAATAGGGGGCGAACCTATTGCCATTATACCGGCACATTCCCCCTCAATACGAGGGAGATTTGGGCCATAGTCCACCACGCTGGCCCAGTGCGGGTTGGTGAACTTCACACGCCTTTCTACAGACGTGCAGGTTTCCTCAAGATGTTTTCCTTCACCGTTCAGCAAGTGGTAATCATTGTTGAAAATTACATTCGCACATGACAATTATCTCAGAGGTGCGGGCCTGGGATTTGAACTTTCACCCCTTACGTTCCAGGCGCGCGTTCTTGCCCGCAAGGCTAGGAAATATAGACACATAAATAAAATAGGCATAAAATTTTAAGGCTTTAAACGTAATTTCTACCCAAAGTTTTCGTGACCATACTATTAACACCCTGTATTACGATATAAATAATTAAAAAAATGTTCCTGCCGTACAATTCAATTACAATACCAAAACCTCGTTACTTAGTATAGGTATGTGCCACTTTGCCACAAATACCTACGTGCCTGGCGCGTCTATATCCTCAGGTGTGGGGCATCTCGAACGGCTTTGTCGGTGGATGTAGGTCATCGGTGCAGGCTGCATTGCGACGCCGGCTCATCATAACGAACTATGCTGAATTTTTTATACCCACAACCCGTTCGGCTCGCCCCGAGCCGCATGCCTACCTCGTACCTACTGAACGCTACACATTTTCATGTTCCATAATAAACTTGCCAATTTTAAAATTCAGGGAAATATACTGAGAGGAATAAAGATAAGAAGTATCAACTTCAGTAGCCGCGTAGCAAGTAACAAAGACCAAATACTGAGAAAACTAACTATAATTATTGTAGTTTCTTTACCTACCTACTAGTTCAATCACTTTGACACGCCCATACAAATAAGGTTTATATCGAAAGTGACACATGAAAGACTTCAATAAAATATGTGTTTTTCACAATAATTCTTAAGTGATCGAAAGAATCCCTATCCGTGGGTGTAAGTTTGAACAAATAGTGTCATTTATCGCGCACCCTTCTTGCTGTGTTGACGCCTCGCGCCGACTGTCGACATCTCACGCCGTCAAATAGAGATGAAACGCCCACTCGCCGACCCCAAGAATAAATCTTTCTAAAAAGTTTCACCCTACAGATTTACTTGCGTTATCCCAGAATTTCATGTAGAAAATGTGTTTAAGTTAGATAACGCTAATGATACATACTCCTGTCTCCTATTGAGTAGAAACAAGTGACTCTATGTAGGTATGCGTTTAAGGAAATAGGTTTGTAAATTGGCATACACATGTCCGATTGTTGACTTTGCATCGAGCGAATGCGATGCACCGTGAGATGGCTCTGGGAATAATGATTAGTTATTGATTGCTACACACATATGGATTAAGTAGCATTGTTAGCACAGCTGGTACCAAAACAAAATGCGAGATATGTAAATTTTGTTTCATTCACTCGAATGCATTATGTAAGAGAGAGAGTGACTCGGTGTAATATATTCCGTGACATAGGTTTTGTCTTGGCGCGCGTGCTAGCCATGTTAAGATACCTATATGTCGTGAGATAGAGATGAAATCCTGTCTGTCCACTATCTATCCAGACAGTTCACGAAAAATAAAAACAGGGATTGCGTAATAAATCTGATTAGCTATAATTGAAAACTAGACCTCTAGCTCGAGGTATTCTTTGAAAATTTAGCGATCAAAATATCTAGTAATATAAAAGTATTTACGTAAAGATTTAGATAATTTTACTTTTGGAAATATTGCTAATCTATTGTGAACGCGGGCTTTGTGCAATAAATGACGTGGATTTAACAGTGATGCGTCAAGTGGGATGCGATTTGCGCTAATCTGCGAGCTACGTGCGTGCGGTGCGCAAATTGGGACGGCCGTGAACTTACGCCGGTCACCGTGGCCCGCTTGGACCAGTGGCCCACTTAACGCCCCCTGTTACCAAGCGACAGAACTATATATAAACGACGTGGTGAAGAAAATGTGACCAATTTAGTACACGTTGTGCTTTAGAAGGTTTGTAATCTAGGTTAAATGTAAGTTAATTGATACCAGGAGCTTGAAACGGCTATTTTGTGGTAGGTATTTCATGTTCGGACCGGCAATGTGTAAGTTAAAAACCGCAATCTCGTTTAATTTAGTGTATAGCTACCTGAGTTATATTGTGTATTAATTTCGTTGAATGTCGTACTTAAGTTGAACGATCACTCCATTAAATGATTTCCTTTGAGCACTACTGGTCAACAGGAACAATTCCTTGAGAAAGGGTTTAATAGACAGATTTACTAGCTACACCAATTGGAGTTGTTTACCATTCGACTCGTACCTAACTACTTTAAGTGCTAGCAATGATTTGGAAGGCAATAATGTATAGCAGAAACAAGACAAACAATAATTTTATTAAGGATACCTATTATTGTTAGCTGTTGAAAAACTCGCACACGACGGGTTCCGTACCATTATTTATAAAAACGGCAAAAAAAATCACGTTTGTTGTCTGGGAGCGCCCTTAAATATTTATTTTATTCTATTATTTGTTGTTATAGCGGCAACAGAAATACATCATCTGTGAGAATTTCAACTCTCTAACTATCACGGTTCATGAGATACAGCCTGGTGACAGACGGACGGACGGACGGACAGCGAAGTCTCAGTAATAGGGTTCCCGTTTTACCCTTTGGGTACGGAACCCCAATAAACGCAGAGTCCATTACCAACACCGAATATTGACGCATGGCATAATATGAAATGATCAAGAACTAATTGCAATTTGCCCATATGCATTCCGCTCCAATTGCATTCCCCGCCTCTACCTGATATGGTAGAGGTACCTATAGACGGGTATCGATTTTACTACACTTTTCATGGCATACCTACACGTAGCTGGTATGGTTTCTGATATCGCAATATTTACACGTTCCACTCTGTAGGTACATTATATTCTTATACGTTAACCAAGAACACTCTCACATATTCGATCTCGAATACGATTGTAATTTATAATTATTATTATATTTTATTTCGTAAGAGAAGTCAGTAGATGAATTATGTAGAGACCTAATTTCCTGAACTACATTGCTCTAAATACTACTTCAACGAAGCTCATGTTGCGCTATTATTTAGAATCTTAAAGCTTTAAAGCAATCTTATTTATTAGGGCTAAGTTTATCGGTTGTTGTTGAAAAATCCATGTTCAACAAACTACAATTTATTCGAGTTCCTCGCGAGCAAAGTGATAGTTTCTTGTAAAAGTTTTATGACACTTGCGCGATAAACAAAAGTTTATTTCACACCCGCTGGTGTCGGTGAATTCTGGTCGAACCCCACGAGATTTGTCTCGTTTGTTTATTTAAAATTCTTCAGTTCGGTAAAGTATTTTTTAATAAATATTGTTTTCGTATAGAAACTCCAAAAGGCTATCAAATTCTGACTAGTAGCCATGTTTTGCGAAGTTGCTGTATTTATTATTGAGCGTAGCCATTGAAGGCAAGGAAACAGAATTAGAGACAGCAGCTAAAGTTGTTAATAACGTATGTAGCAGTGGCATTTCGAAGTAGTCTATATAATTATAAGTAACTTGTAGTAAATGTTAACTTAACAATGAGATCTCAAGACTATGTTTCTGATTCTGAATAATAAAACCTAACCTAAATCTAAGTTCGGCGTTGTGTTTAAATCAATTTCGAAAACGAATTAAGAAGTGATAGGAATAGTAATACATAACTACACTAGGTTCGAGTGTATGAGATAGTGTGGGGTACGAAAGATTAATATATTATTCGTATCTAAATCGCCAATACTGCGCTAAGTATAGGATAGGCGGGTTGCGCGAGATGTATCCTGAAAGTCTGAACAAAGACTATCCCACGTGTATAAGCGAGGCATGTTGACGAGGGACCTTCAATGTCGACCGCAAATCGTGGCTACACTCGCCAGTAGGTATGAAGTTAATTTATGTTGTTTATATTGTGTCGCCTTTTACGCAACCGCCAGCATATAAATCACGAAGACATATTAAAACCAATAATGTGTTGTTTATCCCCAAAGACGATGAGATTTAGGGCTAGGATTATGCTCATTATTATTTAAATCATTATTTAAATATGTTGGCTTGGCACCATATTAAACTAAATGTGCTACCGTCCTTCTCACAGCCGTAATGCCTGAGCGAGACAGCAATACTTTTAGGCCTGTCAAATTTAGTTTTGTCGTAGTTTGATGCCAAAAGAAATAGCACCATTATGCCTTAATTACTTGCAAAATTTGACTGCAAACGCCAGATTTTGGAAGGAATATTAGTAGGTACATAAAAAAAAAACAACCAACTTAGCTTAGATCTCTAAATGCTACTGCCTAGGTTTCGCTTTGTCACTGTCAAATAATTTATCTTATCTCTGCTAGCAGCAGTTACGCCAAGACAGAAAGCTTAACTGCCTCTATCAATACTTTATCCCAACTGTAAGGGTTTGCAGTGGCCATTTATAGGTTCAGGGTTATAAAGGCTACATGAATAATTATACCTGTGTTTATTTATAATAAAATACATAGATCTTTACGCAAATCTTTATAGATCGTATAGAATATATATCCTCTTCCTTCTGTTAACGTAATTTTTTACAGTCCTTAATTACCTACAAATTTTTTAATGTAACTTGAGCCTTTGAAAAGTAAATATAATCGGACTAAATGAACTCTGAAAAACATACCGCAACAACTATTTTACCAGAATGCACTCATAGATTTTCGGAATATTTCGCTTACGTTCCAATTTCATGTGAAATCGGAACGCAAGCAAAATATTGCGATTATATATCGTAGTGTAGATGCAATTTATGCCAAGACTTAGCTCACAAACAATGCATAAATGGCAAGCAGTGAGCGACAACGTCACAAAGGACTGGCATCCGTCTCAGCGCGGTAAGTGCAGGACGCCGCCGCTACGGGCGGAGGTCCGTCCGGGGACGCTCTCGGCCTTGCCGCTGACGAGTGGGTTGAGGCCATGGATAATGTGTCTCACGTTGGATTTACTAAGGTATTCTTCGAATGCATTTTATGTGTCCGAAGCTCTAGTAATACAAGAAACCGTAAAGTTTTTATAAAATGTTTTTATACGTATTTTTTAGTGTAGAGCTTATTATACCTTCTTGAACACGGCTTTCCTAATTGGCTAACGCTCTGTATTTAGAAAAGTGTACTTGCACACCACATTTTAATTAGCTTAAATACAACATAAATAGGATAATCGAATAGGATGAAGTGCGAAATGTTAACCGAGCAGTATACCTATCTAACTATTTTTACCGCCAATACACTTATGTAGACGATATATTCTCTCATCTGATTTCCGTATAAAGTAGGGTATTTATTTTCAATCACTTAAATGGGTATTGAAGCCTCCCGCCATTAAAGGCGCTACAGATTGCATCATTTGCAATAATGTGTTTTGTGGCTTAGGACACGAGAACCATATTTACGATATATTGCCACGATCTATCAAAGCAAGTTTAATCTATATAAGAAACAAAAACTCTAATTCTAGTGAATATCAGGTATCAACACCATTGTTTATAGATGATAAATATAAGCGAAACTCTAATTAATTTCCACATCGCTTTGCTTCTAGGTAATGTTTCTATGGTTACTAAGCTAGTTGTATATAAAACATAGAATTTATCTGAAAGTAAATCTACTTATAAAGCGCTCTATCGGGATGGCTGTCGTTATAGTTGGGGATTGGTTGGCAAACGGCGCGCGTTATCGCGGTAATCCTTCTGTCGGCCCGGGATCACAGTGTCCGCCGATACTCCCTGATACACGGTGACATTCCAAATTCAACTGGAACTAATGTCGACGTGCTGAAAGTTTATCCGTCTGTCACCACATTTATATTTCTGGGGTCCTACCATGAGCGCTTAATAAATAATCTTATTCTTAGCGAGCTTGTAGCTATCATCGCTTTTTAACATCTTAAATTCTTACCATGAGCACCCCCGTTTGCTATCATATAGTGCTGGAAAGACCGAACCACATTTTTGACATTGTCCGTGGTAAGATATGTATTAAAACACCAATCAAGACGCCCCGCGTTAATCAACCGTCAGTTACATGGTGCAAAAAAGTTTAAACGTTAAAGTAAGTTAATTCTCGAATAACCAACATTATCTCTAATTTGACGTATGTCGAAACAAAATGTTTTGTTTCAACCAATTTTGTCGTTTTGTTTCGACGTGTGTCGAAATAAAGATAAAGTCGAAATACGAGAATTGCCCCTTGCATGACCGAGTAGACATAAGTTTTATCTCTTTTAACTGTCAGATTTGTCGAGAAAATGACGTCTCTTCTAGCTTTTTGTATGGCTCAGTGTGACCTCATTTTCTCTATGAATCTGACAGATGAAAGAGATCAAACTGATGTCTACACGGTCATGCTAAGCGTATAGGAGTAGAAAGAATGCTGCAGTCATTAGCTACGTAGACTACTAGGATATTAATAATGTATTTGAAGTAAGATTGGCGATTTAAAAAACATAAATTAAAAATAATATTAGCCCACTTGCCGGATCTTCTCAGTTGAGGTCGCGTTTCGGTGACAATTTGTAAGTGCCCCCATAGGCCTATACGAAATAAGTGATTTGGCTTTGACTTAGATAATAAGTTGTTGGTATGGTCTTTGAGCGATATGCATAATCGCAACTCTAATGCTTCGATTAATTTTAAATGGTTCAGCATATCTCTCGCATCTCTATCAAAATGATGATATCTTCATTTACAGCCATTAAGTTTATTCACAACAATGAAGTAATTAAACTAGTTAGTCGCTATTGTGTGGCGCGTGGCAGTAGCTTAGTCCGATGATAAATTGCCTACTAATGACTATGTTAGTGGAGACGAAACGAACCAAAGATAATATAGGACAATAGCCCAGCCATCATTTATCAAATGAGGACTTCTGATAGTTCTTTTGGATAATACTCAGAATGTCAGAACTTGTCTTAATGACATGCTCAAGTGAAGAATTAAGATTCTTTGCATAATGGTAATAACGCACAATATCAAATTCAGTAGGTACATACAAACTTTTAAATTCCAATAGAATTGTCATCACAATTTTTAATAATAATAAATTAAAAACTAATTAGAACAGGAATAATTTGTAGAAATAACATGTAACTTGATGCAACGTATTCAATAGCAATTAAACTTTTAATTGCAGTCGTAACTACGGAACTCGCCTCGCAACCTGTCTATTTCCTAAATGTTTCTACTAAACGGTATGCGGAGGCGAAGTTATACTGAAATAGTTTCAGATTCTCCAATATCTGATCTAACTAATATTCCTGCGAGCTGCAACCGACACTTCTGTAGGTAAATGATTCCATTTCAAAGGAGGTTGAAGATACAAGAACTTGTTATAATGTATGAATATTAGACTATGTTGCGTGGCTTATTTATTATATCCCATATTCACATTTATTTACTTTTGTACTCCAGTATTGATGTAGGTATTATAGTGGGTATATAAAACTATTTCAAGAATTCGAACCTACATGATAGGAGAAATTTCACGAACGTGCAATAACTGGCCAGAAATATTACTCTAAACATTATTTTCTGTAACATCTACGTCTATTTACTCATGTTTAGAAAAATTATTCACTTCGCGAAGCAAGAAACTCATTCTGTGGAATATATGTGGGTATAATATATGTGGGTATAATCCATGGGCAAAGTAACCTACGCAATCTTACGGCATACCTACGAGCACAACTACGTCATGAAAACCTACATACACTCTAGTTGGTGTCCACTTATTATTTATTAGGGGTTTTTCAATAGCGATCTAACCTATTTCGACATATTTGGTAAGCGTCCTTGATGTCAGGTAAAATTAATTCGCAGCACCTTTTAACGGTAGAGTCACCGGAGCCCGCGATCCTCGAGGGACGAGAGATATTTATACGCCACATTGCCTATTCAAAAAGGTCGCGTCGCAACGAAATAAATTGAGAAGACCGAGTAGAATAAATATCGCTGAAGAGAAACATAAATAAACGAGTGTTCCGACACTCGTCAGAATTGTTACGCTCGCTCGTTACGTATCGACTGTCAGCGGACAGGAATTGCTTAACATTTATCTTGTCTCCAAATTATTGATTGAAGTATCTCAAGCGTTGCAAGCTCCTAGAAGCAATCAGCATACTAATAAAACTACATCGATCATAAGTCTAATGAGAGTAGTGTATGTGGCAAGTTTGGCAACTTTTCGTTTGTAAAACATCACATTGAAGCCTCTCTCATAAGTTAGACCCGTGTTGCTACGTTACACAAATCGCATAAATATAGCGGAAACGACCACAAAAAATCGGAAGCACATTCTTGTGGAGATATTAGACAATGTCCTATGTAAATAGAGTTTCTATCTCAAGACATTCTAATTTCCGAATAGCTTCCGCACAGTTGAATTCAATTTGGAATTTATTGGTTGAGAAGTATATTGTTTCTAGAATAGAATATAGTTCTCAATTCTCTGTCCACACCTGGTTTATATTATTAGAGTTTAAGACACATATTCATACATTACTACGGATAGAGCTATTTATTTTTGTCAGCTAAAAAGTCAACGCAAAGGGTGTCCGGAGGCCGTATTATGAAATGTTGTATGTACTTGGGAAAGGTTCTGGCAATTCAGTTCACTGCCTAAAACCTTTTTACTTAAAACTTTATTTTTCAGGTTAAAAAAGGTTAAAGCTGAATAATGGTTAATGGTTTTTTTCTATGTTTACAATTTGAGTTTGACTTATTCGAAAATATAATTGTGTATAGTATACAAAATCATAATGCTGAACACAAAAATCTCCAGACGGTTCATTTCACGGTCTAGGTCCGCCTGAAATAATAGCTTATAATAATACCTTATGCTGTCTTTTTCTTAGAAATGGAAATAAGTACATGCTTTCATACACATTGTTTCCAGTTTTGTTAACACGGCATAGAGAGCAGGTCACATGTTTAAATATTACATATTACTGCATGTCGGCTCTCGGAAAGCGACACAGGGACCACAGCCGGCGCAATGCGGTCACCACACACGTACACTGCAGGACTACCATGAGTTTCTACGTCCACATAAGAGTCACTGACTAGAATCTACGCAAAATATTATATAGCAATAAGTTTCTTCTCAGGAGACCGGTATCGGTCATATGCCACAATTAAGCACAATAGATGCAATTTTTAGTTAATTAACAAGACTTAGGCGGACTTCTATAAGGTAATTATAATTTACAATGTACTATACATATTTTACGTTAACGTTTTCGACTAGCGAGCATAAAACACATGTAAAACCCAGGATAGAGCTACCGAACTTCACTAATAACGTAGCGACCCCTCGTGTTGTAGCCGTTTTGCCGCCCGCTACTCATTCATTATCTCGACGCGGAGGCCAGTTAATAAATCTCTGAAATGTTTCAACTACTATGTTATGCAGGATTATGCGAGCACCTCGTGGAGGCCTTTAAATTAAGCGTCTTCGGTCCCTCCGTCGTTGTGTGGTTTATGTGTTACGGAGCCAAAACTTAATAAGGAAGGACGTCGTATAAATAGATGCCACCGAAATACTAAACTTGTTTCATTCTGGACAAGACTTAAATTGAGAGATTTTAGTCGCTCTCATCAAGTTAAGATTTCCTTACGTTTTAACCGAACGGTGGACATAATCGGAAAGCATAAGTCTAACTTGTTTTGTGAGTGGAAGTGTTTAAGCGATCCCGTGGCGCCCCACTCTAAGGCTTGGAGGGCATACCGCTGGGTTTTAGTGGGTAGCCTCGTCACTCTGACCAGGAGTCCCACATACCCGTCCAAGTTCCTCGGGGCTTGGGCGGTATGCGTAAATGCATTTCCCAGAGCAAAAAAAAGGATTGTAGCATGTGGAAAATAGTAGGTAGACTCTGGATACCCCCTTGGGATACAAATGTGATTACATATATGTACGAATGTATGTATGTTTTGTAATACTGGACTGATTGAGTATAATTCTATTCAGCAGAAGCTGTATTCTGAAGCGGCGCGGGCGGTGAAAACTAATTATTTGTACCCAAGTGGTTTTTATTCGCCTAAATGAGAAAACCATGTTTTAGCTTTGATTGTTCAATGGTTATGTTTTTAATATTAGAATGATATAGCCAACCAACAAAATTGTACCTAATAAGAAATTCTAAATGAATATATTGAAATCTAATCTAGGTGCATTGAGAAAATTGTTTGCCATCATAGTAATGTAGGTACAACACCTATTCCTGGCATCTACGGAGTGCATTCTCATATTTCACATCACAGTCACCGTATGTACCTACACCTGGTACAGTGCCGTCACTTATTCAGTCGGCTTTTTGCGGAATTGCACCTGCACAGCTTCTCTCGCATTGCACCACGAATAATCGGAATACCTGAATGATAACAGAAGAAGTGAATTTGAAGAAGCGTGCAGGGTTAGTGAAGTTAATTGTTATACTGGAAGTTTTTATATTGTGTATGTTAGAGTCATATAATCATTCATTTTTGGAGAACTTTTTAAATTAAATACAATCAAAATTACGAACCAATTAGTTATTAGCTCGAACTGTAATAATTAACTCAAGTAAAATATATGTACGTTTATATATAATAGGTACGTTTTAATTTTGTAAATGAGTTAAATATCTAATTGACCTCATTAATATTCGCTCTAGATAACCACCAACCCTTCAAAAACAGAGCGGAATAGACGAAGGGAATATCATAATAATATTCTTAACCGGCTATTATTTCTTACGCCCCGCCGAAAACAATCTCATAATAAATAAAGGAGTCCAAAACAATTTGCTGAAATTGCGTAAACGTATTTTGCGATAACTTCAACAGGGTTACAACGAGTTTTCTTTTAAAAAATTGCGAATCTTTCGTGAAGACATGATTTGAACATTGTAGGACTTGGTGCAAAAGATAAACGTATTTACTTACTATCACTAGACTAGTGTAGCATCCCGATGGCACGCAAAATATTAAAAAAGTGAAGCACATGGCAGCCGTTAAGTGATATTTTGGCTAATTTGAATTATATTTACTACACGAAAGCAAAAAATTTTCCCTATCGGTCAGTCTTGGCTTTGTTTATCTATTATTTATAGTTAGTACGATACATAGATACAAATCCCTGTGCCTACATGATTTCTAGGGAGATCTATTTCAGCCTTTTGGCTTGTAGCTCAAAATCGGGTTTGTCACCTAACTGTCATTGGAAGGCAGACAGTACCTACATAAAGCACATTAACATGGCTTCATTAAGCAAATCGATGTGAATATTAATGAACACAAGACGTATATTATATTATAATGAAGTTAATAGTGTGGAAGGGAATTTCCTTAATAACATTTGGAGCACAATGGCGGGGGGTGTATAGCGCAGTGCGAGCGCTGCGTGTCGCTGAATACTCACCTTTGTTTATCCGGAAATGCTTCGCGGAAGCCATGCTCATCAATTATGTTATAGCCCCTTTGTTCCTGGCGGCGTATAACGTTTGCGATAGTAAATAGTATTATTTGTATGCTTCTTATACTTACAAGTATTTTGATATATCATACTCTTTGCACATAATCACTATTGGTAATAAAACAGGCAAGGGCCCGATTTTCGTTTGATAGACATCATCTCTATTCGAGATAAGAATGTCGAAAAAATACGACCAATTTGACGTTTTGTTTGACCATTCGTGAGAATAATTATAAACTTATTATTTTTGTATGTGAAATTATCAGATCATTGTAGTATTCATATTTTAAAGTTTCATAATATATAATAATTATTATATTATAATAATTATTATTAATAATAATTATAGTAAATACCTAATTAATTTACTCTTTTGTCATTGCTATTATTTTCCGTTAATAAATTGGTAGCCATGAATAACTTGCATAGTTTGCCTCTATTGTTCCAGCAGCGGTGTCGATTGATCCAATCAACAATGTTATAGAGACTGCTCTCGAAGCTCGGCTATTCGCTGCAAACATTCCACAGCGTATTTTATTTCTTTTAATTTACAACCGAGATAAAATGTCGACCGGAACTTTTATGGCAGGCTAACGAATACCGTCTGCTGTAGGATTTTATTCATAGCTCCGAGGGCTGTTTGGGTACAAATATGGATAAAATAACGACCTTTGTCTCTCACATTCTCATATTATTTATTAGCTGCGAAATTGCATGATTGCCTTAAACTAATTGATGTATTAATTCATATTACTGTATTTCATACTCAATTACGTTTCTCCTAATATTAAGGGCTTGTATTACGGATAAGTTTTCTATAGTTATTGAAAATAATATGTTCAGGACTCAACCTAAATAATTAAAAGTATATGTTCGTGTAGCAGATTATTATTACCTACTGCTGGTTGTCCGTGATTACTCTTCTACTTTTGCGATGAAAAAACAACGTCTAACAAGAGTGGGATCAGTTTGCACCAGCCGCTGCCGGTTGAGAGCAATCAAATGAAAGCTTAATGAGGTCGAAGATTCCCCCGATTTGTCTTTGTTAGGGGCTCGGCGCTCGAATGCACTCTGAATTTTTGATAGAGACTGTAATTAGTCGAGAAAAGTATTCCGTATAATTTTGATAATGAATAATCGTCGAAGCAAATGCAATCCATTGCTGTTCTTCTCACGTTTCAATTTCATTTTTGGGCACCAGTTACGTGATAAATTTATCGATTGTGCCTTTAAAGGCATAAAAATGCAACGTTGATGGTTGGATGGTTGGATGTTGATGGTATGACAACAACTCATGCGGCTGAAATCGATGAAATACGTTTACAGTTAATTGCCACATTGATCGTACAAAAGAAACTAGAACTTACCATGCTATGATGTGAACATGATATTCGATCTTAAATAATAATAAAGGTATCGTTTTAGTATATAGTTCATCAGCTTTGAATTCTTTGTAGTAACAAGATGTATGGAGTTTTACAAATATAAAGTTATCCTACTTTGCCTTTGCTTTAGTTTAGCGTAGTAAGTGTGACATGCTCGTTTTCGCTAGGCGTTGGAAATCTCTTGAGAAACACAGTTTTGCGCATTCAAATACAGAATACATTCCTATGAGCTCGTAGCATCACATTTTGAATATTTAGACCCAACATTGGCACGGGTACTTTAATTTTTAGTGTTCCACACGTAAAAAGGAACCCGTATAATCCTATACGGGTTCCTTTTTCCTTTTTACACTTTGTTTATTAAATAATCAGTAAACTGTCTTTGACGAGTTTCGTACTAGTTGGTCATCTTAGGAGGAAAAAAATGGGTGGAAATAGATCGTAGCTTTGGAGTGGGACACGAAAATAGATTATATTTATTTATAAAGTGCCAAGGCTTCGGGTGAAATGGCTGTGGTATGCGGACGGACCGACGGACATGACGAAACCATGAGGGTTCCGGTTTTGTCATTTGCTTCCGTAACCCCATAAAGGTACCGTTTTCGGTACATTACATACTTAATAACGGAACTTTAACTAAAAATCTTTACTTCTATCTACTTTTTAACCGACTTCCAAAAAGGAGGAGGTTACTCAATTCGACCGTATATTTTTACATCCACAATATCTAATTATTTTACGTACGAAAACTATACCTATTTGATTTCCAGCCCCACGTATGGCAGGATTAATGACTTACCTAAACCTCCATAATAGAGTTGTTCAGTTGTTTGTTGTAGGAAATTACGAAGCTCATGAACTGCTCTAGTTGTAGAACCTCTCCTCTTAGTGTAGAACATTAATCATTGCTCCCACCGGCTCCCGCCACCGCCGTTGATACACCTACACTCTTTGTTATTTGTTTTATGTTCCACAAAACTATTCCAGACTAATTGCAAGCGCGAGCTAATTAATAACCTATAGAGCTGATCATAGTTTCGTTGTTTGGTCCATAGGAACAGCTACATGTTTTTAAGCTAGAGGGCGAGCCTAATTCTAATTTTATCCACATATTCATGATGAACGAAGCACTAAAACGTAAGTCTATGAATTCACTTTTAAATTATAAGTGAAATGTATGAGATTTTTTTTGGACAAAACAATTGAAAGTGAAGAAGGGTGAAGATCGCCATTCAGTTGACGTGAAAAGTAAGGTTCATACTTCATTACTTTGTAACTATCGCTTGATTTTCGTTCAATAAATGATTGTAACAATGTTGAAATGCTACAGCTAGTAAGTACCTACACACTTAAAAATTTAAGTGCTTATTTCCTCTAGGTATTCAATAAAATGCGTCCACGTTTCGTCTAAGTAAGCTCTGCTCGCGCAGCTTTGCACTCTGAAAATCGTTGCAAAACTTAATCAGTTTACTAGGGTTTGGTTTGTAAATATATTTTTTATAAACCTTACGACGAATAAGAAGAGAATTACGACGAATAAGTATTAAAAACTATCAAGAGGTACATACCTCTTGATAGTTTTTAATACTCCAATATATGGTTTCAAATATCTCTATCTACCTGTTTTCAATTTTAGAATAATAAACAGATTCTAGAACATAGACTAATTCAAATAATGATCACTTTGATGCTAGATTACCAGGTTTTTACCAAGTCAGTGTCTATATTTTCCCAGGAATCCCAGGAATGCTATTGTAAGTTGTGTTCGCGTAAAGAATTGTTAGAGCGGTTTATTTCTAGAATTGAAATATTACGTGCGGCGGGAACACAGGTGTTCTACAACCGGTGCTTTATTTCTTTTTGCACGTCGACACCCAACTCATTTTAAAGTAAGCATATAGCTACTTTAGTAGGCTACCTAAAAAACAGTGGTACTTAAAAAAAGTGGGCAGGATCAAACCTCGGCTCGCACCTCTTCTGGGTTTCATGTGCGAATCTAATTTTCATCCGAGATTAGCACTTGCTAACGGTGAAGGAAAAACATCGTAAGGAAACCTGCACGTCTGAGGGCACTTGACTAGTTCTCGATAGATGTGTGAAGTCTGCCAACCCGCACCGGACCAGCGTCGTGGACTAAGGCCTGAATCCCCTTCGCATTGAAGGGAGGCCCGTGCCCAGCAGTGGGAAAAATATACCTACTTTAATAGCATATTAATTGGATATAATCATAATGTAAAATTTAAACATTTGGTTAATTGAAATTATGAATTCAGTAATGTTACTTCAAAAACTGTAGTAAAATACAGGTATTGCTACTTAGTTGTAACTGAATAGTAAACAAAAATCTATAGCGTATCGTATAGCGTTCAAGTATTGTATAATATTATAATCTTGAGAAAGACAATCTAGACAAAAAATATATAAATCAAGACTTAACTGGCTCGCCTATTCCATGATAGAAGATACAGTTCCGGTTTAATTCTCTGAGTGGATTTAGAGTTTCTGTGTTAAGCCAAGCACACCAACACTAAATACATAGCGATTGGGTTTCTGTGGTAAAATCCGCTCGTCAGTGTAATTTTGTTGAGGGATAAAGCTTACAATAAACTTCATTTTGGTATAGACTAAAATTTTGACCCCCGGCGTTAGACGCGCCAGTCGGCGGGGGGCTCCAAGGTAAGGTACCCGTATGAAGTCGGGTCAAGTGATTAATTATTCAAGGAGCAGTGTTCCGTAATTATTGATGATAATGATGAACTACATTTTGGCACCTCCCGTTCCAACCCCAGCGCAGTTGGCGCAACTACAAGATAAATAGATGCTTTAGGGTTGGATTTCATCCAAATGGCCAAGTGTTTACGAGTGTAATATCTAACTACTAACATATTTTGGCCGGTACGATAGCCGTTTGGTGATCTGAATATGAATGAGCAGCTATTGAAATATCATCACTTATAATTTTCACGGTCCACGGTCACCATACATTTAGCTTCTTTATTTACGACTCACTTATGCTGTTATGCGCTAAACTAATAATTCAATAGATAAATACTCGTAAATGAATATCGTCAGACAACACATACTCATCGTATGATCCCAAACCAAGCAAAGCTTGTACTATGGGTACCATACAACGGACTGGGGGCAATCCCAATAACACCCAAACAAATTCCAAAGATACTATTTCCGAAATTTGCCGCGGGCGGGAATCAAACCGACAACCAACGGGTACAGTGCACCGAACTATCTACGCTCAGACTACTTGACCAATCCGTAGTGCAATGCATAGTGAGACAAGCTTCCGTACATCCACATCCCGAGGAAAATGTCCCAAATGAAATAATTGGAGGGCTGACTTTCTCTCCGGCCTGCTAATGTCATGATGATGAGAAATCCGCCTAGTAAAAGTTAACAAAATAAAGCACTGTCCTATATTTTCATTTGGTTAGCGGCAACCCAAACATTCGCGAGAGTGTTTATACAAGAATATTGGTATCGCCAAACACAGTCGACTCGCTTGACGGAAGTGGTTTAATTTAATTTAATTCCTTCGCGACGTTGGCAGGCGGCGGCTGCGGTGCTTGATTGATGTGTTAAGATGACTTTCGGCTCACACGTTCACTTATTAAATTTTCCCGCCAGATTCCTCTTACCTAATACATTGGAGAGGACTTTGACTTGATAAATTATTACGTTTGCCTTCGTTGGCACATGTGGATTGCTTTTACGATTGATATTTGAAGATTTCACCTATGGTTGTTATTATTTTGTCCCTTCTCTAAGGTAAAACCAAAGGGTACGTATTTGTAGCACTATTGGTTACTTATTACGGATTCAGGCACTATTTCTAATCTGAATAACAAGAAAGTAAAATGCTAACAGAAATCTATTACAAATTGGTTTTTGGAACGTAGTTCCTTATCGCGCGTTGCGAAAGGGGGCTAGACGGAAAAAATTAAGACTGTAACGCAATTTTGTGACGACACTTTTACATATGTGTGTGTGATTTTTATTGTATACATTTATGTATACAAATTCGATTTCGATTGCGATTACGATTCCGATTTCGATGTGTGTGTTTTTATTTCAAAAGGAACTTCGTTCCATCCGGGTGTCCCTTGACACCTCTCAAGTTTTTATTATGTATGAGTGTGATTTAGGAGAAAAATCTAGCGGAATTACTTTAGCAGCAATCTGCTAGATTCATATTAGTTTTATAATTGTAAATGGCTTTGTAGGTTTATAGACTATATATCCTTATTGACAAAATATCTATTTAAAATGTTTTGAGAAACCTAGCGCACCTAACCTTATTATTTTTATTTTTGTATTAAACTATTCAAAACTTTAAACTATACAAAACTATCATGAATAATTAGCAATGGCTTAGTGCTAACGTTGACAGACAGAATACAATACAACTAAGCAGCAAACTGGAGCGTTTGAACACTAAAGTGCACGTGTCGCTGCGGACCGAGAGCCCCGGCAGCCGACAACGAGCCGCCATATTGGTGTTTAGGCGTTAGCTGAAGATGTTGGCCAGAGTTATGGCGAAACTCCAACTGCAATACAGCATTAGCGGTGTGTGGGGACGCAATTTGTGGTACGTGTTTAGTGCTTATTATGACTTACGTATCTACACGTAGTTACCTACTGCCTAGTACGGTGGTAGTATGGCATATATGGTACATTAGTTATGCTTTACTATATTAGCTATACTATACGACTCTACTTCATTTATGACGTGTCGTTATTTAAATGAACACTACACTCGACATTGCCAAAAACCTAAAAATTTCATCTTATTTCATAATTACATTTCATTTCGTGCAAATATAGAAATCATAGATGAAAAGAGACTCATCTTCAAAATGCCAAAAAATCTGATGATTTTTAGAAATTCTGTTTGAGATATGAATCGATGGGATCGAGTTTATGGATGGAGCGCATATGTAGACGCGAGGGCACGCTGCGTTGTATAATAATTAAAAATAATTGTGGAATGTTACACGTTTTTATTATCATCAAGAGTTTGAGTACATAATAAAGGGAGATTAGGTTGGCATTTATATTAGGTCTAACAGTACGTTTATTTTATTAAACGTACTGTTAGGCCAAATATCAATAATTAACAGAAAGTAAACATATAGGAAAATAAACATCGTTTTAAGTTAATGTATAAGGAAGTAAGCAACAGGATAAAGATTCCGTTCACCAAAATATTTACTGAGCAAGAATACCTTTTGAATGAGAAACGTAGCGTACAAACACCTCGCGTCCCCGAGGATGAGGCACCGGTGATTTTCCTATAAAAAGTGTTGCGAATTAATTTAACCTGACGGTGAGGACTACGGAATACGTTAACTCATAATGGGATATCCGGGTCGGGACGAAATAATAGTTAAATATGCATAATGATAATTTATTTGTAGCGTCGCCCGACCGAATACATACGTAATTGTATGTAGGTATCTACATATATTTTGGTAAGAAAAATAGTCGACGCGATAAATAAATTATACCTATTTCATATATCCTAGTGACATAGAATTAGAAACAGAAACTAGAGTCTCATCAATACGTAGTTCAAAATCGACCATAGACTAGAAATTATTTTTATTGCTAGGTACTGTATGTAGTGGTGCGTTAGCATTTACTTGTTACAATTAAATACTCTTTTGTATGTTTACATTTTCTGAAACTTCTACACGCCAGCATATTAACGTAGTTGCTATATAAACAGCTTTTCGTATAGCTTTAGAATGAAGGAGTATGTATTTATATCATTCAACGGGTAGCAGACGATTCGAAACGTGGAAGATAGTTAAACTTAGTCAATTTTCTATCTAATTAATTTAATTCTACCTAGATACAGTACCTTTTCCTCGCCATCAGGGCTACAATTTATATATGTGATATTCAAAAATTTTTGCCCAGGCGGTCTTTAATATGTAAATGTGAAAGCACATCGTATCTCGCCTTTGTATGCATCCCGTTAGTGCCGCAAACTTATACTCTAAATGAATGTTGCTTTGAAAACCTCGAGTTAAGCGCAATCACTTTATTCTCCGAGTAAAAATACGTTTTTAGTTTTAATATATCTTAATGAAGGTATCATAACCACTATATGTAATAACATACTAAAATACGGATTTAATTCTTGGAGGTGGTATTTCCAAGCCATAATGCAATAAGTACTTAGGACTATTCATATACATTATAATCTTTTTTTTTTTTTTTTACAAGGGGAAATCCATCATGGATGCCAGTCTGCCACGGGGGCGGCAGGCTGGCGATGTGAGACTCCTACTCACTAAAACCCCTTGGTGTCCAGCACTCCGCTGGTTGTTAGGTCGCGGGAACGCGGTAGCATACTTCCGCAACCTAACGGCGGCTATCCGCTTTTTCGGAACCATTCGTTTGCGGGTAGCCCCCACCCGCGCACTTCTCCGGGGAAAACGATTTCTACGTACCTTCTTGAGGGCCAGCTTGTCTGCGCAGGTGACAGGTAACCCCCGTTCCTGTCACCTGCAGGCCCTCCCTACGGCGGCATTAGGTCGGCAGCTGCGCGCCGCCTCCGCCCGGTTCTCCTGCGACGATTTGCCGCGGCAAGCGGATCGGTCTCCCGTGCCCGTTCTGCTGCCTCCTTCGCTTGCATCACCTGCTCGCAGAACAAGGACATGGCCCCCCATGACCTCTCGCTGCCAATTATTGTTTTCACAACGGCCGGCAGCGAGAGGTTCCTCCCTATAGTAGCAATATACATTATAACCTAACCTAACCTAACCATCCTCCTTACACTACCTCTCTTGCAGTTTTTTTTAAATGTTACTTACTGTTTTTGACAGTTAAGATTAAAATGTTATGTTTTTTTTTTATAATTAAAAACTTGGGCCCATGCCGAAGCGTAGGTACCCAAAACGCTGACTGCATTTCCTCGATGAATGGCTAACAGTTACTGTTAACTCAATACAAAACCTGCCAGAAATTTACAGTTTCTATTGAATTAACAATACTATAAGAGGTGGTGGTAATAATCTTAAAAGTCTTAGCTTTAAATTTTGTGTCCTATTTTTAGTAGAAGCTATGAGTGGAAAATTTTTGTTAAAGGCAATCTTTAGATGATGTTGAGAACACGCCAGTTGGCTATTAAGTCACCATTAAGTCTCGATAAACGTAAAAAGTTTCGGCAGACGATTCCCATCGTCAGCAGTTTCAGCTTGGATTTTATGTTGTTAGACAAAAATATTTTGTTTACTTTCGACATAAGAAATAGGGTCTCAAACGTACCTAATCTTACAATATTGTCTAGAAATAATGAACACTGTACGCTAAAAATTATTAGGATGATCGAAAGAGTGATATGAAACTGTATGAACGAGCATGCCTTGAATTTTATAGCCTTGTTTTACTACACTAGGATTGCAGGATTATATAAATACTTACTATTGATTTATTCATACAATCGGTATGTATTGTTATAACTTTGTAAACAATTTCACATTATTATTGTGTTTATATTATTTTGAGTTCGGAAAGTGAAAGTGGGAATATCAACGAATAACTTTCAGTCTTTATTGTTGAGGAAGTCGTCTACGGCTCTACTTTTCTATTCCTGTTACTGTTTATTACAGGATTTGAATTAATAGTATGTTATACCTATATTACCTATAGCCTTAATTAAATGTAACTGACATTCGAATTATTCCTTCATCAGAAATTCGTGAGAGCTAAGTGGTCCCATGTTTTGTTTCTGAAGTTACAAAGTTATTGTTAACGACTACCGTTCAGTTTAGTTTCAGGATTAAATAGAAAGTTCGCCATGAACTAACAAGGCAGTACTTAGAAGTCAATTTACTTCGTAACCCAGAACTGATACGGACAGCTATGAAAATAACATGCCAATTGCTATCGGAATTTCAAGACTATAACAATCTTAATTACCTACTTTATATCTGCGTTGATCGTGAAATATAATTTGATACTAAGATTTTTTGAACTGCAATGACTACAGATGAAACTTGAAAATATTATGAATCTTGATCAATGAATAAAATATTCCAATGTCCATTTCGATAGATTATCCACACTTAGAAGTGAAGCTTTTACATATGTTACAAATATTTAAAGCTACTATCTACTCCGCTTTAATTAAGGTTAACCTTAAAGCTAGTTTCAACAAACGTTGTACCCACCTAGTAATGGTAACACAAGGCGCACTGGCGGCTGGCCAAATGCCGGCACCCACAATCTGTGATGTAAGAAGCCGCCGAAACTCGCAGCTAATTGCCGACTCAGCGACCCAACACCCCGACTTAAATTGGACCGATTCATCATAAGTCAGAATTAAGTAGGGCTCTTAATCTTCTTAAAAACTTAAACAAGTGGGGATTACAGTAACAAATTATTGCAAATTCTCTTTGTTGAAAACAAAAAATTGGGCTAACTTCATATGAAATCTATGGATCTAAGGATAGTGCTTCTGGTATTATAAAGAGTACATTGATAGTTATCGCAGTACCTAACGTCAAACCCATATTGTGATTCAATATTTTTCTTCGGTAATATGTATAGTACAGGACCTAAGTAATAAAAGACTATGATACTGAAATTGTCGCGTGGACAAACCATGCAAGAGGAATGTACTTATAATAAAATTTATAGGTGAGGTGACGGAACGTGACAAAACCTATCTACTTAAGTTTATGTATTTATCTTAACAAAGCAACAAAACCTTGTACCCATTTGCAATGCCGGGACAACCGCCGTGTTGCAAACTTTAATTGGATCATGGACAAAAGTTGTTAGCGAAATAACGTACTTCACTTTGTAACTATCTACTACATAGAAACTACTCTAATGTGAATTATAGTTTAAGTGATGCTATGTTTTATGAATCTGTAATTTGAAAGACGAAAGTGTCACAGATCAATGCAGTTAGTAATAAACTTTCAAAACGTATGAGTTCAAGAAAGTTAATAGCAAAATAGCGCAACTTGTACAGCATAACGATCTGTCGACAGAGAGGCAGTGAATTCAGACAAAGAATTATAGCATAAAGTTTTAACTGAACTTTCTCTCTGATTACACGGTTCATTTGATGCCACGTTTAATACCCGCTGTAAGTTCTCAAATATTTCATAACTCACAATTATTACTGGAAAATATTTAAAGTTTAGTAGAAACGACGCAAAATCTTATTACGACCGAGAAATAAATGCGATTAAATTTTTAGACAAATATACTTATATTCTGGTGCTTTTCGTTTCGTCACCAAACTGCGAATTAATTAAATTTGACAGCACTAAATACTGCTGTTTCGCTCATTCATTACTGCCATAAGAAGGATGGTAATACACAGTGTAGTTGTAGTCGAGTTTGATGTCAACATAAGTATGATAGAGCAGCAAAAATCTGCTCTATGCTTGTTTTCCAAAAGGTTATTTTTTTTTTTCGAATGGACTACGCTGTTGGCCGTGAGGTGGCCTTTACAGCTTTACCGGAGGAGTGGCGAGCGCAGAGTGCACTCCAACCAAGGCCTTAAGGGCGGAAAAGGGTGGCAACTAGCTCAAGGGCGCCACAGAGGGCACGACCTCGGCTTGGGCAGTTACCGTGAGGGGAGAGGTAGTGACTGTGCTCCTAGGTGCAAAGATGCACCCACGAGCGGAAGAGAGGGTTCCTTGACCTCGCCGGCGAGATCGGTGTCTGTTTAAGGCTGGTGTAGGTGTGTTGGTGGCCCTCTCGACGCCCGGGTCGAGGAGGGCGGTGATCGTGTCGGGAGGATCAATCAACACGTGCCGCGGACGGCGGCGACGAGTTGACGATGTGTGTGCGGGGTCTGGCTCGTAATTGCCGGCGGCGACAATTAGAGGACTTAAATGCGACGCGCCTTTTTTAAAATAGCGTTCGGACGCTATTTTGAAGTGTTTTCGAATTTAGAAGAGGCCAAGGTCGGAATGAAGATCTACGTTCCGTATGTACCACGGGGCACCTACGGAGAAACCGGGACTGCACTACTTGCAGGCGGTTGATGTGTGTGTTCGCCGCGTGAGCGAAAACCACACTGGCATATGACATAATGGGGAGGATGCAAGTTTTGTAAAGTGTCACCTTATTTCTAAGGGACATATTACTCCGCTTGCAGATCAAATAGTGAAAGCGACCGACCACAAAAGCTGCTTGGTTGCTCACCATTCTAATGTGGGGACCGAAAGTAAGGGACTTGTCAAGAGTGACACCTAGATATTTGACGCGGTTTGCCCAGGGGGTGCTTTGGTCGAACAGAGAGATGGTCCCCAGACTGAACCAGGGAGCTCGGGGACGCACTGGGGTGCCCGTGGTAAAGAACACAGCGGCGGTCTTTTCCGGGTTCACCTCAATGCGCCATTTCCGAAACCATTCGCCCAAAGAATTTACTGCGCGTTGGAGGGTACGGGTGATAACGCCCCTATTTCTATTCGAGAAATAGAGAGCGGTATCATCCGCGTATAGGGCGAGCTGAACTCTGTCCGAACGAGGGATGTCGTTCGTGAACAGGCTATAGAGAAGTGGGGAGAGAACGGAGCCCTGAGGGACTCCTGCCCTAATGGGATGAGGGGCCGAGAGCGCCCCTTCAACGCGGTAGCGAAAGGTGCGGTTCGACAGAAAGTCTCGCAGGATGAGCACGAGACTGTCCGGCACACCCAAGAGGTACAGCTTGTACCCAAAAGGTGAAACGGGAACCCTATTACTGAGACTTCGCTGTCCGTCCGTCCGTCTGTCACCAGGCTGTATCTCATGAACCGTGATAGTTAGACAGTTGAAATTTTCACAGATTATGTATTCCTTTTGCCGCTATAACAACAAATACTTAAAAACAGAATAAAATAAATATTTAAGGGGGCTCCCATACAACAAACGTGATTGTGTTGCTCGTTTTATAGATAATTTTACGGAACCCTTCGTGCGGGAGTCAGACTCGCACTTGGCCGGTTTTTAAAGTACTTGTCGATATGACTCTGGTTTCTGATTCTAATTCTATGTCACTAGGATATATGAAACAGGTACGTACGTCTGTAGTTGAGGCAAATTGCGATATGCAATCCTGCGGTTTAATTTCGTGTGCGCCGCGGGCCATAAGCGGTAGTTAAATGCGAATATTTGTGTTTCGATTAGGGTTGCTACCTACCTATAAAAAGGTTAATGTTTATTCTGCTCTATATGTCCGCTCATATAATATTTGTACATCTTGTAATGGAAATATTAACTTTGAAATATCTCTTACTGTATAGATACGATTGCTATAGGTACTCTGACAGCAAAAAATACAGTATAATTGTTTTGATTGGTGCAACTGTCTCAAATGCATTTTTATTATTCTCATATGTAATATGATTGTGTACTAAGTGGTAAGGTAATGGGTAACCCTAGCTCCAATGTTGGAATTATAATAGAAACGTCGCACATGCCTAAACTATTGCGTTGTTTAATGGTTTAGGTTCGAAATGGAATGCCGTAGGTGTAGATGACAGTTGGATACCTTTTGTTTAGGTGTTATAATATGTATTATACAGGATAATATATAGTATTGTCGTTAACATGAGTTGATACTTTCTAGTAAGACTTATCATAGCATGGTTGGTAGATAAGTACTTTTATTAACGTGGTATTATTTAATACTTTTCTTTTCCCATCCTGAATCTGTCTCGTGATGTACCGAACAATGGAGCCTGTGGAGTGACAGGTGTCACCGCAAGAAACCGCAATGCTCAGATAAGAGAAACCCGATATTGGAATCGTTAAAATATTGTCTCATTTCACATTTTAGCCAGTTTATATTTTTGGGTTTAAGTAATTTAAGACAATCCGATTATTCATTATTGGGTCACCAAAATCATAGAGCCCTTTATTAGGAATGCTGGTTTTTGCTGCACATTTTTATTTAGGTAGGTACGATTTGTTGTCCGTTAGTCAAAAACATTTCAACAAAAAAAAAACAATGGAAATTATATCAAGTTGTCTCTTCACAATCCCTGGGGCCCGTTTTTCGAACGATCGACATCATCACTATTCGAGATATGTCGAAAAATAACAAAACCGGCCAAGTGTTGTTGTATTGGAGCCCCCTTAAATGTTTATTTTATTCTGTTTTTTAGTATTTGTTGTTATAGCGGCAACAGAAATACATCATCTGTGAAAATTTAAACTCTCTAACTATCACCGTTCATGAGATACAGCCTGGTGACAGACGGACGGACGAACGGACGGACGGATGGACGGACGGACAGCAAAGTCTTAGTAATAGGGTTCCCGTTTTACCCTTTGGGTACGGAACCCTAAAAAGAACAATCAATTCGACGTTTTGTTTCGACATATCTCGAATGGAGATGATATCGATCATGCGAAAATCGGGCCCCTGTATGTAACCAACCAATCACGTTGACGGTAGGTCGAGCACGTTTCCCACTCGACCATGAAACGGATACAGGTTTGTTGGTGGGTACAAAACATCCCGCTGCCGCCGGACAGCCGCGTGGACGTGTAGCCACATTAGGGTTGAGTCGAGTACATAATTTACGGTTTCAGGCGGTTGTGTACAATGGTGTATCCGGCGCTCAAATATATATATATGAATCATTGTACACTCGTTACGTCGTCTTCGTATAACGTTGTCATAGATAGAGAAATATTTTTAATGAAATCTAAAGAACAAGGCCGAATGACTTGAAGGGTCCAAAATAGTTTTTTTTTTTTGTAACATCAATTGTAGAAAAATATCGCCTGCAAAACCATTGGAGAAGATGATGAGGGTACTCTGTAAATGGGTACTTACGTCTCCACTACCATCGCGAGTTTATTTTGCTTTGATTGCATAGATGTGGCTAGGCAGAGGCAAACGAAATGAGCAAGAAATAATTGCAATTTGCATGAATGCGCATGCGATGTGCTCCACTCCAATTAGACTCGCATTTTCCATACGGACGATATCTATGATTTTTGTATTACAATTATGGTAGCTTAAGCTGCTGGGGCTGCCCAACCATCTGTTATTAAGATATAAGAATTGGCTATCTGTGCACTTGCACGAGAACCGAAAATAAATAGCATGACGTCAGATCAAAGTTGATCTTGAACTTCTTTTTATATAATATTATTTTTACATTATTTTATCACATTGTGCCTCTTGTATTTGTATATAGATATGGCTTTTTTGGCTGAAATAAAGAAATTAATATTATTATTATTAAAAATCAAAGTAACAATATTTGTTGCAAATGTTGCAATAAGTCATAGTATCTCATTACGTTTTAGCATTTGAAAGATACTTATGTACCTGTTGGATTAATTTTGCACCTAAATTTGATGTTAACTTTTATATAATAAAAGGCGTATCAGATACAAATTTAATTCACGATCCTATAAAGCGTACCATTGTATCAATATCATACAAAGTGTTAGCAACCATTGTTACTCGTTTTGTTCTTTTAAAAGGCTTCGCATCTTTTATTGTTAGACATTTTTGTCGGTTTTCCCTTTGAACCGGGCTGGGGAGAGCACGCGCCGTCAAAGGAAACTAATTTTAAACTCCATGATTAAAACGATGTTCATTTTGTTTGACGGCACTTCGGGTTTGATGTGTCGCCAAATTGTAATTTTAAGTGGAACCCTTCGGAATCAGGATAAATATATTTGACACTTTTGGGAAAGAGCGAAGCTTTAAGCCCCGTGCACACGGGCGTCAAGACTCGCACGCACGTCAAACATTTTGTAAATAACAAAACGAACTGTACTTACACATAGAAAAAGCAAATTCTTCAATGAAGTGTCATTGTTAGCGCGATAGAATTTTCACGCGTGGAGACGTGGCTTTTACCAGAGAAATTCAATCATTATGTATACTAACACAGAGTTCGTTTAAGTATTGGCAAAAATATTTGCCACACGCGTGTATTTATACATCACTAAACTACACTAATTTAGTTAGGTGCCAAAAGAATCAGTTCCAATGTCTCTACGTATTTACATTCAAGCCTTGAAACTTTTATAGTACTTCAGTCTATTATCAATCTACTGTATTAATAACTAAATGTATTTGTATAGGAATTATCCTATACGTACAGTGTGATTCGATAAATTATAAAATTATGATAAAAAAATTACTTCAGCTTAGATCTCACGGGGTTCGCAGTACGGAAATAAATATTTTGTGTTGATTCTCAGGGGAACACCCAGTTTTTACGGGAATGTTGGGCATGAAAGAAATTTGCAAACATTCATGTTAAGTACTCGTAACTGTAAAAATTATTATTATAAACAAGATCGTAGCATGATATTTTGCAGAAGCTTTCGGAAGCTTTTAAGAAGTGGGACTTCGGAGACTTCTTAGAGGGACTCCACAGAGACATAATGAAATTCGATAACGTAAATTCGACAGTTTTATTATGTAATTATGTGTATTTAACATCAGTGCATGTTACTCTTAGTAACTATACGTTTGCAATATGCTTAACTACTCTACTGAATTCGCTTTCTCTCTAATTTTTTTTTTAAACTACATCGAGCAAGACACTGGTACGTAGTCTCACAAACTTGGTAACAGTCGTTACCTCGTAGTTACATCCGTAACCCGCGCAAGTAAATCCTTGACACTTGCTGGTGGTAATGTTTCGTGTTAAATGGCTCAGAAATATCCCAGGACAAGTTGACACGTGTAATATGTCTGCCGGTATCTCACTTTATTATCTACACTTGTATTGTTTGAGGCGTCTTAGCGTATTAACGGGGAACAATGGGATTCTATAGACTACGGGTTTGGCAACGAAATATGTGCTGTCGAGGTGATTAGCATTATGCTGTAAGCGTCCGTAGATAGATAAGAAAATGTATGAGGTGACTATACCCAAACAAATTGGATATTAGCGGTTCGTTCGTCTGAGACTATACCTACCTTATTAGGTCTACCAAACTCTTTCTACAAGAAAATCAGAAATGTAGTTAACTTTTATTAGTAGGAAAATAGAATGCCGGGGATTTTTTTTTTTCGTTGCCACTGCTCCGTGTGTTTCGTGGCTTTATAGGGAATAATGGACCTATAAGCCCCCGTTGCGCTTTCATCGAGGGATGTGCGAGACAAAGCGCGGATTAATGCCGTTGGTGAACGTCGTTATACTAAGTACCTCCGGTGAGCAAACGATTTTATGATTAAGGCTTTCGTATTGCCTACTCTCACCCCTAATTTTGTAAATGTGTTTGGGCCACTTAAAATACATTTTTTTTTGTAAATGGCTTCATATTTCTATATAACAAAAAAATATTTTTTGAGTGATTTATTTATTTCATCAGCTTAATAAAAGCAAAATAATTAAAAAGTAGATATACTCGTACATATTACGGCATCTCATGTAAAGAGATTTCAATCCTTAAATAAATATGAAATATTACACCTTGTAATTACGATGTCCATAATTAAGTTAAAATGTAAAGTGGAATCAACTATAGCAATAGTCATGGCCTGCGACTTGGCACGTTACCCGGTAGCCCCGGTTATAACAATGCGGTACCAACTCGTTCCCTCGCTTCGCTGAGCGCATTCTTTCCGTTCACACCAAGCTCCTCGTGCTCAATGTTGCTATATAAAGTATATATCTGCCCTGATACTTTAAACGCTACTTATATATCACATCCATTGCTGCATAACTCTCTTTCTAATTTAGTGTTGAAAATGGGTACCTTTTCAGTTCCGAAACTACGGATACTGGCTTGTTCTTATACATTATGCTAAATCGTCTAAAGAAAGATACCAAGAACTATAAAAATACTAGCGTTTTAAAATTCCAACACAATTTATAGGTAGAAATGATTTTTCAATCGCATTCTCCGATTGAAAGGGGTGTACTTGGGGGAGGCTGGGGTGTTACCTCAGCGTTCGCCGGTAAAACCCCGTTGCAGGTTGTGGCAGATGCAGACAGATTTGAATCCTCTTGTCTATGTGCTAATGGAAAGGCCCCTATAGGATGTGTTCTATTGTAGCTAAGTCATGTTAGTGTCTCTATATTTTTTATTATGACGCGCAGGTACTATTCCATGATCATAGCATCAGTGCCTTCGTGTCTTCAATTTGGTAAAACTGAATAAAGGACAACTGAGAAGCGTTAGTTATCAAATTAATTATTACTATAATATATCTACTGATAATACCAATAACATGTATATCTTTGGTGCATCTACAGAATTAGGTCTGTGTAGATTTCCAAAACCTAATCAGTTAAGAAGAAAATAGATGACTCATCTACAGTTACTTTCTACCGGAATATTAGCTGGACTATTGTAGTAGTGGTGGTAATATTTATAGGAATTATTTTTCAATCGTTCTTGCCAGCGGCGATGGGGTGTTCGGGGCACACCGGGCTGTTTGCTCGCAGTCTGCTGCAATAAACCAGACAGATTTTAAGCCCTCTGGCTGTCTGTCTATGTGTACCAATGCGAAATTAATAGTCGGATGCCCGCTATGGCAGTTGTACCTAGCCTGGGCCCCAAGTCTACTAACATTATAGTCGTGAAGTTGTTATGACTCCATTTTTTAAGGCATGAAAACAACATCTTTTTTCAATAGTAGCTAGAATATGAGCAGTGTCTACACATTAGTTATTCTCATTTTGATGCAATGTAACTTGTCATATTCCAGTTAGCATTGATACAAGATGTATTGAGTCATAGCAACTCCACGACGATAGTGTTAGCAGACTTGGGGCCCTGGAATCTTGGTTCTAGTATTCTCCAAAATGTATAATGATGCATCTATTGAAAGGAGACTCGTGGAGGAGGTGTCAATGGTGAGATTCAACCAATGTGTTCCCATAAAAGATATAACGCATTGAGTGCTATTGTCCAATAAAATCTGTAGCGTCTACGTACTAAGAACGAGATATATTTTTTTTCTTGTAACATACACACATTTTTTTTCCACTTTCGTCTGGATTATTTAATAATATACAGTACATGAAGATTTTTTGTTTCTTTCTGGGTGGCGTACACGTTCGCAAATAAAATATTCATCCAGCCACACGGTTATCACGATGAACTCTTGAATTTTCTGTTTTATTTGTGGTTTGTAGGTATTGCATGACCAATTTAGTACGCGTCATGGTTTCCCGTTCGGTATATTGAGAGTTTGAAAGCATATCTAACCAAATATGTACCCGAGTAGCGTAGCAAATGGTGTTCGCCGGTATTTTTTTCATGTATATACCTATATACTAAATATAATGATTGAATCATGCTACATTGTTCTTAATAAAGATATCTTCCAGAGACACGGAAGATACTAAAAAGTTAGTGACATTTTATTTTAGAGCTTGATGGACTATATGGCTATTAGTCCACCATATCATAGTCTCGCAAGTCACAATGCTGCCGCCGTCAACACGCCATCTATACGTATGATCCCAAGCCACGCAACGAACACATTATCCGAACTAAACACCGTTTGCAGTTCTAAACTGCACCCGCTTAGCCGGTCTAACTGCTTGTGGAACTTAGAGTTTTGCTTGTGTCAGACTAATTAGAGTTCATCCACTGCGATATCTGAGTTTAAATTGATTCTTAGTTCAGTTGTAACGTTGAGTGTAGTGTAGTGTAGTGTAGTATTTATGGGTGTGTACTACCTAGCAAATGTTAAACTTATAACTATGTCATGGTAATTCAAGTTACCTTGGAAGTAGACAGATTGTAAAGATGGTTGGTTATGCATATTTTTGTTAATATATTATCAATGTTAGACAGTTTTAAGAAAATCGCATGAATAATTTCCGCTCCAACGTGTCAATCCTATCTTCTTATATCTTACTTCTTATAAATGTGAAAGTTTGTGAGGATGGATGGATGTTTGTTACTCTTTCACGCAAAAACTACTGAACGGATGTTGGATGCAACTTTACAGTATTTTTGTTTATACATCAGAATAACATATAGGCTATAATTTATAACGATAACGAAATTGAATGTTCATAGTCAAGTCGCGGGTAGAAGCCAGTATTCTATAAAGGGAAAACTGGACACTACAATGGCTGCATACGGATTACGGAGGCATCGCATTTAAAATCGATTACAAGTTCAAAAAATCCAAAATCATATTGTATTACTACTCAGAACATGGACAAAGAAAACAATTTGCACGCAAACGACTCCACAACAGCGGTGCACGAAATCTGTATTTTTCTATAACTAGGTATATACTGTAAAAGTTCTTCTGCGAGAAATAATTTCGCTGCTGCCCACAATAGCATTGTGTTTCGTGGGAAAGCGAAAAGGACATAATAAAACTCGCTTCATGCATAACACACACACTCTGTTGCTACATTGTAATAGCATACGGAAACCCAAATCAAATAGAAAAAGTTAATGCTCTGTTGGCTCTCAATATTTATGTTTACCTCGTACTCACGTACCTATATATTATAATCTCCTTTATCTTTATATGCATGTACTAGGATCTAGAATAATAATTCGGTCGCAATCCGTTGCTAAAGGGTAAGCATAAATAAAACTAACTCTGTTTTGATACTGATTAATATTACGTTACCATGTCGTTACCTTAATATTAGAGCCTTGATTTACTTGAGTAATACAACAAATGAGCATTCCAGTGACTCAAGAATAATTACTCTCATAACGACGCTTTTTAGGGTTCCGTACCCAAAGTGTAAAACGGGAACCCTATTACTGAGACTTCGCTGTCCGTCCGTCCGGCAGTCCATCCGTCCGTCCGTCCGTCCGTCCGTCTGTCACCAGGCTGTATCTCATGAACCGTAACCGTAATATTTTTGTTATTAGTTGCTGTTGTTGTTAGTTGCTATTTTTACACAGATGATGTATTTCTGTTGCTCCTGTAACAACAAATACTAAAAAACAGAATAAAATAAATATTTAAGGGGGCTCCCATACAACAAACGTATTTTTTTTGCTGTTTTTATAGATAATGGGACGGTACCCTTCGTGCGCGAGTCCGACTCGCACTTGGCCGGTTTTTATCAAACATTCTTGTTAATAGATGAAAAATACTTTGACCGATTCATTGAACAATTTAAGAATCCTTTTGACGTGTGGACAAGTTTTATGCATAAAAATATCAGTTAGCCTTTTCATTATTAAATTTGGCATACCAATATTGCCTCGTCCAGGTCACATAGTAAATTACACATACAATTAAATGTACCCGCAACGCAGTTAATTACACGCCACGAAACACGTTACGAAATCAAATCTGAAGAGATTGCGATAATGTTATTAATTACCTATCTCGTGTCCGCTTGACAAATCTACGTAAGCATGTTATTGTATAAGTGCCTCATCCGCCGCCTCGCCTCGAGGCAGAGACGCGACGCTCGCCTTTTTATTGCTTCACTTCACTCGGCAGTCTTCAACTTTTTCTGTAATTGCCAATTATTTCAGCTTGGTAGAATTCCTTGAAGATATTTATCTCGTTCGGTATAAAACGACGGCTTTAGAGAGATACATTATTTGGTATGTTTTAACTTATATTTGACGCTTTTATTTCCGTTTTACTAAGTGTTTTACATACACGCGTCCATGGCCAAGTGGTTTTACGGGCTATCCTAATGACCGAGAGGTAACGGGCTCGATTCCCAACCTGGCCATTAAACTATTCGCGTGGGCCTATCACAAGCATTTAACTTATTTCTAGTATGAGATAGTAATGTGATAAAGGAAAAAAATATCGAGTACCTACTACTTATAATTTGGATATATCTTCGTTAATTAAAAATGTAGTTAATGCATTTGGACTACTCTTAGTTTAAAAATATTTAATCAAAATAGCTAGCTAGCATATTCTATAGCTATTCGTAAACGATTTAACTCTAGTGAATACAGACGGCACCCTTCATGTAAAATAATTTGTGAAGGCGCGTAGACGCTATATTTGATTTCCGACGCCTCCCCCTTCAATCGTCGAGTTAGCGGGTCTCTATAAACAGATTGTGTCTGATGTGTAAGATGTTCCCCACTCTACCCTGAGGCGGTATATGCTTTCGATTACCTTTATTTTCTTTAAAGCAAGTAGGTACCGCTAAGCCTACCGGTAATTACTTGCTGTAATAAAATAATTACTATAGGTTACATACCTACACTTAGTGTTTTTGTAATAAAACAGATCAAAAAGTCAAAATTCTTACATTTTGTCATGTCAGACAGCTCCATCTTATTAAGCCTACATTAAATTTCTTTGGTCGGAGTCCTTTTTGTGCTTTTAATTACCTACAATCGTGAGTTTGTTTAATTATTGTTGTCTTTTAGGCAAGAAACACAAACCCCTTCTCTAAAAAAGCTATATTTAAATATACATGATATGTACAAAGTACCTTAATTTGCATTTTACAGTACAAAACGTAAATAGATCATAACTATCTATACTTTATCAATAATATTTTTTTACTAAAATGAAGTAATGCTTTTTCCTAACATTCGGATCCTTAGTGTTACCTATCTACATCTATTTTGTAAATTATTTCCGCAAAATCACGTATCGTAGGAAAAAGGACATAGAGGTCAAAGGAAGAGAGGCCTTTGTTCAGATGGGATGTCTATTTCAAATTAATTAACCATTTTGTTTACGTTTGATTACGTTTACGTTTATTGCGGTTAGGTGTAACGTTGCGAGCGGATGTTTGGGCTGTGGGTATACCTGAATTGAATCCTATACATAAATTAAGTGATTTAATCTAAAATACGCATATAGAATTTAATAAGTGTGTATACGAGATAGTCATGTTGAGACATCAATCACGCGACCGCTGAGCTCTCTCAGCTCGGAGGCGCGCCGCTCGAGCTCGGCAACTCTCAAGATATTAGATTAAATTTAACCACTCCCCGACAAGCGACTGACGGTGTGTCAGCCGCACTCTGTTACTGTATTAACCACGATTCAGTTTTGTTCTGAATATTAGCAAAATACTTACCAACTTATCAGTTATTAAGGTAAATGGCTTCTGTATAGACATGTTAATTAACATTAATACCAAAACCCACAGTTGGCAACTGTTATAACAGAAATAGCAAACTTAGCAAATAAGCTTGGTCTAGTGGGCTGCTTGGTACACTAAACTCGGTGCGTGGGGGTTCGATTCCCGCTAGTAATAAATTTCGGAAATGGCCTTTTCGGAATTTGCCCTGGTCTGGGTGTAACTGGGATCGCCCCCAGTCCATTGTTATGGGTACCATACAAGCTTTACTTAGTTTGGGATCATACGATGAGTGTGTGTTGTGTAAAACGCACAAACTCGACCTAAACCTATTACTAGAGTGATACTGTGTTCTTTGAATCGTTGATATATTGTTCCGTCGAACAGTTTCTTTTTGTGTCTCTCTCACAGTGACACGTGACAAGGGACTGGGGACTTGCTGCCTGAATCCCCCATTACGATCAGCTGTGATAACGGTGTGAATGTTCCGATATCATGACATAATATAATTGATGAGATAGAGGCAATAATCTACGGATAAGGGTCGTCATAAATTGAATAGCACCCTAACAAGAAATTTTGCAGAAACTAGCTGTTAATCCCCTAGAACTAATCTATCTGCATTTAGTTAAACTTATATATTCCTTGATATTTACCTCGTAAACTCTTATTTTAACACTATTTTATTTTAAATTCATATACCATTAGCTGGAAGTGTACATAATAAGGACTAATTGAAGGAAGAACGGTAGTGTTTATTATGTTTCACCCAATTATATTCAAAAGTACAGATACCTACGAGTGAATGTGACAAAAGACCTCCAATAACATGTAGGCCTAAATGCGCGAATTGATACCATGACCAATTACTCTCATACGTTTTGACAAAGAGTATCTGACGTCCGTAAACACAAAATTGTGATGTGATGTGCTAAAACTGTCCAATGTTAGGAGAAGCTTCCTCTTTGATATAATCGTGGGTTTCACTAATATTATGTGTAACAATGTGGAATTATTAATTGTGTTTCATAACCCCACAGAGTCGTTACCTGTGTACCCCAGTGATTGTGGATCCTCACCTGCGATGCGGTGACACGATCGCAAACACTATTGCATAAACCTGCATTTGAATATATATACTACCTACAGACATGGCAATTATATATATTTGTGTAGATATTATGCCGTATGTATAAACATACGGCACGTGCTCAGTGTCTTGCGTGCAGAATTATGGACGGGGACGGTTGATCACTATTTATTATTGAATTAAAAGTTTGCCAATATAAAACATTTGTCTACATCTCAAGCCTAGATTACGAAGCACATGTGGGTATCAAAGATAGGAAGAATATTAATATTATGTTAATCATTCAGCTATTACCTATAAAAAAAACCGGACAAAAAGAAGCAGAACGTCGTCACATTTTGAAATTCTAACCCTACCTCTAGTATTTAGATATATTTTTTAAGTAGGAAATCTTTTAAAAGTTCTTAGTCCTATTTGAGGGGGAGGGCTGAGGTAGGTATGTGGGATTGTTATGGACGAAAATATCCTCGGTGACTGCCTTCAGTACTAAAAGAAAGTAGTACCTAAGATAACTTTACCTATTGCAGAGTCCGGAAAATTCTACCTGCAGCAGGAATAATGCAGGGACGATTCTGCAAAAAACCCGATACGGCATCCACCGTTGTCCGGCAGCACTGCACTCGCTCAGCCGTGAAATCTATACCAGCGTTCTACAGAATAACTGAACTAGGTCTATTTGTTTTTTTTTTTTTGTTTTTTACAAATTGGTTGGCGTTAGTTAAGTCGTATTAGATTGAGCGATCAGGATCCCGTACACATTCGATATAGAAAATAAAATAATATATCTCCTAATTTATTTAAAAGGTGGCGCCTCACCTCGTCTCTGATCCTGCATAACATAGTGGGTGAAACATTTGGGCGATATATTAACTGGCCTACGCTTGTCAAGATAATGGATGACTTGCCGCCCGCGGCACTGAACACAAAATGAGATGGTTTATTGGTACATTTGCCATTATTAAAAATAAACTCTAATGATGATGCATAGACTAGGTAACGGATACGAGTACTTCACTTCATCACAGTTTCGGAAACAACATTTCCATAAACAAATCAAATTACTGTTAGTCTAGTCTAAAGTAGAGAGGTTCTTATTTTAAAATGGAGGATGATTACTCCAATATCGTTATACACAATCTAAGACTAAACTGAACTACAAAATATTGTCGTCTTAATTACAACACGATCGAAAGACATACAGGACTCTTAGTTAAGTTTGATGCTAACAAAATCGGCATCGTTATCTATCGGACGCTATTAAGATCGTATGACTAGAAAATTTTAATTTTTAGACAACAAATTGCTTTTTCATTGACTTTAACGAACGATATACATATTATTTTACAGCATAATTATCCGTATACATATTTAATTATCCTATACTTGTTGTTAGCCACGCAACCTTTTTGAATAGGCAATGTGGCGTATAAATATTTCTCGTCCCTCAAGGATCGCGGGCTCCGGTGACTCTCCCGTTAAAAGGTGCTGTGAATTAATTTCACCTGACATCAAGGACGGCTACGGAATACGTTAGCACATAATGGGAAAGCTCTGTAAACATATTAGGGCGAAAGCAAAGTAAGTGTCTGCTTAAATATGCATATTCAATACTCTTCATAGAGTTCTAGCTGCTTTTCATGTTTTAGGACGTGGTGCGAATAGTCTTCTCAATGGGAAAAAAAGGGAAAAGAAACTGGAATAGTTTGAATTTCAGTTTCTAGTAGATACTAGAAAAAGACAGCAATGAGATCGGGTGACCAGTAAAAACCTTAATTATAACTCAGATATCAAAAATGCTAGCTTATTCAAAAACAGATTTACTTTCCTACAAATTATTTGATTCTAACACTGGTTCAGAATGCTGTTTCCTCTGAGACGAGTCGGTAAAAACTCAAAGGTTACATAAAAAAAAAACGCAAATATTTTATACGAGTATGACAGATTCTCTAGAGTCTAGAGCATCTTTGCCACAATACTAGAAAAAAAACATGCATATCGAATTGAGAACCTCCTCCTTTTTTAAGTTTATTAAAAAGGAATTATACTCTAGCAGCCCAATGTTACAAGGCAAGATAAGTTTTAACATTTCTATAAGAATGCTAAGATAGTAAGGTGCATTTACTCCCAATTCATTTGAAAGTAACAGGTAGATTAACAATAATTGCTTTGGTGTGCCTTATGTACCATCTCATATTAAGTTTTCTCATAAGCATTGTTTTATATGCAATCAACTGCTATCAGATATTCCAGCGAGCACGCTCAGTGGGTGTTTCAATCAAACTAGTCTGAACTTCAGTCTCCATTAGGTGTTGGAGTTTAAACTGTGTTATGGAGCCATTGTCTCGGAAACTGGGATCTCCGCCTGTTACTAAGGCAACTCGAAGATCGTTCGTAGCAAATTATACCATGTTTATATAGTATTTAACGCTTTCAAGGTGATGGCGATGAAAATGTTATAAACCGAAACTCTTTGCACTGAATGAGGGGTAGCGCGTCCAATAGAATAATAATAAGCAAAATTGAAGCCGAAAAAATCTACCGGTTTAATGATAATGCACGGTAGTGCTCTACAAAATAGGCTTGAGGTGTTTTTTTTCTAATTTAACACAAAAAAATAAAAAAAATATATTTTTTTATGAAAATATGTTTCCATAATTTTAACATTAATTATGACACAGTCTTGTGTTCGTAGTAGGTTCCATCATTATCGTACTGTCGGTGTATACCCGAAGCCGGCGCCTTCATAAATATCTTGGCGTTCATCATACTCACTTGAACTCGGTTTAAACTTGGTGTAACAATTTTAAATTGACTTCGTCGCTGCCACCGCAACTGAATAACTTAAGGGGTGTTTCTGCACAAATCTAATCAAAACTCATATCCATCTATTTTCATACTACATTTTCATCTACAAATATTTCAATAATAACTATATTCTATAAACTTTATCTACGTCCCACACATTTTAAATTCATGTTTCTTCAATTTTCAACTTAAATAAGTGCTTTTTTGTGTATTAAGTCTCAAAATTAAATAAATCCACTCAATTCATTGACTATATATAACGAAGCTATTTAAATGAGAGCCACATCAAATTAAATTGATAAAAGGATCGTCCACTTTGAATAGCGATTCGCGCGATGCTCTCCGAGCAAATTAAAATTCAACGAAAATCTTGAGTACGTTTTTATATGATACTTATAGGTACATTTTAGAAGAACTTATATCAGGAAGGAGGTTTTTACGAACGGTCAATTATTTTGTAATTAAGATCGGTTAACATATTCGGAGATAAGTACATTACTTAACTACTATCACTAATATTGCACTAATAATTTGTTTTACATCAATTTTTATCTAAATAGTTAGTAGATACATTCTAGTGTACCAAACATAAAAAGAGTTGTGAATTTTGATTAAAACTCGCGCTCTGTACGAGGACTACGAGCACAGATAGACTGCGGTTCCCTCAGTTATTAGATTATTAGTGCTGCAGTGCTTTCGGATAAAAATGTTGCGGCATTTCCCAACCTAATTTCTCTTCTTCTCTTTCCAAATAAACTTTTTGGAAGTTAAAACAACTCTTACATAAAAAATTACTTACATACTCCTTTTATACCGAACTTTATACGTGTGTAACAGGATAACAAAAAACAAAAACCGAGTTCAAAAACCTAGGTGCACTAAAAAGCTAAAAATAACCATATAATTCATTACATTTGGAGTAGCCAGGTTAGGTTAGGTATAGCTATTTGGAGTAGCAGGTTTGGAGCGCCTATCTACGTCAGACTAAGCAAATGAGTTGGCCGACCAAATGGCATCTATTCCGCATCAAATAAAAAAAGAACCACGTAAATCGGAACATAAACCTCGGCGTAATCGGTGTGTGCGTAATCGTAATCGGTACATACATTAAAAAAAAAACATACCGATCGAACTGAGTACCTCCTCCTTTTTGGAAGTCGGTTAAAAATGAAGTTAGTCGTGAACCGATCTATTTGAGTGGGCTCAAGTAGGTATATAAAATAATTGAGCTCTTTGAACAGACCTATTCGTACCAGACGCTTCAAAACTCATAAGGCCGACTACTTTAACAGAATAGTCCTTAAGTTACGTCATTATGTGTTCGTACTTATTCCCTTCCTATGTTATATTTTGTCGTGCCTGGAAAAGTTTGCCCTTTTAATGGCACGTGTTGACATTTTCCTCATATGCTCTATACTCAGTTTATTCTTGGTATAATGGTATTTATACTTAACTACAGACTTGTCGAGCAGGTGACGTCACATCTAGATTTTCTTCTTCTTTTACGAAATGATGAAATTTTAATAGAATAAGATGAGGTTTAGCTGAATTATTATAATATATATATTTTTTGAAGGACTTACGCTGTTGGCCGTGAGGTGGCCTTTACAGCTTTGCCGGATGAGTGGCGAGCGCAGAGTGCACTCCAACCAAGGCCTTTATGGCGGAAAAAGGGTGGCAACTAGCTCAAGGGCGCCACAGAGGGCACGACCTCGGCTTGGGCAGTTACCGTGAGGGGAGAGGTAGTGACTGCGCTCGTAGGTGCAAAGATGCACCTACGAGCGGAAGAGGGGGTTCCACGACCTCGCCGGTGAGATCGGTGTCTGTTTGAGATAAATAACAATACCCGATGAACATCATAAAGATGGCGGATGAAAGCATATCGATTTTTTTCTACAAGACAGTTCAATCTGACATCATTCGATTGACAAATCTAACAGTTAGAAGAGATAGAACCTTTGTCTACGCGGACATGCTCGCTGAGACTACTGAGTCCAGTCTCATTCCAGCTTTTCTTTTTATTTCTGTGTTCATTGCGCACAACGCGAAATTAGCTGAACCGCATCCAGCCATTAACAAGCTAAACTTTGCCCTCATCACTCAACGTTAGCCCCTTATATCAACAATAAAGCCTAGTCATGTTCTATCTGTGAAAATCGCGAGTATAATATTGAGGAAAAGTAGCGGTCGAAGAAGGTCTTGGGCATTGAAGTACACGTGTTGCCGCTGGCTGGACCTTATTCTCAGATATTGGCGTTCAAATGGTCTTCAGAAAATGCATTGTTCTTTATTTGATTTTTACATTTTATAGTAACGGAACATGTAGTATTCGAACACTACTCCTGATTTTTAAGGTGTTATTATCTAGGGTATTTAGGACACCGTGTTAAAATTAAAGCACCTGAAATTTGATTGTATAATAATTATTTATCACAGCTCCACACTTTTTAGCTCTAAAGAACTTTTCTGTGCTTTTAAGTGACTTTAAAAGTTTAGTTTTTTAGCTATCTGCTTGTTTTGTCACAAAATTTCAATAAATCAAATAAAACACTCAATTTACATTCTGTCTTGGGCAGAGTCCCGTGATACTTGAAATATTCATAAACATTGTTATTACAAAGACGAGGTGGTTATGAAAGAGTAACACAAAACGACAGGTATTCGCGTCTCAGTGTCCCCGGTGGACGCCAGCAGAAGCGGCCATTGGCTGCAAACACTATGCGGTTTCAAACCGCTGGGGGCTCGATTAATTCCACATTTTCAGATGTTTGTTTCATAGATTGCACACAATAAGGTTTTATCTGTGTGCCACGTAACCACAGAGAGTTAATTGTTTATTCGTTATAACATTTCAAATTCTATCTGCTGCTGGAAGAAAATCCTTTCTACATATGATAATACGATTGTGGACCTCGCGATGTCTTATAATTCACAAATATCAAAGTAGAAAAGACAAATACGTTTTCGACAGTCCTGCAAACTTCTGCGACACTTTTTTTACGAAATGAGTGAATTGATGAAATGTATACCTGCTACCTGCGACTAGACCGGGTATTTCGCCAATGTCAAGTTATTAATAGCAAGGACAAATTCAACAACAACACATTATAAATAAAAATGGGTGATGAACGTGATGAAGATGGTGAATGAATCCCAGACCCTTTTTAATAATTGTCATTTGATGGCATTCCTGTTCCCACCAACGGAAAATGTAATAGCGGTTCTTAAGGCCACAACACCTTCCCCTGTGTTTATTTATAAATACGTACATTCCTTTTGTTGTCAGGACACCTCTTTGAATAGGCAATGTGGCGTAAAAACTTCCCTCGCCGTTCAAGGATCATAGGCTTCAATGGGTAGCCCATTGGGATGTGGTGCGAATTAATTTCACCTGACACCGAGGGTGACAACGAGTATTACTAGTAAGTAAGTAAGCACTTTAAATATACAGAGAGACATATATAAATCTCGTGTTTCATGTTTCTGTTCCTAAGAGATAGGCAGAGGACCCTAAGGTCCTGCGGCTGTGCGGCTAACCGCACACCCATATTTTGCCAATATGATACCTATTAATTTCCCGATTGTCATTTGTTGCTAAGATGCCCCAAATTTACCTACAGCACTTTTTTTAAATAGCTGTTCTTATTCAAAGAGGATTATTTAATTTCTATATTGCCTAGAAATAGAAAGCTCACACGATTTTCCCCGTGTCGCACACATAGTAAATGCACAACATTTGCCAGGGCTGTTGTGTGCAGACTCGCACAAAATTTAAATGTCACAGCGGATACTCTGATATTATTTCTATATCGGATGCCTCGCTGTGTTCCTGCCTACGTCCGCCGTCTTACGAATAATTACTTGTATTACATTCTGACTAGAAAGAACAGTAGTACACGCTTACATACAAGCGAAATGCGTTTATCTAAATGTACCTATATGTCGCTACCTCACATGTTAACATCAAACAAAAATATCATAGCTGTAGGTACTACACTATCCCCCAAATTTTTAGAAAGTTATGATCCGGAAATTACTATCTACTAAAACTGTTGCTACTTTATAATTTTCGTATCTGGATTATTGCTCATATTGCACTAATAGGAATAGGACGTAAGTAACTAATTTGGTGACAATAATAAATAAGCCAAATATTCGCTTTTTATTTTATTTTGAAGACTCAACAAAACAGTCATCGATTTCCAAAAATAGTGACAAATAGTCCGCTGAGATGCTACCCTAACACTACGGTACAAACAGAGAGGAGTTTTCTAACACCGGCCCACCTTGAGACGGAGCTATTAATCTCCCGCTATTTGATGTAGGCCCAACTTTCCGACTTCACGGCATTTATCAATGCGGACACCTGATCCCAAAGGATGCTTATCGATCGTTTAAAAAGTAAAGAGTAGTAGGATAATTTATTTGAACATAGAGAGAGGGTAGGGGGTGGGTATGTAGATACATTCAGCATCCTAACGCTTTCGAACAAGAGCACACTTATAGAGAATTCTGTGGGACATCGATTAAAAAATAACCGCAACTTAGACATTTCCAAACCAAACGTATGGTAAGGAAGCGTTATCAATGACGAAAACTAAATAAAAAAAAAGCCATTCTTAAAATTCAGATGACCGGGATACTGAATATAACGACGACGACGATTAGTTTTCATAAGGATTTGATCTTCATTAATTTAACCATGTAGCGTACATCTGATTGTGAAGAGATTGGATCTTGTACCGCTTTAGGTAGGTTCTAGAAAGTACTGGTGCCCGCCGCAAGCCATACCTGCGAATCTTTATGTCGCGCCATATTATATAGAAGTCCTCTATCAAAACATGAAAATGACAACTGTATTGAAATCATATAGGTATGTTTAAATGTTGTGATCAGTATTCAGCACAAACTGATATTTCGATATTTCAAAGAATGTATCCCTTTGATTAAAAGAAGCAATTATGTTCCGTTTCAACGTAAATATATTCAATTCGCGAAATTATCTCTAGCTGCTGTATATGATTTAGTTTTTTAAGTAAATAAGTTACGTTCAGTACTTTTATTACAAAAAAAATACTAAAAAACATTTTATATTTGTATTAACTGTCCGCTCGACGATTACCTAACATGTATTATAGTTATCTTGCTATAGCAACAAAATAAAAATTGCGAATATTCAGTTGATTCCAACTATTGACTTTACGAGAATGATCGTCTATTTTGACAGCTGTATGACGAAAACAAGAATTACGTAACGCCCGGACGCCGGTCACTTGCTTTACAATGATTGTCCAAGATACTCATTCTAAGATATTCTTCTGGAGCAAGTTCATTCCTGCATAATAATATAATTATTCGCTTGGAACGGATACGGCTGGCTTTTCTATTTCTCTCACAATATTTGAGATGGATAAAACTACTTTTAGGTATCTACTCGTATCCCGCATACAGTATGATTAGTACATGATTACATAAAAAAGTAATTTTCTATATTATCATTTGCATATAAATAAAACTTAGTTTGCAGTCTAACGAGTGGGTATTACGTTTTCAAATAACTACATTTACGCAGAATAAGAAAAGGTTTTCACGCAAGACAGTTGACTGTGAGACTAATATTAGGGATTTTATACGTATATTTTAGGTACTGTAAATGTACAGTTAGGTATGTTCAAAAGGGTAGCATGTAGTACATTATTCAAAAGACCCCGGGTTTGCTGTCTCTAATTCAATCCACAGGGCTTTAAATGACTTTGAATTATAAATAATTCCAATTTTCATACCGAACTGGATTTGTCAGCCATAATGATGATCACAATAGTCTCAATAATATAGTTTCGGGTATTCATCCTCTATTCGTGATTAAAGAAATATCCAAAACATGATGTGTTTAAATGAAAAAACTAAAACCATTAGAATCACTTGGCGAATATTTAACTTTAAAAACTCCGAGACCAATAACTGTGGGAAAACTGTACCATATAGTTAGTACTAAAACAAAATGAAAACTAACCGAAATCATCTATCTATCTATCTATCAGCCAGGGAGGTCCACTGCTGGACATAGGCCTCCCCCATAGATCGCCAAGAAAAATCCGAAATCATGCAAGAAATATATTCCATAGCGTGAAAAAATGTTTTAGTAACAGCCGTTACTGAAATGAGATCGCTAAGACCCAAAAGAGGAGATTTGGGAAATGCAATTCCTTCCGTAATAGTATGTAACGTGAAAATGATCGAATCACGTCCCCAGTAACGATCGGATATCGGTATGAATAGATTGAAACCTATCAAATATTTACAATCGATGTCGAGTTTTTCCATCTGAAGATTATTGTAATAAAAATCTCACGTTGTATTTGATCGTTAAAATGGTTCTTTAACACGTTGTAAGTGCTTAGTGTCTGAATAAACATCAGACTAAGGCAAAGACTTGAAATTTTTGCGCTTGTACATAGCTTTAATTTTCTTAGAGCGAATAACCATTAGCGTTTACTTAAGGCGTGTATACAGTTCGATATTTTCAATAAACGCCTTTCTCTTTAACATTTCTTGTTTTATATTAATATTCTTATATATTTTATCCTACACCAGGTAATAACTTCATAGGTATTAGTAAGTCCGTAACATTGAATGATCAAATAAAGCTCGCAGACATCTTGCCAGTTCGTATACGTTGGTATTACATTACAACATCAGTCAGACTCGGAGATGGCCCGGAGGCAAATCGGAGCTCGACAGCAGTTTTAACATAATCATGTTCTCTCAATTATCACTTGTCTACAATTTTACTGCGTATTTGTATGTTTTAATCATTCCAGAAAAAGGTTTTTAGATTATATAGATGGAAAATCTTAGAAATATACCCATATTACAGTCATTGGTCTAGTGCTGGCTCCTATTTATTACGCCGATATTTCCCAAAAGGGTATACAAAGATCCGCTGTCGTATGCCAACATTTCGCAAATGGCATTTGATCCCAAATGAAACAGAGGTTTTATTTCCTACTCTTCTACAAAGAGTATTCTTTAACATCTTTGAAGTTATTAAGAACAGAAGGATAATAATAGTAAAGTTAATTGTTTGGCTCGCTGACTTCCATAATACTCGCATGCTCGCCCGTAGCGACGGGATACAATCGCAACCATTACATTAGCTGTGGCTTGGAACATTACCACTTGATAATGAGCCAGAGCACTTTGAACAACACTGGTATGAACTCCTCACATACTTATATTGTACTGTAACCGTCGTCGTTAAAAATAACAAATATTACCCGACAATATACATATATTGTATAGTACCAAAATTAGGAAAGCTTGTGATATGGGTACTAAAGAATACAGCGGGCGATACTATAGAACAGCGGGCGATACCAATAATCGGATCCGCAACCTCTATATGCAATGTCCGAGCGGCTTATCCTCGAGCCACGAGCCACTAGAACAAGCCGTAGTCAAATAACGTCATATGCCAGATTTAATGTAAATACTGGTTTACAGGAGTAACCGTGGTGGAAATTTGTGCCGGGCTTAGTAAAAAAAATAGATTTAATGTATTTACTCTGGCCCTATTTAAAATAATACTTGAAAACAAACCTGATAAACATAAGCAATCTCATTTCACATCTGTTTCATTAAATATCTACATAAAAATCTTCGATGTACCTTCTAACTTACTCGACATATATTGAATAATGGAATTTAATTTAATCCTCTTCAAACATTTTATTTTCGAAGGGGAAAGTATCAAAATACTGTAATAATTAATTTGTAGAGAAATATACATTAGGTACGCAACAAAATTGAGATGACGTTACATCGCTACGAGATATGGTTTGTATAATTAATTCCGCACATAATAACTTAATACGGTTTTCAAAAAGGGTTCGAACAAAGCATGAAAAATCTTATGTGCCGTCCACATTAATAATGATTTGTGAACGACCTTCGTTTTGTTTCAACGCGTTTTTCGTATTTTATTTTATCTTTACGAAGAGAGGATCAATAATTTAAATCTATATAATTTAAATTGCTAGTCTAGACGGGCCTAATCATGAAACAACATTTTTGGTTAGTCCTTAATTAAATTCGGTATACAAGACTGTTCAGAGCGTTTAATGTCAGCTTTTCCAAAGATATTTAACTAAGCATTCCGTGGTTGACATAGTTCCATAACAGGCATTCGGTCACAGAACTCTATAACAGAATAAGTTAATTTGGAAAGGAACGGAATTAAAACGCAAGCCCGATTTTGAAAACAAAAATCTACAGTGGAGCCAATCTCATTCAGTTGGTGGGAATAACACCGTTATAGCTAGCCTGTGTTCGTATTAGTTAAGTCTTATGACTGCAAATGCATGTTTTTGCTTCACGTTTAAAACAAAAGTACAAAACTATCTCAAAATTCTAACAGGATATTTTCAAAGGAAAACTGTGAAAAATTTGTGCAATTAAAATGCTAGTTTGGATTTTCTAAGAATAACGCATGTTACTGAGCTACTTACATTTACTACTATCATGCCACAACTCTGCACTGCCCACCCCTTCAAAAATACAGGCGTTATGAGATTTTTTTTTTATTTACATGCTATTTTTAATGTAAGTTTACTGATTAATGATTATTTTGAGACTGATACCTTTATATTTTTATGGCAATAGGCTCGCCCCCTATTACATTGGGACCAAAATACATCGGCGAAGTGTGGGCGCACTGCAGTGCACCTCTGCCTACCCCTTCGGAGAAAACAGGCGTGATGGTGTATAATATTTATATTCACCAACAAAAAAGTTACGCTTAAAACAAAATCAACGAAGTCATATTTAATATTTTTATGGTTTTTAATAAATCACAACATTTTCATCAAAACATTATGGTGAAGTTAATTGACGATATCTATGGGTAAAGGTAAAGACTACCCTTGTGACGATACGGCAAAATGTGCTGACAATAGACTGGTTGGTTTTAAACAGGGAAATCTAAGACGGAGTCCACCAAAAAGTTCGCTTAATTTCTGACCTCTTCACATGTAAAAAAATTAAGCGTCCTAATTAGTGAATTCTACTAGCAGTAGGTTTACATGTACAGCTTTTATAGTATTATAATTAAGGAAATTATATAATAAAATATCTTCTCGTATTATATTTTTGATATTGAATATCACATTTATGAACGTGCTTGCTGAAGTACGTAATTGTGAACAATACAATTTTATCTTCGTTGATTCGCTTATAAATATATCTACCAAGTAATATCTAAAATTGACAAAACAACGTTTTATTTATTCTCATTACTTGTCTACAAGTTATATGACGTAAAAAATAAATCATTGGTTACCTATAAGTAATTTACTTTTTTTATGTAATCTCATAAAAGATACTCGATCCTAGAATGGTGCACACAAAACCCATTATCATATAACGTATTTACAACTTTATCTTTGGCACGTGGGTTCTAACATATCACAAATTTACGTGAACTTGGACGTGGAGGCGGGTATAGGCTTCGTACGAATATAATAATATGTATTGCCTACATGTCTATGTATTTCTTGAAAACCACATCAATAGTTCGAAAGATGTTAAGGATGTTGATGTTATGTATTAAGGATATATTTGAATACGCTTAAAATGTCCCTTTTTAACATGTACCTACATATTTTCATTTCATTCTTAATGAAACTGTCTACTAAAGGACGAAACTTGAAAACTCCATCATCTAATTTCAACTATTTGATGTAAGACTGCCTATTCTAAGTTAAAAGTTCCAGTACTACCTAAAAGGGTAGTACTGGACTAGTAGGTAGTTGAACTAATCACTAGGAATTCTAGAATTATTCGCTTGAAAATAATAAAAAAGCAATTACAAAAGGTTCCTATTTGTTCCCAACAGGTCGATACTAATTTGATTTAAATTCTCTGGGTGTAATTAATTAATTACTCTCTTATAAACTATTGCAAGTACTTCATTGAAAAATCTTTAAATACACAAATACGTGTTTACACGAAGTAATATAGGATAAACGTAGACAAAATCAAGTCTTTGCATAATGTGGATCCACCGTTGTCTTTGGCCGGTAGGAACGAGCTGGGTGCTGCAGGGGCGGAGGCCGAATGGCTGTGGGTCCTCGTCTCCTCATACGCCCCGCTGCCTTCACCCTCATCTTCGTCATCGTCAGACGGCACCGTAACCTCCTGTTTCAAAGCCTCGGCTTTCGGCTTTTCGGAATCCCTCATGATAGAAGCAACGTTGATCGTCGGCGGAACTGAACTCAATTGCGTTGAATTTATATTACGAATGTCTGTTGGCGGTACTTCATTGGTGATCGCAATGTATAATTTATTCTCTGTTACATTTGCGAATATGGATGATTTAAAAAATATCTGTGTCATGTCTGTAACGTTGTAACTCTTCGTGAAGTTGAGCATCTCGATTCTCAGTTCATGTTTGAATGGGGAGTTGCATAAATGTCCGCCGCAGACGCATGTCAGTTCAAGTGAATCGTTCACAACCTTCAATGAACATGGATTCTTCATGGCGGCAGCGCATGTTAACGACGAAGTGAAATCTGTGAACAGAAATTAAACATATACGAACAGGCATATATGAATTTTTACGTACACGTCAATTGGAAAGCATGCAGCAAAGCATCTTATAGTATTTGGCAATTTGCATTTTCCTTCCAAAAGGAATGTATGCAAACCAAATATATATAAGCTTGCCTATTGCTTATCTATTTCGTAAGTATTGGTGGAGATTTTGTTCATGATAACTTTTACGTGCGATCCATGATTAAATATAACATCCATATAATTCTTTCTACAGCTAATTCAACGCAATCACATTACCAATATTACCATTACGCGTTCAAAGAACATTTTTACTTTGATAAAAAAATAAAATTGGCTGTCATATTTTCATTTTTGCTCGGGTAATTACTAACGCAGATGTCATTCCGAGTATATTTGTCTTAAAATTCTATATTAGATATATCTACCAATCATCAATCATTCTTTTGATATGCATAGCAAATATTTAGATATTATTACTTAGGCCCTTTGATTACTGCTATCATATTATAATTATACATGTTACTTACCAGGTGCAGTAGTGACAGTAGCGCAAAGCGGCAGGTTGTCCGGACAGACATTGGTGAGCCACTCGCCCGGCTGCGCACACGCAGTGTTATTCGATGCAGCCGCTTGACACGCGTAGCATCGACTCGGCTGTATATCTATGATAAAGAGAAAGTTCTATTTAAATCTGGTAATAAAACTCTTAGTCTAGTGCTTAGACTACATCTGCATTTGTGTGCAGGCGTCAGTCTGATCCTAGTTTTTTTTACGTGAAAATGGCCTATGAAACTTCATAAAAAAAAATACTCACGGACTTGTTATAATTTCAACTCTATAAGTAGAAGTACGTATGAGTGAGTTTTAGTATACATGTTTAGATAAATTTGGGTACTGATAAAAAAAAATAAAAAATCATAATGCTATGTGCGCTTAACAGTTCCGTTCTATACGTTTCCATACTTCTAACCAAATATTGCAATGACAGCCTACAAATTACATCCAAAAACTTAATTCAGTATCAAACACAAACAGATTCCCAGCAAGCAATTGTTAGCGAGTATAATCATAACTCAGTGGAAGTCGAAAGTTTTGCTTTGACACAACAACAAACAAGTAAGGGTTGCGGCGCTACCCTACACTACAGAACTTTGATCACGACTTGACGAATATGTGTGGTAAAAAAACAGTCAAGTATATAATAAAAATACAAAACATATAATATATAAAATGATCAGCAGTTGGCTAGGCGCGAAACGGGACGAATGACTTATGCAAAGACATTCCTTTCAGAAATTATTTGTATAAAAGACAATGTTTTACATGTCAAGCTATTCGGAAATGTGTTCAGATGTTTGTTTATTTTTCTTTGATGACACAATTATTTTTTGAATGAAATAAAAAAATCTATCATATTCCTTTAACGTTATTTACGTGATTCTATTGTCGCATGGAACCTCATCGAAAGCAAATAATTTGGCTTTGTATTAGCTGATCTTAGACAAAAAATATAAGCAAACACCGTTTTACTCTTATGTACGAGTATTCGCAAGTATTACCCCATTTGCTCCATCAACCGCGCATAAGTGCCTCTTGTCTATATCGTGGCGTAATTTTGTTCAGACGATTTATCCACTCCAAAGCTCAACATTTGGAATTTTAATCTCATCCACATTCGAGCATAAAATCTGATACAACTTTTTTGTTTAGACCATAGTCTTACTGCTGCCTGGGCTGCCTATAAACTTTTTAAAATGAATAGAGTTTGGCAAGACGAATACTTAACCAAAACTAATTAAAATTAAAATAGTTCAAAGTCAAAGTCAAATCATTTATTCTGTATAGGCCCATGGGGGCACTTACAAATTGTGAAGTAATTTTTTTTTTCTTGTATACTACTACCGAACTGAAACGCGACCTCAACTGAGAAGATTCTCTACTATTTTATGATTATGAAGAACAATTGATCATATTAAATATTTAAGGGCAGTAGTCAGCCACCTCGTTCAGTTGACTCAGGCCACATAACTTAAGCAAGAGGAGAGTTAGATAGCTCCGGGAACAACCCAGGAACTGCTGCACACGCACTATGCCGGCCTGCGGCGACGATAACCGTTTTATTACCACTTTTATATCTAACGTTATTATTTCGCTAAATGGCATGTTACTATTGCTTCAACCGTAAAACGTTTACGAGCGGAGTAATAGACGAGTCGCAGTACTTGGGACAGTTTTACGACAATCTCGGGTATATGGAAAGTTTAGGATTATATTAAATACTTGGTAGTTAAACCTGATATTTTTATATGAAAGTTTATAGACCGAGTGAGCCAACAAATGAAACAAGATCTTTCTCTCCTGTAAACACTGCAAAACGTTAGAGATATCGTAAGAATATCGAAGCTAGGTTTTTCATTATTTTGCTCGTATGGGCTAGTGGCAATTCTAGTGTTGGAGTTTTCCAACTGTCCGATGCTTCTATAAATGACTAGGTATTTTCAGGATAATTTCGCAAGTAGCTTCCCAGGCAGATTATTTAAAAGCTTTTAAATTGTATTATACGCTTTATTTAAACTATCCAAAATGTCAATTTTCCTTAGCGCAAGAATGTTTATAATAAATAAAAGTCCCGACGCTGCGCTTCAGTAAAGTACATTTAAATAAGTTTGATTTTAAATCGGTTCATGAATCCAATAGTCAAAAACATTTTCAATAAAAATGTGTCCCAATGAAGTAATAAATGAACGTGGAGTTTGAAAGGCGTCGTAAAACGACATTTTACTCTTTCTTTTCCGAATCACAAACCCGAGTTTAATAAAATTTTCAGGAAAGTGTACCCTTTGAAGTGGGTTCGCATCTACCTTGTTCCATACACCGTACCGCAGGTAGTATTTACTTTTCCACATTTCCCAGCGCCACCACTGAACTGAATGGTTAAAATCAAAACAAACAGCGCACTTGTTTGGAAACTCCTTTGTGGGAATCGCCACCGCAGACAAGACTAAAGTGAGTGTTATAAATTGAATTTTGTGTAAATATACTAAATGTTAAGGTTCATAAAAATGCGTTAGTAAATATATGTTTATTTGATAACATAATGATTATTCGAAAACACATTTGTACGATATATCCGTATATTAAGATAATATAATGGGTGGTAGAGATACTATTAATATTATTTATTTTTTACTGACGATTCTTATGTGCCTGTATTGGTTTACACGAATAAAAAAATTCTGATTCTGATAGTTATGTATGGCACATAAAGTTAACATTTAGATTATCTCCGTCGGAACATTAACTTGACCAAGAGCTAGTTAGTATGGGAAGTGAGCCCGGCGGCTGGATACGGTAAACCGAACTTTGAGCTAAGATTATTGACCTCTAAGTTCATCGAACTGTAAATTAAGAAGCTTGGATACAATAACTTTAATCTCTTACTATATATCATACCAAGATTAAATACTTCTATTGTATTCCGTCAGCTATTAGTCTACTCTGTTGCTGGCTGATGGTATTAGCTTGATGATACTTCTCACATATTTTATTTGATTATAAATTATAATTTATATCTAATTTTTTCACTTACACATGGTGAGTACCTGCTTTTTAAGTCGTTTGCGAAATTTGACTTTAGGTACGTATTATGACTATCGAAAACCTATCGAAATCTAGCTGTTTAGCACACTAAAACGGATACACAAATTAAGTAACGTACGAATTAAATTAAATTATAATGTAGAAAGAATGGAAATAAGGATGTAAGATAAGCGATTTTTTATTAGTAATCATTTATCTAATATAATATGATTTCTCCAATATGGAATTAATAATAGGTACACTAAGGTTAGATCCTTCTTACCGGTATCCTTCAAAGCGCCAGTCCTAACATCCACCACGAGCAGTGCCACAATACTCATGAACCACATGGAGGAATACATGTTGATTTATTCGTTTCACTTTACAGTTACTGAAATTTGATGCCTGGTCACAAATTTCGGGCAAAACCTTTATAGAACACTTTTTTATTATTAAATTGTGTAATTTTTAAATGGGGATTTATAAGTAGAAATATTTAGTTGGATCCTAAAATAAATCACATGTGTAGAAACAAACTGAGATATAATAAAAGAGAGAACCTATAAGATTCATGAGTCGCTATGACTTTTGATCGACTTGGATTATATTTACTACATGCGCAATTTTTGTACTTATAGATACCCACTTTGCAATAAGCTCATTAGTGCGTCTTAAAAAGCTCCATATCACAAAAATAAATATTTTTAAATTTGGATTTAAATTTAATAATTTTAAAAATATAATTAAACTACAAATTCATACTAATGTTACACTTCCAACCAAGGTTAAAAAAAACACATTAACACACGTATTTATTAACCGAGGAAAAAAAAAGGAGGAGGTTCTCAATTCGACGCGTATATTTTTTCCAACCGCAAGTTAACGTACCACGTAGCAACGCGAGATGGCGTAGCAACCACGCTCACAGCGAAGCGGCGGCCGCTACGACCCGTAGCAAACTGCCTTAGCCCGTAGTCTATAGCTCGGAGCCGCGCATCTCTGGGGCGGCTGCACTGGAGCAGGGATGTCAGACAGGAATAGCTGAATAGAATTTTATTATGAAGCTGTAAAAAATCTGCTAATGTGCTTTTAAACCTTAACATACATTTGAACATAGGTTCGTATTCGTAATCCTTGTTTTACCCATTAATGGCGAATAATTGCCATACCGCCATGTGTGATGGGGTACAGAATACTGGGAGGGAATAAATGGCGAGGGAACAAATGGGAGGGTCGTAAATGGTGAATTTGGAAGTGCAATCTTAGATTTCAAAATCAGAGTACCTAACCTCATTACTTATTTACATATTCATGTATTCAACACCTATATTAATATAAAAATAATTATACACATATTATGACTTCCGTGTACTGTAAGTGTAGTGTAAGTCGGGACTATTCTAATGTTATTTTCGTATGAATATCAAAGTCTTCTCGCATACTACAAGTAAAACAAAGTGTATCATGAGTATATGAAGTAAAACAGTCACGACCCTACTCTCCGGAGGATGGAGGGGGGCGAGAGAAGTAATTATTTACAAATAAGAATAATGTATTCAGAGAAGAAAAAGAACGGAATAAATCTCGACGCGAACAAAAGGTATCCTAAGATTCAAGCATTGGACACACGACGGGGTCGCTTTATAATAAGGCGGCTCACAAAAAATCCTAAAATTACCTTCAATATACGTTACCATTTCTTTTATAGTCCAAATATCAATAAACTCACTTCTTCATTTGGAATTGCACGTAAGGCAGCTCAAGTATTTATTTATGATAACAAAATTAAGATATATTTTATATTTATAACTACTGTATGTATTTATGTTGACTCTAAATTCTCGACACGTTCTGCCAGTGTGACATACAACATCAGAACTAATGCACGGTTAGAGACCGCTGTTAACGTAAGCCTCGACTCTAGCACCTCTTATCAGCAGTGTGTCAGGCGTGTCCAGATGTTTACCATTACAGATCATATACTTTAGAATTACATCGTTTGCAACAAAGTGGATTCTTATTTTTTATTATAACTAATAATACATCATCACGCCTGTATTCCCCGAAGGGGTAGGCAGAGGTGCACTGCAGTGCGCCCACACTTCGCCGATATATTTTGGTCCCAATGTAATAGGGGGCGAGCCTATTGCCATTATACCGGGCACACAGGTTTCCTCACGATGTTTTCCGTCACCGTTTCTTAGCAAGTGATAATCTCAGATGAAAATGAGATTCGCACATGGAACCCAGAGGTGCGAGCCGGGGATAGAACCTGCGCACTTTGATTGCAAAGCGTGCGTTCGACCACTCGGCTACCACTGCTATATTTATTTTATTATAACTATAGGTATATTTTCAATAATACTTAAAACGTGGTGTTATTTATTCAACCAACACTCTTAAAACTATTTTGCTCTGTCTAAACGCTTGATTTATTAGTATTTATCAAACCCCAGCATTACCCCAGCATTTCATAAAAAAATAAAAAGTACAACAGAGTTTCTTGCCCTCTCTTACCCCTTCTTACCCGTTTATTTATTTATAGTTAATTAAAACGGCACAACCAATTACATTAATTAACATAGAATCTTAAAATCTAAACAATAATAAAACAATAAAAAATTAATTATGATTGAATTGATGACACTCGTGCATACTTCTTCTCACAAAACTCCAAACATAATCGTCTAATTAAGTTCCATCCATCCGCAAAGAATTACATTCCGAATGCGTGCTAGAGCTTCATAATTATGTGACAAATTTACGATTCATAAGTACTTGTTAAAGAGCATTTTATCTTTGCAAAAATACTACTTTTTTTTAGTCTTCAATGTGTTCTAACATAGGTGAAACAACAAAACATTCCGTTCGCCGTGTGTCCCGATCTTATAATAGCGAGCTCATTGGATGGGGAGTATCGGGCGGGGCTGGCGGACACATTAATTGGCAATTTCCTCAGCCCACTGCCCCCATCCTCCGTGCATTACTCATCTGCAAATATCAGATAATGACCTTCATTAGCGAACCATGGCTGATTATCTACGAGGTTCAGAATTATGGTGTTATCTAGGTATCTAATGATCTGGACAATTCCGTATTTACAGTCACGCGATGTTTCGGTCACCCGTTGGAAATGTATAAGCGGTTTTCTGTAGATTCACATTTTTTTCATGGAATCCTATTTTTGATTGCTCTGATAAATTTTAATATCTCTTTGCCATAACTCAAGTACGTGATTAGCACATAAAATACATTGTTTCATTGGAAGATATTCCTTTAACTTACGCGCTGCACCTCAGAAAATATTACTTACTAGACAATAGAGATTTTGAAATGATATTATCGGTAAAAACTTGTTTTTTGATCCCTATGATTATAGATTGAATTGTAACAATCCTCGACCATATACGATTGTACAGCTATATAGCTATCTACCTAAATTGCTTACGAATTTCAAAGTAGTATAAAAGCTCATGGAGTTGATCAGAATCAGATTTTTTATTCACGTAAACCAATACAGGTACTTATGAATCGTCAGTAAAAAATAAATAATATTAATAGTGTCGCTACCCATTCGGAATGCATTTCCTATGGAGAAGAATGGGCAAGAAACTCCATGGTTGCTTTTTTCCAATAGTATCAATTTAGTTCTTAGAGCTTATTTTAATCAGCAAAGCTACATAAATAATTGAGGCATATATAATTTAATCCTCACAATACTTTATGAGAAATAAGAAAAACGTGTTTTCCGTTTGACGTATTTGTTAGTTCCGCAAATACAATTTACTTACGAAGAGATTATTTCTGCCGTCAAGTAAAATCATCGGAGAGTGCGTCGTTTGGAAGAATTCCAAGCCTTCCCAATACGATGAACACTTCAACAATAAAACAATTGAAAACATGATACTTACATAATTTATTCGAGTACTTTTTTTACAATTACAAGCTTTATATTAACTTGCAATGTATGTCCGGGTGGAATCTTGCAACTGAATTTTAAATCTTTAACCGATTGAGCTGAAATTTGTCATACACGCTTATTTTGGATAACAATGCATGCTTAGCTATGTGACGTCATTCTAATTCCAATATGGCGTATCATCCAAGATGGCGGAATTGTTATTAATTCTGCACTACCACAGTATGGGTATCAAATGAAAGGGCTTCCTGATGGGAACACGAAAAGTAAGTGCAATTAAATAAAGCTTGTTTTTAAAAAGTTTTTTTTTTACCATTAATTTATTGAATAGAGTATAGTATTGAATATAGTATAGAGTGAATATAGTATGTAATTTATTGAATATAATCCTGAAAACTCGTATGAACTCTTAGGGATTTTTTTATATAAAAAAATAATCATCCAAGGTTGATCAGAAGCCATAGTTTCACGTTATTTTATAGTACCACGCTTATAGCGAGTTTCAGCACAAACCAAAACATACTTAAACGTGCAACCTCATAGTGTACAGTGAACTAAAACGTAACCTTTTGAACAAAAGTTAATTGTAAATAAAAATAGGCGAGGTCGGAGGCAAGGTGCGAGGTGAGGCACGAGAGGCAGTGATGACATATTCAGCAGAAACCAAGTCACAGTGCCGGCACCGAAACAACAAACAATTTACATATTTCCGCGACACCGCGGAAAAGGTCGTCGCGATTCAATTTTATGTTTTTTTTTTTTACTTTATATTTCTTCCCTCATAAATATTTATTAGATATTTTTCACGTAAATTTAACATCTGCCCGAATTACTTCTTTACCAATGAGGATGACAAAAATATTTAAAAAGTTAAATAATTACAGTTGAGAAATTCTTTTATATTTGTGGTTTGTAGCAAAATGTTTACTACATTGATTAAACAGACGGCTTTTATTTTTTTGCTACGGATTTGGAAATTGAATGTTTCTTAAAAAAACATTGATTAGATTAAAACATGAACTCTAACTATCTAGCGGTATGAAATATACAGCGACATATTATCTCGTCTCGTCAACAAATTCATGAAACAGAAGGCCGAAAACAGTTTTCATTGGTTCAATTAAAACTTGGTCGTGGGAGCGGACGGTCGTCACTGGCGCATAATTACTGGTGTCACTCATACCGACTGGCTCGCCTCAGCACAGGAGAGGACAGAAAACCACATATATATCGACTGTGCGTTAGTACGACCGTGTGTTCTCTAATATTTCTAGTCAAATATTTTCCTTTAAATTTTCGATCAACGTCGAAAAAGCTTAGCTTTTGAAAGTTTAAAAACTAATATAAAAATATTTGAAATTTAATAACTGCGTACACTTAGGTATCTACCTACGACGTTTTATCTAGTCTCGAAGATCGAAGATGTATGTTTAAAACATACGGATTTCCTTGCACATTTTTTTAAACCAATGATTAAATTCTTCATAAAAGTACCTATTCATTTGTACCTATTCATTTGTATTTTTTCCATCAGCCATTACGTGTTATATGTAGCTTATAAAATTAATGCATAAGAATTTCCCAGGAGCCGGTATTCAGTTGCGGCTAAGCCCACTCGTTACAAAGTGTTGGAGTAGGAGTACTGGAAGCCATATCAAAAGGGTTCCACTTTGGTCGACGGGCGCCCGCTGTGTGAGACATTGTAACAAAGCTGTAAATTAATTACGTTAATACCGCAAACGCGACGCATCCAATCCGTACAATTGTTTTCGAATCCTCTTTTGGTGTTGAATCGTCAGCGAATTGTCACAAATACTGTGAAACGTTGTTAAAATAACCTCCCTAGTAGTGAAACAATTTAGTAGATGCTAAGTAATCTATCTAAGTATTACAAGCAAATTATAATTTTGATAAGCAGTTTTATTTTCGTACCTTTATTCAGGTAAGCGAATTAAACCTACTTTATATTTTTAATGATGACCAAAATAACTTTGTTTCGAACAAAGAACTTAAAAAACCGGCCAAGTGCGAGTCGGACTCGCGCACGAAGGGTTCCGTACCATTATCTGTAAAAACGGCAAAAAAAACACGTTTGTTGTATGGGAGCCCCCTTAAAAGTTTATTTTATTCTGTTTTTTAGTATTTGTTGTTATAGCGGCCAACGAAATACATCATCTGTGAAAATTTCAACTCTCTAACTATCACGGTTCATGAGATACAGCCTGGTGACAGACGGACGGACGGACGGACAGCGAAGTGTCAGTAATAGGGTTCCCGTTTTACCCTTTGGGTACGGAACCCTTAAAACGAAGGGTTATTATATAAATTATATATATCTTCAGAATAGATATTTTCGTCAATGGACCGTGGTTTTTTCCTAACGGATTACGAAACTCGTTTAGTTAGAGACAACAAAGACCTTTGTAAAGAGATATCTGAGCCGAGCTTTCGCCTTGTCATCATCATCACCTCGTATTACATTACTCTTTATTCCCCTTTCTTTTATCGGCATTTGCAAACTACATACTTTTTGATGAGATCTTGATATTAGCGAAACCCCGTAAATAAAATAAGTAAACACTGTTTGTATGTTCGCACTTTATACGTTCGTAAGCCATTGATCGGATTGTGATGAAACTTTGGGAGGGTCTTCTGACGACGCCCACGAGAGGTGTCTTGCCCAAAAACTGTTAATTACAATATAAAGGCATACATCATCATCATCACGCCAGTATTCCCCGAAGGGGTAGGCAGAGGTGCACTGTAGTGCGCCCACACTTCGCCGATGTATTTTGGTCCCAATGTAATAGGGGGCGAGCCTATTGCCATTACACCGGGCACATTCCCATCAATACGAGGGAGATTTGGGCCATAGTCCACCACGCTGGCCCAGTGCGGGTTGGTGAACTTCACACGCCTTTCTATAGACGTGCAGGTTTCCTCACGATGTTTTCCTTCACCGTTCAGCAAGTGGTAATCATTGTTGAAAAAGACATTCGCACATGAACATTATCTCAGAGGTGCGGGCCTGGGATTTGAACTTGCACCCGTACTTTTATTATTACCACTCGAAAAGTATTCGATTTACAATATTTGAAATAAGTATAATTAATACAACATCTCTGTTAGAGGGAGGTCCGTCTATGTTAACACGTCATTCGATTGTAACTCACATTTCGTGCCAAAAATATGCATAATAATGTAGGCAAACAGACATTGGTACATGCTTTGATTTTTAAATATTTCAGTTCAATCAAAAATCCCTTCCGCTCTCAATTCGACTCGCTCATGCTCCCTGAAGATTTCATATAATTAAATCTTTAATTATCATTGACACGCACCATTTGTTAATTTGTTTTTTTATACCCTGGAACCAAAATACTTCGGCGAATTTCTTAAAACAGCATCCTAACAATTTCAGTTGCGTTAATTACTTAATGCTAGTGTAGCACGTAGGTTCACCGATATTGCTTACCAATAGCATTGTTTGTACGTTCCACTTATAACTTGCATTGGGGCACTTAGTGCAACCATTGTATTTTATCGATTAGGTAACAGAACGTACGTAACTAGACCATAGGTATAAAAATAAATGTATATCAATCTATATTCCAGCCATCAACTGTATCGAGTATTATTAGATTTCAGAAAAACAACGTCGCTAGTAAAACTATAAATCAAGGACCGTGCTTGATACAAATTATCCTTATTATGACGCTCAGAGTAACCGCACGCAAACCGCACGTAGAAAGATTGGACTCGACTTCGGGCAACTAAACACACACTCCACGTCAAATTACGTACACATGCCACCAAACTCCGTTACCTCACGCTTTGTTTGTCCTTTGTTATTTTACTCCCAAAGAAAGGTACTTATATTATAAATACGCGGAATATACTACATGGCGACGGGTATTATTCTCGGGAAGCTGTCCTCAATTTAAATGAAAAAAAAGTTCACGCTCGGTCGACAACGCAGAAGCTTCGTCGTAAAAAACTGGGTAATAAAGAGCGTAATAAATGTAAACATTATGATAACTTTTACTGGGTTGGGTTACGTTCTTTTTAACTGTTATCGTATTGTGCGAACAATGTTTATTTTGTTAATTTGCTTTCGTATTCATTTGGTAAATATGTAGGTATTACGTTGTAGATATATAAGATATAGCTAGCTAGTTTGTTCCTTTACCTGCCAGAGTAATCACCCAAGGTTTCTAAGGGTAAACTGAATTCGTGGTTATGTTTATATTTATGTTAGTAGTATTATTCGTTCACATTTATCTTCCATCGGATGAGATTTTTGGTGATTTCCTTTTACAACAACCACAATAGCAAAACAGAATATCTAGGTATATGGGTAGTTATATTGTTGAGCAACGTTTGTTGTTATATAAGTTGGACGATTCGAATCTTATGAATGGATGTGAATTTAGGTCAGGCTTTTACGCCAATTTATCGGCGTGGAGTAAAAACGGCCAGATATAAAAGTTAGGGTAGCCATATCGAGTAATTTCGCGATAAATTGCTGGAATTCATCACCCGATTGAACGCGCTAAATTCGCGCACTGTCGCCGTTCTCGCGTCCTAATGCCTCCCGCCGTGTCGTGTATTTATCATCGGCAATGGCAACCCATCAATTCTAAAATGTACTTTTATTGAAAAACGCTACACTTTGAAACATATTGATTCCTTATATAAAAGCATGTAAAATACTAAAAGAATATCTATTATGTTCTTCGCACAAAACGCTTTCAGTAGGTATTTTACGATTTTATACTTTATTGAACGCACGTTATCGACAATCGAGTAGCGTCTCATCCTCATCATCCCATCGGAAAGAACCGTAAAGTCGTCATTGGCAACACATAAATCCCGAAACGGTCTTTTAATGCAGTCGTACTTCTCAAGACATTCACATAATCGACGAAAGGGGAATTCAGTAATATGTTTACAGCGTTCCTACGTTTATTTATTAAGACTTCTCAAGAGGATATTTCCGCTTCCTGACGATTGGATTACATACATAATTTGAATGTCAAAACCACCGAATTTGTTCGACAACGATGTTTATAGATACCTATTAAACGTGAGACACAACAAGTTGCCATTATATTTTCAAACACTAACTTTAATACTAAAAATATTGTTGTCTCGCTCATAAATTGTGGTGCGAACATATATATAGGTCGTAGTGTAGGCATAGATAACGTTTTAAAAAAAAGTTAAAGCAAAGACCCACCTAATATAATCATTCAAATCCCTCATTTCCAATTTATACCTATATTAAATGTCCATTAAATTTGAAATGAAATCCTAATGTAAGTAATTATCCATTGAAATCGCCCACTTAACGACTAAGCGTTGTGAACTTCGCCTAACTTTGTAAAACTTCCAAGCGACAAACAATCGCGGGGCATTATTTCTTGTCATCCTAATTACCACAGAAGGATATTAGGTACTTTAGCTATCTTTCATTTATAAATAAAATGTGGTTAACTTAATTCATGATTGGGTTTCTATTATCGTACGGCGATAAATCGTGGAATCTATTTCAATTATTGAAATGCCTAATATTAAATGTTACGATAATATTAGTCGCTGATATTGAATAGGTATTCTTTACCAGTTTCATATTGGGTTCAGTCGGTGCAATTAAGCTCCATGACCTAGTTGTTTGAATTGGCGAGAGCATCTAACGTCCGTAGGTAGGAAGATTTAACCAAGCGGAAAGTGCTCTGCTATGAAATGCATGACGCGAAATTTACGATAACGCTTGTGCAGGTAATAAACTCCAGTCAAGAGATTATCAGTCACTTTTATACTTGAACCTATCTACCTCATTAGGCTTAATGGCTGCCTTTTGAGTCGGCCTACGCATGCGATAACCGCAACTGCTTCGAATCAAAACATTTATTTTTTTAAATATTAATTTTAAGTAATCACATTCCTTCTAGTAAGTATCATGCCCCCCCAATTAAGCTAAACACTTTTGCTAGAAGTGGACTTAATGACCAGAGATGAGAATTGAACCTGAAACCTCTCGGCTACGAGACCTCGGCCGTCCCGTCAAACAACTAGCCTATAACCAATCTACTGATCACAGCTGATTCATGTTAACACAGCTATAAATAAATGAATACAGACAAAAAAACAATTCATCGGTTGGCAAGTAGATTGTTTTCGGAATACTGTCTCGTGGATCCAGCGAGACGACTGCACAAAAACGCCCATCGAGCAAATCCTCTTGAACAAATTAATTTCCAGATTTTTACCAGAACTGTAGCTGTTCCGTTAATTATCTTAAAATGATGCAGTATTTGTTTGTGCGATTGATGAGCACATTTATATCATCAGCAAATTCATATTGGGTAAGTATACATAATAATTTTTCGCGTCGCCATTTTAGATCCTCGACGTTTTGCTTAAAAAAGGAAGCCTACCCGTTTTACCCCGTAAACAAACAATCCTTTTTTGATAAAAGCTTAAGAATGTGAATAATTTTCCGGCACCGGAAATTTTGAGAATTTAATAAACGGTTAACAAATTGGATTTATTTGTTCACCCAACATTATATTCGGAACAGATACCTACCTACTATGTTAAAATTTTCCTTTGCAAAAAATAAACATATTTTAGTCAAATAATAGATGACTATGAAAGTAAGAATAAATTTGATTACATATTAGCAGTAAGTTAGATAGCTAGGTCGTTTACTACAATCTGCCGTCAATGCTTTTTGAATGCTCATGACCTTGGTCTGCTGTGATATTTTATAATCTTTACGCCTGTGTTCCCTGTAGGAGTAAGCAAAAGTGTAGGTACTGCATTGTCACTATTTCCTGCACTCTTCGTATTCTTCAACGTAATTAATGAGATGTTGATACATAATGGAATAAGATAAGGAATGTCTGCATCTGCGATTAGCGAGTTTCCGTGTTATAGGCGGTGAACCTACCACTATACCTACATGACAAACTACCCTTCAATAACATGGAGAATATTATAGAGCGATAGGTTCCAATAATCATATAATACGAGTACTTGACTCATTTGGTAGCGCTGGCTGGCTGTAAACAGGTTGGTACCACGTCAACGGCCCAGACTTAAGTAGGTAGGTTCTAAATAATATATATTTTAATGTGATATTTATTTTAAACATGTCCCCGTCAAGCCGCTGCAACGTGACTCGTTTTATTTGTTCACCCAGTTACCTATACATAAACAATTTCCAATTGGACAGGGCAGAATTCGATTATGTGGGGATAAAGCGACCGGCGCCGTTTGTAAACACAATGATGAGGCTGTCTCAGTACCCGGTGGTTATTGTGTTTGGAACAATAATCTAACTAACTAGGTACCTAAAATTAAGTAGCTAGGTACCTACGCTACGTACGTGTGCTTATTTGATGTTCACCTACCTCCTTATTAATTTAACTATTGGTGATATGTCTACAATTTAATATATATTACATTTTCACAGGTAAAATTGATACCTAAGTACCTACGTACTTAGTTAAGTTAGTTAATAAATATTTTATTACTATTTTTGAACTACTAACTATGTCGACGGACATTTTTTCATTTTTTTTCTCGTAGGAGATTGCTCTCCTTTAATTCTACCCTCCATTCTGCTAGTATTAACAAAGTAATAATGTAACGTCAACAATCCTCCTTAAAAAAATAGGTTTTCCACCGTGCATGAAACAAAACATGAAATTATAAACGGCCAGCGCTGTAAGAGTTCGCTTCTTGGATATTTTTGGAGTTTTGGTTGATAGATAAGGTTGCGTTGTCTTTATAGCCCTATAAAGCAGCTATTGCTAGGGGCGATAACGACGATTTATAACACTTTAGCGCTGGCCGGTCCCGAGGGCAAGACTCAGTCAACCAAGCGGCCTACCAGTAGTACCTAGTTTCACTTTATTTTCAGACATATATGTATTGCTCACACTTAGGTACCTAGTTATCAGCTAAGAAGCTGTCGAAAAATTGGCTACCAATTATTTTTGTACTTAATAGAGAGCGAAAAGGCTTGTAATATATATGCCTAAAGGTATTTTCGGTTTTGTAAAGATGAGTGGGTATGGAAGTAAGCATGTGATGTCAACATTTTATACATATTTCTATCATAAGGCGTTAGGCAGTCCCAAATGTAGAGGGTGAATATTCTACTCTGGCTTGACACACTACCGTGTGTCTAGACCAAACAATAATTTTTATCTCGAGCCGAAGATGACCAAACGTAAGACACTATCGTTAAATACCAATATACCGTTAAATACCTATTACATTTTGGGAGAGTATGTAAAGTAACTAGTGTCTTTCAATGAGTACCTAAGTAGCTAGGTATTTACATTTAGGTGGGTAAGTACTTACAGAAATTACAGCGCTACAAACAAAGAGTTAAAAGTAACACAAAAATATAAAAACACACGATAAATATTGTGTTAATTATTACAAAATAATCATCATTATTGCTCCGCGCTGGATCGCGGCCTAACTGGAACGCTACAATCCATACTATAATTATATTTGTACTTTATCAGAAATGTGCTTCGAATATTTAATCAGGCGCTCAAATACAAAACTCCACTGGAGGCGTTGTCGAATCTAATTAATTAAAACCACACCCGACCTGTAAAACCTTAAGTAATCAAGTAAGATTTCCCATAGGAAAAGTGTGCTTTCGTTACCAACCTAAAGCAAACGTAACGTTGATACAGCGACAATAGACCTATGCATTTAATATAGCTACCTATTTATACATACCTACCTAAATTAATTAATTTCTCGCGATATCGATCAATTCGGGCTATTCCCCTTTTTCTCTGCCAATATCCTAAACAGTCAGGCAAATCTATGTTAAACCAACAAATTTTGTCCAAGATTATTTCAAATTAGATGGAACAACCAGTACTTATGGTCATACTAGCCCACATGTTGAACCACAGAGCAACAAATTTAGTTGACTGCTACTACAGCCCTTTTAACGTCCCACTGCTGGGCACGGGCCTCCCCTCAATGCGAGGAGGATTCAGGCCATAGTCCACACATCTATCGAGAACTAGCCAAGTTCCCTCAGACGTGCAGGTTTCCTCACGATGTTTTCCTTCACCATTTCATAGCAAGTGATAATCTCGGATGAAAATGAGATTCGCACATAAACCCCAGAGGTGCGAGCCAGGGTTTGAACCTGCACACTTTGATTGCAAGGCATGCATTCGACCACTCGGCTACCACTGCTATAAATTTAGTTGACACCTGTTCAAAATAAAATAATTTCCCTGCTGTAATTAAGTTGACACCTGCTCAAAGTAAAATAATTTTCCTGCAGCATTTTTTTTTATTATCAAACAAAAATGTTACAATACATTCACATATTTTAATAAAAAAATATTAGGTACATCATTTCGTTTTTATAACAAACAACAACAGTCACAGTAATAAGATAGAGCAGGCTTTTATTTATTATCTTTTAAAAAATAAAATACAATTTATTAAATAGGTTAGTTTTATTGGCCCATTGCTTTGTGATAAAACTTTTGAAATGAAAATTTGTTAAGCCTAAAAATTTGATAAGTGAGAACAGAAATTATACTTAGAATATTTGATACAACAATAAGCAATATTTGATTAAGTTGATTTGAGCTAAACACATGTAATGAATTGAGATGTTTCAAATTAAGCTTTATGTAGTTATGACAATATTTTAGCCAGTTCCCTTTCAATCAAATCAATAAATATCTACAGGTGGTGGTCTTCCAAATAATAGATTCCATGAAACAGGTTGTACTAATTGTGAGTACAGGTTATCCTCTTCAAACAGTGGCACAATACAGTTTATATATTGTACCATTTCATATGCATCCGGAATGTTATCTCCTTCCGAAGAGAACTTGTATAGGACTAGACATGGCAGAGATTTCTGGGTTGTGATTTCATATAACAATGATGCAAAGCCCCCACCAAATATTTTCATAGCAGTATTTTTTGGCTCATGTTCCACCCACCCTAGTGAATTCACCTTATTCTTGTAGGGACACAGCTCACTAACTACATATCTAAAGGGTGATGTGAGCACATGCTTTTTTTCATGAGCAAAGCTGCTTGTAAGAATAATTATATCTTTCACATTCTTTGCTTTGAACTTATCGACAACCTCATTCAAGAACTGTTGTGCATATTTAAAGACTAATGGAGCTCGCACTTGCATGATAATAATATGTTTTGATTCACACTGATACAGTTCACAGCATCCAGAGAGGCTCCCCGAGTGCAGGTTGTAAGGGTCGTAGCCAGACATAGGAACCAGCGCCGGGCTATAAACGGATTCCATTTTTTTCATGTTTAAAGATGAAATTAACAAATCGCATGCAAGTTGAGCGACATTTCCAACCGCAACACTTGGCACGATGACTGTGTAATTGCTTAAATCACTGTCGATTAGAGTTTGCCACAGATTTATTTCAGCCATACTGACGACACTTAATTTTAATAGAAACAAACTATAATTAATTTATCTAGGAGTCGGCTATTGTAGAATAAAAAGTTCAAAAGTTTACAAGTTTTTCGCTTTTTACGAAATATGCATATTTTGCAGTATGAAAATGTCATGTCATACAGTGACAGGTGTACTGTACAATTGACAGGTTGACAGCCTGTATCTGACTGTATCAGATAAATTTCGGGTGGCCGTAACGAAAATTTAATTGTCATCAATTCTTTTTTTGTTTACGAAATTAATTAAATGATGATATTTAATGGAATAACTTAGGATTTTTACGCTGGTTACGCTCGAGTTCACCTTCACAGCTTAAGTACTGCAATACGAACAGTTGGTGAAGCACGCGAAAACATAATCGTTAGGTGTGTGGCTACCATTTTAACCGACAGATTATATAGTTGCACTAATTTCCCGTGTAAACTATTCCTTGTTGCATGCACCTCACTATTTGTTGATTAAAATCTTTAATTTTTGTACGTAGGTACATTTTCCATTTCCACTTCTATCAATACCAAGCAAGACTACAGACAGTGCAATTGATAAATCAATAGGACGTTTTCCTAATAGTGTATTGTGCTGATTATGACCGAAAAAGAAAGCGTTGATCCACAATTAGAGGACTTCATTCTCGCTGAAACTCAGAAACAACGTTTTCAGGTTAGTATAAATTGTACCTCCGATTTCTAAATCACTTACAATATGCCCAAGCCTGTCGTAGTTTATATGAAAACCATGAGAACCTATTTACCCTTGATTAAGGATTATATCATATGCAACAAGGCAGTTAGCTACCAATATATCCTGCCGTCGACCTTTGACCAAATTATTACTATTATTAAGATTTCAACACCCGTTTACTAGAAATCATGTTACCAAAGTAAACTTAAAAATACTTATAATTTTGCTTAGATATGATACGATACTAATCGGAATATTTATGTATTTAACCTATTTATTTGACTACAATTGAGTTCATTGTTATTGCGCTGTTTGAATTATCTTCTGCACCATTGTAATAATATTATTTGAACGGTTTCAGGTTCTTGTGCACGGCCTGACAGACACATGCTGGGACTCATGTGTGGGAAAACCGTCTAACCGTCTTGATTCCAGAACTGAAGTGTGCATCATGAATTGTGTGGAGAGATTCATAGATGCCACAACATTCATCACCAAGCGTCTCATGAACACAACCAAGTACCGCTCTGATGCCCCACTTGAATTCCAATAAATTAAGCACTATAACATATCAGTAACCATGCTTGGCATTAAGGACTTCTTGCGCCGTCACAAGAGGAAGTTTGTTGTGACGGGTGCCGTGTTCGGTGGTTTATACTTGTTGACAAGTTATGCCCAGAAGAAATTAAGAGAATGGCAAGAGAAGGAAGCAAAGAAATTTTTTGAGATGACTCGTAAAAAACAACACTTTGAAAGCACAGAACGTACTTGCAATCAGACTATACTTTCTTTGTCAAAAATTGTAACCGAGAGCATCCTGGGAGTATTAAACACAGAAGAGATAGTGCAAAAGTTGCAGGAGAATCCAGGCAACAAATTGGAATTATGGGAGCAATTGAAGGTCATGATATTTACCAGAATCTGTGTCCTTGTGTATGCTCTATGTATACTGCAAGTGACATTACGAGTGCAGCTCAATATTATTGGAGGCTATCTGTACAGAGATTCAGTACAAGAGGATGACGCTCTTATAGACAGTGAACTGCAAGCTAAATACTTGTCTTTATGTCACCATTTCGTTGGCCGTGGAGTGGAGGACTTGGTAAAACAAATCGAAAAAGTGGTCAAGAGAGTGGTGGAACCAGTTTCATTGAAAAAGAAGATGACTCTACAGGAAGTGGAACAAATCTTTTGGTCAATACAAACCATTCTGTGCACAGACACCACGGACGGTGACCCGGTCAAGAAGATGGTCCACTACTTAGTGGATCACACTGAAATAAATGAAGCCAAGCTAGACACCATTGTAAAGGAAACTATGGATATATTAGAGAGTGATGAAGTGACATCTATAGCCATGTCATCTGTAAGCCGGAGCTTCTCCTCAATAATTGATGAGGTTGCAAATCTATTTGTATCCAAATCCACACCGTTAACAAAAAATCATTTGGAATTGAATGTTGAACATTGTGTCACAAATGGAGCTTTGAAATTGGGAGCGACACCTGACAATTTTGTAGACGTGAATAAGGTAGAGTTGCACTTTGTAAAGTTGCTGCCTGTTGTTAATGAGCTCATCACAAAGAACACATGCAAGGGTAACACCAACATTCCAGACTTGCTGACACAGCAGCTTACTCTAAGTGAGAAACTAAGACTTCTGGGTGCAAATATTTATGAAGTTTTCAGCTGTTTGTAGGCAACCATTTTTTTTAAATGTGTATAAATGCATGACATTTATAATAATTATAAATTTAATAGTAGTAGGTTTATTCTATTAATGGTCTATGGATAACTTTATCAACATAAATATTGTTGACAGTAGAAGGTGGTTAATTTCGAATTAGATATTGATGTTGTGGTAGTTAAGGTATAAAGTTTTCTATATTCATGCATTTCTGGTGACAGTAAAGATAATTAAATTATTTAATTGCATTTTAGCATTGAGTTCTTGACTTTCCCTTGATTTCACACATATTTTACAAGTAGTTTTTATAAAACTTGGTATGAGCTTGTCATGGAATTTCTGTTCAACTTATAGATCAATCAATCAATCAAATTACAGTGGAGTTACAAAAAACTATGTGCTGAAAATATCTATGTGGTTTTTAACTTTTAAAATGGTTTGATATTTTCATAAATTAATTTGGGAGTCCCATTGTAATCCGTAGCTCGCTCCGTACCTAAGGAAGTTTTTGTATGAAATCTATTAGCTCTAATAATGAGTTAAGACATCAGCTCTGTGTAGGTAGCAAGTTGTTAAGGTGGGATTTTCGTTAATTATTTCAACGATACAATTATAGTTCGTCTATTGGCCGATAGGGGCGCTGTACAATATTTTAAATAGATACGAAAAAATTGGTTTAAAACACATGGAGTTAAAGGAAGCGTTTTTATATCCAGAAAATTCAATTTCGATGTATCCTATAAAAATACTTCTGCCAGATACGTCCTTTATCAGCTTTTAATTGTCAACTACCATACATAGCAAGTGTTTGTACGACGTATTAATTCCTCCTATCTCTCATCCAAGCAAAACTGCCGCGAGTTTTAGTACACAGCGTTTCTAGGCCCCAAGTCCCCTAACACTCGTTATAGTTATAGAGTTATGAAGACTTAATTTTTTAAGGCATTTTATACAACTTATTTTATCAATGGTAGCTAACATATGACGAGTGTAAAGATAGTAGTGTAGAGACATTGTTAACTAGAAGCCAATGGATTTTTTAGCTACCATTGATAAAAGATGTTATATTCATGCTTCAAAAAATGAAATCTTAGCAGCGCCACACGATAGTTTTAGGGGACTTGGCGCCCTGGTGAAAAATGTTCAAAGTTTTACAGACATTAATAATTTTTATTCGTAACCCTATCAACTTACTTTATTTTGGTACTTAAATTAACTTCGTATTAAGTAGGTTTTGTAACAAATGGTTGCCTATGGCATCCACACTAGGTTAGACCTGTCTCGTGGATGCCTGTTGCATGATGTTGACCAGTTTTTTTTACTGTGACCGAGATCTAAATAAAGTAAGTAAAATTAAACAAGTAATTACCAAAAATAAAAAAATCTAAATTAATATAAAATGAAAAAAAAATTCAAAATTAAATTACATAAAATGAAAACAGAAATAAGATTAACAATAAAAAAAAGAGAGTATGAAATGTATTAAGTAGAAAAAATATAATGACAACAATATCAACTAAGCTGTCTTATAGGTACAAATGAAAGCATGGAATGTGTGTGTGTATGTGTGCGGATGTGTATTTGCGTGTGTATGTGTGTGTGTGTGTGTGTGTGTTGAGTGTATGTGCGTAAACATTGGTTTCCTAAACCATTAAACATCTTACCGTTAACCTACTAGTACCATCTGATAGTTTTACTATTACCGAATAACTTGCAACGAATTTAAATCCGAGTGCGTCTTGATCACTGGCGAAGGAATTAATATTTAAATACTTGTTGACGTCGAATTGGGTGACAGGGACCCATTTCCCATACGCAAACCTATACGTCGTTTAAAAATACACGCAGACAGTTTCTGGATTGCGACATTCGGGTTATCCGCTATAATGTTATGCAATTCTTAAATATTCTGATAGAATATCTATCTGTCACTAGCTATTATTATCTTAGCTACTAACAAACAAGTCGTGACATAATTAGGAAAATTAAAATCATAAAAAGTGGAACATTCGTACTGACTGGGTGCGTAGGTAGTAATACTAAGTGAGAAAACATTAATTTACTAGAAAACCTAACCGGTTCTGGAAACATTTGAGAACTACCAAGTACCAACTCGCCAATGTATTCAAAATCATTTTTTTTTATTCGTGTAGGCCAAAAAGCAATTACAAATAGTCAGATTCTACCACCGGTTCGGAATACTGCTTCCACTGAGAAGAGCCGGTAAGAAACTCAATGGTTACTCTTTTCAAAATGATAATTGCGAGTAATACATTCTAAGCAGCAACGCCATGAGAGCAGACAGCACCTTTGCCACAATACCAGAGAAGAATTATACTCACGGCAGTCTAATATTAAATAAAAATATAGTCTTTACGCATAGGAAGCTAGTACAGTAAGGTGCGTCTACTCCCATTTACAATGAAGGGATTATTCTAAACACAGATGGTTATAGAAATAATCGCTTTGGTATGATGCCTTTAACGCAGTATGGGAGAGTAGATGATGAGTCATTGAGAGGAAAATAGTTGGACCAGTCCTCGCAAGTAGACTAGTAGTATTGACCGGTCAACAATAGTCTGTATACCCTTCGTGTTAAAGATCACCTGTTACAGTGTGGTAATAAGTTCGTACCCACTGGGTCTAAAATATACCTACAATCGGCACTTAATAAGGTCTGCTGCACGTTAATGCACTTATACTTACCCTTTCGGGGTATACGGACACGATGATGATAATGCTTAGGTAGTGTTATGTATACCGCTATATATACCGTCTTTGGTTACAATATTACAACGTGGTTAAGAGTGTGTTTACATTATAAGCTACTGTTACTGCTATGCAGGCTTATTTTGCTATATATACTCTTTATAATCCTTATTTCTAATTTGCTAAAGATCCACTGATCAGAATATTGTTTAGTTTGAATTAAATGACGACACTTAATATTAAGACGACATAGGCGGCTTATAATATTGATACAGGCATACACAAGCTTACAATGTAGATAATATACAATAGACTTTATAATAATCTTCTGGCCATTAAGTACCTACTTACCTAAGTACAGACGAGAAGATTTTTAGATTTTAAAAAATATTTTGAATATAATTCAGTATGTAGTGAAACCTATAACAATTTTCCATTTTAACTAAGCTCGGGCCTCCTTCAATGAGTGGGGGACTTTACCACGTAAGCCCTATGAGCGTTAGCAGACCTCACACGTCTAGACGTGTACGTCTAGGTAGTTCTAGAACTACGTAGTTAGTTTTCATCGGAAGGGTTTCCTCACAATGTTTTCCTTTACCTTTTTAGAAAGTGCAAAATATCTGATATACAAGAGACTCGCACATAACATTCTAGAAGCGAGCCGGGGTTAGAACCTGTGCACTTTTACTGCAAAGTTACGTAAGTGTTATACTGTAAGTTTTCGAATCTAATCTAAAATACCTACAAACCAAAAAAACTTTGTTAATACATTCATGCTACAATCGCAGACGTATTGAGTGATGATTATGTATTTGTATTCCAGTGTTATTGAACCTCATTTACTTAAGTGAAGAATATTTTGATAGTAGGTTATTGCACTGCACTCGTGATCATGAAATGACCTAATCCAATAGATTGGGTTACGAATAGTTAAGTTCAAAATTGTCGTGACATTTGTAATGAAAACAGTTACGTACGGGTGGTATATGCCGATATGCGTAGTGGAGTAGATATGCGGTAGGGCGGTGCGGCGTAGCTGCGTGCGCACGACGCGCGGCGCCCGCCCGCAGTCGCCAATAACCCGTGTGCGAGTCGCGGAGCGCGCGCCATCGTCGCTCCAAAATATCGACGCGCGTTACATGACCGCGTAGACAGTGACAGTGGACACCATATACATTAAAATTCTGTTCCGTACTTTGTGTCGGGTCTAACGTTTGGATCGACGGGTTTTTAAACAGCAATTGATGAGAGGAATCGATCCGTGCACCACCTTATCTGCTTATCAGTGAACGCTACACGCATTTTTTATGTAAGTATATTTTGCTGTATCGTATGTATTTGATTTAGGTGCTGTAGGCATTTGAATCAATTCGTTATCTCAATGGGTATTTTTTTAATAGGATTTAGGTAAGTAGTTGCCTAGTTTAGGTGCCCAGTTCTGGGGATATCACAGTAGTTCGAATCGCGTTCTTAGCTTTAGTCAGGTTTATTAAATAAAGTAGGAACTCCAAATTAATACACGCCCTGTAGGTACCAAGTTAGTGAGAGAATAGGTAGCCTGTCGTACCACCTACCTACATAGGAATTATTTATTTAAATAGCCTTATGTAAGTTACCCACCTATAAATTTTGCCTGTTACCTGTTACAAATGTTACCTGCAAATATATTCTGTGTCAATGAGAATAAACAAGAATTCAGTTTAAAATATCTAGGTGGTTGGGTTATTACATAAATATACGTAACTAATGTAAGTACTTGGAAGGTACTATTAATCCTTCGGTTTACCATAGCTAAGCAGATTACCATTAAAAAAACTACCATGCTCCATGCACCACTACCATGCACCAGCTATGAAACGGTGAAGGAAAACATCGTGAGGAAACCTGCACGTCTGAGGGAATTTGACTAGTTCTCGATAGATGTGTGAAGTCTGCCAACCCGCACTGGGCCAGCGTGGTGGACTATGGCCTGAATCCCCCTCGCATTGGGGGGCGGCCCGTGCCCAGCAGAGGGACGTTAAAAAGGGCTGTAGTTAGTTAGTTTAATCATTATACAGGTAAGATACGTAAGTACCTGCATGGGAACATACCTATTTACCTACTTTCGAAATCGGTAAGTAGGTATATAGAATGCGGACATTGTTTAAAGCTGAATTGCCGTTATCGATGCACAAATTGTTACCTACTCAGAATTTGTTATTAAATTATGTCACAAGCCATAGAATAAAATTATTTTCTATGTCACGAGTTGCGAATCAGTCAGTGCGAATGTTGCAGATTCGGGTTGTCAGAAGGCGCCACACTGCCCACACTGCATAAACTATGCTTCAAATCGCGTTTGCCCAGTTAAACATAAAACAGGTCCTATACTAACAGTAAGGGTCTATTTACCAACTCAATAGGAGAATAGTCCAGTTTATTAGGGTTCCGTACCCAAAGGGTAAAACGGGAACCCTATTACTAAGACTTCGCTGTTCGTCCGTCCATCCGTCGTCCGTCCGTCCGTCTGTCACCAGGCTGTATCTCATTAACCGTGACAGTTAGACAGTTGAAATTTTCACAGATTTATGTATTTCTGTTACCGCTGTAACAACAAAAAACATAATAAAATAAATATTTAAGGGGGCTCCCATACAACAAACGTGATTTTTTTTTCGTTATTATATGGAATAATTTTTCGTTATTATATAATATTATACGGAACCCTTCGTACGCGAGTCCAACTCGCACTCGGCCGATTTTTTTCATTATTAATAGAGATCCCAAAAAAATATTAAAGAGATTCCGCGTATCAACTCTAGACAGATCAAGTCTTAACTTGCAGCGTAGGTCGCTCGGCTCACTACACCGAGTGGTTCCCAGTTTGATTCCGCCAACGGGAAATTTCCAAAGGAATCAGAATTTACTCTGGTCTGGGTGTAACTGGGATCGCCCCTAGTCCATTGTATGTTACCCATACTAGGAGGTTTGCTTAATTTGGGACCATACGATGAGTAGCTATATGTTGTATGGCGATAAAAAAAATGTTTCGACCAAGGACATATTCGCAAAACAACTCTGGTAATGTGCTCAATTGATATTAATTAACTATCAATTTCAGTTTCGGCCACAGACTGACGACAGCAGGAAAACAACAAAACCGGCCAAGTGCGAGTCGGACTCGAGCACAAAGGGTTCCGTACCAGTATCTATAAAAACGGCAAAAAAATCACGTTTCTTCTATGGGAGCCCCCTTAAATATTTATTTTATTATGTATTTTAGTATTTGTTGTTATAGCGGCAACAGAAATACATCATCTGTGAAAATTTCAACTCTCTAGCTATCACGGTTCATGAGATACAGCCTGGTGACAGACGAACGGACGGACGGACGGACAGCGAAGTCTCAGTAATAGGGTTCCCGTTTTACCCTTTGGGTACGGAACCCTAAAAATTAAGCCTACCGCAGTCTGGGTCTACACTCACGCGTTAAAATGTTTGCCAATACCAAAACGAACTCTGTGTCAATATGCTTGAATATTGAATTTCTGAAGATTGATTGATTGATATCTAAACGCCCCGCCCGTAGGCGTCAAAATTCTCTCGCGCTGTCAGTGTCATTTAGTTGAAGACTGAACTTTTTCGATAAGTCAATACATTTGTTTAAGTATGGTTAAAATTTGACGGGAGAGCGTCGACGCCCCAATGTTTGGTGGCTCTACTGTAGTACCTCTCAACTTACCACTAGGTTTTCCCAGAACCAACTATCGACTATTTGGTCGAGTTTGACAAAGAAACGCAAGGAAATCCTCATTGAACTTATCGATTCGATACCCACCTATCGGTATATATTGTTCGGTATCGGTATGTATATATTGGTATCTCTACATTAAATCCACAGACCAGATACCTATAGACCTCGCAAAGGCGGCCCCCGCGTTCGCCAAGCATTAGAACTAGCAACGCATTTAGGCGGGCACGCCCCCATTCGGAGCCTCATACCGCTACCGAAAGTCATACGGTTAATACCGCACCATTAATTTTCTAAAATTAAAATTACCTGTAATAATGCCGTATTGTTCATTAAAATTATATGGAAAACGTAACAAAAGCAAAATGGATAAATGCCACAAAACGAGATTTCAATTGCTTTCCCAATAAAAACAATATTATTTGTTTACATAATTTCATTTCAAAATATCGGTGAAGAGATGAATAAATGCACTCGACGTCATAACTTTGAACGAACCAATCAAAATTCGCTGTCTTCCCCTCTCTCTGCCCCACCGCGTATTGACGATTGAAATCTCACCCAAAAGTGCAAGAATACTATGTCTATAGGTATATGGTCTATGTTAAGAACAGAATCACTCTAAGCAGGTCCCAAGAATAATTTTCTTCAAGTTTTCAATATTAGGAAGTACCGACGACTTGACTGGATAGTACTTAGGACATGAATGATCATAATAATCGTAAATGTATTAAAAACTTACCCGTATCGAAGTCTGGGGTAATATAATCTGGTACAATTACAAATGTTTAATCTAATCTTACCTTTAGTTGTGTGCGTGAGTGTTCCTCAACTCATGCTTCATAGTAGGCGTGTGTATGTAGGTACCTCTACCTACGATATGGGGATACCCAGCTTGTTGACTACCGATAGGTACCAACGATATCTCCTGTATGCCCAATAACTATCTTAATATAAGTACTGCACAAATACCAATCTATTCAAATAAATAAATTGAAAAGTCAGTTTATAATTTCAAAATAACAACTTTTTACTAAATGCATATGAAATCATATACGTTACCTATAACGAGAATGTCCTGCTGTCCGAATGTTCGTTTGTTTGAGATAAACTCCTAAACGGCTCAACCGATTTTTATAGGACTTTTACTGGCAGATAGGTCATGTTACAAGACGTAACTTATGCTATTTTTATTTTAGAAAAATAATTAGGGTTTCGAGGGCAACATATAAAACCTGGGGTAATCCCAGGTATTTAGAATTCTTTAATCCGCGCGTATGAAGTCGCGGGCTCATACCTATAGATTAGGATAAAACTAATTACTCAGACTAAACGATGGCGTTTGAAACCTTTAGTGTGCATAGAGCCCTAGTTTGAAGCCTGGTTATTGCCTGCATAGGCCTTTTCTATAATTGATTTTTACATCATGCGTTATTCTTCGCGTTAATTAAAAATCGAAATAAGTCTAACTGTCGCTCGACGGTGATCACTATCAATATAAGAATAGAAAACACTTGGTACCTGCTACAGGACGTATCGAGTCCAAAATAATATTTTAGGTAAGTTAATATCTACTCTACTATATGTATTATACTTATCAATAATATCTACTATACGAGTACTTATCAATAATAATATCTGAGTTACAGATCTTTGAGTATAATTGCCACAAGTATCGTGTGGTGGCCTAACACTCATAACCCTGTTTGGCAGTGAAATTATATCAGCAAGGGGCGGCTACTGATACTCACAAAAACTATTTCGGTCTTCTGATACACCCAGTATATAGGTACTGAGCGTACAAATGATACGAAGTGTTATATTCGTTGGTATAGTCATCACTGATCTGCATATAATCGAAATATTATCTATTATTCGTACTATGATCGCACAATCGCGATATAGACGCCTTATACAGCTCTACAGAGTGTTATCGCAGCTATAACTTGTGCCTATTAACAACGCATAACTTCATACTAATTAAATCTACGTATTGTTTAGACGTCTATGACTATGAACCTACTACCTTACAAAGGACTAATGAAGGCCTTGATTTTTATTATTTTGTAACCAATTTCAAGTGGATTAAATTCCAGTTTAATATATGCTATCATTAGTACCTAACTAGGTAGGCATAATAGATAGATGGTTTGTTATATTTCTCACTGTGGAAATGACCAAAACATAGTCGATAACATCTTTTCAAAATATTATTGTAGTGTAGACTGTAGAGTAATCATTAAACATAGTGCACGGCTGTTACAGGTCCTATAGATTAACTTATTTTGGTTATTTATTAGTAAGTATGTATTCATTTAGTTTTGAGGGAACCTGTGCCTATTAGCTGCAGTTAAGGCTCTCCTTTTTTACTTTTTACTTTTGTTGCCATCTTGGGCTAAACTTGTCCAACATATCTCAATCATTATGTAGCTTTGTGTAATTGGACCATCCGCTTTACTCCTCTCCTTATAAACTAACACTTAATGCAAGTAGCGACGTGGTAGTCCACAAGCAGGTGGCAATGTTAGCTAGTTGACTTAGCAAAATGTAATTTTGAAGAGCAATGAAAAGGGGTTTTTTTGTCAAAGCGTGTGATTTTATGTAGGTACGCTAGTAATCTAGTTAACAACAGTCGTGGATCGTTTTCGTGGATAATCCGCACTAATGGGCAGATGGCGTTCGGGGTCGGTTTCAATCGTAGACTCTAAGCTGAACTCTTATATTTCATGAGCTTTTATTCTTACTTATAGTTTTTTTAAATTAATTCTATTTGGGTATGTTCTTTATAATAATATAAGTAATTGGGGAAGACGTAAATCTAATGATCCTCGAACAATACATATCTCGCAAACCGGTTTTACGCTCGTCAGGCTTACTTACCTTTTGCATTGCCTATCTGCTCTACTATGTAAGTACCTCCGTGTTTGCATATCTTAACGAATTCACGATGGTATGTTTTGAAAAACAGATGACTCGTTTACGAACAAACTTCCAATCAGACATGAATAAGACTGTAAAACGCGCTCGGCCGTTCGGCGTACACGCGGAGTCGTTGCCCATATTCAGCATGGTTGAGATCTGATAATTTACATGAGAAGGTAGGTATAATCGTTAGGCTTTGTTACGTGGGTAAGTAGTTATAACAAAATATTTTACAAAGTGTCTATATTTCTTTACATTACTTCAAATCTATATTTAGTATTTCTTATGAAGGCCGCCGTTAAATGTAGGTATTATCTTCAAACACAGCACACAAAGTAGTCTTCAAAGATCGGAACTAATTCTAAAAAACTGAAGGCTAATTAAAAACAATCTGTGCCCGTGTACATTTTAATATCTTTTGTCATCATTTCATATTATCACATGTAAAAATTTTACGATCTTAGGAAGCAGAATTAGTACAGACTAATTCTGCTTCCTAAGATCGTAAATTTTTAATATTTTCCGAATATTGATTAAAAAAATCAAGAATTTAGGAGCTGCCCATGTTATTCAAAGTTCTCGAAAATTTACATCCCATCGCATCGTCTTGCCCAAAGGCAAATAAGACCTTATCCTTAGGTTGAGTCCCGAGATAGATTTTACAAAGCAAGAGTAAGTCGCTCACTACTAAAATGCTAATGAAATCGGGTTAGCTAGCTAGACAAATATGGACAGTTTCAACACAGGAGTAGCATTTATATTGAGCGCTAGTGTAGCAGTGGCAACAAAGGTTTGCGCAGCTTTGACACGGACTTGGTCCAGTTTCGGCGACTCTACTTCCATTTAAAAGCCTTATTGTGACCCACAGCTCGGTCCGACTGCGGCCCATATGCCTACTTCTCGGGGCTAGTGTCAATGCCACTGTCGCCCGCATAACAAATGAACGTAACTCACTCGTTGTGACATCTTCATTATCTTGTTTTACGGTTGTAGTTTGTACATGACGTATATTTTGCATTGTTTTTACATTCCTAACACTCTGTAATCGCTCATTACAAAGGTTAGGACCTCGCTGTAGAAGATAGATAGACATAAGTGTAGTTTATGCTACGAGACGAACACCGGCCTTGTGTTCTTATTTGATCTTGTCACTTTATCTCTACTTTATATTTTTTTATATCTACTAAAATAATTCGTTCCGGGCCACATGGTAAGCAAATTACCCGGGTATCAGATAGTTATATTTAATGTAATTTGTAGAAAATCGGCGAGAAAATAAGTAGGTATGAATTAAAAGTACCTAAGTATGAATTGTTGTTGTGAGAGTAGCAACAAAGTGTTTTAGAGCTAGAAGATGTTCGATGATGTATATATTATTGTTTTAATCTTACACTACATGCTAGCATAATTGTGGTATCACCGAGTGGAGATTTGTAATCAGCAAAAATGTTTAGCGTTATGTTATGAATGAATGAATACCTAAACTAATGAATTAAATGGTACTAACTTAAAGATTAGCAATACATATACACATAGATACCATTGTACCACGATGCTAAAAACGTTTTTAACCGACGAAAAAAAAACGGAGAAGGTTTTCAATTCGACGCGTATTTTCATTTTTGCAGAACATCAAAGGATGGTGTGTAACATGAAGAGTGTGCAATGTTTGACAGAATGTGTGCAAAACTTATCTTTATATGATTATGACTATATCTTCGTGCAACAGTACTTTTAATGACACCTAATTACGACGATTACGTTTTGAGTATTATCTTATCAAATTTTGTTGAACGAATTTATTAAATACTAAGTCAAATACAATATCTACTTCCTACAAATATTTTCTCCAGTTCCATATATGTACTACTTCAATTAGAACGAATAGGTTTTAGGTACATGAGCGCATTATGGAGGCACAGGATGTGAGTATCGTCCTCACTACTTCTTTTCATTCTAGTAGTTTCGAAATTACTTAAATTATTATGATTTTAGATAAAATCTCGATCAAGTCTTGTCATGGTTTTTTTTTCGTTTTACATATGAAAGTCGGCCGAAATACAATAAATTGTGTAAAGTGTATACTTATACATAGATGATCAGTCAGGGTACCTAAGTACTGAGGTAGCCTTACAGTTTATAAATTTAAAAACTTAGTGGAACAATAGTGTACTGTAAGTCATACAAAATAATTCAGTTTCTTCACTCGATGCTTCATGCGATATCCACCTCTCCTACCTACATTATTTGCCCGGCGATTATGTAACTTGTTGCCAATCCGTTTCGATCGCTTTCCGTCAAAACTGCTGACAAAGTTTATCGAAAACTGACATGTTATTATTGCAATATTTCAGCAATACGAGTAGATGTGACATAATCGCCCAGACGATTTGGTCCAAAAATTACAAATTTAAATTGATACTTATTATAAATTCGTCGGCGACGCCGGTCGCGTTGCATGAGCGTGAAAAGATAATGATGTTGGTACCTACACGGTTATGTACTTACCTACTTACATACCTTTAGCCCATAGAAAGTTTTAGCCTATAGGGGATGCGTTATTTGACTTGACTGCGTTATTTCTGACGCACATTTTATTTCGCCTTGGCTGACGCTAGTCATTATTTTAATTATTTATGTACAAAAACAAGGAAAAATAGTAAATGTAAAGAGGATTTTAAAAGCTTTATACTTAAACGGTAAGTATATTTTATATATTTATGTATCAAAATGTTGGACTATTTAAAATTACAATAAATTTCCTACGATTTGTCCCGTGAAGGACTTTGGATTTTTGCGCTTCGCCCATGATTCCGTGATCTTGAAATATCAGAGTTCATGATTGATAAAAAATTGGGAAATCTACACGAGCCCCACCCCCGTTGCAGTCATGTCATGTATGACTCGAACTCGCAATAACAATCTGCATTAATCAATCAATGGTTATGTTCGTAACAATCCACTCGCATGCTTCGCTAATATTCTGTGGTGCCGGATCTGCAGTGAGATGCAACTGTAGGTAGCTACGTAAAAAAAATGTTACAATACACTTAAACACCTGTAATAACGTGACCATTCGCGATGTCCACAAAATTGCTTGTTAAATCAGAAAATCACTGAATGGCATTACAAAACGTCCTGTGTTAAATTTAAATATTATCATGTACCCATATCGCGGCGGATGCTGAATAAATCATAACCCATTGGGATGTACGTAAGGCCTAATAACATTTATTGTGTCGTCGAATAAAACTTCCCCCCTTTTATGTGTTTAAAAACAGCTATTAGTTGCGACAACGCGTGACAAATTATACACTTATGTACCTATTTAGATGTGCGATGTGTTGTGCAACTGATTTTTATACATTAAAGGTTAAAATAGGACTATTAGATAGGTATATTAAAAGCTTATGTAGACAGCCGATCAAGATAGTATTTATCTACAAAGTTAAATTTCAGTGTCATCCCAGTCTGGAGCTAGTCACAGCTATTGTAGTCTTCGTGGAGAAGCAACCAGCTCTAGACCAGGACCAACTCAGGGACCTGAAAAAGAGCAAGAAACTCTGGTTTAAACTCACCAGTACTGTTAGTAATATCACTGGCCTATGAAATCGTGTATTTAAGAAAGTATCCACCAATTTATCCATTAAAAAAGCAGCATAGGTTGACTATGTTCAACTGTGAGAAGGCTGCAACCAGATTATAAGAGTTTGCATAGGCCTAACCTACGACAATAATTCATGTATATGCACACAGCCTCACACTTGCCTCATAGCATTATTGCCTATTTTCCCATTTAGCTGTCGAAAAGGTACACCCAATTATGAAAAGCTAGCTAAGCCCGTGACTTCGCTCGCGCAGGCTTAGATTATTTAATATTATATTATAAATTATAGCCTATATATTAATCTGACGTATAAACAGTAATACTGTTAATTTTCATCAAAATCCGTTCAGTAGTTTTTGCGTGAAAGAGTTACATCCATCCATCCATCCTTTCACGTTTATAATATTAGTAGGATAGGATATAAAATCCAGTTTAGGCCATTGTGTACCAAAAGGCTATCTGCGTGGATATATAACTTTCACTGCACATCGGAAGCCCTCGCCACATGCCCGCAGCGCTCTATGACAAATATACCTAAGTATGAGCGAGCACATGATAGCCATACAGAACCGTATATCTATCGGTATAGCTAAGTTAGTTAGTAAGTAAGTGAGTTAGCGTGAAATAGTGTGTTAACTATGCAACTACGCTGAAAACAAAATAAACCAGGCCGTAAAACATATTATATACTTACTCTCGCCAGACTAAGAGTTTTAATACCGCTAGGTGACTGCCACTTATTCCTTGCGCGTGGATGATAATGGTTTGATATTATAGAGCGCTCTTAAGTAGCTCTACAATTGAGACTACAATTTTAAACGACATAAATATCTAGTTATTAGGTAAGTAGGAACATAGTAAGTTAGGGACTCTGTTCTTAACAGTACAATAACTTACGGAAAAGGTAATAATACCTTTATTGAAAAAGGTAATTTCGTTCTTGTAACTCTACCACAGCAGGAAAACACGCATGCATCCACATATAAAAATACGTTAATCACGTTCAGGAAAAAATAACATTGGTTTTATGTTTAATTAACTGTAGTGTTAGCATAAACTGATAACGAACAAGCAAAAATATTGATTAAAGCAAATAACATAGGTAGGTAAATGTCGAGGGTGATCCTAAACCATTGTTCAAAACTCTACACTACTACAGCCCTTTTAACGTCCCACTGCTGGACACGGGCTTCCCCTTAACGTGGGGAGGATTTCAGGCCATAGTCTACCACGCTGGCCTAGTGCGGGTTGGCAGACTTCACACATCTATCGAGAACTAGACAAGTTCCCTGAGACGTGCAGGTTTCCTCACGATGTTTTCCTTCACCGTTTCATAGCAAGTGATAATAAATAAATAATAAATAAAAATTAGATTCGCAAATAAATCCCAGAGGTGCGAGCCGGGGTTTGAAACTGCACACTTTGATTTGCAAAGCGTGCGTCCGAGCACTCTGCTACCACTGCTTCTAAAAACTCTACACTAAACATAGAGAAATACTATAGAGTATCTAAAGTACCCATAACGACTTTACTCTTCGTATAGCTCCGCCTTTTTTTTCGTCTTTTAAAAATAAAGATAGAGCAGGCAATATTATTTGGTACTAGAGATGAAACAGATATGCGGTAACTATCCGGTATCCAGCCTATCCGGCCGGATACCGGATAGTAATTCAGTATCCGGCCGGATACCGGATAGTAATTCGGTATCCGGCCGGATACCGCATAGTAATATTCTAAAATACTCATTATTCGTCACAAGGCAAATCATACCACAATAGCTTAAGGACATTATTTTTATAATTGCACGTCAAGATTTTTTGTTTTGTTAGTACTAAAAATTAACAATTGGCAAATTGTGGTGAATGAATACCAAATTTTCCGCATTTGTTGGTAAGAGGCGACTCAGCTTGGCTTCGTATACCAGACCGGCTTCTGAATAGCCTTTCGCTGTAAACGCTACTGCCAGGTGCTGAAAGATAAATTCTAGCAAACCTTGACAACTGCGGGTACTGATGCAAATTAACTGACCACCATATGAGTCGTGATTGCGTAAAGCGATAAAGGGTATCCGGTAGCCGGATATCCGGCGCTCTAGCCTGCCCGGTCAGCCCGCTTCAGCTTGCCGAATATCCGGTATCCGGCCAAACCACTATCCGTTTCATCTCTATTTGGTACAATCAAAATGCTACAAAGGCTATTTATGTACTATACTAACTAGGGTTGCCAACAACTTTTTTTTTTCGAAAATATAGTATTTTCCAGCCAGAGTCGTAAAATATATAGTACATTGCTCAAAAATATAGTACATTCACAAAGTGCAAAAATCCTACCAAAACGTGTCAGTCAAAGTAAAAAAAAACCAGTATCTACTTTTGTTTGTATGAAAACGTCTTTCACTTGACAGTAGTTGACAGTGACAGTTCCGTTTAGTTGTCGTTCCATTCCGAAACACACGTAGTCTCCATGCATGGCAAAAATAAATATATGGATATTATATTATACATATTTATAAAAAAAAATAATGCGGACATGTTGAAAACAAATATATAATAATATAGTACTTACTACAAAAATATAGTACTTTTGCGTACTATTTTTTTTTCAACAGTATATAGTACGCAGAGCTAAAATATAGTACAATACTATATTTTATAGTACGGTTGGCAACCCTAATAATAACCTACCTAGATACACCATCTATCATTACTTTTACATTACTTTTTTTTAAATAATAATGTATAAATATTGCGTTTGTTGTTGCTACTAATTACTGGTCTGTGGGTACTTGACACTGGCAGAATACCATCTAATCGCAGGTGGAGGCTCCCTCATCTTATTCCATTAAATTACATCTTTTCATTCATTTCACTTCGCAAAAGAGGAAGACGAACCTATCTAAACTGTTATTATACTTTATACTTAACAGTTGTGACTGGCAGTGAACATATTCTGAATGTATACGTATACGTTGTAGGTACTTCATCAAGGGTTAAGCCTGCATTCCCCGAAAGGGTGGCAGGCTTGATATTAATAATGATTTTAGTTAATTAAGCTTATTACCATATAGTATATGTGAAGCCGACCCCTCTATAAATGTGAGTTGGATTCGGGTCACCTCGCTGGCCCAGAGTGGGTTGGAAAACTTCACATTTATTTCTAAACACGTTTAGATTTCCTGTCGATTTTTAACTTCACCGTTCATCAAGTGATGATTATTATTGCGTATTTAATCTGTACATAAAATCTGTAAATTCTTGACTTAAATCCAGGGATTTCACCTAAATCCTTTGAATACATGGGAGCGTTATACTTATGAAATAGGCTACCACTGATTTTTGTGCGTAGTTAAATATCGACCTAAATAATAATCTATACAAATACAATAACGTACAATTTGTTACAAGCCTACCGTGTACAATTCATTATTTCTTTTAAACTAGGTCTAATGCTGTTTGTGAAATTATATCAGGTGACATGGTAGCATGGCAGTACCCATTGTTCAATTAGAATAACAAATAGCGAGTCGACGCCCTTGTTTCAAAATAAACAATGAATGCAACATTATAAAGAAGCGTTTTGTTCACGGGAATAATATTAAACTGCATATGCCGTAAACAAGGTGGATTTTCTTTCTATATACTTAACTAAAACGATATTACAATTACTAGTATAGCTAAGTATCTATCTATAAAACATTCATGCATCTTGTTCGCAGAATCTCATACATACTACCTACCAAAATAAGTAAGTATACAAGAAATAAATAAATAACATGTATATTAGGTGTCTGTAGTCTGTTATTATTTCAATGAAATGGACCTACTTGTATTTTACATGATGTTACCAAGAAAGTCAAATAGTTATATTACTTAAATATTTTTTATGTGCCCACTAATCAGGCAAACTTTCACTAAATATTTTGTAACACGTATAACTTGATATGTTATGTAGACTCTATTTATTAAAATTTCTTTGATTAGGTATTTCTCTCACATATCCTTTTTTTCATAACTTGATAGACAGATAAATAGACAATTCTTATTGTAATAAAGTAAGGAAGATAAATAAAAAAGGTAACTTAAAAGTTAGTAGGTACCTACCTATATATATATATATATATATATATATATATATTTATCCCAAAATGTTTAAAATGTCGACCCGTGCGTCCAAAACTGTTGTCAAGTTCAATTCATGACAAGATTGTGTTCGAGTACCAAATGACCGAGAAATAGGCTCTCAATTACTAGATACAAATAATAACAGAACCCAGGCAGTATAACCGTTATGAGTGTAACCGCAATGTTTTAATATACTACTTAGTCGATGGAGAATGTTTTCTAGCGAGAACGTTACTTTTTCACACATTTTATGATAGTTGTACGCAATGCGACAAAACGGTATCAAATTAGCAGCCTTCTAGCAACCGCACTGTTACAACAAATAGAGGCAAGTTCAACAAACCTCATGCCAGTCAATTCGCTTTGCTTCTTGACGGTCGAATAATAAAACACATAGTACCTATACCTTCAACAGTGAATTATAATATATTATTTTATATCTCTGACAAAATCATAAATCTAAATACCTACCTTATAAATAGGTAAGTAAATAAATATCTGATAAATAGGTTTCTAAAGTAGGTATATCTGACTAAAAGCAAATCTTCTGTAAATGTTCTATAGTTAAGTAAGCCTCGAAAATGTACCTAAATTTTTAAAATTATGTACATACCTTCCTAACTGTATACTTAGTATGTGGTTCATAATTTTTTATACATAAGAATTTCACTTCGCCGTTTTTAATGATTTGGTCTCTGAAATAACCAAAAACATTGATATAACCCTCCTTGTGAAGCAGTCGGGGAAACACGTAAATACCTAGTAGATAATCTGTGTAAAAAAAACCCGCGTGAAACCATGAAATACTGGGATGTGGACTGTCAAGACAATATTATTTGTATAATCGTCAAATAACAAACCATTAAATATCATCATTTCGTAAAACGAAGAAGTCAAATTGTTCTGTGTTCGCAGAGCTCTGCTTGCTAAATTATTACAGAAAATATTTAGTTTTCTACCTATATAATTTCCTGAGTTGTTATCATCCCAATGACGGCGTTTAACAATACGTATTGTTATAACGTTATTTCAAGAAACTATGTATCCACTTATTAATAAAATGGAAATTAAACTATGCTTTTCTTGATAAGAGTGGCTAGATGCTGATAAATGCATCGATTTAAATTCTTGTTATCGTGCATATACGCACGAACCTATTCATGCTGTCCTATATCGCTGGAACAAGTGGAAACGAATGCATTTTTCATTGAGTCCTTTCTACACTATTACGTGAGCATACCATTAGGAATACCTACCTACCTAGATACCTTATTCTTTTCGTCCGTCATATCTAATTACTCTTTTATATTTACACAACACGCTGGACGACTACCTACTTAACTTGACTTCGTTTATTTAAGGATAGATATTATGTAACTAGGTTCGTAGTATTGCTATAGTGCGTACCTAGTTACATACCTATCCTTCCTATCCTAGATTGCTATCTAAATTATCCAGCTTCATTAACGTAATTAGTAGATTAAGCGCTACATAGGTACGTTCGTTCTCAAATTATTTAATCGTTTTTAATTATTTAATAATACAAAATAACAAATTGCTTACCTATTAATCAAGTAAGTAAGTGAGAATCAGTGCAGTCAGATAAGGGTCCCTTGTCTCATAATGATATTCGTAAGCTAGGCGAACCGTATAACTGATTGATATGCTAGTAATGCGTGACTGATTTACATTACATTACATTTACAGCTTATTCAACTTGTTTGTTTTATAGATGACATCACAATCAAAATTCTGATAGTTGAAGCACAAGAATGGCGTCAAACACGGTGCCACTGAGTATAGATTGTGTGGGATAGCGGGTGCGTGGTGATGTGGGTGCGGGCGGCGCGGGCGCTGCGGGCGGTGCGGCGCGCGGCGCTGCTGCTGCCGCTCGCGCTCACGGCGCTGGCGCTGCTACTGCTGCCCCGACCGCCGCCGCTCACGCCACTGGCTACGCGGAGCCCCTTACCCACCGCACCGCCTCCACGGGAAGACTTGCACCTACAGGTGACGCAACCAACAATATATCTATACGATCATCGCGTCGCAACACGCAATAAATGCAATAAACGAGTCATCGTATTGCACGCCTTACAGTTCCTTGCAAAAGTTGGGAACGTGCATACAACCAAGATTTCTCGTAGGTATAATAGCAGAGATGGGCTTCGTAGCGCTATGGCAGCGTTTCGCTACCCTAACTTTAAGATATCGTTAGCATATATCCCTAAATTGTTTGGTAGGTGTAGTATAGTTACCTACATAAGTATGTATGGATTATTTAGCCTTTAGTTTATAGGGGTTTGCACTGCAGCAATCGAGCATGTCATTCATTCTGTAACTAAGGTCATTTCGAATGTAGCATGCAATAACTCGAACACGCAAGCTGAAAGACGAATTCTAACATTTATTTAAATTATTCTATTCACCATAACGTAATGGTACACACGCAACAACCACCTACAAACGCGCTAGATATACATTTAATACACAGTTGATACAGTTGTAAAGATAAAAACGTAACTATATAGTTATCGTTGTATGACGCAAACACGGAACCAAAATTTGGCTTGGAATAATACCCTTGTTATATTTCTTTGAGGACTTGTTAACTGACATTATCGATCAACATGTCGCACCTTATGAAAAATGGTCATTCTAGGTCCATTTATGATACGTTTCCAAATTCTAAAGGTGCGATGTACCTACTGATTGTTACTTACAGAACTTGATCGCAGATTCAGAGAGCGATGAGGCTCAGAATCATGAAGGTGAGGAGACCTCGAAGCGTTTGTGGTTCATGCGCGGCGGCGAGGCGCGGCCCTGGCGCCACGACCCGCACGCCAAGCTCTTCCCGGAGGACGCGCCGGGCGACGACAGGTGATCACTATAGTCATGCGCGTTATATCTTCCAACTCCTCCTCCTAAATTTTTTTTAATTTTTGCTAGTTCCAAGACTTTAGATTTTCTAGAATTTAGACTTTTCCCCGGGACTCGTCGACGGTCAAATCTTAAGTATTCAATGGAGACCGTTGTCGATCATGGCTTACAGGATTAACAATGGTGGATACGAGTAGGTATGTGTGGCGAGCTTAGTTCGTTGTTAGACGTTGCATTTATTGTACGTACTCCCATTCTAACATCTGTAATAGATGTATAATTATATTGCGGTCAAATATATTTTATCGGCCAAACTCATGGTAGAGTCACAGATAAGCCGTGTAGAAGGCGTGTTACCTAATAAAACCTTATGTTGGTAAAACATTTGCCTACAGAGTCGTCGAACAATTAATGTACACACTTCCGAAAGACGAGGATGTGCCTGTCAAGAAAATACTGCTTGCCAACGGATTCGGCGCGTGGGGCGTGTCCAGCGGTCGGACGGAATTTATTAGGAACAAATGTCCGGTGGATCGCTGCTCGCTGACGGCGGACGCGCGAGACGCCGGCACCGCCGACGCCATTCTTTTCAAAGACCATCACACTCCGTTTAATGTTAAACGCCCTCCTAATCAGGTGAGACAGATGTCTGAACACACAACACAACTTCAATTATCCTTTTTCCTTACGTAAGCCTCGTTTAACTTTTACTGATCTTGATGCAAAACCTTAGCGAAACAGCTCTACCATTAGCCCAATGTCTACCTTTTTCAGATCTGGATTCTGTACTATCTTGAGTGTCCGTACCACACCGCGTCACTGCGTTCATCGTCGTTGGATGTCTTCAACTGGACTTCGACGTATCGTCGTGACTCCGACATTGTAGCACCCTATGAACGATGGGTATACTTCGATCCGCTAGTCACAGGGAAAGATCTCGATAGGAATTACGCGGCCAATAAAACTAGAAAGGTAGGTTTGCGTAAATATTTGATTCACCACATGTCCATAGTCACGTTGGTTGGTACGTGCGAATTTCTGGAACGTTGTCATGAAAATGGTGGCCTTTTTCGTAGTCACAAAAATTGCGGTGGTTGTACAATCCAGTCGAATAAAGAATTTTTCAAATTGTCATTCTGGGTCTCGATCATTCAGGTAGCGTGGTTCGTTTCGAACTGCCACGCCCGCAACCGACGACTGCAGTTTGCGCGGCAACTCAGCAAGTTCATCCAGGTGGATATCTACGGCGCGTGCGGCTCGCACCACTGCCCTCGCACCGACCCCAACTGCTTAGAAATGCTCGACAAGGACTACAAGTTCTACCTCGCCTTCGAGAATTCCAATTGCCGTGATTATATCACCGAGAAGTTCTTCGTCAACGGACTGCAGTAAGTATAAATTCACGCGAGCCCCGAAAATATTAAGAGTCGCAAATTCTTGGTTCTTCTGGATGGGAGTGCCCATCCAGAAGAAGCAAGAATTTGAAAATTTTAAGCACGGACATCGAACGTAAAACTAGTATTCTAATTTATAGTAGTCATAGGTACTTGTTTTGAAATGAATAGACATTTTTTACATTGAAATTAAAATAATTTTATGCTGAAATATGATATTATAAATGGTTTGTTCATCAAAAGGATTTTCTATTTATGAAAGGGTGAATTCACGGCTCACATAATTGGATTGAGGGTAGTACGTACGGTACTATCCTTATGGATTATTTGTAATTGATTGTATGAGCGTTCTATCAGGAATTTAAAAACTAGTTACGTTTGGATTCCACAATTGAGTTGCTCCCTAAACTACCTTACGATTCGTTTCTTATAGGCATAACGTAGTGCCGATAGTGATGGGTGCGCGGTCGACGGAGTACGCGGCGGCCGCGCCGCAAAAGTCCTACGTGCACGTGGAGGAGTTCGCCGGCGCCGCCGAGCTGGCCGCCTACCTGCACACGCTCGACCAGGACGACAACTTATACAATTCCTACTTTAAATGGAAGGTAACAAAACTATTTACATCACTATAGTATCATATGCTAATCATATAGAAGCGGCGGTAGCAGAAGAGAAGCAAAGATTTCATATAAAAGTGTACTCTACTAGTAGGCACTCGACGGTGACAAGAACACATTAAGAGATAGTGACTGGGCTTCAGTTCTGTTGCTTAGTTATTAGTGACTACAATGAGTTTTACAGTATATTTATTCGAATGGCTAATATTTTATCGGGGCCACTGTACAATTATTTTTTTTGCTAGCAACTAGCGAGTGTAATGCTCATGGTAGTCATGTTTCGTCGCGATTACGTGGGTATATCTCATCAGATATACCTTCCTCCTTATTACGCGAATTAAAATAGCTTCTACCATTTGACAGGGTACAGGGGAGTTTATAAACACGTACTTCTTCTGCCGCGTGTGCGCGATGGTGCACGCCAACGAGCGGCGTCAGCGGACCGCGCACTACGGCGACGTGCAGGCGTGGTGGCGCGACTCCGCCTGCACGCGCTCCGAGTGGCGCGCCATGCAGCCCGACACCAAAGACAACGGCTAATACACCCATTGAGCTCCAAAGATTAATCTCTATCAGCCGATGTTGCCAGTCCGACACTCGGGCATTTTATAGGTCATGGATTAGACGTGTGAAAGAAAATAGGCGTAACGTGAATTATTTGCTATCGATGATCATTCGCACCGGTAACTGTGCTTTATAGAACACGGACAATTCGATGTCTAAGTAAGTTTTATAAGTATTAAGAGTCCAATACGACGACACCGCCGCGCCGTTGCGAAGTAGTGAATTTGTATCCTGTTACGAATCAAAATAATTTGTATTCGCGTCCATTGTTGCATAGCGCTCTACACAACGCGTAGGTAATCGATCGGTGTTATTTATTATTAGATTGCCGCTGTTCGGTGTACGAGTTTCCCCACAATAAATATTTTTGTAAATGGGCGTGACGTGTTTGAAACACGACAGGATATGGATGATGATGGTGTCATTACAGTTGGCGCCCAACGTGGGGCCGTCACGTGAAAATTAATGTGAACGAAATATATCTGCCTGATCTGACCCTTAAACAACATATTAACATCGCTTTTGCATTTACGTAGTCTTAATAGATTTACTCTCAAATTTATAGAAATTTCAATCCAAAAACCAGTTACAGCCGTACTTTTAGGAACAAAAATGATTTGTAGTTCCGCTGTAGTTAATGGATTGTTAATTTCTGTAAATAAGGGTGTACGTACTTACCTAACTATTTATTGAAATAAGTATGTTTTATAGAACATTCCACTGCAATAAACTATTCCTGTTTAAAGTTAAGATTGTTAAAATTAACTGAATGTTTGTTTTGTATAGCTTCTCGAGGCATTTTATTACTTTTTAAGTGACTGTTTGTTTCGTAACACTTGTTTTACACAAATATTGTTTGTTTGTTTAAACATTTCTAGGATCTTTCTATATATTTATAATTATAAAAATTTATGACATGGCGAAAATCTTTATCTGCATGTAGGTAGATAGGTTGGTAGGTACTTGTAGATATTAATATATCTACCCATTTTTATATTTCCTGTATGCAGACCAACCTTACTTATATTTTTTATTACCATGCATTCCGCAAAGCACAAAGTATACACCGAGGCATATTAGGTTGAGCTCGTAAAGATAGAAAGACACATTTTTACTACCGCTCTTTGCTAAGTAGGACGATGGCGATGTTCACAGAGTACCTAGTTAAATATCGCTTCTTTATAAAAAAAAAATATCAATCGAATTTAGAACCTCCTCCTTTTGGAATTCGGTTAAAAAGTACCTACCTACTTACCTCATGTAATAGCGTTGCGTTTTTGGGAGCCATCTAGTTTACTATGCCTACATAGCAGAGTTGTAGTGCGTTCAATTCACGATGCGTCCCTGCCTTTTTTCTATTCGCTTACCTACATTACAGTACACATTGTAATTGTAGAAAACTAATGTACCGAGAATGTCATCGTAGATGAATTGAAATCGTAAATACCTATAATAAATTTGGAGGTATTTTAATATTCTACTATTCCTAACGTTAACCTAATACTAGTTACAGCGGAAATTATCTGTAGACAGACATGTACGCTAACAGTGGAAATTATTTCAAATTATTTGGAGGCGCATCATGGTGTACCTACCTATTAAAACTAAGGAGGTATCTACCTCTCTCTCCACAGTTACATTTATTATAATAAATACTACCCTATCATGTAATTGCAATGCATACTGAGTCAGTAACTATATGTCGGGCTGTGAATGATCGATAACAGATGTTTAGAATCCATTCATATCTACACCTAAGTATGTAGACTGATATCTGCTCATAAAAATATGCGAATCTAGTCAAGACATCCAGACGCACAAATTACTTAATCATTAAAAGACATGAAAAAAAATATTGTTTTAAATTAAATCTACTTACTTAGTACCTACGTTATATATATCTAAGTACCTACACAAATACATGCACAAGTCAAAATCAAACTACCGACAAACCCATTAAATGTTTGGAGTTGTATAAATTATTAGGATGTTTTGTTTTTTATGTACATCTTTTTTAAACTTCTAAGAGAAGAATATTTTTTATTATACATTCATAACTTATATTGTAAGTAATCGTTGCAATGAAGTATTATATCTCTACCAACATGTTCATGAAATCTATTTGTTAAGTGTTTTATTTTGTATGTTATTACTATTGTTGTGTTGTTTTAGATGTTCTACACACTAATGTAAATAAACTAAATCATCGTTATATGAAACTGGTATAAAGGTATATGTTCAAACAATTTATGTATCTACTCATGCTCTTGTACTTATCTATGTATCAAATCAATTCTCTTGCAAAATTGTTCTAGGGAGAAACCTATTTGTACATTAGGGCCTGGGGTCCTATTCTCGTATGACTGACATAATGTCGAAACAAAACGAAAAATTACAATCAATTTGGCGTTTTGCTTCGACAAATGTCGAATTAGAGATGATGTCGATCTTGCGAGGATTGCCCCGCTGTGCATGGGTTCACACCTACTTAAGTTCTTTGAACCATTTTTGTAATATCGGCCCAAAATCTGCAGAATAGATGTTGAGTCGACCTAGGTATTAACATCGGTTTTATTTTTACAGGGTATTAGAAGTAATCCTTGATAAAAGAGAAGCTTTTATTTAATTTAATATACCTACCTACTCACATAATTCAATTAATTTATCTTAAAATTCTTATAGTTAAAAATCTACAAGTAGGTAATTATCTGGTGAATTGTAGAAAATTATAAAATGTTAATTTAGCACTAAATAATTAAAAGGTATCACATGTAGTTACCTAACTAGCATGTTTTAGTTATCAACTTACCTAACATTGACAAATCCCATTGAACTTGAGGGTCTCATGCTAAATACCTACACTTCAGTCATTAGTTAGCCATCTGCTTCCCTATGGGGAAAAATGGAATCTCCATTGTGGTATACAATGGTATAAAAAGGATTGTAATAAGTATACCTAGGGAATATTCTTCATAGTGATTTTGTTACCTTACCAAAGAGATAATGTTTTTCTTGAATATCATTATAATAATGTTATTTAGACAATGTGTATATTGAAAGAAATTACAAGAGTACTCTTTGTGGCCATACTACAATTATTATAATTATGTTATCAATAAAGCAGTCCCTGATTAAATGATGCTATGCACAATGACTTAACTATACTAAATTATATTATGTTTTGGCGGTAAAGGGAAGATCTTCCCGCCAGGCGGGTGGTATGCCTGGCGGGGTCCGCTACGCCCCCTGTGATGTTGTCGGGGAATTTGTATATATAGTTCAGATCGTCGAACACACCAGTACCGCGAGCCAGGATTTTCATAGTACTTTGTATGGCGGATAATTTCTTGAACGCGTAGAATTGCGATGTGTCTACAGTCGCGCCATCTAGTAGCGACTGGTGGAAGTGGCGAGTTATTGGGTTCGCCACAGGACTCCCTTCCGAGACCAGAGGTCGAATTTGCTGAAGCCGGATGCCAGGAATGATGCTTGTGTCTACGGTGAGTCGAGACTGAGCATGGTGCCGTGAAGTCTGCGCCAGTCTGCAGTGAGTCGAGACTGTGTGCGCAGGTGTGAGACGTGTATGGCAGGATCAGGAAGCGCGGTGAGTCGGCTTGTGATGATCCCTTCAAATACACGTGTCAGTGCTGCTCGGCTGGTTGTTGTGTGGCTCTTGACTGGTGGCGACGCTCTGGTGCTGGTGACAGTGGAAGGGTGATGATGTTTGTTGCTGGTGGTCCTCGACGTTGTTGCTGCAGAAGGTGTTGTTGCTTCGGTGTTCAATGTAGGGGTCACCACTTTAGCGTTAAAGGGAAGATCTTCCCGCCAGGCGGGTGGTATGCCTGGCGGGGTCCGCTACGCCCCCTGTGATGTTGTCGGGGAATTTGTATATATAGTTCAGATCGTCGAACACACCAGTACCGCGAGCCAGGATTTTCATAGTACTTTGTATGGCGGATAATTTCTTGAACGCGTAGAATTGCGATGTGTCTACAGTCGCGCCATCTAGTAGCGACTGGTGGAAGTGGCGAGTTATTGGGTTCGCCACAATGTGACTAAAATCATGTATGTATCTATTGCTTAATCATTCTAAAAGTGCACTTTAATATTTTTTTATCTAAAACCCCTTCAATTTATTTTAAAGAATATGAAGTGACAATTGTGCTTGCCGCATTGTAGAAATATGTTGACACCTAGTGGCCATCTCACCAGTGGAAATAATAAACAATGATAAATTAAACATTATTTTTATTGATCTCATCATAATTTTCAAATGTTTATTTATACAAGGTCCTATCTACAATTAGATAGGACACCATAGTACTACCTTTTATTGTACTAAAGACTAAACAAATATAAACATCACATATAATTTGTATATAAGTACATACTGAAATATTATTATACATAGGTATCAATTATTCAGTTGGTAATACAAATTGTTATGAAGCATCAACATGTTACTATTTGGGAATCAAATTTGGAAACCATAAACAAATACCCCAACCACAACCTTACAGAGATTTCATTGAAATATAGTTTTTTAATGCTGCAATATTTTTCAAGTTACCACATATTTGTAATTGAATGTTTGCACATTCAACTATATAGCCAATAGTATTCTGGAATATATGTTGGGCTTTGTGTAAGTTTTGTGGAACCAAGATGCCAAACCAGCGCAATGGGTTGGCCATGTTCTCTGTGCGATTGTCTAAAACCTTTAACTGCTTCACTCCATCCTCCTCTGTTGTTTCACATAGTGTAGAAGCCGAGAAGTCCGGGCTGCTCTCTGTGGGCAGTCGCGCTGTACTTACCGAACTCTGCCCCATGATGTATCTAGACTTCGCTAAGTGAATACTCCCATTATTGATATTACATTCTATGGCTATTTCGCACTGCATTTTCTCCTCAATAAGGTGCAACTGTTTTATCATAATTTTATCAAGCAGCTCACAAGCAACTGCTACATCAGGTACATTGGGATCTAGAAAAAAAAAATTGTAATGAATACAAAAAAAACTCGTTTTTATAAATAAGTTTCACACCAGAAGACTTTACCTATCAATAACATACCTAGGTCTGAGGCCATGATAATAACAAATCACAAAAGTAATACAGCAATCCTTGATGTATATGTATTATATTATAAAAACACTTCGCAGATTTTGTACTCGAATACAATCATAAAAAGCTCATTCATAGCTCAGAGCACAGAGGTAGAGATTAGGTTCCCATTACTATTTTACTCTTTGAGGTAAACATAGACAGCTGACAGACACGGTGTGACAACTTTTACTTTTCGTTATACTACTAATAGATAGATAGAGATAGCAAACACCTACCTCCCCAAAATAAATAAGTACATCATCATGCCTGTATTCCCCAAAGGGGTAGGCAGAGGTGCACTCAAGTGCGCCCACACTTCGCCGGTGTATTTTGGTCCCAATGTAATAGGGGGCGATCCCATTGCCATTATACCGGGCACATTCCCCCTCAATACGAGGGAGATTTGGGCCATAGTCCACCACGCTGGTCCAGTGCGGGTTGGTGAACTTCACACGCTTAGACGTGCAGGTCTCCTCACGATGTTTTCCTTCACCGTTCAGCAAGTGGCAATCATTGTTGAAAATGACATTCACACATGAAAATTATCTCAGAGGTCCGCACCTTCCGCAGGCCCGCGCCTGGGATTTGAACTTGCACTCCGTAAGTTCAAGGCGGGCGTTCTTGCCCACGAGGCTACCACTGCTAAAGTGAGTCAATATGCTCCCATCCTAGCTTGTAAGATTTAAGAAGTAACGGCTGTGGAGAAAATATTTACATTTATCTAAAACAGGTTTATAAAGCTACTGATAAAAGATAAAAATCATTACAATATGTATATTTTTTTAATGGCCTCTTTCCATTGAGTCAGGCCCAATGTGATTCTGCCAATGTCAACGTAGTGGCGAAGACACGACGGAGATTGATTAATCGGTTATATTACTGCAACAGTTTTTTTGTTGAGATTGACCGGTTAGTGAGTGAGGTACCTAAAACAACACAATACAAAACGAAAACATGAATAACATCACAAACAAGCATATTAAATTACATAAAGGGAGGCCAATACCACAAGAGAATAGGTTAAAATTTTATGTTGTTGGAAGTTATATATTATATGAGTATGTATTATAATAATTATGGATTTAATCAGCAAAATAAGATAAGTGACAGATTGACATATGTCATATCACTACATTCTCCTGAGCTACCGGCAAGTCATTTTTTTATATAAAAGGATGGACCCTCATATAAATCAATATGCATACATTTTACCGTTCACTAAAATGTATGATACCAAAATTACTAAAAAAGTAGAAAATTACTAAGAGTGGTCACTCTGGGCTAACTGACTACAGAGAATCACATGACAGACTTCTCAGAGGAATTATGGAGGGTAGAGGTAGAAGTAAAAATGGATGATATAACAGTGATATAGATGGCGGGTGTCAAATCATGTAGTAATGTTCTTTCAATTTAATTTTTCAATATTCCTTTATGAAATTAATTCGGTATCATCCATCGAAATAAAAAACAGTATCATCAAAATGTTGCAACAGCTACACTTTTGACAGCACGCCGTGTACGCTTTGAGAGCTCTATTAATTTAAATATAGTTGTGAAAAAGTTGATATAAAGAGAATAACCTGATTTTAGTCGGATAAATAAAAATGAAACTGCTCTAGCGTAGCGATCGAGTCAGATAGTTAATTGATCTCACTATCCAATCCGGTCGATTTATATTTGACTATAACATAAAGAATTCGGATATTCAAAGTGAATCGGCCATCGACTATAAAATAAAAACAAAAGATAATCATGGCGGTGACTAGACATGGGCGTTTTCGATTTTTTCCGCAAATGTTTATCTAACCGTTATACGTTTCCATATCGATAGAAAATAGTGACCGACCGAATTATCGGTTTCGGTTTCGTTTAATTAGTTCGTTTTATTCTCAGATAATTTATATCTAAACTTATTAAACCACTAGACCGTCACTGGAAGCTTTATATTGAGAGGGCAGATCCGTTTCCGTCAAATTCTACCTTATTTCCTTCCGTTTTGCGTCATGTTTCCGGTTACAGTGGCGACACCTAGCGGCCGAGCTCCTTTTTTATGAAACGTAAAAATGGTGCCGCGCCATCTTGCTTCATTGGCGTTTTCGTTTTCCGTCAGAGCAACACGTGTGCAGCTGCTCCGTCTCTGCTACAGTTGCAATAAATTTAAATATACTACATTTATATTGAAATTGAAATAATCTATTATAATTTCAATTGCGTAAAAGTTTTAAAGTGAAGTGAAATAATACAAAGTAAATTCGTAAGTACAATTTACATACCTACCTTCATTAGGAAAAAATAATACGGATCATTTCTTTTAACGGATTTTCCGTTCGGATCACGTATTTTAAAGTAAAATAGTATTATACCTTCCAGTGTGATTATAGTTTAACACTTATCACGTGAAGTTTTCGGTTAAATGGGATTGGTGGTAGAAAATATTTTTTGAAGGGAGATATTAAAATATTTTTTCTTTAGAAATGGATAACAATGAGTCGACATTGGCTGCCGAGGCACATGCTGGCTCAAGCAGACGAGTTCGCAAGCGTGGGCGCAGCAGCGGCAGTAGCAGCAGCTCGTCGAACAACAGTTCTTCGAGTTCTGCTACGTCGAGCGGTAAACGTTCCCGCCGCCGGCACCATAAGAAGACCAGGCGAGCTCAACGGGCTGATCCAAGGATGGACAAGCTAGTCCAGAACATGGGTGAGCTCCAAAACATTGTTGCTAATTTTATTAACCATCAATCCGGTAATAATGGCGCGGCAGGTCATTATGAGGGCTCGATTTGCTCTGGTGTCAGTGGAGAGTTATATGAACATCACAATATTACTGATGAACAATGCATTGGTGTTGAAGGTAATGCCGTTGAAGGTAATGTGGAAGTTGAAGGTCATAGTGACTTCACCTTTAATATCGAAACGAAGCTAAAGGAACCTGCCGTTCCCAAAACCCCTGACAGTTATTTAAGGATGTTACCTAGAGGTTCAGCGCTTGGGTAAAACCTCGTGGTCAGAAGTTAGGTATGCTGATACACAAAAAGCATACAATCATTCTCCAGGTTTCATAGACCTAGATACAAACGAAGAGGTAAAAACATATGACACCTTACGACATTTGGCCAATGCGGACAAATCTTATGCCGCCATTACCTATTGCATACTAAAACAAAAGGAAACCTTGCAGGAAGGTATTCGTAATCTCCTTTTATGGGCTAAAAATACCGAAGTTAATTTTGTTAATTTAAGCGGAAAGGTAGACGAGTTGTTTCAAAAAGGTGAAGTACAAAAAGTTTCATCAGACTTATTGCAATTAGTTTGCGGCCACCGTGCCGAAGCTATTGAAATGCGTCGAGAGGCTATTACAAGCCAAGTTAAAGACCCTTTGGTAAAAGCGTCACTGAATAGAATACCCCCATCCTCTACCCACATATTTGAGTCTGAACCATTCACAGCTTCTTTAGAAAGGGCTGGAGGTGTACGCAAGGCATTCTGGCCTCCTAAAACTGATGGTTATTCTCAACAAAAATCTAATATGCCTATTAATCGCCTCTCGCGGGGGCAAGGCATACGAAAACCTTTAGTTCCATCGCGTGGAGCTCCCTTTCATGAGGTTGGCCAACCCATGCACAGATATACCAGCAATATCCCACCCTCGCGGGGTGGTTATCAATCGAACAACTACCCAGTCATTCACCATTACAGAGGACAAACCCAGAATACTCAGCAAGAGTACTACAATTATAAGGGTAGAGGATCATTTCACAACCAAGGCTCGCGGCCCGGTCGTCAAAGTCACCGAGGACGCTCAACTGCTCCGAGAGGTTCTAAAAGTCCAAGACGGTATAAACAATGACTCGAAATTGTTTCGAGCGGGTCAATTAGCGCATTTCCATTCGCAGTGGCAAAAAATGGGAGCACCAGAAATTGTGTTAAGTTTAATTCAGGGTTATCGAATACCATTTTTTCAGAAGCCTCCCCTTGTATACCCAAATGTAATCAGAGGTCCATTTCATACTCCGGTGTCCGAGGAAATGTCTGCCATCGTGAAGAAAATGAAGGGACAGGGAATTTTGAAGCGAGCACGAGCCTCTCCAAGTTTCATTTCCCCCCTCTTTCTGGTGCCAAAACCCGACGGCTCAGCCCGCCCGATATTCAATCTCAAAGCGCTAAACGATTATGTATTGACCGAACCTTTTCGTCTAATAAACATGTACCGCATCCCGGACTTCTTACAACCGCACGACTGGCTTTGCAAAGTAGACCTCTCGCAGGCTTACTTTCATCTGAAAATAGCCAAGGCACACAGGCGCTTCCTACGACTTGTATACGACAAAGAATTGCTGGAAATGACTTGCCTTCCATTCGGACTAAGTACAGCTCTTAAAACCTTCTCAATTCTAACGAATTGGGTGGCCCAAGTGTTGCGAGAGACATGGAATATGAGAATATTAATATATCTCGACGATTACCTCATAGTGCATCAAAATGCACACATTCTTCGCGAACATGTCACTCTCGCCGTACAAACATTAGAGAATCTGGGATGGCACATAAATTTCGAGAAGTCTGTTCTCAGGCCCCAAAGAGCCATCATTTATTTAGGCATACTGTGGAGACCCTGGGACAATCTAAAATCCCTGCCAAAAGAAAAGTCAGTTGCCATAATCAAAAAATTAAATCTGGTACTAGAATTGGGAAAAGTAACTTTAAAAGACTTGCAGAGAATAGTAGGGCTCCTAAACTTTTCCAGTTTTGTTGTTCCACGTGGGCGGCTCAATCATCGACAGACCCTCAGGTTCATGAACTCACTGCCAGACTTATCAGTGAAAGCCTACCCATTACCACAGGCCGTGTTCAGCGAGCTGAAATGGTGGATTCACAACTGTCAGTCGTCAACCCCGCTACATTACCCTCCGCCGGTAAATTTTCTAGTGACAGATGCGTCGGACCAGGCTTGGGGGGCACAATTGAACGATGTAGCTCTCTCAGGCTCCTGGACACAGGAGGAACAACCACTACACGGCAATCAAAAAGAAATGCTTGCCATATTACATGCCCTTCAGAGCCAAGCTCAGTTACTGCGTCACAGCTCGGTCCTCATACAGAGCGACAACAGGACTGCAGTCGCTCATCTACGGAAAGAGGGAGGTACCAAATCCCTGCCACTAATGGATATAACGTACCAAATACTGAATCTTCTAGATCGACATCAGATTCACTTCACCATACACTATATCCCGGGCAAATACAACAATCAGGCCGACCATCTGTCGCGCCATCGCCAACCTCCAGAATGGCATCTACTACCGGCCTGTGTGGACATAGTGTTCGCGAAGTGGGGCATACCGATGATAGATTTGTTTGCCTCGAAGACGGCACACGTAGTCAGCAATTACGTATCTCGAGATCTGAAAGACCATCAAGCCCTGTTTCACGACGCGTTCAGTGTTCCATGGAACTTTCCACTTGCATGGGTGTTTCCACCACCGTTCCTAGTCCCCAAAATCTTGACACACCTAAATCGGTCGACAGGAATATTTCTAATAGTAGCTCCTCGATGGGAGAAGGTGTTTTGGCGTGCGGACCTCAAGGCCCGAGCCTTAGAGCCGCCGTTGACCCTGAGGAACTTACAGAATCGCCTCGTCGACACATCGACGGGGCTCCCACCACCGAAGATCGAGGACATAATTCTCGAGGTTTGGAGATGTGGGGGTGGTCTGAGGCGTTAGAAACATGGAACACTGAACAATCTACTTTACTTAGGAATTCGTGGCGAAAATCTACCCAAAAGACTTACGCGGTAGCCTGGAAACGTTGGGTCGTTTGGTCTAATTCCAAGAATATTGATACAAAAAATCCTACAGGTTCACAGTTAGCACAATTTCTATCTGATTTGCATTTAATTAATAAGTTATCATATAACACGATACTTTTGCATAAGTCTGTGGTTGCAACACTTTGTAACACTGAGACATCTGGTATGTTAAGTTCTCACGTTTTGGTTAAACATATGCTTAAATCAATTTCCCTTAAAAATCCGAAATTAACCAAACCACCAATCTGGGATGTCGAAAAACTTATTATTTTCTTAAAGAACTACACAGTTGATATGAACAACTTGTTTCAAATATCACGTCATACGGCTATTTTGTTACTGCTCTGCTCAGGTAGACGCATTCATTATTTGACCCTACTCACTATAGATCCGGATCACTGTATTCGATCTGAGAATAATATAATATTCTGGCCTCAATTCGGTTCAAAAACCGACAGCAGTAATTTCACACAGTCTGGTTGGAAGCTTCTGCTAAACGAAGAACACGCTAATCTAGATCCTATACACTGGATCGAAACATGCATTACCATGTTGAATGAGAGACGAAACATAGCAAAGTCTTGTAAGTTATTTGTTACAGTTAGAGGTATAGCTAAAGCGGCCACACGTACAGTTATAGCTGGCTGGATTAAAACCCTGTTTACGAAGGCCGGTATAACAGCAGCCCCAGGAAGTGTGCGATCTGCTGTGGCTTCCAAAAGTTGGCTGGAAAATCATCCCCTCGACGAAATACTGGCCCGAGGAAATTGGCGATCAGCAAACACATTCCAGCAGTTTTACAGACGAGAAGTAATGAAAAGTAATCATTCTGAGAATGTCACACAATTATTTCAACCAATCAGTTGATTGTATTAAAACTAGAATTGTAATTGTAATTTGAGATATTGAGATATATGATTTAATTATATTAATTAAGTACCTATTTAAAACTGATTGTTTAATAAAGCCATGTAAGAATTTTTAAATAAATATTCTGGGCAATTAAAATTATGTGTTTTTATTGTTCACATACTTAGGTACTAAGCCATCACATTGGCGCTATATGCATTAATTTCCTACTATGTAAGTGACGACACCAGGCGATAACAAACAGGTCTCAATATAAAGCTTCCAGTGACGGTCTAGTGGTTTAATAGCAGCGTTTTACCTGAAATAAAACGCATATTAAACTACTTACCTCACTGGAAGCTTTCACTTTTAATCCTGCCTGGTGAATTGAGCCAATGAGGCAAGATGGCGCGGCACCATTTTTACGTTTCATAAAAAAGGAGCTCGGCCGCTAGGTGTCGCCACTGTAACCGGAAACATGACGCAAAACGGAAGGAAATAAGGTAGAATTTGACGGAAACGGATCTGCCCTCTCAATATAAAGCTTCCAGTGAGGTAAGTAGTTTAATATGCGTTTTATTTCAGGTAAAACGCTGCTATTATTATTGAGTAATATTTTGTTGAGTTACATTTTTTAAACGATATTATAAAAGTGGTTATATTGGATTTAGTTTAACTTACTTTATGCATATTTAATAATATGTTACTGTTGGTGAATCGCGTGCTATATCCTTATTTTAACTTAATTTATGACCCTAACGATTAAGTAAATGCTGATTAAGTAAAGCACTCTAACTGAAAGTTGTCTATTCATAACATAAAAAAGAAATTGTTACGACTTCAATGATTGGTTTTTTTACAACGTGCCCCAAAATTCAACGATAAGCGGGCACCAGAGGGTTGACCTGCTAATGAATACTCGAGAAAAAATAAGAATAAAATATATCTCATTTTTTCAAAAATAAAATATTCGAAAATTCTCACCCCTAAAGATATTTTCAGCTACCATCACCAAAATTTTTAAAAAATTTACAGACCGCAAATATCTCATTCAAATTACAAGAATTGACAACAGAAACACTAAGTAAATAATCGTCATTTTAAATATTTTTTAAAAAGTTTCGGTTTCGGCTGAAACTGAGAGCAAGGCCGAAAGTTCGGTTTCGGTTTCGGCTGAAAAACCAGTTTCGGTCGGACAATACTAAATTCACACATTAAAAAAATAGAAATACGAAAGGAATTCCTTTTACGTAATTGCAACTATCATAAAAAAACACTAATCAAAATAAAGTCGAACGCACAACAACAAAAAATATTATTACAGCCCTTTTTTAATATGTATCTATATTGTTATAACTCAAATTCCACCTTATTACTTCTTGCTGTAGTTCTATTTTGTAGAGTAAGTGTTTCACTAATATCCAGTAGCCGTAGCCGCTAGCCGCCAAACGCCGGACTCGAAAAATGTTATCGTAACTAGACAATAGAAACTAAACTTTATTGATAATCAGATAAGGTACACGCCGGTAGCTACGCGAACATGCTCATAACCATAACTAAAGTTACCTCATATTCGCTTTATCCCTTTTACACCAGTAAAAGAATATGTTCTTAGAAAGAGTGCTAGTGAATAGTTTCATACCGTTTGTGAAGTTTGCATCGTTGCGTTGCAGTTTTAAGTTTTGATATAACTATAATGGATAGGTTTTTTGAATAAATCGATACAATAACGTTTGTGATATCGGTTATGTTGGATGGCATATCGATATGGTATGATAACTAACACATATCCGATATTAGTTACGATTTGATATATCGAACGCATGTCTAGCGCAGACCCGTCGTCAAGTCGCCATCTTTAAATTTCGTTTGTCATGCGTGTGTAGATTTTTGTCGTCATAGGTTTTCTTTAATATTTTCATAGTGGGTATTATTAGATACGTTCCTAAAATAACATCAGACTATGTCGGACAAAAAGCGTTTATTGAACGACCTTAGGGTTATAGACTTACGTGCCGAGCTAGACAAACGCAACATAGATAAAAGCGGCGTTCGCGGTGTGCTCATACAACGCTTAGCAAAGGTAGGTACAATACTTCGATAGGTAATGTATTAGGGTAGTAAAATAACGACGTGACGTGTAATTGTCTTGTCAATTCAAAGATAATAAAAACGCGTATCTTATCTTCGCTATAGCATTTGCAAGAGGAAGGACACGATCCGGAGACATTTAAATTTGATCTGGCGACTACCGAGGTAAAGACGCCTGCAAAGAGGTCGAAGCGTGCTGAGAGTACTATCGAGCCGGAGGCCGAAGAGACGCCTGCCATGGAAGACATGATCGTGCAAGACGATGCGGGGGAAGAGGAGGATCCCGAACAGACTGAAGCGAAGCAAAACAAATCTTCTGACAATAAAGATGAGCCTGATGGCAAGATGGATGTAGACGAAAAAGCCAACAGGAAGCGGGAAATCAAGGATGACTCTGAAGCAACGCAGTCCAAAAAGCCATGTTTAGACAATGAATTGAAGCCTGATGATGATGTAAAACTAGAAAATAATACTGATGCAGAGGATAGCATCAATCTGGATATTGGTGATGATGAACTACTCAATGAGGAGGTATGTTTCTATTTCTTCAGTGTAACAGTTCAATTACCATCTGTTAGTGCTAAAATTTCGAATGGATACATGATGGAGATTGATTAAAGATGCAATCTTATCCTGGTGAGCTGTAAGAGCCCTTGCGAATAATACTCAAACACTTGAAATTTAGAAAATAAAGATGAATATGAATTGTGTGTTCAAAGTGTATCTATGTTACAAAAGTTGAAATATATTTATTGACATATTTGTTGATTTTTTTCCTAATATTCAAGGCAATCTAACACAGAACTACTTATGCTCTATTGAATCACGTTGAAACATTTAGCAGTTGTCTATAATTAAAAGTTGACACACTGGAATAATGCCAAGTATGCAGGAGAAGTTATCCTATACTATATTACGTCAATTCTAACTTTGTTTATCTCTTCCAGGCTGACAACAACACCAAACATAATGTTCAAAAAGGTAAGTCCACAAAATATATTATATTTCTTTTTTTCAGTTATGAAATTAAATTATGTAGAAAAGACATTCAATCAGTGATATAGTGATGGATTCATCTGTAACAAAGTTATTTTATAACTGGTGTTATAGAAATAAAAGATTATATAATCATGTTTGATCAGCTAAACAAATATACAATATTATGAAGATGTGTGATTAAGAAATCTAATTATTTAACTATAGCTGTGAATGGTAGTTTAAATGATTGACATTCAAAGAAATTAAACATTATAAAGAGTTTAATCCTATCAAGAATTGAGAATTATTTGTGCCAGAAGAGATTGAAATGACCTGCTACCAGTACATGAGGAACATCAGCTGCAACTGCATTAAGCACACAAACCTAAGAAAAAGAAAATCATATGCTGCTACAAATACTGGATGAACACCATTGAAACAAAAACAACTTGAGATGGTTCCTAAGATGGGTGATTTTCATTTAACTCAGGAAAATCATTGCAGGACTCTCCGGCTCCTGATTATCTATGCTTAATTAACATGGATCTAGTGGCTACCAGTCACTATATTGCTCCATACCCAGGCAATGGTGCTAATGTCCAATCAAGTTTTCAGGTCAGGATATAGTGTATTAACAACAATGAAGAATGCAAAAACTCAAGATATTAGGGCATCTCATCGAGTGAAGATTGCATATGGGCAGGGCGGGCCGCTCGCGCCTCCGGCGAGCGACCTGCGCTGACTCGGCTGATAACTGCGACTGACGTAGATGAGGCGGACGGGGAGGGCGCGATCGAGCCTGCGAGCGACAAGCCCGCGCCGGCCGAGGACGAGCCCAACGGAGACGACGCACCGGAACCGGCGGACGACCATCGCCAAGTAAACGCCGAAGCCAGCGCGACTAGGTTGGTGAACGTCGAACGGTCGTCGACACGCCGCCCGCGCGCATCTATAATCTACTTCAATTATAACGACATTCCTTATTTTCCACTCGTTCGTTATCACTACAAAGTTTTGCACCAAACGGAAAGCTGTGGTGGATTTGTGGCAAAGCTCCGATGAGATGGACCTATGCGTGGTGCTGTTAATCCTGATGTTATCGGCGATTGTGCCGCGACGCGCTGTCGGCTGTCACTCGGCGTGCGAAGATCAGCGAGCTTCAGTCGGCGAGTAGTCGTCGAGCTACGTGACGACGAACGCGTCGAGCGAGGCGAGCTGCGGACCGGCCGCGGCGGTGGTGCGGCGGTACTGCTGTCGTCGAGTAGTGGTGCAAAACTTTGTAGATGATTAAGCATCACTGCGGGAAAATTTAAGTTTATTGTTACACAACATACACAATGAACGTGATTTGAAATTGTTAAGTTAAATATAAAACACATAAAGCATATCGACGTCATGATCATAAGTGACTGTAAAATGATACATTATTTATTTTTTCAGCAATGATGGTGACAAAAAGGAGAAAGAGACGAAAGGTATATAATAGATACAATATTTAGTATACATTATTATACTTGAAACTTGTAGATATATTTTACAAACCTTTTTACCTTTTAGATGATAAGGAGAAGGAAAGTGATGGTGATAAAAAGGAAAAGAAGGATGATAGCAAGGAAGGGGGCGGCGCACGGAACCTGTGGGTCAGTGGCCTGTCCGGCGATACGCGCGCTAAGGACCTGAAGCAACTCTGCAGTAAACATGGAAAGGTACAACTTTAATACATTTGAAAAAATATACTCATAGTGATAGTTGAACTTTTTCAATGGTAAAAGATTTTTAAAACTTGTATAACTGTATCTTAAATGCTAATTAAACTGCATTCTGGTTATGATTGTATTTACAGGTAATTGGAGCTAAAGTGGTGACCAATGCCAGAACACCGGGTTCTCGTTGCTATGGTTATGTGACTATGGCCAGTGCTCAGGATGCAGAGAGCTGCATTAAAAACTTACATAGGACAGGTAATAAAATAACAATTTTTAAGATTATTTATTACACCCAATATGTTCTTAAAGCAGAAAATATTATTGTTTTATAGAATTACATGGACGAATGATTTCTGTCGAGAAGGCAAAATCGGAATCTGAATCGTCGTCGCGTAGACAGCCGTCCGCGCGCTCCGAGAGACGCTCCAGCAAGGAACGCCTGGAAGAAGCTAAAGAAATTGAGGTCTGTGCAGTAGTACAACAAAAAAAATTACGCTGTCTTATGAGCATTTTAATAACATTTACATATCGTAACCTTAACAGGAGAACAAAGACGGTACGGAAAAAAGTGGCGATTTAAAAACTAAAATAGAAGGGGATGTGTCCGGCGGCGAGAGCAATCGATCCACATCGCGCACGCGCGAGAAATCCATGCGGTCTGATAAGGTATAAAGTTTGTTGTGTATCACAACTTGAAAAATATAAGACATGTTTGGATTTTAAACACATTGGTGTTTTAGGACAAAACAAGGCGAAGTACTAGAAGTCGGGAGCGTAGAAGGTCGCCCAGAGAGGTCCTGTCGTTTTCTAAGATTTGGGTAAGAAGTGAGAGTAACATTTTATAGACAAGTTTTCATCACATATTGGGTGTCAATTGGTTTCCAATATAGTCGAGCGTTTTAGGTTCGAATTTGTATCTGAATAGGGATAAAATATTGACTATGATAAACTGGACTTATCTTTAAAGTTTGTAATGGCATTTAACTATTGCGTGAATAATCTGTGCGCTGCTTTTGTTTGGGTGCTTTCGTAGGATTCGTTTGACGCGAGTGTGACCTACTATCAGCGTGTAACTCGCCTCCCTAGATGATCCAATTAAATGTTAACATTCATCCATTGCCTCTATTAGGTTTTTCTTACGGTATTTTCCTACGTTAACATCCTCGATCGATGCAAGTGGATGAATGGCAAAAGGTTGAGTATGATCGTGATTCGTGACTGATGAATATGTGTGTGGTGCAGAAGGAGCGCGATGCGGCGCGGCTGCGCGAGCGCACGCGCGCGGCGCGCGAGGACGAGCGGCGGCGGCGCGCGGCAGACGACGCGCTGCGCGAGCGCGAGCGTCGCCAGCGCCAGGAGAAGCACCGCCTCGCGCTCGAGCGAGAAAAGTTGCGCGCCGAAAGGTAATTCGTTGACACGATCGTTTCTAATAACTTCTATCTAATTTATGCCCCGTGGCAGAAAAGGGATCTGAACTGTATAATATTGTAAAATAAATAAAAAATTGAAAAACATTTATGAATACAAGATAACGCACAAAGTGGCCGACTGGTATAATTAACTAAATTTTGATTTTCGCTATAGGGAAAAAATCGAGCGCGAAAAGAACGAGCTTCTACGATTGGAACGAGAACGCCACAGACTGGAGAGAGAGAAGTTAGAGTTGGAGCGACTGGAGTTGAAGCGCGCCCAGCTTAGGTAATGAATTGTCATATATATCACTGTCAAGTATTTTATAAGCAATCAAGTATTTTACAATGCAAGTTACTATTACCAAACAAGTTACATTTTTTTCTAGAATGCATTTTTTACTCAACATCAAATGCATTCTGGAAAAAAATTGTTTTCTAGAAAGTAACATATGTTTACTGCCTCGAACTGAGGTGTGTGTCCCGTATATGGGCAGTAAACTCATCCCCTTTTGAATAGGGATTCAAAATGTATCAGCTAATACAGGTGTGGTTGAGTACAGGCAGTATAATAATGTCGGCAGGCTGGAAGAAGAGCGGCGTAAACGTGGCTACGCAGGAGGTGCGTACCGCAAGCCGGCCGGCGCCAGCCCGCCGCCCGAGCCTGTCTACGAACGCGACCAGCGCCACAAGCGCCCGCCACCACCTGCCATGGTCTCACACGAACTCTGTTTATTACCCAAAATTACTCTCTTAAGTAAAAAAAGTAATTGTAAATTGATTGAAATTGTAACTATCTATAAATACGGGGTCATACTGCATCCCCCCATGATTCAGCTGCTATCTGTTGATGACGCATGACCCCGGATGCGACGACACACGGTAAATCTATGCGTAGACGGTAACGTCAAAGCTCAAAAGCGCCTGTCCCAATTCAAACATCATTACAGAAGTCGTAAGAGCTCTCTACGAGTTTTTATTTTGTTTGCAAGTAAATCTTGGTGATTGTAAAATATATATATTTTTCAATTCAGTCCTCGAGCCGCGGCCAGTTCGAAGCCCCGCCGCCGCCTAGGTTCGAGATGACTGCGAGCTACGACCGCGGCGCTGATAAACGCGACCGGGATCGCGACTACAAACGCGATTATCCTCGACATGTCTCCTGTGAGTATATTAAATAGTAACATTGACTATCCAAATATGTCATGAAAATTGCACTTCCATACTGCATTTACTGATTTGCAGTACAATTTTATGTTTTTTCACAGCTGGCAACATAAAGTATTCTAGTAATGGCGGCGCCAATGAAGATTCGCGACAACCGATGCCTCCCGGCACCAGGCCTAAAGAACCCAGGTACTAAATAATTGAGAGTATTAAATGAGGTCATTAGATACCTTTAGTTTGTGTAGTTAGGCTACTCTTGCAACCATTCGTTTTTAGACCACAGAAGCATGATTTCTTTATGCATAATTTATAATATTTCAGTCGCTCATACGAGTCCCGCGAAGGCCGCTCTTACCGGCCGTCGCCGCCCGGCAAGCCGGAGCCACGCAGCTGGAGCGCTTCCAACCGGTATCCAGAGACGGCGGCGCCTTCCAAAGGTACAAAATTAATTTTTAATTAATTCAATAAAACATACCTTAGGTCAAGTATGTTCTGCTACTATTAGCATTCGTATAAATTACAGTTAGTGGACATAGACCGAAAATAATATGTAAATTGTTTGGGTCACCTCTATACACTTTATTTTTTATGCAAATTGATATGTCCAATACAGGCAGCAGCGGTGGTGGCGGGGGCGGTTCCGGCGACACGTGGGCGGGCGGCGAGCCGCGCTACGGCTACGAGCAGCGCTACGCCGCGCAGTACCAGCCGCCGCCGCCCGGTGCCACCTACCCCGACCGCTACGCGCCGCCGCCGAGGGACTACGCCCGCAAGTACTAGCCAAGGTACATGTTCCGATCAATACTTAGTTGTAATGTAAATCTCAATGTTGTTTGTATCTTAACTGAATTACTTTGCATTTTTTTACAGGTTTTAACATACAATACTGGGTCTCTTCAAATATTTAATGGTTTAAGTTCGTAACGCATATATTAATTATTGAGTGTTGTTATTTTATGAATGTTGTAAACTTTCTTACCATAGCTTAGGGAGATAGGTAGTATCTATCTCGTTTGTAAGTGATAATTAACATTATCCTTTATTCCTATATGTTACTGATTCCATTAAGTCTGTAGCCAAACCTTTCATTGTTAGGTGAAGCTATCTTTTTACTATGTATATCATTTATGGTGTTATTATTATGACACGCATTTCAACGTTTGATATTTTTTGCCTGAAACTGGATGATCGGTTAATATTATAATATGAAATTGTACAAAGTTTCATCAAGGAAGACATGCCAGCACAATTGTGTTGACTGATTTATGTAAAGATAGTTATAATTAATTAAGGATATTATAACCATAATAAATAAGTCCAAGCAAATCAGTTTTTTTTTATTTATTTAATCATCTAAGAAGTAAACAGCTCCAAACTTATGTTAAAACTGCAGGAAGAGAAAACAATCTGCTCCAACATAGGTCAGAAGCCTCAAAACAGTGCACAAATAGAAATATAGACTCAATAATATTCACAGAAACAGAACATCACTAACATTCTCTCCTGCAGGAAATATACCTTCATTCAGGATTAAACATTTTTATTATATCGCGCGATTCTATACGGATTGTAACTGGTACTCTGGAAATATAGTACATTTATGAATGGACCGCGAATAATAAATGCGTAATCAACAGACCTTTTTTTCAGTCATTAGTATTTGTGCATTTTACATACCGTATCAGACGTCCGATTAGGCGTAGCTCGCGAATCAAAGATCTTTACGTCCGATTACTTTCGTTAAACTCAAAATGTGCCTATTCTAGAGCATGACTGCTGAACAAGCAATCAAGACATGACTATTCTAATAATGTTTGATCTGAAGTTGTATGATTATACAATATATTCTCAGATAAACAAATCTCCTTAAAATTCTCGTGTATACTCGTGATTGGTTATCAACAACACAAACTTTTTAGTTCATAGCCAACATTTTATGTAACTCGTGAAATAGAAGACTATTAATTTAAACATGATTGTTTTCTGTAGCACTATGTACTCTGAGGGCTTTGTAGGCCACTAATATAGAACAATTTAATTCATAAAACCCTTATAAAATTTGTACAATTGATAACCGAGTATACCTACGGATTGAGATATAACGACTAGTCTGTATTTTGCCTACCTCAGAAGGTAATCGGCATTACTATTCTATAAGTAAAAAAAGTACTAGTTTTATTTCCACCAATGGGAAGGTTATCCACCACTATGCTGCCACAAACTCCAAATAATCCTCACTCCCCTTGGTAAGTGCAGCAATATGTTATCAATTATATCTATCGTAATAATACACTCATAGCACACGCTATGCATATTCATATTAATTTGTGATACAACTTAGTTGATACATACCCACCTAAGTTCCTTGCATACACTGTAACAGTGCCCACCACCATCATGTGTTATATTTATTTTCAATAGGTACCACTACTTATTTCATTACCTCTTTACTAGATAGAAGTTGTTGCATCATCCATCAGGCATCAATAAAGAAAACATATATATATCGACGCTTAAAAGGCAATCCTTACTAAGCGTCAAAAAGTCGTAAAATGGGGTAATATATACCAAAAGACGCAGAATAATCTGGCCGTTCGAATGGTATATATCTCATTTTACGACTCTGTCGCTTAATTAGGATTGCCCTTCAGGCATCGATATGTAACTACTAAGACCCAGTTGTAATACATAATTTGAAATTACGTCAAACTTGCATCATATGCGTGTAATATATAGTGAATTGTATTATAATTTTTTTACGTCATCTACATATGTCAACATCTATACAATATTATAAAGAGGAAACATTTGTATTTTTGTATGTAACAAATAAACTCAAAAACTACTGGACCAATTTCAAAAATTATTTTACCATTATAATGCTACGTTATCACTAAGTAACATATGCTATATTAGAAACCCGTGCAAAGCTGGGACGGGCCGCTATCATTAATATACAGTAGCGTCACATTTCAGATTTTGCAAATGGTTAATATTCTCAACAAAAAGTCGCGACTGTGTTGGAACAAAGCTTTCATTTTGAGAGTAAGGTGTGTGCTGGTGAGTCCAGATGACTCTATCATCACTTGGGGGCTCAGTGATCGCCAGATCGAGTGCTTTAAGCGCATCGATAGCAGCTGGTTGGCCTTGTACGGCAGCAAGACGAAGCAGCCGTGTCGCAATTTCATTATCGGTTTTCAAACCTCCCCGCCCTTGGCCATAGTAAATGCCGAGGTTGTAAAGCGCCCCCGGATGATCTAATGCAGCTGCTGATTTGTATAACTCCATTGCCTGTTGAAAAGAGTATAAAGGGTGAAGTGCTAAAATATTGGGGAACAACATTTTCAATTTACAAATGAACATTCTTAACAATTTATTTGTAACTTGGCTACATGTACATTGGATTTTAAAACACCAAATATAAAATGGTTGAATAAAAAAATGTGTATGTACAAAATATATCCTACCTAAACTTTGTTGAAAATATAAAATTTTCTAACATTTTGATATTCAAAGTAACATCTTACCGTTTTTTCATTAATGGTCACACCTAAACCCATCTCGTAACAGATACCTAAATTGTATATAGCTGGTGCATGATTTCTGTTTGCAGCTGATCTGTAAAATAATAACATTATGTTTGACTAATTATTATTATAATGCTGTTTAAACTAAAAAGTTGGCAGATAAAATACAATCTTATGACATGCAGGCAACATTGAGTAAACCAGAATGAATTAATAAGTGGGCATGGGGATTTCAGCTAGATATGATGAAATATAGGATGCCTTATTTTTTTCAGTAATTGGAAGGGTTCCATACATTGTTTATTTATAGTTAATTAAAACGGCAGAACCAATTACATTAATTAACATAGAATCTAAAATCTTATCAACCACTAGGTGAATATTTTGAATCTGTAGGCTTAGCATGACCATCATGTAGACATAAGTTTTATCTCTTTCAACTGTCAGATTTGTTGAGAAAATAATGTTACACTGGATTGTTTCCGCCATCTTTATCACTCATCATCCATTTTTAATTATAATGAGTGTTGATTGCATTGGCCCTTGCTTTTAATGACTTGACACTGGCTGAAATAACCGCTAAATGCTCGTGGAGCCATTCCGCATCTCATTCCATTAAAATATCACCATGTTACACTGAGCCATGTCCAGTACAAAAGGCTCTAAGTGATGTAACTTTCTTGACAAATCTGACAGTTGAAAGAGAGTTTATGTCTACACAGTCATGCTAAGGGTGCTGGTGTTTTATTTATCTTTACTTGCGTTTTAAAACAACCACAGATTATAATATTACCTTAGCATATTAAGTCCATCATGGTATTGTCCACTTTCAATGGCAGCCAAGCCCAATCTATTCTCAATGGAATTCAGCACATCTCCCAGTGCATCATCAGATGAGTCCGGGGTGGCGCTGCTGCTAGATGATACACTGTCTTGCTGATCATTAGATACCAAGTGAACAGTAGGTGTAAAAGTAGAAATAATTTTTCTAATCTTAGAGTTGGAATGTAAACAAAATTCGCTTTTGTTCACATATGTTACAAATGGTTGTATGGAAGAAAACAATGTGTTCCCAGGAGCACATTTCTTCTCATTTTCTCTCAACTGATATTTCAGCTTTAGATGAATAAGCTGACTAGTATACCATCCCAAAACTAGCGCACTGCTCTGTAATTTAATAACAATCAAACTTACATTCAATGATTCTGGACAAGACAAAAAAAAAACACTCAGCTCATACAAATGGATTGAATTTAAAAAGTTCAAATACAATAAATAGTAGGTACTAGAATGCAGTGACATAATGATAAAAATAAATCAGCTAAAAGTCAACATACCCATGTAATGGCACCAATCCAACTTCTGTTGAGGCATTCAAAGTTCCATCTGTTACTGTTAGTATCGTTATCATTTTGAAATGAATTCCAGCATTTTCGCGACGTAAACCATTTGCAAGGAGTTGAACATTTATTCTTCTCATCGTTGAAACTTCCCGGAGTGTTATTTACCACTCCGGTGGTACTACGTCTATCGAAATGGTTTGCACTCCGCTCGAATGTATCCCTGATACGTCGCGTGACATATTTCCACATGTTTCGTGAGTGAGCACTGTTTCAGGTTAAATAATAAACTTAAAGGCGCCCATCATTATTAAAAATAGAGACAGGATAACGTTAATAATACAATTTATATTTTTAACTTTATTCAATTATTCTGCACACAACCAACACAAATAAGATGGCCACCAGAGATAATATTTCTGACAGATGGCGGTCGCTTGACATTACACCTTGCACCTGACAAATAAGTGGTTATTACACTTCGCTAAATTTAGTCGTCTTAATTCAGTCGTTCCTGAATTAAAGCCTAGTTCGCATTAGGCTAGTATTTTAGTCTAGTAGCGAGTAATTTAGTAGCAAAATGTGTCTGAACACCCGAATTTTAGTCAAGTAGGTTAGTAAGTTATTTAGTCAAGTCGATCCATTTCATTCTATTTTTTTGGGCGAGTAGCCCTCCCCCACCACGCGTCTGCGTTCACTGGTTCACCGGCTAAGCAAGTCCGAACCTGTTTTTAGTCAAGTTCATTAGTCGCCGCGAGAATATCGTGTCGCTGAAGCGAAGAAACGACTTTAAAATTTGTTTCCAAATACGTAGAATATGAATGTTTGTGGAATATAAAGTCCCCACATTATAAAAACAAAGAAAAGAAACAATCCGCATACCAGGATTTACAAATTTCACACAAATTTCCTCGTCAACCTCTTCTAAAATAGCCGCATCCATTAGCTTAATCAGTTTATTCACCTTATTGCGTTGTAGCGCGTTCATCTTGCAACTCACTTGTGTACTGTACTTGTCAATTTGTGCGAACGATTTCTAAGCAGTAGCGAGTAGTTTAGTTGCTAAATTACTCGCTACTACACTAAAATACTAGTCTAATGCGAACTAGGCTTAAGTCAAGTGTAATCGCATTTAGGAACGTGTAATCGCATTTAGTCACATATTTAAGTCGCCCGTCGTGCGTGGAGGACGTATGATTTGTGCACGATTGGTGTTTCCGAACTTTCCGATTTAAAAAAATTAAAGTGCGATGCGCAGCGAAATATCAAAAGAAAGAGAAATCATGCTCAATATTTTAGAGCTTTATAAAGATATGGCCGATCACTGTCATCATCCATTTTTATTTATAATGTTTAGGGTATTTATTTAACTTGTCCTTGTTATTAATTACTTGACATTGGCGAAATACCCGCTCTAGTCGTAGGTAAAGCCATTCCTCATCTTATTCCATTAAATTTCATCATTTCATCCATTTCGTAAAAAAGAAGAAGAAGAAGATATTATGCCCTATCTTTAGGATAAAAATGTAAATAAAAAAACCGGCCAAGTGCGAGACGGTCTCGCGCACGAAGGGTTACGTACCATTATCTGTAAAAACGGCAAAAAAATCACGTTTGTTGTATGGGATTCCCCTTAAATAATTATTTTATTGTTTTTTAGTATTTGTTGTTATAGCGGCAATATAAATACAGCATCTGTGAAAATTTCAACTCTCTAACTATCACGGTTCATGAGATACAGCCTGGTGACAGACAAGAAACGAGGGTTTTAAAGTGCTACTCAGCTTATATCAAAATATAGACGATACGGCTACAATAAAAACGTTGAAAAAGAAAATTGATAATTCGACATGTCCGACTTCGTCGCGCTTTAACTGATAGCTGATTCAGTGACTCAATTCGCAATTCAGGACAGTGTGATCAGAAACTTTGTTTCTAAAATTCCTTCTGAATTAAGACGTCTAAATTCAGTGAAGTGTAATAACCACTATAAATAATAACCACTCATTCACTGAGCAATGAACTTGCTGAGCAAGATATATAGCTAAACTATGAGATAGATTCATAAGAAAACGCATTTACGCTGTTTATCATTGTAGTTCAAATCATTTATTTCAACTGATTGATATCGTAGATACTTTCTCTGATATCGTATTAAAAGATATTAGTGATGTGTGGGCGGACAGGGCTGTGCGTATTAATCAAAGCTTAAAAAAATATCTTAGATTGAATAACTTTTAAAACACCTATAGTGGCATGTTTCACATTTTAATACCAGTTTTCTACATTTCTACAGTAAACAGGTTATCATTACTTTCTCTAAATTTGGAGGCTCGATTAATTTCAGATCTCTAAACAAGGAACAAGTGCAATGCGCTTGCAGCTACAAACCGAAGGGTTCTAATGCGTATCTTAAACCAGATTGGGTGCCAGAGCACAATGCGGGAAAGGATTATGTACCTTCATACAACATTGCTCCCACTGATGTAACACCAATACTAATTTCCTCCAGTAAAATTAGGAATTCGGTAACATGCGACAGAGTGTTGAAGCCAATGATGTGGGGGATTATACCTCCATGGCACGAGGCAGGTGTATACACTACTATATTCATATGAATTTTAAAAATAATTATTTGAAGTACCTAATACTAATGTATATGTTTTAGGGGGATTTTAAAAAACACAATCTTAGCACAAACAACTGTCGCTTAGAGAATATCAAAACATCAAAACTATACAATCCTATCCTGAGAAGCGGTGGTAGATGCATAATTGTTGTTGAAGGATTTTATGAATGGCAAACAACTAATAAATTATCAAACTCAAAGCAGCCATACTATATTCATGCCCCACAAGATGAAGGGGTAAAGGTAGTATTTTTATCATTTTTCTAACAAAAGTTGATGTCCAAAAAATCTTTCATTCCAACATTTTATTATTATCTATTACCTACTGATACAGTTTGGCATCAACCTCATTACCCATATTTGTAAAAAAAAATAACTTTTGGCATCCATTTCTAGATTGATGAGCCAGAAACATGGAACAATAGCTTCAATGAGGAGAATGGATGGAAAGGAGTTCGTCTTCTGCTTATGGCTGGCCTGTACAATGTTTGGCAAAACGAAGACACCATTATTTACTCATACACTGTTATCACAATGGACTCCAATAGTACACTTGATTGGCTGCACTATAGGATGCCAGCAGTATTGGACACGCAGGAACAGATAGATGTATGTTGAACTATGTGCCTTATGATATGAGCAAAATTATTTGTGTGTATGTGATGTCAGAGGCACATATTTTTTGAAATGTTTAGTATAAGTAATAATAATAATAATACATCATCACGCCTGTATTTCCCGAAGGGGTAGGCAGAGGTGCACTGTAGTGCGCCCACACTTCGCCGATGTATTTTTGGTCCCAATGTAATAGGGGGTGAGCCTTGAGGTTGGTGAACTTCACACGCCTTTCTATAGACGTGCAGGTTTCCTCACGATGTTTTCCTTCACCGTTTCATAGCAAGTGGTAATCTCGGATGAAATTGAGATTCACACATAAACCCAGAGGTGCGAGCCGGGGTTTGAACCTGCACACTTTGATTTGCAAGGCGTGCGTTCGACCACTCAGCTACCACTGTTTAATATACTAATAAAAGGGATAAACCAATAAAACATGGGATAAACATGGCCAATTTTGTCACTTGAAATAAGGCAGGCCTTTCGGTCTCTGGGCCCCTGCTAAGGATATATTTTACACTATGCATGCTTAGTTATTAGATAGTGTGGGGCAGCTAGTAAGCAATAAGCAAAGCAAGGGGAGTCGAACTCGCGCACGAAGGGTTCCGTACCATTATCTATAAAATCGGCAACAAAAAACCCTTTGTTGCATGGTAGCCACCTAAAATATTTATTTTATTCTGTTTTTTAGTATCCGTTGTTATAGCGGCAACAGAAATACATCATCTGTGAAAATTTCAACTGTCAAACTATCACAGTTCATGAGATACAGCCTGGTGGGTGAGGGACATACAGACCGATGGACAGTGGAGTCTTAGTAATAGGGTCCCATTTTACCTTTTTGAGTATGGAACCCTAAATATATGTCACTCCATCTTATAACTGTTTACAATAACATTTTAAAGCACTTTTCCAATCAAGGGGTATTTAATTAACCAATAAATTAAGGTGGTTACTGTATGTATACTCTTTAAATTTGTTTGCAGGCTTGGCTTGATATTGACAATGTTGAACCTGATATGGCAATAGCATGTCTCAGACCCATAAAATTGCTAGTTTGGCATCAGGTATCGACTGCTGTGAATAATTCGCGAAATAAATCACTGGCATGTAACAAACGAATACTCGACAAGGAGAAGAGCAAACCATCTCAAAAAACATTGAATTCATGGTTCACAAGAATTAATAAGAAAAGAAAACAGACAGACGAAAATATCCCGGTATTTAAAAAGGCGAAAGTTGAGTAGGTAAATTGTAATAAAACATTTTGTAACGTTGACCAATTTATTTCTTTTACAATGAGTATGTATGTATATGTAAAGAAATAAAATTGATTTCTGGAAAACAATAAGGTTATAAATCAAGGAATGTTTAAATAGACCATCTATTTAAAAATTTGTTTATAAACCTCATCTTCGATCAGCCACAAAGACCACAGGAACACACTGTGCAAAATGATAGGAACAACTAAGAAAATTATAAATTAATTTTTCATAGCTTGTCTGAGAATTTTTGATCAGTCTGTCCATGTCTGTAGGTACTTTTGTTCCAAATATTGCTCAGTGATGGGAATATAGATTGAAATTTCTTTAAATTTGGGTGTATATATGGTGGGAGCGCACTTTTGTATGTCCAGTATTTTACAATAATATTTGTTAGTGCCATTTGATTAAATAACAATGTGTACTTAACTTCCTACTCATAGGTGATGCCATATTAAAAAAAATAGAAGCATGCACTAGGATAAATGTACACAATTAACCCATGACGAAAAAAGGCGCCTTTTACACCTTTAAAAATTGAACTTACACATTTTAAATATTATCAATTTTAAATTCTTTGAAGTCTGCCTCACATCGTATCATTTGATGATTTTCCAGAAAATCGGATACGAAACTGGTGACTTCATATTCCTCTGAAATTATAGATTTTATCTAAATATAATTCATCAGGTCATTTATATATTTAAACAAAAGCATAAGACAAAAGAGAGTGAAACACTTACGTGGATATCGGCTACACTGGTATATTAATCTAATCAAATGTTTAGCCAATGCCTTAAACAGTGATTTGCCTCTAATACGACCCTTTATATAATATGGTGTCAACAACTTCACAACCCAGGGGGCAATGCGTTCCTTGCAACTGATTATAAACTCTGGAGTCTCATCCAAAGGTGACATAACCCCTTCATCATCACTGTCAGTGCCAAACAACAGTGTAAATTTGTATTTGATCTGGAACATTAAAATAAACTGATGTTCAATGTTGGGACTACTTATATGTTTCACATTTGTATATAATCATCACTATTATAATAAAAATATTTTTAAATTTCTACATCAACATAGCCAAACCATGGTTAATGAATAGTCTCAGGTATAATTAAATGATTATTTAATTAGGCAACCTGGTTAGTGAAATACCTAACGAAAACCTGATTAAGTGATGTACTGCATGAAGAGTAAGAACCCCTGAGATTTAAAAAATGGAATAATTGTCACTGGCTAAATTGTGTAGATAAACATGACACTTTCCCGTTATTTGGGACTTACCTTTTCTTGTATTAGCTAGGATCTTTAATGGTGTTAAATGAAGACAACTTCATGGGTCCCAAGGAAAAAAAATAAGAGTCCACTTCCCTCCATGCAAATTATGCATAAAAAGTATAGCAAAAGGAAGTAAAATTTATAGATAAACAAAGAATGTTAGTCAGAATATTATTTTACCTTTGATAAATCCTTTCTATTAGAATCCCCAATTCGATCTAATAACTCATACAGGCGCTGTTTCAAAAAGTACTCTTCACACAACCATTTGCTAGAGTGTTTTTGACTTTTCTGAATCTCAGTATTCTGTGGTGCCTTATTCGAATCTACAAACAATCCTGCCAATGTCGCCAGCCTTTCATCTAAATGCTTGATCTGTGCGGCATGATCCTCAATGACTGAACTTTGCTGTTGCTTGTTTTGTAATATCTCATTTACTTTTCTTGATGTATCATTTGAATTATCTGTATCTAGAGTATCACACAAAGTATTTTCGAAGATGTCATCATCATTTGCATCACCTTGAAACAATTTTTCTAGCTGAAGCATTATATCATCGGAATCTTGTGGTTCCACAGTGAGTGACTTTGGCAATGAGTTTAATGTTTGAGATGGAGTCTGTACTGACTTTGCAGTCATCGGTGGGGGATTATTGGGAGTTGCAGGCTGGGCTGGCACAGTGCACATGTTTAATGCAATAGGTATTTTATACTGCTCATGGCATATGTTATCGTTTCCACTTATTATGACTTCGGAGACATCTTTGTCAGTCTGCATTATATTTGGTGATAACGACGTTCTGCTTCGCCTTTTACGTTTTAGTGTGGAACATTGACAGGCACATTCTCCATTTTTAGCCATAGTCTGGATTTTTTTATCATTCTGTGGGGGTTTTCTTAAACAGTCATACAATTTTTTGTTTAATTTACCTTTTAAGGTATCCGTTTTTACTTCTTTTATCTGTAATATTTGAGGTAAATTAGTGTACCCATAACAATACAAAATTTTGTAATTCTCTAAGTATGCGTGGTATGACAGGTTATCACATATTACATAATTAAAAAAGATTTCCTACACCCATTAGCCCCTGCAACTAATCTAAATGCTAGTACTAAGAGAGGGCTCACATCAATAGATTTATGGTTAGGGTGGTGGTTGCACCCACAACCTCATGGTTATGAGGACCACTCATCTCAACACTAGAATATTGCCACTTCACACATAATATTAACACATGAAAGCTCAATTACATACCAAGGAAATAATATTTTTTCTGTATATTTGGACCACCATACATGCTTGGGCTGCTGACATTTCTATATTTTTAGCGCATCTCCAGATCGCACTTGGTAGATAGATGTTTTTGTTGAGGAGTTTTTGATTGGTTTCGTAATTTACTGATAAAAGTTTAATCACGTACTCCATGTAGTGTTTCCGAACCTAAAGCAAAATTAATTTAATATAACTTAATAACGAACATAACATGTCCAAAGCTATGCTACACGATTATTGTTCCTAATCAAGATATTATATGCTACCTTCGATATTAGAAGATGAGGTTCCATTTCAATGTTGGGTAGAGCCATATAGGTTTCATCGTATTCTTCACCTATTAACTGATGCTCTACACAATCATCGGTCTCCCATTTTTCGTAATCCATGGTTAGTCCATTAAAAATTACGTAGAAACAGTTTATTTGTACAACAATACTTATAAGGCGGATTAAGCAGTCAATACGCCGGGTTAATTTTCCACTTCATTCAATTCAACAAACAAAACAAACCCATCTAAATTTTTATTTACCCACAGATCCAAAGAGTATAGTAATGAGCACAGATCACTACCACAAAGATTACCCATAGACTAATAATTTATAAAAAAATGTTTACCAGACAAAAAAAGGACAGACAACTTTTAACGAGAAGCATACACACTTACATAGTTATAGTGTATATTATTTATTGAGTACTATACGGAAAATTGTATTGAATTGTATTTATCTATGATATCTAATGTTCTCTTAAATTATAGAAGTCTATGATTCTCTTCTATACTCTTTGGTTAGTTTTCACTTTGTGATTCAAGTTGGCTTTCATTCTAGATATATCGATGTTTTTAAATATATCACCATCGGAGTTTGATATATCGACAAAAAAATCGATATTTTTTTATTGGCTTTGTTTTACAAAAAACACCAACGCTGCCAGTGACACGTGGTAACTAACAACAACAGTGGGTAAAGTAGATACTAAGATGAAAGTATTTTTTTTATACAAAATAACATTTCGTTTTGGGATATTAAACAAATAAATAAACTAAAAGAGGGAACGGTAAAATAGAGTAAATATAATACAGTAGATTAAGTTTACGATGATGTTGTCGTTTAAATAATGGGCGAGAAAAAAATAAAAACTTATAACGTCGATATCTACATTTCAATATCGAACTATCGATATATCGTCCAAAAAAGTATTAGTAATAAATATCGATATTTCTAAGTAATAATACCGATATATCGATATTATATCAACAGTCCTCTTAGTCCTCTACCTACATTCAACTACCACCATCGCATCGTATAGATTCAAGCAAATCTTAAAATTTACATCGAAGGAAACGAGACCCTTATAAAATGGCAGACTCGTTACATATTGCAGATGTAAACAAAATGAAGGTTATCGATTTACGGAAAGAACTAAAGACACGCGGCCTATCATGTGCCGGGGATAAAGCAGAATTAGTCGCCCGATTGCAGTCCGCTATGTCTCAGCAAGACGAACACGGTGATATAAACTTAGATTCTGATGAGATAGATTCTGACGGTGTCTTAGAAGATGAAGATGATAAAAGCCAAGCCGATATTCTCGAAGACTCGGCAGTCGATACTTTGAATGAAGAATTGGCACTTTCGGAACGAGCGCCGGCAACCAAGCCACTTGCCGATGTGAAACCGCAACGCACTCTTAAAAGAAAGATAACTACATCAGAAACAGCTAAAGACAAAACTGAGGATAGCAAAACTACGGAGAACAAGGAGGTGGCTGCTAAGAAGATAGTTTTAAATAGAGCTGTGTCTGTAACATCTCCCACCTCGAAGCCAGATGAAGAAATGGAGAAGGTAACATCACCACCTGCAGTAATCTCATCTGATAACAAAGTTAAAATCACAGCGGATGTTGATGCCAAGACCAGGTTGGAGTTGAGAGCAAAAAGATTTGGATTACCAGTCAAAGTGAGTGATGATGAAAGGAAAGAAGCCAGGAAACAACGTTTTGGTCAGAGTGCATCTCGGACACAGACCATCACAACAAATTCTACTGGTACATTAACGGAGAATTTGGATAAACTAAAAAAGAGAGCAGAGAGGTTTGGACAGTCTGTATCAAAAATTATGACAGACATTGAGAAAAAGGAAAAGCTGGAGAAACGTAAAGCAAAATTTGGAACTGCAGTGTAGATTAACATTTGTTGTAAAGTTGTATAAGTACAAATTGCATTGAAGATAATTTTTCATGACTACTGTTTAAGTGGAATCTTTCCCCGTTTCGATAAGTAAAGTTGGTAGGTGTGTAGGTATTGAATTACTATATTAGGAGACGTTAGATTCACTCCATATCTACATACCGACAAAGGACTTTAATTAGCAGACAGAATTAATACACTAAGTATTGATGTTAATTCTAATATTGCCATCTTGCTCATACTCTATGGCTATAACAAGGATACCAATACATTTCGTTTGGTGCCATCACAATTGAAACTATTGTCATACTAAGTCACTTTATTTGTTATAATTTTGATCTATTCAGCCCATGCAAGTCCTACAGACTGTAGGTTTGTACTTCATAATTTTATGATAATAAAGTCTAAAACTAAGAATATTGATTAGATTTAAGTTGTATTGTATAGGAATACTGAATAAAACATTGACCTAATATTTTTTTATTCTGATTTATCATCAAATGGCAATTCTTTAAATTCTTCAGCTATTGTTTCCTTGTTTATGGATGTCACACATACATCATCATGTTTGTTGAAATCTTGTGGAATGTGTATCGCATGCTCCATGTATGGTTCTTCATGCAGTGTTGCCCACCGTGCTGCTATGTCCTTGTGCAAAGACTTTCTAAATGCCATACAGTGCATGTGTTTAAACTTCTCATATTTTATTCTATTAAAGCCAATCCGTGCTAGGGTATATCGCCAGCATTTCATTATCTTACAATTTGCTCCAACGTGTTTAGAATCGGGGGTGTTAATTATTAATATTCCTCCATATTTCAATATACTATATGCCTTTTGACAAGCTTCAATTCTTAACTCTGAGGTGGGGATATACTCCAATAGGAAGCAAAATGTGACAACATCAAATGAGTTCTCTTGTATTTGTTGTACATTGGAACTGTCTATAATATTTGCAGATCCAATATGCACTTTTAAAAAATCACATTGCATGACTGATGTATTTGCTGGATATAAATCTATTGCAAAGACATCAAATATATCATACTCTTTAAATGGATTGTAACAACTACCCACATCTAGTAGCTTTAATGGTTCTGAAAATTCTTCAGTGTTTTTTATATGTATATCCAGATTTTTTGCTATAGCTAATTCTTTTGCCTGAGAGCCAAGGTAGGCATTATTAAAGAAATAGTATAAGCATATGTCCACTGTCCATTTAATTCTTGAGGTAGCTTCACTGATGCTACTATTGCAGTTAATTTCCCAGTGTACTGTTGCCAACTTCTCCATATATTGAGCATATTTAATCAAAACATTTTCATTTTTACAGTGCTCTTGCCATGCAGCTTCAGTGCCCAATTTCAGAGTTGACTTTCTGAGTGTTGAATGAACTTCTTTTATGAACTGGGAAAGTGTCTTGTGCTCTTCACTAGCCATTTTCATTGATGCTGTATCAGACCAAAGCTAATGAACTTTTCTAATTCAGTATGACCCAAAGGATTGATCAGTTATCAACATAATGATTCTACCATAGTTGTAAAAAAACCATTCCAATGTTTTGGTTTATTTACAATGATGTTAACATAACACAGTTCACAGACAAATCACTTTCTTTTTTTTTTTGAATGGGTACCACTTTTATAGGTTAGGTCATAGTAGGGATGTAAAAAAAAATTCGATTTTTCTTTTAATAAAAATCAATTTTAATAAGCGATTTAAATATTGCAAATAATCGATTTTTCATCTGCCACACACCATATATGTCTGGTCGGAGCGCGAATTAATATTAGGTCGAATTACTATTAGGTACATTAACGCCTCATGTGCGTCAGGGCGTCTACTACGATGGCATCCCTCTTGGGCTTTTAAAAAAATTTAGTTACACAATTGATGAAACTTAATTTTTCTTCAATCGACAATTTTATTTTTAAAGTTTTTATGACAAAAAGTATTGCTTTCTTATATTTACGCGAATACTATACATTGAAATAAAAACAACAACTAAATATGAGGGTACCCAGTTATTAACGATGACATCAGGACGTCTAACACCTCAGTCCCCCCGTGACCATGGTTACTGTAAAGCAGCCGAAACGTCGGGAAAACAAAATAGTAAATAAACGCGATAAAATAGTTTTATTTCAATGACAAAGAGTGATAAGTGTTTGGTTTAGTGCACAGAGTATTATAATATATGGGGTTTAGTGTTTTTAAAATTCTTTTTTATAGTAATGTTAACAACCAAAAAGGGTTTTAAAACGAAACGGCCATTTTTTAATTAATAAAACTTAAAAAATAAAGTCTGCAATATTTTGGAATTAAATGAAAAATGTAGAAAAAAATGATTCATATAAAAAAAATGATTTTTCTTTAAAAAATAATCGATTAATTGATAATTGTTTTTTTATGTAGTATGTCACGTTCATGTTTAACAGTTGTTTAACTGTGCTCATCACTCCCAATCGATTTCTTATAACTCGATCTTTTGATTTGATTTAGTGCCGTTTGTTTATTATGTACGTAGGTACAGTAAATCGTTTCCCGTAAAACCTGCACTACACTACTCGCGAAGTTGAGCGAATACGATAGTGTAGTAGGGCACTTCGGTTCGCTTCGTGTAACCTCGGCTCGCCTCGGGCGACTTCCAGTCGTTGTCGGTTTTTGCGCCCGAGTCAAAGGACTCGAAGAGGACCACGAGAGTCACATAGTTCGGACTTCGGTCAACTTCGAAGAGTACTTCGTCGAGGTAACTTCGCGAGTAGTGTAGTGCAGGCTTAAGCGTTAAGGCATTGCTATTCTAGTGCATTTTGGTCCGTAGCTAAAGTACGGTGTTTGACTTGCGGTTCAAAATGTATATTTATAGTACGATCAGTACGTTCACAGTTTTCGCATATAAGACGCTTTGTAAAAAAAATCTTAAGCTTAACTGTACTTGTATTTCACAGCCAATAAAAGTCCGTTTATAGTTATTTTTATTTGTGTAACTACAAATCGACTTAAATTAAGGTAAATGCCAGGGGTAAAATAACTGTGAACGTAGTGTAGGTAACGTATTAATCTTCTTTTAGGAAATGAAATGTTGAAATATAATGGAAAGAATACCTACGAAGAGCTACCAGCCAGTGAGAAATAATTAATAGCAACAATTAATTCACTTAGTTTGGTTTACTTTGTATTTAGACGAAGTCGATCTTATTTCCGACGGAACGGTAGACAACTGTAATCTAATATTTATATTAAACTGGTAAGGTAATAATTATAACTTTGGAATTGGGTGTTAAAGAAAAAACAACACTCATAATATTATAGAATTTAATTAGGGTACATACAAACATTTTGTAATGTTGGAGTATAATAATCAAACTAATAAGCACTTTGTTTGAGTAGCTAGTGAAAATTTGTGAGTAAGTAGTTATAATGTTTTACAACTGTATTTATAAAATTAACAGAGAGGAGTCAGTGATTACTGTGGAATAATATAAAGTTGTGGGTAACTATATAATAAATTATAGAATATCAATAAGTTATGTTCCTAAGATAAATATGGTATGCTATATAAATTTTTAAGTTCATCAAGAAGACTTATTCACTCGAAAGAACGTCGTCAATGTTTATATTTAATTTAGAAATTTTTGCGAGATATTTATTTAAGTATCGAATCATAATGCGACTACAATCGAATAGCGACTCCTCTCGTACAATGATAAATTTATCAATGTCGCCTTATGCATATCGTTACTCCTTAATTTAATCGTAGTTAAATCGATTAAAACATTCCATTAGGTACTATTTTTTGTATCTACTATAAAGAAAATCACACTGATATTTCGAAAGCCAACAAAACAAACAAAAGCGTCCACTAATAAGTGTTAGCGTAAAACAAAGAAACGTGTCCAGGTAACGGTGCGCGTCCGGCCGGGGACCGGGCCGGCTCGCCGCGCCCGACTGCATATTTACATCGGATAAACACTAACAACATCGACGGCCACAAACTTTACCCCTTAAGTGCGATCGCGGCCGGCGGCGGCGGCCCGAGGGCGGCCCCCCGGCCGCGCGATCGTGGACTACCGTAACATCTAACGAGTAAACATCGAACTGTTTGATCCAGCGACGTGCGAGGGCGGCGGGCCGAGGCGGCTACTGCGGACTGGAGGCGGGCGGCCGCCGCCGCTCGGCGCGGGCCGCGCGCGCCGCTCCTACCTGCCCTCCGGCAGCTGCCGCGCCGCCGCCAGCTGCCGCGCCGCCGCCTCCTGCGGGAACCACACCTTGTACATCCACTACAACTCACCGCTAGAGCGGCTCTTCAGCCGTGGCTTTAAAACCATTAGACCAAACATAAATAAAGTGTTTGCAAACTGCATCAACTCATAATAGAAGGAAACTGCAAGCGGGCGTACCTTGGTGCGCGGCTGCGGCTTGACGCGCAGCGTGGCGGCGGGCGGGGCGGGGGCGGGCGCGGGCGCGGGCGCCAGGCGCGGCGCGGGCGGGGCGGGCGCGGGCGCGGGGGCGGGCGCGCGCCCCAGCGACGCCAGCAGCAGCCCGCGCAGCAGCGCCGCGCGGCTCTCCGCCTCCGCGCGCACCGGGCCCGGGCTTCCGCCTGGGACACGCGAACATAACGTGACTTTACACAGAACGCTCCCGCCGATCCTCGAAGCCTAACATCTAAGATGGCCTATGGGTCGTCGCGATAGATTTCTCTCGTCGCAGAGGGGACACTATTGTTGACTTGGGATGTAATGCAAGGTAAGGTAAGGTAAGGCGTGGTACATTATTTTTATTCGAATAAATGGTACAGCACAGCAGTGGTAGCCTCGTGGGCAAGCCCGCTTTGAACGTAAGGGGTGCAAGTTCAAATCCCAGGCCCGCAACTCGTGAGATAATTTTCATGTGCGAATGTCATTTTCAATAATGATTACCACTTGCTGAACGGTGAAGGAAAACATCGTGAGGCAACCTGCACGTCTAGGCGTGTCAAGTTCATCAACCTGTGGACTATGGCCCAAATCTCCCTCTTATTGAGGGGTAATGTGCTCGGTATAATGGCAATAGGCTCACCCCCTACTACATTGGGACCAAAATACATCGGCGAAGTGTTGGCGCACTGCAGTGCACCTCTGCCTACCCCTTCGGGGAATACAGGCGTGATGATGATGATGATGTATAAAAATGATTGAATACGATACCAAATTCATATTTCGCCGCGGTGGCACGGCAAGCGTCAGGTGAGTGACTCACCGAGGAAGCCGGAGAGCAGGAACTGCGAGTCGCTGGCGTCGGGCTGCGGCGGCGGCTGCGCGACGGCGGGCTGCGGCGCGGGCGGCGGCACCGCGCTCCCCGCGCCCCCCGCGCCGCCCGCGCGCCGCGGCAGGCGCTCCAGCTGCTGCCGCGCCGCCTGTACCCACCCAAAGACCTCGTTCATTCAGTACATTCATATCGTCTCGCCAAAGTTTAGCACGGGCCGAACGCCTGAGCACGTTTCAAATCGCGTCCGCAACGACTAGACTCATGACCGATGCACCGAGTCGCTCTATCAGCTTCGTAATTAATATGCGAGAGACCGACAAAATTGACATATCATACTTTTGTCGTAAAATATAATGCAATGGGGACCGCAAATGTGTTAAACCAGGATCTTACACACGAGGGAGGCTGCGATTTTAGCATGTTTTCAAAGAGGAGTTGAGAATATGACTCACGGTAGCCTGTTGCCGCTCAAGCTGCAGCTGCATCTGCAATTGCTGCAGCTGGCTGGGCGTGCCGGGCTGGCCGGCGCCGCGCCGCACGCCCGACAGCTGCGAGAGCAGCTCCGCGATGGGGTCCACCACGGCGTCGCGCGACGACGGCGACAGCGATGATATACCACCGCCGGTGCTGAGAACACGTATATTTTAGAGCGTATTACCACGCAGACGTATAAAATAAAAATGGACGTGAATTTGGCGCCAATGTCTGAACCAAATAATTTATCTACTGTTGAGTGTGTGTATACTTGAATGTCAAGTTGGCTTCACGGGCTATTGAAAGGTAAATGGAATCATTCGCCATCTTTATCACGTTCATTACCCATTTTTATTTAAAATGTGCATTTATTACTTTTGCTTATGCTATTAATTACTTGACACTGGATGAAATTCCCGCTAAACACAGGGGGAGCTATTCCTCATCTTATTCCATTAAATTTGATCATTTCATTCAATTCATAAAAAAAAGGAGAGTGGTAAATGAGTGATTGTCTTAGGGTTCGGCAGAGTCCAAGAAACTCGCGCACTGTAAATGTCGCCCGGATTGATGAAGAATCCGTCGCAAGATTTGAATTAAACAAAGAAAAAAATATTTACATTAAGTCAAGCTAAAAAACCATTTTAAAGTAAACACAAAGAAAGGCGACCTTGAAAGAGCTTTTTACAGGGAAAATGTAGTCCCCAACTAAATGTTGTGTGAAACAAGTGTTACATGGATAGGACAAAACAACAATCTCTATATTTATAATTAGCGGCCCGTCCCGGCTTCACACGGGTGGGAATGTTTTTTTAAACAACTAAATAATAATAGCCTATGTTACTCGGTGATAATGTAGCTTTCTAACGGGAAAATAATTTTTGTAATCAATCTAGAAGTTTTTAAGTTTATTAGTTTTATACAAAAATATAAATCATTCCTCTTTATAATATTATTATTAGTATAGATTTTCGTTTCTGAACAAAGGAAATGTTATACCCTGTTTTTTAACGTCGGAAAATCCTTTGATACCTTGCCACCCTGTAGTAGAAGATTTTCACGATTATATTTCTCCTACTACATGTTGTACCCTCTTGATCATTATCAACTTGATGTAATATAGAAAGAAACCCAATATTAAGAGCTCACCTGAACTGCATGTTGGTGCGTCGAGCGCGACTCACTCCGCGGCCCGTGTGCGGCATGCGGCGCACCCCGCCGTGCCTGATGCCGCTTGGTTCATCGTGCACAGCAGTTAAGGAATTAAACACATCACACAATTGCCTTATCTACAAACCACCTATAATAGCATTTTTAGTACAAACGTGTTCTAGATTAATCACTGTAAATGAATTAAAACTCTATTCATTTAGGATAACTTAGATCTTGCAGATGTCACCAAGTGGCTATAGAGCATAAAATGTAATATAGTAAGAAAGTACCTAGATTATATAGTTCACATGGGCTGTTACTGTAGTTTATTTACAAGTAAAGAAAGAGAAATTAAAGTGACAACAATAATTGCTGACACTGAGCCAATTAGAAGATACAAAATTGGCTTTTTCCAAAAAAAAACTTAAGTTTTTGTACATTACATAATAAAACTTGTAAAGAGACATCATTAGTAGTTAGAAATCTTGTTAATATTTAGAAAAGGATATCAAAAATGAAATGAGATCTCGGGGACCGGTCCTGTGCTCGAGGGTAAGATGGCCAGCGAAGTCATCAGTCACAAAGTTGGGCTCCCCACCGGGCATTGAAGCACACACTGGACATACCACCTGGTGAACCACAATGAAAATTTATCATATTGGACTAGGACACCAATAAATTGCCGACAAACGATATCTGCATAACAAAATAAAATAAATATTGTCTAAAATACATCTTGCTCATACATTATGACCCTGAAAAGGTACACAATACATGTGTAATAGTGTGGTATTATTTTGTTACAATGTGAATATGGCAATATATACATTTTTATGTGTATATCTGCTGCTTAACAAATGCATGAATTATAGATAGAAATTGTTATTATTCTTGATTATCGGTCTGAAGTGCTTCATGGGAAGACTAGTTCATTCAAATTGTAAAATTTTTTCTTTAAATTTCAAATTTAAATTTTTAAAGTTGAATTTTTTTTTCCTTATATGCTACTACTGGATCGAAGCGTGAACTTTACAGAGAAGATTAGTAAGCTAAATGTTTTTTTCAAATACATAGCTTCAGTCTCTAGAGCTGCTTTTAAATATAATCATTTAAAAGAAAAAAATATAGTAAGGCAACACATGCTATACACCAGGGGTTCCTGAACTTCAAAGATTAGGGAACACTAACCAAATACTTTTTATTATATGGAACCCCATATCAAATGATTACAAATCAACACTGAAATTTATATAAGAGCATTTTTTTAAAAATTGTAATACAATTGAAACACATTATTCTTAACTAAAAGTTTTAATGTGAAGAATGAAATTGTTTTATAGTTCGGTATTATGTCCGACAATTGTATGCATACCTATTACCACTTGGACATGACAAAACATAATTTTGTAAACTATAATGCATGTCGCATAGCAAAAGTATATCAGGATTGAAGAATATTACAACAGGCAGTTTCAATGTATGTTAAATATATGCTACTCACAGCCAGGGTAGTATCAGCATGATCTGCAGTGACATGCTCCATTAGCGTTGTGTCGGTGAATCCCATTCGGTTGCAGAATGGGCAAGTGTATGCCTGCGGTTGTTCCAAGGTCAGTGCCTCACCCCCATAGTATAGGTCTGCAATAAATGTAAAAAATTAAACAGATGATTTGATTCCACCTGATTTTTATTCAGTATGATACCTACTTGAAAATAAGACACAACAAATTATGTTTTAAACTAAGAGTCAAGATATAATGAATTTTAAAATAACATCAATATTTTTTTCTAGTACCTAGGTTGAATTTTAGCATGGGCTACACTGTATGCAATAAGGCATACAATAATTAACAAAGCCATATAAACATGTACAAAATTTTTACAATACAATATATTTAAAGGAATTTAAGATAATTTTAGTTTTCACAGCACAAGCATTGTTAATAATTCACATTCCATCTCTATTATTATCAGTGTAATTATCAGCCTGTATTAGTCCACTGCTGAACAAAAGCTCATCTGCACATAAGAATACAAAACTGTATAAATAAACCCAAATACACTACAGCACCTACTGATTAACTCCACACCATGGAAATCTAATAAGAAGTTTTTCATAGTCTGTTCAATGGAATACTTTTAGACATCAACCATTGTAAGTTAAAGTAGGTCTCACCAAAGTCACTTCTAGATAGAATGCATTGCATGGGGTGCTCTGTAGTGTGTTGGTTTGTTATAGTGCCGGACTCGTAGCAGGCTGCGCACAGGTCGTAGTCGATGCAAATCAAACATTTGTATCGTCGTCCTCTGAAGTTATTTTTCAAACAAGAATCACAGCTGACTCCTGGAAATATGTCAATAATTCAATATAACAACAATTCGCTACAATTTTGGCTCCAAATGGTTTAAATATGTGATTACTATGCGTAAAACCGAAAACTATGTAATGACTATAAAATTTCATTATTTTTTGCGATGAAATTTGCAGTGACAAAAGCATCGAACAAATTTTGATTATCATTACCCACCTTCATGGCGATTCATTTTCGCCAGAAAATGTCGTCGAAACAAACACTTCTTGGCACCCGGATTACCGGTACTATATGAGGTATTTATATTACTAATCTAAAATAAGTAGCACAACATATAATATATTAAAATACAAGATTGTTAACAAAAATTTCCAAGCAAACCTAACCCAACCAGGCCATAATGACGTCACATAAATGAATGAACCATCGACAATTTATTTTTTTATTTACAAATCTTAGGTCAGAGTCTATAGTATTATTGGAATCCACACATCTAACAATTTGCTTGCGCAAGTACACCCAGCTGTATTCATGCTTGATAGGATACTATTTTTGATCCCTTTTTACCTTAACGTAGGTTTAATTATAAATTTACGTTTACGAGACTGCCGTAAAAATCAGTTCTTTTATAATGTGTGATTTTTATTATTTTTTTTTTAACTATAAGGTATTTCTTTTTTTTTCCTGTCAATACGGTAATTTTAAGTTTTCAATATGCTTCGCCTCGCCAATACCAATAGCAATTTAGCAATCTGTGGTTTCGCCATTCGCCGGATATTCGTCTTGTTTGTTAAATTTTTTTGCGAATTAATGTTTCTGAATCTTGATTCGATCTAATATAACGTTATTTTTAAATATGATCAAATTCTTCTTCTGTATCTTAACGTAATGTAATTTAAACTGAGGAACTAGGGTGAATCATTTTTCCATCCCAGTTCTATCATCACATCATCACCTGTCGCTTTTGGGCGGGAATCACCTAAGATCACTCGTTGTTTTACTTGTAAAGAAATAGCGATAATGACTGATGCGTTGTGCCATTTAGTTGTGGATGGTAACGAGGTATTGGAGTTTAAATTAGGTAAGCCATATCTTCCATGGAGTTTCTTGCCCATTCTTCTCCATAGGAAATGCATTCCGAATGGGTGGTAGAGATACTACTATTATTATTTATTGACGATTCATAAGTGCCTGTATTGGTTTATATGAATAAAAAATATTCTGATTCTGATTCACCTTACAATTCTTTTCTTACAGGATGTTATAAAATCACAGAATTTTCTGTTGTTACTTGATGGTTGTCACATGTGTTGTACTGCCTTGTATTTTATTTGTGTGAATATATGCAACCATTTTTACTGGTAACCTTCGTTCTGTTTTCAGTGAGATCTGTTGATGATCTTGAGAATGATGAAGCAAGCTTTAGCCCTGAGATGTGCCACCAGGTGTTTGGAGAGAATGAGAATATATTTGGATACACAGACTTGCATATCAGACTTTACTACAGTGCGGGAAGTCTCCAAACATATCTTGGAATTGAGTACACAGAAAAGGTTACTATGGGTTGTTTTGTGATACCCTAATACTTTTATTTATCTATGAAAAAATAAAGGAAGGTGGAGGCTTTTAACCAGCAGTGGTACATACAATAAGCTTTTAAAAAAAGATCATGCACTGTATAACATTATTGTTTTGACAAATGCTATTGTAGCTGGTTTGTAGATAGTTTGAAATACTATGAACTTGGGAGGTGGGGTGTATAAAACTAGTGATTGATGATAGATTCCTTATTATAAATGACAATTTCTTATCATATTCATACCTATGTCATTATCAGAGATCGGAATAGGTAGGAATTGTATATTAAAATTAACAAATTCTTGAAACTGACACAATATTAGTATGGGACCTTAAAAAATGTTATATGATTATTTTAATCAATAATTTGTAACTTATATATATATATATATATATAAAGTCCAATAAATAATTTGTGATTTCTAATTCCTAGGAATAAAAACATCATTCTAATTATTTCGGGATTTTATCCAAGGTTTAGGTTGCCAAGTTTAGGTAAATATAGTCTACCTATTCTGATCTTTGGTCATTATAAAAAAACCTAGAAAAATGGTAACCATAATGCTTCCTGTTGCATGTTTATTCATTTAAAAGACTTGAAATGACCTGCATAATTTTTTGGTTTATTGTATTCAACATTACTACTATTTTTGTCATTCTTCAATGCATTAATGCAAGCAAATAATGCTAATTCATATTATTTTAATGTTTAAAGATTGAGCCAAATAAATCTGAAGGACTGAAGGCAGATGATGTGGAAGGGGCCCTCAAGAAAGTGCTGGCTCCCGGCTATGTCACTAACTTGGACCACTTTGTGTCCATATTAAAAAAAGATGAGTCATTCAAGCCACATGGACGACTGCTGCATGCATTTACTGTAACACCGTGTAAGTACAATCATAAGATACATAGGAAAAATATTTATATAAGACAAACACCAAATTCTGTGCTTTTGGCATAATTTCATTGACATTAGTTATATCTGTTACTGACTCATCCTTAGACAAACAAACATTATAATAGCCCTACAAGTCAGACCTGGATAATAACATATCTGACTGTAAATTTAAAATAACTCTTTGTACGAGCTCAATAAATTACGCTAGTATTTGTTGAAACGGTGCAGGAAAACGTCATGGGAAAATCTACATGTCTGAGGGAACTTGCCTAGTTATGTATGTAGATGTGTGAAGCCTACCAACCGGCATGGGGCCAGGGTGGTGGTCTATGGCCTGAATTCCCTTAGCATTAAACTTTTTCATTTGATTTCAAAACAAACTCAAGGTACAGACTTGTACCTTGAGTTTGTAAATAATACATATGACTATATTTTTTAATTTATCAGATGAAAGCGGAAATAAGCGTACATTTGAGGTGTACTATAGTGAAACGTCCACGCCGGGCTTCTTGGCGTACCACGAGAGACTGCAGACATTCCTCTTGTGGTATGTCGATGCCGCCTCATTCATAGACGTGGATGATGACCAATGGACATTTTTCACGGTGTAAGTATTTATTTTGGTGGTTAAAAGTTATATGTTTTATATAATATTCTTTTATAAAATAGTCAAGTGAAATGCACAAGTGTATTTTACATTATATAGCAGGTTTATCTAGTTGCATTTACGTATTTGTTTCAAGTGTATTATATTTATGTTTCAGTTTCGAGAAGTACCACGGTAGCGAGGGCTGTCCGCGTTACGCGACGGCCGCGTACGCTACAGTGTATCGTTACTACGCATACCCGCGACACTCCCGCCCGCGCATCTCGCAGGTCCTCTCCTTGCCGCCATACAGGAAAATGGGTCTCTGCGCTCAGTTATTGCAGGTGCTTCTAACTTACCTTTTTCATGTCTCTTTTACAATGTTCGTGGTTGTCATCTATCGCCAATATACAGTATATTTATTGGTACACTACTACTAAACCTGTATTTTATTTGATTGAACAGTTAAAGTATGTAGCAGTTGTACACTGTTGAACATTGTATGTAAGCTTACCGGCTTTAGGCGATTCATAGAATGGGTCTGAATCGATCGCGCCGAAGAGGAGTATGTCTGATATAATGATAATATATTCGGGCCAGTATACAACGATACAATGATCATATTATTATATATTATTTATTTGACGACTTTGAAGTTTGACAATAGGTAATCATAGAATTGCCCTTTTGTACTTTTGCTTGTCTGCCTGAACTACTGGATTGAGTATTGTAAAACCATTTCATGACTATTGTTTACAGGCAATATACTCCCACTTTATGACACTGCCAGAGGTAGTGGACATCACAGTAGAAGACCCCTCACAAGATTTTCAAAGAATAAGAGATTATGTAGATGCTAAGAACTGTGAATCATTGCCAGCCTTCCAACCAGCAAAACTTCTTCAAGGGTAAATAAATACAACTTATCTATATTATATTTGCGATGACTTTCTTGACGGATGATACAATAGTTAATTTCAAAAAGAACACATACTATGTGGTTCATCACATTGGAAGCATATGAATTTCTTAGGTGAACTGAATTAAGCATTAAGGTTAGTTCTGCGTTTTGCTTTAAGGCTACATTTATCTCCAGGTTTTCTCAAGAAATGGTTACGCAAGCGAGCAACAAATTCAAGATTAACAAGAAACAGTCTCGGCGTGTCTACGAGATACTTCGCCTAAAGAACACCAACACCTCTGACAAGACTGCATACTTGAACTATAGACTCGAAATTAAGAACAGGCTCAATGCGCCCTTTCAGGTACATACAGCTCATTCTTAAACTATCTAACGCGTTCAATCCATGAGATGCATGGCACCGTGTTTTAAGGTACCGTAGGTAAGGAATACAGGACGAGACGCGTTTTCGTGGATTTACACCAGGTGTATCAGAAGTCCGAAATAATATTTTGGATAAAAGCACCAAAACTGTTAACTGCATTTACAAGAATCTGGTACAGATTAAATCTATAATATACCAGTTATTAATAAAATTCATATGTGTTTATATCCATCTAGCACACAATTTAATCATAGTTTTTATAAAAACAGAAAAAGAAATTGGAAATGAAAAAGCTACAGAAGGTGCTGAAGCCGGAGGAGTACGCGGCCACCGCGTCCGTGACGGGCCTGGCGGAGACGCAGGCGCGGCTGGGCGGGCAGTTCGCCGCGCTCGAGTGCGACTACCGCCGCGTTATACACAGGATGGAGCGCGACTAACGACACCACTCTTCCACACCTGTTTTGCGCAGTTTTGTTCAAAGATATTAAAGTGAAAAGTGAGTGTGAAATTATTGTGAAAACAATGTAATGTCATGTTGATTGCTTTTTCAATGCGCGATGTACGCGGTGAGGACGAGGCATTGACCATGATCCATACACGAGTGGCGAACAGTCAGGAGGCACAGGCATTAGTAGAGTAGGGCAACTAGTGAACAACTGTCAATACGAGTAGCAACTGAGGGGTCCCGTGGAAAGATGAACTCGCCCCTATCTGACTTTGCTCGGAATGCGACTTGCCACGTCCACGCATGCCTTAGTCCAAGTCTTGTCGCCCATATGTGCATTGCGCCTTAATCTATTTGTGTCTGGAGTTTCAATATAAAAATAATTCATTATTATTCAACATTTTTTTTACATATCCTTTTTATGATCATTGTGAAATTTCAATACATTTCGTCATTTGAGAAATTTAATTGATTTATGTAAATAATTGTTTTATTCGCCAGCAAACAAACAAATTCTTATTATTATTTTCGGTTCTGTTTGGAAATTGTGTTAAGGCGCTCGCCTAAATATCTGCTGTACTTTCTCACGCGAATTCACCCGAAATGGAACGTTGTGTACAATTTATTTCGAGTCTGGCTGGCCACTAGCCCAAAAAATGTGAAACTTCTCTTGTCCATGGATATCAGACGGAATGGATTTTAAATAATAAAGCATTTTTTTAAGTAGAACGTATTTTATTAACTTATTACGTAACAATAAGCAATATTTTTTAATAATAAAATCTTGAACTGTTGAATCTGTTGATCACCCATTACGGAATACTAACAGTGTCCTTTGATCAACAGTCCATGATTTTACTACTGAGTTACATAATAGTGCAAGAGGCTTTCTCATCCAAATCAGTGATATATCAGCAACATCTGTCCAGCTGTGTTATCAAGATAAGAAAAGATATAGTATGTATCTACTGCTGATTTGGTTGATACTAAACAAATCCCCAAAATTTTGATTCATACTATCCACAAACCAACTTTATGGGCATTATTTAGTACAAAAGTTTTCTATAATGCCACTGAAAATGAATAATTGCTTTCTATAAACTCGTATTGTGCAAGACTGCAATATTTTCAGTGCAATCTAATTTAATTAAGCCCTATTTTGTGTAGAATAAAGTTGGGGTCGGTTTAACCTTAACTTTAAAAAATACTGAATACCACCTACTTCTTTAAAATCCATTTTTGGATTTTATTAGGTATACTCAATAGGCCAGTGCTAAACTAGGTCCCGACTTAACAACCTCTACATAATACTGATAATGTTCTAAGTAAAGTGAAAAAATGTTTAAGAGTCGCTACTATCACTACTCAAACTGTACCTACCTACTTATGATTACTACTTCAACATGCCTACCATTAAATAAAGGCGTTTTAATAAGTCACTCGTTTACGATATTGATTACCTTTTAAATATGTTTACAAAATATGGCGCCAAAATAGTGGTTTAGTTACTTTGCTGATAATATCAACAATCAATATAATGGACGGTGGCCATTAAAATTACGCTTCTTATTCTTATTTTACGAGTTACGCCATTGACATGAATACTTACAAAGACAGCAACTTAAAGACATCCGTGGTCCGATTTCCAAATAAATAAAAGCATTCTTTCTGATAACTATTGGAGTATTTTCGCAATAAAATCTTATTTATTTTGTAGGAAACCGGACGTCCTAGTTAGTACTTCTATGTCAATGGTTTTCAATCGTGAATTTTTGGAATGTTTTGTGTTTCATAATTTCCAGTTTATAATTTGCAACGCCTTTTCGAGTTCTTGGTAGAAGTGCCTATCCTAATGAGAACGCGAAATGTTGTCCGCGACATAGTACATCTCGCCAAACCATTCGCTGTGTTCGTCCAAGTACCTGATAATTATACATTAGATTTATGTAAGTACATATACGAATGACCGTGTTTTTCTAAATATGAACAGGTACAGTCAGCGTCAGAAATATCGAGACGAACAATTTCCAAAATGATCTCAATAACAAAAATGCAATTTTAATCCCAACTAGATATTTTTTTATTAGAATGACGGCTGGCTTGTTCTATGATCATTTTGAAATACATGATGATCATTTAAAAAATAAAGTTTAATCAAATTGCGGGAACCACACCACAATCTCATCTTATTCCATTATATTAATTCATAATTTCTATTAATTTCGTGATTAGACAGGGACACGGTTGTGCAATCTGTACGTCCCGATATTTATGATGCCGATCGTGCACTTAATAGATACTTACTGAACAAACATATCAATGTGTTTCAATATCAATTTCAATTTCAAATCTGGCATCTGAGTGGCGTTCAAAAAGTCTGGCAATTTCACTGTAATAGAATGATAGAATAGATGTTATGTTGGCATTCGTTCTAATTCGAGCGCAAATGTTAGTCATAGTTTTTCATGTTACATTACCAAAAAGCCTCGCGAGATGAATAGCGCCGTACACTCGGCTCGGAAGATGTTCTGTGCCCTCGCGGGGTATGATTTGCCATTTTGCCACCTGGATGTATAGTATATACCATGTAATGTAGGTACAGTCAACAAAGACAGTAGATAAGTTACACAAAAATCACTTTCACCTGTGCGTCTGAACACAATGTATGGGCCTCGCCTCCCTCACACTACATACCAAAACGAACTGTCACATAAAAAAAGTCCATTCTACGAGGAAATGACACTAACGGCGCGTGCGATATTTGTCGCGTGGAGGTGTAGCTTTAAAGCCCTATTTACATTACGACACTAGTGGCGTGAAAGGAGTTTCCCGACATTAGTTTCATCAAGTTTCACAATGTAAACGTCAAGTTTCATGCATTCATCGATGCATGCATTGTGAAACTTGTGTCACTAGTGTAGTAATGTAAATAGGGCTTTACGATAGAAATGTAATCTTTATTCAATATTTATAGATACAGCAGCGCTGCGGTTACCTTGTCCAGCAGCTGCGAGAGCGGCGTGCGAGCGGGCGCGGGCGCGGCGGCGGCGGCGGCGGCGGCCGGCGAGCGCCGCGCCCAGCTTTCGCTCAGCGACGACGCGCTGCTGCCCACGCTACCACACAAAACGTACAAACATTTGGCTTCTTATCCTTCCCCTTCTTACCCTTAAAAACCAACTCCCAGATGTCGGGAGTCGTCTCTTCCTATACCTAGATATAAACTGTATATCTCTGTATCATTTACTAGCGGTCCGTCCCGTCTTCGTACGGGTTTATAATATAATTTTATAATTTATTTATTTATTTAAAAATAAATAAATAATGTAGCATAAGTTACTCTATGATAATGTTGCTTTCTAACGGTAAAATAATTTTTGAAATTGGTCCAGTAGTTTTTAAGTTAATTCGTTACATACAAAAACACAAATCTTTCCTCTTTATAATATTAGTATAGATATGCTGTACTTGTAAAGGGGTACAATGGAAATTACCTTGACGACAGTGTTTCAAAAGTTCTCGGCTCGCCCGTGGACGTGGAAGGCGCGGGCTCATCGTTTTCAGACTGAGACACTGCCGATTTGTGGGATCGAAGTCTGAAAAGCGTTATAACAAAACATAATACGACAGTTCCAAATTATCTGAATCCCCAACACGATTCACATATTAGACATGAACAAAATACTTACAAAGTTTTGGTAATTATCTAGACAAATCTGACAGTTGAAATAGATAAAACTTATGTCTACACGGTCATGTTAAGGGTGCTGGTTAGTCCAGGTTGTTTATTAATAGTACCACAGTAGTAAAATGCCCACACTGTTGTATAAAGTGGTTAACTGAACTACCTCCTGGCCACGTTGCCGCTGCGTGTAGCGGCTGGTCCATCTTGTGTCTTCCCCGGGCTGGTCGCGAGATTATCATCAGTTGTCGAATCACATTTCGCTGCGGCTGTATCATTAGAATCATTCTTGGCCTCGTCGTGTTCATTGAATTGAGAATCTAAAATTTATTTATTAAATTCTAAATTACTATTCAAGGTTTTATTTGAAGGTTGTCAGGAAAAATAAATATTTTTTTGATTAATCTGACTGAATGTTAAGATTGTATATTTACCATCATCGTCACCATTATTATCACTCTTATCAACATCGATAGGATCGGGAGGCAAATGGGAATATTCTGGCATCTTAGGGCTCATCAGGTCCTCCTCCATGGACACAAGAGTCGCGTCGTCCTGACACTGCCCGTCATCTTCCTCCATATCCGATTGATCGTCTTCTTCTTGCCTATTTCATACACATAAAACGTTTATGCAATCAATATCTGTATAGTCTCCATTAAAAGTACAATTGAAGGGTACAGGCAAATAATAGGGAATGTCACAATTAATAAGAAATAAATTCTGTATTTTGAGAAAAAAATAATTTGAAAGTTCAACTATCCTAACAATTCTATTGTGTGGCCATAAACAACACTGCATTTTTGGCACATCTGTTGATTTTTTAAAATTCTAATGATTAGAATTAAAAATACCATACACAAAATATGATTCTATAAAAAAAAATGTGACTTCCCTGTTATTTGCCTGTAGCCTTCAACTGGTATGTACTCACTCATCTATAAATTTGCCACAGATCTCGTGATACTGGTTCAACTCTTGCTTGTACAATAAGTGGCCGCGCAATATGAAGTCGAAGTACACGCGCAGGCCGTCGGCTACCTCCCTCACTAAATTCAACCTGAAATCAACGAAATCTACCCATCTTTGATTTCTTTTTGCATCGTCTATTTTGTCACTTTGCATCAAATTATATTATATTATCGTGTCATTATAATGATCGCGCTACAGTGGTTTCTCGGTGATGCTATTTACATGGCAAGGTCCAATTTTCTTTGCGGTATCGACCTATCAATTTATTTCATAATTATCGTTAATAAAAGTGCGAGTCGGACTCGCGCACGAAGGGTTCCGTACCATTGTCTATGAAAATGGCAAAATATTCACGTTTGTTGTATGGGAGCCCCCTTAAATATTTATTTTATTCTGTTTTAGTAATTGTTGTTATAGCAACAGCAGAAATACATCATCTGTGAATTTTTTAACTCTATCACGGTTCATGAGATACTGCCTGGTGACAGACAGACAGACGGACAGCGAAGTCTAAGTAATTGGTTTCCCGTTTTACCCTTTGGGTACAGAACCCTAAAAATGTGTTCAGACCCATTGGATGTCATGACATGTCCGTTAAATGAAGCGTGACATGGGATTTACCACTAATCTGCAGAGGTTTAGTTCGACAAAAAGATATTTATTACCTGCAGGAAACATCTAGCATATCCGGGCGCTGGGGCGGCTGCTGAGCTGCGTGCGGGTGGTGCGAGTGCGGCGGGTGCCAGGCGCCGGCGCGCGCGAACCACTTCACGAACGACTCGAGGATCTGCGCCGCGCAAGGAGCCGCCGGCAGCTGCGACAGCCGTCCGCGCTTCACCACTAGGTGATAGTCGAACGTCAGACGATCCCTGCGAGCATGCCGGGTGCCACACTCAAACTCACCAGTAAATTTGTGATCAAACGACGGCGGGTACAATGTAATAGATTTTTGATAAATTCAATCATTATTCGCTGTTTCGCAGCCTTAAACTTGAGTTAACCTACTGGTCAAAAAAAGCCATGGGAACATTAGTAATCAGCGAAATCATTATAGATTGGAGCGAATTGTTAAAACAAAAAACACCCCAAAAAAAAAGACTAAAAAGATCTGTATCAATGCAGATCATTCCTTATTATTTGGGTTCCCACAAACCTGAGTGCAGATGGCAGCACGATGTGCGCGCGGCCGACATGAACATTGGGCGGTGGCGAGTTCGGCTGTGAGCTGGAGCCCGAACCTGAAGACGAGTCAGTGTCCCCAGTTTCCCCTTCTTCTATATCCAACAGTACATTGATTAGCCACCATTAATTGTATCACAGTCAATTCCTTGATACATATTCTGGATTTTAAAATGAGCTTCCAACAAAATTAACTCTAAATAAGTCCGATTATTGTGCCACCATTCAAGAAGCGGCATAAAACCCAACATCAATTTAAGTTATCACATGGCCATTCCATTATTATAACTTCCTTCTAAAGAAACCATTTTTAAATTTCCACTAGAAGTGGCTGAGACACAAGTTTTATTTTGGTTATATTTAGTTCTTATACTCCTACTTACTTAAACTATAACTAGACAATGGTATAATATTAATAAAACCATACCATCAGGTTGTGTGCTGGTGGATGAGCCATCATCGCTGAAGCCATGTCGTGCTCGCTTCACAGGACCTGCCCCTGCGGGTACGCTGCTAGCTTTCTTTCGCTCTCGCCGATACAAATATGCACCCCTATACACAAACATACATAATTCAGAAGGAATAATATAACAAAGTTGAAAACTAACAAAAGTAATATTAAACATACAACAACATATAAAACTTTTTCAGAATTACATAGTTATAATTATTTACTGTCACATTCAAATGAAATAACATACAGAGTAAATAAGTTTCAAATCAATCCAGTACATTAGAGCACCCAGCAGAATATTAGTTTATTATAATGGATGAAATAATCATCCAATTAATAGGGAGAATACTGAGTAAATACGAGAATACTGGTTACATAAAGGGCGGGGCTAATGTACCAGCCTACCACGCCCCTAGCAACTGAACATGCATAATAAAACTGAACTACCCACAACATATTTTATTTATAGAATGTGCCACACCCACTTTTACACTTTCCTAACATAAAAAAATCTCCTGTAACTTACAATTGCAGCTGTGATTTCTCTGCAAGGTCCCGCTGCAGTTGACGGTTCTCTTCAGTATCTTTGAGCACTAGGTCCTCACTCACACACCGGTCCCATGATGAGTTCCATCCTTGGAAGTGTATCAGATACTCTACTGTTCGACGCCCACGTTTGTCTTTACTCTCTATCACTTCCAAAACCTAGTCAAAATTATTTTATGCAGAGTTACATTTATTATTAGAGGTGGTAAAGTAAAAGTCCAAAAGAAAAAGTTAATCTCATCATAGTTTTTTTTTTTAAATAATCTAGTTGCGCTTTCAAAAGTTTGCAGTAAGTAGTTTAAATAACCTAACTTTATTAAATTAATTTATATTGCAATGGGTGTATCTGGAAGATGTACTATAGGGCGTGGTTGGTACCAATGTCGCGAACTTACCTTGGAGTCGTACAAAACCTTGGCTTTTGTGAGGTCCGGTTCATAGCACAATACCCGTTCGCCCTCACTGAATTTATAACGTATACCCCTTGTAGAGACCATTATTTGACCTTCTGTGGACAATAGCCCAGAATAGTCAATATTTCGTTAAATTTTAACTTATGTAATTCAGGTAATTACGAAATTAATTTGAAAAATATAGAAAAACTAACACTGTATTTCACGTAAATAGTAAGGCGGTAATTACTAATTCAAGGTTTCAAAACAATATTAAATTCCGATTTTATAAATACGACCGCTCGTAGCAACTAGCGCTTGTGGGACACGCCTATTTTATGAAAATAATGTTTTGTTTGGGCGTCGGCCGGTGTTTATTTTGATTTCATTTGACTGTCAAAAATGTAAATATTATGACGTTTTATTTTTCAGCCTGGCAATATTAGGAAGACATCTAAGGGCCTTCCGGAATATAATGTGGAGAGACTGATCGTGATTCTAGCAGCTCTTGCTTGTGAGGACCCGGAAGAGGTGCCAAGATGGCTTGTGGGTAGCTTTTGTGGATACCAACATTTTTCAAATAATTATTTCAATATATTTCAAATACTGTGGAACAAGGATAACTTAATCTGGACTGTAGCTGTTTTCTAAATAACTATAAAAAAACAAATGACACTAAACTTAAAAAAATAAAATTTACTACAGGCTTCAAAGGGCTAGTACCCATAGCCGTAAAACCCAATATATAAAAAAGACTAAGGGCGAAATTGCACTATATTTACAACAATGAAGTTATAAATCAAATGTTATGTTCAAATTATTTCAATTGCACTATCCGCACTAAATAATTGTAACCCACTCGTGAGCGTGCAACTCTATGGCGCAACTACATATTCTGTGCAAGTCGGTAAAAAATAAAACCTAAGAGTGGAGCTGATTGCAAAATATTGTATCGTAGGAAGGCTAGTCTTAATTATTTTTAAAATGTATTTTTTGTGATAAAATATATACTGCTCTCGTTTGATATATGTTAGTTGGTACCGTTTGCATGACGAAAACTAGTCACTCATGCCGTCAGAAAGGTTACGGAGCGCACATTTGTTCAGGTGGAACCGCATAAAATTATTAATAATAATATTTGATAGTGCTAAAATTCACTCGGTATGGATAGAACCTATGACAGAGTAATAATATAATATGGACCGATCGTAAGTACGTACCACACGTTGCCGATGGTGCTCGTTTGCACATCTTGAACCGCAAGAGACTATGGTGCTAGTTTCTTTCAAAGAGTAAAATAAATTGTTTCTTTCGTTTTGTTTTGACGCCACATTTGTATTTTTGCCAGTTTCAAGGTAAATATTTTTATGTTTAGATTTTAATAATCACAATAATGTTGAAAACGATTTTTTTATAGGTAAGGTAAGGTGTATGCATCGGGATACTAGCGGCCCATCCACTAACGTTCATTCCTTCCGACTTGTCCCGTTGTGCAAACTGTACGGAAAAGCGACGGGATAAAATAAAACCGTTGAAGCCACTAATTAAACCACAATCCTCATTGACAATCCTACGTTATTATTATTATTTTTTAACGAAATGAGCGAAATGATGATATTTAATGGAATAAGGTGAGGAATGGCATCACCTGCGACTAGCGCGAGTATTTCGCCAATGTCAAGTAATTAATAGCAAGGACAAATTCAATAAATACACATTATAAATAAAAATGGATAATGACAGTGATAAAGATGGCGGATGACCCAATCCTACGTTATTTCCCCTGACTTTATCACGACACGCCAGTTCGACAGGAAAAACAATCCTTTATTGACCATACACACGTTTAGGTACATTCCTGTCAGTTTGCATCTTGTCTTGTCAGTCATACCGAGGGATTGCGTGTCTGTGGATAGTTATAATCCTATCATTTTATGAAGATTGTTGTCATTTAAAAGGAATGCTCGTCATTTTGAATTATCTTTATGGATTTACAAAATGATAACCAACGAGCTCACGCCGGACAAATAAACAGGCACTAACTTGATCACAGAGTGCGTCGCATCCTTCGCGACGGGAGGGAAGGCGGAATTTTAATACCGTCATTCTTTCTCGCTCTTGGAAATCCAGTGGCGTTCATTCCGTAAGGGTTGTAGATTCCGGCAGGAATGAACGTTAGTGGATGGGCCGCTATTATAGGTGTATGTGATGTGGATACTTTAATGACAAATCTTAGACGGACGAGAAATAGTGTAGACAGAGAAGTGGATAGACAAAACTTAATTTCGAAATTGTTATAATATGTTTGCTAGTAAATTCTTCAAGAATGGTCGCATTGCAAAAAAATATTTTCAGAAATCAACTTATCTCTTATTAAAAGTGGAATTATGAGTTGACAGTCGCCGAATTTCAAAAATATTTAATGATTGACTTGAAACTCAGCATATATGTTGTATTTTACATACAAAATTATGAAACGCGGCCTACAAGAATACTTAAAAAGAAATTATGTAATGAAATGGGGTGTTAAATTTTGTATTCCAGACTTTTATTTCCGGCGGTAGTGAACCGATTTCGAAATACCTTTTTTTTTTAAACGAAATACTAAAAACATCGAAATCAAGCAAAGATGTGTAAGGGGGTGTTTACTTGTGCTGTAAATATTTGGGCTGTAATGGGCTTGCATATTTTCAACGATTTCAATGCGTTATTTACACAAAAAAATCGTGAAATAAAATTATTTAAAGAATAAACAAAAACAGCCCGAATCTTACTTATTTGGACTCCAGCCCACGTGGGTGTGACAGGTAACGAAAGTGCCGATTACCTTGCCAGACTAACAAAGACTTCGGGTGGCAGCATTCAAAATATACCAAGTGCTTGGCAAGACTTGGTACCTGAATATCGAGTTAAGATCGACAAGCTATGGTTAGAAGAGAGAAATGAAATAATTCGCACTAAAGGAGTCTGGTATGCCGATATTAATAAAGAAGTGGGCAAGAAACCTTGGTTTGCAGCTGACAAGAATAACTACTCCACACGTAAATTTTATTCACAAATTATGAGATTGAGATTTGGACATTGCCGTTTTAACGCTCATTTACATCGCATGAAAATTATTAATTCCCCTAAATGCACTGAATGTAATTTGCAAGAAGATCAAACGCTAGACCACATTTTCTTCAAATGCCCTGCCTTTAATATACAGCGCCTATTACTCATAGACCAATTATTGAACAAATATCAAAACATCCCGCCTTCTCTACAGAACCTCTTAGCTTGTCCAGATAATTTTACTCCAATTTTTGATTACATCAACTCCACGCTTGGAGATATTTGAAATTTTTTGAAGAGACAACAGACCCAAGACTTTGACAAGACAATCAAGGATAAGACAACAGCTCAAACGAGCAATAAACATTGAGAAGAAAAATACATTGACTTAAGAAGAAAATATGAAAACGACTATAAAAGATTTGTCAGTTTATGCCTTTATTTTAAATCTGACATAAGAAAATTGGAAAAATACGAAAAAGGAAACTAACAACATTAATAATGACAGAATTGGTAGTATGGATGAAACATTCGCCTTTCCAATCGGACGAATTTTACTACTACAACTAGGCTTTCATAAAAAAAAATACGGTCATATCCGCCATCTTTATCACTGTCATTATCCATTTTTATTTATAATGTGTATTTATTGAATTTGTCCTTGCTATTAATTACTTGACATTGGCGAAATACTCGCGCTAGTCGCAGGTGATGCCATTCCTCATCTTATTCCATTAAATATCATCATTTCGCTCATTTCGTTAAAAAATAAATACTACAACTAGTTTTATTTTTTTAGAGGTTTTAGAGTCGGTTTTTGTTTTTTAACTGACTTCAAAACGGAGGAGGTTCTCAATTCGACCCGTATGTTTTTTTTTAAATAATGTTGCTTCACATGATCTTTCATTTATAGTCTTAGAGCTATACGAAGAAAATAAAGGCGCATTCTAAAATACAAATCGGAGTTAGAATGCAATTAATAAAGGTACCTACTATGGTGAATTAACTTTGATTTGATAAGCAAGTACCTACCTAAACTTAAACAATTTTGTTTATTTTGACGACGGCTCGCTAGGAGTTCGAGTGTAGGCCGCTAAGCTTACTCTACCCAGTGGTTGCGAGTTTGATTCCTGTTTGTAGCAAAGTTTGGAAATGGCCCTTTACCGTATTTACATTGTTTTAGCTATAACTGGCTGGGATCGCCACTTCATTGTATGGTACCCATAGTACATGTGTTGCATTCTATAGTTTAGGTCCATACGATAGCTATGTTGTAGCTATGTACTGACAAAATTATTATTAATATATGATTATTAGGCAAGTCCTAGACATTTGTGCACTTTGCGCCGTTTGCGAGTTAAGAAATTATTAACATCCAACACAATAATCAGTACAAAAATAATTTATTTATTCGATCTATATTGAATTACATAATACCATACACATATTGAAAATAATATGTTACTAGTATTGTATACTTAGAGTCCTAGGTTTTGGTATCAATTTAGTGGTGGTAGTAGGCGTATGGGGCGGAGATCTTAGCCACGGGTGCGGCGTGGACTACGGGGGTGGCGGCGTACGCAACGGGGGCGGCGTACTTGGCAAGGGGGGCAGCGTGCACCACGGGGGCGGCGGCGTAGGCTACGGGAGCGGCGATCTTAGCAATAGGGGCGACCTTCAAGCCCACAGGCTCCCTGTGCACGACAGCGTTGAAACCGTTGTGTGGGTCGGCGGTGTAGTCGACGGTACGCTTGGTGCCGTCGGGGTCGACCACGGAGTAGGAGCCCTGCACGACGTCACCGTCGCGGGTCTCATGCTGGGTCTTGGAGTCGCCGGTCAGACCGTCCTGTACGTCGTATGAGAAGCTGTATTGAGGGTGTGCGTCGTACTCTTCGACGGCGACCTTTGCGACGGGGGCGGCGGCATAGGCCAATGGAGCGGCGTGGGCGTAAGCTGGGGCGGTAGAGTAGGCCACTGGAGCGGCGTGGGCGTAGGCTGGGGCGGCTGAGTACGCCACGGGACCTGCCGGGATTAAGCCGGCGCTGACGGCTGCCGCCAAGCAAGCGAAGGCTACGAACTGTAATAACAATAAGTCAAATTAGAACAAGTTTTTCATTAGGAATAACACTTCCATTTTGTTTAATGTATTCTCTAGGTACCTTGAATGCCATTGTGAAGAGTGTTGATAGAGGATGCTGAATGATGCATGTCTAGGAGTGCATGGAGCTTTTATACAAGCGGCGGGGGCGCACCCTTTCACTTGTCGAAGCTATGTGTACCTACATCGCTTGGCCGTGAGTTAGACCCCCGGGGCCCTGTCGAAGCTCCCTAGCTGTCGGAAGCCCGGTATAATAATAATTGTAACTACCTACCAGTAAACATTAAAAACAATAAATTGTCATCGTTGTTGGACATACACGTGAGTTTGCTTATAAGTTACGCAAGCATAATGAATTAAATCTTTATTTTATGTATTTGGGAAGTGCAATTAGGTTAATTACATTTATAATTAAAAATAGGTGGTATGATGTATTTAAATTTGTCGTTATCGGATTATTAACGCAGTCATCTATTTTCTATCGTCCTGTTAAGTGGAGGTGTCTCGACTTGATTTTTTATGAATGCCAATTGAAAATACAGATTCACAGCACTTTCTGCCCAGTAATTATGGTTATGGGAACGGACATACAGTAGTAAACATTTCATATAAAAGCTTTCACACGGATTGTCGTCTTACGAGAGTCCTGTCTTGAATTGAGGCTGTGGTGTATGCAGGTTGTTGTGGGGAATTAAATTATTTGTGTTGATACCATAGGATGGAGAAGGAAAAACTATTATATAACTATATTATTTTTTTCTTTTTGCGTAGGCCCTTGATGCCGTAATCTTCCCCCATAATTGAAGCCAGGATGATGGGTCCGGGGGCTCATCATCCATTGCACGGCTTCATCGGTCTGGGAGACGGTCGGGGTTGTACCAAGCCGTCTCTTCTCAGCGCCGGAGACTCAACCATTGTTGAGTTATCCGCTGGTGCGTCGCGGTGCATGCGAAAGCGATCCCGTGGCGCCCCGATATAAGCGGAAGATGGTACACCGTCGGTTTTTAGTGGGTATACGGCCTTCTGCCTGGACTCCCACATAACCCTGTTACTTCCCCCGAGGTGGCAGGGTATCCATAAAGGATTTTCCGACGTTAAAAAAAAAAAAAAAAAGGCCCTTGATGCCACTGCTGGTAATGCATGTATTGTTTGGTGTTACATATACGCAACTCTAACTAAGTATTACGATGGTTGGTCTTGTCTAGAGGCGTAGGCCACTCTGCGCTCTGCACCGGATAGATGCGGGGTCGATTCTCGTCATTGGAAAATTTGGATATATCCCTTTTGGAATTCGCCCTGGTCTGTGTGTAACTGACATTGCCCTTCATTGTATTGTTGGTACTAAGAATGTTCTTGCAAGCTATGCTTTAGAAGCTATGTTTAGTTTTGGGATCATACGATGAGTACCTACCAGTATGATAAAACTTGTAAATTTTTATGTGGCCTAACTAACTACAGCCCTTTTAACGTCCCACTGCTGGGCACGGGCCTCCCCTCAAAATGCGAGGGGGATTCAGGCCATAGTCCACCACGCTGGCCCAGTGCGGGTTGGCAGACTTCACACATCGAGAACTAGTCAAGTTCCCTCAAACGTGCAGGTTTCCTCACGATGTTTTCCTTCACCGTTTCATAGCAAGTGATAATCTCGGATGTAAATGAGATTCGCACATGAAACCCAGAGGTGCGAGCCGGGGTTTGAACCAGCACACTTTGATTTGCAAGGCGTGCGTTCGACCACTTGGCTACCACTGCTTTTTAGTGGCCTATACAAAATAAATGATTTGATTTGAGTATGTGTTGTCTGGCGATATTTATTTATGACATAAAATAAAACTACTTACCTGCAACATTATGGTACGGATTCTTGTATGCTATTTGATAATTACATATTAATTGTGGTAAACGCAGTGGTAGCCTTGTGGGCAAGAACGCCCGCCTTGAACGTAAGAGGTGCAAGTTCAAACCCAGGCCCGCACCTATGAGATAATTCTCATGTGCGAATGTCATTTTCAACAATGATTACCACTTGCTGAACGGTGAAGGTAAACATCGTGAGGAAACCTGCACGTCTATACAGGGTGTATCAGAAGTCCGAAATAATACTTTGGGTACATATACGGTGGCTGATATGTGAATACTTAATGAAGACAGTTTATTCCAAACTATCATAGTTTCTGAGTTTCTGAGAACACGATACCAGTGACAAATATTCAAAGGTTCATACCTTTGAATATTTGTCACTGGTATCGTGTTCTGGCCTTTGGGTATATCCATACCCCTATTTTACAGTGCAAACTACATTAACCAGTGGGGCCTATTAATATTCAGAAAACAGAACATGCAAATTTTACATAGGACTCGAGAGTTATAGAAATTGACGACGAAAAAAAAGTTGAAAAAACATGGTCGACTTTCGATCTAATTTTTATACCATTCTGTTGTAAACCAAATGTCAAAGTATTATTTCGGACTTCTGAAACACCCTGTAGAAAGGCGTATGTAGTTCACCAACCCGCACTGGGCCAGCGTGGTGGACTATGGCCCAAATCTCCCTCGTATTGAGGGGGAATGTGCCCGGTATAATGGCAATAGGCTCGCCGCCTATTACATTGGGACCAAAATACGTCGGCGAAGTGTGGGCGCACTACAGTGCACCTCTGCCTACCCCTTCGGGGAATACAGGCGTGATTATGCATAATTATCTGATGATGATGTATTTATACATATTAATTGTTTCGCTACATTGTTCATGTTGTTGTTAGGTATGCGAGTTCCTGTAATAAGATCATGAAGTCTTTGCGTGGCGGCCTCCCGGCCCTGGCTCATAATCAAGGTCTTTGTAATCGGAGCACTAGCGCTTCGCCCGGGGCAGGATTTGCGCCGCTTTCCAGTTTCTCCGTAAAACACGAAAACCATGAACCTGGGATCACTTTTTATCCAAATCTATTCAATTTTGGCATGCGTTACCGGTACTGATATCGACGGTTTCATGTTCTGTTATTGTTTTTTATAAAGAAAGAAAATAAATTATTAGAACGTACCAACTACACACATAACATATATATATATGTTTGGAGTTGGTTGGCCTTGGCATGGCAATATTTCTTTAGTTATTCGTAAATTGTTATTTTGTTCCACTTTTGCGTGTCCGTTTGCCAGGTGGCAAAGGCCTCCCCCAATCTTCTCCATTCTGGCTTTTCTATGGCCACTCTACCCCATTATTATTATTCCCGCTACTTGTCTTATGTCATCGTCCCATCTTCTTTGTGGTCTACCTCTCTTCCTCTTTCTTCCTCTTCCTCTTTATTTTACTCCATTTATCCTTTCCTCTGATCATGTGGCCTGCCCATTTCCACTTTTGTCTCTTTATTTTCACAGTTATGTCCTGGACCTTAGTCTTGCTTCTAATGGTGCTGCTCTTAACTTTGGCTATTCTTTTAATCCCAGTCATACTCCTTTCCATGGCATGTTGGCATACGGAGAGTTTATTTATTACGTTTTTTGTTAAAGCCCATGTTTCGCTCCCATATGTTAACACAGGTAGGATGTATGTGTTAAATAATTTGCTTTTCATTGAGATGTGTAGGTTCTTGTCTTTCAATACTTCTTTAAGGCCCCAATATTTTTTCCAGCTGTTCGCAACTCTTCTTTCGGCTTCTTTGTTTTCGTTGTCCTCTGGAGACATCAGTTGACCGAGGTATATGTACTCTTCAACATAGGAGATTTGATTCTGATCCACTGTTAAAGGTTCTTTGTTGCTGTTGGTCATGATTTTTGCACTTTCCGAAGCTAAATCATTTATCATCTTGCTTAGATCAGTTGATGTTTTTGCAAATATTACAATATCATCAGCGAATCGTAAATGCGTTAGCGTGCGGCCATTAATAGATATGCCCATGTCTTCCCATTCCAGATACCTGAAGATCATTTCTAGTACTGTCAGAAAGAGTGTTGGTGAATGGGGGTCACCCTGTCTCACGCCTTTTGGTATTTGTAACTTAATTCCTTCTTTTTCTAGTCGGTTACAAGCTGAGCTGTGATTATAGATATTTCTTATAATTCTTATATATTTGTGCTCTATGCCCAGTTCCTTTAAGGCTTCCCAGATTTTTGAGTGTATCAGAGAGTCGAAAGCTTTACTGTAGTCAATAAAAGCTATGTAGTATGTAAGCTGGTATTCACTGTATTTTCCTATAATTTGTCTTACAGTATGGATGTGGTCTAGTACTGAGAAGTCTTTGCGGAAACCTGCCTGTTCTATTGGCTGTTGCTCGTCTAGTTTCCTTCCTATTCTTTCTAAAATAATCTTTGCAAAGATCTTGTAAATATTAGACAGCTGATGGGTCGATAGTTTCCAATATTGCAGTGATTCCCTTTCTTGAATATAAGGACTATGATGGATTCAGTCCATTGGTTTGGGATGATTTCTGTGTTAATCACGTTGTTGAAAATTTCTGTGAGTATCACACATATAATACTCTCACACACATAATACACAAGGAAAAACATTAAATCAGAGTAAAAGCAAGGATTAAGCATTATCATCATCCTATGGGTGGGAATGTAAGTACTATACAATAGTGGTTATATAGCTATAATGTAAGCCCAGTGAATCATCTCGACTGTATATGGTAGTCTCGTAAGGTGAGTATAATAAGTAGTTGCTCTTTAAAATGTTCCGATTACCATAGTTTATGTATCGCAATATGAATCATGTAATCTGCAATGTGGTATTACAAAATGATCTACTCAATTAATTTATATATCTTTACATATCTTAAAAGATTTACTAGCGATTCATACAAATGTTGCTTTTTTAAAAGTTAGGTAGGTAGGTAGCTATTACGGTTGCAACCCTGCTTAAGTATTATGCTTCAAATAAGTTATAACAAGAGGGATTTGTATGTAAAGTGCGTATAGAATGTTCTATAAACGTCAACTAACGACCACGAAATGAAGAAAGTATGAATCTACAATAAAAGTAATCATAAAGTTAATCTACATTCCACGGGTACTCTTTTTAGGTACGCTATCTTATGTAAGCCGGCTATATAGCTAATACATTTTATTGTCACCCCATCTGGTTTTAACAAGCATAGCATGCTCGTAATGTTTATGTTAAAGATAGGGACAAGTAGGTACTCATATTTTTTATTGTGGTTATGTAGTTTATATTGATTACATAGAAGAAGAGACCTAAAACTGTACGCGCAGACTGCGTTTCGTTTCTTGTTTAATAATAACTGCAGATAATATATTAGTTCGTCCGGATCAGTTGTTTAACTACAGACGCCTAAAAATAAAAACTTCTTATATAGGAGGTTCAATAGGTCACAGCCATCAATCAGAGTAATTAAAAAAATCTCCGGCTAATTAGGTAGGTCCCGAAACAATAGATGTCGTATCACCGAAGGTGTGAAAACTGATCCCTAACTTTATAACAATTCACAGTTGATAATAGTTGATGTGGCAACTCCCAGATTGTGTGCGAAGATTAATGTGGTTTATTTTTAGGGTTCCGTACCCAAAAGGGTAAAACCGGAACCCTATTACTGAGACTTCGCTGTCCGTCCGTCCGTCCGTCCATCCGTCCGTCTGTCACCAGGCTGTATCTCTTGAACTGTGATAGTTAGACAGTTGAAATTTCCACAGGTTTTGTATTTCGCTTGCCGCTATAACAACAAATACTAAAAAACAGAATAAAATAAATATTTAAGAGGGCTCCCATACAACAAACGTGATTTTTTGCCGTTTTTATTGATATTGTTGCGCGCCCTTCGTGCGCGAGTCCGACTCGCACTTGGCCGGTTTTATTGCGATTAATTAGCCGAGGTCTCAGCGGTCACGGACCCCGCTTTTTATAGGCCTTGGAACGATGAAAACAAAAGTGGCCGGACGGGTGGCCAGACCGTACCGTTTTCACTAGTGTCCAGGAAACCGTCGCCACATTAAATAATGTCTAATGTAAGGCGATATGCCCCAGCAATAACTTGCGTTTCCAGAGACGCTTTTTCATAGTTATTCTTTATTGAAGTGTCAATTTGCGTTTTTGATGATTGAACACTGTGAATATATAAATGAAAACTGTTCTGTTAATATAAAAAAAATAGAGTTGTTTATGCATCGCCGAATCATCTCCATTTTAGGCGACTAATGGTTTATGAATCGTTTTATTACGCTAAGCAACAGCTAATATTTAGGTATCACATTAATACGTCTCCTTTGTTAGTGAAAACGAATATTAGATGATTAGTTGAATATATTTTAATGTTACAGAATAAATAATTATACCTACTTATTACAATGGTTACAGCCATTATAAACTAAGTACCTTCAAGGACAATTGGTTTAACTGTTCTATCTTCATTTTGAATTAACGCCGGTTGTAAAATTGGTGTTAACTTAAGATTCCTAATAGTGAAATAAATGTTTTTTTTTTATAATTCAATTGTAAGTACCTACATATACCCTAACCTGGTGTAAAAATAAGCTAGCTGAGTAACAAACAAATTAATAAGTTTAGTTAAAATACCTACTTTAACCTAAGATTTTCAGGAAGAATGGATTGACGAGATAAACAAGATAACTGAAAATGACTGGCTTACACAGGCGACACATAGAGAAACTTGGAAAAATTTGAGGAGGCCTTTACTCGTTGAGAGGTCCTTAATATATAATACTAAAATTATTCACAAAACAATTTCATGCTTTATTTGTCTTTTTTATGTTCAATTTTATTACTTTATATTTAATTAATCATGAAAATTATTGTTGACATCATTTGAATTGTAATTATAATAATGTATTAGGGAAATAAAGAGGCGTAACTAGCTTCTTATAAATTAATGTAATATAAAGTAAAGCCATATTTTTTTATAACGTATGTGTAGGAGCATTCATTACATTAATAACATTTAACTAGTCATAACTAAATGTCGTACATACATCCTTGCCCTCGTTCCAAATTGTTGCTACTGATATTTTCATTTAATGCAATGGGACCACTTTGGCAGAACATACCGATGTAAAGTTCACCTGCCCGCAAACATCTGTTACGATTCCAGCGCAGCGCTATCTTGTGACCCGTAATTACTTTTATACTGTCATACGTAATACATAAGTACCTTGTTTTCTACACAATTTGGTCCAAGGTCAAAATTATACGATTTAGTTGACTGTTTTATGATATCGTGGGCAATACAGAGTCGTCTCGTTCCGATAACTTTGAAGTTTTATTGGTACTTTTTAAACTTTAGCCTTCGGTAAATAACATCGCTACATATTTATGTAACTGTCGCAACAGTTGCACAAATAAACATGAGAGTGGTAGATAGCATGTCTATACCATGCTTATTTACAGTAAGAATGCCTAAAAAAATATCTGATTATCAAAAAAAATAAAAATTAATTATCTACATTGTGATGAAGTAGAAGGTTATAAGTGTGGGCGGAAATATTGTATCAAATAAAACTCTTCATTAAATCTTTTTATATACCTATTAAATAAAGTTAATTATTAATTAAATTATTCACACATTCGTCTCATTTAAACTTCGATCTCATATATTCCATCGTACACTACGGCCGTCCTGCCTGTCTGTCTGCCTGTCTATAGTGTCTATACTCTGTCTGTTAAGTTCTTCGCATGAAGCTATTATTAGAACGAGCGGCAATAAAACAGCTAATGAAAACAATTTCCACATATTAAAGCAGTCACGCCCATAACTCTATCTCTCACTTTTATCGACAGCCGCGATGAATGGTTACTCATTATTTATTGCTTACGATTCTACAGCTGTTTGAAACAATAGCGCCGGCGGTCTCACCTTGACATTATACCTACGTGCTTAATGTTGATGCTTATCCGACGGCTTCTTAAACTCAGTGATGTCTACTGAGATCCTAAGCATTAATGATACCTACTCAAGAGCCAGTAAAGACTTTTTAAGTATCCATTTAATTCTTATATCTCTGGCTCAAACTCTTAACTGAATACCTGTCTCAGATATTTATTTTGCTGTAATGATTTTGTCTACGGAGCACGGTTACCAGTTAAGAAATGCATGGTAATGAATTACAGTAATTTAAAAGTAAACTTTTAAACAATTGCTTTTTTATTTGACATCAATAGTAATTTGTATGTACGTGCGAAGTCTTGATACTCGAATTTAGAATTGGTTATTCAAATTCACGCACATGAGAAGATCTAAGTTTGAGTTTGATGAAAGTGTTGTTAAAAAAATGCTTGAATCTTAATGAATTGTACCTAATTAGTTTACAGAGTAACTTAATATTTAAATATATTTGAATTATGCTTGTCGACTATTATCTCAAGCGCATTTTAGTGCATATTCATAAAATATTCAACCAAGTACATTGTGGCTTGTCGTGCATAACATTATATTCCTAACCCCGCGGTCTAGTCGGATATTCGCACGGTCCACCAGAAATCGAGCTTTGTCGATTGGGTCACGAGCCGTGGCGCAATGTCCGTGAAAGCCAGGTTATTACTTTGTTACAGTTATATGTGGCACTTAAACGTTTATTAAAAGATTACAAGCTATAGATTGCAGTTAGTCTTTAATAGTCAATTGTTGTGAATACTTGCTGCTAAACTCTTTTCCGCAACTTAACTGACTTTAAATTAATCATGTACCAGAAAATTCACAGTTAACTAGTGATATACTTCATACATGGCTGTGACAAGAACTACTTAATATTCAGCCAGTTCGGTACCGAAAAGTTAATTCCAAAACGCAACGTTTTGTATCACTCTTGCCTAATTACCAATTTATTTAGTTCATCGTTCTCAACTAGTAACTGCACTGTACGAGTATGTGATAAATCTCGCGCGCCAGCCATTAAATCTTCTTAATTTTGTAAAATGTTGTGCTTAGTATGCTTCATCAAGCCATTGATACAACGTATCGTGTGAGTAAGAGCCGGTGACACAACGTACTCCGTGATTTTGTTGTATTATTTGTATGCTCTGAATATCTTAGGTATTGTGTCCACGCGCTAAATGGTGCAATTGTTGTAACAATGCTTACATAATTAAAAATACTAGCCGTGTGGCCATTGAAAAATGTATGAGCACAACTCATTCTATTTATAGTTAATTAGTGCATTCGATTTGCCATCCAACAAGCGAGTTGGAACATTGTGCAATCGTATAGTTGACGCTTCTTTGACTTGTTTATTGTTGTCTTCCGTCATTGTTTTGCGTTCACTGAGTTTATTGTCGAAATATTTTCCTACATAGTTACAACGAGTGAAAATTACGTTTATGTTTTATCTACGTCATGTGTTTAGTTAAATTTATTGAGCAGTATTTTGTTGAATAAAATAAGTACCTATTTGTTAATTATTTCTTATCAGTGATCGATGACGCATATTGTTTTTGGGCTAAGTTGTAAATTATCAAGTAACTATATATTTATGCTAGTAATACTTTTTTTTTTATATAATATATAACTACATACGTATAAATACAAAAACATATCAGTGACAAGGGGTCTTGATTAGCTTTAAAAAAATAGGTCAAACCTAAGTAACAAATAATCTGTAGGTATTGTTTCTTGTCGATGAAACCGGGCGTAGTTTCATCCCATATGACACATTCATATAGAGACTCGCAAGATGTACGACATTTTTAAAAAGTAGAAACTAGCCCTCATAATATTGTTTTCTTATATTTACGCGAATACTATACATTGAAATTAAACTATTTTACGGATTTTATCGCATTTTAATAAACGCGATAAAATCCGTAAAATAGTTTAATTTCAATAGCCCTCATAATTTATACAAATCACAGATTTTGGAAAAGGGCTATTTCTTTTTACAAATGTAATATCAACATAATATTTTCATTCACACGCAAAAACACATTTTATTCAATCAGTTTACCAGTAGTAACTTGACTGCGACTAATAGAGTTAACAAATAAAATAAATTAAGTAAAATGGGTGATAAATGTAAGAAAAGATGATTTTTAGATCTAGGATTATTTCGATCTGAAATACTAATTAACTAATAGTTTGGCCATAAACTCAGTTGTACAAAATTTAAGCTCCAATTTGAATGTTTGGTATTTGGATGACGGTACCCTAGGAGATACTTCAGATAAAGTGCTTTTGGATCTTAAAAATATAATTACTAAATTTCAATTATTAGGTCTAGAGCTAAATTTTGATAAGTGTGAGTTATATTTGGCTGAAAATAATCCAAACAAAAATCTAATTATCAACCAGTTTAATAGTTTGGCTACCCATATTAAAATTGTTGACAAAAAGTCTCTTCATCTCCTTGGGTCACCAATATTTCCTGATGCGATTGAACCAACAATAGCGCAATCGCTGATTAAATTCAAAGAATACTCGCACCGTTTATTGGCAATAAATCCTCATTCGGCTCTTTTTATTTTAAAATTTTGTCTTTTTATTCCTAAATTTACGTATCTCCTTCGTACATCTCCAGTTTGGCTATATCAAAATTCCCTTATAACCGTGGACAACCTAATTAGATCTTCTTTCGAAAGCATTGTAAATTTAAAACTAAATGAAAAATCTTGGAATCAAGCATCTTTACCCATAAGATACGGAGGAGTAGGTATACGTAAAAATTCTGATATTTGTTTACCGGCTTTCCTGTCTTCAACACATAAGAATGACAGCCTCATTAAACAGATTTTGTCCAGATCCTCGTTTAATGGGGCTATTTCTTTTGTGAACGAAGGCAGAAAAGCATGGGAGTTGGCCTGGCCAAGTCAAAATCCAACAAACCCGACTTCACAGCGAAGCTGGGATGATTTGTGTTGCAGTGCCACTTTTAGAAATCTAAGGGACACTAGCACAGGCTCCGAGCTCGCTAGGATCAAGGCAGTTTCCTGTAAGGAATCCGGATATTGGCTACATGCTTTTCCATGTGCCAATACGGGAAACTACCTTGATCCTAATACACTTCGTGTAGCGTTAGGGTTACGGCTCGGGGCCGACGTTTGTACGCCGCACACGTGCCCCTGCGGAGTTGTCGTCGACCGGCTTGGACGGCATGGACTGTCTTGCGCTAGGAGTGCTGGACGCCACTCTTGTCATGCTGCTCTGAATGACATCATCCGTCGTTCTCTTGCCACCGCCAACGTACCGGCCATTTTAGAGCCGCAAGGTATCGTGCGTGACGATGGCAAGAGACCCGACGGAATGTCTCTGGTTCCTTGGAGCATGGGACGAGCCATGGTATGGGATGCAACCTGCGTTGATACTTTGGCTCCTTCCCATCTCTCGGGAACCACTCAGAAAGCGGGCTCGGCGGCGGAGGCGGCTGAGACTCTGAAACGGCGGAAGTACGAGGTTATCGGCTCCGAATATATTTTCATTCCTTTTGGAGTCGAAACCCTAGGTCCATGGGGTCCAAGCACCCAAAATTTAATGAACTTACTCGGCAAAAAATTGGTCGACACAACCGGCAACCCAAGAGCAGGCCATTTTCTCGCTCAACGAGTGGCTCTAGCCATTCAGCGAGGGAATGCAGCCAGCGTCTTGGGTACGCTTCCGCATGGGCCAAATTTTTTACATATTTTATAAATATAATATTTTCTTATTAGTTTGAACTTATTTTATTTTGCATTGTAAATATTTTGTAAATAGTTGTCCAATTATATAATAAATAAATATTATTAACTCTTGTAAATACAGTTACTTAAATTAAAAAAAACTTTAAAGTGGCTGAATAATTAACTAAACAATAAGTTACTGGGTTAAGACGTTTCTTGCAAGACAATACTTACCTACTATATATAGTAGCATAGTACTTATAACTACTTACCGTTGTCTGTTACATTAAAAAAATTCAAACGTCTAAATATAAGCGGCACGCGAACTATATAACCATTTAAAGCTATCAATCGAGTAAAGCCCCTAAGTAGGCACTTACTTTCTTCGTCACGTATTCGCTGGCATCGTGTCATTCCGCACGACCTTAGACATTATGCTAATATGTACTTACCTGTATCCTTGTACACCTAGCACAATATGTTCTAGTTCTTGCACTAGCTTTTCAGAAATATTGTCAAGGAAAGACTTTAGAATTATTGACGCAACACAATTGGAACAGAATTCTTGCGACGCAAGTTTCGAATAGAATAATTAGCTCTTATAAGGTACATAGATAAGAGGCTATGATGGTTTTATTTTATCCCGGCACGTAGTCGTTTCCTAGAAAGTTGGTGAATGTTACGCTTATTCTCGTATCACCCATTTTATTTTAGAAGGAATAAATTTCGGATACCCATTCTTATGGGTCAAAACTTACAAAGCTTTTTCGTGTTCAAGAGAGATATTGAAAGATCGTTAATTTCAAGCAGGTGCCAGTATGTTATCTTTGTATAAGTTAAATAAGGGTGTTGTTTAAATTATATAATGTAGCTGTTGAGGGCGTTGTAAGGTAGTTCTTATTTTTTTTATAATTGGACACTGATAAGACTATGATGCAACTTACCTATTGTGGTTTGGGAGCGGAATATAAAGCGGGCTGAGGCCGGTGCCAGCTGCGGCCCGTTGACGCAAGTGCGCACAACGACGGGCATTCCCGAACACCATTGAGGTCAATCATTTGAGTCAAGGTGATTATACTGCCACTCATCCGATGTGTTTCTGCACTATGGGAGTTTCAGAAATAAACAAGGGTGTGTTATCATGATTATAAGTGCATCCATGAATGACATTTTTCTATTAAAACATCTCTATCTATTGAGAACGTTTGGGTTACAGCAAAAAAATACACCTCTTTTGAATAGATATCAGCTAACCACTGACAAAATGAAGGTGTATGATATGGTTTATGTCCTGCATTATATCTATAATCTTATAGACATTATCAAATCTGATTAACGATAATCTCAATTAAAAAATCAATCTCTCCACCAAACAAAGCTATCTACATCGATTGAGAATTGGAGAATCCATAAAAATAATTCAAAGAACCTTGCATTATTTTCTATATTGACTCTGCTTAAATTCATTATTATTATTATTACGTGGTAATAACACAGGAGTGGTTATTTCCTATTATAAGGTACAATCAAATTTACTTTGTTTCTTTGAGTTCAATTTAATAAAAATCATAAGGAGAAATGTTCACACTGAGCGTGGTTAGCCTTGCTAGTTTGGATGATTGAATGTCAGGGTTGTGATTATCTAAACGTCCTAGCTATCAGCGGCGTAGTCATAGTGACAATAATAACGTATGTCTATTGAAGTATTTTATTGGTGTCTCAATGTGATATTTTCTTACGATGGGCAGACGTGTTTTCAAGCTGCCTTTAAACTCTACATAGAAAAGACATCAACGAGTACTATACATATGTATATTTCTATTTGCCAAATTGCATGATTTATGTTTCATTCCGGAAAAAAGCACTCCCCTGTACGCCATTGAATGCGATCAAGAACTATCTCAAGACACGTGTTTCATAGGTAGCAAATATAGGTATATTGGTCTAATTATTCTTCTCGTGATTGGCACCTATGAGATGTGACCCATTTAAATCATGTCACAATCTCGGCCTGCACTTTACGTATGACTAACTAAATGTCACGTGCATTGAATACTTGAATGCATGAGCTGAAAAGGTCGCCCGTAGGGAGCTGCTGTATTGTTGGACACACATCAAATCAATTGAAATAATGAATTGTTAATAGTCGTAGCACAGAACCACTGCCATTGGATCAGGGAGTACAACATTGTTCAGTTCAATTGGCTATATTTTTTTCAGCCTGCAAATTCTAGACTAAAAATCTTTTTAGTCTGGTCACCGTTGAATTTGGAGATAGCGAGATGTGTGGGTGATGTGTGTAGTTCTAATTTTTACGAAATACATTTCTAAAAACTGCACCCGAAAATTCTTATTTATCAAACTTCGATGTTTAACTAACTTGTTATTTGTTATAAAAATACAGTTACTATAATCATATAAATAAAACACATTTAAGAACAGACATAACTACACATAATTTACATGTTTGAAACTAAAGTATATATATGCGCGTGGTATTTGCAAATTTGGATTTCAATCATATTAGCTTGTCCGCGTGCCGGTGCACAGTGGCTTATCGTCCTGCGCACGCGTCGCTGGCGCGTATTACGCAACATTTGGCAACCTTGCGAAGGACGCGCGTGCGCACGCCGGGAAAATGCTGCGCGTCGTGTGCCGCGCGCATTTTCATGAGCTGCGTGCACCGCATTGTGGGCCGAGGGTAGTTCAAGGGTGGTGTCGTGAAGGTTGCCCTTAATGAGTAATAACAATTAACATGTATCGTCTATTGTAGTCGCGCTATCAAATGTGTAATCTTCTCAATAGTCAAATTATATTTATTCCAGTAGTATGTCCTGTATCAACTAATTGTGAAATTTCGGGACCAATTAGGCAAAGCCGTAATATCAAGTTAAGAATATATTATTTATCTTAAATCATCAATCATGCTTATAAAATTACTTAATATTAAATGATATAAAATAAATACCTATATAACAAATGTTTCAAATGAAAAATAATCCTAAGAAAAACGACTTTAACTTAGTGATTTGATGAGTCAAATCCTCTTAGTGAAAATTGTTTAACTCTTGATTATGTCGCATCCGTGTGCATGCAATGGAATTAGAATAGCTTCGTTTCTTAACTGACTTCTAATTATGAATGTGTCGTATTTATTAATTCTTCTATGATTTTACTGATACCGGGTAAAAGTAGTTACAAAATACCAACATAGAGTTGCTGCACTTAGTTCCAGTAGAAATACTCGGCGATCTTCCGTCCTTGCCAATACGTTCACCTGCGACAATCGTCTATTATAATGCTAATTCCAACTCTAGCCAGACGACTGCGAAAGAATGTTACAATCCGCTGAAAAGTCCCGCCGACAGTGAAACCTATTCATGTTGGGTTTATTATACTTGTGTATGGGTTTTATTACGGTCAAGGTAACTATGCGGAATGGGTTACCATGATGGTGATCTAGACTTATATTTGAACAACTAATTGGCTGTGTGTTACATGACTTCTACGTCTATCTCTACCATAACTTCTATAAATAATTGGAATTATAATGAATACTTTGTTATATATAATTATACTTCTTGCATGTGTGTACCTTCAAACCAGTATCTAGAATAAGCCAATCGAAATAACTATGGTTTAAATGATTCTGGTTTTAGTCGCAAAGGATGTAAGTGGTGTGTATAAAGCATTTCGCAATAGCAGCCAGTCGTATGTCCGAGGAGCCTGTTTCAAATGTCGGCGGTCGCAAATGTGCTTCGAACTAAACTGGTCCGGTATTGCCATTCGACGTGATTTGTGGCCGTATTGCAACGTTTAGCATTTGTTCATTCGAGATCGATATTGTTTGTAATTAAAGCTAAACGTTTATATTTTTTTCAAACTATTTGTGTTCATCCAATTAATAGAGAATAATTCCAATAATTCCAATGTAATAGAGAATGACGACCCTATTGGCTTTTCACCGTATCCATGCCCCTTCAGTATGCGAGAAACTATAGCCCAGTGCGGGTTTACCAATTCTCGCTTTTCAATAGGTTATATTATTTAGGAATAAAAATCGCGAAAAGAAATCATAAAAAAAAATCGACAGAAATCGACAAAAACTTAGGAGCACTTAACAGTGCTCCTAAGTTTTTGTAGTGTATAGCATCTGTTTAGATACAAATATCCTTAGAAATTCATTTCTTTTAGATACAGTGCCAATTCACGTGTGTAATGTTAATAACATAATGTTAAGGTACATTGGCAGCTTATCCAAGGGAAATAAATCATTAGGTTTTTTTTCAACTTTCTTTTTAATGTTGAACATTTACACATGAAAATTGAAAGTTGGACTTCCACTTTGTTAGCTTAGCGTGCATTCATCTCTGCTGTATAGTGATTTTTGTCAAATTGATTGATTTTTGTTGAATGATTTGTTGATTGATTGAATGATTTGATTTTTGTATGTGCTTGTTTAATTTTACCCCATACCTCATTCATGTTTTCACGAAATCACGATGTTAGTACGATATATATCCATTAAAGCACATCACATCAGTCTTATACAAGCAACGTATTTTTGTTAACACATCAATAAACATCAGGTAAATACGCCTTGAGCCTAAGAGGATCAGTTCATTCAAGCAAAAACATTTAAATCACCTATTGTTAGGCAATACATGTTTCTACTACACCCGAATTATTTCTTTCAACGCCATATAACCGTGAAGTTTGTCATATGCAAATCCTGAAAAACACGTTATTTTGTGAATTGAGCGAGGAATCGGTGTGACCGCGATGTTTCATAGGTCAAGTGTGTTGCACAAGTAGCCGCTTTGTTTACGTGGCATTGTCCAGCCGTCCCATCGGGCCGGCTCGTACGTGCGTACTTGAATATATTTAAATTTGGAGATGCCACCGGGATGAGGCAAGCGCTCCACGAACTACTATAAATGCTGTTAGTGTCAAACTGAGGGTACAGTTCGCAGCTCCAAGCACCCTCGAACACACCAAACAAACAAACATGGCATTCAAGGTACGGAGACATACGGATTGCGTGCAGTGTAAACAGTGATCGTGAAAACCTGTGATAATAATTTTATTCAGTGTAACAAATTTCCAATAAACTACAAGAAATCATTAGTCGCTAAGAACGTGGACTTAATATTCTGTAGTAGGAATTAAAAAATAAATCATAGTCATTAGTATTAAAGGTCAAATCTTTATATTTCAGTTGGTGGTATTCTCGTGCCTGCTGGCTCTTGCTTATGGCAGCGTGGCACCCGCAGCCATCGCGGCAGCGCCCGTCGCATACGGCGCGCCCGCCGTCGGCGTCGCGGCAAGGATCGAGGAGTTCGACCCCTTACCGCAATACAACTTCGGCTATGAGGTCGCCGATTCGCTCACTGGTGACTACAAGAGCCAAACGGAGCAACGCAACGGCGATCTCGTGCAGGGCCAGTACTCACTTGTGGAATCCGATGGCACCCGCCGTATCGTAGACTACATCGCTGATTCCGTGAACGGTTTCAACGCCGTGGTCCGTAAAGAGCCACTTGTGGCTGCCGCACCCACCGTAGTCGCCGAGCCCGCCGTAGTTCCTGCTCGTTTTGCTGCCGCTCCTGCCGTCGCCGCCCCCGTTGCCGCACCAGTGGTGGCTGCGAGGTATGCTGCAGCGCCAGTGTTCGCTCGGTATGCCGCCGCTCCGGTCGGAGTTCCAGCCGTCGCCGCCCGCTACGCTGCTGCTCCCGTCAACGTCGCCCCAGCTGCGGTCGCCACGCAATTCAGCACTGGACCTGTGTTCGCTCGCTACGCGGCCGCTCCCGTCGTAGCTGCTCGCTACGCCGCACCTGTAGCGGCCGCTTACAGAAGTGCCTACGCAGCCCCAGTAGCGGCAGCGTACAGTGCCCCTGTCGCAGCTGCATACAGCGCCCCTATTGCAGCCGGATACTCTACCCAAGTTGCTGCCGGGTATGCCGCTCCTGTGGCTGCATACGCTGCATACACTTCACCATTCACGGCCGCTTATAGCGCTCCCGTAGCTGCGGCTTACGCTGCCCCCGCAGCTGCAGCCTACACTGCTCCCGCGGTGGCGGCTCCCACCGCAACACCCACTGCCATCACCACCGTCCGCGCCGCACCCGCCAAACTCGTGCAGCCGGCTCCCACTGGATACCGTTACCCTTAAACATTTATATACTTAATACATCGGCCAATGAATACCTCCTAAAGACTTGAAATGTAAATACCATTAGCTTTTAGTATTTTTTATTTAATGAAAATAAAGCGACGAAATTTATTCATGTGTTATTATTATTTAAATAAAATACTAACATAGGTATATCTATGTAGTATATTGGTTGACACGAATACCTATGTTGTATCAATGAAGATAATAGCAAAGAAAGATGTTATTTAGAATAAAAAACTTCTATTAAATTAAACGCGAATCTTTTACCCACGTTTTGACACATGTTTACGGACATTTTTTGGACAGAACACATTTTGCATATAAAGTACCTCTATCAACATACAAACAAATAGTTAAAAAATCTGCAGTCAAGACGAGAACATATCACAAGAAATTGAAATTTCCAGGAAAAAAAACTTCACCCAAACGATTAAATTATACGCTTTGCCGTGTAAATCATATAAATATTTTAATGTGGCAAAAATATTTTTACCTATCTTCTTTACCTATTTACTAATCTTGATGGGGAGTTTAACAGTTCATTCAACACTCGATTAGAGCCACAACACAAGCCATAGAAAAATAATACAAATAAGTACAAATATTTTTATGTTCATTTTTTAAATCATAAAATGCAAAATTTTAATTAGAACCCCAAAAATATATTAACAAGTTTGTGTGTAATAATTAGATAGATTACTACTACGACATGTATACACAGGGTATATTACTTGCGTATTCTACATAGACATATGGCGTTGTTAACTAAAATCCGGTTAAATATTTACAAGCCAACCTAATTCGATGTAGGGACTATTTATTTATTCGATAAAGCCGGCTACCCGATTACTATGAACGTATGTGCAGCGGCAGAACATTATGTATGAAAGCGCACACACGAGCTGCCTGTAATCCTACGATTCATAAATCTACTGCAATCGGATCTTACTTAATAAAAGTTATTAGAACGATTTTACGTAACTTCACTATGCATTAGGCAAAGTGTAATCATTATTTCCATTAACAAGAAAGCATGAACTCAAGTCGTCATCAACCTACATCCTAATACTGTTACAGTTACACGCAAAAACTACTGAACGGAGTTTGATGAAACTTACCAGTGTTATTTTATTTATACAACTATGATGATGATGTATATATATGTGGAGATGTAGAGTATATTTGTAGGTTAATTATGAATAATACTGTTATATTTAGTAAGTATTATTTTCCCACTACAATGAAAGTATTTTTAGAATTTGACCAAGGGGTCTAAAACAGATTAATTATCTGAGTTTTTAGTAGATACAGAATAATAGTACCGAATATGATAATGAAATTAACGTCTGTACGTGAATTGTGGAATTTTGTGTAGTCGTTAAGATTTACTAAAAAAAAATAAGACAGGAATTGCACAGTGGCCTTTAAAGCAGGTTTCAGGCTACGCTATACTATTGTGCTATATAGTATAGCAAAGAAAGATGCTATATAGTATAGCATAGCATGGCGTTCACATTACGCGATATTATCGCAAGCATTTATAGTATATAGCAAGCTCAGTTGACGGGACGGCCGGGGGTGAGAGAGAAGGAAAATGGCGGCGCTCGATACAGCATAGCATGAACTCAGCGCTTCGCACCAATTTATAGCGTTATAGTAAGCCAATAATATATAGTACAGTACAGTGTGAACGTGGCCATAACAATGTATGGTGCGCGATATTGTTGTGCTATGAGCTATATACTATATGCTGTAATATTATAGCGTAGTCTGAAACCCGCTTTAGACCCCCGATATTCCTTAAGATTACCGACCTACATATAAATAAACTTATAATTTTACTTTATGTGTATCAGAAATCCAAAATAATATTTTAGCGTTTTCTTGCATGAGTTATCAACCGAATTTGGTAATTTTTTAATTGAAATCGAATATGATTTTTTAATTGATGGAAATGTGATTGTGAGGGTACCATATTTTCTAAAGTGTAGGTAATAATAAAATATATTTACTGATAGAGAATGGCTTTGACAAGTTGTTAATTTTTTAGTACCTACATAATTATAACTATTCATAAGGTACACTTTGCAAGCAAAACGCTATGAACGTAGCGAAGAACTAGTCTTCCCCGCTCCCCATTTTCGGCACTTATGTGTATACGCATTTATGCGGGTAAGTTCTGACGCTCAGTTGCACGTGATTTGGTACTTATTTATATACTACTACAGCCTTTGTTTTATCTTTTTTGGTACATTTATTTTTTTCCAAAAGTTAGATACTTCTCCATTATTATATTTATAATAATAATTAAATAAAATTACTATTTAAAAAACAAACATTTAATCTCAGCCTTAAACTCGGCGTGGCCTGTCTTTTAAGGTTCGATAAAAGGTACCTACTAACATTCTAAGTACTTAATGTAAAGGCAAAGATAAAAAAAAAAAGCGTCAATGTGTATGTGATGAGTGAGTATGCTAATTGTAAGTGCGATAATTATGCGTATATATTGCGTATGACAATTGCAATAGTACCTGGAGTTAACTATCAAGTGTGGTACCTGAAATTTTCGCTTGTTTAATAAATCTTTGTATGATTCGGATGATGAGTCCATAATTGAAAAAAAAAAAAAACAGTAGTTGGTACGCATATACCTACTAAGTATGTGGTAGCATATCGGTGTATGTCCGTCCACTCATTCCATAGGTTCGTAGCGATTCGTACGTGCGTACTTGAATATATTTAAATTTGGAGATGCCACCAGGATGAGGCAAGCGCTCCACGAACTACTATAAATGCCGTTTGTGACAAACTGAGGGTACAGTTCGCAGCTCTAAGCATCCCCGAATACACCAAACAAACAAACATGGCATTTAAGGTACAGATCCATACCTATGGATTGCGTGAAGTGTAATATAACCTTAATAAAATAGTATTTGTGAAATAATAAAAAGCTCCTAATAACTTAAACTTACCTGTATTATGTGTAGTGGTTTACGGACATAATTTAGAAAGAATCTGTTTTATTCTAATCGATTAATTATCTATACAATAATTGCTTTGATTTAATAACTTTGCATTTAGAGAATCTCATTGCCAACTGTGACCTTTTCATACAATTTAAAGTAACTATGTCAATTTTGTTCCAGTTGGTGGTATTCTCGTGCCTGTTGGCTCTCACCCAAGGCAGCGTGGCGCCCACAGCCTTGGCAGCGGCACCCATCGCCTACGCTGCACCCGCCGTCGGCGTCGCGGCGAGGATCGAGGAGTTCGACCCTGTGCCGCAATACAACTTCGGCTACGACGTGGCCGACTCGCTCACTGGAGACTACAAGAGCCAGACGGAGCAGCGCAACGGGGACCTCGTACAGGGGCAGTACTCGCTGGTGGACTCCGACGGTACCCGTCGCATCGTAGACTACACCGCCGACTCCATCAACGGGTTCAACGCTGTGGTCCGTAAAGAGCCACTGGTGGCTGCCGCTCCGGCCGTAGTCGCTGAGCCTGCCGTTGTCCCTGCTCGTATTGCCGCCGCTCCTGTTGCCGCTCCATTAGTAGCTGCGAGATATGCCGCTGCTCCTGTAGTCACCCGTTACCCTGCTGCCCCAGTGGCTGCTCGCTATGCCGTCGCGCCCGCAGCCATCGCATCTCCCTTCGCTGCGTCACCTGTGTTTGCCCGCTACTCAGCCGCTCCCGTCGTAGCAGCACGCTACGCCGCGCCAGTAGCTACTGCTTACACCTCCCCATTCACCTCCCCATTCACCGCTGCATACGCTGCACCTGCTCCCGCTGTATACGCTGCCTACACAGCTGCAGTTCCCGCTGCGTATACGGCACCAGTTGCGGCTGCGTACACTGCTCCCTTAGCGGCTGCTCCTGTGGCAGCAGCTTACACCGCCCCCGCAGTAGTGGCAGCCCCCACCGCAGTCCCTGCTGCTATTAGTACATCCCGCGCCGCCCCCGCTAAGCTCGTGGAGCCTGCCCCCACCGGTTACCGTTACCCTTAATCCGCAACACTCACACTTATGCGTTTTATTAAACACCGTTAAAGACTTGATTTACACTTACCATTAGGTTTACTATTTTATATTTATGAAAATAAATCTGTGAAAATTTGTTTAAAATTATATTTTATTATCAACGCAAGTTTCAACTACCTATACGTCGTTCTCAGCAAATTCGTATTAGTGGCAGGTCATCAGTCTCTGTATAATATTTACTATCAAAGATTTTTAATTACAGCACGTAAAATATTTAATACATTACAAAATGTGTAAATAACACATGCCATAAGTAGTGTACAGACAGAACGCAAATTGTGACCGACTTGGTCACAATATTGAATAAATAGGTAAGTAGAACTACTTATATACTACAATAAATATACTATACTACTTATAAATAACTATATACACTCATCGTGCTCTGAGTGTAAATAGTGGATACCTATGCCCTCAATAGGATTAATTATAAACAGATGAAAAAGTATGTTTAGCTTGGAAATGAACTCGCGATCAACGGATTCAGTGAATGGAGCGGGGGCAGTCAACAGTTTATTACTCCAATCACAGAGAAAGAACCTCTACACGTTCTGCGATCATTGTCCGTCCTCCCATAGTTCTCCCTCGTTCATGACAAGGCTACGACTACATACTCGTATTACTATATACTAGATTATCTTGGAATCGTATTGAGGGATATTTATGGAATCAATACTGCATATTGTCCACTGTAAACATTAAAAGTGTGTAACCTAATTGGTTTAGCCATGGTTTGATTAGTAGACCTATGTGTTTATAGATCATCTGTCCGTTCCTTCTGTAAAATAAAATATGATCGGATGGGCGTAATAAATTTACTAATTATAGCTGGTCGCGGATACATAATTCGCTATCATTATTAAAATAAGAATGAACATTTATTCATTCGTAATTCATTCGAAAATGCTTGTTAAAATTGAGGAAATATGATTTTCCAGATTTTGCAATAGAAGTTGTCGGCACACTACATTACAAGTTACACTGTGACCACTCGTGACGATCACCAGGTAGAAGAAGCTACATAAAAAAAACAATACGATAAAATGAAAGGATTTGACTTTGACTTCGACCCAAAATACATCTTGTTTTAAAAAAAAACCTACATGTAGCTATAATTAGTAAATTTTTCATTAAAATTGTTACGAACCAAAGCATCATATCCCTTTTATATAATAAAATAGGATTTTATACAGGGTGTTTCAGAAGTCCAAAATAATACTTGACGTTTGCATCAGTATCGGTTATACAACTGCATGGTATAAAAATCTGATCGAAATTTGACTATGTTTTTCCAACTTTTTTTTTCGTTGTTAATTTCTATAACTCGTATTATCTCGAGCCCTATGTAAAATTGCATGTTCTGTTTTCTGAATATTGGTAGTCGCTCCATATAAGTGTAGTTTACACTGCTGAAGGGTTATGGATGTACGCAAAGGCCAGAATACGATACCTGTGACAAATATTTTAACGTCTATAACTCAGAAACTATGATAGTTAGGTATGAACTGTCTTCTCTAAGTATTCACATATGAGCTACCTTATATGTACCCCAAGTATTATTTCGGACTTCTGATACACCCTGTATAATGTTACAAGTATGTGTAAGGCTCTAGTCGCACGGTTAAGCCAGCTGCCCAATAATTAGGTTTAACGGTATCGAGTAACACGACTCCGTTAAACCGGGGCAGATCTTTTGAACGCTTAATCGACAATGCTCTAAAATGCACATCCATTGCCGTTAATAAAGTATTTTTGGGCAGCCGCTTTTAACGTGTGAATAAAGCCTAACTGGGCCAAGCAGAAGTGCACCTACTTATTTTCAATATCACGAACGAAGTGCTTCAACTTGACATTGAAATGTAAATTTCGCACGTTTACGAAATGTTCGTAAGTACAGTGTGTGTAATGAATATATTTGACGTATTTTCCTTTCGACTTTTCTCTTCGTCCACCTGTGGACAGGTGACCTTAAGTACTAAATTCCATCTAAGTTCTAGGTATTATTTAAATATCTTTAATCTGGAGTTAAATCTATTATTAGGCCTTCAGATATTCCCTGATCTAAGCTGATTGCTGAAATTAATTTGTAGTGATTGTTATCTACTCTCCTAGTTCTTTGGAGTAAGAAGAGTAAGTGTTGTCTAATAAGAAAAAAATACTACCTTAGTTGACAAAATATTGATATATAGAAGTAGAGGCTTGCCTTATATCATAAAACAATATTTTCTGATTATCAATTATCTGTAATTTATAAGTAACTTGAGTAACAAGATATGAACCTATATGTTTTTGGAGATTATTCAATGATACAAAGTACAATTGTAGTAAGTATTAATTATAAAACCACGGATATACATTTTTGGTATTTCAAGATTATTAATTATAAGAAACAGGCTCGGGGTAGCATACCTGATAATGATTTATTTGTATGGAATCTATAATAATTTTATTGCAGATTGTTTTTGTTTCTGCTTTAGTTTCATAGGTTCGCAGCAGCTCGTACGTGCGTACTTGAATATATTTAAATTTGGAGATGCCACCAGGATGAGGCAAGCGCTCCACGAACTACTATAAATGTCGTTAGTGACAAACTGAGGGTACACTTTGCAGCTCCAAGCACCCCCGAACACACCAAAGAAACAAACATGGCATTCAAGGTATGGAGACATGTTGATTATTGCTAAAAGTATAAAAAAGGTATTAATATAACAAATTAAAATAACGAATAGGTTCAAATATAGCGTGTAGAATTTAAGCAGCCTATCAAATTTTTATATTTTCGTATTATATTTTATATTTTTATCTTGAATACTAATCAAGTAGAGCCAATTAAGTATCTCAAATGTGCGTTTAATTCCAGTTGGTGGTATTCTCGAGCCTGCTAGCCCTCGCTTACGGAAGCGTGGCGCCTGCAGCTATCACCTACGCTGCGCCTGCCGTCGGCGTCGCGGCCAGGATCGAGGAGTTTGACCCTGTACCGCAATACAACTTCGGCTACGACGTCGCCGACTCGCTCACCGGAGACTACAAGAGCCAGACAGAGCAGCGGAACGGAGACCTCGTACAGGGGCAGTACTCGCTGGTGGACTCCGACGGTACCCGTCGCATCGTAGACTACACCGCCGACTCCATCAATGGGTTCAACGCTGTGGTCCGTAAAGAGCCATTGGTGGCTGCCGCTCCTGCCGTAGTGGCCGAGCCCGCCGTTGTACCTGCTCGTATTGCCGCCGCTCCAGCCCTTGCCGCACCAATTGTTGCTGCGAGATACGCCGCTGCTCCTGTAGTGACCCGCTACCTGGCTGCCCCAGTTGCAGCTCGCTATGCCGTCGCGCCCGCAGCCGTTGCAGCTCCCTTCGCTGCATCACCTGTTTTCGCCCGCTACTCAGCTGCACCCGTCATAGCAGCCCGCTACGCCGCGCCAGTACCTGCTGCTTACACCGCTGCTTACACCTCCCCATTTGCCACTGCGTACGCTGCCCCTGTTCCCGCTGCGTACGCTGCCTACACAGCTGCAGTGCCCGCCGCTTACACTGCTCCAATTGCAGCTGCATACACTGCTCCTTTGGCTGCAGCTGCTCCTGTGGCAGCAGCTTACTCCGCCCCCGCAGTGGCAGCGGCTCCTACCGCAGTCCCCGCTGCAATTACCATGGCTCGCGCCGCTCCCGCTAAACTTGTAGAACCTGCACCCACTGGATACCGCTACCCTTAAATTTTAAGATATTTTATGAACTTTTAGGCCTAAGTGTTTCGAACTTTTTTATTAAAGAACATAAAATAGGTGCAATTTAAAAATATTTGTTTTTATTTATGAAGGTTTGTCGATTTTCTTCTTTTCATTAATGGATCTATCAATCATGATTCAATCGAAAGGCTTGACGTGAACGGAGTGAACAACAAGCAAAGAACTGCTTATAGCACATAATATAAGAAGTACTGTATAATTTGACTGACATTATAAATCATTAAATAATGATTCCCTCAATGAGTCCCCTCAGGTTTACTGAACCATAAAGAACTATTAGGGCAGAGGAGCGCACTGTTGAAAAAAATATTGTCGTTTTCGAATACGTCGTCGAATGCAAGTAAGATTCGGTTCAGAGAGTGCTCGGGTCACGTGAACTCTGTGCGAGTTGGTGGACATCACACTTCTCATGAGGCTTGGATTATATTTACGTGTGACAAGGTTTAGCAATATACAGTTAATTTGACTAAGTTTATAACTATTAATTTTTAATCAATTATCCGTAACCAAAATCCCACTTCCGATATGCAAATCAGTATTTATACTCTAGCTAATTTCTACGGCGGGCGAATGAACAACTGCTTGATGTAAATATTTCTGTTTAAATTCATTTTACTTAGTAGTAACACAAACCACAACGAATAAAGAATTTGTAGGTACACTATTACATGTCAAATCAATTGTTTCAAGGTATTAGCGCAATATTTTGCAATATATGTGATAAAGTTAAATAAATAATACAAATAATTATCGCCAGACAACACATATTTATCGTATGATCCTAAACTAAACCAAGCCTGTACTATGGGTAATGGTCTTAGGGTATTCCCCGTTACTCTCGAGCAAATTTTGAAATCCGCCAGTGACGGAAATCGTACCCGCAACCACCCAGTGCGATAAGCAGAGCTGCCTAGCTCAAACCACTTGACCAAGCCGTTAACAAAATGATAATATGCTAAACCAGGAGTCACCAAATGGCGGACCGCGGTCTGCATCCGGACCACCGACCCATTTAGTGCGGCCCGCGAGAACACAGCCACTTGCACTAGAGAGTGCGAAAAATAAAAATGTATCCCCCGCATTATCTTTGTTGATGTCAATTCGAAAATGGCCGGGCGAAACAAGCGAGAAATAGTTCGTGGATTGCGAAAGCCGCAAAAATACCTTTGTATATAATAAATATTTGTTTCTATATTATGATGTGCGGACCGCGATGGTAATTTCATTTCTTAAAACGGACCCCGAGCGAAACTAATTGGTGACCCCTGTGCTAAACCATAACCTTAGTCACCCGAGTTGAGCGGGTATGTGACGTCCTTTAACTTATTGCTAACTAGTTGTAACCCGTTATTTGTTTAACCAAAGATTTGACAACTGGGTCAGCATATAACTTGGTCCAAATTACCCAGAGATGCCAGTACCCTTAAATCTTTAGATATTGTAATCCATTTACAAACGATTTTCAGAGGGACTATCAAATCAAAAGTGATTTGTAACGTCCATTAATTGTAGTTTTAATTCTACAAATACGATCTATTAGGAGTTATGATAGTCAAACCTTATCATTACTATAGGGAAATTGGACTAAAATTTAATTATGTAGGAAAAAAAACCGACATGGAACAAAATTTCTGTAGCGCTGTCATGAGATATATTATATTTTACACTCGTTAGGCACTAAGGCCTACGTAAAATATTTGTATGGAAACACAACGATCACCTTCAGCGTCAAATTTATGCTGTTAGACTTACGAATCGTAAAAAGCTGTAAAAAAAAACATAGATTCTGAGTCGACTCAGCTTTGGAAATGTATGGTAATTTTTAAGGAGAAAACCTTGGCTTCACCGCTTAGCCTGAGTAAAATGCAACCCAGAAATTTTCCCCGATTAATCAACCCGGAACCGGGTCAAGCATCACTATCACGACCAACGAAAGCATACAGACATTGAAACGTAACATGTATCGCAAGAGTCATCGGAGTCGCGTAATTCGTAGCACTTTCTTCAATAAGCCGCGCTGTATTGTGATCACGTCCAGAGTTACGCAGTGGACGATATATAACGCGGCATCGCCCGAGGGGAGTCACATTCCACATCGAGGACTGTGAACATCCCATACCACACATACAGACATGGACTCCAAGGTAAGAAAAAAAAACCTTGTTAAAATATTTGGGAATCAATCAATCAATTTAAAAAAGAAATCTGAACGTTTCTGATATTGAAAATTATGTATTTAAATTGAAAACAATATGTTTTATAAAAAACGTATCTAATTGAAAAGGTTACATTTTTTTTTCCTTTCCCTCTTGCTTCCGAAGAAGAAGAAACATTTGTACATTTGTTTTAAAATTATTCCCATTCATTATCTAATAGCTGTTAATTATCTTAACCTAACCCTATCGATTACTATGAATTTTCTACTATACTTACTTTTATTTCGTTAACTTGATTCAATATATGACATATGTCAACATTAAACTCAGGTTAATCATTTAAGCCCCAAAGAATACTGGTGAATTAAAATAGATCACCGTGCAAATGTATCATAAAGACCTTAATGCGTATACACGCATATACATGTACATATACATGTACTCACGCGCAATAGCTTTTGTGGTTCGTGTCATCTGACACATTGACTCGATAGCATCTCAGTCGAGCGGCGCGGGTCGTGCGGACTCGCGCGCGTGCGGCGATTGACCAACGCGATCCATATCGGGACGTTTTGTGACACTCACTTCTTTCTAACTAACGCTTTCAATTTTGACTGCCCTGTACATGATAACGATAACATTTAAAATAACGTTTAATATTTGTTATCGTTTTTGAGACATGAGAGGTTAAATATTCGCTATATTGATCCAATAAAACAAAACATTTGACCAGTGTCATAATAGCCATCGCTAGAACCTATTACGTCTGAATAAATGACCAAATTTACATGAAAAAGAATGTGAAAGTTAAGAAAAATTGTCCCTTGAAATTTATTACACAAGTTGTTCATCGAAAAGATTTCAACGAGCGCATACACTCTTTTTAATGCTTAAAATAAAAATCTGGATTTTGTTTCATACTAACGATGTTTTGGTACTTTATTATTAATAAACTACAAAAATAGTCACATATTTATTTCATCAAAAAATTACAAACACTATGTTTCTCAATTCCAATTACTATTCAGTTGAATTCTGGTGCGCACGCGCCGCTATACGACAACGTCTACATCTATTATTCAATGCATGTTTGGTTACGTAGAAAGGGTTTATCGTGTCGCAACACTGGACATCGCACTTAGGCGACATTATTATTATGTTACACAATTTCATCAACAATACCGTGTGTGACGCAAGATTAGCAACACAAACAAAAACATTTAGTAGGTAATAGGTAATCACCATAAATGACTCCCAAATTTAGGTATAAGAATTTCTGTTGACAGTGGAAATTTAGAACTCTTTTACTGTTGAAAACCCACTTTACGAGGCTTGTAAAGGATTGAAATTTACATAAATTTAGTTGATTGGTTCTATATGACAGAGGTTATAATTTTGCAACAGTATTTTCTTGTAAATTATTGGCATTGATGTTACACGAACATTATAATTCATATATTTCTTCATATTTTACAGATTGTAGCATTCATCTGCGTGATGAGCGTGGCCTCAGCCAGCGTACTCGCATCCGTCCCTGTCGCGCGATATGACCCCCTCCCCCAGTACTCGTACGGGTACGATGTCCAGGACGCCCTCACCGGCGACTACAAGGGGCACCAGGAGAGCAGAAACGGCGACCTGGTCACCGGCTCGTACACTGTCGTAGACCCTGACGGTACTAGGAGGATTGTGGACTACTCAGCTGACCCCTTGAACGGCTTTAACGCGGTTGTTCGCCGCGAGCCTTTGGTGGTCGCTGCACCGGCTAAAGTATTCGCCCCCGCGCCCCTAGTCGCCCCAGCACCCCTAGCCGCCCCAGCCCCCTTATACGCTAGGGCCCCCGTCTTTGCCCCTGCACCCGCGCCACTGCTAGCACCCAGACTACCCAACCCCTATTACTTTTAGATGAATTGTTACAATTTTGTTGTTGATATCTTGTATTTAGGTTTTTATACTGACTGTTATTTATGTTAATAAAGATTTTTTTATACAATTTGTATGCTAATGTTTTATTTTGTCTTCCAAATCATTTATCCATGTAGACCAAAAAAACACTAACGATTATCAAGGGCTGGCAAAAAACTCAAAGTTCACCTTTTCTTTTGTCTTTAAGAAAAAAGAGTATGCGTGTAGTAAACATTCCCAGGAACAGGGACGCAATGTACGCAGACATCACCTTTTGCACGATACTAGAAAAATTACTAAATAGCACAAACATTAACTATAAGAACTCTGAGTGGTCTAAGTAAGAATATAAAAAAAAATTGCCATACCCACAATTCTTCTTGTTAAACAATTACCTACTAGAAAATTCATTTGTAAAAGTAATCATTAATCACAACAGGTAAGTAAGTAATAAAAAAATACCATTGCCAAAACTTGTAATAAATATAAGCACAGTAATGACTACGTTCGACTAATGCGTTATGCGGGAAAGGTCAATGCTCGTTTTATGATGTGATTGTTTTAGTTGCAATTACCTGGAAGTCGGGTTACGGCCTTCCGTTAATAAGTAGCTTGTGACGAGGTCTTCGAGGAACTGCAACGATTATAAGTACTCCAGATATTGTGCTATCAAGTATAGACTAGTTGTAGGTTGTTATATATCAGAATCGACATAAATGAGTTTGATACACTTTGATACGTTTTTATTATTATTATTACAAGCTTTATATTAACTTGCAATGTATGTCCGGGAGGAATCTTGCAACTTTAAATCAGTTATCTTTAACCAATTGAGCTGAAATTTGGTATAACAGCTTATTCTAGATGACAATGCATGCTTAGCTATGTGACGTCATTCTAATTCCAATATGGCGGATAATCCAAGATGGCGGAATAGTTATTTTATCTGCATTACCACAGTAAGGGTATCAAATGAAAGGGCTTGCTGAGGAGAACACGAAAACTAGAGGCAATTAAATAAAAGCTTGTTTTTAAAAAGTTTTTTTTACATTAATTTTATTTTTTAAGTGTACACAGGAATGGAAATATTGAAATAAGTAATTAGAAAATAAAATAGGTACCTATAAAACAACTCTGTATACCGGAGGTATAATATCCTGAGTCCATTTTTTCTAAATTCGTTTTATGATGTCATTGGAACAATCTCTTATCAATCTACTTAGTGGCATAGTATTATAAGTCCAATAAAAAAAAAACTACAATAACAGCATTTCTAAACCATCTTAACTCCATACACTCTAAAATCAAATTTACAATGGAGTTAGAGGCCAGCAATACTCTAGCTTTCTTAGATGTTTTAGTGATCCGTAATCCTGATAACACCTTAGGCCACACCGTGTATAGGAAAAAGACCCATACCGATAGGTACTTAAACGGTGAATCTCACCACCATCCAACACAGTTAGCTACCGTGGGTAAATCTTTGTTTCAGAGAGCATAAGGGATCTGTGATGAGCAACACCTGGCTGCCGAGATCCACCACGTCAAGCAAGTATTGCATGACAACAAGCTTCGGGTCCCACGCCGCCATCACAGTGACCGAGTGAAACCAGCCACAGTTGAGCGTCTACCTGCTGTACTACCATACATAAGAGGTGTCACAGACAAGATTGGCTACATCTTGAAACGGGCTTCAATCAAAACTTACTTCAAGCCACCGAAGAAGATTAGTCAGTTTTTACCACCTGTCAAGTGTCACATTCCTCTACAAGATGCAGGGGTATACAAACTCGATTGTGAATGTGGGCTCTCTTACATAGGACAAACTAAAAGATCAATAAAAACCCGCGTAAAAGAACACATAGCTGACGTGAAACACCGACGCTCCACGAAGTCTGCAATCTGTAAACATGTACAGGACCGCACCCGCCATTATATCAGATTTGATAAACCGCATATCCTCGCAAAAGAACACCGACTCCGACCAAGGATGATACGTGAGGCCATTGAAATTAAAAAACATCCTAATTTGAATAGGGAAGATGGCTGGGTGCTACCACCAACTTGGGATCCAGTAATTAATATGTTTAAATCCAAAACCAAGTGTACCATTGCAAGACCTCAAGACACCGTAAGCACTTTCTGCGTGGATCGGACCGCAAACAACAACTAAATATGAGGGTACCCAGTTATTAACTATGACATCAGGACGTCTAACACCTCAGTCCCCCCGTGACCATGGTTGCTGTAAAGCAGCCGAAACGTCGGGAAAATAAAATAGTAAATAAACGCGATAAAATCCGTAAAATAGTTTTATTTCAAACTACAATTAACTTGAAATTTCACACAATTTTGTTATCAAGTGATATACGTGAATAGTGTTCCAATAAAGACTTGAAACATGTGCCCTGAACAATTAGCTTAATGTGACTTAAGATTGTTTGCCTCCGGTGTACCTACAGAATTATTAAAATACACCGAAATTGTATAATAGATTTGATAGTATTCATTTCTGTGGTGATAAAAAAGTAGGATGTTTTAGAGGACTTTTTTCCAATTTCAGAATGAGAACTTTAATTGTGATTTTATTTATTGTTAATTTATATAGGCATCCCATCTCATACTCACTCTGAGGATAGCTCGAGGAGCAGGCGCTGCAGTGGGCGGCCGCAAAGCTTGAGACCGCGACCTTGCTATGGCTAACCGCCTCAATTAAAAGCGAAAGTTTCGATAAGCTCTAAGGTGCGGGGTTCGATTACCGGATCGGACCGTGACGTCACATAAAACTGAATGTCACGGGTGGACGCGCGATGCATATAAAATGGGAGCATACCCATAATGCGGCAGTTCTATCTCACCGTTCAATATTAACACAACCAAAATGGCATTCAAGGTACATATACAAACTATAGTAATATATCGTATAAGAATTTAAAGTAGGGAAAATAATTGAACTAGCCTAGGTAAAATTTAAACGTCCGGAATAATTCACTGAAAAAATACAGATTACTTGAAAGATGTATTTTTCTCTTTACATATCTCGTCATGTATCTTTGAACAATAGATAATGTGTATTAAAATAAAAGAAATCATCATGGTTCTATTCGTTGCGGTGCACCCACAATTCGTCGATGTCTTTTGGCCTCAATGTAATAGAAGGTGAGCCTATCGCCCATTGCGGAAGTTATGGCTAATAAATTTAAATCATAAGTACGTTTATTACATATAGCACATTTTATAACCGTTAAGTGTAAAAGTGTTAAGAGTATTAAATTACCTAGAACATGTGAATGTACTTAATAACATTTTTCCTTACAGTTTGTCGTCTTAACGTGCCTGGTAGCCGCGGCTAGTGCTGGTCTGCTCCCAGCTGCCCACGTGGCCTACTCCGCCCCCCTTACCTACTCGACCCACGCCGTACACGCCGCTCCCCTGGCCTACGCCGCGCCTGTAGCTAAATACGCCGCCCCCGTCGCCAAAGTTGAAGCTTACGACGCGCATCCTCAATACAGCTTCGCCTACGACGTCCAGGACGGACAAACCGGTGACTCCAAGTCCCAGCACGAGACCCGCGACGGCGATGTCGTCCAGGGATCGTACTCCGTGGTCGACCCCGACGGCACCAAGCGTACCGTCGACTACACCGCCGACCCCCACAACGGTTTTAACGCTGTTGTGCACAGGGAGCCTTTGGGAGTGAAGGTGGCCGCAGTCGCTAAGTACGCCGCTCCCGCAGCCTACGCTGCTCCCGTGGCTAAGTACGCCGCCCCCGTTGCGTACGCCACTGCCCCCGTGGTTCATTCCGCCCCCATTGTGCACTCTGCTCCCGTGGCCTACTCCGCCCCCCTCGGTTACTCCGCTCCTCTGTACCACCACTAAGCGATTATGCTACCATACCTGAATACGATAATGTAAATAAAATACATATATTTATTACAAGTAAACACTTTTATTTTTATAGAAACTAGAAACATCCCAAGAGTTATACATTTAACAGGTGCGTTAGTACCTGAATAAATCCACAGGTTTTCGTGGGGGTAGCCCACTTCTGGACTATATCGGGATAAATATAAACTAATCTACATAAGTATATACTAATCACTAGAGCCGGTACAGACTGAACGTAGAGTGCGTGCATATAATTTTTGATGATACTTAATAATCGTGTTATAACTGTTCTCCTCCTCCTTTTTAGGGTTCTGTACCCAAAGGGTAAAACGGGAACCCGATTACTTAGACTTCGCTGTCCGTCCGTCCGTCTGTCCTTCCGTCCGTCTGTCACCAGGCTGTATCTCATGAACCGTGATAGTTAGACAGTTGAAATTTTCACAGATGATGTATTTCTGTTGCCGCTATAATACCAAATACTAAAAAACAAAATACAATAAATATTTAAGGGGGCTCCCATACAAGAAATGTGATTTTTTTGCTCCTTTTTATAGATAATGGTACGTAACCCTTCGTGCACGAGTACGAATCGCACTTGGCCGGTTTTTTTTTATTTACGAAATGAGTGAAACGATGACATTTAATGGGATTAACTGAGACATTTCTCAGTTCGTAGGTGAAGCCATTGCTTCACCTACATTTAGCGGTGTTTATGGCAATGTCGATTAATTAATAGCAAGTACAAAATCAATAAATACACATTATAAATAAAAATTGTTGATGACAGTGATAAAGATGGCGGATTAATCCTAAGGTAAGTGTTACAATACCAAATTGCATTAATACTTTCTTATATTATTTTATTTAAATTATATTTCAATACAATATAGTTTGCGCGTGCTTTACGATCAGTCTGTGCTTACCCAGATTCTCAATGTTTATTTTACTATGAAATAACCATTTAGCAGAACGGCACCAGAAATTTAAAAACACATAACTTATTGAAAAGCATATTTCATTTTGCAATTATAAACAATTTAAAAACAAATATGTATATATAAAAACAAATAGTAGATGCGGTACGTCAATCATAAATTTTAATCATTAAAAAAATATTTAATGTATTATTCATCTTATTAAATAACATAAAAACAATCAAATATCGAATAATTGTAAGCCGAGTGTACCGGATTTCGGCGGTCGTACCAGTTCTTTCTCGGGCCCCGGGATAACGGAGAGGCCGCGCTGGCGACGGCGGCGCCGCTCCGAGCGCGCCTCCCCGGGCTCCTGCTTGCGCGGCAGTACAGAGAATCGCCGCCCCACCGGCACAGTCGACATGCGTTTGAACAAAACTTGTGCTTCCACCTTTTGATCGTGTTCCATCACAGATAGGATCTGTTGCTCCCTTTGGACTATCGCCTTGCGTTCGTCTGAAGTGACCGTCTCCGACGCTATTTCGCAGCACTTGTACAGGAACGCTTGCACTCGTTCGGGATCCGGCAACTTCTTTGAGTATTCAATTGCCTCTTCCACTTGAATGCGCACTTCGTTCGCGTTACCCTGCTGCATGTCACCACTCATCAAGATGAACAAACCGTTTAACCACCATGTTGCATTGCCCAATTCCTGTGCCTCCCTCTGACAACGTTTAGCGTAAAATTTGGCGAGTGCAAAATTCTTTTGTGTGCAAAGCAATCGAGCTAGCTCGTACATTAACCAGCACTTCATAGTGGAATTCTCGCACATTTCGAGAGTATCCAAGACTGTCTGCGTTGCGTTTTTAATATCGACAAACTTGTATGGATAAGTGGCCATAACGGAGTCGAAAGATGTGGGCCGGCCGACCGGCAATCCCATGAGGAAGGCGATGCGACGCCGGTTACCACGCTCACTGAGAGTGTAAGATAAGCGATGCTGAGCCAAATAACCATCGCCGACAATTCTATACAATCGGTCCGTGTATACTTCTTTATCGGGCAATGTTCGCGGAGTCTTCGAATCGAGGAACATCTGCATGCGTTCCGCTTGCGCTATCAGATTATTGAGGCGATTTGCACGCATGCTCTTCTCGATCTGCTTCAATAGTCGCTCGGATGTTTTAGCACCTATCTCGCGCTCCTTAATCAATACGGCTTCCTTGTACTTGTTCTGGTGTTTAGAGTCCGCCTTCTCAGCTAGCTTGATCGTGTAATATGGTCGTTGCGACCGTAGCATTTCTTGCCTCTCACTGAGAGATCGTAGAGCTTCTTTGACGATTTCTTTTAGTTTGAGACTACCTCCTGAATTTGCAGATTTCAATCTCGGATCTTCTGTGAGGTGTTGTAGAAAAAACTTACCATACGCCATCGGGCCGAGGTACTTCATAGCAAGCACGCGAGCCAACGTAGAGTGTTTACGAGCCTCCATTTGGGTTAGTTTCCGCTTACGTTCCAGTTTCGGTATGCGGGATATGTGTAAGACCCTCTGGGGTTCATCTTCTTCAGGTTTCGCCGCTTCTATTTGTTTTATGAGCGGTAAAAAATCTAACATAACATTGCCAGCGTTTACACCTATACAATCTTGAATAGTTTCTAGTCCCTGATTAATGCCTTCCATGAAATAAGGTGGTTGACGGCGTTTCCAAAGCCCGCGATAGTTCATGACAACGGAGCGTTCAAAATCAGACATTGTGTACATAGCTCTCGCTTGCATATTGCGAGCGTTCATATTCGCAGGCTCCAATTTGAGCGCCAGCTCGGCGTCGGCGGACGCCTGCACCGGCTGGACGGCATCGGCGCACACCTGGCTGCGACCTGTCAGTGTCCTCACATCCTCGGGATTGCTTTTAAAAGCCTCATCATATGAGCACTTCGCTTTTTCAAATTGCTCGAGTCGTCGCAAATAAGCGCCTCGTTCGCGGTACACGGTTAGTGCACCAAACAATTGCTTTTCTTCCATTCTCTAATAATAAACCCCTACAAAGCCCAAATTGATAAAATTAAAGTTATAAAAAAGTTGACGAAACTGAGTTCTCAGGACTCGACAAATGAGTCACTTTTGACAGTGATGACTCATGACAAGCATTCATTACGTTCTGTTTCGGCCAATGCTGAACAGTTTTGCAGAAGATTATGACAAAACAGTCTTTATTATGAAAAATATTACTATAATCAAAAAAACGAGAATATTTGGAGATCAATGAGTCGAACATTTGAAAATGTTGACCATTTGTTAGGGAGCATTTTGTTTCCATTAAAATTAATTGTAACTTGTATGTTTATACAAATACTAGTTAGTACTCGGAAACAGTTAAGATGTTTTAGGATAAGAACATAAAAAACAGAGTAAGTGTCGTAAAAAACTTTAATCAGCCATTTTAAGTCAGTTCTCGTTTACGTATCCAGATGTTTAGACTACGACAGGTGCCGCGGCAGGGTAGGTGAGACGAGCAGCGGCGGGGTAGGCGAAGGGGCCGGTGGCAAGACGGCCAAAGGGAGCGGTGTATGCGGCGGCAACTGGAGCTGTGTACGCGGCGAACCTAGCTACTGGGGCGGTATACGCGGCTGAGTAGGCCACTGGGGCTGTATACCTCGCAGCGAATACAGGAGCGGTGGCTACAGGCGCGGCGACGGGAGCGGCGGCGATACGAGCCGGCACGACCGCGGGCTGAGCGACAACAGCAGGGGCGGCGGCCACGAGAGGCTCCTTGCGCACCACAGCATTGAAACCGTTCACAGAATCAGCAGCGTAGTCGACAATGCGGCGAGTGCCGTCGGGCTCAACGAGCGAATACTGTCCTTGCACGAGATCGCCATTTCGCTGTTCCGTCTGGCTCTTGAAGTCACCGGTGACCGCGTCGGCTACATTGTACCCGTAGTTGTATTGGGGTAGGGGATCGAATTCCTCGAGTCTCGCCGCGGCGACGACCGGCTCCGCCACGAGGGGGGCGGCGACGGCTGCGGGGACGACACTGGCGCGCGCCACCGCAACCATGCAAGACAGGATGACGAACTGAAAACAAATCAATTTGTTAGAGTCCGTTAATGGGCATCACTAGGCACAGTCTCATTTAAAGTGCGTCACGTCGTTTGTACTTGAAACAGTGACACGGTTTAGCGAGGGCGAGACTAGTGTAGTTGCGTAAGCGTATGCGCGGAGAAATTACTAACAAGCCGAGGATACATACAGAGCTCGTTCGTCAAGGACGAGCAAGGTGTCGCCTCCTGCATTTAAATTAGTATATCGTTGATGTTTAGTATCTCTAGCATTTTCTGCACGACACAATATTGGTAAAACCTTAGTTTTGTTAATAGATAAACCATGTTAACTATTACCTATCTCGGTGTATGCGACTTCAATATTTGATAAAATTAATGCAAAATTGATTAAGGTTAGAATAGTAAGCATAGTGCGAATAATGAATGCCAGAAAACTGCATTAGAAAATAATTAGAAATGCAAAATAAGTGTTAGCCATACATTAAACAGTAATGGTACAAAAACTTTTTTTAAAACAAGCTTTTATATATTGAAATTAAACTATTTTACGGATTTTATCGCGTTTATTTGCTACCACCAACTTGGGATCCAGTAATCAATATGATTAAATCCAAAACCAAGTGTACCATTGCAAGACCTCAGGACACCGTAAGCACTTTCTGCTTGGATCGGACCGCAAACAACAACTAAATATGAGGGTACCCAGTTATTAACTATGACATCAGGACGTCTAACACCTCAGTCCCCCCGTGACCATGGTTGCTGTAAAGCAGCCGAAACGTCGGGAAAATAAAATAGTAAATAAACGCGATAAAATCCGTAAAATAGTTTAATTTCAATGTATAGTATTCGCGTAAATATAAGAAAACAATAAGCTTTTATATAATTGCCCTTAGTTTTCGTGTTCTCCTCAGCAAGCCCTTTCATTTAATACCCATACTGTGATGTGGTGTGTGTGATAATAACCATTCCGCCATTTTGGATGATCCACAATATTGGAATTAGAATGACGTCATATAGCTAAGCATGCATTGTCGTCCAAAATAAGCGTGTACCTATATCAAATTTCAGCTCAATCGGTTAAAGATAACTGATATAAAATTTAGTTGCAAGATTCTACCCAGACATAGGTACATTGCAAGTTAAAATAAAGCTTGTAATAAAAACAATCCCTTTCGTAACTTATGTTAATAATTGTAATGTAGATAAAGCAGAAGAGGTTATAAAAAGTAATTAAGTTAAAAGCTTAGATATTTTAAAAATATTATTTTAAAATCGTGTTTTTGCGTTAATATTACCTTAAAGGCCATTATTGTTCCTGGGAAGGAGTGTTTGAGTGGAGTAGAATGAGACTATGCTCCCGGTGTGTCCGGCGGAGTATATATAGTAGCCGCAGGTTGTGACACCGACTCAAGTTCGCGCTTTGTATTGTGTGTGCGCATCGCTATGGATGTGCACGCAATTGGAAATGAGCTACAATTTGTCAATGGCGGAAAAATCGAACGAGTTCTTGACTTTCAGCCAGAAATTATGAAATTGTTTAATAGATTTGTTACAGTTTACCGAATCAAATAAGATAACGATTCATATTTATTAGGCCTTTTAAAGGGAATTTAATAAGTATTTATGTGATTAGTTGCCTACATAGTTAAATTTAATCTTCAAAGTTAAGGTATTGTAGCATAACGTTCGTCAAGAGTACCCTCGAACTTTCTTCCTCTATCGAGTCAGGTAACCGGAACTACAAGTCCGAAAGCTACTTAAGTAATTGTATGTATTTGAATTAGGAACGAATAGTGCACTTCTATTGCTGCGTGTGTGGTATGTTAAAAATTGGACATTCTAAATCAGTTTATTATTTCTGAATATATATTAAACCCTTCAGGGACAACGATTGTCATGTAATGTAGTGGTACCCTAATGCTCCAAAATATTAAAAATAAGTTTAAATTTCTACATTTAGAAAGATACATACATATATATTTGTACCTACCCACGAGAATAAAAGTAATGGATCTTGACGATTATATACTTATTTCACACGAATAAAAGCTTATTTATTAAGGACGGTTAAACGTTTGTTATATAGTAGAGATTTTGCTTAAAATAATAATCACAGATTACAAATTAAAAATCAATTAAGTAAATTTGCTACGCAATAAATATATTCGAATTAAACGAGAACGATTGTACCCATTTCGTGATCACTTCCATATAAAATGTTCCATCACTACACATCCGTTCCCGTTAAACCCGTAACTACTGAGCAGGCGGCATTGCCGTATAAATAGAGTCTAAGACCTCGAAATCATTGCATTATCTTCGAATCTATTGTAGAACACCCTAAAATGCAAGTTCCTAATTAGCTACGTCCATTGTGGATTGTGCGTGTATGTGAGTAATATAGATCCAATATCAAGGCAAAGGATTATTGAAAAAAAGTGACGAAGGCGATTTAATGTTTGGATTTATGACTTCGGAAATATTGATCATCATATTCCCAAGTGGCACGTAAGCGTCGCGGTGGTATAGCATTATTTCGGTAAATAAGACAACAACTTAAACATGTAATTGATTTTCAATTTATTTTTCAAAATTTTTAAATAATAAAGAAATGTTTATATGTACAATACCTAATCCTCGAAAAATATCTTAGCAAGTTCTAGTGGTGTTAGATTTGAGGGCTGTAGGCAACGGGGGCGGCGTGGTGCACCACGGGGGCGGCGGCATAAGCTACTGGGGCGGCGATCTTAGCAACAGGCGCGACTTTAAAGCCAACAGGTTCCCTGTGCACGACGGCGTTGTACCCGTTGTGTGGGTCGGCAGTGTATCGACGGTACGCTTGGTGCCATCGGGGTCGACCACGGAGTAGGAGCCCTGGACGACATCACCGTCGCGGATCTCGTGCTGGTTCTTAGAGTCACGTCATACGTCATACGAGAAGTTGTATTGAGGGTGGGTATCGTAAGCCTCAACTTTGGTGATATACGTACGCTCTGCGTACATTACGTACACTCTGCGCCCGTGGCGTACGCAGAGTGTACGTATGCTGGGGATGCATGGACGTAGGCCGGGGCCGCGGAGTAGTTCACTGGCGCTGGGAGAAGATCAGCGCTGGTGACAGCCACCAAGCAAGCGAGGACTACAAACTGTAACAAAAAAATACATTTACCTACTGTCGGAGTTATATAACGTAAACATAACTTTTGATAAATATTATACATTCTGTTTCTCCATTAATAACGAAGGTTCCCTTAAATAAAGGATCCCTGTCGACTGGTGCGAATTTATTTATGACTCATCTACATCTTAGATTTATCCTGTAAGAACCGCAAAGCTAAGTGGTGTATATAAAAAATCTATGCCCTACGTTATTTCTAAAGGCCATCCCACCTTTGCCGTGCCATGATTTAATGTAAAACAATTTACTAAGAACGCTCTCGGACTAGCTTTTTTTTTTCACGCATACTGTCATATCGGCATACTTAGCCTAACTTGTAAAACCCTAGATTAAAAAAGCTCTAACGCAAAATGTTTAGTGTGAAAGTTAGTGTCAAATTCCTACGTACCTACGAATCCTACGATAACTCTCATAAAATAACTTACTTTGTACTTATCGACTAATCAAAGTTTTGCAGATGTTTTACATCTACTTACTAATATATGGTAACTAAAATTTTGATGTTTAGTGAAGACGGGATATCCATAACTATGGCAGTTCCGGAGTTACAGACCTTTGAATATTGGTCACAAGTATTGTTTTATAGCTTTGGGGCACAACTATTACCTTATTGAAAAGCGTAAACTACATTTACGAGGGGTTACTATGGATTTAATGATTTATGAAGATAGTGTTAGGGTACTTACATACGTATACCCAAATCAACAATAGTATGTATTATCATTGGGAGGTTAATTAAATGCATTTTTCTAGACTTGATCTTAATACGTACGATGCTAAATAATCAATAATTCTTATTTTTTCTCTTATAAAACTGTTGGTAGTCAGATTGAGTTCCCTTTGTTAATTTTTTAACACGGTTCATGAGATACAGCCTGGTGACGGACGGACGGACGGACGGACGGACAGCGAAGTCGTTATTAATAGGGTTCCCGTTTTACCCTTTGGGTTCGGAACCTTAAAAATGTGAAATGAAAATGTGAATAAAAGCAGAGTTACATATCTCATGACTTGTCCTCGACTTTGTCAGCTAATTTAAACAAGATCTAAGAAATCTTTAGTATTTAGGTAGTTACGGAGATGAATGAAAGCATGATCTCCATATAATACGCTTATATTTTTATTAAAATAAAATATTTGTCTCATTATAAATCTAAGCAACGGTAGCCTAGTTGGTAGAATGCTCGCCTTGGTAGCAACGAGTGCATGTTCAAACCCTCTGGGATTTCCACCTCTGGGTGGCTCTCTTCGATTATTCGGATTTCAGGTGTAAATTAACACGTTCGCTGCGTAAGGATTTTTCGTGTACTTTCAGCTGGTGCGTCATGAGATTATATTGACTCATAGAGGTATTAACTTTTTGGGCGCTGCGCACTGGATGAAAGTTCGCCATGAGCCAATATGACCTCACAACGCGGTGAACGTGTTAAATTTTCAATAATCATAACCGTTTGCTGTACGGTGTAGCAGACAAACATTGTGAAGACACATACGTCTATAAAAATACGTGTTCCTTTTAGCTGCTTTTGCCAGCTTAGTGGACTAAAGCAAAAATACATAGATGAATTTTGATACACTGTAGTGCACCTCTGCCTACACCTTCGGGGAATATAGACGTGATGATAATAATGATGTTTTATTAATACTTATCTATGGTAATCATTTCTGTTATTATTTTTTGGACAATATTTGCCAACAATATTTTGGACAATTAATTAGGTAAGGGGAAATATAGTAAAAAAGCTTGTTATACTTTGATAAAAATCATAAAAAGTTTATTTGCTTATTTCCGTATTCCTAAAATAAATTAATACTTCATCCGTATGTGTTATGACTAGTAATGGCTTTCAGTGGTGGTAGAGGGGAGCAGCATGAACCACGGGGGCGGCAGCATATGCGACGGGGGCAGCGACCTTGGCGACCTTCAAGCCAACGGGTTCCCTGTGCACGACGGCGTTAAAACCGTTGTGGGGGTCAGCGGTGTAGTCAACGGTACGCTTGGTGCCGTCGGGGTCGACCACGGAGTAGGATCCCTGGACGACATCCCCGTCGCGGGTCTCGTGCTGGGTCTTGGAGTCACCGGTCAGACCGTCCTGCACGTCGTACGCGAAGCTGTATTGAGGATGCGCATCGTACTCTTCGACTCTGGCGAGGGGGGCTACAGCAGCTACTTTAGCGACTGGTGCGGCGGCGTATGCAACGGGGGCGGAGTGGAGCAGGGGAGATGATGCGTATGCGACTGGAGCAGGGTGGGCGGTGTACGCCGCGGGGGCGATGATGCCAGCTTGAGCAGCAGCGAAGGCGCAGACTAGGACGACCAGCTGGGAATAAAAAAAACAAATTGATTAAATAGTCCCTATAGTAAGTAGGTGTAAATATAGTATCTGCAGCTGCTTCACAAGAACCTTATTTTTAAATAATTATGTTATTATTTCACTCGGTCCGTACCTTGATAGCCATTTTGTTTGGGATTTAAGTGACTTCACTACGAGGAGACCTCAAGTTGAATGTGCCTCAATTGAATATCTCGGACTTTTTATATGTCTCCCTGTTGCCGAAGCATTACCATTGAGCCGACGCAAGTGTGTGAGATTGTATAAACCGGTCACATAAAGAAGTTGCATAATTCAATTACAGCGGTCGGAATCCAGAGCCTACTATATTAGTTCGTGTAATATGTTAATAAGAGCAAGTGGGTATGATTTATCTCGCGCACAAAGATCACTTGCATTGTATGCTCGTCGACTTTTTTGGGTTGCGCGTCCTTGCGATGTCGCAGATTTGGTTGTAACTTATTGGTTTGCATTTTATGAAACTAGGTCATTTTATGAGTCCAGGTATAATTTCGGTTTTAGCCAGCATTAGATTGTAAATAGAGCCTTAAGCTTCAGGCTATATAATACGGTTTTGCAATAGAAAATCTCTTCGTTTATAATAATAATAAAATTTATTGACCGCAATAAAGGATACATTACATATGCAGAACCCTGGCTCCTAGAATAGCGTAAGCTGTGGCCTAGGAGTCAAAGTTTATGGATTTCATATTGAACTTTTAATATCAAGTTAAGTATAGCTTTCTACCAGACAACAACAATGGCGACGCCTATATGGTCATCTTTATTTATACTATGTGGTACATAACCTCTTTTATATCTATCCTTGTAACTCTCAGTACACGAACATTCCATTTTTCAAAACAGACATGTGTCAACTATTTGAGTGTCATAGCATCGGATTTCCATCAAATTATCAAATTTCGGGTCCATTCATTGATTAACAATTAATTTTAGTTAGCTATATTGTTTGATAGGAGAACTTCGAGAGGTAAGTCGTTTGTTAATTCTGACCGAACTCCGACCGACATTAATTGCCTGTCTCAGAACCACACTTTTGTTAACGTAAAAAGTTTGTGACCACATTAAATATGTATTAATAAGGGTGATTAACCACCCAAAGTATAAAATAGGTTTGCCATATATGATCTATGAGGCAGGTACCTTACGGTACCCCTTCAAGAACTTTGATCATCATAGGCTGAGTACAAGAAAACAATTGCTTGTTGGTATTATATATACTTGCGTATACTGTCCTGCGTGAAAAAAACCAATACGTACATACTTAATTCTTTGGTACTTAAATTTGAAGAACTAGAAATTAATTAAACCCATTATGTAGAGTACCGCGCGGAAGATTGTCAAGGATCATCTTGATCACCCGCACTTGCGCTGGTTCATTATAAATACTATATGAGGCAAAAGAAGAAAGCAAGGATGTAATCGTGTTAGAAAAGTACCTGTAATACATTTTTATGTTCATGTTTCAACAGTATGTGGTGGTTGCGTCCCATCCGCCACTTGTGTCGCGCGGGGATGCGCAACATGCATGACCCCCTCGACCTCGTCACCGGCGTCGAGAAGCGGGAGCTACTAGCGTACATGGCCGGAGACTGCGACCCATTTCACATGCTCTCTATTAAGAAAGGTAAATATAACTTTATTTATCTCTTTTTTGTATACTAGCAGTGGTAGCCTCGCGGGCAAGAAAGCCCGCCTTGAACGTAAGGGGTGCAAGTTCAAATCCCAGGCCCGCACCTCTGAGATAATTTTCATGTGCGAATGTCATTTTCAACAATGATTACCACTTGCTGAACGGTGAAGGAAAACATCGTGAGGAAACCTGCACGTCTATAGAATGGCGTGTGAAGTTCACCAAACCGCACTGGGCCAGCGTGGTGGACTATGGCCCAAATCTCCCTCGTATTGAGGGGGAATGTGCCCGGTATAATTGCAATAGGCTCGCCCCCTATTACATTGGGACCAAAATACATCGGCGAAGTGTGGGCGCACTACAGTGCACCTCTGCCTACCCCTTCGGGGAATACAGGCGTGATGATGTATTTATTTGTATACTATGTTAGTATGCCAAATTACAACATACATATAGGTACAATATAATAGGTACCTACATAAAAGAATCCTTATTTAAGTTTCCACCATTTCGTAATATTCATGTAATTCGTTTTATTTTTACGGAGTGAGGCAATCCTTTTCGTAATTTTACAAACAACATATTTAAAAAATGTTTTAGATTCTGTTACTGGTAAATAGCGCCATCTTACGTTACTCAGTTGTACTAGATAGGTTACTATGCTGAACACTGAATTGTTTATTATAAAATACGATCGCTACAGAAGCACGTGTATCTATGATATAACGCACCTTGTTAAAAGACGTTTTTTTTTTTTTTTTATTAAATATTGTTTTTTTGCGTATGTATTGCCTACAGTGCTGTACCAGATCTCTGCTAATGGGTATTTTGTACACCTCTTTACCAACTTCACTTACTCTTTCTCCCTCTCGCATCAGGACCAGGTACCTGTGAGCGTCCAAACTTGATTCCAAGCGCCCAACCAGCGCGCCTATTGGCATGCCACTGCAATGAGTTCGACAGCCACCTAGAGTACATGTGGTTACATCTCGGCTATCCGAAGCGTTGCGGTTGTGGATTTTGGTTTGAACTATGCCCAGTTGCACCCTTGTAGTGTAATTGGAAAATTAAATTATTTCTCTATATATTTGTATTATTTATAGTTTAGTAAGAGTAGATATCAAATTCTATTATGTTAAAGTTACTAGCGTCTGCCTACCCTATTATATAAATTAATAAACTCACTTCATTCATATAAGTACTGAATACTGATAAATATTCGGTTGAACAAAAGTATGCCCTTTGCAGATAATTACATTTTAATAAATTCACTAATCCTTATCTTGCCGATTGCATAAAACGGAGCCACAGCGATTATATTTAATTAATTAGCGAGTAAGTGTTTAAACTCAGCGATAACTGTTGGGCTACGAAATATCACATTTTTTAAACCTTATATTTGAAATTTTTATTTGAATAACACTGATATTTTAAATATGAAATGATTCCACTTTGTGCACCTGGGTGTTATGGGCTGGATGAACGATGTGGCCAAAAAATTGACAGTATTTAAATTAGGGTTTATATGAGTCTGGGTTGAGGTTGGGCCACTCTTAGTTAGCCTATTAGTTGGGTAACTATCAAACATTGCATAAGACTAGCATTTTATAGGAAGTTAGCAAGATATTTTCACTTGTGAATTTCCAATATTGTACTTAAACTTGCTACTATTTTTTTAACCGACTTTAAACGAGGAGGTTCTCAATTCGATTGGTTTTTTTTTTGTTTATGTTTGTACACCGATTACGCTGAGATTTGTGATCCGATTTACGTGATTCTTCTTTAGTTTGATGCGGAATAGATGCCATTTGGTCCCATAAAAAATTAAGATTCATGTGTGTATTTGCCTAGTCTGACGTAGATTGGCACCCACCTACTCCAAATGTAATGAATTATAAGGTTATTTTTAGCTTTTTAGTGCACCTAGGTTTTTGAAGTCGGTTTTTTTAAATAATAAATTATAGGAGATCTTACCATTCATACATATTGCAAATGCAAACCCTTACATTAAATAATCCGATTAAGCATCGCGCACACTGGGGCGTCGACCCACGCGTCAATTTTTTTGCCATACCAAAACAAGTATTGACTCATACAAAAAGTTAATTCTTCAACTTAATGAAACAGAGAGATCGAGATAATTTTGACGCGTGGGAGCGTAGCTTTTACCACAGATATTCAATATTTATGCATGGTGACACTGAGTAGGTACCTTTTGGTCCCCCGAGGATAGTAGGGATAGGATAGTAGGGAGATGCATAAAGCATTTTCCAACGATAAAAAAATAAATAAAGGTACCTTTTGGTATTGGCCAACATTTTGAAGCGCCCGAGTATTGAAGCCTCGGTGTGGGGGAGGCTTAATGGATAATCTTTTTAATCATTCCGCCGACACACTACTATACTTTTTGTTGGACCACCGCCGTTTTCATAGCCCGCCCTCGCAAGGTCACGCGCCGCCCCGCGTCGCCTACACCGCCCGCTCCGAGCGCCCGACAAATCATTTCCCGCGCTTCAACCTTGAACCAGCTTATCCGGACTTAAATCACGAAGCATGCCGCTTTGCCCCGGAAGCTAACGATTATTTTTACGTGTACGGTAGGCAGGTAAATAAGTCCACTTGTAGAAAGCATAAAGACAAGTTGGTAGTTTTGTTTTAATGGATAATAATAATGAAAGCTCAAGGGATAATCCGTATATGTCTGGATGAAGCGATGAAATAAATCGCAAATAAAAGTGTGCTAAACTAACCTCATGTTACCTTCTCCAAACAACAAAGTTATACTTCTCCATCTACTCGATTGGATAATTTCTCTGCCTACATAATGCATATTGGGGTTAGGTTAATAATTTTTAAATGTATATTTTTAATATATTTTATTTATTTTTCACACCACAGTATCTTAATATTAAAGCGTTATCTATCACCATTCATGTCGAAAGTTCGATATATCGAGTAGTTACTATTATTCACAGCATTTAACATATTTTATTGCTTAATATAAATATCACATCTTTAAATGACAAGTTTACCATTCTCCAGTATATCGTGTACATTCTAATTGGCATTTGCTGGTATAAAATATTGTCCATTGAATGATAAGCTGGACTTCAGCTCATTGTCTGGTGTGAAGTATATTGCAGATTTTTCTTGTGCATAATTAACCTGTTGGTTGTTCACTTCAGGGTACGAAGGTCTCACTAAAGGTTGGTTATAATACTGGTTAGGTACTGGCCTGGGGCTGGTCAATATTGGTCCACTCCCTGGGTCTTCGCGAACTACTGCTTGGAAGCCATGCTCCGCATCCGCTGTGTACTCTACTGTTCGCTTCGTGCCATCTGGTCCTAGCACAGTATAAGCTCCTGTCACGACGTCACCGAGCCGCACCTCGTGTTGGCTCTTGCTGTCGCCAGTGGTGGGGTCCTCAATGTTGTACGAGTATCTGTAGTCTGTGGGCGATGGCGGTGGATCTCTCACTATGATTCCAAACACTGCTGGTAAGACGCTCAGGAATAGCGGTACCTGGAAATTAAATATTTTGACGTAATTTAAATCTAAGAACTACAATTTTGTTTCACTCGTGCACAATATGAGTGGCTCGAGGTTTTAAAAGTATCTGTGCACTTTGTTCAAAGCACTCATTACAAAATCTTGGTCTTTATTTTGTCTTTCATCGTAGGTAACAAATCCATGTTTGATGTCAACTTTTTTTAAACGCATTTAATAGTAGCCAAGTCACATATGATTATGTAAAATTAAATTGAATAGATAACAATAAAAATATATTTACCCTAAACATTTTGCAAACGCGCTCAACAATAGGGATCGAAGTAAATAGTACACGTGCGCGGCACTCGTGACTCGTATTTATAGAAGCGGCGTGCATTCACTCGAAAGCGCGGCGCGGCCGCGCTCGCCTTCTGTCGCCCCTGCTAACTGCAAGCAGCCTCCGTTATTATAGTTCTATTACTTAATTGTTATCACTCTATAAATAGATTACGACATATGAAACAGCCACTGACTATTCTGCTGACCATTTCTCCTATTATGGTAAGATACTTATTTAAATATCTTACATTCAGAATTTGCCTGGGTTAATACTGGTGCATTTTGTGCTTCATATTATATATTCATTATTTCTCTAAAATACATTCTCCTTTTTCCAACTAAAAGTATTCCTGAAAAAAAAAATATACCTATGAATGAACAATTATACTGAACTAGCTGTGCCCGTGGCTCCACTTGCGGGGTCTCGTGTAGTAGGTACCTATCGAAATGTATGGTGGTCGGCTTGCGCCCCCTAGGACTCTGCGCACTGGGTCCATCACACCCATTGAACCCCCGGGTAAAGACGGCCCTGTCAGTATATAACGTAAATACATAGTATAACATTATTTTATTAAATGTCAATGTCCCTCGAATACAAGCTCACGTCTCAAGTCCTGACGCACCAAAGATATACTGTAACGACTATACTTACTAATATGAGATAAATTAGGCGCATTACATTCGCACCATCGTTTGCGGCCTACTGTAGTATCTAATCTTGAACTCTATATCACTTGCCTATTTATGTATATGTCTTATGAACCATGATCTCGATTACATACGCTGGGCTAATCTAAGACATTTGAATTAATTTATAATTATGGGGCGATCCATAGCTATTATATTGCTTTGATATATTATAGATACTGCGGGCGGGTCATGGACGAGCGTCTACCATATAACGGCTACCATTATATAGTTATAAATCATTTGATTGGACGACAAATAATATAAGGTATCTACTATCTAGGTAGTTAAGTATTCAAGAATCACAAAGTTCATTGATCGTCTTTTGTAGTTGGTTGCAGAATTTTATTTTCTTTGCTAAATCCGATTATATTTCGAATGGATATGTTCTTGGGATGCGAAATTGAGGTTATTAAAATGATGTGAAGCTTCCAAGTGTGTAGTTCTGCTGTAAAGCACACATCACCAGCTGCAACATTACTGTCTCAGAACTTCCTACAGACACAGTGTAGAATAGCCCTTGGAGCAATATGACGCAATTGAAAGCCAAGAGTTAACTATATTTCCATCTGTAAGTATAATCTGTATCTATTATGCACTCGGCTCGAGGTAACGACTCTACATTGACAATAGGTTCCGGGCGTGGTTTTTGCAGTGTCATTTTATTTCTATCACGGCCGAACGATTGACATTTTATACTTGTTAGGTACTTAGTATTTGAAAGTCCTATAGTATGCACTAATCAGCATTACTCGTGTCTGAACGCATGGAGACACTTGTTGAAGGTTATCGGCGTGGATAACTTTTGAAGAAATTTGATAGCTGGCTAGTGAGGTTCCAACTTCCAATATTTGTTATTACTATCTGCAGCAATCAAGATTATTGAATCATCTTGCAGATTAAGATTTCACGTACTAAAGATTCTGTATTTTTTTTTGGAAAAACATGTTCGAATTTTGACCAAATTGTTATACCATTCGGTTGTATAGCCGATACTGATGCAAACATCAAAGTATTATTTCGGACTTCTGAAACAGAAGACGTTAAGCCATCTATGTTGAACTATACAAGTCAAAGGAAACTTAGTAAAAAAAGGATTCTAGAAACTATATAAGTAAATAATGTTAACTTGGGGCACAAACTGCGCTGGTTTCTTGCCGTTCTTTACAGGCGTTAGTCACGGTTTTAGGAAATTGCATTACTCGTGAGCTCCGCGTCAAGGGCGCTTACATGGAAATCGCTTATGACGAGTGTATGCTCTAAATTATAATCGCATGTGTTGGAATTCCAACTCTGTTATATTAAGAATAGGGCTTAAGACTGCATTGCGCTGCTCGTTGAATTATTTGGCCTTAAGCAATATATTTTGCGCCTTTAGTTTATTTTATTTAAATATTTGTAAATGTACTCGCCTATACAGGATGTTTCAGAAGTTTGCAATTTTGATTTTTTTTCGGCCTCAATTTCTATAAGTCGTAATATCTCGAGTCCTGTGTAAAATTTGCATGTTGTTCTGTGAATATTGGCAGTCGCCCTTCATATGTGTAGTTTACACTGCTGAATAGGGTTATGGTTGTACACAGAGGCTAGGACACGAAACCTGTGACAAATATTCAAAGGTCTAAAACTCAGAACCTATGATAGTTAGGTATAAACTGTCTTCACTAAGCATCCCCATATGAGCTATCATATATGTACGCAAAGTATTATTACGGACTTCTGATACATCTTCTATACCTATTACCATAATTGTTATCATTACCGTTTATTTTTGTCCTTCCTAAAAATTGATGACTTACCTATATCATGAAATGAAACTGAAAATGAAAACTGAAATAAAACCTAGTGATAAAACAACGGGTAACATATAATTTAATTATAAATAATAAAAACTTCGCGCTAATCAGAGAGTAATAAAAATAAAAAATCATACAAAAGACATCAACGCGCGATGATGTGCTCACTATTGAGCAAGCCAAAAATCACCAATCTGAACTTTATACTGGTGATTTTTTACAGTAAATTAGGTGGGTAAAAACATTATTGAATTTATACGTGACTTAAAAGTGTTTCAAAATAGAATTATTAGGAGATTCCTACTTCTTCCCATGTGTCGATAGATTTTGAGGTAATATTATTTGGCATCTACTTACAAATTATAACATAAAAAATAATCACCGTGCAACTAAATCAACAAGATCCGTAAATAAACTCAATCAATTTAATTTAACACCACATTTAATACAATTTTAATAACATAGTTCGTGCGAATATAATTGGGAGCAACAATTTAATGAAGAAAGGAATTGGAACCTTGTCTATCGATACTAAGTACGTGTTAGTGTGACATTTATTAGAACCAGTCTGTAACAGGCTCAGGTCACAGTTAATTTTTGTCAGGCGATCTAGATTAGGCAAGTCGTGTGTGTTGCGTCGCATGTGTTGCCAGATCAACGATATAATTGTATAGTTAGTAATCGGTCTTAAAAGTTGAAAGGATCGCTTTAAAAATCTGAATAATTTAGATAAATTGAAAAATATTAATAATTTATCTTCATTTGTAGATGACAAATGAAGATAATTTATTCATATTTTTTATTTTTATTGTTAGTTCCTTCTATATGTGGTCTCCTTGTTGGTATCTCAAAAAAAGTGTAATAAATATATTTACACACATAAGGTAAGCAAATAATACCAGGTCGTTTTATGAGCTTAAGCTGGTAACCCAAGCATCACGCGCACGGGTCTGCGCTGCGCACCGAGCGCCCGGCGCCCGCGCACATAATAGCCGGGCGCGGCTGACACACATTCTCGTATGCCATTATTTTACGCACATGAAACTGGTTCACTCAAATATAGCGAGACATCTGCGTGTGATTAGGACCTAAGAGACGCCATCTTTTATTTAATTTGTGATGCTCGAATGTTGATCAATATAATTATTTATAATTTTATTTATTTATTTTTTACAATACAGCCAATGTTTTATGTTTGGGCCAAACCGAACCAAACGTTCAATACCTACCTACAGCTCGTTTTCATGGATAGCATCCGGTGCCAGTGCCACTCTGATCAATCATAATTCCCATCAAGAACCGATAATTTTCAAAGCCAAACTTGGCATTAGGTACTCTTGGCTCTAATAAGCTCCAGCTTATATTTCATTGGTATGCTTAACTTGCCTGAAAGATAGTTGCATATTCGCTGGTTATCCTTTTAGTTACATTTTCAGAAATTATTAAATAAACAGTAGTTAGATTCCTCTTATTTATTACCTCAGTTTTAACACGTAATTAACAATACACTACAATAAGCATAAATATAACATTAATGTAATACGGTTCAGGTCACTTGGACGGGCGGCGCTACGGCGGCTCGTTCAGATGGATCTAGGTTGATATTAAAAGCTTTCTAGATCCTGTTGTACTACAATACCGACATACTGAACGTGACGCCTGCGATACAATGTGCGCAACCTTATGAAATAATATAACATGGCAGGTTGGAAAGGTTTATCGATAATGATTATAAATTATGCAGAGCTGAATTCAGTATACCTATATCATGATAGAGTGCCACGAATAATTTGCTCCAGTGATGGCAAACAAGTTAAACAAAAGCACACATTTTGGCCACTAAGGCAAAGTGATTTATAGCACTTTATGCATGTGAATATGCACTAAGCTGACGTCACACTAGAAAGTAGTAATTGTATCCATCTAAACGAGCCATATCACTTCGTTGGGACTAGTGGTAGTAGGCGTGAGCAGGTGCTACTGCCTTCACGACCGCGGCGCCTACGGGTTCCTTGTGCACGACGGCGTTGAATCCGTTGTGGGGGTCGGCGGTGTACTCCACGACACGGCGTGTGCCGTCAGGCTCTACGAGGGAGTACGAGCCTTGGACTACATCACCGGACCGAGTTTCTTGCTGGTTCTTAGAGTCACCTGAAGGGATAATGTGTTGTAAAAAAAGGTGAACTAGGTAAGTTCATCGTTTTCTAATTATTCCTGTAGGTCTTATCGGTTGATGTCTCACTACCACTTTCGACTAGAGGGGCTGTTTTAGACTCCATCTTAATTTGAGAAGCTTAAGTGCTAGCTCCCAAATATTCTGAACAGCTAGAATCATATTTTCTTTCGAAAGTGTACTTCAATACAACCGAAATTGAAAAAAAAAAGAGTCATTCACTCAATTGTACTTACCAGTAAGAGCATCCTGAATATCGTAAGCAAACGAATACTGCGGGTTGGGGTCGTACTCTTCCACGGGGGCTGCGACCTTCGCCACGGCCAGAGGTGAAGCGAACGCGGGGCGGGGGTAGGCCAGCGCTGCCGGGTGGGCCACGGCGAGCGGCGCCGAGTACCCGAGGGAGCGCCCGTAAGCGTAGGGCGCGTAGGGCGCCGCCACGGGCAGCACGCCACCGGCCGCCCCTCTGCACACCACCAGGATAGCAGCCAAAATTAGGACCTGAATAGAAAAAAGGCAATGTCAATTTAACGTAAATTTAAATTAGGTCACAATTAAAACCAAATAACTAGACTAAACCAGCGCGAACAACGTGCTTTTTAATAAAATTTAATAGTTAAATAAGTATTTACTAAAATAAACAGACCAATTGTATGGTCCCAGACAGCAACCTCAATAACACTCGTATCAAAAATATGATTACTTATTTCAAAAATATTCCTTGATCGAACTCGTAGACGATTGCATACCAGAGCGACCTACCTAAGCTTTTTATACTGAATAGGTAGATGAAATATTTTTTAGATAAAATGTCTCCGTACCTTCATGTTGCGTGAGTACCTTTGATGTCTCTGACTCGCTGTGATCGTGGAGGGTTGCACACGATGCTTTTATACGCACGTCGAGTCGCAGCGCTTAATGCACCCGCCTAGAAAAACGTCTGATTTGTCACGGCCGGCCCTATACCCTTTACTACACCGGTTATATTAATACAATTATATTTCTGGTCGATCAATTGATAAACCAGGACAAACGAAAATAATTTTGAGTTCCTAATTTTCTAATCTTAGCTAAAAGCTTAGATATATTCATATTGATAAGATTTCGGTGTATAAGTATATTTTTTTATTTGATTTATATAGTCTAATTTCTTCTTTCAATTTAATGTATCCATGGAATTTTCCTTTTTTAACCGACTTCAAAAAGGAGGAGGTTCTCTACACTCTTTTCTGCGGTAGCAGTGGCCTTCTGCAGTGACTAGGTTGATACCAGTTGTATAATAATCATATAAATTGAAAATAAATAGTCAGTTAAGCTCACGGGTCATCCACCATCGTCTATTCAATTTCATTTCAATTTCAATAATATTCAAATTCAATAATTCCTGCATATGAAATGCATAAAATCGTTAAATATTAGTTATCGTTAGTGCTGGGGTGGAAGAATGACAGTGTAAAATCCCCTCAAGTATCCCTTATATGTATATTTGTTATGCATAATATTAAATTGCGCTACTTTATGGAATAGACGACAGGTAATCCGGAAAAAGAGATTAGTTCATGACTTGCTAATATTCACAAATATTAGTTCTAGGGCCATCCAAGGAAGCAACTAATAGCTTTTTCTTAAATAATAGTTACCTCCTCCGTTAACAGAATGGAATGTTTCGTGAGTCTAGTGTGTTATATGCATAATATGTATCAGATAGTTGGTATAACAAGACGTTAAGCTTTTTAGGTCACAGCTGCACGTTATCAAAGTGCATATGTGATAGTAGTCACACAAGCGGCTTGTGAGATAATCATAATGGTCACTCCTTTTACGGACAATCGATCTGCAGACACGGCTCGATAGCAACCGTTTTTAGTAATATAAATGTGATATTAATTATCAAATATTATAACAAAAAATAATAAAAGCAAAGTAAATATGTAGATATAAAGGAATAAGTGGAAATAAAAATAATTAATTGGTACTTATTTTCTGTTGACCTTTTCAGTTGACATGCTTCTTTTCGGAACTTCCTAAAGGAGTAACATTCAATATCCCCATTCCTTCCAAATGGCAATTTGTACCTAGATAACTGTAAAATATAATCTACAGCTAAGTTTAATTCCCGATATTATGGTAGTTTAACTTAACCGTAGATGGTGTAGATACATCAACGGTCAACTTATGTAAGAACGTAGTAGGTGTTATCATAAGTTTCCACATACATTCATGGTTTTTACGGCCATACCAACCATACACATGTATATCATGTATAGAATATACTTGGCTTTAAACAGTGTAACCGTAAGTAGACTGTACAGTGCAACATTGTTGCCTGCCTACTCCTTTAAATTATACAGAGTGATAGTGGAATTTATAGAAATATCACGAACACTGCCATCTAGTCTTAAACGTTGAAACTATTAACATTTTTACACTATTGCATTAAATCATAATGAAAGAAAAGTGTATGCTTTAGATTTTACCAACTCACGCTGATTTATGAATGTGTTTTTGTATACTTTATCGGTTATATAGGCTAATCAAGATTATGAAATTAATAAAATGTAAAATATTACAAAAACATGACACGTTTATCTGATATAGCAACCCTGTATTTCTGTTTTGGTTTATCATCTGTTTATGAAAGCAAACGTCACTTTGACTTAACTTTCTGTGTTCCTTTTTTGTCGTGAATGAGTAAAATCTAACAAACATTGTGTGCTTTGTTATGTGTTTATAATATACGGAATTGATTTTTTTAGTTAGTTAGTAAGTACCAACAATGGCAGATTTCGATGCAATATATCCCGATGAGCCAGAAATCGAAGATAATATTGAAGAGACGCATGTGACATTAGTGCCAGATCCAATCATCGTCCGCGGGGCTGGTAATATGACAGTGTAAGGTTTCTTCTTCTTTCTTCTAATAGATATGTGTTTAATAACATCAGCTGTTTGTGCTCAACTACGCCCCCAGATCCTGGGTCATCAGATATTACCAAATTGAACTTCGTAAGTTCAAAGCTATTCTCGGTTCTTTGTCATTCAAGCAGTGGCATTGAAGCACTATTTCTTACATATAGATGACTTATAATTGAACAGGCGCCAATATTCAATATAACCTTCCCACTTAATCAGTATGACTACCATTTTAATGGTTTTATCATCATAATGATGAGCTACTTATGATGTATTTAGATTAATTGATATGATTGATAAACATAGTAAAATTTGTCCCTGCCAATTAATGCACCATCTATGATACCTATATGTATTTATATCCTTTGGAATGTGTAGTAAGATAGTTACAAGAGAAAGCACTAAACCTTGAAAACAAGGAGATAATTTGGTATAAAATAAATCCAGTTATGAAGAAAATGTTAAATCATGACCTCATTTTTAAAAGCAACAACAATTTAACTGCTCAATTTCATTTTTTTTATTTATATTAGTAGTCATGAACTGAATATAATTCCTATAAACATATTTATCTGTTCAAAATGGCAGAAAAAATTATATCATGATATTGTGAGTAATGAAAGTATATGATTGATTAATAAGTTGAACATCGTAACCATTGTGCATGCCTTGACTGGTTGCTGCTTAAATTACACTGTGGTTTAAAACAGATTTTAAATTTAAACTTTTCCTGTTTGGGATGGGCAGTGGTGAGTCAAGCCAGACAGTAAAGACAAAGAGCTTATGCACACAAACAGATAAAGAAAACCAACACATGTTTGAGCTGCCAGACAACATTGTTTCTGATTGTTATATGAAGTTGTATTTATTTAGGTATACCTTAGTAACCCTTCATGCAACTTACTATGAAAATGTGAAGGAATTTTGATGAAATGACTAAACAAAGTAATATACTGGCATTATTAATCTTGTGAAAAATGACTATTAAACCATTTTCACATGATACAAAAACCATATTCCATATAAACCACTAGAACTTGTTATAATATTAGTCATATTGGTAGGTATATAAATACAGATAAGAATAATAAGCAATCTTTTGCAACTGTGTCTTATTATGGTGTAGAAATGAATGAAGCGAAGTTCAGCCTTCAACACTTAATGTTTAATAAGTTGTGCCCCCTGTAGGATGTATCCATCCTATAATACTAAAAAAAAGGAAATTTCATGTATTTCCTGCAGAATAATTGTACAAACATTATTTGACTTCATTATTGTGATTCACAAACCTTATGCTTACAACATTTTTGTGCATTTTCTGTGGCAGATACTAAAATTTACTGAATCAAGTCTTAAATAGTAGAAAACAAACTCATCACTTAGCTACCTATGCTACCCAAACTATATTAGATGTATGCACATTCAATAGGTGTACTTATATGATATATTATAAAGTACATGATGGTAAATATATTTGTTCCTTTTAATGTAGTTCAGCATACCTAAGTTGACAGCTTTGATTATTTAGATATTAAATCATCAAAGGTTGACAGATACAATTTTAAAGCTCGTAACTTTGGCATTAGCAAGTTTCCTATTTCATCAAAAACACTGCAGTTTCTATCAGCTTACTTACGTGATCTAGGTAATTATATGTTTATACGGGCAAGTAGTATGACAGTATTGAAATACCTACAAAACATTGGAGCCATTTATAAGATAAAATCAGATCAAGTCGAACTTTAACCATAAACATTCATATACATTTTCCTTTTATATGTATAACGGTTAATTAAAATTATCTACTATGCTAATAATATTACATATACCTATTTAGGTATGCTAAAAAATTAATTCATTATCAAATTTAAAACAAATCATGACCTTCCCAGAATTACCCACTAATAGATGAAGGTCCCCAGATGAGTTCATTGGATGGGTGACCAAAATAATACAAGTTTGACTATCATCCCCTAAAGTTCCGAGTATGTGGTTGAGTTTGATAGTAAGTAATCAAATGACATATCAAATGTGCTCTATGTAGATAAATAATGACAAGTAACCAAATCAAATTAGACTGGAAGTTGATACCAATAGTAATGAGGAAATGGCTTGAAAGAAGTATGTATTTACGAAGAAGGTAAAAATGTACATTTAACCTTTCTTATGTCGACCCGCGCCTCGTCAAAAATGTCCCAACTGCTGCGGTGTAGTGTAGTGCAGCCCTGCGTTCCGGCATTCGAAAAGTTAAGATATAATTTTAAAATGCTAATTTACAGTTTCGGTCTAAGCAACCGTTTCAACTGCGAGTTTCCCTCGGGGCTGCAGTCCCGCGTGGCCCCCGAGGAATACCAAGCCACGGTGATGCGCATCAACAGCGCGCTGAAGAAGACGCTGCCCGTGAACGTCAAGTGGCTCTTCTGCGGCTGCGTGTGCTGTTGCTGCACCCTCGGATGCTCTCTGTGGCCGGTCATATGTCTTAGTAAAAGGGTAGGTACACACACTGTCATGATACAGTACAATACAATATTTTTATTTGCACAAAACACGATGATTGATGCATGTATACCTCTAAACGAACCAGAAGACTTGCACCAAATTTATTTCGCCGATAGAAATTGTCTCTCATTGAAACAAATAAGTGTATGTATCCGTATTACTCATGAAGAAGTTTTCATTGTTATTTTACGCATACCCAATTATATAAAAGTAATTATCTATTTAAATTAGGTATTTAGCAGAATTCTTGAACTATGAGTAAGACTCATCGCAATTTCGTATAAATATTTCCCAGATAGGTAAGTAAATGTATCGTAGGTACGGACTTGATAACCGTTTCAAGCAATTAACGTTATTGTTGTATTTAATTAATAATTTGTTTTTGTATTAATATGATCAATTACTACACTTTGGAATTATATAGTAGCTTTTGCGTAGGCATACTTGCGTAACTTCATATAAAAACATCAGCAAATTGATTGTGTTTGGTGCCAAGCTCTACCTTAACTTATTTAATTACCTATTATACATAAACCAATTCCATCGTTACAGACGCAACATTCTCTGAACAAACTCTTGGAGTGGGAGAACAGTCGCCTCTACAATAAGCTAGGACTCCGCTGGCGCCTCACGAAACAACACTGCGACTCTTCGTCCATGATGGAGTACGTACTTCTTATAGAGTTCATACCCAAAATACCCATATACAGGCCCGACTAAAGCTTCGACATCCCAGTGTCATAGAGCTACTAAGTATATTTCGTAAATAATATAACACATTAATTGTACACAGTGTTCTACGTCACTGCATCTCGAGGATATCAACTTATGTGCATGGCCGAGCCAATGAATCTGTGTAGCTAGAATTTATAATGTGTTCGAGCAGCACAGGATGCTGGTTATATCAAAATCATGTATGCAATTATAAACATTGTTACCATGGCGTATATAACCTATAATCGCATGCACGATTTCGACATAAAGAGAACTTAGTGTTGGGGACTTTCATGTCGTTAGTGTTAGCATTGTGCTGTTGATTAAATTGTACATTGAGAAAACGGGACATATTCAGAACGGACAAATAAGTGGTACCTACTGTTGATGCTTTTTGTGAATAGATGTCGCGTTATGAATGTAAAGCTTACAGTGCAAATTATATTGCTGTGTTTATATCTTTTTGAGGCCGAATAGCAACTTTCGAGAGCTAAAAAATTGTTATGGAGCTGATGACTGACTACACGCTTGGCTATATGCTATCAAATTATATTAAAAGCTTTATTAAATGAATGTGCTGTCGGTGAGGTTTAGGTGAAAGTAATCGAAACCTATTCGAATTAACGAAGTTGTATATTTTAATGCCAACTTGCGGTTTCGAGGCATTACTTCAGATACCGTCATATCTGAAAGTTTATGTTGTCTTCCTCGTCTAGAATAATGTACCTACCTACTGGACTGAATCAGTGTATTACTAACAAATTTTTAATGGTGGCATTGATTAAACAGAGCCAAACCAGTAGTCGTAGCATGAACGCCAAGACTAGTCTTATGTCACAGTATATCTTGATTTTGTCTCTTTCTCTCGCATGAAATTAGACAGAGAGCGAGCAAGCGCATTCGTGACAAACGTCTTGTCTTGACATGCGTACTCACCCCACAGTAATAAGTATATAATAACTCATGTCAGTCAACAAATCTGGTGACCCACCTACTCAATATTCTGTATCAAAACAGTCACTGTAAATATTTTTTTGTTACAAAGGATAAGTACTTGTTCTACAAATCCGAAGTTATGGTACTTATCAGAATTTCTACACAAAATTATCTAGTCTAAGTGGATCACAACATTTTGTTTAATGTACGGGATTTTTACTTTCCTACCAACTAGAGTTGACCTTTTTTTTAACATGTGAAAATCCTTTATGGATACCCCCTTCATCTTGGGGGAGATGAAGGAATTATGTGGAAGTCGTATATCCACTAAAACCCATGGTGATCCAATCACCCGCCATATCGGAGGGGTCACGGGAACGCTTTCGCACACATCCGTTACCCCGCCAGCGGCTGTCCGCGCGAAACTATAGCTGACCTATTAAGATAAATCATAATACTGTTTTATTACATGAAAACTGAATTTCATGTACCACCATGCACCAATCTCATGTACACGAGACTGAATGTATATCAGTCTTTCTCGTGGCACGGCAATATTTTGAGTAAACAAATTAAGTATAATGTTATAGTTGTCGGAGTACTTACTAATATTGTACAAAAAAAATGGTGGCAATATCGAATACCCATGAAATATACCGTTATACTCGTTCAAAAGTGCCTGCATTTATTTGCCATGTTGTCGTGTGCAAAATCTAATATTGTAGCCACATAACTCTACCCAAATATACAAAATAACGAATTAAACCAGTTTTATAGCAACAGTAGTTAATCATTTTATTGATACAGTTTGTTCATGCCGTTCTATCTTTATCCCATTCTAGTTTACTTTATTGCTATGGGTCAGTATTAATTATTCTCTCAATTCATTCTAATCACCACAATTGTTCTGTCATGCAGACAAAGAGAAATTAGTTTATAAAATTTTGTACTATGTGCATGGTATGTACCTGAATGTCGTCTGTAGAATCTGTAGGGATGATTAGAATCTGAGACCGTAGCGACAGACGTGTGTTGAGGAGCCTATTCTAAAATATATTGCTAGGGAAATGTTTGGGACTGTGTTATTAGACGATTAGCTTATATAATGTTATGTAACGATAGGAAGATCCCGCCCTCTTTTGTCTTTTCAACATGTTGTGAATGAAAATTGTCAGAAGGGCCGGCGCGTCTCGTCTCCGCTCCTGAACCTCTCCGTAAGAATTTAATTAAACGTAATTTGCTCGGAATGTTATCTTGCCACCTACATGTTTTAGTTATTATTGTAGTGTTTGAACGCAACGGTTGAAAAGCGAACAGGGTATGTTGACAGTAAGTTGTAATTTAAGGAATTGTAAATATTTTAAGAACCTAGACTATTTTTGTTCAAATAAAAAAACTCACTATATGTGATGAAATTATACATCTTTTATTTTTTACAACATGATGGGGTTTAACGCACCAAATAAAAATGGGTACAATCTGCTTCCAAAGATATATTTAGGTACGCTCATTAGACATGAGCGTTTTCAGTTTTTTCCGGTTACATATACATTACTTTTTATTAAACGCATTTATTACACTTATGCGCTGTTTTTAAATGAGAATTTAATTTAAGTGGTCGATTTGTACGAAAACTTTTGATTGCAATATTTACACACAGACAGACCGACAGCATTGTCATTTTTATCAAAATGAGTCAATATCTCACTAGGTTTGCGCGACATTATCTATGAAAAATTCAAATTTATCTTTATACACTAAAATAACTTTTAGGCCCTATACCTAAACTATATATTTTTTTCACAAACTAAATATTATACACGCATTTAAATAATAGAAATACGATAGGAATTATTTTTACGTAATTGCAACTATCATAAAAAACACTAATCAAAATAAAGTCAAACGCACGAAATAACAAAAAATATTATTACAGCCCTTTTTTAATATGTACCTGTATTGTAATAACTCAAATTCAACCTTATTACTTCTCACTGTAGTTCTATTTTGTAGAGTAAGTGTCTCACTAATATCCAGTAGCCGTAGCCGCCAAACGATGAACTCGAAAAATTATCGTACCTATACACTAAACTAAACTTTATTGCTAATCATATAAGATCCACGCCGGTGGCTACGCGAACATGCTCTTATCTAAAGCTGCCTCTTATTCGCTTCATCCCTTTTACACCAGTAAAAGAATATGTTTTTAGAAAGAGAGGTAGCGAATAAGTTTCAAACTTTTTGTGAAGTTTGCATCGGTTTTGAATAATCGATACAATAACGTTTTTGTGATATCGGTTATGTTGGATGGCATATCGATATGGTATGATGACTAACACATATCCGATAAGAGTTACGTTTTGATATATCGAACTCATGTCTAACGCTCATACGTCATACCATTCCACATTCATACTATAGATTCCTTAAAAAATAATTGCAACCATTTAATTGAATGTAGGAATGAGGAAGTGCTTATAAATGTCAATATAGAGGTATATATATTAATTAAATACATAAATAGTTGGAATTAGATTTATTTTGTTATATAAATAAATTCATCATATACACATAAGTAGGTAAATACTCAAGGCACTTAACATTATGGTCCCTCCAAATAATACACTTATAATTATGACACAAACAGAACAATTAAAAAATGTACAAAATTGATAACTAAAATAACCTTTACAATAATTTCATGGCTATAATACAATATTATGACAAATCAGAGATGGAGTGATTTACAAAACAAAACGAAAATTAATATTACTTTTGAACAAAGAAAACAGTTTGACATCCACACGTAGCCTGATCTGTGTGCTAATCGCACGCGTTCCAAGACTAGACCACACTGTCACCGATTCGCTCGCTCACTCTCCGTCTTATTTCATACAAGAGAAAGAGATAAAATGACCATAATCCGTGACATACGAATAGTCTTGGCGTGGATGCTGTAACCATCGATGGGCGCAGCTTTGGGAAGAAACAAGACACTGTCGTCTTATTTACTTAAAGCTCCGTCTCTGTAAGCGGACGTCAGAAGGCCGCTGGTAGGAGTATTAACTAACACCGACGGACAAGGTGTTCATCAATTTGAACCATCGCTAATTTTTCAGTAAACCACACTTTGGTGTCCCAAAGTATCTGGCTACCACACTGATTTATACAATGTCAGTTTCAATGATTTATGATAATTTGTAAAATTATACTCAAAAATTAAAACTAAGTCAGATCAAATCAAGACTAATACACAACCTTTACAAACAAACAATTATCATTATAAATCTCTAATTTAGGGACGTTATTTTTTACAAGCTCTTATTATTTACATTCAGTCGTTGTAACGCTATTTACTCAGTGAATATATTAATTTCATAAAAGCCCTAAATAATGTATAATTCAGCTAACTGCGGGCACTTACGTTATTATGGCAACATTAGTGCGAAAACGCAAATATATCCGTATTGTACAAATAATGGCATGTCACGTCACTTTCTGGTGTCATTGGAAGATACTGGGTTCGCAAACGATCATTTGCTAATAAATTGATAAGAATAATTTGTTTCCCGTTATAAGTAATTATATTCTTGCACTCCGGGAAAACCATTTTGGATAGTTCCAATAACGGAGAACTGCCAAAGACATCCATCAAATATTACAGTTGGTAAATTGTTACTAAACAGTGGCAATACGGTATGGTAGACATCCGTCTTTATGTAGCTCGGATCATAAAGTAATAACTCGCAATTCACAATGCCTGGCGTCCATAAAGCCGCTCGTTAATGTTTTTGCCATACCAAATCAAACTGTAAAAACTGTGCGAAAAAGTTCATTCTTCAACCAAAGCGCGAGCGAATTTCCACGCGTGAAGACGTTGCTTTGCCACAGGAATTCAATCTTTATGCATATTTCTTTTTGGTATGGGCAAAAACTTTGATGCGCGAGCGTCACCACCCCAGTGTGGCCTGGGAGGTTTTAACTGCGTCTATTGGTCACTTTACGTATTCAGTTACTCTGCGCTTATAATTTTTTTCGAGATTTGATAGACACGTCTACGATAGACGCCAGGCTTTCAACTAACCGGGATAATGAGAGCGCGAGACACAAAAAATCTTAAAGAGATACCTTGACTAACTCATTTGCACGTAATTAATAGGGAACTGTCCTTTAATACCACAGCATTCGCCAAAATACCACTCGTCGTTTAGTTGGTTGATTACTTTTATCGTGTCGCCTGTAACGAAGCGTAAGTCGCCGGGTTGTACGGGCTCGAAGTCGTACATTGCGACTGCGGTGGCTAGGAGCGGCGGCGCCGACCCAGGTTCATTTGGCAGAGGTACCTTGATCTCCACGTAGTTGGACGGGAACAAGCCCTGGCTCCCGTTCCGCAGTCTCCCGTATAGCCATTCGTGGTCCACTCGCCTTATCAACGTTATCTTCGAGTTGGCCTGGAAATAAACAAGGGATTGCAGACTTGAGACTTTGTTATTAATTTCTTCTTGATAGTTCCACACGTTTTTGAGACAGACAGACGGACAACAAAGTGATCATATAAGGGTTCCTTTTTAGGCACGGAACCCTAAAAAGAAAAGAATGCTACCATCCGGTCAGTAAACTGTGCGCTTAGATAAATAACTCACTGGAGCCGTAATGAAATCGAACTGTTGAACCGTAACAAGTTCTTTTTTATGTTCCAGAGTGTCGCTAATAGCCGAGACGGTTGATACTCGAATTCTGTGGTAACAAAACGCAACAAATTCTGACCTAAAAAAGTAAGACTATTGTTGTATCAACTAATTTAAGTCTATTTGTGATAGAAATAGTTACCGTAACTGAAATCAACGAACTTTACCAACCAAAGAACTTCATAGAAGAAAATTTAATCGTGATGAGCAACTGAATTAAAAGTGATAAGAATTCGTAGATACTTCATTCAAAATTATTTTAGAGGAAATAACGTTACAGCTATTTCCTTAAATTATTAGCACTAAATGACCTGGCTATTCCGACGCAGTATGTACAGCGCGCAATGTAGTTTCCGAAACATAAATGTGTTAATTTCGTCACCTTTATTAGCGGCCATATGTTAATAAGCATTACATGCAGTACGCGCAGTCAGTTGACATTGGCGGCGAACAGCTTTTATTGTTAAAGCGGTTGATTCTTAATGAATGACCGCTCTCTATCAAGGGACATGACTTCAGCCTGCCAATACCAAAATGAACTCTATGTCAATATTCATAAAGATTTAATTTGTGTGGTAAAAGCCACGCCGATATGCGTCCAAATTCGCTCGCATTATCAGTGTCATTTAGTTGAAGAATGAACTTTTTCTATGAGTCAATACAATTCGTTTTGGTATGGCAAAAAAAATGACGTAGGATGGTCGACGCTTGCTGTGTGCGGCAGGGGGCTTTAGGTTCAACGAGCGCTATCGCCCGGTTTAATAAAAGATGTTCGCGTGGCGCCTGTACCTATTCACATTAAGATTCCGACCTTCCGCGGGAAACGAAGCGTAATGACCGCTATTTAGCTCTTGCAGTACGCACCCAACCAACGTCTACGTGTTTGTTACTACAAGATATCGTGCGTGTGTAATGCGGGTCGTAATTAAATGAATTTACGTGTTGTATTTTATATGCATAAATTGCTATGTTTTAAGAAATCGTTAGATATTGCGATACGAGTTCGTACGACCTATCTGATCGATGCAATCCTCGTGAAAATAACGTTTAGTAATAGCCAAAAATGTTAGTAAATTACCTAAATATTTTCCAGCCGTACCTACCACTTTCTATATACACACACTTCCGCTATCCAGTTTTGATTGATTACATAAAGATATTATGGTACAACGGACCGGCTATCGTCTACTATACTATACTTGGTGGAAACATTAGGTTCAGAAGACTTATCAGAATTTATCAGGCTTCTGGCTGCCCGGGAACACAGTCAATATTTTCCAATGCCAATCGTCAGCCTAAGCATGGAGATTAGTGTGATACTTTTAGCAATTATATCTTGATTATATTATGAACAACGGCCATTTATGTAGTTTTGGAACACATTTGCAAAAAGAAAATACTAAAAATTTAATGATAACACATACAAACATTAAGTGCACTGACAATCTGTTTGTGTGTATCTGATATTATTATCAAACCATACAAACACAACAAAGCAATTAACTTTGCTAAGACGAATATCGCGGATAGATCTATAAATCAACGTTCGTAAAAGGAAATATAAAAAATCTTTTGTTTATATTAAATTCCGATCAAATAGCGCTTTTAGTTTAGAAGTTAAATGTGCCTTACGTTATACCCCTACCATAATAAAGTTAAAATTTCAAAACAGAACACAAAATATGGAAGTGTCCAACATATGATAACAAGTTCCTGTTACAGCGATAATAATGAGTTCAATGCAAAACGTTTTATCAATAAAATTGTCAGCGCTTGTTGCCTCACTACGACGGGATCTCGCAAAAAAAGAAATCAACTGTGATTCATGACCAGACGACATACGCCCCAAACAATTCCCGGAACGCCAATGTACGTAATTTAATTACACTTAAATTCCATCCAACACAGGTTTTCACAGACGCGTCTCAATACGATTACGTCATTAGACATGTGTTTTAAATGACGATAGAGTCCGATATTGATAAAGCTTTGCGCTTTATCAATATACAACAACAGATAAAAACTGATATCAAGAATTTACACAAACAAATGGGTTTTAAAGATAGGTACCTATGTGATTTATGCATCGCAATTCGCAATTGGATCCAAACAGGAGTGCTAAAGATACAATACTTGCAAGCAAACGTTAGGTATATCGTTCAGGCAAATAAAACCTATGTTAATATTTTATATAGGAAAATTGTTTGTAAGGGGGTAATCTCCAGAGCTACTGGTCTGAATGTATACATTAGTTCAATGATTGAGAGCTGTATTGTCCCTCATTGTCATGGGCAACACTTTTGGGCGGTTGAAACAGCTACTCCATTATTTTATAGAACAAGTCAAATTCTACTACACTAACATTAATTTTTCTATAAAATACGGAGTTGTTGCAACTATCGCTTCTATGATATACCTATTAGGTACTTACTAGGAATGTGTTAAGGTTTGACCGCCCGTGGGTTAGCACTAGCGAGACACCATGACAGTATTAAAATTCCTCGTAGCCTTGTATTTTATCCTGTTGTGTTTCCTTACGGATCGTTACACAATTAATTCGGAAAGACGAAATGTTAGTCGATGTGCCGCTATTCCGTGTTATCAAGGTTTATATGCTAATCGGTTAGCAAGCAAGCACATATTATTATGACTATACTCCATAGCGAATGGCGTTTCACGTTAAAAATACATTTGCGTTAACTCACAACAATATTTTGTTCACATTACTGACCGTTCAAAAGTCAGTTTCATCCTCGCCATTCCTACTACTCCCAAGAAATATTATAAATAGACAACTTGTACCAGCTGGAAAGTAGTATGCCTTAGTGAAATAGGAACGTACCGAATCGTGGTGCGCCTCGAGAATCATGTCGGAAGCAGAATTTACTACAGTTTAAAATTTGTTATAGTTTTAAACGGTAGAATATTCAGTTAGTTTTGCAGTTTCATTATGAGATCGGTAAATATTATAGAGAAACAATATTTTAAGTGGTGCATATCGTGTCGGGTCTTAATTGTCGTGTTATTATTTCCTAGTTGCCAGCTATCTATAAGCTATAACAGGAAGCTCTATATTAACTAATAATTGTATCTGTGCAATATTATTAAATATACCTAAGTATCTATGTGTATTTGTTGTTTTTGTAACCGCCCACAGTGATTATAATCTTTAAAGAAAATGCGAACAACTTCTATTTTTTTTTGATTCTGCAGCGATTAACACTTGACGTAAATTTGTAATGTTTCAAAACAAAGTACTTAGGTAATGCGCAAAATAATTACTTTTTAACATGCCACGATGTTATTTATGTTCAGTATAAACATTTTACAATCACTAACTCTATTTAGAATCTACGTGGAAGAGACTGTCTTTCATGTCCAGTAAGTGTGATAAACAAGATGACCTTAAACTTGATTAGTGAACGTGTCCTCTAAGTATTAAGTCAATAACACGGGATACAAACTTACACCTACATAACGCTTTCTATAAATAGGCGGATGAATTGGCGCCAAGCCACGAAGTGTAAACAAAACATTATCCAGCCAATGTTTGCAATTTCTTCGCTACAGAAAGACCATTTCAGAGAATCATGTAACTATTCCAATTGGAATGAAGGGGTTTGGAAATGTTGAAATTTCTATTAGAAGTTTTTATGAGCACACTGGGGCGGCGTCAAGACAGGCACGTCAAAATTTTTGCCAATACCAAACCAAATTCTGTTTAACTATACATAAAGATTGAATTTCTCTAATAAAAGCTAAACCATAAAGAATTAACTATTTCTATTAAGATATTTATTGTCAGAATGGTGTGAAATGTTAAATCTAAGAAAAATCTAAGAGTAAAAATTCCTCCAATGTATAACTCACCGAAAAGGACAAATCGTCCGGATGATCCGTGAAGTAGTCGAAGAGGGCTTCGGCGTATGGCTCCACGTCTTCAGCAGCGCCGTGGGGTTGATCAGCAAAGTCAACGGCGTCGGGCCACGTGCTGGCAACATCGTCAACGTCAGGTGGAGGCGGGGGAGGGGGAACAGACGGCATCGGGGGCGACGGCTCCCGTTCAGGCGAGCCTTCATCGTCGTCCCAACTGAATGGTTTTGAATCCTGAAATCAAACATTCCTTTGTGTTAAGCCTTAGGTACCTACTAAAGCGGCGAAATAAATGCCGGCCGATACACTAGTTCCATAAGCCCCTGCGTGACCAGTGGTATCTTAAAACTTTTGACCTTCGATACGGGAAAAATTAATTAATGATGGGACCGACTTTTTTTATTACCACCGCTCTATCACCAGTCGATGTCTTTAAAGTAGGTAATGTTGGATGGATACCTATATGGAGGAAGGAACTACAAACAAATTTATAGGTATGGTGTATAGTTGGCAACAGTAATTTATGAAACAACTTGGTGTTTCGTAACAGTAATGTAACATCGCTCGCTACGAACATAATAACTTATATAGAAAGTAAATTAGGGAAGTAATTCATTAATTAAATATAAACATAATCATAAACCACAGACCATAGAGCTTGTATGTGTCTTAATAACAAATCGTGTTCTCATTTCAATCATTTTTCATATGCCTTTTTATGATGTTAGCTAGGGTTGGCATAACTTCTAGGAACCAATACTGGAATTTTCTCTTCCGATGGCTCATGCTCATAACACATTCAACGCAGACACGCGGCTTTTGAACTACACCATACACATAGCACGCATGTGTACATAGTGAGAGACAAACTACGTGTTTTCAGATACCCTCTGATCTCAACCGTAGTGGCTATCAAAAGTATAAAATAAATTAAATATAGCATACATCTTATCAAAGTTTTAATTAGAAATGTTACATCTTTTTTTTTTTACTTAAATACGGGACAGATACGGGACATGTAGTAATACGGGACGGGATGGTCAAATACGGTGACAGTCCCGTATATACGGGACGTATGGCAACCCTAATGATAGCATAGCTGATGGCCGAATTGTTTCGCCATAGAAAGCAAAATAAATACAAATATGCGGCAAGTGGCTTAAAGGTGGTTTCCAAGATTCCGAGAGTAAAAATATTTTGAGTTAAACTATACACATAGTTTGTTAGTAAATCAGAATGGAAGCTTATCGGTCACAAACACTACATTAACCTACATTTTCACTTAATTGATTTCTACAACTTAAGTGATAAAGCAGGGTACGGCGTGTTTTTCTTTATATTCGAAGTGCATTTGTACAGTATAGCCATCGGAGGCCCTTCGAGTGGCCTGTATAGTATTGGCCAGTAGCTCATACGATACAACGGCAACGTCAACAATATTCAGTTATTTCTATCTAGCCTCCAAAAGTACCTACTTTGCGTAATGAAGAGTCATTACACTATAAATACCTACACGAGTTTCCAAACCAACCTAGATAGAAAAACAACTACCTAAGTATATTATGGTCATATTCAGCAACTTGCTATTTAACGTAGTGGGCACTTAAGTACTTAGCTATTTCATCTAATGAATGAATGTTGAGGTTAGCCCTTAAATATCCTCCAGTCTGTTCTCATCTAATCTTTTCAGGCAATAGTGCTTAGAGGCAGTAAGTAGGGTGCCATCAGCTCAGACAAGAGTACGTATGGAGGTACCTACGTACTTCGAATGTAGAGTGGATTTCGGCTATGATTGACACGAGATATTCTAGGAAATTACGCTGGTTAATAGGATTGCTATATGCCGACTTTCATCTGGATATAAGTAAGTAAACTGACTTTAAATGAAATCACTACCTACCATGAGAACACAACGATAATATGAATTATAGATACATAGGTAGGTATATTTTTTTTACACACATTATCTGTATATCAGTTAGAAGTGAATATATTTAGAGTTATACCTACAAACAGGCAATTAACACAAACTCACGGACGTTCCTGTCGCTGATATTATCGTGTAAAATTAAAAACGCCTTAATTAAACGTAATCATGAGCACAAATAGCTCGCATATTCGGTCACGTAATGTTAAGTCATTTTTGTAACAATAAAATAAAATTCTCCAGAATAAATATACCGAGCCGAAGTGTAGACAATTTTAAAACTAGAATATTTAATTGCTTTAAAAAAGTATATGACATCAAAGTAGAAATCGATAAAAAAATAACTTACGAAACTGTCGCCAAAACCGTTGCTGACTTTTTGTATAGGCGTTGTGGTGTTAACATTCATCGTGGTCACGGGCAGACTGCTTCCAAACGTGTTCTTCAGCAGCGCCGTATTGTCGGGTGGCCTGGGCCTCGCCGGCTTCGCGCGGATTATCGTGGGACCTTTTAGCAAAGAAGCCACTGGCTGACTTCCTATGCTACTCGACAAATCATATAAATCCCTGTTAATTACTGGTTTCTTCATCAGTGGAGGTTTGTTCACAGTGGGCTGAGGCGAAAATGGATCCAGTGCAGTAAAATCATCAAATGTGTCTTCCCTCACTGCTTTTCTTGAATGGAGGAACAGATCAAAATCATCCTCAAAACCACTTTCAGCTTGTGATGCATTGCCACCGTTGTGGGCATTGTGGTGATTTGTTGAAGTTGTGGCATCTGAACCGAAACTATCAACACTCAGGCCATCACTGCTGGACCTTGTAGTGAATGTTGGTGAGCTAGGAGGTGACGAAAGATCAATCAATGCACCCATATGTACAATCTTTGGTTCACACTTAGGAAACATTTTGTTAGTGTCCACATCACTTTTACTATCATGCGTTATGTTTTGAGTATCAACATTTTGGTTATTCACTGTTGCTTTGGGTTTACGAGATAGAAGTGACGTGAGCACTGTTGGTTTTCTTATGAAATGTGATGGCTTTGCAGGTATGTCAGGATGTCTGGAGCCAATCTTGGGCGGTGGTGGGCGTGGTGGAGGCTTCTTTTTCTGTGCAAAATGTGGTGATGGCTCAAACACATCTGCACCAAAGGGGTCATCATTCCAATTTGTCACCGGGGAGTATCTGTTTACAGTTATTCCGGGCACACTGGGAGCGGGGCGTGAGGGGCCTTTCATATCTGTGTACAATGAAAACATGTTCTATATAATGTTCAGATGAAATCCTAAATATTAACAAGGAAGATTACTATGAGAATAAAATATGTAGGTACAATTCTCAGAATAAAACAAAAACAAATGTTATAAGAATAAGTTCAATTAACACATTACAAGGGGCCTTTTATCCAGCAGCTAACCTCAAGTTCCTATTGTGGTTCATATCTCAATAACTCATTACCCATCACCCGACTTATGAACACAACAAAACCTCAGATACCTATTATATTCTTAATGTAATGCCAGAGGTTTATATGTAATAACTATGAATATGTGTGATTTTTACATTAATGATAGTGCAGTCAATGTCAACCATCAATTCAGAATTCAACCTTGATATTCTGTCTTTACAACACAACAATAACAGCAGCATGAGATGCTTTATAATCTAAATACCTATTACTGTAGGTAATATGTATACAACAAGAATATGTTAATAATAAAAAGACTATGGAAATTCCCATAGATTTTAACATCAGTGATATAAAGTCATATAAGAAACCAACAAGATTAATTATTCTAGTTGGCATAATGACTCATAATTTTTTACACATGTTACCTAAAACAAATACACCACGAAAACTTACTTGTTTACTGTTGCCTGCACATAGAGATCACTTAAATTATTATACACATCACTGTCAAGTGATAATCTAACAAAAAAATATTAGAAATTGTTCACACTGAGAATAATGATTGCAATAAACTACTTCAATGATGTGGTGTCTCTGCAAGCAATTGTTTGTTTGACTGAATTACGTCCAAACTCCCGCTACTCAACTATGCGATAAAACATTGTGATATTGAGATCCACCCACTACACTAACACTTGCTAGTACACGGGTGGCGACTCTGAACACACTCAGTATCGCGTGCATGGTACCAGGTACGAGACGACACGGCCTTGATAAAGTTCGACGTAATCATGTGGAAGTATTCGTATTTTAGTTCTGTTATAGAGAGTGACATTTACAACTAGTAGGTAATGATTAGGTTACGTAGAAGTATTCCAATCCCACGATACTTACCCCTATATAAATCCATATCACTGTTCCCCAGAACCAGCACCCCACTAGCACTGCACCCGAAACGAATAACAACAATGGTTTGACGTAGGACTTAGGCTCATTTGTTTTTGAATTAGAAACTTGCGTACCAACCGAGGTACAAACTTATTAAAATGATCGACTTTGCATATGATTTTGCACTTGTAACCATTTACGAGCTTTTTTAAATTAGAATCAAAAAGGCACTTATGTAATTAATTTCTCGTCAAAAGATTTAAATCAAAAATCTCCAAGACCCAAAAATATTTTGAAAAAGTTTGTGCAGTAGGACTGTTGATAAAGTATCGATATTAGTGTTGCTTAAAAATCGATAGTAAATCGATTAATCGATTTTATTTCAACTATCGAAACTATCGATTGTCTGCTAAAGGTAATCGATATATCGTTTATTTTCTTATTATTGTCCCTAGCATTTTTAAATATTGAACGCACCCAAACCGTAGAACGAATTGATGGTTCTACTGCTGGGAAAATACCGGCGACCCAGTGTAAAGTAAGTACTAAGGGCAATCTTGCCAAGTTGTAGGGAATTCCGAAAAATTCAAACCGCTAATGTAATGTGTAGGGAGATTTATACAGTTAATTTTTAAAACCAAAGTTTTTCACTCGTATTTTGTTTTATAGGTTTGCAGTTTATTTACATTGAAAATGTAACTATTAGTATTAGTATAATTTTTGTTATTTTTAGGGTTCCGTACCCAAAGGGTAAAACGGGAACCCTATTACTGAGACTTCGCTGTCTGTCACCAGGCTGTATCTCATGAACCGTGATAGTTAGAGAGTAGAAATTTTCGCAGATTATGTATTTCTGTTGCCGCTATAACAACAAATACTAAAAAACAGAATAAGATAATTAAAATTAAACTATTTTACGGATTTTATCGCGTTTATTTACTATTTTATTTTCCCGACGTTTCGGCTGCTTTACAGCAAACCATGGTCACGGGGGGACTGAGGTGTTAGACGTCCTGATGTCATAGTTAATAACTGGGTACCCTCATATTTAGTTGTTGTTTGCGGTCCGATCCACGCAGAAAGTGCTTACGGTGTCCTGAGGTCTTGCAATGGTACACTTGGTTTTGGATTTAATCATATTGATTACTGGATCCCAAGTTGGTGGTAGCACCCAGCCATCTTCCCTATTGAAATTAGGATGTTTTTTAATTTCAATGGCCTCGCGTATCATCCTTGGTCGGAGTCGGTGTTCTTTTGCGAGGATATGCGGTTTATCAAATCTGATATAATGGCGGGTGCGGTCCTGTACATGTTCACAGATTGCAGACTTCGTGGAGCGTCGGTGTTTCACGTCAGCTATATGTTCTTTTACGCGGGTTTTAATTGATCTTTTAGTTTGTCCTATGTAAGAGAGCCCACATTCACAATCGAGTTTGTATACCCCTGCATCTTGTAGAGGAATGTGACACTTGACAGGTGGTAAAAACTGACTAATCTTCTTCGGTGGCTTGAAGTAAGTTTTGATTGAAGCCCGTTTCAAGATGTAGCCAATCTTGTCTGTGACACCTCTTATATATGGTAGTACAGCAGGTAGACGCTCAACTGTGGCTGGTTTCACTCGGTCACTGTGATGGCGGCGTGGGACCCGAAGCTTGTTGTCATGCAATACTTGCTTGACGTGGTGGATCTCGGCAGCCAGGTGTTGCTCATCACAGATCCCTTGTGCTCTCTGAAACAAAGATTTACCCACGGTAGCTAACTGTGTTGGATGGTGGTGAGATTCACCGTTTAAGTACCTATCGGACCGCAAACAACAACTAAATATGAGGGTACCCAGTTATTAACTATGACATCAGGACGTCTAACACCTCAGTCTCCCCGTGACCATGGTTTGCTGTAAAGCAGCCGAAACGTCGGGAAAATAAAATAGTAAATAAACGCGATAAAATCCGTAAAATAGTTTAATTTCAATGTATAGTATTCGCGTAAATATAAGAAAACAATATAAGATAATTATTTAAGGGGCTCCCATACAACAAACGTGATTTTTTTGCCATTTTTATAGTTATTGGTACGGAACCCTTCGTGCTCGAGTCCGACTCGCACTTGGCCGGTTTTTGTTTGAATATTTTCCAAAACAGGGCTCATTATGAATGAAAAAAGAAGCAATCTGAAGGAAAAGAATTTGAATACATTAATTTTTATCATTCAAAATTTAAATATGTTTTAAAATTAATTATAAGTGTTCAATTGTTAATACAAAAGTATACAAAGTTTTGTTTCATTTTATACCTATAAGTGTCGAAAACTATCGATTAAATATCGATTGATCGATTATTTTTTTAAAAACAATCGATACTATCGGAATCTCAAACAATCGATGTTTAAGCAACACTAATCGATATATCGAAATATCGATATTATTACTTAGAAATATCGATATTTATTACTATACTTTTTTGGACGATATATCGATGTTCGTGAAATGTAGATAGCGACACGTGATATTTTCTTTAAATAAGTTTTTATTTTTTCTCGCCAATTATTTAAGCGACAACATCATCGTAAACATAATGCACTCTACTATATTTACTCTATTTTACGTTTCCCTCTTTTAAATGTATTTTTTTATAAAAAAAATACTATAATCAGATAGCTATCTACTTTACCCAATGTTGTTGTTAGTTATCACTTGTCACTGTCAGCGTTAATAGCTTTAGCATCTCTACTTCTACTTTGTTTAAAACAAAGCCAATAAAAAAAAATAAAAAAAATATCGATATGTCGAGAGGACGATATTTTAAAATATATCAACAGCCCTATTGTACAGGTAAGGGTATCCAAATCCATAGTGTAAAATGGAATTTCGACAGAGAAGTGTATGTATAGACTACATGCTCCTTGCACTTTGCTAAGTCTATAAAACATCCTCAATAACGCTTTTGAGAAAGGTGGCAGTGATATAGATAACTGAAATGAGAATATAATAATTCTTCTCTGGTATTGAGACAAAGGTGCTTCCTGCTCTCATGGCGTTGCTGCTTCTGAGAATGTATTACTCGCAATTATAATTTTTCAAAGATATAGAATCTGACTATTTGTAAGTGCTTTTTGGCCAACACGATTAAAAAGAATTGATTTTGATTTTATTATCGATGAAATATTCGTGCATTTGGGCAAGAATATTTCAGATGGTCTGCATTGATCACATTGATTTTGATCTGATCCCTTTCGCCTTCACTGTCGATGCATGGAAATATATCTATAAATAGTATATGGCATATCAAAGACTATTCCTACTAACTCGATGGCGGCTATTGCAAAAAGATGAAAGATTACACAAATAAGGTAGATCCATCGAAAAAATCAAAACTAATGATGAAAGAGATCTACTTCTTTTCTTGCGTAATATAATATTCTGTTCCATAATCTAAACCAATGATCAAAGGCATCGAGTTATAGTAAACAATCAAAGGAGATCAAAACATTGAATAGGTAACATGACTATCCTCCTCCATCCATACATGAAGTTATAGATAAAAGTGGAGGCCACACTCTGTACTTTGTGTTGAAGCCAGCCCCCGTAGCATGACACTCTACCGACGATAAGCTTCTCCGATTTTAAACGCTGTCGACCCTTCATAATATATCGATGTCCTTAGCATGAGATGACATTTAGAGAGCCTATAGTACCCCGACAAAGCTTTATCGATGACATATAGTCTAGGCTGCCATTATAGAAAAAATAATATTTTTGTATGTGGCAAGAACGAATCGGTAATTGAATCGTATTTTACCGATAGGCAGACATCACTAACTTGTTCACTACATTCGGTCAATACAGATTAAAAAATATGAAAAATGACATATATTTTGAAGGACAGTGACAACTAGCAACAGGTTTTGACGTTGTATATCAGAGGTTTAGGTTATATTGTTTATAAATAATAAATAATGTTGCGAAAAACCATGGTCATCCGCCATCTTTATCACTGTCATTATCCATTTTTATTTACAATGTGTATTTATTGAATTTGTCCTTGCTATTAATTACTTGACATTGGCGAAATACTCGCGCTAGTCGCAGGTGATGCCATTCCTCATCTTATTCCATTAAATATCATCATTTCGCTCATTTCGTTAAAAAAAAAAAAAATAATGTTGCAGCTGTCCGTCATTTCACTAATTTTGTAAACAAAGAAGTAGTTATTTATACGTGCGTACTCGTTATCCATGTTAATTCCGTGTTTCATTGGATAAAGATTGCTGTGATATAAGACAACAATGGATAATAAAAAACAAAAAACGTGAGTGTTTACATAATACATACTATTATAATATTGAAACCTAGTGCTTTATGTGTAAGAAATCTAATACAGTATATTTTCAGCGAGAGAGCGAGCAGCACACTGGCTCAAATAAGAACCCTCATTAATTACATGCAAACTAATGTTGGGTTCGCAAGTGGCGACTTTAAAGTTCCTATGGGTCAGCGATGCCTCAATGAAGAATGGGATCAGAATACTGAAGAATATGGACCTGACAGGACTGCCTAACAGTGGCGCTGTGTATGTACATACCTATCCATCACCATTCACGAATGCAGTAAATAGCTATATTGTGACATGACTATTAAACATTATTGTTGTAGATCCGGCATGAATTGCAAAAATGAGCAAGAAAGGAAGGTGCAATGTGTAAGATTCGCTCGGGCACGAACTGGCCACATTCTGCGCCTGAGCTAACCAAAGGAACAACAGGGAAAGGTCCTTGTTCATTTGAGATAAAACATTTTATTATGTGAATGAAATATTCATTGACTATTTGATTGCGTTTATTTTCCATTTTTAATAAGTATGTATTTGATTGAACATTTGGCGCGATTTCTGTAGGGAGACTGTGCAGCTCCATGGGCACTCTGGAAATAAAAAAATTGTTAATTAAGCAGTTATTAATAACATGCTAAAATGGAACATTAAATGTTAGTGCGGCATTAACATACAATAAACAAACATAAGTATTATTTCTTTTGTTGCAGAATACGAGTCCGCAGATATGTTTTGAAAGTTTTAGTTTGTTAATGGGCATAGATCTCTATTCACTTACAATATGTTAATAATGATTAATTATTTCAGACTTAAAGGAATGTCTTATATACTAAAAAAAATATTTTGATGTGTAATATAATTATAAGTTGTTTTTTATTAATCATTTAGTATATGTAAAATAAATATTATTATGTAATTTAGTTTATTTGTTTTCATTTTCTTAAATAAAAAACTAACACAACTTACCAAGCAGATAATATGAACCAAGCCCATTGTTATACAGCCTGCGTAACTCCACATGTATGACCAAATTAAGATGAATTGGTTGTGGATGCGACTTCAGTAATTGGCATCACCTAATGTGACATTATGCTTCTGCTATCTAGAACATAAATGGGGTTAATTGTGATTACCTTTCTGAAATTTGTATTATAAGTATAATTATGATATATGTTTCATTCTGTTTAAATAAGTAATAAATATATTATTACCAATTCAATGTTGAGAGATGGGTTCTCATGTTGATTGATGAATTGAGCTTGTGTTGGTTGATGAGGCGGGAAACGGTCAATATGGGTGCAGTCAACACACCCAAGGATGTTAGGCACCCGAATTGTTGCTAAAACACAGCAGCCACCGGTTTCCGGCCATCATCGCGACCCGGAAATTTATCCAAGTAGGTGCTTAACCTAAAAACAAACAATCAATTACCACTTCATATTTTTTTACGAAATGATGAAAATTTAATGGATTAAGATGAGGAATGCTTGCGATTAACGGTATTTATGGCAACGTCGAGTTAATGTTCTCATTATTAGACTAAGTCAAAACGAATCGTTTGAGGTTAGTAGGTATAATATGTTATATTATTATTAAAATGAGCGATTGAATATAGAGACTTACCTTGTAGTTACTGCATCGAAAAAACGTCCAAAGTATTTGGATACAGTTGTCTGGCCGATAACTAATATCTTGGGATTTTTGGTAGGATCGCAAATCTCACGAACAATGGTCTCTTGCACTTTACGGGCCTTCTTCTCCACCGATATGCACGGGACATTTTGATCAGATATTTAACTACTTTTACTCAAAAGAAAATAAATGAGGAATTACTGCAACCTCGATACTCGATCGACACCTTATCAGTGTTGCCAGTAGTCTTACAACAAATAGCCGGATACGGAGTTAAAAATTACCCGAAATTACCCGTTTTGGAAAAGTAATTGATAAAAAAGAGGTCACGCAAACTTATAACACCATAATATGTGGCCCGCACGTTATTGTCTTTGAGAAATGCGATCTATACAGCTTAAATAAAATGACGGCATTATGCAGACAGAGCGAATAAATCGGGTAAAAGACCCGTACTGGCAACGCTGCACCTTATGCACGCTAATCTTCGTCTCAAACAGTGGCAGACAAAAATTCACGATCTTACTTGTCAAAAACTGATAAACGCGGATAAAATAAGGTGGTCATGCTATGGCAATAGAGATATTACCTTAAACTGACATTTAGCCGCGCCGCGTCTTCTGTCGCGTGGCGCTCATGCTAAGGTCGGTTGATAGAGCTCGGCGTGACGTCATTTTCCTGATATAACTGACATTTGGATAGTTTAAAACTTATATCGATGCGGTCATGCTAAGGGGGCAGGTGAAGCTAAGTTTATTGACCTTTCGTTGGACTTTTGAGTTGCTATCTTATAAATCTAATTTGCCGGGGTTTACTTTAGGATTAAAATTTTTCATGATATCTTTAAAGCATTTTCACTGTTGAGACAAATATTGCTTGTGTTTTAATTCCATTCGTTTATCAATTCTATAATTTTCAAAATAACAATAAATTTCCAACATTTGACATTTTCTGATTATAGTCAATTTTTGGTGGAAATCGCATTAATTGGTGCATACCGAAACTACGCAACACCGTAATGTCAGTAAGGCAGATTGTCAACACGAGTTTTTGTTGATGCAAAAGTAAAGAGATTAATATCCCATTTCTCGCTATAAAAACTTGGAAAATGGTGCAGAAATGTGTTATACAAGGTTGTGGGAGTAAGTGGTATCCTGTTTGCCCTTTCAATTTTCATAGGTGAGTCGTTAATTGCCATATTGGATGAGTGTTTGCATAATTACAAAAAATGATGTTTTTTGGAGAAGTATACCTCTTTCGATGTGGTTTTGACTGTTTAATATTAATGTCTTGTTTATACACAAGTGGACATGTAGTATCCAATGTATAAATGAGTAAATTTCAGTAGTTTCTCAGAGTCCAGCTGATGATACAGAATCTAACTAGGGTGACCATGTTGCCAAGTATATTTCGTGCATAAACGCTGAAGTGCTGGTCTAAAATGTTTCAAAACATAAAATTTTCTCTGTTGCTTAAGCAGCATTTGGATTTAAAACGTTCCAGAATTCAAACAGTAAAGTCATGCTTGCTTCTGAGAAATGTTAATAGGTTTTATTCCTGTTTCAGCTTTCCTAAGGATCCAAATAGATGAAAACAGAGGCTATCAATTGTCAAATTAAAAAATAAATTCTATGAAACTGCAAAAATATGCAGCAAGCATTTTGTGGCTTCGGATTATATAGAGAATCGATTAAAACATACAGCATATTTAATAACCACTACTGAAGCATTTCTCGGCCATTTACGTGGCAAACGTCAAAAACACCACAAGACCGTTCTTTTCAGTAACTTATAAATAAATTGTTTGAGTATATAGGTACCTACCTTGTTTTATTTTTACCTGTGAAATGAAAACTGTGATGGCTGAAATTTATTTGCAATTAACGATATCAATCGCGATTGATGATTGATGTAATCTTAACTGTTAAACGCAAATCACGATTCACACGTGTGAACTTGTCCTAATTGCTCTGTGGTTATGTGGACACCCTACTTAGAAAGAGAGAAGGGGGACCTAAGTGAGTAAGATGGAATGACATCAAGGTCGCTTCGCGTAGGTATAGGGAGTTTGGCCTCCACTTTTATCTATAACTTCATGCATCCATACGTGATCCATACATTGAACATAAAAAAAACCGGCCAAGTGCGAGTCAGACTCGCGCACGAAGGGTTCCGTACCATTATCTATAAAAACAGCAAAAAATCACGTTTGTTGTATGGGAGCCCCCTTAAATATTTATTTTATTCTTTGTTTTAGTATTTGTTGTTATAGCGACAACAAAAATACATAATATGTGAAAATTTCAACTCTCTAACTATCACGGTTCATGAGATACAGCCTGGTGACAGACGGACGGACGGACAGCGAAGTCTCAGTAATAGGGTTCCCGTTTTACCCTTTGGGTACGGAACCCTAAAAATCTGACAAACCTATCTTATAGGGATGTGAAAAGATAATCGACTTTTTAAAAAATCAATTATATTATGTTTTTTTACAAATCGATTTATTAAAGAAAGAAAAGTCGATGATTTTCTACTTAAAACGGGATTTTTTACAAAACGATTTATTTTAAAGAGAGAAAAATCGATTATTTAATAATCAATTTTTTCTCCAAGTCACATCCCTACTCTTACTGAATAGTATAGTAGTGGTGCGTCTGACAGACAAACAGTGTGACCATATGTGGCAGGATCCTGCCTTTTTGGCAGGTTTAGCCCTTTATTTTACTCTCTGGCACTATAGTGTGACGTTTTAGAAATCTGGCAGTATTTTGCTAAATATGTAGGGCTGTAACTTATATTGCTATATAAGCTGGCAGATTTGGCAGTATAGCCGCTTTAAAGTTTTATATCGATTCTTCGATAGCTAATGTTGTAACGCAATTTCCTAATCTTGTTGATGAACATACGATTAAAGAAAAATATGATGAATACAGACAATTAAAACTTGTGAAAGATGTTAGTGATTTATTAGAATCTGGTGGAAGTAATGCAAAGCCAATTCTAGATATTGATAAATTTTGGGGTGCCGTCGGTGAAATCCGAAATTCAAATGGAAACTTTAATACATTATAATGTTTCTAGTTTTGCAAAAGATTTGTTGTGTTTGCCAATGTCGAATGCTTCTTGTGAAAGGATATTCTCGTAAATTAACCTCATAAAAACAAAAAATAGGAACAGATTTATTATTAAACCTGTCGCCTCTATTTTATAGTGAATATGGTGACTGCGTTTCATTCCAGCCAACTAATGAAATGATTAAAAAAATGACAAAAGCCATGTATAAAGAAAGTGATCAAGAAGAATACGACGCTAATACGAATGTATAATTTAATTTAGTTAACTTTTAGACTTTAAGATTAATTATTTTAAATTAAACTCCAAAAAAATAATGTGTTTATATTGGCATTATTTCGGCATTCTGTGCTTTAGAGTTTGATAGGATTTGTCAGTTTTCTTGCCTAAGTGGGGCAGGATCTCTAATTTGAAGCTGGTCACACACACTGCAGTTTATTTACTACAGGCTTCAAAGGGCTAGTACCCAAAGCCGTAAAATACAATTAAAAAAAAAACAAATTTATTTTTGTATAACTATCCCTCAGACGAAAAATTTCGTCTGAGATCCACTACGTTTAATTTCTGCTACTGAGAAAATGATGTGACCTAAGATCAATAAATCTTTATTTACTTACCTTTTAAAAAGCAATTTCAGTTTGTAAAAGCAATGTTTCATTTAATTTACATGTGTCGTTACAAAATTTTCGCCATTCAATAAGAAATAAAAATGTTACTATGTAAACATTTATATGATTATAAATGTAGCGGTTACTTGCTTTGTAGCTTACACGTTATTTTTATTCCTAAATAATTTATTTAATTTAACTTCAATGAATAGTAATAACTTCTTTAACTTAATCTCATATTTCATTTTACATTTGTATTACTACTATAGTATGAAATTAAACAAAACAGGGCACGAAATAAGAAAGCAAAATTGTGATGAAATAGGTTGTGCTAAATAAAATAAAAATTTAGCTAATTATGGCCAGCCTAATGTTACTCCCTGTTGATGTTTTGATTAATATTTTTCAAAAGTTAGAATTAACAGAGCTTCGTAGTGTTATGTTAAGTTGTAAAGCTTTAAAAAACCTAATAGTGAATAGTAATACAATCTGGAGGTCAGCCTTTCGAAAAAGGTTAATTATAAACAATTCTCAAGAGAACAAGTGAGTAACGAAATCAAATACATCGTTTTTTAAATTATTTTATTTTGTATATTAGGCACTATCTGACCTCTAAGAAATGTGAGCTTAGAGCTAAGTATTGTCCTTAAAAATGATTTCAGAGATAACAAGGCTTGCATAAGAATATAAATAACTTGCTAACACAATCAATTAGATTAAAATTTTTATTTCAACTGTGTTCTTACTTGAATCTGGCTAACCAAGAGTTTTTATTTCAGCTCGCTGCCTAAGTTGACATTATTTAACCGTTGTAGAATATCACTCAATTGGTGTAATGGATACTATAGGAGTAAGGTATGAAATTGAAACATACTTGTTTTGTTAGGTACATACATATAAATATGTTTATAATTGGGTACAATTTTTTCAGGAAGTTGTTCATCATTATACCAATTACATGCCCTGGCTAATATATCACAATTCAGAAGCTTTAGTTTTGTCTGTGGGCTCAGAATTATGTTGTTATCCAACGCAAAGAAATGGTTTGCCTAACTGCAAAAATAAGCTGTGGACACTAAATGTACCAACAATAAAAAGGGATGGTGTCCGAACGAATGATGTATCAAGATTTATAATTAAAGGCAAACTACTAGCGTGTGGAAACAGGTTTGTTTTGGCGTTTTGTGTTTGTAAAAATAGCAAATAATGTTTGAATGTCACATATTTGATAATGGCTTGGTCTGTTGGTTAAGCATAGGCCGCTTGAATCACTGGGTGGTTATGGGGTTTGATTTCCTTTTTGAAATTTGCCCTGGGCTGTAACTCGGATCACAATACAAGCTTTGCTTAGTTTGGGATCATATGGTGAGTATGTGTTGTCTGGTGATAATTATTACTTAGATTTGCCATGTCACAAATGAAAAAAGTTACTATTATGAATATTTCAGAGATGGGTGTGTAGCAGTTTACCAGTTTCTTGACATTTATACAAAACCTAAGCTGATATCCCATATTAAAGACTGCCACCAGAATGGTCAGTTGGAAGTGAGTGCTGTTGAACTCATTCAGACTAATGAAGGAGCAACAGTGTTAACTGGCTCAAATAATAGTCCAAGCTTATTATTCAGTTATATAATGGAAGATGAAGAAAATGCTAATCAATTAACAAACAGATATAATTATTTTAATAGTGAGTACTTACATTTTAGCTTTAAATAATAATAGGACTATGACCAATATAAATGGAATTTAGGCAGCACATTGAACAACATAAAAGTTTAAATAATAACCCAATGCTGGTGTTCAGTCACAATCATAAATATCAGGCAAACAATTGTTCAAAGTAATCAGAACAACTAAGACAGACTAAACAATTTAATTTTAAAACAAATGGGATAAAATTATTTTCAAGAAAACTGCTGTTTTGTGCTATGCACATTCTGAAATACACCATGTGCCAATGAAATATGGTTTAATTTTCTTAGTTGTTTTTAAGGATTATGAACAATCTACTTGTCCTGATGTTTTTGATGCTGACTGTACACCCTACAATCAAACTAAATTAGGTAGTTCTAAACATAGCTTGTTGATTAACCATCACATTACGATCGTGCAAATAAATCAATGTGCCTCGGTATAATAAAAAAACCTGCCAAGTGCGAGTCACTCGCGCACGAAGGGTTCCATACCATTATCTATAAAAACGAGCAAAAAATCACATTTGTTGCATGGGAGCCCCCTTAAATATTTATTTTATTCTGTGTTTTAGTATTTTTTGTTATAGCGGCTATAGAAATACATCATCTGTGAAAATTTCAACTGTCTAACTATCACGGTTCATGAGATACAACCTGGTGACAGACGGACGGACGGACGGACAGCGAAGTCTTAGTAATAGGGTTCCCGTTTTACCCTTTGGGTACGGAACCCTAAAAATGTACTATGTTTAGTATAATGTCAACATAATGAACACTGGTGAACATTTTCAGTTGCTACTCATGCTCAAGGCTATGAGGATACAGGCATCAGATCTCTGTCTTTGAACCGGGGAATGGATAAACTGGCAATAGGTCTCAATGGAAACAGTAAGCCTCTTTTGCTTGATGTCAATAAGTAGGTGTATTTTGAATAAATACGCTTTTATGTTACCACTGTATGTCATAATGTTGCTAATTTTATTTTCTCTTTAAATAATTACCAAGAAAATCATCGTGATATAATGATACAATAAATAATACTTTTGTATTTTTTTTGATAAATAGATAGAGTACTGTAGTTGTAGCATGTGCGCCAAGACTACACTTATATCACGGAATATCTTGATGTTGTCTCATTCTCTTGTATGAAATTAGACAGAGAGCGAGCGAGCGAATCCGTAACAAAGGTCTTGTCTTGACATCCTTGCTAATCCCACTGGTTATTGAAACAAATTGAAAATAAAATGACATTCTTAGATCTAAATACAGTAGCTATTAAATACATACAATTGGGTGGTCTTATCGCTGAAATTTCTCCCAGACAACCAGTTAAGTAATAAAAAAAAATAGCAGCATAGTCATTTCAAGTTAGAAATATGTCATATTTAAAAATCCCTAATTTCGGAGATTATTCACTACAAACTTAAGTAACTGCTTCATATTTGTGTGCGGTTTAGTGAGTAAATATTAATGTTTTTTTTTTTTATTACGTACGTATTACTAAAAATAATTGTTTAACTTATTACTATATGAATAGAGTGATTGCAGCGGCCAGTTGATGATGTCGTGTGCCGCCACCAGAGACCCGAAGCAGGAGGTGCGTGACATACAGTGGCATAATGAGAACACTGTCACATGCGTCAGTCACGCGGGCGTGCTGCAGCTCATCGACATAAGGTCACATGAAGTGGTATGTCACGCCATGCACCCTTACTACCTCCATCCATCCTGTCATGTCAAAGTGTAGCGTGTGTTGCCTTACAAGCGTCTTCTTATCTTCTTATTCAAAGTAGCTCTAAGGCAACACACTGGAGCTATATTTGCCTGTGTATTTGAAATAAGTTTTGGCGATTTAAAAAAATATCAGCCCACTGAGTTTCTTGCCGGATCTTCTCAGTTGAGGTCGCGTTTCGATCCGGAGGTAGTATAATATTAAATAAGAAAAAAAATGTAAACTTGACAATTTGTAAGTGCCCCCATGGGCCTATACAGAATAAATGACCATAGCATCCGCCTGTCACGCACCACAGATAGCCTCATTTGTCGTCCAATTAAAAAGGGAGCTATAGGATAAATCAGTTTGATCCTGTTTCTTCGCGCGACGTCCCCCATTACATCAGGGCCCCAAGTCCTCTAACACTATCATTGTGGAGTTGCTATGAATTCATTTTTTAAGGCAAGAAAACAACATATTTGATCAATTGTAGCTAAAATATGACCACAGCATTAGACGTTTTCGAGACTCGAAAAATGAAGTCATAGCAACTCCACAAGAATAGTGTTAGGGGACTAGGGGCGCAGGCTGTGGGGCGGGTGTTACCCTCCACTATTACGATCTATTTATCTATCGTAGTGCATTCCATCCAACAAAACAGACCATCTATCTTCTTTATATATATAAATCTCCTGTCACGATGTTTGTCCGCGATGGATTCCTAAACTACTTAACCGATTTTAAATTAAATTGGCACACCGTGAGCAGTCTGGTCCAACTTGAGAGATAGGATAGCTTAGATCACAGCAACGCGTGGCCGGTTCTGCTAGTCTATTATAAGGTTTAATTTTGTAAGGCATGAAAATAACGTTTTTTTTAATGGTAGCTAGAATATGACTAGTCTAATGGCTTCAAGCTGGCAATTTCTAATGTCTTTGCTGCTCATATTTTAGCTACCATTGATAAAATATGTTGTTTTCGTGCCTTAAAATAATTAGTCATAGCAACTCCACAACGATAGTGTTAGTAAACTTGGGGCCCTGGTCATCAACACTTATTAGTCATAGCAGTAGTGGCGAATCGCTAGAGATAATGTAAGGATCTCGATCCAAACGTTAGGCTTGGTACCAGCCCCTTTACCGCCACATGTCTGACAGCAATGTTTTTAAAATTACTTTTAGTTTTTGACAGTTAATTCAGTAGAAAATCTGTAAAAAATTGCAGGGGTCGAAACTGGTCAGTAAAGTCAGTTAAAGTCAGTTTTTGAACGGTGGTCAGTAACAGTCAGTTTTTTTCTGAAAATAGTCAGTAATGTCAGTATTTTACACTCGGAAAGACTGATTTTCCTGTAAAATGTCTTGTGTCTTCAAAGAGTTACATACGCACGCTCCTTTTACTACGGATATTCTTTCTTCATGCCTGACTTTAGGACTCGATATTACAAAGCCGCTATGGGATTGGTAGGCTTGCAAATATTCGTAAATTTTAGGTATTCGATTATATTCATTTTTAAGATTCTGTACCTCAAAAGGAAAATAGGTTTTAGGTTTTTTTTTTAGGTTTAAGATATTTATTCTCATTAAGAATTACATAAATTCACTTAACATGAGAACTTAAAAATACTAGTTATACAATGAAAGAGCGTACATGCGAAACGCTTTGAGTAACATAAAACATTAGATATAAATGAAGACTACCCACATTTATTTTCACAATCGGTCTCGGGCGTAGATAGCAAATAATGTCGCCGCAGATATAAAAGTGTAATGTTACTAGACGTGGTACAATGTTTTTTTTTTTTTTTTTTTTATTCTTTTTTGTTTAAGTGTTAATTTTTACATGATATTTTAGTAATTTTTTAAAGATTATTGTGGATTGTGATTCTTTGATATTTTTTGGTATTTTATTATAAATTTGCACACCTTCATACAAGAGGTTCTTTTTACCATAGTTTGTTCTTGGTGGTCGTAGCACTATGTCGTTAGCATTTCTTAATTGCATTCTTTGAATCTGATTCTGTTTTGTGAAAGTAATTTGAGTGTGTATATTTTTATTTAGTATTTTGCGTATTAGTAAGCAAGTAGTATAGATGAACGTTTGTTTTACGTTAAATAGCTTTGTTTCTCTGTATATTTTTTCAGTACTTGTTAGGTAGTCATAGTGAAAGAGGACCTTTATCAGTTTGTTTTGTGCTCTTTGTACCGTATTTAGATTAGTCTTTGCTGCGGTTCCCCATATTTCAATGAGATAGTCTATATGGGGTTTTATTAAAGAGTTATAAATAATATAACGTACTTTATGTGGAAGACATCGGGTAATTCCTCGTAAAGCTCCTGTAAGAGACGATAGCTTAGTTTTAATTTTATCTATTTGTGGTTTCCATGAAAGATTACTATCAAGTACTAATCCAAGATATTTTTCTTTGTCGGTTTTATTGATTTTTACATCGTTAATTTTTAAGGTTTCATAGTTCGGAATTTTCTTATTTTTTGCTTTGAAAATTATGTAACTAGTCTTTGAAATATTAATAGTTAAAAGATTGTACTGAAACCATTTATTAAGTAGGTTAAGATCATTTTGAGCGTCAACAATAATCGTTTCTACTGAATGACCAAAGTAAAACAGATTAGTATCGTCAGCGTATAGTGTGATATCTCCTTTCAAGCCTATTTCGTGTATACTGTTTATATAAATCAAGAACAACAGGGGTCCTAGTATCGATCCTTGCGGGACGCCGTAGGAGATAGTTTCTGGTTTGCTCTGATTGTTTCCAATTTTTACGATTTGTTTGCGATTTGAAAGGTAGGATTGAAACATTTTATGTGCAATTCCTATTACACCTGCATTTTCTAATTTATTTAAAAGTATTTCATGACTTACGGTGTCAAAGGCTTTTTTAAGGTCTATGAACACTCCTAGCGCCACATGCTTTTGGTCTAAGTTAATTTTTATTTTAGTAATGAGATCTATTGTTGCTGATAATGTATTTGAATTAGGTCTAAATCCATATTGTTTATTATAAATAAACTTTTTTGATTTTAAGAAAGTTTCAAGTCGTACATATAAGATCTTTTCAAAAATTTTTGACATCACTGGTAGTACTGATATCGGTCGGTAGTTGCCGGGGTTAGATTTATTCCCTGACTTAAAAATTGGTCTTACTTTTGCTATTTTTAAGCTATCTGGAAAGGTACCTAGGCCCATGCATTTATTAATACATTTCGTTATATTTTGAAGAATAATAGTTTTCATACATTTGATAGCTTTAGTGCTAATGCCATCTATACCTATTGCCGTATTACTATTCAGTTTATCAATGATTTTGCTGACTTCGTCTGTAGTTGCAGGTGCAAATTGCGTTAATTCTACCGCGCCGGGTAGCCGCTTGGTATGTGTAAAAACATTTCTCTTATGGTACTTATTGGGTATTTCATTTGCTAATGTTTCACCGATTGTTGAGAAGAAGTGGTTAAAATAATCACATATTCCTTGATTGTCAGTAATTATATCAGTGTCTATTTGGAGTTTAGCAGGCGCAGCGTTTTCTTTGAATTTATTACAGCAAAGATTGTTTATAAGGGACCACATTTTGGTAGGTTTATTGTCACAGTCTGCAAACGCCTTGTAGTAATATAGAGATTTTGCTCTCTGGATCATCTGGGCTACGCTTTTTCTTTTCTTCAGAAAGTACTTTTCTATATTTTTATCTTTAGGGTTCCTTTTGTAATCAAGCCATGATATATTTCTTTCGTTTATTGCCTGTATAATTTCTTTTTTTATCCAGTCTTGTTTTGGCGCATGACGCCTTTTAATTTTTGTAATTTTACTTTCGCGGATACTTGATGTAATGTTTTCTTCCAGGGTAGCATACTCCTGGACTATATTGCTCTTATTCTTATCTAAAATTGTTTTGTTTAATTTTTCATAGTTTATAGCTTCATACTTGATCGTCTTTATTGGTTCAGGCTTATAGTATTTGATTTCAAAGTATATTTGTTTGTGGTCTGACATATTTGATTCTACAATTGCAAGATGAAATTGGTTTTGTTTTATGTTTGTACACACGTGGTCTAATATTGTGTGTGTTTCGTTTGTTTCACGTGTGCAGTGGTGTTTATCTATTCTGTTGATTATCTGATAGCCGCTCTCCTTTAGTGTTTCTTTATAGTTCATAACTGTTGTGTCTGTACTTAATAAATCATAGTTAAAATCTCCGAAAACTAGAGCTCTTTTTCTGTTTTCTAATTGCTTAGCGTAGCAGTCAAGAAAGTCTTTATTGTTTGTGCGTCCAGGTTTGTAGATCGCACCTATATCCAGAGAGAACTTATCTATGTGGATCCAGAGATAGTGATTATCATTGATAGCCAGTTCCTCAATCAAGTTATGTTTTAGACTATTGTGAGCAAAGATTGAGACCCCACCACCCCTGGTGTTTTTTCTGTGGTTATGGTAGTGTGTATATCCGGGTAATTGGAATGTTTTGGCCTCATCTTCCGAGTTTATCCATGTTTCCGTTAGAATTATGATGTGGATTGTTATGGCTTGTTGGGATTGAACTATACATTTCAGTTCGTCGAACTTGCCTGGTTTTACAATACTGCGAGTATTTGCATACAAGAATTTTAACGATTTTTTGCTTGTGCATATATCAAAATAGCTAATAGTTACTTGGTGTGTTGTTTTGTTGTGAGTTTTGTCGTTAGTGTTGCCCTCAGTACTTAACTGTTGGAGTTTTTTGGAGTCACATCGATTATTTTGGGGATTCCTTTTATGTATTTAATAATAAGATTAGCTTCACCATTTAGAGTGCGGCATTCAAGTTCCTCTTTCAGGATTTTCATATAAGCTTGTTGTTGTGGTGTTTGATCTGAGAAAATTTTGATATGATCCTCTTTTATATTATGTTTGTTTCGCAGTATGTATTTTGCAATTTCTTCTGATTCAAAGCATATTTTCAGAGGACGGTTTTTATCCGAGTGAAACTTTCCCAGGCGAAATAATGCTTTTGGTTCAGGGCAGTTTTCATATATTTTTTGTATTAAATTAAGAACTGTACATTTGTCATGATCACGTCTTTCTTGAGGATCTCTAGACGTTGATTCTGCTATCCCAGACAAAACAACGTTCTTGCATCTTAGGCTACGCTCGTTAATCTCCGTTACTATTCCTTCCTGCGTGACTATTGAGAGAGGTTGTGAGCCCCCCGGTGTTGTTTTGATTAGTTGCAGATTAGATTCTAATTTTTCAATCTTTTTTTCTGTACTGCTATTAAATTTTTTCATACTTGCTACATCTAGTTTAAGTTTATTTTGTTCTTCAGTTAGACATTCAGTGGTTGATTTAATATCATTTACTTGCTTTTTAATTACTGTTATATCCTCACTTAGCTTGTTAAAGTTTTCAACTTGCATATTATTGTTAGATGTTAGGTATACCATCATCTCGCTCATTTGATTTTGCATTGCATCCATTTGCTGCCTCATTTCGGAGAATTCAGTCTTAATATCAGAAAATTCATCCTTTATTTCATCACTGTCAATTGTGGTTAATCTGCGCTTATTTCGAAAAGTGATTTGTGTTAGTTCTGATGAAGAAGAGGATTGGCTTTTGTTGGCCAAATCGGGGTATGAGCCACTACGTGCTGAGTTTAGGCCACTTCCAGTCGGGGATCGTTGGACGCTCATATTGTTCTGTGGTTACTAACCTTGCTTATCTGTTGCTATGTGCAGCGAGTGTGCTTCAGCGTATGTGCGAGACGAAAAATAAGGTTCCGTCTTTGTTACACAAGTGGGCGTTGCCACTTAAATTGTAGATCAATTTCTTGCTTTATTGACAAACTATTAAGGTTTAAAGTTGATCAATAACACTTTATTGTATTTTTGTAATAATTTAACAACACGTCCGCTCTGTTCGCTCTTTCGACGAGTCTTTTAATATAAACTAGAAATGAAACGGGTATCCGTTAACTATTCGGTATCCGGCCTATCCGGCCTTGTTTTCACTTTCCGGTATCCGGCCGATAGTACCGGATAGTAATTCAGTATCCGGCCGGATAGTAAAAACAAGTCCGTATTGGCCGGATATCGAATACTGAATCCGGCCGGATACTGAATTACTATTCGGTACTATCGGCCGGATACCGCTGTAAATGCTACTGGCAGGGGGTTGAAAGATAAATTCTAGCAAACCTGGACAACTGCGGGTACTGATGCAAATTAACTGACCAACCGCATGAGTGGTGATTGCGATCGATTCGAGATGTCGTTAAGAATCGTCATGTAACGCAATAAAGGGCTGAATATCCGGCGCTCTGGCTTGGTAGGGTAGCTTGCCGAATATTCGGTATCTGGTATCCGGCTAAACCACTATATGTTATCACTATCTGTGGGCAGCGTCGTGATGCTTTATTGTGAGCGTCGCGACGTCTTATATCGACCGTCCCGACGCCCTGTATTGAGCTTCGCGACGCCTTATGATGAGCGTCGCGACGTTTTATGATGAGCGTCGCGACGCCTTATATTGAGCGTCGCGACGCTTTATAGTGAGTGTCGCGGCGACGTATAGCGAGCGACACGACGCCTTATAATGAGCGTCGCGAAGCCTTATATTGAGCGTCACAACGCTTTATAGTGAGCGTCGCGACGACGTATGGCGAGCATCACAACGCCTTATAATGAGCGTCGCGACGTCTTATGATGAGCATCACAACGCATTATAGTGAGCGTCGCGACGACATATAGTGAGCGTCGCGATGACGGATAGTGAACGTCGCGACGACGTATAGTGAGCATCGCGACGACGTATAGTGAGTGTCACGACGACGTATAGTGACCGTCACGACGATGTATAGTGAGCGTCACAACGCCGTATAGTGAGCGTCGCGACGCCGAGTAGTGAATGTCGCGACGCCTTATGGTGATCTTCGCGACGCCTTATAGTGAGCATCGCGACGCCGAATAGTGAGCGTCGCGTCGCCTTATGATGAGCGTCGCGACGCCTTATGGTGAGTGTCGTGACGTCTTATAGTAAGCGTCGCGACGCCGTTTACTGCACGTCGCGGCGCCTTATGGTGTTATATATTGGCACATATAAATATTAACACGTAATTTGTTTTGGTATTGGCAACAAAAATTACTTGTGTCTTGACGCCCCAGTGTATGCGGGGCTTAATAGTGGCATTAGGACACTTTGTTTCCATAAACTATCTGTTAGGGATTTGGAGATGATTTAAAGTTCTGTAAATTTTAGGGGTTTCCCTTTAAAGTTAGGTCAGTAAAGTCAGTATTTTCGGGTCTCACAGTCAGTAAAATCAGTATTTTTGACCATACAATCTATTTCAACCCCTGAAATTGACACTTATTATTAAAACAACAATACATTAAGAGGTGGTATGGCACCTGTGTTGCTTAATAGTATTCACTAATGGTCTGGCATGACTCAATATTTATTTGTTCATTTCAGGTATACAATGTCAGAGATCCTTTCCTATCAACGTTATATTGCGTGAAATCTGACGCTGAGCACGCAGTCGTAGTCGGATCGTCTGAATATTCGCGATGCGTATTATTTGATACGCGCAATCAAGTACATCATGTACAAGTAAGTACAACAATTACTGTATACGAAATAAGCTCAATATTTGGTTGCAAATTACGATAAAACGTTTTATTATTATGAAATAAAACATAAAATCGTTTGAAGGGGTTTGTCAATTTTTTGATGTGCACCGACAAATATGTGTAAATTATTGCACCGTACTCAATAATTATGTACAAGGATTCATCCGCCATCTTTATCACTGTCATTATCCATTTTTATTTATAATGTGTATTTATTGAATTTGTCCTTGCTATAATTACTCGACATTGCCATAAATACCGCATAACGCAGGTGCAGGCATTCCTCATCTTATTCCATCAAAATATCATCATTTCACTCATTTCGTAAAAAAAGAAGAATTATGTACAAGCTCTTTGTTCCATACTCAGTTTTTTAGGGTTCCGTACCCAAAGGGTAAAACGGGAACCCTATTGCTGAGACTTCGCTGTCCGTCCGTCCGTCCGTCTGTCACCAGGCTGTATCTCATGAACCGTGATAGTTAGAGAGTTGAAATTTTCACAGATGATGTATTTCTGTTGCCGCTATAACAACAAATACTAAAACACAGAATAAAATAAACATTTAAGGGGGCTCCCATACAACAAATGTGTTTTTTTTGCCGTTTTTATAGATAATGGTACGAAACCCTTCGTGCGCGAGTCCGACTCGCACTTTGCCGGTTTTTTGTGCATATTATTTTGGGCATTCGTTTTGTCCCAATTTGTATGATGTTGACTGTACCTACTTACATTTTCTTGTTATTTCAGATGTATTTTACACAAAAAAGAACTTCGCCGGTCTACAGTTTACACTTCGACGCGACCAAATTAATAACAGCGGTGGATCGTGGAGTGGCCGTTCTTAATTTCAACATCGATCCCACGACCGTACAAAAAAAAGATTATTCCGATGTGTTTTTCTGATAATTATGTATGCATATTTTAATAAATTATCTTGTATTAAGTTGTTCGTCCGCTATACCGTAGCTGCCATACCATACTATAGCAACACCTTTGTGACTACCATTATAAGACTAATTACGCCTACCAAATCGGCATAAACCTTTCGCCAAATTTATATAAAATTACGATCCATTTAGTGGCATTGTAGGTGATTTAATATATTGTAAAGTTTTTAGTAACCACATACTTAAATATTATTATTTGCTGATTCTCTGTAGTGTAGTACCCTTCTAAGTTTATACGAAAACTAGATGTGACCACGACTCGTGAATCAATAAATTGATATCAGCGCAGCGTCTGCAGCTAAGAACTCGTGGCCGAGCGAAGCGAAGACCAGTAATTTATCTACGTAAGAACTATTACCGTACGTTACCCCATAAGTAAAAGAACATAATCATCAAAATTACTGGGAGGGGCGGCTGGAGTGCAGAATGCACACCGGGATGACCTTATTCCTGGTCATTAAAACAAAAATCAATCAGATAAATTAAAATAATTTAGATAAATTCTTCTTTTACGAAATACAGTGGAATCAGTTATGTTATTAGGATTGAATAAAAAGTAAAAAATAATTGACAGCTGACAGTGACATTACATTAGCATATAAATTTCAAAACATAACCTCAATTCGGCCTCCTTTACGGTTTTAGTTTCCCTCTTTTGTTATTTATAAAAATCAGAATGGAGTAAGAAGATGAATAATTCGTATTAAGTCATCTACCGGACTATCTTTGTACATCCCACAGACACAATGTTTCGGAATAGACTGTACAATTTTATAAAATCCGCTTACCGTGTTCATCGTAGTACAGTTGTGAAAATTAGAAATTACACCCCTTTCAGCGCTGGATTATTGACTGTTTACTGCGACGAAAAACGGAAACAGTTGGATGTGTCGTGGGATGAAGGTAGCTTGGAACATGAGTTTCTGATAAGGCAGGCGACGACAATAAACGTCAACGCGGCAACACAACTTCTTACGGTCACATTGGTCGCTATACAAGACACCAGCGAAAGGTAGTACTCTCCACATAGGCCATTTCCTAATATGAATAGAGGGTATAAATAAGCTATAATAACATTGTGATCAAAAAGATTATCCACAAATAAGTTTCCATTACTTCAAAAACTTGTGCTTTAATGTTCAGATTAAGAGAAGCCCTCACAAATGAGATCTGCCTCGTGAAGCAAGCCTTAGAGTGGGGGGAGGATGGGACTCCACCACACCACTGGGACCAATTAGTAGCTGTGCGAGGTGCTCTTTGTGACCTCAAACACAATCTACACACTTTACTCAGTAAGTGTAATTTCAAATCATAATTGTCAAATAACTCATTAACCATTTGAAATGGTAGATTAACAGGGTAACAATTAAAGGTCATTAAGGATTTTAAGGAAAATAGATAATATTGATAATTTTATAAATTCTAAATTATATTGAAATAAAACTATTATAAGGATTCTATTGCGTTTATTTACTTTTTTATGTTCCCGACGTTTCGGCTGGTTTACAGCAACCATGGTCACCGGGAGACAGGGGTGCTAAATATGAGGGTACCTAGTTATTAACAATGACATCAAAAACAAAACTTAAAAAAGTAAATAAACGCGATAGAATCCGTAAAATAGTTTTTTTTCAATGTGTAGTATTCGTGTAGATATAAGAAAACAATTTCTAAATTATAAGCATTTTTTTGAAGCGAAGTTAAATTTCTTTCTATACTCCATTTGTTATAACATTAGAAATAAGAGGCTCGTAGAAGCAGGAGTGCAAAACATTTTATTTCAAAAACAAAACAATAACAATGGAAAAACAGTAACAAATAACAACAAAATTACTAAAATTCGGTAATAACAACAAACAAGGCGTAGCATTCAGAAGTATTCACATGTGAATGACTATCACAGAACATTGTTTATGTCAATTTGACTGCCAACATAAACCGGCAAAATAAGAAAGATCCTGTTGTTACAACGGATGAAGGGATTAGGTAACATTTTAGATTTGGTAGGATTATAGTGAAACGAAACGCGTTCCCGGTATTATTCACCCCTGCTTATTTAGGTTTTTTGTATCGATACTGTTATTTTAAGTTGGAAAAAAAAAATCTAAATGATAGCCACTTAATTTAATAAGATAAATAGTGAAAATGGTTAGTTACAGTGAGACTGCTGGTTTAAAAATATATTCTAATAAATTGGGCGTCAATCGTAACTGTAATATGTTAATTGTTACTTTTGTCACAAAGTGTACATTAAAAAGAACCTTTTTTTAAATTCTTTCTAATGCTATAACAAATGAAGTATAGTTCTTTGGATAAAAAAATGGATCAGCTTAAGTAAAATGTTTTACAGGTTACATGGATTACGCTGAAAAAATTGCTACAGTTGCAGCAGAAATATCATATTTGTCAGGAAATAAAGCAGCATCAGATGCCATTTGTGAGAGAATTGATCATGCCTGCAGGTAAATAATTCTCATAGCAATAAAAAGAATATTATTAAAAAAAACATTTATTAAAGCATAAGGTTGAATGACAAACATATATTTAAAAGATTTTCATTTTTTTTGTCACATTTTGATTAATAGGTGTGCTCAAAATCAACAAATTGCATTTTTTAAATGTTGAATACATATTTGACATTTCATATTTGATGCATATTTAAAACAACAATAGTCACATCTTTTGACCTCTAACATTGTAATAATAATAATAGATATAGTAACAAAATTTGTAATGAAAGTAAACAAAATATTTTTATCCTTAATGATATTGTGTGTAATTATGTACATTTATTGGCAGTAATATCAAATAATAATATGTTCTCCAGGACGTGTAATGCGCAGAAGCAGTTGACACATGAACTGCAACAAGAAAGTCTGGAGTTGCAGCAGAAAGCCATCATCAACTCCCCACAGCTTGAAGATAGGCTGAAACACGATGCACCAAAAATGAATAAAAAAGGCGAAGATGTCAAACATTCAATACTAGGATAAATAGCGCAACTTAGCAAGATAGACCATTAAAATTTTCAAATGTAAATAATATATGATAAGAACTTACACCAAATCCACTATATTTTGATTCTTTTACGCTCACATAATAGATAAAATTGAATTGGTGGAAAATTGATAGGCAAAACAATCAAGTTATTAACCTAAACGTTTAAAATACAGCATCCTTGTTGAGATGCGTCTCGATGTCGACGCGGCATATGGGGCAGTGTTTGTTGGTGCTCAGCCACTGGTCCACGCACTCCATGTGGAAGAGGTGCATACACGGCAGTCGCCTGTGGGACGATACAATTACGACAGATGTTCACCGGATTTATTTCGCAGCGGACATAGAGATAAAGAGAGGCATGTGCGCATCAAAGCACGTGCAATGATGATGATGATGATGAATGAACGTTCATGCCATTCCGTATAAAGGCGAGAGAATGAGTTGAGACCTGCAGTCGGCGTTGATCTCGAAGAGCGAGAGGCAGATGGTGCACTTTTCGTCTTGGTGCGTGGGCGCGGGGCGGTAGGCGTGGCGGTGCGTGTTGCGCTCGATGATGAGCTGGCTGGCGCCTCGCCCGCGCCAGTGCCGCCGCGCGCTCATCACGCTCTCCGATATCTCCGCCAGGGTCGTCGCGCGAACCAACCCCCCCGCCGAGGGCTGCCCCTGTACGAAACAATGCATAGGTACTTATTATACCCGACACCCAATTTGCAAACTATTATGCTATTTCTAAAACCAGGATTAGATATGGCATTGTTCCAATAATTGGCAGTTCACCAAATCTTTAGCGGTTTAATTTAGTCTTACCATTTTAAGGCATATTATTTGCGATTCGTGACCGCAGTGCCTGCCTATTCAGATAATATAGAAAATAATAATAAACAGTTTATTTATCGATTGAGTAAATTGCGTATTAATAGCAAACTGTTTCTATAAAGCAACACTTTGTTCCACACATATTTTTTAGGAAAATATAATAAAAGAAACCCCAAAGCCAAACGGATGTCATCTTACCATGACCGACGGCTGAATAGATATGTGTAGGTGTGAAGGATGCATTTGCAGATAGTGATGCATGTGGTGATGGATATGTTGCCTGTCACTGGAAAAATAAATAAAAATAATAATGCGTCAGCACGAGTATCGTTTAATCAATGTAATTTTTAAGAATTAAGATAAATAATGCAACTCACATCATCATCGGCTGAGGCGCGGCTAAGTCGCGCTGTTCTAAGTCGTCTGGAAACTGTAATAAACAATGTAAGTGTAATAATGTATCTGTTGTTCTAATCTGCTGTTAATAAAGGCAACCAAATTACCGCGAGGACCGTGGTGGGCGGTATCGGCACTTGCGGATACTGCGAGAAGTTGGACCCGTAGCCGCCGCTCATGTCGCCCATCATGCTGCGGCGCTGCATCTCCTGTTCATTTGAATGTTTTCCTTAACATATGCCTCCCCATTGTTGCACAATAGTCCTTCCTATAACCTTCCATGAGTTTCTGCCATCGGACAACTCGGACTGATCGTTTTGGAATGCATCCAAGTCATTGTTTTCTAGGCACACCTGAGCACCCATCTTCAGGAACCCAGTCTGTGACGATTCTTGCAGATTTCTTCCAGCTGCATTTTAGTCTAGCACTTAGTACACACGTTTGTTTCGAGCTAGTTAGTATACGTCATTACTCACTCCGTTTTATAACAGTTTACTTTTGAGAGGCGACCACATACTTTGATTGTGAGGCTGAATACACAAGTTGTTCATCATCTACTAAGTTAGTGCTCTCATATACTATTATTTCACGCTAGCCAGTACTTGTTGCAATCCTTGCTGATACATTTATTACAACATAATATGACAACTGACAACATTGGCATTCTACACACTTAAAACTTTTAAGAAAGACTCTGTAAGCGCCTTCCGAACCAAGTTCATCCATATGATTATTTTGTAAAAATATGTGGAGTAAATAGACTTACCAACATCTGGTGTTGACGCTGCCACAGGCGCTCATGGACGAGGTACGGAGGCGCGACCGACATTCCGTCTCGACGCCTTTCACCCACTATATAAAACACAATATTGTTTATCTAATTTAAAAAAAAAACAATAAATCATTCCGTAACTCAGAACCGGTATTCTGAGGCTGAGAGTGACCAATGCATTTGTATTTGGAAATATTTACCACCCAAGAAGTGCGGTAAAACATGCAATTTTTTACAGATTTTGGCATTGCATGTTTTTAGAATGTTTGAATGCAGTTTTTTCTGAACTATCATTTTAAAATCAATGTCAAGTCAAGTTTCAGATGTGTCTTCACTCATTTAGTGGAGCAGGACACATTTGTGGAGCAGGAAGTAAAGAAAACATGTGTATGTGTGTGTACTGACTGTGCGCGGGTGGCGCGTGCTGCGCGTGTTGGTGCGCGTGCGGCGGGTGATGGTGGTGCTGGTGCTGGTGGTGGTGCGGGTGCGGCTGCTGGGGCGTCGCACAGCACCCGTGCCCGCAGCAGCAGCGCCGGCACGCGCCACACCCGCCCATTCGCACCCTGACACGCACACAAACATAAATAATACTCGATACCGTTCATCGATGCTTGTTCAGTGTCGTTTAAGGAATAAGTGAGTATCAGTTATTAATAAATTAGTTTTTAAGGAAATTCGACAACTAACAAAAAAAAAATTAGTCAAAATATTTTCTCACGTTTCAATCGAACTTCAGATAATTATGAAATGGTTTTACATTTAATATTCGTATCGGTCACCTGTTGCCTAGCAGATGTGCGTGCGGCGGCATGTCGGGTACATGGTAGAAGTTGGGCGGGTTGACCCCGTGCCGCGGCAGCGAGGCCAGCATGGGGCGCGCGCGCGCCGCCCAGCCGCCGCCCTCCGCCCCCGCCTCGCCCTCCGCCCCCGCCCCGGCCGCCGCGCAGCCGCCCTCGCCCTCCTCCGCGCCGCCCTCCCCGCCCTCGCCGCCCGCCGCCTCGGTCTGCGTGTCGGTGCCCGTGCAACTCGTCCGCCCAGGGGAACCCGTCAGGTCTATCACCTCTTGCTGCTAAACGACGTAAAATCGATATTCAAAATAAATCTGTAGTGATCGTGAAAAAAAAAAGAGTCAAATTGACATGAATCCTTCTTGATTTGTGATCATGAAATACTTTAAAAGAACCAATACGCTCTCAAATCGTGTCGGTACCGAGACTAGATTTTCATGTCTCACCGTGCTAGCGTCCTCGCCGACGACGAGCACGCCGTCGTCAGAGCTGGTGTCCGACACCCAATCCAGCTGCAGGTCCGGCGCGGAGAGTACGCCCGCGCCGCCCGACACGGTCGCGTCGGCCGCTTGGCTCTCCTGTTATGCATACATTAAAATATACATACATTTAAATAGACGTCAACCATATATCAATGGATCATATCTATCGACTTCTATTCAGTTGGTCAAGCACTTCCATCAGTTGAGATAACTAAGAATTGAACACTTTTGAAAGCAATCAATGAAGTCTCATCCAGGCACTTTCATCAAGGACCATCCATTTTTGATAGGTCAGTTATAGATTCCTAATACATATTGGAGCTATGGAGGGGTGAAAGACTATTTGTTTTTTTTTTTTATAGCCTATTGTATGTCCTACTGCTGGGCAAAGGCCTCCCCCTCTCGTCTCCACATGTCCCTATCCTATCCTGCGGCCTCAGTACGCCTGCCAAGATAAGACATTTTCTCACGGATCGTGACGTCATTTTTGTGGCAAAATCGTTACGTCTTATTTGCTAGCATGGCGTAAATATAAAATGGGTTTGACAGTTAAATAGAACGTGTTTGACGTATGGATAAGATGTTATATCTTAAGTGCTAGCATGGGTTACCAAAATGTACCATAGAGACACGAATTTGACAGGTCAACGTAAAGAAATTTCTCACGGTCAAAGGCCGGTGATGAGAAAATAATTAGGCTGTAAGAAGTACATAAATATAGCATGTTATACACTATTATAACAAATAATACTTATTTTACTCCATCCTTCGCCAATATCAAGCGGACTACATGCAAAATTCTTCCGAAAACGAACACGTAAATTTTTTTTCGTGTTCGACAAACAACAACAAAAAAGTGTAGAGACATTTCTATCTGTTTTATTTTCTTCCGAAAATCCCCATAATCCTATTCCACGTGATTTAAAATCCATATTTTACAAAAAAAATCTGTAGGTTTGAGGTTAGATTTTGTTTGGCATCATACTTTGCGTGCTTTTTGCCGTTTTACAATGTAAAGTTCTTTAAATTGGCAAATAAAAATAGTATAGTGCCCAAGAAATAAATTTTAAGCATAATACCACCGACCAAATGATAATACGTAAAGCTTCCGGCATAATAAAAAAAAATCTATGCCCAAAGATATTTTTAATCTGTGCATAAATAATCTAATATATTCTATGATGTGTATGCAGCATCTTTTTTCTTTGTAAAGCTCCGTCTCGCTCTATTTGTCATTTCAATGAACGAATGAACGAAAGATCGTAAACTGTGAGAAAATTTTAGCAGGCTGTCTAATTTTAAACATCTTGGAAGCCATATTAGCAAATAAGATACGGGAACGCAAGTTGACAAGATGTTTTAGGGACTTGTGAGAAAACATCTTGGCAGGCGTACTGAGGCCGCTGGGCTTGTTGTGGCCACGTTTCTCCCGCAAAAGTGACCAAATCGTCGCACCATCTTCTCCTTGGTCTGCCACGATGCCGGTAACCGCCTTCGGGCATCCAGCGGCCTCAGTACGCCTGCCAAGATGTTTTCTCACAAGTCCCAAAAACATCTTGTCAACTTGCGTTCCCGTATCTTATTTGCTAAAATGGCTTCCAAGATGTTTAAAATTAGACAGCCTGCTAAAATTTTCTCACAGTTTACGATCTTTCGTTCATTCGTTCATTGAAATGACAAATAGAGCGAGACGGAGCTTTACAAAGAAAAAAGATGCTGCATACACATCATAGAATATATTAGATTATTTATGCACAGATTAAAAATATCTTTGGGCATAGCTTCTTTTTTATTATGCCGGAAGCTTTACGTATTATCATTTGGTCGGTGGTATTATGCTTAAAATTTATTTCTTGGGCACTATACTATTTTTATTTGCCAATTTAAATAACTTTACATTGTAAAACGGCAAAAAGCACGCAAAGTATGATGCCAAACAAAATCTAACCTCAAACCTACAGATTTTTTGTAAAATATGGATTTTAAATCACGTGGAATAGGATTATGTGGATTTTCGGAAGAAAATAAAACAGATAGAAATGTCTCTACACTTTTTTGTTGTTGTTTGTCGAACACGAAAATAAATTTACGTGTTCGTTTTCGGAAGAATTTTGCATGTAGTCCGCTTGATATTGGCGAAGGATAGAGTAAAATAAGTATTATTTGTTATAATAGTGTATAAAATGCTATATTTATGTACTTCTTACAGCCTAATTATTTTCTCATCACCGGCCTTTGACCGTGAGAAATTTCTTTACGTTGATCTGTCAAATTCGTGTCTCTATGGTACATTTTGGTAACCCATGCTAGCACTTAAGATATAACATCTTATCCATACGTCAAACACGTTTTATTTAACTGTCAAACCCATTTTATATTTACGCCATGCTAGCAAATAAGACGTAACGATTTTGCCACAAAAATGACGTCACGATGCGTGAGAAAATGTCTTATCTTGGCAGGCGTACTGAGGCCGCAGGTGTTGACACGATTTGTCCACCTGTCCATTCGTGTTACGTGTCCAGCCCACTCCCACTTCAACCTTGCCGTCTTCCCACCCACGTCAGTAATACGAGTAATGGAGCGTAGGGTGGTGTTTCTGACGCGGTCCGTCCGTTTAACACCTTATATGCTACGTTCCATTGCACGTTGGCAAACCTTGAGTTTAGATTTCTGTAGCTCAGTTAGTGACCAGATTTGAGCACCGTAGGTTAGGACAGGCAGGATACACATGTCGACGAGTCTGCGTTTAAGGCATACAGGAAGGTTACCCTTCATCATATCCCCTATGGACCGGAAGCTCTTCCAGACGTTTTCAATACGTTTCAATTTGACTTATGCAACATTTTTTTCTACTTTACAGGAGAGCATAATTATTCGACGCAGAAAAATTTGCTTATTCCAAATTTGGGCGATATTAACATCGCCCAAAAGTGTTGCTTAAGTCAAATAGACTTTCACACCTTGATATGTAGTTATTGTATTCATAATAGATTTATCTGGAGATATTGTGAATAGCAGATATTTCTCTTATAAAAGTAACTGTGAACCCATGTTCATCTCAGCACACCCACTTGTCCTATAATGTAGATAGAGTTATCTACATTAGGGAGGTACTTTATCAGAATTAGTGCCCTCCTAAACTCAGCAAATGGGGATAGCTGGCATTTAAAATGGCTAAAAAACCACACCACAGTAACAATGAAATAACCACATCAGAATTATTTACAATATCTGTTTATAATGTGTAAACATAACAATATATCATTCAATCACATTCAAGTGTTACTAATATACCAGACATAGTTGTATAAAATGTGAATGTATTGTGTAAAATTGTGTTTATTTATAGACAATATTACACCCCTCCATTGATAACATGTCTACAAATATTAATACAGTGTTATATCAATAAATAGGCTGCTAAATATTAAAATGTGCAAAAACAATTAGATTTTGTTCAGAGTACAAAATATCTAGTCATTAATATAAAAATTAAAAAGGGCTATAGAAACATTAGACATACCTGGGTGTTGTTATTAGTAGCATCAGACGAAGGTCTACCAGAACTGGTCCCTGGCTGAGGTGACGACAACTCCTTAATTCTCCTATCTCCTCCGCCATCTATTTCACAGCATCTACCCCTATTGTCACCTTCAGATTTCACAGTCACCCTCTCACTGCTCGCTGAACTAGTTCCAGGTTCTGCTTTAACTTGGTGTTGGTCAATAACTTCTGTTTTGATGGTGCTAGCTGAATGTGGGCTCCTCTCCTGTGGGAGCTCACGTTTTATGGGTATCACATCTTGTGTCCCAGGCTCCTCCTTAATTTGCAGTAGAGGTTGTGATGCTTCACTGTTTGTTTCGTTACACTCTTTATTCCGGACATTTGGAACTCCATCATTGTTGTCAGCTGGATTGCATCTTTGAGGCTCATTAGCATGTGAATTGATATTAGGTTTCACATCACATCCACAGATATTTTTAGATGCAGAACCTGAGTTCTCCTGTTTGATTTGCAATTTTACCATTTGATTTTGTGCATTGTTCTGTATGATCTGCCTTCTATCTTGTATTGGCTGAGGATGTTGACTTGCATCAATAGGCTCATTATCTACATTTCTTGTGTTATCAGCAGGCTCACCTTTTACTTCGACCCTGACTGTCTCCTCCGGTGGCCCATTGCTTCCTCCATCCTCACTGCTTCCTCCACTCTCAGCACTGCTTTCCTCACTGTTAATTTGAGACCCAGCACCATTATCGCACTGTTTTTTCCTCGGAGTTGAGACATTGTCTTCTTCTTCTGAGCTTACTTCTATTAAATTCTCATTCTCTTTCGATACCCTTCTCCGAGGAGAGATATTTAACTTACGGCTAGGCCTCTCCAAGCCATTTGGTTGAACAATGCAGTCACCAGTTGCAGTTGTTTGACTGTAGACATTGGATTGTGTTAGAAACCTTTCAAAATCCATCTGGGGTTCGGGAAAATGTGCTCTGTTGGGGACCGAGTATGTCAAGGGGTGTGGCATATAGCTCCTATTATCGCCGGTCTCAATTACATTACTGCGGTATGTAGGTGCAGGAGGGCAGTGCGTGCATTGTCCTGCGCGATGCACACCACCACATTGTGCATAATAGGGCAAGGAGAAGCGGTCCTGACTTAGTGCATGTGGCTTGGGCTGATACCGAATATTAATATCAGGAATCCTTCTTTGTCCATTATTGTCAGCACTGTCAGTGTTAGCCCCACCAAAAGAGTAGTCTAATGAACTGGAACTGTCCGGTAATGGTTGATACTCTTCTGGAATGGGAGTGTGTGAGTCTGCAGGATGTGTCAGAGCAGATATATTCACTTCGTAAGGTTGATCTGGTGTTGTTGAGTTGATGTAGTTAGATGACACCGGTTTTGGGGTTGTCTCAATTGCTATGGCCACATTTTCAGTAGTTGATGGCAGGACCTCTACTTCATCATCACTTTCGGCGAATAGAGCATCACACTCCATATCCTCTGAAAAATTTGTTAATAAAACTATACTGTACAATTGCATACTCTTGATGTGTGTTTTTATTTATCATTATATTATATTTATAAAGATTAGACAAATCCACGCAATCTAGTTCGAACGAGCGGAGGAGCGCCGCTCGTTCAATCTGGACTGAGCTCTACTATCACAACACAATAAATGATAATTTGTTTAGTAATAATTTATTATTATTAACCATGAGTTATTCGTATATAGTATTTTTTATTAGATACAAATAGCCAAAATAAGTGAAATAATTAGACAGAATTCTAGTAAACTTCTGCGTGTTATTTATTATACCTACCATTTCTCTGTTGACTGTCTGAGGTTGAAGATGTAAACACAGTTTCCAGGATGGCCGCCAGCGACGATGGACCAGCGATATCCCACGAAGACGACGATTGATCACCCTCGAAACCCTTTTCAGTCATTTTATCACTACAAGTATTGTTTCATATTGCTCAGGAAAAGAATAAATATACATAGATTTACATATGGCTTTACAAGTAAATAGCTCCGTAATTTTTGATGTTGTCAACACCAATCACTCAACAAGAAAGGAAAGGACTTCGCTTAAAGCATATTGGCACTTTTAAATACAAACAAACTATTATGACCCTTGCCCTACATGGATGTAGCTTATGAACAACGAACAATTTATAAAAGCAGATCTTTGATGTCTTCGATTCTGTAGATTTTATTTTTTTCCTTCGTGTGCGAGAGGGGTGGGACAGAAGGGGGACGAACGAAGGCGATAGTGTTGTCGATTATGTGGTCAAATAATATCAATATTATCAATAACATCTTGGCCACACACACACGTTACAATTTGCATAATCAAAAGCCTACTAAATAGTAATGTGAAAAATTAACATTGTTAGTAATTTAAGAAGGAAAAAAATAACAATTTAATTTTAGTACACTTTTATCGATTTGTATAATTAGAAAAGTACCGTCTTATTCATAAAAAAAGCTTATGGAACGTTTATACCGTTCATTAGTTAAAACGCTCGATAGGCTTATGAAACGTTCGATAAATTTGTCTATTCATAACAGTTCTTTAAACCTTCTATAACTAATAATCGTCTATAAGCAAAAATGTTGCCATTATTATGAAATTCGCCAACAAGTTTGACAAGAATACTGAATCGACCACAGATAATACGTATCGTTTGTCCAAAAAGGTCTAATCATAGACAATATTACGGCTTAAAACCATATGTTGTTGTCTACAGAACGTCCAGTCAGTTGTTTCAACTTTTCAAGTGGTCAAATACAACAAATCATTATTTGTTTGATTCGAATTTTTTAACATAATTATGGAATCTCAAAAGAATGTTAAAAGGCGTAAAGCTTGCATTATTTTACAAATAAAATCAGCAATATTGATAAATTCTAAACAAACTACAAATTTTCAATGACTGACCTACTTCAATTTTGTAACATTGTCAAAAAAATGTCAGTTCCTAGAGAGATAGATATCAGCTGTTGTGAGTTCGGCCATCTTGTATCATAAAATACTGTTAAAGTAGGGTCCAGGCTCCTATAACTTTATGATAGGTTTATAGAACTGTTTAGCGTTAAAATGCTGTTATGAATACGATTTTTTGCCTATCTTTCTATAGCGAGCTTATAGAACACTATAAGTGTTCCATAACTTTTTATGAATAAGACCGGTACAGTAAATAATATCTACGGAGTATAATAGATTACGAGATTTGTGTTTGTGAATTCTATTCAAATGGAGTAAAGTTATCCATATAAAAAAATATCTATCAATGAATTTCGTCGATATGTTGTCAAAGTCAATCTTTTTAGTAGGTGTTGGGGAGTTAAAATGATTACAACTCCTTCTAGTTAATTAGCGATATATTTCTTGGCGAACACTGTACAGTAATTATGATGATTATAAAAATAACGTTGGTTTTCTAATAAATCGATGTGTGCTCTGACTCATTTGCAAGTCATCTGGTTTTTTAAAAGGAATAACGAATAAAACGATCAACGTCGCGACGTTGACAGCTGACGTTGACAGCTGACAATGACAGTAGTGTCAGTGCTGTAGTGTACTGTCAGTCAGGGTACAGTGGCGCCAACAGTAGGTTTTTGCCATACATTTAGTAGTTTCGTTAAAAACAAGTGGCCAGTTTAGCCATCCCTGTCATCGAGTAGTTTTTTTTTTTTTAATCTTTATTCATGACCATGGATGCGAGTCCTTCAGTCGGATACATTATATATATATATATACAAAACAATCGAGTAGAATAAACTTTCAGCATTGCCAGTACGGGTATTTTTACCCGATTTCGGGTAATTTGGGCTTCAAATGAGTAATTGCCGGGTATTTTTTGACAATATCACGATTAAGTAGAAAGTGACGGGACTACTCGGTTGTTGGCAAAATCATCGACTAAATACGATGGAGGCCATTCTTTTTAAAAAGTGCAGTGAGTGAAGTGACTTTTGGTTTTGATTTCTACATGTTTTCATATTATGGTGCGCACGACCTTTTTTGTTCGGTTTCTTGAATAACTTTTCCACAACAGCTAATTTGTGACTTTGACTGCCGGCAACACTGTAGCCTTTATCTATTACTAATCAACGTTGCTCTTGATACGGCAATCGTCGTGTTAAAATATAAAAACCATTATAATAGTAATATGGCTTTTTCAGCAGAACTAAGATAAATGACATATGTCATATCACTACATTCTCCCGAGCTACAAAATAAAATCCCGGTAGCGGTCCGGGAGCCTTCGCTCTCGGGCAGACCTTTGCAGGACCTGAGATTCTACAGCTGGAGAAGACACCGTGTCTACGTATTCGTCACTTATCTCGTCTGCGGAATTTTCTTCATCAGCGCGTTCTTCTACATCAGTAGATCCTTTTTCTGCATTCGTTCCTCCTACTTCTACATCAGCACATGTTTCTAGAGTCTCCTCCTGCCTTTCATGCATTTGCAGAGCGATTTCATCATCCTGTCTTTGTCCAAGTGGCGCCAAATGCCGGTTAGAGATGGTAGATTCTCGGCCATCTGCAAGACGAATGTGAGAATAGTCAGGATTTACATGCAGGAGAGTAACCTCTTCTACCACTGGTTGATATTTATTGGCGCGATTAAATTTGCGCATAAGCACTTGCTGCGATTCCGTCAACCATGTGGGTATAGAAACTCCGTTTGAAGAACGCCTTGTATGCGTAAACATTCGTTCGTGCGTCGTACAATGAATAGCTGTGCACAGTAATGATCTTATCGAATGTAAGGCTTGCGGGAGGACTTTTTCCCAGTTCTCTATAGCTAGCTTGCAAGAACGTAAAGCCAACTGTATTGTCTTCCAGAGAGTACCGTTGAAACGCTCTACTTGTCCATTCCCTCGTGGATTATACGGTGTGGTTCTACTGGAAGCAATTCCACGTGAATTCAAGAAATTCTTTACTTCGGCAGATACGAAAGAAGCTCCTCGATCAGAATGAAGTTAAGAAGGCATCCCGAATATCATGAATATCTCATTTAAACGTTTAATTACCGTTGCCGAGCTCATATCAGAGCACGGGAACGCAAATGGGAAACGGGAGTATTCATCAATCACGGTCAAGATGTACTTATTATTCGTATTAGAAGGTACTGGACCTTTGAAGTCAATACTCAATCTTTCCATAGGTGAGGTAGCCTTTATTAAAACTGGTTCAGGTGAGTTAGGTTTATGAAACTTCGGCTTCACTTCCGAACAGATTTTGCATGATCTAATCATATTTCGGATTTCTTCTGCAGAATAGATTAGGTTTTTAGATTTTACCCAATGAGCCATTCGCGCTACACCTGGGTGACACAATGCTTCATGTAATGATATTAGTCTTTCCGTTCGCATTGACACCGAAGCACATACCCGTGAAAGCGTATCAGCAACATCATTTTGCTTTCCAGGGCGGTACACAATGTCATATTTAAAAGGTGCTAATTCCAAACGCCATCTCTGTATTTTCTCATTCTTGATTTTACTCGTAAGTTTATTATTGAAAATGAAAGAAACAGATCGTTGGTCAGTAATGAGCTGAAATGGTTTGCCAATGAGAAAATGACGCCATTTCTTTAGCGATTCCACAATTGCGTACGCTTCTTTTTCAATAGCTGAATGATTGCGTTCGCTATGAATCCACATTCTCGAGAAAAATGCAACCGGTCTACCAGCTTGAGACAAAGCGGCAGCGATTGAATGGTCGGATGCATCAGTTTCTACTATGAACTGTGCATTACTATCAATAGCGTGAATAGCTGATTTTGCGATGTCAGATTTTAGTTCTTCAAATGTCTTAATTAATTCTTTGTTCAATGGAAATGATCTGGCGTTAGTTAGACCATGGATTATCTCTGAAAAATTTGGAATCCACTTGCAATAATGCGCAAACATTCCTATTACCCTTCTTAACGATGATAAATCGCTTGGTGGTGGAATACTTAATAATGGCCGTAAACGATCGGCATCTGGCCTAATAATATGGTCCTTTATATTGTATCCCAAAATATTAATAGAGTCTTGATGGAACTTACTCTTTTCTTTGTTCAGCGTAAGGCCGTATTTTCGTGCTGCTGCCAAAAAATTTGATAAATTCTCGTTATGCTCAATATTTGTTTTTCCACACACGGTGATATCATCTAAGTAAGCATAGGTCCCTTTTAGATTTTCTTGCCGGATGACCCAATCTATAGTTCGTTGAAAACTAGAGACACCATTAGTTACACCAAATGGAATGCGCTGAAATTGGTAAAGATTTCCCAACGCTTCGAAAGCAGTAAAATGGCGTTCTTGTGGCAGAATAGGGACTTGATGATATGCGCTTTGCAAATCTATAGCGCTGAATATACGATATTTTGATATTTGTGACACCAACTCTTCCATATTTGGGAGTGGGTATGCATCTAAATGTGTATATCTGTTTATCGTTTGAGAATAATCGATAACAAGTCGCTTCTTATGATTAGTATTCTTTGTAATAAGAACCTGAGCTCTCCACGGTGGAGTACTTTATTCAATGATACCATCAAGTAACAGTATCCTGACTATATCTTCGAGTTTTTATAGCAATGGGCTTGCAGTCCGGTGTAACATTAGAAAACAATGGTACCGCCGGCACAGACGCCGCTGCAACACTGCATATTTCAAAGGGGTCTTTTGTACCACCGAAATTAAATTTAAGGGATGAATGCTTCTCTAATATATCATGACCGATGATAAGATCAGCACATAGATTTTTGACTATAAGAAGATTAAGGTTTTTATATTCATGATCACCAATTTTTGCAGAAACGCAGGTCTGACCTTCTACCTGAGACGTAAGTGTAGTAGAAGCCATTGAAATCGTCTGATTACTAGATTGCTTCTTTAAACGACATAACTTGAAAAAAATATCATCCATGAAACTAATGGAGCTGCCCGTATCAATTAATGCTTGAGCGCGTATCCCTTGAATGTAAGCTGTCACAGTAGCTTTTCTAAGAGAATTCGGTGACGCTGCTATAATACATGCTGAAGTGTCAGTTGTAGCATCCTTTTCAACGACTGCCCCAGTATTCGCTTTCTTATTACGACAAACACTAGCAAAGTGCCCCTTCTTATCGCAAATCTGACAAGTAACATCTACAGCAGGACAGTCTTTCCTTTTATGTATACGTCCACCACAGAAGAAACACTTCTTATTGAAAGTAGATGCTGCAGCTGTTGGTGCCCTCACTGTTTCTTGGCCTTGAACAGCATTTAAATTCGTAGAATTATGGTTTTGTGCACTGGATTCAGCCATTTCTAATGACAATGCTTGAGCACATGCTTCTTCGAGCGATAGTGTTAGATTCTCAAGTAATCGTTGTCTAATATTAGCTGATTTTAATCCGGAGATAAATGCATCTCTTATATTATCACATTTATTCGTCTCAGCATCCACTTTTTCAAATTTACAATCTTTTGACATTAATTTCAGAGCTCGAATAAATGAATCTATATTTTCTTCACTCTCTTGTTTTCGAGTAGCCAGCATATGTCTAGCGTAAATTATATTCTTGGGCTTAATGAAAATATTATTCAATGTGCATATTGCGTCCTTGTAATTAGTGCAGTCACTGATATATTCGTATATTTTGGCAGAGACATGATTTATTAGTAAATCTAATTTCTTGTCCACTTTCTCATCCTTACCGCAGAATGATAGGAAACTATCAAATGTCCGCTTCCAGTGCTCCCATTCCTTTGAGGCTGAGCTATCTGACGGATCAATATCCAGTCTTCCTGGACGCAGAAACTTGTCCATTATGATAGAAAGTTCTGCTGAATAAATTGTTAAAATATAAAAACCATTATAATAGTAATATGGCTTTATTCAGCAGAACTAAGATAAATGACATATGTCATATCACTACACGTCGTATTATACGGCAATTAGGTACACTACGTCATTAAAAATACGGCCTACGGCAGCAATGTCATTGTCATCTGTCTATATACTATTATATAAAGGGCAAGTTTAAATTGTTTGTTTGTAATGGATTAAATCGAAAACTACCTTGTACCCAAATTTTAAAAATTTAGAAAGCTACATCATTCGGGATGGACATATATATAGTTCATATAAACAAAACATAGCAACACAAACGACACAAAGTGTCAAAAATTTTCTTAAAAAATTTCATTATTTGGCGTGCGCTGCGGAAACTATTGACGATACATTAAATATTGTAGAGCATGTTTGCAATACTCATAATTATCTACAAAAAAATCGGTGTGATCATATGTCTAACTATTATAGTTATAGTTGAAATTTTCACAGATTATGTATTTCTGTTGCCGCTATAACAACAAATACTAAAAAACAGAATAAAATAAATATTTAAGGGGCTCCCATACAACAAACGTGATTTTTTGTTCGTTTTTGGTACGGAACCCTTCGTGCGCGAGTCCGACTCACACTTGTCCGGTTTTGTTCAAATTAGTCCGTTAAAACATAAGTACAATGAAAAATGTGGATTCTTGTATCGGGTTAGTAGCTTATGCCCCCGGTATCAGTTCCCCCCGTATCAGTTGCCCACGATACATTTTATTACATAAAATACCTATTAGAAAGTACTGTTGGAAACAAAAATGGTATTGCCAAATTATAATACTAATTTAAAGTACCGATATATTTATTTATGATCTAGAAAAGGTTTAATAAAAAAAAGTATATTTATTTCCTCGTAAGCGCATTTCTTCAATAGAGATGTAAATTGAGTCTTAAGTTCAACATAAATTGTAACATTCTGAAGAAAAAAACATGCAAAATCAACAAACAAAGTATCGCCAATAATAGGTATCACAATATTTTTCCTCTATCTACAACAAACGCTTTTAATATAGAATAATAACCGTTAAATTAAAAATTACATTTACGCGTATGTTCAAAAATCAACAAAAATGTACTTATCAAACCAAGAAAATAAAATATCAGCTTAAATTAAAGTAAAACAAAGTTAACAAAAATACATACAAAATCAACTAAGCATAGCAAAATAAAATATAGTCAACTTAATAATCATCTATTAGCCTAAAACAAAAAAAAAATGCTAAATCAACAATAAAAATAACTCGAATGTCAGAATACAATTGAGTTGCATTTATGGGTGTATTAAAATAAATGAGCTCATTTCTTTTTAAAACTTTGTTAAGGTATCTTCTATAAAAGTTTGCGTTAGCTTTGAAATGACCTTATCATTGATAACGCTTTGTTTTTAGGGTTCCGTACCCAAAGGGTAAAACGGGAACCCTATTATTGAGACTTCTCTGTCCGTCCGTCCGTCTGTCACCTACCAAATCTTGTAATTGTTCCTAAGAAACAATGATATCCTTTTTGTTCGGTTAATGCTATAATATTAATTTTTATTGGTTTAAGTTTTCTAAGAAAAACACCTGGGCCATAATGAACTACTGTGGTATATCTCATTGTTTGGCAATATTGTAAAATGCAAAACACTTTTGTTGTTGACGGTACTAAGTTTAAATCTATGTAATAAAATTTATCGTGGGCAAGTGTAACTGTGGGCAACTGTTACGGGGGGAACTGATACTGGGGGCATAAGCTACTAACCCCTTGTATCATGCTTGTGAATCCTTATCCAATTAATTATTTTTATAATTATAACTGATTATATACCTATAAATTCCTCTTTACATTTTCGAATCGGACCTTTCGTTTAGAAGTCACAAGAGGTTTATTCATGCTAAAAAATAATAAAAAAAAACAAATATTAACCAATTATTCAGGGTAATATCCCAATCAGCTATACCGATTTTGAAAATTCAGGAAATTCATTGGCTGATTTTATAAGAAGTAACTTTGACGTTCATAGATAGCTGATTTTATAAGAAGTAACTGAGGCTAATTGAATTTTGGGAAAATAATTATGGTTCCTACATTACGCGCGGATGAAGTCGCGGCAGCTAGTATCAAAATATAAAGCTATTAAAATTATATTTAGTGCGTGATACAACTGAAACCAACATACAAACGCATATGTAATACGAAGTTATAAGATGCGATGATGTCTGGTTCTAATTTAGACAGTAACAATTTGACGTCTGAAACATATAAATTCTCAATTAGCTATAGGCACACAGTATATTGCTATAGGTTTGCGGCACTGCTTTAAAAATAAGTGGTTTAATTATTTATGACTTTTGTAAATTTCTTTTATAATATTTATTATAAAAAAAATCCTGAAATTACGGCAAATATCGTTATAGTATCATTATGGCATTCCAAAATTTGTCTGGAACAACACTGCTTACAGCTATTTGACACACACACACACAGTACCTACAAACTACTTCACTTTACAGTAGTGTCACTTGTCTGAATTGTCAGTAGTATAGCTGTGACATGCAGATGTCTGTCATAAAAGTTGGACGATGTTGAATTTGTTTTGACGATATAATATTCTAAATCAAATAGAAATATATTAAATTTGGTTTGGAAAAAATATAGCATCAGTATTTTTCGATTCGTTGGCTCGTCTCTTGGATTTTTAGTATATTTTTTGGGCTTTGAATAATAATAAAATTTAGTTGATAACTATTTGTTCAGGTTGTATTATAATACAGTTAATTTGCATGACAATATTCGCCAATATTAAGTGTTTGTCTTTTTTATTTCACACGGCGGTAAAGACTAGAAACATGTCGACATCATCCTTGCCAGTTTTCCTTCAAGGGGAAGTAGTAAAAGGTTTTGGAAGAGGCTCCAAGGAACTAGGTTGCCCAACTGGTAAGAGTATTTGTGAGATTATAATAGCCATTAGCTACGCAAAGTTCAAGGCCTTCAAAAAAGTTCTTCTATAATAAGTACATAATCCTTCTCATATATTAAAAAAGTTGTTCTGTAGTAATGGATAAAATTAAGTTTAAAAAAAAAGTTAATGTACTAGGTAGCCAGCACAGAAATGATAGCAATCTGTACACAATGACATAATTATTGAAGCTACATGCTATGATATAGTTGTTGCAATATCACATAGATACATTATATAAGGCAGGTGAACTTTTTGATAAGGACTAGGTATTTAGATTACATATCTTTACCAATATTTCTGTCAGTAGGTATATGTAATGATTAATTCTACAGCTAACTATCCTCTGGAGGTGGTTCAAACATTACCAGAAGGTTTAGAACCAGGAGTCTACTATGGATGGGCACAAGTAGAAGATGGTAAAGTTCATAAAATGGTCGCTAATATTGGCTGGTGCCCATTTTACAATAATAAGCAAATGTCTGTGGTAAGTTACTTTTTTTTCTTTACTATATTCCTGACAGTGAGGTGATATGTATAAATTTTGCCCTGAATGACCCTTGCAATGAGAGAAAGCCTATGATGCACCTGTTAATGGCACAATAATTAGCAAAAACATATTATTCCTTGTGCAAGCAACCCAATTTTTTAATGAACATAAACACAACTAATTTATATTTCAGGAAACACACATAATGCATAAATTCAATGATGATTTTTATGGGCTACATTTAAAAATATCATTGGTTGGTTATTTGAGAGGGGAAAAGAATTTCACGTCATTGGATGCACTTATAGATGCCATCAAGCAGGATATATCCAATGCACATGAAAAATTGGAATTACCTGAAGCTCAGAGTATAAAGAATGACAATTTCTTTGTAAATAAAAAAATATGATCAATATAGGTACATCATTTTATTGTTGGTGTAGCAACAATTTGAACTTGTTTGTATAGTTTTAAATTATCCTATGAAATAATCTGAATTGTATTTTATCTATTCGTGACATAGAAATTAATTATGATATAAATCATAAACATTTATTATTTTAATATTTATGCTATTAATATTTTATGTAACCTGTGTTACTTATGTATAGGACTGGATACAGCATGTATGATGTGATATTTTTGTCAAATTTGTGCAATGAATTAGTTTTAAGAAAATATACTATTTTCAATATAATTTTAGTTTTTGGTTTATTTAAATCAAACTGCATTCATCCTTTTGAAAAAGCCTTTATTGGTAATGCTTTACGGATCCATTTTAACAAATTTGTAAAACATCACTCCTTCGTAAATTGGAAATTAAAGAATCTTAAATTAATAGGGCTCTCTCTCCAGGACATTTTAGTGTTGTTTTCTTCTAAATGAACAACCTGAAACAAAACACTAATATTAACAAGTATACCCTTTTCAATCAGTTTAATTCCAATCTTGAATCATATTGTGCAAGATCTTTGTGCAATAATGGTGAAACATAAAATAAATACTGAGTATATTATGTGTGTCATAAATCTGATGAGTAAATAAAATTTAAATAATTTATAATCATAAAATTGTGTGTTTTATAAACTTTATTCTTGTCTAAGGGTAGCTTTGGTGAAGGTTGTGACTAACACAATACAAATAAACACTGATAATGTATATCAGTTGTATTTGTGTCAATGCCACACACAGGTTGACAAATCTTGTAGCCTCTGCTAGTGACTGCCTTATATTTCAAGATAAACTCAGCAAGGGCACTACTAAGAGTGCAAAGTATTTTCAGATCTTTGGAAGATAGAATTACAAACCATTATGTGAATTGAACATAGAAACCATGGTTACAGCGTGCAGGTTTCCAGGAAAAGCAACTAAAAGTACCTGTAGCATGAGTGGAATGTTTATAAGTAGTTTTAACCACATTTTTTCTACAGTTTTCCTACAGAGGGACAAAGCCCTGAGACAGATATTGAGATTCAATTATTATATTATTAAGATTTTTTCCATTTATTGTGAAGAAGAGATGGGTACACATATCACACCAATGGGTTGGGGTGTATCCTTGGGGGCTCTATGGAGTTAGGTTAGGTTAGGTTAGGGTTATTTTTTTTTTTTTGTTTGCGCTGGGAATGCATTTCCCAGCGCAAACAAAAAAAAAAAAAGTTAGGTTAGGTTAGGTTAGCGCCCCCAAGGGTACACACTGACCCACCAATGGCCACTACATCACTTTCAACAGTTGCAAACACTAAACATAATAAGATGCAATTTGAAAACAAAAAAAAATTAAACAAATGTATCCTGTAATTCTACAAGGCAAATCTGCTAGTGCAAAGTTTAATATCAATCATTTAATACACAACATCTATGCCCATAAATAACTCACAGTTGCATCCTACAGGTAAAGGCCTATAACTGGCAAAAACTGATCTGGCCATATAATTTTCATTTCATTCAGTCATACACCATAACATTCATTTCTATTGTTTGTAGGTGCTATGGACCAGACAGTTCTAATAATATTTAAAATATTGACTCATGTTGGGGACCCCTCAATATATTATACTAAGGGTTAAAAGGTATGAGATGATATAGGTGTCAATTATTTTAGCACCTACCTAAGTGTATTGCAATCTTTGTTTTGTCTTCATTCTATGAGTAAAATGGCAAGAGTTTTAATGCAGTCATATTGGTTAGTTGTAATTAGTGTACAACTGAAATATCTGGGCCTAGAATACTAATTATTATTGACTTACATCAAATTGAGCAATAACTATCAAGTATCTTAGTCATCGTAATAGCAACAACCATTAACTATGTACCTGAATGGTGATAGTTATTATATAAAAATAATGATGAATTATGGAAATATCGTCTTACCCTCCGTTAATCTAGCGCGACCACCGGTGGGCTGGCAGAGGATCGTGGAGCAACCTGCGCACACGACCACCCTCTGTGCGTGACTGAATACCGTTGTGATTTTATAGCAGCCGGGGCATTTGACATCCATGAAGTATGAGTTGGGATGTGGCACCAGCCTCTTCAATTTGTGTTTCCTTTTCTCCGACGCGGGAGATGGATGCAGTAAGTCAATTGCGAGCTGAAATCCGAAACACGCACATTTAGGTTATTCCATCACTGCGCAACAAATATCTCCCGCTTCATAACTGTAGGGCACATATTTAGTGGGGGAACGTAATACTGTGTCGAATGCTATGCAATTATCATAGTAATCTTTAACTTTATTGTTAGTAATCTATTTGACATGTCAGACACTGCCATGTGTATCCGCTTGTTTGGGTGAAATCGAGAACCCATTATGAGACAACCAAGCACTGTTATAAATAACCAAATTTATCACAAATAATAATGGGCACGGAAAACTTGTGAGATTATAAAGCACGGTTGGATATTTTTTCTCTCGTGAATAAAAATACACACCGGCATGGTTACAGCTTAGATGCAGAACCGGAAAAGGAAAGGCTTCTGTCGAATCAATGACAAGGATACGAATCCAGAAACGATAGAGTTTGGATACGTTCATAAAACGAAAAAATAAAGCACGCTATTCATGTTATTATAGTTAGGCACCTTTAGTCCATAGTTATAGATAGTAGAAGCATAAAGCAGCATATTCATAATCACAAGAAAATGCACGAATATCTTTAAAATTCTAGAATATCTATAGAATATCTTTCAAATTAAATATACAAAGTAATTTTTGGTGCCATCAAAAGGCTACATAAGCTACACTTTGATAAAGGCTGATTTGAGTACTAAGTACTGGTTGCCAACCATCTACTGATTCGTTGATCTGAGAGTTAATGTCATTTTTGTTTGTGTTTGTGATTTGGTGAGTTTTGGTTTTCTTCGGACAAAATAATTCGTGTAGTGTTATTAATTGATTGATATTTTAGCGAATGACCTATGTAAAATCATATCCACATTCATAGGGACATTTAAGCTCTCAATATGGCCGATGAGGAGTATGACGCCGAGGATGCGGGTGCAGATTACGATGATATTGCTGAGGATGATGATAACATCGAGGAAACAGAAGAACAGGAAGAGGATGCATATGGTACTCAATGTCTTGCCCCCGGCCAAGCTGGCGGCGGTGTTGATAAGCTCAAACGAATCACAACGAAATACATGACTAAATATGAAAGAGCGCGAGTTTTAGGTGAGGTTATGATAGGTTACTTCTCTTCCACCACAATATGTCATAGTTGGGTATGTTGATTGGTAGTTAGTTGCTACTCACGCTCGTCTATTACTCTATTACTAATACAGACAAGCTAATAATAACCCAAGTTACATAAAATCTATTGTAATAGACACAATTTTGAAAAATTACTTTAGATTGTATCGTCGGTTAAAAGGCGAGTTAATTCTCATTAATTTTGGTACTTTTGCACGAAACCCAACTCAAAAAATGGAGGAAACTTAGCTGATTCTACCTATGTATATGTATAACTCAATATAGCCCATCATCGTGCCTGAGTCACTTCGCCTTTTACCCATCAATATGTTTATAGTATGCTGTTTATACAAATTTATAGATTTAACTACATACAGAGTTTAGTAGGTATAATTATAATTCCATATATACTGATTTTTTATCAGGTACCCGAGCATTACAAATTGCTATGTGCGCACCCGTCATGGTGGAACTGGAAGGTGAGACGGACCCTCTGCAGATCGCCATGAAGGAATTGAAACATGGCAAGATACCCATCATCATCAGAAGATATCTCCCTGACCATTCCTATGAAGACTGGAGCATCGATGAACTCATCATTATTGACCATTAAAATTAAAAACTGTATAAATTGATATAAAAATTCAAAGATCCTTATTTTATTGTGGCAAAATTTATTAATAACTTTATCTTAGGGTACCTAAATAGAAAGTAAGTTTTAAATAAATAAGTATTTTTTAAATAGTTTTTCATTACTTAAAATTGCTTTCAGAGTGAGCATTGAAGGATTAGGTTTGGTTAGCAAATCACATAGCCATTACATTACTCTCTCTGTGAGCAAACCTAAACAATACCAGCTTTTTTAAAATGAGAAACAAATATTCATTATCACTTGTTTCACCAAATGATTTTACTCTGTTTCAATACATGTACAGTTTGAATTTCTGTGGCAAAAGCTACACTAAATTTGCTCGCGTCGTCAATGGCATTTACGTGTTATTACAGTTTGTTTTGGTAATTGCAAAAACATTGGTATGCGGCACCTATACACGCAAGGCTTTATTATGATGATGGTTTAGTTTGGTCTAGTGCAAATTTTACATAGGACTCGAGATATTACGAAATTGATGACGAAAAAAACGTTGGAAAAACATGGTCGAATTTCGATAAAATAATTATACCATTCAGTTGTATACACGATACTGATGCAAACGTCATAGTATTATTTCGGACTTCTGTAACACCCTGTATATGGTCTCGCATCGGGTGAAATAGGTAATATCGCCAGACAACACATACTTAATGTACGATCCCGCAATTCCCGCAGTAAGCAACGCTTGTACTGGTACCATACAATGGACTGGCGGCGACCACAGTTACACCCAGTCCAGGGCAAAGTCGAAAATGTTTTCCGAAATTTGCTGCTGATGGGAATCGAACGCGCAACTACCCGGTGTAGTGAGCCAAGCAGCCACTAGACGAAGCAGTTGTGTAATGGCCTACGTACCTACCTATTCAGAATTTCCTGTTGTAGGTGTAAATGTGAACTCTTCATTGTATTGTACCTACCGATGATAGTTCAAGTATTGCTTACTTTAGGACTATACGAGATTATTTTATTACGAAGCATTCGCTGAAAGACGGGTCTCTTATTTTCAAAGAATTGATAGTGCATACTCACTCAACGACAAAGGAACCTTGTGGACCGTGTTGGATTGTGCGCGGCGGGTGACTTGAGCGCACAGATAGCTACAGACCGATTTGCTTCCTTCGGTAAAAGTGATCATACATAAATTGCAATATATATACAATGTGCATGACTATACTTACATACAATGTGCATGATTTTATGACACCTGTGCGAAGCAAGGACCTTCTGTAAATAGCCTCAATGGTACGTATTTGCGTAGGCAACGCGTTTCTGGATGTCAGTGCTCTGAATGCAGTAGGTAGCTAACTCTCAATGCGACACGTCAATATATAAGATAGAAAGATGGAAATGTTCACAGATCTCACAAGAGTCCTCGCTTTGCGCCAACTGGATCGTGTTTGTATAGCGACAAGTACCTAGGTATCTACTTAGTATTGATGTTACCATTCTACGTAGCAAATGCGCTATGTATATCTACTTGCCTCCTTTCACAGCTTATTTAAAAACGTACCTATGTGAGTATATAATCTTGATTTTTCTTATATAAATTTTCGACTTTAGGTACTTACATCTTAAAATGTATTATGGAGAAAGCATTTACGTACTATGTCGTTTTATTGACTTGGGGTGTGGCATAGAAGACCCTACTTATTCAGTCTGCAACTTGAATATCCTCGGTTACTTGCCGCACCAGTGCCGTCTTCAGTATTCTTAGTATTCTTCATCCTCGTCCCATGAGGTGAATCCCGCAGGTGTTGTCGTCTACAGTTTCTTATCGATACTTTGCTATGGTGTCATGAAGTCTTACATCATATTTACATTATGACTTTTATCTATTAATAATAAAAAATGTTGACTTTTATTTAATAAAAACTTGGAGAGGTGTCAAGGGACACCCGGATGATGGAACGGAGTTCCTTTCCTTTGGAAATAAAAAACATATGTACATATACATGCACACACACACACACACACACATCAAAATCGAATTTTATTGTATACATAAATGTATGCAACAAAAATCACACACACATATGTAAAAGTGTCGTTACAAAATTTTCGTTACAATTTTTCGTCTTATTTTTTTCCGTCTAGCATAGCCCCATTTCGCAACGCGCGATAAGGAACTATGTTCCAAAAATAAGACTGGAAAAACTGAAAAACTTATTTTACACATTAATTATCTATACTTATAATATTATAAAGCTAAAGACTTTGTTTGTTTGGTTGAACGCGCTAATCTCAGAAACTACTGGTCCGAATTGAATAATTATTTTTGTGTTAAATAGTTCATTTGTCGAGGAAGGTTATAAGCTATATATCATCACGCTACGACCAATAGGAGCGGAGCAGCAACGAATAATGTGGCAAAAACGGAAATATTCCCGAACATGAATCGGGTATTATAGACTTATAATCATAGACTTTATAACATCACTCAACGCCAAAGTAACTATTAGCGCGGGTGAAACCGCGGGCACAGCTAGTAAGGCATAATTTGAGGACTCTGACCACCACATCAGAGGTTAGCACGCGGGCCGGGCCGAATTAGCGCCCGGAAAAAAACATCATGTAAGTATGATAAATGAATGGTTAGTGTTAGTAGGTACCGACTACCGATCGACACTACTTGAGTTTAAACTAGAGCGGGCCATAGCATGCCATCAACGGCATGCTCGTAGCTGACCTAAGGGTATCTCATCTCAAGATAGTATTGAGTAGGTACGCTATTTACTGAAAAATACATTTCCAATCAATCCCAGTTCATAAGAGAAACATAGTACTTAATTCAATCAAGTTGTGTCTAAAACGTGTTTTGAAATAGATAGGCAGGTAAGTGACAACGTACATAATATGTAGGTATTCTGATATGAACTGAGATTGATTGGAAAAGTATTTTATCTTCTTGTATTTATTTTGAAAGATTGTACGCATTGGGTACAGTTGGAAGGATATATTTGATTAGTTAGACTAATGTAAATACAGAATGTTTGTAAGAAGATGTTGATGATGTGCGCGCGCGGCGGTGACGGCGGTTGCGGTCGTCGTCGGCAGTTGGCACGCGCACCGGGCTGAATATCGCTGAAAACTCCGGCGCGGGGAGAGCCTCGCTCGTGCGCCAGTACCCCTCCGACCAGCGATGCTGTGCTGTCTCCGGAAATAGAGTACGTCCGCCGACTCTACGTGCAGTGTCGCGTATCGACGCTGCAGCCAAAACCTTAGCCATTAAATCGCGGTTAATAATAGAGCGGTTACGGAATAATTTACACGTTTCGCCATACGTCTTGCCGTTTCCTCGTTCCGGATATCCCGGAGCGATCTTAACCGCGATTTAACGGTGACGGTTTGGACTCGAGTCGCATTCCCGAGGGGATGCGGGCCGAGTCTGGCCGCCGTGTCTCACCGAGTGTGTCCGTGGTCTCAGTGTAGATGTGTACAACGTTCGTAGATCGGCCGACCGGGTGCGCGAGTGTGAGTGCAAATGACTGATAGCCTGCCAGCTATAGCGGGCTGAACTTGAACAACATGTGGACCAAAAGATTGACGCTATGGAGGTTTATGTTGTGCATGTTGTTCGCCGTGTCGTCTCTGGCCGCCGCGGCGAGAGGTGAGTCCTTGCGTCGCGCGCGCGGACAGAGTGGGAGCCGCAGATCTTCGCTCGCACTCTGCGTCACTACATCGCCGTTGCTATTTTCGGCGTAACTTGCGCTGAAATTATGTAAAAAGCTCACGTATGTGCTCTATTTTTGGCGATAACCTTAGGTGAAATGTTGTATGACAAAAATGATCTAGTGACCTAGATATAAACGGATTTTGAGTAAGTATCTCTGCGGCTGTAATATGTTTATCGAAGCGAGTGTGAAGGCAAGCGCCGGCGGCCGCCTCGCAACATCGCAAAGCTAGATACGTAAATAGAAATACAGGGATTTGTCGTTGTGCGTCGCCATCTTGTGAAAAACGATAGGATCATGACGTCATTATAAAAATGTGTACATTATCTAGGTCATATCATAATCATTACGATGTGCTTCATGTAACAAAACACACTTAAGCTAATTAAAACCAAGTTTTTCATAGAAATCATTTTGAACACAATCAAATTTTACTTGGCCCCTTGGTCACAGATGCCGTTGTATAGATACAACCGTTAAATTCAAATTATATTAACAAACCTATCAAATATATGGCTTGAGTAAGATTTACTGATAGATTTGGTTTTGAAACAGAATAGCAATTCATTATACTCTTTTCTTACGAGATATTAGTTGTTAACTCGTAAAACCGTCGATAAATCTATAGAAGAGCTAGAAACATAAACAGCGATGTTAATAGTGAGGTAGAAAGCGCTGCAATTCAATATGTGAAAACTTGTTACATACATACGTACGTATAGCTAAGTCAATGTCGGCTTGCATAGGACATAACATAACACAAACACCTATATACTATGTAGACCGACGTTTCAAGACCGGAGCAAACGTTTCAGTTGCGTACGAAATGCCATTAAACTATGAAAATCTCGCACAAAATTGAATATTGTTTCAATTTTACATTCTGATCATCTTAAACGAGGGATTTTATTACCCATGAGATTTACCTAGTTATTGTAAAAATGTGTTACAATAAATAAGAAATCCTTTTTTGTTTACGAGGACAAATCTTCTTAAGATTCCTAAACCGCTTTGAGGGAGGGCTGGGGTATGTGGGATAAACTAAACTGAACCCTCCCGTCATGGCTGCCTTCATCATGTCAGACGAGCTGCTGGATTTTCAAACATTGCGTCTCACGTGCCACGCTTCCTCTGGAGCTTGAGCTCGTACCGACATCATTTTCTTCCCGCTAATCTTTAAATAAAGCCTCATTTTCTTCGCTTAACTTTCGAAAGATTGAAAGTTTAGTAGGGAAAACAGAACCAAAAGTATCTAGTCTCACAAAAGCCTAGCAGATAGTCCAGAAGATGAAGCATTGTTAAGTGTCTGAAGTGTGGTCTTGTGAAAGCTGCTATTTGATTTTGTTAAAGTAAAGTTATAAGTATGTATTAGACTCAAAGAATTTGAAATTTACACAGCCAAGCCGAGATCGAATGTGCCTGGCAGAACATTCTGTATGGAAATTTTCACTCAGGGCTTAGGAAGTCTTGTGACCATTTTCACTAACACTCGGAAATGACTAAATAGGAAACAGTTGCGGTGTATTAATATTCAGGCATTCGTTAAGGCATTTCCTAATGTTTGTAAAATCGGGCATTCGAAAATTCATTTGATAAACATCGTTAAAAAGGAATAAGTAATTTTCTTGGTAGTAGAAGGTATCTAGATAGACAGTAGGTATCTATCTGAAAGTATGAGGGTAGAGAAACAGCTAGAAGTAGGGAGTAGATTAAGCACGTCGTCGCTGAAAATTTCTAATAAATCCAGTGCTCCACATGGTGTCCGCAGTACAAACTATCATATCACAGCGTGGGCAGGGTGCGAACGATTTATTTATGATGAATGAAAATGAGTCATTGCCGAATTATCGAATAATGACGCATATGCACACGTGACTGCATCAGTCTTCGTATGAGAGTTAAATCAGTATTGGACAATTTAAGTAAATAATGTCTAAATTACACAAAAACATATTATTTAATTGACATCTGTAAGTAGCTTGAATGTAAAAACTACGTTGGTTTTGTTGTATGTACTTAACGTAATTCCTAAGCTCAGTATAACTTATATCATTTCTGTTAGGTAGGTATCTAACCTTCGTTCTGACTGGGTATAAGGTTTTAATTGGGTTTTATCGTTAGAAGGTTGCTGCTTACTTAAATATGTATAGTACCTACCTTACTAGTTGAGCTGTTAGGTGGAATTATAGAGATGTATCATAACAGTACCGGTCGGCAGCATTCGTCCAGAGCCCAGACCTGCTGAAAATCACCTGAAGAATTTGCTTTACAAAGTTGACAAAACACGTGCCTACCTACTAACTAAATTTAATTTTAAATTATAGATAATATTTGTTTTCAGCTGACGACGAGATACCATCTGAGTCACAATGCCGTCCATACATCGAAAAAGCTCTGAAAGAGCTCGAATCGGGAGATGTGGAGCCAGGTAAAAATATTTTTATTAGCTAAAGTACCTACCCAGTCAAATATCTAATTAGCAATGTTCCTACCTATTTACCATCGCAACAGGTAAATATCCAATATGTAAGTATCATGCTTTCGTAATGTTTGGCACAAGAAGCAATTACATTGATTTGGTTGAGATAATTCTTCTACAATCAACTAATAATAGGAGACAGTTAATCTTATGAAACGGCGGCGGCGACGAAGTTAAATGTAGGTACTTTCATCTGTAGATCAATTTTTTTTTTTCTAAAATAATATTGAATGAAATGCTCACTTCGATAAATAAATGCTAAATGCTAGACCTACTGATATCTAAAATTTGAACTAAGTAGGCCTGCATGTTCCTGTCGGTAACAAGGTGCTGCACGTATAGGAACAACTGGTACCAACATAATAACTCATAAAGTTTGATGCCCCCAAAACTTGCCTGTCTGTTGAAAGTAATAGGTACCTATATTAGGTACTATAAAGAAAACTGGACGACATTCCGCGTAGACTGTAATTGAAAATCAAATTTGTTGCCAAAGTAACGTGTAAGAGAAATTCGGCTTCAGGTAAAAGAATGCTAGCATAAATCTTATCCTTATCGAGTCAGTACCGCAAGTTTCTAATTTGCTTCTAAATCGGAAGGTAGATACTTAAACGACATCTTTTTAAAGACACAAATATATACAGTGTTTGTTTAATTTTTGGTTTCCCGTAATCGTAATTCCGTAACTTTACGATTCACGTTTGGAGTAAAACAGTGTAACCAGGAATAACATTGGATTGACATGAGATTGCCAGACGTAGGTATTTATATCTATTTTAACTGCTTATCTAGAGACCGGCAAACGTCATTGATATAATTAACGCTACTAAATAATAGATAGATACCTATGTATGAGTCTCTTAAAACCATCAATAATATAAAATAAACCATCGTAAATGACCGAGAATTGTTTCCAGCGATTTCATTGAGGTGTATTTTGCCAATATATTCATTGATCGGAGAATATGAAAAATATCCCGTACATGTGTAGGTAGGTACATATTATGCTGAGTGAATCTATTATCAAATAACGAGATTTCTTTCAATAGTCAAAATACTTTGAAATAACTTTAGCAACAGTAAATGTGATGAATTGTTATGTCTTACCTAATAAAATATTACTTACATTATATTTTGTAAGAAGATAAAAATATCATTACAACGTGTTTATATTTGCCAAGTGTATCTAATTATTCCAAAGATATGTACAAAAGATGTTTTTATTAACATTGTCCTCGAAAATGTATTGAAGCTTGGTCATCTAAAATTAAACTTATATTTATAGTGAACCGACGTAGGTAGATATTCACTTGAGAGCGTCAAACAGTGATGTGATGGACAGATAATAAAAAATATGACTTTGAAACGGCCACAAGAATTATTGAGGGCAAAACAGTTATGATGGATATTTTATTTTGTAAATTTTAGTTTGGTCAAAACCTGAGGTAAAAACACATCGGATTTTTTTTTAATGCTAATACATTTTAATTCTAGAATAATGATCGCGATCTTGTTCTTATATCATTATGATGTATGATATCATCATCACGCCTGTATTCCCCGAAGGGGTAGGCAGAGGTGCACTGTAGTGCGCCCACTCTTCGCAGATGTATTTTGATCCCAATGTAATAGGGGGCGAGCCTATTACCATTATACCGGGCACATTCTCCCTCAATACGAGGGAGATTTGGGCCATAGTCCACCACGCTGGCCCAGTGCGGGTTGATGAACTTCACACGCCTAGACGTGCAGGTTTCCTCACGATGTTTTCCTTCACCGTTCAGCAAGTGGTAATCATTGTTGAAAATGACATTCGCACATGAGAATTACCTCAGAGGTGCGGGCCCGGGATTTGAACTTGCACCCCTTACGTTCAAGGCGGGCGTTCTTGCCCACGAGGCTACCACTGCTTCTTTATATCATTATGATAATTATATAATTACATTTTATAGACATGCGCTTACTTAGCAAGTATCTATACAATTATTTTCAGATTCCATCGAAAAAAACGACAGTAGTGAAAATAGTCTTGAAGATACAGACGATACGAAAGAAGTTGATTCATCTGAAAGTGATGCAAGAGCAGCTGAGGCGGGTGACAGCAATGAGGATGACGTGCCTTCGGTGGAAATAGCCGACGAACCCTATGTATCTCAGGCGTCAGTGGAAGACTTAAAAGCTGGAACTGATGACAATGATTCTAAAGAAGACACCACAGAAGAAGATAACGATGGCAATAGCGCCGAACAACAAGAAGATAATAGCAAACAAGACGACGACGGAGACAGCAAAGAGGAGACGGCATCTGCTGATGGACAAACAGCTGAACAAGGTACACTTAACTTTATGAGACTTTGTATTTTTTGTTATTTTAAAATTAATGTTGCATTTCTCCAACAAGAAATTTAATTAATTTGAAGACTATTGTTATTCAGTATAATCTAAGACAAATATTTGATTGTCTTTAGAGAGTGGAGAGGAAAGCGATGAAGCCAAAGATGACAGTAACGAAGACTCCAAGGAAGACGACAATGAAAACAGCAATGAAGTTGGAGGTGGAAACAGCAAGGAAGATGATAATACAAGTCAAGAAGCTGTGGCTGCTGATGAAGATGATAAGTCAGCTGAAATAGCAGACGCATCCGATGAAAACGAAGACGATGATAGCAAGACAAAAGAAGACGATGATGGATCTCAAGAAAAGGCTGATGAATCTCAAGAGGAGTCCGCTAGTAAACAAGATGATGACTCCCAAGAAAAAGATGACGATGACTCTAAAGAAGAAACCAACGTTCAGGCTGATTCCGGAGAAGATAACTCCGCTTCAGTAGAAGACAAAGATGAATCAGGAGAAAAAGATGAAACGGCAGAGGATAAGGGTGACACTGGAGAAGAGAAAGATGACTCCGGGGAAAAAAAAGCCGATAGTGCAGAAGACAAAGATGAAACAACCGAAGAAAAAGATGAGTCTGATGTAAAACAAGATACGTCCGTCGAAGGAGGGGCAGATGATAAAACGGACGATGAAAGCAAAGAGGAAGGTGATGAGGACAATTCGAAGGACGCTGATTCTGAAGTTGATGAAGTTGCCGATGAAAAAGACTCAGAAGAAGAAGAAGGAACGCCTGAGGAAGATTTACTGTTCGTAAGTAAACATCACAATACATTAAATAAGTAAATGATCATATTTCGAGCAGTTTCTCACTAGCCAGCTAGTAACTATAGTATCTACTTTCTTAAATAGATATTACACTTTAGTAGTACTTTATTAGCGTAATTTTGGTTAGAAAATCTTTCTTTAAATCTTTCTGATTTCAGGTTGGCGAAATTCCAGAAAACTTAAGATCGCGTGATCACATTAAGCAGATTCTAAGACTCGATGAGGAAGCGAGTGAATCTGAACTGACTATTGAGAAAGCAGCTGACATTGTTCTTAGAGATTTGAAGAGATTGTACGAGAATTCAATCAAGCCCCTCGAAGTACTTTATAAATACAGAGATCTGAGTAACAGACACTTCGGTGACCCAGAAATATTCTCTAAGCCGTTGGTGCTTTTCATGGGACCGTGGAGTGGTGGGAAATCTAGCATCTTAAACTATTTAACCGGGCTTGAGTTTACTGAATGGTCTCTTAGGACAGGTAAGATCAATAACATTATAAATATTAACATTACGCAGTTACCCCAGGCTCTACAAATCCCTTGAATTATCGATTTTTATTGTATAATTTACTTGTCAACATTTATGAAGAAATCAAAGTGATGGTATTTGTGGAAAAAAACTAACTACTAACTGCCATAGTCCACCACGCAGGCCCGGTGCGGGTTGACAGACTTCACACATCTATCGAGAACTAGTCAAGTTCCCTCAGACGTGCAGGTTTTCCTCACGATGTTTTCCTTCACCGTTTCATAGCAAGTGGTAATCTCGGATGTAAATGAAATTCGCACATGCAATCCAGAGGTGCGAGCCGGGGTTTGAACCTGTACACTTTGATTTGCAAGGCGAGCGTTCGACCACTTGGCTACCAAACACTACAAAACCTAAGATCTAATCAGTATTGCGTGTGAGTCTTGTAAATAGATTTATGATAATAATTTACATTGTTATTATTAATAATTAAAGGAGCGGAACCATCACCGGCATATTTCAACATTCTTATGCACGGCAAAGATCCCGAAGTATTGGATGGCACTCAATTGGCAGCCGATTGGACTTTCTCGGGACTTCAAAAATTCGGCCAAGGACTGGAGGAGCGTCTTAGAGGATTGAAATATCCCAGCAAGATATTGGAGAAGGTAGAATTGTATATCATACGAATGATTAAATTGATGATGTAGAACAAATTTGTATTTAACCATGTCATTATTTTAGGTCAACATTGTTGAAATTCCCGGTATATTGGAAGTGAGGAAACAGGTGTCTCGCGTATTCCCCTTCAATGATGCTTGTCAGTGGTTCATCGACCGTGCCGACATTATCTTCCTAGTGTACGATCCTTCCAAATTGGACGTAGGTCCCGAGACCGAAGCTATTCTCGACCAACTCAAGGGCAGGGAGTCTCAGGTAGTCTCAGATTAATTACTTAATATTTATCTTCTAAGAATTTTATACCGCTATGTTTTTGCTTGAAACTTTAAAACTTTGGTAAAATGGGCATATTGGTTATCGAGAAATGGTTAATGATGACCGAATTTTTTTTGCAATGGAATATTTTAACATATTTAGTAATGGTTTTATAGACACGCATCGTGCTTAATAAAGCGGATACCGTCAAACCGGAGGAGTTGATGCGCGTGCAAAGCGCACTGATTTGGAACATCTCGCCATTGATGAGCTCGGCGCAGCCACCGGTGATGTACACCACGTCTCTGTGGTCGATGCCGTACGAGGCGGGCTCGCCGGGCCGCCTGCTGCAGGCGCAGGAACGCGAGCTCCTGAGGGACCTGCGGCAGGCCATCGACAAGCGCATTGAAAACAAAATTTCAAGCGCAAGGAGGTTTGCCGTAAGTGTTTTGTCAAGAATCTTAAAGTATTCGCCGTTCAATTCCACAAATTAGACAAACCAGTGGGTTTAGTCTCACATGTAGATTATAGGCTAAGAGATACGTACCATTAACAGATATTTCTGCAAATTTTCTCCAAAATCCACGTAGAAATTTATCTAAAAGCACCTCGATGTGTAGGTAGACACTCAAGTTACTGTTATTAATATCGACTTTGTTGTGTTTATTCAGGTTCGCGTAAGAAACCACGCGAAAATGGTCGATTGCTACCTGACTACGTACTACAACCATAAGACAATATTCGGCAACCGGAAACTCATAGCTGACGCCATCATTGAGAACCCTCAGAATTACCATATTTACGAGGGTCTCAGTACACTTACCAACATTTCAAGGTATGTATTAAATCCGTTCCAATTACAGCCGGTGTTTCAATGTAAAAAACAGCTATGGTGAATATGAGAAGATATCTACTGTCTTATGTATTTGTATTTTAAAACAGGTACGATCTACCCGACCCCGAGACGTACCGTGACTTCTTCCGACTCAACCCGCTGTACGAGTTCTCGCAGCTGTCGTCGACGTGCACGTACTTCCGGGGCTGCCCCATCAACCGGCTCGACGTCGCCATCGCTTACGACCTGCCCGAGCTCGTCGGCAAGTACAAGAAGATGGTGGAGACCGCCGCGCCGCAAGGCATGCCCAAGAGTTGATGCCACCGCGAACGAACGAACCCCGCGCCACACTTAAATCCCGCTTTTTAATTTAGCCAATTGGATTGGACACAATTTATTTTTGGGCACATTTTGCATTTCTATATCTAATCGGGCGTACTTACTTATTTATTCAATTTTTTTTTGTTACATCGCATTTTCGTATTTATTGGTAATTTATATTATTTTGCTTAAATACTTGCTTGTTCCTGTTTTTGTGATGAATGATGTCGCATCGTATGATTTTTATGTGATTTTTCTTCGTGCGTTGATTAGTTGTGGTGATAGAAAAGTAAAATGCAAGACAACTTCCAGTATCCTATTTAATTAACAAGAAGTCTTTTAATATAAAAGTCTCAAAAACGCAATAAATTACTAGTCATTATTGTTAAAGTTTGTTAGTAAAGCTATCTTAATTTCAGTTAGGTATGTAAAACGTAGCTGAACCTGTCCCTAAAACTAGGTCTAATCCCGTATTTAAGCGGTGTTTACCATAATTGTTTCTTTGTTAGTTATTAATGAGACACAATGTGACTATGTACTTAAGTAAAAAAAATAAAATGATCGGTGTTTCATTATAACATAGCCAGCCAAATAGGTTCGAAAGGTAAGCGAGGTCCTAATTTATACTTACTCACAGTGATTCAGGAGTCGTACAAGTCGTAAAACCTTAGAGGGCGACCCGCGCCCTGGCTTTAGAATGCGAAGTGTCTGGTATCTGAATTAGTAAAATAGGATCATATCAAAATAGGTACAGGTACAAATACGGACGGGAGGCAGATAGTCTGCCTGTCTGTATTTTGAATATTCACAAAACCGAACTTGAAAAATGCGTGTTCGAATTTCGATCAATAATAATAAATACATCATCACGCCTGTATTCCCCGAAGGGGTAGGCAGAGGTGCACCGTAGTGCGCCCACACTTCGCCGATGTATTCTTGGTCCCAATGTAATAGGGGGCGAGCCTATTGCCATTATACCGAGCACATTCTCCCTCAATACGAGGGAGATTTTTGGGCTATAGTTCACCACGCTGGCCCAGTGCGGGTTGGTGAACTTCACACGCCTTTCTATAGACGTGCAGGTTTCCTCACGATGTTTTCCTTCACCGTTTCATAGCATGTGGTAATCTCGGATGAAAATGAGATTCGCACATAAACCCAGAGGTGCGAGCCGGGGTTTGAACCTGCACACCAAATACCAGTTGTAGGTATACCCGATGACCGATACCCATGCAATCGATAAAGTATTTCGGACTTCTGATAGATCAGTAATTTAATAGAAACGAAAATTTTGGGTACCACAATTTCGGATAGGTACACAAAGCTCGGCGACAAAACAAAAAAGATGATGTCACTTTCAGCCAGCCATTGCGTCAATGTAAAAATGTAATGTATGCGAATGCGTTGTTTTTGTTATGGCAATTGCCGAGAAATGAATAGAGTTAACGATATTTATTTAAGTAACGGTGTACTAGAAAGTTAAAAGTTTGAAAATAGTGTTGGACGCTTATGATTTCTTGTTTGGCATTGGCCTAATAGCCTTAAAAGCCATCTTGGGTCCTTCAAATTAAAGAAACGTAAACTTATTAGGTACACCGGATAATGTATCGAGATGATTATAGATGATTCATCCGCCATCTTTATCACTGTCATCATTCACTTTTATTTATAATGTGTATTTATTGAATTAATTACTTGCTACCTTGCTATTAATGACCTTGACAGTTGACACTGGCTGAAATACCCGCTAAATGCAGGTCAAAGAGTATAATAAGTAATGGGATGAAGGTGGAGCCATTCCTCATCTAATTCTTAAAAAAAGAAGAAGAAGAATAACAGGTTAAAGATTTAGTTATGTTCATTTTGAAGTCTGTCACGTCATAATTTTACTTTGCGGAAGGAATTTTACTTTACTGTAAGTTTACGGAAGTGATTTTGGGAATGAGTAGATTTATTGTTATAGATTTTTGCAATGATCTTCTAATTATGTTTATTATACACGGTATTTCTTTCAAATTCCACTAAAATACGGCAAATTTTATACATTCATTACGGCAACCCAAAATTTGTTTAAACATCACCATAGATAACATCACTTCACTGACTGAGTGTCAAATAGAAATAAAAAAAGTACTCGAAAATATTTGCTGTGATTCGAACGAAGTACGGCTTTAATTTTGAAACGCATTAATTGTTCGATAAATATTTCATTTTAGACACAGAACGGTAAACCTTAAGTTATGCACACAGATTTATCACCACACTTACACACCGACGAATGTAATGCTGTGATAAGAAAGTTGGTGGACTGTCACAACGAGGTACAAATGCAATAAAATAGTATCCATCAAAAGAAATACTATTCATGAGTAATATAAAATCGCTAGTCACATATTTATGTTAGTAATAAACACTTGTTTAAAGTTATCTAGGTACATAACCTAAAACATTTTGTTTCCGAATTCCAGCATACATTTCGGAAGTTTATGGGATATTGCAATGATTATGATGCGGATATGAGAAAATGTTTAAAGGGTGAGCGTATTCGGCGGCAAAAGGGTAACTTGGAAGAATCACGACGACGTCACGCAGAAATACGCTCTCGCATACTATCACAGCAAAACGCAGCAAATTAAGCAATTACTATTTTTCTTAAAATGGAGTTAAACATTCTGGATTCAATACCGGACTTGAACGACTATAAGTCATTTACGGATAGATATTTTACTAAACGGTACATAACAGATGTTGATGGAATTAAGAACAATGACATAATGATTATGTTCCATTCAAATCGAATTGCTCTTTTGAGCCTTGCTCCAAGTCATTTCTTTTTTAGCAAGGATCAGGACTACCAAATCAATTTCTCTGCTGGAAAAATAGATAGATTGAGTAACTCCGTAAAAGGTAAAAGCAAGAAGGGAGGCCAGTTTATGACCCCAAAGTCGGTAGTTTGCAAAATTGAGTATTCAGATGGCAGTAGTATTGATGTGCCTTGCTGTATGAAGGGCACACTAGTTGAAGTGAATCAGCAGTTGTTGGAGCATCCGGAACTACTGAAGCAGTACCCTGACTGTGATGGATTTATTGCTATTATTCTATCCAGTATTGCCATTTCTGAAGCCACCAAGAGTGAACTGATGACACATGAAGACTATTTAAAATTATTGAGTAGTTGTGAGAGCAATAATTCTAATTCTAAATGATTGACTACCATTCTTATTTAGTTAGAAAATAAATTATGATAAATACTAAATAATTTTTTTTTATGTAAAATGTTAAGTATGTAATATATATGTTATATTCAATCATTTTTTAGGGTTCCGTACCCATAGGGTAAAACAGGAACCCTATTACTGAGACTTCTCTGTCCGTCCATCCGTCTGTCACCAGGCTGTATCTTATGAACCGTGATAGAGTTGAAATTTTTACAGATGATGTATTTCTGTTGCCGCTATAACGAATACTAAAAAACAATAAAATACATATTTAAGGGGGCTCCCATACAACAAACGTGATTTTTTTGCCGTTTTTGTAGACAATGGTACGGAACCCTTCGTGCGCGAGTCTGACTCGCACTTGGCCGGTTTTTATAGTAACAATTTTACTCTAAATTTAATGACTATAATACTTTCCGAATACATGTATTTACAGTACTATATGCAGGTGCTAAACTTATTATCATCAATAGTGTCTTACAGAAGGTTGATTTCTGATTAAGATTAGGTAGCGAAAAATGAATATAATAGGGTTCTTGAAAGGTTATTTATATGGTCAGATATGAAATGTTTCATTTAAAACAGTTTTTACATAAACATAGTTTTTACAAACATTACAGGACAGCATAGTACTAACAACCCGCAAATGTAGGTACCTAGATGAAACACGTATTGTTGTTACTTACTCCCACTTTCTTAGACAAAAATACCTACACGATACATCGTTAGTGCAATGCGACATTATAACCTACTTATCTCAACTTTTAAATTGCCCTCCGACCTAATATTACGAAAGACTGATAACGTAAATAATTATTTCTTCATCTGACATAGTTCAGTCACACAACCGGAGCTATTTGTGTAGTAAAAATGTGTTCTATGTCCCTTACGCGAATTTTCTTCACAGCAAAGTTTCCGTCAAAACAAGTGCCTGCGATATTGCATTTGCGGTCGTACAGTGATAGTACTAAAGCTCTAAAAACTCCGTTGTACGACTTGCATACAAAGTATGGCGGTAAAGTGGTGGACTTTGCTGGGTTTCTGTTACCCGTGCAGTATAGTGATATGAGTGTGTCTGCATCTCATTTATTTACGAGGTCAAGTGCTTCGATTTTTGATGTCTCGCATATGCTGCAGACCAACGTACGCGGTAAGGATTGCTTGCAATGGTTCGAGTCGATATGCCCGGTTGATTTGAAAGGTATGGCGGATGGTTCAAGTTCGCTTACTGTTTTCTTGAACGACAAAGGAGGAATTATCGACGATTTGATCGTGACGAAAGTGAACAACGAAACGCTTTATGTGGTTTCGAACGCAGGACGTTTAGAGGTGGATAAACAGCACATGAAAGAAACTTCCGAGATCTTTAGAAAACAAGGGAAGGATGTTAACGTTGATTTCTGGGACGTGACGGAGAGAGCTCTTATTGCATTGCAAGGGCCTAAAGCGGCATCCGTTTTACAGAAACTTACAGATATAAAGCTTGATAACTTAACGTTCATGACGTCTACTGTCGGCACGGTAGCAGGTGTTGAGTGCAGAGTTACTCGTTGTGGGTACACTGGTGAAGATGGCGTCGAAATATCGATACCTGTTGGTGATGCAGACAAAGTTACAGAAGCGTTGCTCCAATACAACGATGTGAAGCTCGCAGGCCTCGGTGCCCGTGACTCATTACGGTTAGAAGCAGGATTATGTCTTTATGGCAACGATATCGACGAAAGCGTCACTCCTGTAGAAGCTAACTTGACTTGGTTAATAGCAAAAAGAAGGAGAGTCGATGACAACTTTCCAGGGTCAAGTATTATACTGCGACAGATAAAAGAAGGCGTAAGCAAGAGACGCGTAGGTATCCGCATGGAAAGTGGTCCCCCTGCAAGGAAAGACGCGGTGTTGAAAAATCCTAAAACCTTGGAGGAAGTGGGAAAGATAACAAGCGGTTGTCCCGCTCCCTCCCTGGGCGGTAATGTTGCTATGGGATACATAGTGGAACCGCTCAAAAAAGTCGGTACAGAATTACTCGTTAACATCAGAGGACGAGATGCATCTTGCGTCGTTGCTAAAATGCCTTTTGTACCCTCCAAATACTACATAAAAAAATAAAACAATATAACTATTGAAATAATAGTTTTATTTACAATAACTTTATTACATAACAGGAATACTGCTCCGTAAATTAGGCGACTTCCGTCGTTAATCAAATACTTGAGAGCTCTTCAACAATTTAAAATTAACATTGAACATAAAATAACAGGTCTTTTATAAAATAAAAGCCTAACCTAATTCAGCGCTTATTTATACAATTAAGTTGGACATGTCAAAAGGAATGTAAAAAAGTAATTTTTTTGCTTTTTATTGTAACAGTGGTGGCCGAGTGGACGAACGCACGCCTTGCAATCAAAGTGTGCAGGTTCAAACCCTGGCTCACACCTCTGGGTTTATGTGCGAATCTCATTTACATACGAGATTACCACTTGCTATGAACCAACCCGCACTGGGCCAGCGTGGTGGACTATAGCCCAAAAAATCTCCCTCGTATTGAGGGGGAGTGTGCCCGGTATAATGGCAATAGGCTCGCCCCCTATTACATTGGGACCAAAATACATCGGCGAAGAGTGGGCGCACTGCAGTACACCTCTGCCTAACCCTTCGGAGAATACAGGCGTGATTATGTATATTTATTGTACGCTAATACTGATATTTACTTCATTACATTAAACTACAGTTATGTACTTATCTATCACAGGAAATCTTCACCATCTGTAGTTGTAGCATGAGCGCCAAGACTAGACTTATGTCACAGAATATGTTGGTTATATCTCTTTCTCTGATACGAAATAAGACAGAGAGCGACCGATCTCAACCGTGACAGAGGTCTTGTCTTGGCATGCGTGCTAACACCACTGGTTAATGGAATGGTTTGCTATCATCAGTCGATTGTAAAATATTGTATGGATATTAGCAATAATTGTATCCTACGTGGGGCCGAAGCAAATGTAATTTTTAACAGTCTTTTAATTTTAATGTTTCAAACATATAGGCACTTCTGTAATACTTTCATTTCGCAATTATCTGCGGTACATAGTTCCAAAAGTTAACTACACAAAGGAGACGGATACGCTTTCATACATTCTTGGGCCCAGTTGTACAAATATGAGAGTGGTGTCAATTAAGAGCTTATATATTATCAAACCATCTCCGAAAATTTTGCTGATCTTGGCAATCTGAGAGCAGAATTATTAGAGATTTAGTAAAAGTGTGGTTATTCAACAAAGTGACAACAACCTAGATACTAAACAGCTGATTTTTTAACAGTGATTGTTATTTTGTTTTAATATACAGTTTTGGTGTTAATTCAACAACTTAAGTGTATTTTAATATATTAAAATAAATACAATTATGTGCTTAATCATTAATAACACAATTTGTTTTTGAGCTACCGAACGTGCTCACTCTGTCTAGGGCGCGCGGTCGTTCGGAAACTCGTCCGTCGACATTTTGTGGAGCGTTCGGAAACGCGGACGCCACACAGTTATTTACTATAATATATAGTTAATTATTACAATGTATTTATTCATTTTGATTGAATCAATCAAGTATTTTATGTTCCATTGTTTAAATCATTCACAGTAATTGATTATTGTAATCGATACTCTATTTCTTCAGTGAAATAAACTTATTTTTATGATTTCTCGTCTCCTGGATAGTGAATTGAGCAGATTTTTTTATATTTTGAATCAGAAAAAAATACCGCTTTTTTTAAACCATATCTCAACTTATTACAATTGGGCCCAGAGATCCCCGCCTCCTTTTGGAATAAATACCACAACTTGTTCCACTCAGTGACTAAAACTACACAAAGTTATTGATATGAATTACTAGCCGACCAAGTACTGAAATTATTTTCGGCAGGCACATACTAACTTTTCGAATTGAACGCCAGTAGATTTGCAACGGAGAAAGATTGACGGCATTAAAATCGTCCGTTGCCGTCATGGTATAAATATTTAGCGCAGTCCAGAATAACGACGGGATAGACCAAAAACGACATTACCTCTATACATATATTGTGTTAAAAGTGCCAAAAAATCTAAATCGTTTTATTAGTTCATCTTAGTTCATTTTTTTTATTCTCTTTTCAGTGGTGTAATCCACAAAATACTTAACGATATTATTTGAATAACAGAGATATTTGGTCCTTAAAACTAAAATATTGGATATTTCGAAAGTAACAATTTTATACTTATTGGCTTTTAACAATATACCCTCTATATATTGCTTAAGAGGTACGGGAGATTTTACCACCGAAATTGTTTACCACTGGCGTAGGTATACATTCTACTAGCTGTTGACGCTAGTGTGTAAAACGCTAATAGGTTTCACAATAATTTAAGCTTGCGACCCCTGGGCCAGAGTGGCTTGTGACCTTATTTTTACTTAGAGTAGCGTGTGTAAGCGACACTGATCATTGGGCAATTTCTGCTTTCGTATTAATAAATTGTATACTTTAAGGTTTCATAACAAACTTATAAATTAAGTACTTACAATTTTTTAAAATATTAAACGGTAATTTGTACAAAACAGGTGTAAAATAGCAACAATTTGTAAAAGTGTGTGTTGAGGTCACTGTAAATCTGGTCCATCCTTAAAATTGGATTGCGCCAGTTTCGTGAAGTCTTCGTTTAATTTGTTTATCCTTTCAGAATACTGAAAAAAGAGAAAATGATGAGTTCAAAAATGTTTTCTTTTGTAAATATAAATATCGCCAGAAAACACATACTCATCGGGAATCAAATCCGCAACCACACGGTGCAGTAAGCCGAGCATTAGGGATGTGACTTGGACGGGAAAAAATCGATGAATAAATAATAGAATTCTCTCTTTAAAATTAATGGATTTAAAAAAACGATTTTTTAATTTTAAGAGAATCTATTATTAAAAGTAGCAGTGGTAGCCGAGTGGTCGAACGCACGCTTTGCAATCAAAGTGCGCAGGTTCTATCCCCGGCTCGCACCTCTGGGTTCCATGTGCGAATCTCATTTTCATCTGAGATTATCACTTGCTAAGAAACGGTGACGGAAAACATCGTGAGGAAACCTGTGTGCCCGGTATAATGGCAATAGGCTCGCCCCCTATTACATTGGGACCAAAATACATCGGCGAAGTGTGGGCGCACTGCAGTGCACCTCTGCCTACCCCTTCAGGGAATACAGGCGTGATGATGATGTATTCTATTATTAAAAATAAATTATTAGAAAAAATAATCGATTTATATAAAAATAGATTATTTTTTCACATCCCTACCGAGCATACGCTCGAAGTAGTAGACCAAGCCGTCATCGTCAACAGAATATGAGTATTTAATTAATAATTATATGAAATAAAAGTAATATCGTGTTACTTACATCCGAAGGCTGTTGATGTTGTGCCTGAGAAGACTTGCCCTTGTTCCGCTCCTCCTGTATCCGGCAGTTGACGTGGTAGTTTATCTGATTCTGAAGCTTGACAAATATTTTCCTGTACTCATCCTGTATTCTGTTCATCTCATTGTTCACATGAGTGTCCTTTTTTGCCACATAATCCTGTAAATGTATATATTTTAAAAATAAAATATAACTAAAATCATTCTGAACCCTTGAATTTATAAATGTTTTACATGGAATAATAAAACTCGAATATGTATATCAGAGGTAGTATAAAAGTAGCGCCCATAACAGAAGAAGTAAAAAGTAGGAGATTAGAATGTTTTGGACATGTGATCAGAAGATACTAAAAGAGTGATGAGTATAAATGTGGATGGATACAGAACGAGAGGAAGACCCAAGATATGATGGATGGACTGTATAAAAGGTGATATGAATGAGATCGGAGTGGATGTCACTATAACGGAAAAGCGAGATGAATGGAAGAAAATGCGCCGACCCCAAATAATGGGAGAAGGTAAGGCAAATGATGATGACTTGGCAATAAATATAAATACAGCCAGACTGACAACACAAACGCATTGATTGTTTGATTCGATTCCAGTTACACCCAGACCCGGGCAAAATTCCGAAATGTGCCGCTCGCGGGATTCGAGCCCGTAACGACTCGAACCCGGCCTAGGGTCAGATCACTAGACCAAGTCGTCGCAAAAAAGTGAATTTTGGTGCACTAACTACAGCCCTTTTAACGTCCCACTGCTGGGCACAGGCCTCCCCTCAATGCGAGGGGGATTTCAGGCTATAGTCCTTCTTCGCGCCAACACGTCTGCGGAGCCCGAAACCGGTTGCCGCGGGCCGTTTACGACTTGACCACATCTTTATTATTCGCCTTAACGCTCGCTCGTCAATACATACGCTTCCTTACTGTCGGGCCCTTCTTTGTACAACCTATTTAAATTATAACTTTATTATCGATCCGTACATCTTTTATTTTACTTATGTCCTCGCCGACAGTCCTCCACACTGGCCCAGTGCGGGTTGGCAGACTTCACACATCTATCGAGAACTAGTCAAGTTCCTTCAGATATGCAGGTCTCCTCACGATGTTTTCCTTTACCGTTTCATAGCAAGTGATAGTCTCGGATGAAAATGAGATTGGCACATACACCCAGAGGTGCGAGCCGGGGTTTGAACTTGCACACTTCGAATTTTGATGCACACAACAAACTGGTACAAAGATAGCATTACAAATATTTCTGTCGCACTCATTCATTGCGACCCCGAGAAGGGCTACTATAGTTATGTCGAACTGAAAGTAAAGCTATTTCCAATAAACCAAATACATACCTTGTAAGTCAAAATAGTTTTCTTTGCATTTTTATATTTATCTTGAACGATTTTGTGTTCCGATTGCAATTTGTCACATTTCTGTTCCAGCTGCAACACCTTGGCCTGTAGTTCCCCAACTTTGGCTTTCATCGCGACATACTCCTTGTTTGTGGAACTGGTTTTCTGTAACCAATCTTCTCTTTCGTTCTTCAGAACGTCTTCTAATGAACCCAACCGCGATGCTTTCTCCTTATACCTTTCGGCTTTCATTTTCCAGTCTACAATGGTGTCCTTAGCTTTCTGACATTCCGCTTGGAGTTGATTATGTTCCTTTATCAGAACCGATATTTCATTCTCTTTTGATTCCAATATTTGTGACACTTTCGCTCTTTCCGAAAGTATAAACTCTTTTAGCGTATCGACTTCCTTTGCCTTTCTTTCCAGAAGTTCCTTTAGTGTAGCGACGGCTTCCAAATGTTCTTTCTCGATTTCCTTAATCCGCCTAGCGCAGTTCATTTCGACAGTTTTCATTTCAAGAGTGAACTTTTCGGCTATTTGATCCCGAATAGCTTTTTCTTTCATCATGAGAACAGTCTGAAAATAATAATTTAGGCAATACTTTACACACACTACTACAAGGTAAATGCAACATTCATTGTTTTACTTGTCAGTTTTTTTCGTGCATAAGTTGAATAGATAGATAGAGGGACCATTGAACAGGACATGAAATGGCTGAACACCACGGTTTATTCTTTCGTCACTCCACTTTTTTAAAAGTCGCGAGGTGAACGCCAAGTTGTTTGGGAATAACTGGAGTGAATCGCCGCTGCACGGGCTGTACGAATTTACTATAAAATAAAGGTAGCGATAACAATAAATGTAGTGTTAAACTTAGATTCGTTGAGAGCATCCTCGGTAGGTGATTGTTTTTTTTTGCCGCTACTCCACCGTTGTGCCCTAAGCATAAGTTTTTCATTAGTCATCATTATCTATATCTATACAAATATTATAAAGAGGAAAGAATTGTATATTTGTATGTAAATAATTAATTTAAAAGCTACTGGAACGGTTTAAAAAATTATTTTGCCGTTAGAAAGCTATACTATCACTGACTAACATAGGCTATATTAGACACCCGTGAGACGCCAGGACGGGCCGCTATACTAACCAAAGTAGGCTGAAAATATTATATTTTACTATTCACAGGTATACTATAAACACAGTGTGTCGTAAAAAGATAAAAAAAAATAATGGTAAAAAAAACTTTTTAAAAACAAGCTTTTATTTAATGCCTTTAATTTCCGTGTTCTCCTCAGCAAGCCCTTTCACTTGATACTCATACTGTGGTAGTGCAGAAAAAAATAACTTTTCTGCCATCTTGGATGATCCGCCATATTGGAATTAGAATGACGTCACTTAGCTAAGCATGCATTGTCATCCAAAGTAAGCGTGTATACCAAATTTCAGCTCAATCGGTTAAAGATAACTGGTTTAAAATTCAGTTGCAAGATTCCACCCGGACATACATTGCAAGTTAATATAAAGCTTGTAACTTGTAAAAAAAGAAACCTTGGCAGTAATATCGTCGTCGCAGTGCAAGTCCTCGTGGCTTGTGTGTGTGTGCGGCGAGTCGAGCCGCTCGTCCGTGTTAGTGGCGACGTTGCGCTGCTCTTTGAGCCGCTTGAACCGATCGACGATGTATTGCTGGAAGAACTCCGCTTTGCCCTTCAGCTCCTTCATCAGGGTCTCGTTGCTCTCTTGAGATGCTGTTAAGGGAGCGCTATTGTAATGCAAACGCTGTTATCCCAATAACAACATAAATAAATAAATACATCATAACGCCTGTATTCCCCGAAGGGGTAGGCAAAGGTGCACTGCAGTAAACCCACACTTCGCCGATGTATTTTGGTCCCAATGTAATAGGGGACGAGCCTATTGTACCGGGCACATTCTCCCTCAATACGAGGGAGATTTTTGGGCTATAGTCCAACACGCTGGCCCAGTGCGGGTTGGTGAACTTCACACGCCTTTCTTTAGACGTGCAGGTTTCCTCACGATGTTTCCTTCACCGTTTCATAGCAAGTGGTAATCTCGGATTTAATGAGATTCGCACATTAAACCCAGAGGTGCGTGCCGGGGTTTGAACCTGCACACTTTGATTGCAAGGCGTGCGTTCGACCACTCAGCTACCACTGCGTCAACAACATACGTCACCCCAGTTAAATGGACGAACACCTTGTCCGACGTTTTGTGAGAAGTCTGTTTTAGTGTTTAAACTCAGTGGGGCTAAATTCGTTGGAACCGAACTAAACTAACTGTAGTGCCAGCCTTATAATGGTCATAATGTAAGAGCAAGGTAGCAATAATTTCAATACTGTCAAATTTAGTTAACAAGTAGTTTGTGCTACACAGAATTACAGCATTTTACACACAATTTCAAACTAATAATTAATGTTTTCTAAGGCCAACATTAGACATATGGAGAATTTTTGTTCTATAAGCAAAAATAAAGGAATTAAAATAAATTTGTAAATTTAATAAACTTGCTAACTGTTAGTTAATAACTTACCCAATTTGACAGTACACTTGCTGAGCTGTTCGTCCATGTGTCGAATACGTTTCACGTGTTTCTCGCATTGCGCGCACGGCTCTCTCTCCTTGCGCAACGCACATTTCTCGTCTGTGACATTAATATTTCAATTTAAACTAAAAGACCGGCCAAGTGAGAGTCGGACTCGCGCACGAAGGGTTCCGTACTATTATCTATAAAGACGGCAAAAAATCATGTCTGTTGTATAGGAGCCCTCTTAAATATTTATTTTAATCTGTTTTTTTAATATTTGTTGTTATAGCGGCAACAGAAATACATCACCTGTGAAAATTTCAACTGTCTAACTATCACGGTTCATGAGATACAGCCTGGTGACAGACCGACAGACGGACGGACAGCGTAGTCTTAGTAATAGGGTGCCGTTTTACCTTTTGGGTACAGAACCCTGAAAACGGACTAACAACATTTGTTAATGACGGCCGAATACTGATACGCTCCAAAATTTATTTAAGTACAAATAAATACATAGTTTTACAACCAAATTCACAAAATTCCAATGCATTTGTAACTTTTTTCAGTTCAAGTGTGTCTTGTAATGTAAATAAATCATAAAGTTGTAAAGACATGCGAGTTAGAGTGAATACTGTTGTTTTTAAACAAACCAAAGTCGTTACCTGCTAGATACTTGTCTAGTTTCTCAGTAAACCCTTTCTGTTTATCCGTGAACTCTCTCTGCAACTCCGATATTCTCCTGTTCGCTCTATCCAACTCTTCCCTTGAGTTTGTCAGATCTGACATCAACTTGTCTATTTGTTGCTTCTGCTTCTCCAACCTCTCTACATACTCTTTCTCTTGTGATTTATAAAAATCTTTCTCCTTTTGTATTTTCGACTGCACATCTTTAAGTTCTCTGGTTGTGCTGTCGCGAGAGCTGCATGCCTACAATGGCAACCAATAATTAATTTAAGCGGCCAGAATCAGCTATTTAAGTGGGTAAGTGACGAGTTATATTGAGCAAGCTTGCTATCATTTTAAAGAATACTTTAGAGATTTAGAAAATACTTAGTAGCTAGAGACAAACTGTTTGATATGATCTTAACAACCACGAAAAATAAACCCTAAAATTTAAATCTGTACAATTCTGTACAAAAGTTAATTAACAACATTCTATATTTTGTTAGCATGACAGCATGTCCACTAAATGTGTATTCTGAACGACCCCTTGTGGATTCATCCGCCATCTTTATCACTGTCATAATCCACTGTTATTTATAACGTGTATTTATTGAATTTGTCCTTGCTATTAATTACTTGCGACTGGCTGAAATCCCGCTAAACGCAGGAAGAGCCATTCCTCATCTTATTCAATTAAAATATCATAATTTCACTCATTTCGAAAAAAAGGAAGAAGAAGACCCCTTGTGTCATTGCGATTTCGTTTGTATTGTTTTAATTTTATATAATTTTGGGCACTCCGTTTCGTCCCGATATTTAAAATGGCAACTATACAATTTTATAAAAGCAGTATGAGAGAAAAGACGATGAGTGATTTACAAGCATATGTGTGTCTAGATCACCTGCAAGTATAACGTTTTCAGTTCCCCATTTTCTTTGAGCGTGTCTTTAAGCTGTCCACTGTATCGTTCCAATTCACGTAGCAAGTCCGCATTCGCCTCCTGCACTATAGACGCGCGGCTGCCTTTCTCTGTCTTCAACTTTTCATATTCCAACTCTAATTCTGTATGTTTGAGATCCAGCTATAATGTTAAAAATGAAATTATCCAGTCAATTAAGTAAAGTAACCCCAATTTTTACAAGCTTTATATTAGCTTGCAAGTATGTCCGGATGGAATCTTGCAACTGAATTTAAATCAGTTATCTTTAACGGATTGAGCTGAAATTTGGTATACACGCTTATTTTAGATGACAATGCATGCTTAGCTATGTGACGACATTCTAATTCCAATATGGCGGAATAGTTATTTTATCCGTAGTATGGGTATCCAATGAAAGGGCTTGCTGATGAGAACACGAAAACTAAGGGCAATTAAAGAAAAGCTTGTTTTTAAAAAGTTTTTTACCATTAATTTATCTTTATTTAATTATCTTATCTATTTAATTAATTTATCTTAATTTATCTAGTATGTAACTACGTCCAAGCTACTATAGAACCGTTAAATTTCGTAGATCAAATTCTAGATGTAGTCGACAGCAGAAAGGGGAAAAATCGTATCTCGAAAATTGGCCTAAACGACTTATTGATATAGGATTGATTAGAAAAAAAAGCAGTAGTAGCCTCGTGGGCAAGAACGCCAGCCTTGAACTTAAGGGGTGCAAGTTGAAATCCTGAGAATCTCTGAGATAATTTTCATGTGCGCATGTCATTTTCAACAATGATTACCACTTGCTGAACGGTGAAGGAAAACATCGTGAGGAAACCTGCATGTCTATAGAAAGGCGTGTAAAGTTCACCAACCCGCACTGGGCCAGCGTGGTGCGCAAATCTCCCTCGTATTGAGGAAGAATGTGCCCGGTATAATGGCAATAGGCTCGTCCCCTATTACATTGGGACCAAAATACATCGGCGAAGTGTGGGCACACTACAGTGCACCTCTGCCTACCCCTTCGAGGAATACAGGCGTGATGATGATGATGTATTATTAGAAAAAAAAGCCGCATCGAATGGTATATTTCTCGTCCACCTACAAAGGTAAAATGTTTTTTTTCTAGTTTTCTACTATTTATTCGAAAATTTGCTGTAAAAAGAAAATGCAACTTTTGAAAATTTTGATAATTCGGGATTCGACATTACCGCTTTCTGCCGTAGTAGTGTAGAATATGTACTTACCGATTTCAGTTCACTCCTGACTTCATCCAATTCAGTTTGCAGTCGTTCATTCTGTTGCTTGTAACTCTCCAACAGCTCGCTGTCGGAGTTGCTACTCAACAGTTCGAGCTTGTTCTGCAGCACAGCCAAACGTGAGTTCAATTGCATCTCTATACCTTTTTGCTCTTCGAGTTTCGAACGCAATTCAGATTCTTGTTTACGATGCTGGTCTAGTTTCTTGTCCCTATAAAAATAACAAAAATCTCAACATGACAGTATGCCTATACCATCACGCATCAAAATGCTAGCCAACACCAAACGAATTATATTGCTGCATAGAAAAAGATCTACAGAAATTTAACACTTATGCATATTGATACAGAGTTCACTTTGGTATGGCTAACATTTTGAAGCCCCAGTGTGCAGCTTAATGATCAAAACACAGAAACTATACTAATGATCTATTATACTCCATTTGTTATAGCATTAGAAAGAAGTTAAAAAAGGTTCTTTTTAATGTATACTTTGTAACAAAAGTAACAATTAACATATTACAGTTTGACGCCCAATTTATTAGAATATATTTTTAAACCAGTAGTCTCACTGTAACTAATCATTTTCACTATTTATCTTATTAAATTAAGTGGCATTCATTTAGATATATATTTTTTTCAAACTTAAAATAACAGTGTCGATACAAAAAACCTAAATAAGCAGGGATGAATGATACTGGGAACGTTTTTCGTTTCACTATAATACTACCAAATCGAAAATGTTACCTAATCCCTTCATCCGTTGTGACAACAGGATCTTTCTTATTTTGCCGGTTTATGTTTGGAGTCAAATTTACGGAAACAATGTTCTGTGATTGTCATTCACATGTGAATACTTCTGAACGCTACGCCTCGTTTGTTGTTATTACCGAATTTTAGTAATTTTGTTGTTATTTGTTACTGTTTTTCCATTGATATTGTTTTGTTTTTGAAATAAAATGTTTTGCACTCCTGCTTCTATGAGCCTCTTATTTCTAATGTTATAACAAATGGAGTATAGTTTGAGATGGCTTTTAACTAAGTCTTTGAATTTTATTCATAATAAATAATGTAAATAAGATATATAAACTATGCCGAAAGAATAAAAGGTCACTTTTTATGTATAAAATAACATCTTGCATTGCGTTAACCCCTAAGCTAGATTACCTAAAGACCCATGCTATGCCAAAAGATATTTCATAAATATAAAACAACTGAAAATGATGTATATTTAAAGTTAGGAATTATAAAAATGAATACCGTTTACTTATTTCCTCTTGCAATGTAGATAGTTTCTGCATTTGAGCCTTGTTTCGACTTAAAACTTCTTTCAGCGTTGCCAGCTTCCCCGGCGAGGGCGGCTCGCCTAGATAGGTATTTTCTGGCAATGATTCCATCAATATTTGGTGCAATGTAGTCCGCCAATGGTCATACTCTTTTTGGCTGGCCGTTAGCTTGTTACGGTAGAGCACTAAGTCGTGGGCTGTAAGTTCTAATTTAGCCTGGCAAATATAATACATTGTTGTAATGAAAATTATCTAAAATAAAAACCGACCAAGTGCGAGTCGGACTCCCGTCGGGTTCCGTACCATTATCTATAAAACCGAGAAAAAAACCACGTTTGTTGTAATACATAATCTGTGACAATTTCAACTGTCTTACTATCACGGTTCATGAGATACAGCTTGGTGACAGACGGACGGAAGCTCGGGCCAGAACGAGCACGTCAAAATTGTTGTCAATACCAAAACCGAACTAGTAATAGTTCCATACAAATAAAACACTAAAGTGTTGCTTTATTGCATTTTTTAAGGAAGTGTTTTGTGTCTATCTGTGGTTGAAAAATCTTTTAAATTATCAAATGTCTTACTCCCAATTCCTTGACTTGTTCTCTGGCAGTGTTCCGTTCACTAGTCAAATGAGAGACTTTCTCCTTGAGCCGCGCGGACTCGCCGTTCATGAGCCTACTCTGCGCGGCTTCTAGTTCGTTCGCCAATCTGTTTATAGTCCCTCCCTTTTCTATCAATATCTCCTCTTTCTCCCTGTCTTTCTCCATACATCGCCGTTCCAATAACTTTATTTCGTTGTCCTGTCCGATATATAGTACAGATTATTTAAATGAGACACTGGGTAAAGCTCTGGGCATATGTCATAATTGTTGTCAATACCAAAATTAACTTTGTGTCAACATACAAGGTGTTTCAGAAGTCCGAAATAATACTATGACGTTTGACGCATCAATATCAGGTATACAACTGAATGGTATAAAAATTTGATCGAAATTCGACCATGTTTATCCAACTTTTTTTTCGTCGCCGATTTCTATAACTTCTTCTTTCTATCACGAGTTCTATGTTAAATTGCCAGGTGCTGTTTTGTAAATATCGGTAGTCGCCCCTCATAAGTGTAGCTTACACTGCTGAATAGGGTTATGGATGTATCTAAAGGCGTATATTCAAACGTCTATAACTCAGAAACTATTCACATATGAGCTACCGTATATTTACCCAAAGTATTATTTCGGACTTCTGATACACCCTGTAGATAAAGATTTAATTTCCGTGGTAAAAGGCCCGCGAACACGCGTCTAAATTCACTCGCACCGTCAAACATTTAGTTTAAGAATGAGCTTAATAACTTCAGAAGCGAGGCCAAAGCTGTCCAAACAAAATTATAGAATAAAAGAGTGCCAAACAGGCAACATTTTATTCAAGTTGTGAGTTTGTGTTGTTGTAATTGTATTGTCAACAAAGTTGAAGTGAAAATTACGTTAGATTGCATAACATACCTTTTCGTCCAATCTATTCTTCGCTTTCATCAGATCGTTCTGCATTCTATCCATTTCTTGTCTATGTCTACAAAATAGTAACATTGGAATAAGTTTAGGGTTGATTTTCATGTAACATTGAAATAAATTTGTTGCTACTTATACCTGTCTTGCTGTTCTCGAAATATTGCGTCTGTGTCATGCGTGTGCGCGACCTGTAGCGAAATAAATGGGAGTCTTGAAATGTTTTTTTTATTTCTAAAATAATAATGGGACAGATATTTTGGAATATCTAACAATTTGATCGCAAGCCATTTATTTTTGTTTCAGTACATAGAGTACTTTTTATTGCACACACCAAATAAAGAAAAATAATACAACATTCTTAGTTCCAAATACAGTAACTATGTACAATTGGGCGGTATCAATACCTATAAGTTTTTTTATTCACATAGGCTAATAAAGCATTTTTATTTTGATTATTTCGGTACAATAATACATCGGCAAAATGAGAGAAACCTGTAGCACTCTTTTTGGGAACAATGACATGATATGATTTTTTACTACAGACAAAAATACTATGTTTCAACAGTACCTGAATAGTGTGAAGTCTTTGTTGCACATCCTGTAAGCTCATATTGGCGGAGCGCAGCTCAAGTTTAAGATGCTCTTTGTCCTGGTCGCTCTCCACCAGTTTCTCTGTGAGATGAGTTACTTGCTGCTCCAACTCAATCATCTTGTGCTTGCTGGACGCTGTAACATTAATGTAGCGCAATTTAAACCTTATTTGCTTGCAATAATGTTCAATTTGCAAAAGCAAATGTTCCAGTGTAATTAATGTGATCGTTTTTTATTTTCCAGGCTAGTAGGTATTATTCAATATATTCGAGGGCAAGACAAGCCATTTACTTGAACATTAACGTTTACCCACACATAATATATTTTTATATATTTGACTGTTACACTAATAACTTAGAAAAGTAAATAGAATTATCGCCATCTGCTTTTCCAGTAAAATGAAACTTTAAAATTATGGAGCTTCCTTTCAAGAAAATAATGTTTAAAACAACACAAAAAGCCTCTTTATAATTTTAGTTTAGAAAGAGATTATCATAGTTAGTACCATCTTACCAAGCAAGTGATGAGCCTCTTGCAGGGAGAGCTCAGCTTTGTCCTTGTCATTGATGGCGGCCGCCAGTCTAGCACGCAGGCTGTCTATCTCTGTATCTAGCTTCTGCATCTGACCGGCTAACTGTTGACATTCCTTGACACGCATCTGTAGAACAAAAAAAAGCTATGGCAGTCTATTTTTTAAACAAACCAATGCTGCCAACTTGACAACAACAGAAAGGATATAGCCCCTAACACATTGGGGCGAAAAACAAATTCTGTGTAGCATTATACCTGAAGATTGAATTTCTAGCATAACCATGGCAGTAGCCTCAAGCCTCATCTAATAATTGAAAGTTAAACAAACTGATCAACAAATACTTTACACCTGGTAAAAGAGTGTTTTAGTTTTTCAGTTTCGGTTTAGACTCATTTCTCATAAAGAACTGTACAGTTCACCTTATAATGAGAATCTATATAATTAAATTACGGTTTTACTAAATTAATACTAACCTCATACATAACTTTTAATTCTTCACTGTTCATGTATTCTTGCCTATCGTGGTTATTCATACCATTTACATGACCTGAAAAAAAAAACCTCCTGTACAGTAAGTTATTATAAATTTACAAAGCGCTTATTTTTAATGTTATTATATATTAATGTAATAATTTTTTAAGCATTTTTTATCATTTAATAACTAAATGAATCATATCAGTAGACTACTTCTGTACAGAAATTTAGAATTTTAACACATTCAGCCACCTTACCACCACCCTGTCTTCCAGATTTATTTTTATTAATATTGCTTTCAGTTTTTGACTGTTAACTTAGCACAAAATCTGTCAAAAATGTACAGTTAGTATGGAAACAACAACAGTAGGTAAGGCACCAGAATGCAGAGAGCACAGTATTATCAGCACACCTCTATAATCTTGATGATAGTAATGGTTCTGTCCATCCCCCGCTCCATAGGGACTGTATGGTAGTTTCATGGCCTCCTCTGAATGCCTCATATTGTGTGGCACATGGTTCTTAGGTGTCTCACAATACATTTTGGGAGATTCAGAGCCATGGTGATTATCTTTCAAATGTGTCAATGACTCCACGTAGGTAGGTGGCAATCCTGTTCTTGTTTGTATGCCTGTGCACAAAAGTTTTATTTATACTAGCTTCTACCCGTGACTTTGTATATAAATTATCTATATGTTATTCTGATGTATAAATAGTAATACTTTTTTTTTGTGACTAGGGCCGCTACACATTACCACCACTGTTACTCCTGTAAGCCAGTATCGACAGTGTTGTACATTGAAGACCCGAGGTTTGACCCTCGGCGAGTCCCGGGATAAGCTATTGTCTTGGAACCCACACAAATTTAATCGAAAAAAGGTGTATGAGTTGGAAGAAAAATGTATCCACTTCCCTCCTTTGCAAAGCAGGAGACAAAAATAACTGAATTGGCAGAATTACCACAGAAATAAAGAAGGCACCATGGATGTTATTTGACACTAGTTGGACCTAACAATGTGACCTGCACACTGCACACTGCTTAGTTCATTCTAGTAATAGGTATGGCAGAAACGTTTGAATGCACAGAAATTTTCAAAGAGTAACACACATCCATACATCCAAGCATCCTCATAAACTTTGACATTTATAATATCAGTAGGATAATCCTTATTTCTAGATAGTAATGAGCTTGCTACTATAGTAGTGCTATATATGTTTGACGCTTCATAAGTACCTTGTAAAGGTTTACATAAATAAAAACAGATTCTATTTCCTATCCTTCTTTAATTACAGATTAAATGTTATACAATCTGTAAAGAAAACAAACAGGACACAAAAAAACTATCAGTCTTTAATCTCTATAGGTAATTAAAATAATTTATGGGAATTTTAATATAACAATGGCTTTTCTCTGGTTTACATCAGATTGTAGATTGACATCTACTGGCCATAAATTATTCATTCTATTATTAACTTATGATGAAAGTTAATAATAATACAAAAATTACTACTCTTTCATTCCTACAACCCCATTTGTACAAAAACCATTGCACGCGAGCAACCTAGTTTCAGAGGCATTAGTCTGACAAGTTTGGAGACTATGTATGGCCATATGGAATAGTAGAGTGAGTGGTTCTCGCTTTTATATGTACTTTTATGTACCAATGTATTAAGTTGACAGAAACTTACCACCATTACTTGGAGCAGCATCCAAAGTATAATTACCACTACTATTGACTGAGCTAGCTTCGTCGTCATCCAACAAGTCATCAAAGGCATTCGCCAGCTTATGTTTTAACTGCAATTCAAAACTTATCAAAGTAAAAGTAGTCCTACCACTGATAATAGTCCACTTAACAGGTTCTCAATAAGTGACAACATATCTGGAATACCTCCTCATTACGTCGTTTCTGATCTTCCAACTCTTCTTGTTCCTCAAGCCTGTCTTGGGCGCTATTGTTTATGTGAATACTGGCGGCACCTTGAAACAAACTCATTCCTGGACCGTCCATATCGTAATAGACAGTCTTATCTATCAAAAGTTAACAAAACAGTTTTGTGTTCGCTGTTTCAAAACACTCTACAACAAAATTACTTTAATTCAGTTTGCATGTACGTAACACTGAGCAAGTAAACACGCACGTAATATATTTTTTTGTAAACCAAACCAAAACAAGTTTAGGAGAACCGTTCAATAGAGTTACCACGTAAAAAAAGTGGCATAAAATAAATGTAGTAAGGAGCAATAACTGACAAACCCAAACCAACAAATACACGTAACGTAACGTAACGTCCGTCAGTGATAAATTTTCTTTGGGTAACGTAAAGACTAATACTTGCGCAAAGAAATCGTATTATTGTTTTCATTATTCAAAAACGTTTACAATATGAAAAGAAAATTTCCAGTTTTCAATATTCCGATTTAATACAAATCTCTGTCTCACACTGAGACGACGCGCCGTGCCGCGGCATAAGAATTGATGAGGTAAAAAGTGTTAAAACAAATCAAAGCAAGTATGTCATGGGAGTCATCCGCCATCTTTATCACTGTCATTATCCATTTTTATTTATAATGTGTATTTATTGAATTTGTCCTTGCTATTTATTACTTGACATTGGCGAAATACTCGCGCTAGTCGCAGGTGATGCCATTCCTCATCTTATTCCATTAAATATCATCAATTCGCGCATTTCGTTAAAAAAAAAAAAGTATGTCATGCAAGCACTTTATTTAGCTCCAAAAACGTTGCGTATAAATGTGGCTGCTAAATGCATAAATTTCTTAAATCTTGGACCTAGCTATAGACAACAAAGTTTGCCAACTTGAGAGTTCTTTAACTTTTACTCTATGCTTTATCTCGCTAATTGACTGATCTGTGATTGACAACTGATTGATATTATCTGTTAATAAATTCGCTTGTTTACACATGCTTTTTCTCTTACCTTGTTAGTTGTTTGTTTATTTGTAGTTGTATTACCTTGTATTAATTTACGTAAAATGGCTTATCAGCCTGTTACTCATGTTCTTTTCGATATGGATGGTTTAATACTGAGTAAGTTTCGCAATAAATTCATGCCCAATTGCCCATGTCCAGCCAGAGTTATCCTGTTCCTATTATCTATTGCAATTATGAGGTAGACAAAATGAACATGAACAATTTATTTGCTTCCAAATTATAGACACAGAAGATTTATATACAGTAGCATTTCAAAATATAGTGTCACGCTATGGAAAAGATTACTTGTTCGAATTGAAACTAAAACTTATGGGTTTGCAATCCCATGAGACAGCAAAGAGTATGATCTCAGCACTTGAGTTGCCATTGACGATAGAAGAATTTTTGGAGGAAAGTAACAAGCAATTTCAATTGCTTTTCCCGGATGCACAGGTTTTGCCAGGTAAGTTAATTTCAGATACATATCATGCCTCAATGAATTATTGCTATATTAGGTAACAATTGCCTTATTGTGTGTCAATGCCTGCAGGGCTAGCATGCACACCAATAATAGATCTGCATGACAGATTTTGTTGCTCCAAGTTTTTAACTCACTGTCTTATTTCATACAAAAATTAAATAATTGGCATATTTCATGATGTAAATGTAAAGAAAACAACCACAGTGTTGCACATCACTTACCGAATGGTTAATCACAATTAAAATCAAGTTTGACCATTTTACTTATCTGGTCGATCAGTTATTTAGATTTTTTGTCTTCTCCACTATGTCGACATTAGCAGAATAACTTTGCGTCTGAGTCAGTAGAAAGGGGCCATCAGGAAAAGAAGACGGCACTCATAGTTTGGCAAAAGTATATACCTATTACTGTTATTGTAGGTAATTCATCGATTTGCAATTAATGACAATTACAATTTGTAGGTGCAAAAAGATTGATAGAGCATCTACATAAAAATAACATACCCATTGGTCTGGCTACCAGTTCAAGTAAGGAAAGCTATGAATTGAAAGTGAATAAACATCACCAAGACCTCTTCTCAATGTTTCCCATCAAGACATTTGGCTCGTCAGACCCTGAAGTAAAGCTTGGAAAACCACATCCAGATATCTTTCTGGTTACCGCAAACAGGTTTCCTGGGAAACCTAAACCAGAAGAGGTACATAATTATGAACAGTTTATTACATTTTATTTGTTTTGTTATTAAATTTCCTCTCATAGTATATTTTAAGGAAGTTTACAATCCATTGACAGCAGTATGTATATTTAAATAAATTGTTTTTTTTTTTATAAATTTGAGGGCTAATCATATGTTTGTGTTAATTAAATCACTAATAAGTACTTTTCATTTATTCTTTTTAGTGTCTGGTGTTTGAAGATGCAGTGAATGGGGTGAAGGCTGCAAGGTCTGCTGGAATGCAAGTTGTCATGGTCCCAGACACAAGGATGGACAAAAGCTTAACCGCTGATGCAACTGTAGTACTCAAAACCCTAGAAGATTTTAAACCTGAATTGTTTGGATTACCACCATTTGATGATTAGTTAATGTTGTTTTGGTGATATTTTTGATCAGAGGATTTTTTGTCTACTTTGTTCACTTATACTTGCAAGTGAATTAATGCTGATTTGGGTTTAGTAATTCTGACACAATATTTTAGAAGTTTAATGACGATGTTTGCTTTACGTAAGGATTCTGTAATATTATACAATAGTTTTGTCTACCTCATGCAATAATTATGATAGTTATCAAAGTTGTGATATTTAAAACAAAACAGTTTAATAACTAAACAAATGCTTAAGCAATATTATAAGTCTTAACAATAGCAATAATGTGATCTACATGAACTGTAGGTAAAATAGTGGTATACATTTAAATAGATTTTGCATTGAATATGTAATTATCTAAGTTCAATCAATATTGCTATGCATAATGTACAATAAATATTCTCTCCTCTGGTAAAGCTGTAAAGGCCACCTAACGGCCAACACAATAGTCCTTTAAAAAAAAAAACAATATTAACCACCAAATTAAGAGAATGAATGCTGTATCTTATATAGCACATACATAATTGCGAGATAGATAAGATATCAGATCTCATGACGCAATATAGTTACGGCTGTACTGAACATGTAATGTGTGAATGAAAATTTTGTCATATGAGCGTGTGTAAGAACAGATTCGTGAATTTAAAGGGCTATTAAAAATGTTTGGCCCAGTGACTCATGTTTTATTTGATATGGATGGCTTGTTACTAAGTAAGTGTTATAGTTTTCGACATAGCCTACATAGTAATTTAGGTATACCTACACCTTTTCAGACAAGTCTTTTTTTTGTAATGTGTAAAAATAAAAAAACACTGGATCTTGAAATTGGCATTACCAATATCAGCCATCAACAAAATAACGCGTTAAAACGGTTCATCTATTACTTTTAAGATGCCACAAACATACATATAATTTTTTATCTCTGTGCTGCTTCCGGGTTCAAAATGTGGCGATATATTATACCCATTCGTATAGGGAATTGTCACCATGCAGACAATTTATTTTTACAGATACAGAAGATTTATATACCATAGGATTCCAACAAATAGCTGGTCGTTTTGGCAAAGAGTTCACGTTTGCGCTGAAGAGCAAAATAATGGGCCAACAGAGCAAAGAGTTTGCGAAGTCTATTATAGATGCGCTGGAGTTACCACTTACTGTTGAAGACTTTTTGACGGAGACGCGTAACATTTTCAGTGAGCTGTTTCCGCAGTGCCAAGTAATGCCTGGTGAGTACCTAATGAAACTATAATAAATGCCTATCGCTTACATAAATTTAAACCTTAATTTAACATTGATTATTCACAATATCGCATCAATTTGTTTACAGAATGGAAATTACGGTGTTTGTCGAGATTCTTATGTGTTCTATATTATTGCTGACATTAGAAAATGTACCTTTGTTTAACATACGCCTACCTATTGTTTATTTTAATTCTATTCCAGGTGTTGAAAAGCTTCTTAGTCACCTCCACGAGAACCACATTCCTATAGGACTAGCAACAAGCAGTAGTAAGGAAACATACGATCTAAAAGTTGTAAAACATCACGACTTATTTGATCTATTTCCATATAAAACCTGGGGTTCCTCGGATCCTGACGTGAAGAACGGAAAGCCTTCACCTGACATATTTATTGTAGCCGCCAACAAGTTTCCAGACAAACCCTCACTGGAGAAGGTAAAAACACATGCATAGGTGCTGTGTTATGCATGAGGCAATAGGTTTTAAAATTGTATACATACAATAATTTCGAAGAGTAGAATTTTAGCTTGATCTATACAAACTCGCTCTTGGACTGGATATTTGTGGCTATATTAGCCCTAACCCAGATCAACTAAATTTAAAATATCAGTATTATAAACGATTTTCAACCCAATTTCAATAACTTAAATACCATTATTTTCATAACACTTGTCATGTTGCATCGTGGGGTTTCAAGATGTTAATATGTTTTACTATTTCCAGTGCCTTGTGTTTGAGGATTCTCTGAACGGTGTGAAGGCGGCGCGCGCGGCTGGCATGCAGGTCGTGATGGTGCCCGACCCACGGTTAGACCGCGACCTAGCTGCTGACGCAACACTTATATTGAATTCGGTTACTGATTTCAGACCAGAACTGTTTGGCCTACCGCCATATAAAATTTAATTTTCGATGCATAGTAATCTCAATTGTAATAATAAGGTGGTGTAATTTTATAAGTGATATGCTATTTATAGAATTATTACAAATGTATACTTCAACAAATGAGCAATAAAAAGCTCAAATGTTTTGCTACATTACATATTGGTAAGACTGGCGTTTTTGATTTTGCGTATATGGTCGTGTCGTGTCGTATACATATACGCGCCTACATGCACGTTTCAAAAAGCCCAACTTATTCCCCGGCGTGTACGCTCAAACCAGTGGTAGCGAATGTCAGAAGCGTGTTTATGCTCGTCAAATTTTTGTACGTATGGCAATAGGCGCGCCTCGCATTTTGAAAAACAAGCTTATATGCTTATATAAAACGCTAGTCTGAAAAGGCTCTTACAGTAAAATAAATAAAAATGTGGTGCTACAGATTTTGGTTTTATTATTAAAAATATTATTCAGTACTTACATCTATGACTAGACAGGAGGTTAGTACTCCAATACTGTGAACAATGACTGTGTCCATACATTTAGTATTTCAAATGTAAGCAAATTCACAATTTTAACCATAACAATAAATATATGTTAATTCACATTTAAATTATTAGTATACCTGATTTTACTACTAAATCTAAATTTGTGGCAAGTACGACAAATATATGATTAAAATACTAGAGCATTAATTATCAGTAGACATCATTATAAATGCAGAAGTGATTAAATCTCCAAAGACCTAACTCATGTTTGATTATTGGCTCTTCTAAGACAAAACAAATGACTGAATAGTTACAACACAATGAATGCATATACTACTACCATAACAACAACTAAAGTAATTACAAGATCAACATTTTTAACATTTCAAGTTTTAAACTAGAATAGTATAAATATTATTCAATTGTATACCTACTACATTAAATTTCCACTTACTCAAAAGCAGGAAGACCAAATAGTTCGGGTTTGAAGTCCTCCAAGGATTTGAGGAGTAATGTGGCATTTTTCAACAGTTGAGGGTCTATGCGAGGATCCGGGACAGCCACCACCTGCATGTTTGCCGCATTCGCCGCTTTGACACCATTCACAGCATCTTCAAACACTAAGCACTAAAAAGAGTCGATATTTTAATATAAGTTATTATGGCATGCAATAAAGATAACGGATAATCTTGGTTACTGTGAAATTGGGAAAAGAATACCTAATCAAAATGATTTCATTCCTTCAATTATAAATATTGATTTGTTGATTGGTTAGGCATGTGTCAAATGAATATAATTTCTTCAACATTAAACTTACATCTTCTGGGCTGGGTTTGTCAGGGAATCTTGAAGCACAAACAAGAAATATAGCTGGGTCCGGTTTGCCCTTAGTGACCTCTGGGTCAGATGAGCCCATAGTGAGGTGGTGGAAATACTTCAAGAATTCTTTATGATTCTGCATCTTCATGTCAACACTATCTTGACTGGAACTAGTTGCCAATGCTATAGGTATGCCATGCTTGTGTAAATGTTCCACTAGCTTTTGTGCCCCTGGAACATTCAAGTAAATAAAATGGTATTTCCTAACTTAATCACAAAACATTATTGTTGTACTTATCTACATCAAAACAAATGACAACAGATAATTAATTATATATCAGATCAACTGAATAAGCTTGAGCGACTTCAAAACTTCTGTATAAGATTCATATTTGGCTTGCGCAAATATGATCATGTATCTGAATTTTGTATTAAGCTCAAGTGGTTGCCTATACGCCTTTCGCCGGAATGCCCATATTCTTTCACTTGTATACAGTATTCTCTATAATTCAAAGACTCCAATCTATCTTAAAGAACGTTTCCAGTTCTTAAGTGATACTCACTCAAGGTCCCTAAGGTCATCAGAAAGTCTAGAGCTGAACACACCAATGCATTCTACATTATCTATTTTTAAGCAATTAGTTAAAGAGCATTACTTATCACTGTGATCACCTATTGTTCACACTACTATTTTATTTCCTACCTTATTACTATATGTGTGTATTATCACCTATAATTTTATATATATAAATTATGTATGTATGTTTATGTGTATGTATTTCTATTTTAAATGTAAATCAAACATCTGAAATGGAAGTGGGCCGGGCAAATCATAAGGGGTCCAGACAAATGGAGCAAAATTATCACCACATGGTACCCAAGAGATGGGAATAGAAAAAGAGGAAGACAATTTCGACGCTGGGAAGATGAAATTGTTGGAATGGCTGGCAGAACCTGGACAAGGGTGTCTGCAAGCGAGAGAGAATGGAGAAGACTGGGGGAGGCCTTTGCCAAAAGGCACACAGATGCAGAAACTTAAAATTACTGATGTTTTTTATCTACCACTAACATTATATAGCATCTGACTAATCTAAGGCTAATAATAAATAAATAAATAATAAATTTCTATTTTATATATTGATTTATTGTTTGAGTACACCACCAACAGCTACCCATAATTAATTAAGAATAGTTTTCTCGTCCAAACTGGTTGTCTGGAAGAAATTGCTTTTAGCAATAAGACCGCTCAATTGTACATAGCTACTGTATTTAGAAATAAGAATGTTATATTATTTTATTTGTTTGGTGTGTACAATAAAGAGTACTCTATCTATCTATCTATCTATAATTGTGTGGACTATGGTGTGTTCAGTCTAGATCAGTGATGGGCAAAGTACGCCCTGCGGGCCAGCTCCAGTCCACAAAAGCATTTAATCTAGCCCACTGACGGTCCTTGGACATGAATAGTATATGGCCCGCAATAATTATATTTTGACGATCCAGAAGTATAAAGTAGATTCTACTTGGTACAGTGCTCCCTCTCTATAATTCCCAACATTCTAAGAATCTAACAGGGCTAACATTCTAAGAATTTCTTCTTAGTGAGGGACCCCACTTTTCTATAAGACTATGTCTTTCTGAATGTACATTCTGGTCCTCCTCTAAAATTTTTTAAACTTTGTGGCCCCCCATTAAGACAGTTTGCCCACCACTGGTCTAGATTTTCCTTTAATTATGCAATCATATAATTTTAATAAATCCTTAGTAGTAATATTGGATGTAAGAAATACTTTTGTTTTAAATGACTAATAGCATAGTCATTTTTAAAAAAAAGGATGTGAGGTGGCCTTTACAGCTTTACCAGAGGAGTGACGAGCGCAGAGTGCGCTCCAACCAAGGCCTTAAGGGCGAAAAAATGGTGGCAACTAGTTCAAGGGCTCCACAGAGGGCACAACCTCGGCTTGGGCAGTTACCGTGAGAAGAAATACTGATACTTTTGGTAATCATGAGCATAAAAATCAAACCCAGTTAAAATGAAATGCATTCTATGCTTAAAATTAATTTTACCTGGCATAAGCTGCACATTAGGGAATAGTACCTCGTATAGCTCGTGACATTCCTTCAAGAACTCATCCCTAGAAAGAGGCAGCTCCAAAGCGCTCACAATTTTTTCGGCGCACTCGTGACCTTGAAATCCCAGTATACTAGATTTTATTTCCCACGTAAATATCTTTTCATATTTGGCACACACATTAGTGAACGTTTCTGTGTACAATTCTTCAGAGTCTGAAAAATTATTAGGCATTTGATAAACTGAGCCTTCTTAGGTTACAAATGTAATATGTCTGCATGACTTACTTATAAGTAGTCCGTCTAAATCAAACAGAACGTGAGTCACATTTTTAAACTGCATTTTAAAAATGACTTTATTTCATATTTTCTACGCGACTCAAATCAGAAATATTCTCTTTCATAGAAATTTATTATACTGAAACTATGGAGTTATTGACCACAGATCACTACAGATAGGACAGTGGCGATTAGTTCCAAGAATTGTTACAGCGCTGCTGTCACTTATAGTGATGGGCTCCGCCATAAAACTCAATTATCGATATCGATTACATAGTGATGCACCTCATAGGAATAATTTAATCAAACACTTAATGGGATTACTTTATATTTCACTTTTCTATTACATTAAGTTCCTAAAATACGGATTCATTGCGCTACAATAAATAAAACAACATCATCAGACTGAATATTTATTTATTACTAACCCATTTATTTATTTACATTATTAGAACGGTCAATTAATTACCAATAACACTAACTATTATATATAAACGCACACGATTTATTTATACACCATAAATCAGAATATACAAAAATCACTGAAAAATGATAGAAAACACATACGTCCTTTCGCACAATACCTCACACGTGCTGATAAAAACTTCTTCCAGCCATCCGCAAACACATCATAATACCTGTAACAATTAACAATTGTTTTTGATTTTACAAACGATTACACTATGCATAATAGCAAACAAGAACAGTATCCACGATTCTCGTTATCCCGATAAACGTCGATAATCCTGCTAAGACGTATTTTCACAATTCTAACCTACAAACGTAACACTTCCAAAATTTCTGCATTGTGTAGCGTTATATGTTAATTACAGACAAAGTCACTGTTAGAACTTTAACTAGTTGTATCAAATCTTGTATTAAGGCACAATCAGTGAGGATTAGCTACTAAGTAAACCCAAAATGTCGATCAACACTTCTTGGAAAAACACAAACAGACAGACAGACACAGACACACTTACTTATTAATCAGATGATTCCACAGGATGATTTATTATTATTATTATTACATTATTACAAGCTTTATATTAGCTTCCAATGTATGTCCGGCATTGTCCGGGTGGAAACTTGCAACTGAATTTTAAATCATATGCAATAATAATATACAATAACATCACGCGTTTCTAAGAAAAAGAGTATTGACAGACCGACTCAGACATACAGATAGACAGACAGACAGACGGACAACAAAGTGATCCTATAAGGGTTCCGTTTTTTCCTTTTTAAGGTACGGAACCATAAAAAGAAGTAAATACGTGAGTTTTAAGTATTTGCTTATTAATTTCCTTCAAAAATCAATAAATCAACAATAATATATTTTATATACCAAGTTATTTAAGTCCACCAAGTTATTGTTTCTTCTTTAAGTTATATCCGGTTGTTTCTTCTAAAACTAATGTTTATCAGTAAATAACTACGACCATTTGGTTAGTGAGGAACTAATTAGCTGGTAAGTAGTAACGATGACTCTTAACTACATATTTAGAAACAGCGCACGCTGCGCCCTGTCTGCCGAGAGCATACCCGAGTATCTAACCTACCTACCTATCGACCGGTTAACTTAAGCTATGTTAAATTAAAACTGCTGCATAAGGCCTAATATAGTATATTATGGTAACTAGATATTTTTACAAACTATAACAACTATCTCATTTAATTCGAGATGAAGTCAGTTAAAACAAAACTCAGGATTGGTAGATAAAATACAAAAAAATTAAATGTGTACTCCTCAATTCTATTGAGGATACCTATTAGGTATTTATCTTGATACCTATGAAATGAGAAAAGTTATGCACTTGGAAGTTGGATGTTATTTTATTAATATTTACCATTTGTGTAATGTTATGCATGCACGCATAAAATGCTCTTAGCTAGGTAGGTATCTAAGTGCATTTTGCATATTTTGAGCACTTTCGTTGAATATAACCAATAAAATATTCAGTAAGATTGTGGATGTAGTATGTAGGTCCCTACATACCTACTTATAACATTTAGCTTTATCTCGATTCGGCTACACACGGGGGCCGGCATCCTTACTTTGGTCGGGGGCTGGAAACAGTCTGACCTCTATGTAGTCCGCAAGGTCTAACTTGCCGCATGTTTTTTGGTTAATGGTATACCAACTTAGGTATGTTAACCTTATAAAGTTGTATGCTGTAGGCATTTTAAATTACGTAGATGTTTTTTATAAAGTTTTGGTACGTACATACACAGAAATCATTTTTATACACGTACACGGTTTTGTAAGTATAAAACAACTAAATTAAAAAAAAAAACTTTTTAAAAACAAGCTTTTATTTAATTGCCCCTATTTTTCGTGTTCTCCTTAGCAAGCCATTTTATTTGATACCCATACTGTGGTAGTGCAGAAAAAATAACTATTCCGCCATCTTGGATGATCCGCCATATTGGTATTAGAATGACGTCACATAGCTAAACATGCATTGTCATCCAAAATAAGCGTGTATACCAAATTTCAGCTCAATCGGTTAAAGATAACTGATTTAAAATTCTGTTGCAAGATTCCACCCGGACATACATTGCAAGTTAATATAAAGCTTGTAAAAATACATTGTTTGGTACTTGTTTACCTACCATTTTAGGTTAGGTATAAAGGTATAATTTATTAATGAAATAAATATAGATAGTACGTAACTAATGATTAGATCGGTATCCCTAGCTACGTAGTAATGACCGACATTCGGTTGCTCAAGAAATAAGTACGGGTAGCCTTGAACTAATTGCACTGATTTTTTTCACAATCGTGCCCTTCCTTATAGATAAATTTATTAGGTCAAAACAATTAATAGAGTTGATGCAGGGAAGAAAGTCGGACAAACTGATTATTAGTTACATATTCAACTACAACGAACGCATCGAACAAACGCTTGCTGTTCGATATCCACAATCCATAATTATTAATTCATGGATGTAGAGCGTGAAATAAAGCATTCAGGCAAAACAAGAAGTAAGTAGATATATAGGGGCGCAACGTGTTGGCGGATTCTCAGTCGCTGTTGAATCGCATGCAGCCCGGGCGACTCCCGTGAGCGACCTCGCGCGTCGCCTAACTATCGACTCAGACTAAAGAAATTCTTATGTGATGTTAGTAAACAAAAATTGTATAAATAAAAACGGTTGCGCGTTCCCTCTGTCAGTCTAGCAGTGAAGTTAAGCTGACGACCATGTCTCTTCCGGGTGCTTTCCTTTTTTCACACTACGTAGAAAGTTTTTGGGTAAGTTTTTTTTTAATAATTATCAGTGTAATTAAAAACAACCGACCGGTTAGTTACAGTCCTCATTTTACCTACCTACAGTTTCGGTGTTTAATTAATTTGATTTTCAATAACGCGTTTCATTTATATGCCGCTAGTGGCACAAAGTGTGGATCATTTTTTTTCACGTAATTTATACTTAAGCAGTGACTCTGAAATATGTGATGATTACATACAATATTACTTATACCTACTATAATCAGAAAATAGATTAAATTATATAGATTATAGATATTAATAGATTAAAATAGATTAAACCGAGTTCTGTAAATCTTAAAAATAGAGTAGATAAAATATTTATTTTATTTATGGGGCTAGTTGGCCGTGGTGTGTCTACTTATCCCGGACACATAGAGCGAGCCAAAGCATAATAAAGTGTATGAAGTTACGGCTGCAAGTAGAAAATATACATTATTCAGTTATTTTTCTTGCGAATTATGAAGCGCTACGCCTAGCTTGCGTGTTTTGGACGAGTTATGATGCAAGTTAATTAATAATAGACCGTCTTTGTAAAGACAAATGACGCGAAAAGAAAGGTCTTATAATGTTGTATGTTAAATTCGACCTATTTGATAGAATAAATAAACCGTGTGTTGATTAACCGCAGTTCTTTTTATAATGATATTCACGACCAAGGCGCGGGATAAAAATACAATAACCGCTTATTGATATCAGCACATGCTGCTGCAAATATATTACCAAGCTGCTTATTCATACATCTATAAGTTTGTATAGCCCGCAACCGACAATAATAATTAGGTAAGTAAACTAAGTAATTCATCCGTAACTTGGGTTACGCTTGAACTGCTCTCTTAAAGTTCACTACTTCCTCCGTGTGTTAATTGGTTCATAACTTAATTTGTGACCTTTATAGAAACTCTTTATTAGCATGTGAAAACCTGTTTCGATTTGGTAGAGATAGGCGTAATGATGTATTTATTTTGGTAGAGGATTAGTATTTATTTTTTCTCGCTGCATTACTCTAAGGTTAGCTGGTAAAAAATGTCTGAGGCATTGAGTTTACCTTTGTATAATTGTACAATATAAGTAAAAAAAAAAATTAACATATAATATAATATACCCATCTATCTTTTTCTCTCATCATAAGTAACTACTTATTATGCGAGGTTTCGATTTCTGAACATTACTTTCGAAGAAGCGCAGCAAAAACATGCCTAATGACTTTTAAGCTTGCTTGTGCGTTTATCTTAATGAACCAGGGTGGTTTCCCATCATCGGAGTGCGTATATAGGGACTTGTGTACCTAATTGATGTTCTTACGATGACAATAGCTTGCCCACCATCTAGGTATTTGCGTGACTAACAATATTGTACTTACGCGTTTTTTTTCATGAAAATAATGTCCTATATCGCGTGTATTGATACTCTAATTCAGTGTTTAAACAACACTATTTGGGTACGGTTTAATATCTAAATAGGTATGTCTTTCACTTTCCACACTACTTTTATCGAATGTATATAGGATGTTTAAGAAGTCAGGATTAAAACTTTGACGTTTGCATCGGTATCGGGTATACAACTGAATGATAAAAGAAAGGATCGAAATTCGACCTTGTTTTTCCAACAGTTTTTTCGTCGAAATAAAACTATTTTACGGATTTTATCGCGTGTATTTACTATTTTATTTTCCCGACGTTTCGGCTGCTTTAGTTTTTTCGTCTTCAATTTCTATAACTTGTAATATCTCGAGTCCTATCTGCCAAGTGGAGCAAAAAAGCGGCACGGCCGTACCATTCTTCTCTCGAAGCAGTTCAGGCCATTTTCGACATCCTATGCCTTCGTTGTGGATGTAAAATGTACATGTTCTGTGTTGTGAATTTTGGTAGTCGCCCCTCTTAAGTTTAGTTTACACTGCTGAATAGGGTTATGGATGTACTCAAAGGCCAGAAAACGATACTACCTGTGACAAATATTCAAAGGTCAATAAACTCAGAAACTATGATAGTTAGTTATAAACTGTCTTCATTAAGCATCCACATATAAGCTACAGACCTACCGTATATGTACCCAAAGTATTATTTCGGACTTCTGATACACCCTGTTTAAGTGCAATAAAAAGCACAGCTACATTTCCAATTGACAAAGGGGCAGCGTCTGCTCTGCCTGGCAGTAGGCGCAGTGCGTGAGTCTGCTTGACCGCGACGTTGCATATTCAGCATACTGCTCACTTACGGCAGCATATTAATATTCAATCGGTCGCTCCTGCCTCCGTTTCAAGGTTGATTTTTTGCTGAGCACTAATTAAGAATAATTATTACGGCGATACTGGCTCTTCGGCGCAAACTGAAATATGATTTTACACAAATTTAAAATTAAGTACTGAGAAAGTTTACTTTCCCATGAAAAATATACGAATTTCTTTGGCATGTGGTGACACAATCTTTCCTAATTGTCTGCTTACTACTAGCTGTACATTGCGTATATGTAGGTAGGCACAACCTTTTTAATATGCGTTGCGGTGTTATTTTTTGTTCTAAAACATGCGTAACAATGTTATCGTATTATGAATTCATTATTCTCTCGATAATAATTAAATGTAAACAACTCGGTAAAAATAGTTTTGATATAAGTAGGCAGAGGCGAAGGCATTAAGTCAAAACTAAAGTATGAACGAACAATCTAAGTAGGTGCTTATTATTTTTTTAGTCATAATAAATATCGAGTGTCAATATTGTAATAATATAGGTACGTGTTCAAACAATATGTAGAATGCAAACGAAATCAGTGAATCTTAATCAGCGAAATTGGCTTTAGGGCTCATATTTCTATACATAACTACGTCTTTAGTTTTATAAGACCTCAAGCAAGTAGGTAGTTGAACTTTCATACCATACGAGTATATAAATCATTTTTTCTATAATTCCAAACTTGTGTCCACACCCATGAGTTGCGAGATTAATTTTATACCTACCGTTATTGAATAATGGTGGCAATTACTCCTTTTCCTTATGGATGGGTCAAGCGCCCTGCTCTGAAAGAGACTATAGTACAAGCTTTTATTTAAACATTCCGATCTTGGCCTCGTCTCCATTCGAATACATTTCAAAATAGCGTCCGAACGCTATTTTAAAAAGCCGCGTTGCATTCAAACTCTCTAATTGTCGCCGCCAGCAATTATGAGCCATACCCCGCGCTCACAACAGCACAACGCCGTCGTCCGCGGCATGTGTTGATAGATCCTCCTGACACGATCACCGCCCTCCTCGACCCGGGCGTCGAGAGGGCCCCCAACACACCTACACCAGCCTCAAACAGACACCGACCTCGCCGGCGAGGTCGAGGAACCCCCTCTTCTGCTCGTAGGTGCATCTTTGCACCTAGGAGCGTAGTCATTACCTCTCCCCTCACGGCAACTGCCCAAGCCGAGGTCGTGCCCCATGTGGCGCCCTTGAGCTAGTTGCCCTCCTCTTCCGCCTTAAGGCTTTGGCTGGAGTCGCACTCTGCACTCGCTACTCCTCCGGTGAAGCTGTAAAGGCCAACTCACGGCCAACAGCGTAGTCCATTAAAAAAAAAAAGCTTTTATTTAAAGCCAATTTTTTACAAACATTGTTTATGGTATTGAAACAAAACTGCACAAATGACCTTTTTTGTCATTGTTAAACCATCTGCACCAACTAATCTAGCTACGTGATTTCAATAATAGATCTATACATTTTTATAAGCTTGCATTACGTTCGTAGCAGCGACGGCCTTCCACAACAGGTTGGTTCGCTAAAACTACCCCATTAGTATGATAATGGATTGGCGAACCGGGTCGTAAACCATCTGCGGCACGAAATTTCTGTACCGGCCGATGACGCGCTCGCCAGCGGTCTACTGATTGCCTTGAACATTGTACAAGGACACGATTTTTTTATCGTTCAATTAAATGTATTGTAATTTAATTGTTTCGTGTGTCGATTAGAGCAAAAACTTTATAGAATAAAAACTATACGCATATGTGGATCTTTATGATATTAGGTACGCACTGAGCAAGTCGTTAACTGCGTGGGATTCGGTGGGAATTGGGATACATCTGTCTACTCACTTTGCAGTTGTGGTTCGGTCAGTCGGTACATTTTTGAACTAATACCCTCATTCAATAAGTGGCAAACATTAGCTAAGCCTTGTTTGTCAGCTTTTATTTAAGAAGCCATGTGTCACTTCAATTTTATAGGCCAAGCCTAAGTTATTTTGACCAAATATCGTAATAGACACACTGACAGATTTCGACCTTATGGAAACAGGTTCATCAACAGAATAAATTCGGAATTCCTCGCCTGTCTGGTTCGTTTCCCAAACGATTTTGTTTGTAAAAAAATCTGCGCATTTTTAGATAAAACACAGGAAGCGGCTAACACAGTGTTTCCCAAACGTTGTTTTGCCATGGCCCGGTAATTTTCACACTGACCCTTCGTGACCCACTTAATACTTTTAAACCCAAGCTGGTTCCATTAGGTAACATAATACACATTTAATAATAGTAAAAATGTTTTATTAATACTACATATTTTGGTATCACCTATGTAGTCACTAAATTAAGAAGTATGGAGCTGCTGCTTATTTTTTACTGAAGGCGGGAATGTTGCATTGTATCCCGGTACTTTTTTTCCTGTCATTTACAGATTATCAAAAACATTATTTGTTTTTTTTTGTAAAGTATAGTTATCCATTTACCTAAGTTTTATGTATCGTAGGTTCCCCATCTAACCTAAATATTGAACATTTCTGTCATGCTTATACAATGAAGTTATAGCGTGTATACCAATTTTACAAAAAAAGCGTGTGATAATCAGCATATTGCAAGGTTACGCGTCTTTTGTTGGCGACATTCGATAGGGTCTCCGTCGCTGGGTATTTTTTTTTGCTTTAATATCAAGTCTCAGTCTGGAAGTAATACGGAGGGAAGCAGACGTATGTATAGTGTTATAGTGACACATATCTGATGCGGCGAGACGATCGAGACCGGTCTGCCTTCGTGGAGCAAAACGAATCGCGCGCCGCTCTCGGCCGCCAGCCTTTGGGGAAGCGGATCTGTCTATACTATACTGCCACAGGCTCCATCTCCAACTATACTTGAAATGAAAAAGTCTTAACCTCTGATGTCAATGTTTCATTCAACTCATTTGTGAAAGTCGTGACACCTTCAAGTAAGAAGGTGATAGTGATATGAAATAGCACTCATAGGTACTAAAAAGGCGCCTATATAAATGTTATCTACGTTTCGTAACTATGTGTTCGTTCGGTAGCGTTCTATTTGGATCTCCCTTTATTAAATAGTCTTTCTTGACATAAGATTTCGGCTGAAATTGTTGATATGTATTGGATTCTAACCAGGATTTCACTCGTTACCAATACGGTAATAGAAATTATGGCTAAATTAGCCACACTAATCTGTTTAACTTGTTTAGACGGTACCTACATTAACTACATAATATGTATTCAATAAGTACTAACTAAAAAAAAAAGTACTAACTAAGTATTTAAAATCTGTTCAACGCGACAATAAACCTACTTAAATTAGACTAAACAAGGCTTTGGCTCTACATAAAATGGGATAATTACGAATATCCAAACATTAACGACGCAGTGCTAATAAATACAGAATAACCCACCTAAAGGTTTTTTAGGTCGAATAACAAAGCTTTTGTAACAAAAGCAACAAGTCCTAATATGACAATTATTTCTTGTCTTAGTAGCTCTACCATGAGCTTTACGCTCGTTAGTCGCCAGCGTCTACGCAAAATATTGGTAATACCAAATTTCACAATGAATAATTGTATCAGCCCCGTGAGGGGAACTAAAAGAAAATACAAATATCTTAAGTCGCCGCTAGCAACGCCTGACGTAGCGTAGTCTACGTTTGACTCATGTCAAAGGGCTGTACTATGGTAAACTAATGGTAGAGCTACTGATTGCCATTGTTTCGTCACAGCTGTCATCCAAACATGTCAGCTGGTCCGTGGCATCAGGAGGTCAGACGTTATTAATCGGCAACCAATCTGAGCCCCGACCGAGCAACGATCTATTGAACTTTGGCAGCGAGTTTATTAGGTAGCCAGTGAGAGAAATCTCCAGTTCATAATAATAATATTAATATATGGTCCTAAGCCACTAATACCAGTGATGCCCCTTACCTGCTTTATGAGTCACCACTCCACTAATACTAAACCATAAATCGATCCTCAGTCGAAACAAACTTCGTTAGAATATACCTTGTTTTGCATATGTGCTGAGGACAAATCACCGTAGCAGATGCTGTACATAAGATCTAAGCTGTCATAGAGTCTTTACGTGCTGGACCCAAGTCCACGCATGTCTTCCAATTTCCGACTTTGCGAAATAAAATAATAATACATCATCACTCTACTGAGTGAAGTAAAAAGGGGCGCACTGCAGTGTACTTTTTCATTATTAACTACTTTACCAATGTATCTTTGGCCATAATTTGATACGAGTCTATTGCCATATTATAAACTGTTATTCGTTCTACCTATATAATACATAATGTTAATATGTTAGTACTTACAGCTAAACTTACGTTATCGTTAATCAATTTAATTGTCGTTGAACGACTTTTAACCTTTTAAAATAACCGAGATAAACAAATGTAAAAATAAAACCAGGCAAATGTAAAAATATGTCGGATATAATGTAGTTATTCATATCGAAATTATAAGTAAAATACCCTGTAGGTATTTTACTACTAATGGACTGACGACTGAACATTATTATGAATTCATCTCCAAACTTACGATCCAGCATTAAACTGGATGTAGCTATAACTTTAGACTATAGACCAAAACCTGTCTACAATTTACCGAGCCATAAATACAGATAGTAGGTTACTTACGTTGTTTTATTCATAATATCGACCAAGTATTGGTAGTTAAAATATTAAGATTCTGTTTGAAGAATTCTGTGGTACTAAGTACAGAAAAGTTTAGCTTTTTATCAAATTTAACTTTCTCAAATAGCTGTGGTAACCAAATTGGTAGGGAATCTTAAAAGTAGGTAAGGGTAATCTTAAAAGGGTAACCAAAAAGTAGGTACCTTTATCTGGTAACCTTTCAGTAGTAAGGTACACGATTACGTAATACATTCTTACTCGAATTCCGATTATTCAACAATCGTCATTAGAAGGGTGCAATGTCTAGAGAATCGCAATGACATGAGCTAAGGACTGGAAATGAATTGCCATCAATTAAGCGTTGATGAACCGGGTGAACCGACCTCAATAAACACGGAAGACGACTCGCGACGATGCACTAGACACGGTTCATAGCACCCTGCACACTGGGGCGTCAAAAAGCGCGTGTTGAATATTTTCCCAATACCTAAACGAACTGTAAAGACTCATTGAATTTGAATCTCTGAATCTTTATTGAAAAGTTCATTCTCTAACGGAATAACATTGACAGCGCGAGTGAATTTTGACGTGCGGGATGTGGCTTTTACTCATGGAGATATTATAACGGAGATGGCATTTCTAGCCCGCGCTGCGGTAATTTTTTCTGGTTTATCTGACTTCGCCATTGTTGTTGTACATAAGATAACAACAATGGCGGAAAAATCGCCGCAGAGCTGGACGAAGAGTGGAGTCGTTATGGGTACTCTAGATACTCTATGCTTTTAACTCAGAAATTAAATCTTTATGTATATTGACACACAGTTTGTTTTGCTATTGGAAAAATGTTGATCAAAGTTTGTGGAAAAGGGAAAAGAAAGAAAGGGAGACCGATAGGTGTCAATTGGTGGGATGATGATGTGAGGAAAGTCGTGGATATGAAGAAGAAGGCATGGTTAGATCTACTTGCCATTAAGATGAAAGAAAGAATGAATGTAGGGAGCGCAAATCCGCAGGTAATGAATGTGAAGTATGCGTATGCTGAAGCGAAAAGGTTAGTGAAGCAAGTAGTAGAACAGAAGAAGATAAGCATGAAAGAAAAGTTTGACGAGAAGCTTTCTGACGACTTTAGGGCCAATCTAAAACTGTTTTGGAAACAGGTTAAGTTGGCCCGTGGAGCGTCAGAGACATCTAAGTTGAGCGTAGTAAGGGATGAAGATGGAAGAATGTTGTGCAATGAAAGAGAAGTACTGCATCGTTGGAAGTTATACTTTGAAGAGCTTTTTGAGTGTAGTGAAGGTGAAAATAACACCACAGGAGAGCCTGTAGAGCTAACTAACTCAAAAGTTGATGCAGGTGACGAGATTACAAAAGATGAAATAGTGAATGCAATGAAGGGTATGAAACTTGGTAAATCTGCGGGATACGATAGAGTGCACGTCGAAATGCTGAGAAGCGGCGAGGGTGTAGTGACAAAACTGATATGGCTACTTTTTAATATGTGCTGGAAAGCTGGCAGAGCCCCAGAGGATTGGTGCAAGGCCGTCATTGTTCCGCTATACAAGGGCAAAGGGTCACATCAGGATTGCAAGAACTACCGCGGCATAAGTCTTCTTAGTGTTGTCGGTAAATTGTATGCAAAAGTATTGATTAGGAGGGTGACGAATGTAAGTGATAAAAAATTGTGGGATGTGCAAGCAGAATTTAGAAGAGGTATGAGCTGCACCGATCAGATCTTCGCCTTAAGGTGCATTACAGAGAAACACTTGGCAAAGTCCAGAAAACTGTACTGTGCCTTCGTGGACTTGGAGAAGGCCTATGATCGAGTGCCGAGGAACGAACTGTGGTCGACTGTCTCTTCATATGGGGTTGACGGCCGCCTAGTGAAGGCCTTAAAGTCTCTCTATGAGAACTCAAAGGCCTGTATCAGGGTAAATGGGGCGTACTCAGACTGGTCTAACATCACAAAAGGTGTAAGGCAAGGATGTGTTGCGTCTCCGTGGCTTTTCAACCTTTATATGGACAGCTGTTTGACAAATTTGAAAGGGATGGAATGTGGGCTAAGTATGAATGAGTTGCATGTCAAGTGTCTTCTGTACGCTGACGATCAAGTTCTACTTGCGTCGTCGGAAACGGAGTTACAGGACATGTTAAACGTCAAATGGTAAATGTGATAGTGATATTGAGAGGAGAGTGACTGCTGGGAATAGAGTAAATGGTGCTTTGCATGCCATTGTGAGTAGCCAGGCTGTCTCAAAAAAGGCTCGTCTGGCGATTCACAATGGTGTTTTGGTACCTACTCATAAGTATGGTAGTGAATGTTGGGTTTGGCAAAAGAGGCATGAGAGTAGGGTGAATGCGGTGGAAATGCGTTCCTTACGGAGTGTGTGTGGTGTCACCATTGCTGACCGGTTGAGGAATAGCAAGATACGAGATGAATGTAAGCTGAAAGATGATATGGTGACTAAGATTGAGAAAAGTATGTTGAGGTGGTTTGGCCATGTAGAGAGGATGAATGAAGGTAGACTGACTAAAGAAATATACCAGGCAAACGTGAGTGGAAATGTCGGAAGAGGGCGCCCGAGAAAGACCTTTCACGACCAGATTAACGGTCTCTTCCAGAAAGGTCAAGTCCATAGCACCCTTAACCGACGGAAGTGCATGAAAAGATGTATGACTGTGGATGAAGCGAAAGAGGTATGTCAGGATCGTAGCGTGTGGCAAACGGTAGTCTCTGCCTACCCCCATGGAATACAGGCGTGAGTATTTGTATGTATGTATGTACTTTTGACGCTCCAGTGTGCGAAGGTCTTGATGTGTGTGTGTGACAGACATGTACCTACGACAGATTCCATTCACTAACGTAGCTTGGTATTTGTTAAACATTAATGTAATAGACACCTACAGCTACCTACTGAATCACGGACAACGGTTTGCGTGTTTGATAATTTTATAAACATTGAAATAATGTAGACAATTAATCCGTTCGTAATGGAAGAGTTCAACGTACCTGTCTCTATCAAATTTTAAACCATAAAAGAAAGGTTTAAAAAAAAAGTTCTTATCATAATAGCACATCACTAGTAAACAAACAAGTGATATATTACAGTACGTGAGCAAGTTGGAAAAGAATACATACGATTTTTTACACGCACTTATTATCTTTTACAGGCAGCTCTATCATTCTCAATGCAATGACCTCATAACGGATAGTACTTCATTGATGACGAATTATTTTACGAGCATATTTTCTCATGAACGTAAATCGTAATGTGTTCGACTGCAATATATTTAGTGTTATCAAATTTAAATTCGAAGATATGTAAATGAAAATAATTTGTAGGATAAGTAGAGGATAGCTCAGAAAATCTACGAGTCCCTTGGGGTCGTGAGCGTCTGGGGTGTGGGCCCCGGACGCTCTTAAGTAGACGACGACCCTGAGGAGGACGGCGGCGAGAGGTGGTCTTTCGCACCTGTATGCACTGCGAGGGTGCAGGGGGAGCGACCATCTGCTCCCCCCGAGACGAGCTCCTGGGCACAAAGCTGATTTGTAGCATGTGCGCCAAGACTAGACGTATATCACAGAATATCTTGATGTTGTCTCTTTCTCTTGTATGAACGACAGAGAGCGAGCAACTCCGTGACAGAGGTCTTGTCTTCACATGTGTGCTAACCCCACTGATATTATATCATTGAAGTTAACCGGATACAATCCTTACTAATATTATACATGCAAAAGTAACTCTGTCTGTCTGTGTGTTACGATATCACGCCAATCCGGAAGGAGATCCCGGAGTCCCTCTAACGTGTCGAAGACGGCCACCGGGGAGGTTTTAGTGGGTAAGAATCCCACATATCCCAGTCTTCTCCCACACAGAAGACTGGGAATCTTTCTGAAGATTTCCTCCCCGTTAACAAAAAAAAAACAAAAAAAAAGATAATCTACGAGTAAGTCCTCTTTAAATCTGACGGCGGCTTGTTCTAGGAGTCTAAACGTAGGAGTCTAAACGTAGTCTAAATTTGCCGCTCGGCTCACTGCAGCGAGCGGCAAATTTCGGAAATGACATTTTTTTGCCTTGGTCGGGGTATAACTGGGATCGCCCCTAGTAAATAGCATGGGACCCATAGTACAAGCTTTGCTCAGCTGGGATCATACGATGAGTATGTGTATCGTTTGGTTGAACAAAACCGGCCAAGTGCGAGGCGGACTCGCGCACGAAGGGTTCCGTACCATTATCTATAAAAATTGCAAAAAAAATCACGTTTGTTGTATGGGAGCCCCCTTAAATAATTATTTTATTCTGTTTTTTACTATTTCTTGTTATAGCGGCAACAGAAATACATCATCTGCGAAAATTTCAACTCTCTAACTATCACGGTTCATGAGATACAGCCTGGTGACAGACGGACGGACGTACAGCGAAGTCTCAGTAATAGGGTTCCCGTTTTACCCTTTGGGTACGGAAGCCTAAAAATCACTTTACTGAATGTACCTTATTATGAAACGAGCATGGTATAGACAGATGTAGCGACATAGGTACGCAAGGCTCTTGAGTTTACAATTACAAAACAAACCTTTGTTTGCTTTATAAACTACTGTAGTAGTCTTCTGACAATGTATTTCTGCTTATTTGTCTTTTAAATTGCTTAATACACTTTGTGTTTTGAATTACCTAAAAAGCTACTAAGGAAAATACCTTTTTGTTTCGACAACTCGCCGAATTCCGTTTAAATGGGTGTGTTATAAAAATTAAGGAAGAACCTTCGATTTTGTTACCTAAACATAATTAAGTTTTGCCCAGACAGACAGTGAGTCACTGATAAAAAGGTAGTCTTTAAATTCTGGTTAGGTAAGTTCTATACGTAGGTGCATATATATTATTGGAAAGTGTTCAGTTTGATCTTTTATTCCAAGAGGTGTAAGTACCTCTATATAAGTAGGTAAAATTTAACAACGTGACTTAATTGAGTACGGACGTATATATTGTATTAAATATTATCCTATACAGGCTGTTTCAGAAGTCCGAAATAATACTTTGACATTTGCATCAGTATCGGGTATACAACTGAATGGTATAAAAATTTGATCGAAATTCGACGGTATTTTTTCAACAATTTTTTCGTCATCAATTTCTATAACTTGCAATATCTATGTCAAATTTGCATGTTCTGTTTTGTGAATATTAGTAGCCACCCGTCATGAGTGTAGTTTACACAGCTGGTTAGGGTTATGGATGTACCCAATGGTCAGAACACAATACCTTTGACAAATATTCAAAGGTCTATAACTCAGAAATTATGATGGTTAGGTATAAACTCTCTTTACTAAGCACCTACATATGGGCTACCGTATATGAACCCAAAATATTATTTTGGACTTCTGCTACGCCCTGTATTAGGTAACCCGAACATGTATAGAAAGAGTTTCAAGTTATTTTATAAATAAAAAGGTTATACCTTTAGAGTTGATAGTTTGATACCTATTTTTATGCGCGCATGTCCACAACTTAATTAATTGTGTTATTATTTTTTATTACGAATTGATAATAATAATTATGTACTTATTTATAGATAACTGCATCGCAAGGTACCTAGCGAGGGCATACCGGTTAGAAAAACAGTTTCTTTTTATCAAATGTCAAGTGTTTGTGCGTAATTGTTTATTAGTTCAAATTCAAATTCAAAAAAAACAAAATTGTTTATTATCAGAAGTTTCAATAACATAGAGGTTAACAGCGATCCCAAACTAGGCGTGAGCCTGTATCATGGGAACCAAAACACAATTAAACATGACTTAGAAATCTTAGTAATTGTAAAATTAAAACTTAAATTTAGGCTATAATTAAGTACCTCTGAGTAGAGAGAGTACATACATGTGAGATACTGTGTGTGCTTGAGTAGGCACATAAAAGAGAAATTAAAAATGTGTGTGTATGCATATGTGTGTGTGTGTGTGTGTATGAGTGTGTGTGTGTGTGTGTTTGTTGCAGCGGTAACATTTTATGAATGGTAAGAGTAGAGTAACATTTCTGTTTCTGTGTATGATAGTTTCAGAAGAAAATCTGTTACTACTGAAAATAAGTTACTACTTACTTTCATTATAAATATTTTAAAATAATATAACTAACTACTTACATAACTTATGTTAGAATTGTGATAGTTAGGTACATATATACCTACATAGATAACGTTCCACCATAACAAAACAAGACGACTAGTCTATAATTAAAACCCGTTCCATATCCTATTGGCATAATAACCAAAAAAAGTTACTTACCCGAACAATACATACCATCTCTTATGATAAGAGTCACAAGAAAATAAGGAAAAATACAATATTGGAGGATATTCAATGTAGCGGTAGTTAGGGTTTCCAACTATTTTTTTTCGAAAAAATAGTATTTTCCAGCCAGAGTCAAATAGAGTACATTGCTCAAAAATATAGTACATTCACTAAAATCCTACAAAAACGTGACAGTCCGTCCAAAAAAAATATGACCGTACTATTCAATGCCTGTTAATGCCATGCATGCACAAATTTAATAAAATCAAACTGTATTCGCCACCTTTATAAGCGGTACCGCGGTACGGTATAAATAAATATTTAGATGCATATTTTTTCGAGAGATGTTGCTATTTTATATAAAAAATAATGAATGCTTTTAAAAATATAGTACTTTTGCGTAGGTACTATTTTTTTTTCAACAGTATATAGTACGCAGAGCTAAAATATAGTACAAAACTATATTTTATAGTACGGTTGGCAACCCTAACCGGCGGTAGCGCACGTAAACAGCGATCCCAAAAACTAGCGATCAATACTAATTGTATGAAGTCGTCTAAATAGTCTGAGAATTCAATTCTATTAGTTTATTAGGGTAACAGTATGTACATATGTATCTGAGTAGGTATGACTATACAATTTGTTGAGACGTGTACCTAGACGGCTTTACCAAATAGGTAAGTAATTATAATTAGGCTAATTAGGATTATTTTTAACAAAAATCTAAAACCGACGTCACAACCACAAATGGGCACTCAAACCGAAAAATAAATTAATATATAATTATTATAAGCGTATAATAAATTAATATAAGTCTAATAGGTACCTAGTGCATAGGTACTACCTACAAGTATCTACCTATTTACTACATACATATAGTATCTATCTTTTGGGCTTTAGTTTTTTGTGAACAAGAATTTTTTTCACGATTTTTAGTGCCAATAATCGTTGAAAATATACAAATATTATCACCTTATAACAGCCCTAAAAAATAAAAATTTACAGTAAAAAAAAATTTTTAAATTATGTGACCTTCAACCCCTCATTTCACCTCCAAGATGGGTGATTACTAATAATATTTTGGAAATAGGGTACCACCACACCCTTGGGATATCTCCTTTCCAACAAAAGAGGTCATCGAAATCGGTTCATAAACACCGAAACTATCCGCGAACACACATAAAAAAAAAATATACCGTCGAATTGAGAAACCTCCTCCTTTTGGAAGTCGGTTAAAAATATGATGATGTGCCTAATATTCTGTAGAGTTCAACTGTCAACATAATAACCATAATAATATATCCAGGATAAATAATAATAAATACTTAGTAAACCGCAATCTCATTTGGCCAAAACCTTGCCCGTTGTTTCCTTATTGGACCGGTACCTAACTAGGCTTACAAAATTCTCAGGATTTTTTTATTTTCATACATATGCCAACATCGTGTTACTTACTTGGTATATTTTTGACATTGAATTAGTAACGAATGGAGCGAGTATACACAGCCACGAATTTTACGAGGTTTTTGACCTAGGCTGGTTCTTTGTTGGAAGAGAAACGATATAGATAAATATGGTCGTAAAGATAAAGTATCGAAAATTCGGTCCTCTAAGATAACCTCACACATAGGTACCTATCTACAAGGCAATGCTTAGGATATGTAGAATGATATTGTAACTTTCTTATAGGGTATCTAACTTATTTACAAAACATTTTCAATTTAAAATAGAGTTAAAATAAGTTTTAACTAATAAGAAAAAATATATTTAAAACTATGAACAAAATTTGGCCCATGCGGAAGCGTACCCAAGACGCTGGCTGCATTCTCTCGCTGAATGTCTAGAGCCACTCGTTGAGCGAGGAAATGGCCTGCTCTTGGGTAGTAGGTACCAAAGTACCTACACATTTTGCATGCGTCAAAACATTTTAATGTTTACCTTAGACACGAATGAAATGTTACATCATTCGATTTAACTAGGTAAATGCTTATGGGCATACTTATGTAAGTAATGCTATTAACAAAACTAAGTTATTATAAGTAAATGAAATATCTTCTTACAAGTTAATATTCTAATCATTGAGGTGTGTTCTAGAATATCACGACACCCGAAATACATCGAATTCTTTTATTTATGGAACACTTTTTGTATAAAACTTTTATACGACTAATAACTGGTTTAAGTAGCTAGTTTTCATAGCTTCAATTTGGGAACAGAAAATTATTTTTCTTTCTGCGCACATCGAATTGCTATGCTTTAAATTATACAACAATATACCCACCGAAAACCAGTAGACGGTTATTTTATTCTTCGCTTTAGCCTTAGGTCAGTCATTACCCTTAAGAGCGCATTAGATACATCTGTATGAGTTTATGTTGGTATATGATGGTTTATGTAGGTACCTACCCTTAAGTTATATTTTTTAAACTAGCTGTGCTCGCGTCTTCGCCTGCGTGGACTTTAGGGAGATTATCAGAAAATTGGGTATTATGTTTTTTCCCGCGGTACCCTAATGCGTTTTATTAAATAAACGTAGCCTAATACGCCTTGGAACATCAGCTATCTAACAGTGAAAGTTCCGTCAAAATCTGTTTAGCCGTTTGGAAGATTACCCGGAAGAAACAGACGGACAAAAATTGTATTATCGTTATAGGTATCGCATATTATTGTACTTCTAAGTGCATTTGGTAAAAAGGTGTTATTTTCATATTACAAACAGACACTCCAGTTTTATTTATTTGTATAGATTGCAAAAAAATAGAATTAAATTCGCATTCTCCTAAGTAGATTTATTCTTAAATTTACATTGTATTTAAAATATTATCTGTGTGGTAAGTAATACCTATGCAAGCAATTACCTACTTCCAAACCAAACATTTGGATTGCAGCCTTCCAGTTCTAGTTCTAGGGCTCACATATAATACTAATTATAGGATTACAAATACGAAAAAAATATATCCTGACTAAAAAAAGAATATTTACTATGGCATTTTATCACTTATTATTATAACATAAATACTTTTTTAAGTGAGTAACTAACCTAACCTATGTGGCTTGTATAGATGGTTAAATATTTTTACAATTAGTGTAACTATACACCGAATTTTGGATATAGTCTAGTTATAATACCTATCAATTACCTACTTAATAACTGGAAAGTGTTTATTACATACCCGTATAAATTGAGAATTCCTGTCTGATAAACTGCTATTGAATAATGTATCATTGTCGATATTAATAATAACGGGAGTACCGAATACAAGCAAGTCTACGTTATCGGCGCAGTTGAAATGAACGAGACATATTCACTGACAAAGTCTGCGACCTTGAGAGATCATTTACCGAATGTAGAGCATTTGAAGATGGCATATAGATAGTAGAAACAAGGATTGCAGTGTTTATTTGTTTGTCAAGTTTTATCTTATCTCTTCTCCCTACTATGCATAGCCAATATATTATGCTGGCGCCCCGCGTTGTTGAATATGAAATGTCCTTCAACTTGGATTAAGTTCATTCCACATCACTTCGCACCTGAACGTACCCACTGATAAGTACTAAGTACACATAAAACATGCCTATTTGTAATTCAAATAGAGTTTAGTGTATGCTCCAGTAAATCCATTAAAAATCGCAAGTTAATGCGAGCACGCTTTGGTGCTGAATTTGTTGGCACCAAATTAAACTAGACTAAACTAAGTTTATAGCCGTTCTGCGTATGGATGAAATGGGCGATTGAAACTGCATTTTTTAGTACTGTCAAATTTAATTTAACAACACTATTAGGCTCAGTCTCACGCTAGTAGTTAAGTATTGCCATAGCCAGAATGAAGTTACATTTCTTAATTTCTTCGGATGAAGGGCTCCATTACCACTTATGTTTACCTAGTTTGATTAATTTACATATCGAGTCTCATGAAAATATATTTATAAAGTTAGGTTACTCGCTGGGTTTTTTTGAGTCTTTGTATTTATTTAAGCAGAGGCTGTGAATCTCTTTTCACATAATGACGTATCAAAGCATTTTTCATCAATGGTAAGCCTGAATTATCTTTTATTACCGCTTTGTCTCTTGACAGTCACCGTATTAAAAATGTTTAACCGACTTCAATAAGGATATGGTTCCCAATTCGACCCGTATGTTTTTTTTTTATGGAATACTTTAGGCATAGAGTAGAATTATAAAAGACTCTTGAACACGTGACAAATTCAAGATATACTGTGACTTTATGTCTGCACTAGTCTTGGCGCTTATGCTACAAGTACTGGTATAGACAAAGCAGGCTACAGTTGTATAGGGAAAACACCTTCGAATGGGACACGCGAATCGCTGTTTTAAAGGCTTGGCGCGCCCTAACCTACATAACTAATGTAAGTAGATACCGGTATCTAGATATACCGGTACTACCTAAGTACTTACTCTAGTGGGTCAGACAAAATACTAGTTCGTGTGTAGGTCACGCATTTGTGGTTCAGATAAATAGGTTTTGTAGAGGTCGGGCGGGACACTCAAAGCTTTGATAGTAGCTAGTACAGAGAAACTAGATCATATAAATGTTTTCTAGGTGACCGCAATAAGGTTTCTAAATAGGAAATTGATTTATCTTACCCAATTAGGTCCTGATAGAATCTCGCCCTACGTTAGTAAGTATACTTTTTCAAAACGGGCAAACAAATATAGTTTACAGAAATAAGGTCTACTTAGGGACCTATTGTTAGTTGAACTGTAACACACACATAATGCAACTATAATTATGTACCACACTACGTAAAGTTATTACAGACTAGCTTCTACCCGCGACGTCGTCCGCGCGGACTTCGAATCAGAATCAGAATATTTTATTATTCATATAAACCAATACAGGCACTTATGAATCGTCAATAAATAGTAAAAATAGTAGCTCTACCACCCATTCGGAATGCATTTCCTATGGAGAAGAATGGGCAAGAAACTCCATGGTTGCTTTTTTCAAATAAGTATTTACATTTTTGTGTTTTTCTTAATTGTTCAATTCAAATGTAAAATTCAAATTTCGATTGTTCAATATCGCTATTAATTACAGCCTATATGTTATTGTGATGTATAAACAAAAATACTGTAAAATTTAATCCAAATCCGTACAGTACATTTGCACGGGAATCAAAAACCTATAGGGCAATTCCCGTTCACCTTGAATCATGAAATTTGGCAAAAAGCTAGGTCTTATAGTACAAGTAAAGGAAAAAATCCGAAAAGTGTAAATTTATTTTCAGAAAATGTTTATTTTGCGATTACAAACTTATTTTGTAGTTACTTTGTATGGGGACACCAGTAGGTATTCCAACGGCAAAGTTAAGTTTATCTATCCAGTTTATCTTTTCGTTAGAGAAATGCTCGGTGCTTTCAGTTTAGGTACGGAAGCCTCGGTGCGCAAGTCCAGCTCGCACTTGGCCGGTTTTTTTTTAAATCTACTGTGTCAATATATAAGCAAGTTGATGTCTGTGACAAAAGCCACACGACCCGCGGATGAATTGTCTCGCGTCATCGGTGACATTTTGAATCAAAATGTCCTTCTCCAACGAGTTAATACAGTTTATTTTAGTTTTGACAGAAAAATTGTTGCGCGCGAGCGTCTTAAAGCTCTACGCAAACAACCGCGTCAAAGAAAATTACATCAGAGCACGCGGGCCCAGTAAGACGTGGCTATCTCGTTTACGAGTTCCCGGTCGTTCAAATTATTAGTAAATATCTTAAATTATCAATGTTAACCATGAACTGGACAATCCTTATAATAATTATTGCATTGAATACCTACACTGGATAAGAATGACTCTCAATATAAATGTATAATTGATATAAACCTTGCTGATATTATATTTGTCGATTCCGTGCCTACTATACTTATCAAGTATTTATACAGGTAGGTGCCTTGTGCTCACTTATTATTGCCATATTTATGTCCAAGTGTATAGGTTGATGCAATAAGTAGATATCGACCTATATATAGATATTGTTAAGTGATATGGCGCAGTGAAAGTCAATGTCAATTAATATAATTACTAGGTAGATGTTTATAGGGATCGAATTCGCACCGCAATAATATTTTGTTATAAAGTTATATGGGTGTAACTGGACAATGTCTGGCTGTGCCTCTACATGATACTTTGATAGGTGTTTTGGCGTAGAAGCACCCGATAGTTGGAACGACGTAAAATATTTGTATGGCAAATATGTTTTTAATACAATAATAATACTATTATTGTATTAATACAATATAATATTAATATATAGTATTAATATACAGATCGTATCAGAAGTCCGAAATAATACTTGGGGGCCATATAGGACAGATGATAAGCAATCAACACGTTCAAGCAAAATATACGTAACTAATTTAGTTTCTGAGCAATTTGTGTCCAAAGTTGGTGTCAAAACTTACGCACCGCGACCCTAAAAATCAGCTGATGAGGCGAATGAACTCGCTTTAAAATGATGAGGGAGTGATAGATATGACACAAGGTTTTTACCTACGAGCATAGTTCAATACAGAAATAAAAATCGGCCACTGTAGTTACCTAACTATGACAAAAAATCATACTTCATTTAAATCGATGTAAAGTAAAACTTCTACACAAGCAAATAATCCATTTTCGTTTTAGTTTTCGTGAACGGATTTTTTTTAAAACTGAAACATAGTGAGAGTTGATTAAAAGAAAAAAAATATTATTTTATTATTATTATTTGTCTTTATCATAATCACTACAATTCTCAGAATACAAGTAGGTACCTAATGATGTAGACAATTATTAGAATTGGTCTGGCATATCTGAAAGACTTTAATCTTTGATTACTCTAATAATCATGGCCGCGAATATGTCAATGTAGTGAACATTAGCGGGCGGAGATATCACACACAAGGACAATTTACGTCCAATGACAAATCATCGGCCATATTGCATAAACGGTGATTGGCCCAGCGTTGCAGCGCGGTAAAACACTGTGCCTTCGTGCAATGTCGGAGCGGTCCTTTGATATTTTTATTTAATAATAATAACGTAAATCAAAATATTTAGTTCCTTGCAATCCGTCAAGGCGTTAACATGTGTTACGAAAAATGTCTCGTTCTCCGCGTAATAGTGAAGTGTTTTCAAACTCGGAAAACTATGAGATGGTTTTGTGCATTGGTGCGACTAAAGGGAATACCGGTAAAAGTTTTGTGATTTCTTTTGTCTTCTAAAAAACGTGAAAGTAATATTTACTCAAGTGTGCAGGTGGGTAGGTACCTACCTAGCTCTTTGTGATATGTGAGAAGTGAATAAATTCCAATTAAACCCATGGATTGATACACTGCACACATGGCCACGGGTAAATACTTACCTACTATTATTATCTTTATAGCAGTTTTTACTCGGACGATTGGGTCCTTTAATTAAGTAAGTGGTTACCCAGATACCTACTTACTATTACAATTAGTGAAGAAAATCTGTTAAACGAAAACTTACGTACCTACCTACCAACTAAAAACTTCGATAAGGTCGCTAGTCGCTACCCAGATACCTACTTACTATTACAATTAGTGAAGAAAATCTGTTAAATGAAAACTTACGTACCTACCTACCAACTAAAAACTTCGATAAGGTCGCTAGTCGCTACCCAGATACCTACTTACTATTACAATTAGTGAAGAAAATCTGTTAAACGAAAACTTACGTACCTACCTACCAACTAAAAACTTCGATAAGGTCGCTAGTCGCTACCCAGATACCTACTTACTATTACAATTAGTGAAGAAAATCTGTTAAATGAAAACTTACGTAGGTACCTTCTAATTTACAATTTTAATAACCTTACCAACCAACCTACTTCTTAAGAACGTAGTTATGTAATTAGGTAGATACCTAGACACCTGTTGTAAAAAGAAGTCATACATCTTATTCATTAGTACCTAAATAGTGTTTGTAAGGTAGGTAGGCCGTCTGGGATCCTAGATAGATACCTACACACCAACCCAAGTTTCAATAGCACAAACCCCCTACGGTAAAGCTGCCGCTCACGGCCAACAGCGTAGTCATTATCAAAAATAAAACAGCTACCAGGTTCATTTTGATAGAAAGCTACCAACCAAACCACAAAAGATTTAATAATGTTTACTATTTAGCAACAAAAAATAAAATGTATGAATGCGTTTTACAAAAGGTGTCTCGATACCTACCTAATTACATAATTACCTTCATTAAAGGAAGCTTGGTTCTCGGCGGTTTAATTTTACAGTAATTTCATTACCAATGTTTTGGTCATTCTCATACCTACCTAAGAATATCAAAATTACTGTCAATTACAATGACCGACGAGTGCGAAAGAGAGGCGCAAGTGCGAAAGAGACCGCTTGGGCGAGTTTGCAACGGGCGACCGACACAATCAAAGCCGCTCAAAGACACCGCGCCGCCGCGCGCCGGCCGGCCGCGTGCCGCCGCCGCTTCACCCCTGTACCCCACCCCCGCGCGGCTCGTGTGTTAGAGTACTAGTACCCGCTGTGGGCGGGGTTTGTCACAATGGGTGTGAAGCATTGACCTTTAAATAAACAGCTGGTCCACGTTTTGCGAAGGGCCGACCGAAAATTGTTTAAAAAATGAATTTCCTAGATTTGTATGAAAGAATAAAGTTAAGAATTTTAACTTAAAGTCTGGGCCATATAGCTCCACTCCTTATAGCGATATACAGGTTCAATTATTATTTCGGACTTCTGATACACCCTGTATAGTATTAATATATTACTATATAGTATTAATATATAATATTAATACTATATAGTGGTAGTCATCGTTTGTTGTCTGTCTAATAGTAGATCAGTACTTGACATAAAAAATGTACTCTGCTTACATCGTATTGTTGCTAAGAGACATTGGAGGTTACCACCTCTATACCTACTGATCCTATCTATCTACTTACTCCTTGTTGCCGAGTTGCGTAGAAGAACCAGTCTCAATTTCGACAACCATTTACTACCTACTATTGCCTTAAATACGTAGGAATTCGTACTCTTTTCGACACTTAAATGGTTAAGAAGGGAATATAGATACCCTACCTACTTACTAAGTAAAATGCACCTAGCGTCGTATTATCGCACTTAAGGTCTGTATGTAAGAACGTATGACTACCAGTAGTAAAATTTAATAAAACACCAGTAGGTAAGTGTACGTACATTTTAAATGCCAGAAAGGCATTTTTAATGGCAAAGCAACATTGCAATACAAAGGCCAATCGACTACTCCCACCAGTATTGCGAAAGTTGAAATCCCGTTATATTCCTCTACTCCTCAAGTATTTATCTACCTATATCTGTAAAATGCGAGTTCCGTTAAAAATGGCAGTAAGAACTCCCGATATACCCAGGTAGGTACTTTGAGAGATAAATTTCTCGTATATTAAGCTGTCACAGCGCAGTTAGGCGTCGGCCGTTGACGCCGCCTGCGGCCGCGCGTAATATTACACAACGAGAGACAGTTACGCAAAGCCAATGTCAAGAGCACTGCGTCAAAGCTTCCGGTCGTCACTCGCGGCATCGCCTGCGCGCGCGCACTCCTCTGTACGCTACGTCGAGTGCGCCATGCGGGTCGCCGACCGCGATACCAAACAAAATTCTTATCCAAAACTTGATCTCTGGTGGACTGAATAAAGATTGGAAAGATCCGATAACAGCATGAGAGTTAAGTATCATATATATATATATATGGTACCTACAGATATTGTACCAACATTTAGTTTGTACAATACAATTTGTACCTATGTGTCTATCTACAATTAGGTATTTTTGAGTAGTTAATACGACGGCTTAAGTGTAGTGGATCGAGCGTAAACGTTCGATTCTCATCAGTGGCAAATTAAAGAAATGACATCTTCGGTATTGCCCTGCTCTGGGTTTATGAGTAGGTGTATCTACATTAAAATATATCCGTATCCCGGATCACGCTGTTAAAATTTCTATTCTACTGCAACGAGTTTTGGAAAGCAAGAGAACAGGTGCTTAAATAAGAATTGTTTATTTATTAAGCATAGAGTTAAACCATACTAAGAATCCCTGTCAAATCAGGTAAATGTTAATTTTCTTGAATTGTAACCCATTCGGAAAATGAACCTCCTAAGTAATTATTTCAATCAAAGTACTAAGTGAAGGCCAGATTTTTTCCTGCAATATGATCTTATAAAATCTCACATCATGATCTACGATCTTAGATTTACGTCCTTCTACAAGCTACGAACTCTAGCGTATTTTCTTGATAGACATCTTGCGGAGCAGATAATTAATGTGGGTAACTATATCCCACAGACCATATACCTCTGGTCTGTGGTATATCCTTAGTTAATGCACCGTTAGCGGTGCGGTGTGTTAGTAAAACGAATTAGTTGTGTATTGCCTGCTTAGGTATGTGCATAAAACATAGTGTTAAGTACCTTGGCAATATAATAATTTAAATTTGCAGTAATTAATATTTTTAATGTTTAATAGTTTTATACGAACAAAATGATTTCAGAACTCCAAGCTATATATAGGCGTAGCGTGCGAGTATGAGAATCAAATTAATGATTAGGCATTCCGTGATTAAGAATAATCACGATATCCATATTATGATTGACTAAGCCTCAAGGCTTGAATAATTCTAACGGTACGGGTTAATAACCGCTTTAGAAAATAGCTCATTTTTAATAAACCGCCAACACATCTATGAATTCTGAGGATTGAAAATTGGCATACCCCTATCACGTTCCATTAATAAATTTCCGATTTATATCGTAAGCTTATATAATATTTTTGTTGTAGTCCACGCCCCCGCCTCTTGTGGATTGGTCATGTGTACCAACCCTGGTGCTGGCAGTGATGTTGGTGGTGCTGGCGGCCACCGCGCTGGTAGCGCGACCCACTGACGGCAAGCAGCCGGTGCGCTTTCCGGGCCCACGGCCTCTGCCCTTCCTAGGCACCAGGTGGCTCTTTTGGAGCAGATATAACATGAATAAACTGCACGAGGCTTACGAAGGTAAGGAATATTTTTTGTAATAGCTGCTGCCTAGTAGCACTGTGAAGTAGCATTGAAGCACCTAACAGGTAGTCCCAAGTTGCTAAAGCTAAGTTTTTACCAAACTGAAGTGTGTCACTCGAGTATTAACAAAACCCAGTTACACGTTGGGCGGCGTTGATCACTTACCATCAGGTGAAACGTCTGCTCGTTTGCCTCCCTATCACATAAAAAAAATAAAAAAAAAAAAACACCCCAGTACAAGTTTAGTTGCTTAATAAAGAAGAAAATCTTCGGCTAAGACGAAATTGCTATTTGCCCTACGCTACCTGAGCTTGCATAAATACCTCAGTAGTTACTTTTATACGTATTTCAATACTTAGGACTAAGTACGCAAGACCTTGTCGATTTATTTTGTATTACAAGCATATTATCAGAACAGAAGATAACAATAACCATGGTTAATAAATAGCATCTCACTGTCGCAATATCTTTTATTTATTACAAAGAGGATTTAAGATATATGTACAAGTAGAATACTTAAATAGACGAATAAAATTATTATAATTGGGTCAACAACAATAAATTACATCAATCAGTTTGAAATGTCATAAAGCAGTAGTAAAATATTGCGTATCAAGTTGTTATTGTAGCTAGATAAAGTGTACTTATCTAGCCAAAGAAAACCTAAAACCATAGGGAATGAACTACCTTGACTGCCTATTTCTAAGTTAGTAACCCTCGAAGTCCACCCTTGGTCTTTACGCTTATCTTTGTTTTTACCGTTACAGACCGGAAATATGTCGGAAGTTATAATAAGTACTTATAAAATAATGTTGTGGTAAAGGTTTATAGTGACATTGAGAGATTTGCACGCAGATATGTTCAGGCGTTACGGGCCGGTTTTTGTGGAGACAACGCCAGGCGGCGCGGCGGTGGTTTCCATAGCGGAGCGGTCCGCCCTCGAGGCCGTGCTCCGGACCCCAGCTAAGAGGCCCTACCGTCCACCCACCGAAATCGTACAAGTCTACCGACGAAGCAGGACTGATAGATATGCCTCCACTGGACTCGTTAATGAGTGAGTGAATTAAATTTTCAACGTTTGTTCAAGCTTTATATTCTAAAATGTCACGGAAATTTAAATCAATCGTTTTCTAGAATGTCACTGAAAATTATTTAATAACTTATGTTTTCATTTGTGTCGTAAAAGACCAAAAGCTCGTCTCCTGAATCATTTAATGTTTTATAATCAACAAATATTTTATATATATATATATATCAGAGGTACAGTAGGCATCTAATGCATAAGTAGGAGTTGGGTTGGATGGCATGGAAATGGTTGTTAGGTGCTTCCAAAGACCATAGAGAAATCATTCCTTTCCTAGGAAAACGGAAGGCCAGAATGCAAGTTGGCGGTTTCAAATTATAAAGTCCAACAACCCGACTTTATCATTCATGTCTCCTATTATGCATACTGTTTTCCTTATTGCTTTGTAAAGTGTTAATTGAAATTCAAATAGAAGACATCTCATGACTTTTGAAATAACAAGCAGCGGAAGTTGGATTGGGAGAAACAATACATCATCACGCCTATATTCCCCGAAGGGGCAGGCAAAGGCGCACTACAGCGCACCCACACTTCGCCGATGTATTTTTTAGTCCCAATGTAATAGGGGGCGCCCCTATTACCATTATAACGGGCACATTCCCCCTCAATACGAGGGAAGATTGGGCCATAGTCCACCACGCTCTGGCCCAGTGCGAGTTGGTGACCTTCACACGTATTTTATAGACGTGCAGGTTTCATCACGAGATTTTCCTTCACCGTTCAGCAAGTGGTAATCATTATTGAAAATTACATTCGCACATGAAAATCATCTTAGAGGTGCGGGCCTGGGATTTGAGCTTGCACCCCTTACGTTCAAGGCGGGCGTTCTGTCCATGAGGCTTCCCCTGCTTTCTTTCTCTGGGAGAAACAAAGGAAAAACAAAGGAAAAACAAACTATATCAACCGATTGTGACGTAATTGTTCATGAATTTGACGTGGTATTTCCTTGGAGGAAATCGGCTATTTCACTGTAAAGGTAGTATCGTGAAGCTTCCGTAAGTAAGTATATTATGTTAGGTAGGTAGAAAACTAGCTAGTTTTTCTAAAACATTAACCCAATCTTCTTGTTCTATAATGAAGATCACCGAAAATTTTAGGTATCAATAAGTATCACAGTTGCATCTATTAAGACTAGAAAGTATTTTGTCTAAAATAATTCTCAAAAACAATTGACTAATAAATTTTCTTGCAATGATTGGTTCATAATATGCGTATTCAACAATATAATCCCAAGCAGACATGTATAATAGTTTCAATGAGTTGATTATAGATAATGACAATCATCTCTATATTTCGAAGCAACAATAATTGACATAGATACCTAGTTATGCCAGGTTATCAGTTAAGTAACCATTCATTGAACACCACGGGTGGTGCGACCTCGGGACGGGACCGACCGTAGCAAAGCTGTGACCACGCTTGCGATATTTTGACAAGCCATTATTTTGCAAGTCACGTACAAGTCAAAATACTGCGTAGTTTCATGGGCCCTGCTTGTTTTTATGATGTTGCATTGTTGCTATTTCCTGTCTAACTCATAATACGTGTAACGACTCTATATTATTCACACAGACGATAGTTTCTTATTGAAATTTCATCAATAACATTCAGGATATATAAAAACATAACCATTCCTCTAGAACAGTCGAGTTTAAAACAATATTACAATACCTCGCGGGTATTGATATAACAATCTAATTTCACGGATAAATTTAGGGACCCAAAAGCTGACACACAAAGAGGCCTCAGCCGTAAAAATAGACACTAAAAACTATGATGTCATTTGTAGTTTGAATTGAGACTTAGAAGTTGTAAAATTGTTATTCTTATTACATATTCGTTTAGATGTGGACGTGGTTTTAACAGGGGCCATAACTATAACTCCTGATATCAACAGTCTCAATGTAAAAGGGCTAGCCAGAGGGGACTCTGAGGAATAGATAACAACTCGGATTCTTTAGCAATACATAAATATTTAGTACGCCGATACTTTGCAACAATCACGTCAATCACGTGGTCGGTGTTGAGTAGTTACAAAATTACACATTTTGTTTACAGACAAGGTGAAAAATGGCATCATCTGCGTCGGCACCTCACCAGCGATCTGACGAGTCCTCAGACAATGCAAAGCTTTTTGCCCGAGTTAAACAACATTTGTGACGACTTCCTGCACTTACTGGAGTCTTGCCGGCGAAGTGATGGCATTGTTACCGGATTCGATCAACTTACCAATCGTATGGGACTAGAGTGTAAGTAGTTTTTCATATTTTTTTCCATAAGTAAGGATGGAAGGAGGCTGGTTTTATTCAGAGTTAATTAAATAGGTCATATATCAGCACTACTGACCAACTGCAGTGATATAAAATAAAATAATTGGGGAATTAATTAGTCATCATGTCGTAAGTCAAGACCTACTGATTTCGATCTTTTGTCGCCGAAAAAACCGGCTTTTATGTTTTATGTACACGTGGCCACGTACGAGTTATTTTTGAATTATTTTCTTAACTACTGGTTTTTTAACTTCAACAATTAAATTCAATAATTTTATACAAATAAGTACAAATATTAATTTAGATACTAATTAAATTATTTATCTACAATAACAGATACCTACTTACAATATCCGGGTATGAGATGCACTGAATTCAGAACACGTTAAAATAACTGGGGCACTAAAGGAAGGTTGACTGTAAAGTAGGTTGAATGTTGTAAATAGTTAATGAGTAAGCTTCGATAAGTTTATTTCATAGAATCAACAGTCCGATGATTACTCAATTGGGAATAGTAGTAACGAGTATTCATAGTTTATGTAGATTAGTTTGAATCATTTATCGGTACACGTTGTAATTAATTTGACCCATAGAATAGACAAATCAAACTCAAATTTACATTGGATAATTCAGAATCTATACGGTACAAACTGCTGAACTGGTAAAAATATTAAATAGGAATAGGAATCGAATGCGATTCATAAAGGTGTGCCTACTATTTGTCTGTGCTGATAGCTATTGTTATTTACTGCATCAGCGTTAGCCAGCAGATTAGCAAAAGTTATTACAACATATAGTAGGTAAGTATATTGAATGACGAATTATCTACGGTTTAATAAATCATCTTAAAGTGGATATAAAACAGATCTTTCTGAGGGTATAGTTATTTATCAGGAGGGATCTAAATAAAAACAAACAGCGATGATACTTTGCGATAGGCATGACAGCTAACGAAGGCTGATGTCCTTTAAAATAATTGACTTTTTACGAAATTAGTAAAATGATGAAATTTAATGGAATAAGATGAGGAATGGCTTCACCTGCGACTAGCGCGGGTATTTCGCCAATGTCAAGTAATTAATAGCAAGGACAAATTCAATAAACACACATTATAAATAAAAATTGATAATGACAGTGATAAAGATGGCGGATGAATCCCTTTAAAATAATATTGTTACTTGTTTACATTGTTGCATCGAACCGTTCATTAGCAAATGTCAGTGGGTAGATCCACAGAGACAAGATAACATTGACGAGAAAATGACGTACCGATAAGAATGTAGGTCAGATGCAGTAGAAATAGCGTTAGGCGGACAATGTACTCGAACATTTGCGTTGCTATGGCAGGAATGCAACAATACATTATAAATGCATTATGAAATCATACGCAGCTTACACGCACGTCTACAATGGTATCGCTTAATGACCGGAAACTATGCGGTGACTCCGCTGTTCTCAGGGTACATTTATTTGTGACTTACTGATAGGGGGTAGCCTAATTTCTCTTTGGCCTATTATCGAACAGTGATATTACATATTTAACAAGATTGTGTTTCCGTATATGTTTATTACAGTGAGACTAAGCTGGATCATTACTTAAAACCGGATTGTAATCTATAAATGTTCAATAATTTAAATCAAAATTTTGTTTCTGCACGGCTTGACATAGCGTAACAGGTCACTTTTGGTAATTAGTTATTCACCTGTAGTCCTGTCCTGCATGTGCGCCAAGAGTAGGCTTTTGTCACGGAATATGTTGATGTCGTCTCTTTTATTCGTATGAAATAAGACAGAGAGAGCGGGTGTATTCGTGCCAGAGATCTAGTCTTGACATGCGTGCTAACCCCACAGTAATGAGGAGCAAGTTATATCAGCGTTGATATAATATATTATTAAATGATTAAACTAAAGCTTTATTGAAGCTCAAGTGAATAGTAGGATTATAATTAGGAGAAGATGGTGCGACGATTTGGTAACTCTTGTGGGAGAAACGTGGCCACAACAAGCCCAGGATAGGGACATGTGGAGACGAGAGGGGGAGGCCTTTGCCCAGCAGTGGGACATACAATAGGCTATAAAAGAAAAATACTAATAATATCTAGATGTGGTCTTGTCTCGGAAGACCTTTAGGTATCTGTTAACACTAAGTAATGGGCATTTCTACAACGACTTATATGATCTTAGAACTAACTCTACCAAAAGGTGTGGTACTACAATTTTTCGTACCTTGTCTGTCAGTCACGGAAGAACGATTTGATTGCGGGTTTTTGTCAGATAATTTTTACTAAGATATATATTTTTATTATGAATCACAGCTGTTTGCGGCTTGATGCTGGGCACTAGGCTCGGTTTTTTGGAGCGACGGATGTCGGGCCGCGCCGCGAATCTCGCGGCAGCGGTGAAGGCGCATTTCAGGGCACAGAGGGACTCCTACTATGGCGCGCCGCTGTGGAAGTTCGCACCTACGACTTTATATAGGACATTTGTGAAGAGCGAAGAGATTATTCATACGTGAGTGAATGTTATTTACCCATAACTATATATTTAATTGGCAGATAACCTTTTGATAAATAGGTGCATTATAATACTCGTTTAAATAATTCTACACCTGCAAATAAATTATACACGTAATTATCTATCTATATTATGCACTGATTTGAGGCTTTGAAATAAATAACGGATGTTGGTGGAACATTGTTCCGAGTTATGAGTATAATTTCTGTGCGTTATTTAGGTACATATAAGTATCCTATAGAAAGGTTAAAAATTGAGCACCTACTATTAAAAGGCTTGAGAGAATTACTTATTATTTGGAATAGTAGATAAGACAGTAATTATACTTACAATATAACGATATTGGCAGGATAGTATCAGAACTGATGGAAGAAGCAAGGAACCGGGCAAGGGGCTCAGCTGAAGATGACGGCATGCGCGAGATCTTTCTCAAGATATTGGATAATCCAGCCCTCGATATGAGAGACAAGAAAGCAGCTATCATAGACTTTATCACTGCTGGCATTGAAACGGTAAAATAATAAAGTCTTATATCGACCTCTTAAGTTAACACCGAGAAGTACCCTGTAAGCTCAATTTAACAATAACCTAACTTCTGACATTCCATAATTGTATATGTCATATAAGACAGCGTATGAGTCCTTAAGAGGATATTAAAATAAATGAACAAAACGTTTCCTAAATCAAGCAGCGAGGATATCCTTGACAGTTTTTTATTATTAAAATAAATTCTAGTGACACCGACCGTATCATAGCTATCTAGTATTGTGTTACGGGTCGGGGTATTTTAATTGTTAACATTGCGCATTGATATATGAAACGTTAGATGGAGGGACAAAAGATGATTAGTTTGGAATTATGAGAAGGCAACCACTTCACCAGTTGATCTATACCTATATTGTGATAAGAGGGACACCGTGGAAACAATAGTCAACTGTGAGGTCCTATTGAATGACATTTACATCATATAAAAGGTCTGTTTTTTTTTAAATAACTTGTTTTAAAATCTTCCTAATAGCTAGCCAACAGCCTCGTGTTTCTACTATACTTGCTGAGCGGTCGTCCGGATTGGCAGCGAAAGATTCGCTCTGAACTACCGTCGTGCACAATTTTAAGCGCTGAAGACTTAGCTGCGGCACCTTCAGTACGTGCAGCCATTAATGAAGCATTCAGACTGCTCCCTACTGCACCGTTCCTAGCGAGGTTACTGGACGCGCCGATGAATATCGCTGGTCATACGTTGCCGGCTGGGGTAAGTTGATAAAGATATTATACATGTGGAAGATTACTTGAAGCTTAAACTTCTATTATAAGGAGGCAATGACATGCAAAATCATACGATATTTCCCATGCTAAGAGATATTTCCCAATTAACAGTAATTTAACTACTCCTAATGCAGCTGTGATATCATAGTTTTTGGCGCCTGATGATTAACAAAGCAATTCTGTATGTAAACGATATTTTTTCCTGTGACTATTGAAAAAAATACACTATGCAAGGTAGTAGTGCTGCGTTTTGATGATGATTTTTCTAATACAGCGTAGGTACAAATAATAGTAATCGTTGTCTAGACCTTCGTGTTGGCTCACACGGGCGCGGCGTGCCGTCGCGAGGAGAACTTCTGGCGCGCGGGCGAGTACCTGCCGGAGCGCTGGCTGGAGCCGCGCGAGCCGCACGCCGCCGCGCTGCTGGCGCCCTTCGGCCGCGGCCGCCGCATGTGCCCGGGGAAGCGCTTCGTCGAATTGGAGTTGCATCTGTTGCTTGCTAAGGTTAGAATACAACACGTCTTCCGACTTAAAAAGGCGTCTACTAGTTAATACCTCAAGCGAGTTAGTCTATACCTCTAAGCAAGCGTTGATTGATGTACAATTTCACACCAAGCGATTTAGCAATATGCGAGAGCAACCTTTGATAAATGTAGCACAAGTATTTTTGTCACTTTGTTCATTCAGGATTATAACCGACGTGTGCAACGTAGAAAATTCCAATATACAGTGCGGAATATCTGTAAAACGAGGATTTATTCGTAGGTGTATATCGTGTTAACTCTATGTATTATTTCCATAGATAATGCAAAGATGGCACGTGGAATTTGACGGAGAACTGGAAATACAATTCGACTTTCTGCTCGCGCCCAAATCGCCGGTGTCACTGCGACTGGTCGACTGGTAGACACTGGTTACTCAACCGCTGTTCCTGCTTCCTAGCTCCTTGTTGCATTTATGTTATAGCTTACAATTATTACTTTATTCAGAGACAATTACGGAACATGACACTTCTTAATCAACATTTTGGAAACTATAGTGAATTTCACTTAGCATGGGTACTTTGACACATGTCAAATAAACTCTATAGTGAGGTGACCATGCATAATTAATTTATGTGATTCGATTATCGAGTACAACTGCGGGTAACCTTTAATCGATTATAAAAAAATAAATATATTCAATTATTCATACATTTATTCGCTATCTTTCTGAACAGGAACACTTATCCGATTCCGATCCTACATGTAAAGCTTCTTGACACTGTATTACGCCCAATGTCAAGTGCCTGTGCAAATCGATCCACTAACAGACAGATAATAATGGACCGCCATTTTCTCGCTCCCGCTCAAAGTATTCCCGCAAGCGGACAACCAACTCCCGGGTTTGACTGGTTAAAACGGTCTTCTTTGTTCTTTTCGGCATTTATTTTGGTACCCATGCTAAGTGAAATTCACTATAGACACTTTATGGAATCCATATTAGATTTTGAATATTTACAAACCTATTAACTTGCTATGGATATCAATTTAATGCTTTAAACGATTCGAAATCGAAGGTTATTCTAATTCACTATTGAAACTCGTAACACCTTCCTTTAAATAATTACGTTGTCAACGGCTTAGCAATAAAAAGGCCTGCCATACCTATTAGAATCCGGGATGCAGAAGATTTCAGACAGACGGGAATCGTATGATAATTAATTCAATCTCAAAAATCCCCCCGTAAAGCAGCTTAATATTACATTTATTTAAGTGTAATGAGATTTTTTTAAATGAGATTAAGCTATTTTCGTAGAATAAAGAATAATTATCCATGTGGATACATGACAAACGACTGTCTGTCGACTTGTGTCTGAATAAACTTTTAAATGGATAGTCTATAAAAATAGAGCTTTACTAAGACTAAAGATTTTTTTACTGTATAGTTTGCTATACATTTATTATGCGATCCAAATAAGAATAGGAATGTCAATAACCTCTATCTGTCAAATGTCATACGAAAAGTATGATTTGCAAAAAACTTATCAATAATACTAGTACCCACATCAAATGTAAATAAAAAGGTTAAATTAATAGTAAATTGTCTTAATAGAATATTTAATTATTTAGTTTTAATTCGTTTTTTCACGTCACAATATGGCGCAAAGTCGATCCTATTCTCATTTGAATCGCATAGTAACTACTCGAATGAAGGATGTGCTATTATTATATTTTGCCAGTTGGTTGGCAAAGGCGTATGAATGTTTAAATAGTCTTCCACGCACAAATACTAAAATAATAATCCTTCTATTTTATCTTGCCTAATGAATATTTTTATATCCTCTCTATAATCGTATCTTGATTGCCATGACAGCTCAAATGAGAATACGTTACAGGGTATTGGTTAAATCTGCTCAACTTGCACACTTCTTTCTGATTTTTATGAAAGAATTGTTCACAAATTATTATATAAGGAAATAATTAACATAAAATATACGAAACTAGTTAATAGCTACACATTATATGAAAATATGGCTGTGTTAATATCAAATAACATATTTATACGAATGTTATAACCGCGAATACCTCTTGTTTTAAGACTGTGTATTGCCAGCACAAGCATTTGTCAGGTTATGTAATCTTAGCGTGAACATAGATAAGCGTTTACAATCATTCCACTTTTAATTAATTTAGTTTAGGCGAATGCAGCTTCGACATTTATATTAACATCAATAAGAGAAGTGGCCATTAACTATGATTATATCTACTTTTAAGATTTAATTTTTAATGATGATATTAGTTATACTACTACGGGGTGTATCAGAAGGCCGAAATAATGCTTTGGGTACATATACCGTAGCTCATAATTTATGTGGATGCTTAGTGAAGACATATTATACATTATTATCATAGTTTCTAAGTTATAGACCTTTTGATTATTTGTCACAGGTATTGTGTTTCTAGTCTTTGGGTACATCCATAACCCTATTCAGCAGTAAACTACACCTATGACGGGCAACTACCTATATACCCAAAAAAGAACATGCAAATTTTACATAGGATTAAGATTACTCGAGATATTAAAAGTTGTAGAAATTTTTGACGAAAAAAAGGTGAAAAAACATGATCGACTTACGATCAAATTTTTATACCATTCTGTTGTATACCCGGTACTGATGCAAAAGGCAAAGTATTATTTCGGACTTCTGAAAGATCCTGTATAAAGACATTGATGGTTCCATCCATGTTAGCTTTTTATACCTACTTAGATAATATTTATTGATTATTTTGTTTAGCAGTGTATAGGAAAAATAATTATGATAATATTGTTATGAAATTATATTATTATAGGATGTTCACCTTAATATGATATTTCAGAATATTAAACAGATTACAACAAATATTTTGTGTTTGATTCAGTTGCTTATTATTTCATATATAATTTTCTAATATGAATTGTTTCTTTTAGGTTTTATTTTATATCATTTGAACTAAATATTAATATCGATAATTAAATATAGCATTTAAAAAAAGTAATTATATTCGATTACAGAAGACGCTTTCAATAGATCACTAATTAAATGAATTCATGTCATAATTTCAGCATGGTTCATAAATACATTTCAATTTTAGCAAATCGCCCATTCATAGTTTGAGAATTATATACCTATCTATTTATTGTGAATTGATTGTGAATCATGTATTCAACCATCTGTACAAATAGGCGCGTGAAAACGCACCCAATTACTCTTTTTGGCAATATCAAAACGAACTATACCTATTCATAGCAGAATGTTTTTTTAAACAAAATGTCATGGATGACGCTAGAGAATTTATTGGCGAGGTGGTCGCGAGGCTTTTGTCTCAGACATTTATTCTATAAACATATTTGTATTTTTTTTAAATTTCGCTCGCGTCTGTATGTACCATCCAAATTTAGCAAAACCCATAGAAAAGCTTGAATAATGATAATTTGAAAAAATATTAGCATTTCAAAGGCACACAATTTAACATATAAATTTACTCCGTGTAAAAAAACGATAATAGTTAGATAATAAAAGTAGAAGTAAAACAAATCATTAAAACCACACTTATGGTTTGATGGTAATAAATTTTGGTTACAACAAAAGTACAATACAAGTAACCGTGGTAGAATGTGGCAACACTGACATGATATGCTGACAAGTGACACCAGTATTGATAAACAAACGATAACAGAGGTTGTGCGGTTAGATAAAAAAAAGTTATCGCAATAACAGTTGTTAAATCAGCAATTAATATACCAAAACAATAACTAAACTTCGCATTTTATACCGAGCCGTGTGCCGGTTATATAATTAGTTCTTGAAAAACGAGTATAATATTAATAATGAAGTTCTGTGCCAATATAGCTTTTATGTTTACTGAATCCTCGTCGGTATTGGAAAGGTACGCTTTAGCGAAGGATGCTGGGTTTAAGGCTGTTGAAAGCGGTTTCCCATTCGGTTACACATTGGAACAAGTCAAAGATGCCAAGGAGAAGGCTGGTATCGAACAAGTGTTGATCAATTTGAAGACAGGTAAAGACACACAATTATTAAGAAACATACCTTGCAAGTTTATTGTGATTAGCCGTTTTCATACCGTATAGGGTTCGTTGAAACTATTTAAAATTTGATTTAAATAATTTCAACTTCACAAAAAAATGAATATTATTCTAACCTATGGAGGTTAATTGTAATTAGGGACATATTATTTTCTATAAAAAATACCTAATTATTTTTCGTCTAAATCTATGTATATCTACAATACTGACACTGTATAGAAATCCTTAACGACCGAAAAGGGTCAAATAAATTTTCGTCAATTTCCAGGAGATGTAACCAAGGGTGAATTAGGAGTGACAGCTGTACCAGGCAAGGAGAATGAATTTAGAGCCAACTTCAGAACAACGGTGGAATACGCCAAGGCACTGAATGCAAGGAAGATTCACATAATGGCGGGAAGACTGGAGACCGTCACACAACAGAACTGGGAGACTTATGAGAATAACTTGAGATATGCGGAAGACATATTGGAAAAAGAGAACATTATTGGTGTGATTGAGCCCATTAACCGATTTTCTGTGCCCAATTACTTTTTGAACGACTTTAATAAAGGTAACTGGAGTTAGCCAAAAGTGCCTAGGCATATACCAAGTTATTTGCTAGACTAGGATGACACAATATATACATATATACTAGCTGTGCCCGTGACTTCGCCCGCGTGGACTATACATTCATATCCATTTGTTAAAATATTGTTATTTTGAAATTACAAAAGACACTCCAATTTTATATTTATTAGTATAGATATAAGTCAAGGTCAAAGTAATTTACTTACGAATACAGGTTATTCTAAGATAGCAGAGGTAACAGTTTAGGTAGCGAATGTCGTATTCTACCTTGCGGTGCGGGCGCGTATCTGTCTTCTTTTAATATTTTCACAGAAAATACAGTATTTTTTAAATTAAGTATCTCAACAAAGATAATGGAGGTAATTTTTAGTTTCTAGTGACAACAAGGATCAAGTCGCTCTTAACCAAACATTTTTTTTTACAGCATTGGATGTAATTAAACGCATCAACAGTCCAAATTTGAAGCTTATGTTGGATGTGTTCCATTTACAACAGATATGTGGGGACATCACTCATAGGATTGCAACATTCATGCCCTATATAGGTCATGTACAGGTAAGTACTTACATAAGTGGTTGGTGAGGACCAGCAAACTCATATAATACATCATTATGACGCCTGTATTCCCCGAAGGGGAAGGCAGAGGTGTACTGCAGTGTGCCCAGACTTTACAGATGTATTTTGGTCCCAATATAATAGGGATGATCCTATTGCCATTACACAGGAGGACATTCTCCCTCAAAACGAGAGAGATTTTGGGCCATAGTCCACCACGCTGTCCCAGTGCGGGTTGGTGAACTTCAGACGCCTTTCTATAGACATATAGGTTTCCTCATGATGTATTCCTTCATTATTCAGCAACTTATAACAGATTTTTTGTAAAAATTAAAAAATAATTGCAGATAGCTCAAGTGCCTGACCGCAACGAGCCCAACACGCCGGGAGAGATAAACTACGAGTATGTACTTGATAGGCTGGACACCTCTGGATACCATGACTGGGTCGGCCTCGAGTATAAACCCTTGAAAGGCACTACAGAAGGTCTGACATGGATTGAGAATTATGGATACAGTCTATGAATTTAAAGTATAAAGACCATACTTATTGCCAATTGGTATAAAATCAAGCCTATAGATTTTTTTTTAAATTACCCAATGTGAAATATTGAAACCTGCAGTTGCAATCACGCACACCTCTATATTCTTATAAAAATAAAAAGTTATTGCTTTACAATATACATAATTATTTCATTGGTAGATTATTAACATAAGTAAATTAGGTACTAACATAATATTTACTGCGGCGGCTTAACATTACTGTGAAACTGTTGCACCCAGTAGTGCTTCTTCACAGCGTCCAATGATAATCTGTCCTTGCTCGAGTGCCGTAGGAGCTGGAAATAACATTACAAATGTTAAATATTACTTAAAATTGTATGTTCAGGTTACAGTTTTACAATATAAATTCATTTGTAAGTGTGCATTTTTCAGTACTATCTAAGGGATCATAACTTTTTCAAAGTGGGCATATGTATAAAACATGAAAAGGCAGTAGTAGCCTAAATGGTAGAACACCCGCCGTAGAAAGAATGAGTGCAAGTTCTAGATCCTGAGCTCGCACATCTGAGATTACATGTGGAAATTTAATTTTTAATAATGATCACTTGCATATAAACAATGCCAGGAAACCTGCACAAGTGCACATCTATTGAAATTATTATGAAATTCACCGTAGATATAGTGTTTAGACCCATCGAAAACTATTTTTTCAGGGCCAGTGTGGTGTAAATTCCTCTTGCATTAGGAATCTGCCCACCAAAATGACAATAGGCTCACCCCCTATTACATTATTCCTCAGTATAATCTAGGAACACGGCTGGCAGTGTCTCTGCCGATCCCTTTGGGAATACAGTCTTGATGTTTTTTTATATACACATTCAATTGTGTTGTGTACCTTGAAATAATAAATTGGAAAGTTACTAATATAATGATTACCTTAGAAATAAGGTCCTTTGCACCTTCAGGTACATAGTCGGGATACACCATATCTAGAGTAAGAATTCTTGTGTAAGTCTTGTCTTGTCCTTCACTTTCGAACGGAGGCTTCCCAACAAGGAACTCGTAGAGCAGCACTCCAATGCACCAGTGGTCAACAGACACGTCATATACTTCGCGTCTGATCATCTCGGGAGGCAAGTAGTCAAGGGTGCCGCACATTGTCTTACGTCTGAGGAGTTGTTTGAACATGTTAACAATTTTTAACCTTTAACCTTTTAACCATGTATACCTTTAACTGAAAAAGTAATGTTATTGAAATAAAACTATTTTACGGATTCTATCGCGTTTATTTGCTTTTTATGTTCCCAATAGTTTTATTTCAATGTGTAGTATTCGCGTAAATATAAGAAAACAATAAGTAATGTTATTTCATATGACCGCTTACTGCAGTGCTAGCAGCTTGAAGCTAAATCTTGTCTTAAGCTGCAAAGTAGGTAGATTTTAAGAGGTTTTGATTCCATACAGATTGTGAGCAGCGGTTTTTTTTTAAATCTATTGCCTACTATAGATATACTAGATTACTTTGAGGCATATTGGTACCTTAATATGAATTAAGCTCGGCACTGGCTGATTTACAGTTTGGACCAGAAATAATAGAGACAATCTAAATTGGTAAGTATAAATATTTTGTGTGCTAAGCAGGGATTACTACTGATCTATAAAATATTTACAATGCTCTTACACTACGAAGGGCTTTTCTTCTGATATGTAGTATTGTTTGAAAGTATATTACCACTATTTGTATATAAACCAAAATCATATAGATGGGGTCAATTATATTTAAACCCAGTAGAACAACTAGGAAAACGAAACTGTCAAAATTATTTACAGAATGACAGCCGCCATGTACTGTATGCATTCTGAAATACACCTTGTGCCTTTGAGGTGCCTTTATGGTTTAATCATTTTCTTAGATGTTCTGATCATTTTGACCAATCTGCTTGTAACAATACTGTTACACCACAGTTTAAAGAATTATACAAACTCACCTCTCTGATGGAGCATGCACCGACCAGCCAAAGTCAGCAAGTTTGAGATCTCCATTGAACGCAACCAATATGTTCTCCGGCTTAATATCCCTATGTATAACATGGTAGAGGTGACAGTATTCAACTGCATCTGCTACCTGTAAGGCAATAGTGTTATTTATTATTAATGTGGTATACTCCATGCTGGATAAGTCCCATAACAATGGGAAATCGATTAATTTAATTGCTTAATTTTTAATTAATTTAATTAAATAGCTTAGCTTGAAGAACCAGCCATGACCTACAATTTAACCCACATGTAAATCATTCGTAGATACTGTTTTTCCACATTCAGGGATAGTGTTTGTCCTGATAATTTAATGTAATATCAGAATTGCATGAGATCTATCACAGGTTATCATGTAAGAAAAACCTCATTGCTATTATACATTTGCAGGGGGATTGAAATTTCTAATAATTTGAGGGACAAACATTAGCTGCTTAAAATATTTGTACATTAAGATATGTCTTTATGTACTTTTCAAGACTTTTTTAATACAATCCATGTTTGCACAAAATAAAATCTGATCTTAACATATGCCTTGTATTTTTTTAAAATTTATAATATAAACCAATACAGACTTAAGAATCGTCAATAAACAGATATTAATAATTTATTCATAATACATATAAACAAATACTGTATACAAACACTTAAGAATTGTATTGACAATAACAGTAATTAATAATAGTATCTCTACCACCCATTCGGAATGCATTTCCTATTAAGAAGAATGGCAAAGAAACTTCATGGTTACTCTTTTCCAATAAGGATTTCCATTTTTGTGAGTTTCTTAATTAACCCTTTTAGGCAAATTTTTTTTTTTTTTTTTAAATTTATTTATTTATTTCTCTCACAATTGATTTCATGCGATATGATAGTGTACAAAAAATTGGTGCAAGACAAGTCAATTCTACATTGTGAGAGCTGGTGCCTGTTATAGGTTTACAAGAAACCTGTATTAAGTAGGACTAGTAGTTTCAGAAACTTAGTGATGACTGATATGAGTGAGTCAGTTGTTTAGGCTTTTATAAATCAAGTGGTAATAGTTTATTGATATAAAACATTTACCTGATAAATATATCGAGCGGCTGTGGCCTCCGGGAATCGTCCATTACGTGATTTAGTGAGATGTTTGTATAGTTCTCCGCCCGCAGCAAACTCCACCACCAAGTATATGCGTCTCTCATCATGGAACCATGTCAGTAGACGCAGTATATTAGGATGTCTGATCAACAATATGCATTGATATATTTAACAAATTAAATAAAGGTAAAGGTTGCAGTAAAATATACAGTTTTGGGCTTTATAACAATTGCATACAGAAAAAATCCTTTAGACAACAACATACTTGCTTTACAAACAAGATGTATTTTGGTTTTGGCAAACACAGTTAAGTCTGAATAATTAATTATTTCTTTGGGACTAGACCCACACCACACTTTCCGGTATCCATATAAGACAACGAGGTTTGACCCTCAGGTCAGTCCCGGGGGAAAAGCTAATATATATAATTTATATTAAGTAACATCTAAGTTGCTAAGTATAGTTTTAAAATAATCACTTACTTCAAATGTGACTGTATCTCAATTTCTCGCAGTACTTGCCGTTCACATTTCGACCGAAGAATTTGCGACTTGAAAAGTGCTTTGATAGCAACCAAAAGACCTGTTTTCTTTTCTCTTGCGACGTGTACATGCCCAAACTTTCCTTGGCCAAGAGCTGAGCCCAGTTCGAAGTCTCTTGGAGACCATTTATACCTGCAAAATAGTAATAAACAAATAGTACAAGTTTACTTTTATGTCGTGTTTGCTGCAACTGTAATATGAATAACTTACGGACTCCCATATGCATCATGGTTGATAATTTTTGTTTCCAGTTTTAAAACTTTGTCTTGCATGTTTATATGTGAATATTTAGATCAATTTTGCTTCGAAGAAATGAAGTCACAGAAAAATATTAATACAAAGTAAATCGTTCAGCCAACAACAGTCCCGACCGTACCGGACCGTTATCTTTTGAAAATTGTTGTCTGTGGTTGTTGTATCTATTCAAGTTTTTTTTTTTCGCTAGAGTTTGGCCACCAAAAGCTGCCCACGATTTTTTTTTAAACTTCTGCATGGCTACTATTCCTGCTTGTCAACTGTCCTATTCGCTGTAGAAACACGCTAGACGGAAAAAATTAAAACTGTGTCGACCGACACTTTTGTGAATGTGTGTGTGAGAGTAAAAGTTGTAACGACACTTTTGTATATGTGTGTGTGATTTCGGTTTCGGCGATTTCGATTTCGATGTGTGTGTGTGTGTGTGTGTGTATGTATATGTACAATTTTTTTTATTTCAAAAGGAACTTCGTTCCATCCGGGTGTCCCTTGACACCTCTCAAGTTTTTTTTTTTAAATTGAGACAGACTTTTCTTACAGATATATTTATTAATATTTACGTGTTTTTTTTTAAATTAAAACTTACCAGTATCAAATCCATTTATGCGGAGTATAGCCACCGTTGACAGTTTCAGATTTTTTATAATTGCCACCTTTTTTCATGGACAGCTTTTGTTGGCCAGACTCTATATGCTACAATCCTTCAAAACAAACATTCTAATTAAGCCTTATAGGGCCAGATAAGCTGATGTAAATATATTAAAAGTAATATCAAGACTTATATAATCGATTCATAATTTGATGTATATGTTCATACATGTCTGAATGGTTCATACCATAACTTCATGTTCATACCTCTATCTCTATGGTTTATACATTTATATTTAGAGCAGCTCTAGTAGATGATTTTGAACCATAGACAGTACCATGTATTTCTTATCTTCTGTCGTTTCTAGATATAATATAAATATAGCACTCGAATTCAAGAGCAAGTTTCTCTTTCTAAATTATTTATTGGATCCATAGATAATTTAAATTTTTTAAGGCAATTAATTTAGGACGGACAAAAAGTAGGGCTATCTATACCGCATCACTGTACAAGGCAGTACAAGACGTAGGAGTCAACGTAACGTTGTTGCCAGAAACGACTGAAACTTTACTCTATGACCGAAATGCAATTACCATAGAGTAACTTTATTAATATGGCGGGAACAGGCGGGAAATATAATTTGGCACAAATTTGGAGGTATCAAAATGCTACCACGGCATACCTTCTGCTATAAAAACGCTTCATTCCTGTGTGTACGGCTTGATATGTCTATAATCATTGGGCTTGATAGATAAATCGGACGAAAAAGACAGAGTAGGTACCTATATAACAGTAAAGTAATAGTATAGTATCAAAGTATACTTTTTTAGATGTTCGGCACTTTTTGGCGGGAAATTGTTGGTGAATAAATAATACTACGTCTGTGTTGGCTGGCTTTTGACTCTCCTCTTCGACGTCGCGAAAGCGTTCGGCACAGCGGCTTGATTTACAAGCTGTACCTCTTGGGTGTGCCGGATAGTCTCGTGCTCATCTTACGAGACTTCCTGTCAAACCGCACCTTTCGTTATCGCGTCGAGGGGACGCTCTCGGCCCCTCACCCTATCCGGGCAGGAGTCCTTCAGGGTTCTGTCCTCTCCCCCCTTCTCTATAGTCTGTTTATGAACGACATCCCTCGTTCTAACAGAGTTCAGTTGGCCCTCTATGCGGATGATACCGCTCTCTATTATTCGCATAGGAATTTGGGTAGTATCACCCGCACTCTCCAACGCGCAGTGGATTCTTTGGGCGAATGGTTCCGGAAGTGGCGCATTGAGGTGAACCCGGAAAAGAGCGCCGCTGTGCTCTTTACCAGGGGCACCTCATATCGTCGCCCCCGACCTCCCCAGTTCAGGCTGGGCACCATCTCCCTGTTCGATCAAAGTATCCCCTGGGCAAACCAAGTCAAATATCTAGGTGTCACTCTTGACAAGTCCCTTACTTTCGGTCCCCACATTAGAACGGTGAGCAACCGAGCAGCTTTCGTGCTCGGTCGCCTTCACTATTTGATCTGCAAGTGGAGAAAAATGTCCCCTAGAAATAAGGTGACATTTTACAAAACTTGCATCCTCACGCGGCAAAGACACACATCAACCGCCTGCAAGTAGTGCAGTCCCGGGTTCTCCGTAGGGCCGTAGGTGCCCCGTGGTACATACGGAACGTAGATCTCCATTCCGACCTTCGCCTCTTCTCCATTCTCTGTTCAAATAAAAAGGCTGATTACTTAATAACAGAAGAACGGTAACGTCTTGCGTTACGTCTTTTATATTACCCTTCTGTATCAATTTACTGATAGATCGAGGGAGAGAATTTACTCCATCGAGATCATCGGGATACAGATAACCATGTTACTCACAGATCTAAAAAAGTGCGATCCTAAGATGATCTTAAGTCTATGGTTGTATGCTAATGTAAAGTAAAACTTTTTGATTTGTTTTCTTATCTTGGGATTGATTGTAGATAAGGCATTGGAACTATTTAATCAGACAAATAATTCAATAATAATTGTGTAGGCACCCGCTTTGCTTAGATTAAATTCTTCTACTGTCTATCTAGTATAGTAGTGATCTGTGATTATAACCGTTTAACAAATCAGGCGAGTATATATAGGTTGGTAAAAACCAGCGCTCGTTATAATTTTTGTTTTTATACTTCGGTAAGTAGCAGATTAGTTAAGTACCTACCTATACCCATTTTGTTCATATTGAACAAATAATTAGTAAACATTACACGCCTTCTGGTTCAATCGGGTAAAAAAAGCACCTTTAGATTGTAATTATGATGCTCGAGGGGAAGGCAAAGGACGTACTTACTGTCGAGGATGTTAGTGCAACGTGGTAGGTACCTATCTACGTACGTTGTTGTGAAAACACTCGTTTTCCGCCTAGAGCAGGGAGCAGGGGTGCCACGGACGCGAGACGATGGGAGGTCGGGTGTCGCTCCCTAACCCACCCCAACTCTAACGAGCTCGACCCTTGTATTTGTAGATTTTGTAGTAAGTAGGTAGATATAAACATATATAAGTAAGTAAATACTAACCTACAACTTTGAATGTCAAATTTGTATAATATTTTTAGAGTTATTTTTACCTAGTTACTTAGCTATCGTTACGTACCTACTGTAGTTGTAAAAAAAAGTGTTCTAAGAATCTGTATCAACTGTAACATAATATAGATACCTACTTAAACTTGTACCTCCTAAATTAAGTACCGACCTATTCCATTATGCTTTAATACCGCAAATCGTACTATAAAGTAAGAAAGCAATAATATCAGATGATATTACTAATAACGGTAGGTATGCAGCTATAGAGCAAACAAAATGCGCAGTAGGTACAAGAGAGTAGAGCTTGCTTCCGAGCCGCCCTCTGCGAGCCGGTGGCGGGAAATCGTGGAAAACGCGCGCAGGGGTGGCCGGGCGCTCATTCAGTGTCGGAACGTCGCTCAATCGATACGGCACCTCGAAAATCATGTTTCAACCGTAATAATATTACAATAAACATCAATAATCCATATGCCACTCGTTAAATCTATGTTTACGACTTGTGTTAGTGAAATAGCAATTTTCCGACATGCTACGTGTGCCATAAACAAGTGCGTCGCAAAACAGTTACGGATTAGGTAAGTAATAAATATTAGCACGACAAAATGACCTAGTTATCACCTTCGTGTAGCATAGTGCTCATGTCAGATTACTAGTCTACCTTACCTAAATTGTAAATCAAAGTTCACTTGATCCGCGAACATTGTACTCTCCATGCGATCCTACCTAGAATGCTATTATTTTTTAAGCGATTAGGCAAACCAATGTAGCAATGCAGTATAGGTTTAGAAAACAAAATAAAATATCAAGGTATCAATCCTTATTAAAAGCTCAGAGTTGTTTGTTTTGATTCTAGCTTCTACTCGTAACTACGTGATACACGCGAGTGGAATGACGCATCAAAAATCAACGGCTTGAAAAGCATTAATATCCTATTTCTTTAGCTCTTTGCAATACCACGTATTTCTATTATAATAGCAACTGAATGTGGAAAGCGCGAGACCGATCATTGTGGCGTTCCTTGGGGGAGGTCTATCGGTTGATATGATGATGACATACCGTAACCAACCGTAGTTATATCACACTCTTGACATCATTTATAGCATGAAAATCGATAGAACTCTTCACCCATCTTTACAAATAGGTTCCAGTGAGTGTCATTGACCGTGAGTGTGTGGCAGAGTGCCATTGCCACCCCTCATCTCGGCGTGTGCCAAATCTGGCCAGACGGTTTGAAAGGGGATTCCCAGATGGATTTTTCTTCCTTTTTTGAGATTGAAAAGTGGGCAATAGGATCGTCACTGAAATATTTATGCTGTGGAAGGCTTTGATTATATCAAAGGTGGAAGGTTTAATTGATCTATGCATAATCCGAGCGTGTGATTTGATCTAAAACCTACCACAGATGAACCGGGAGTTCAAAATAGTAACATCTGAGAGTCCACTTTGATGTTAGCTTCTCATAGAGTTTTTCTGGTCAGTGTCATGCCGTAAGTGTGGAGCCATCCCCTTACATTCCATGCCAAATCCATCCTTTAATAATATCTAATGGTTTAATTGTTATCTAACAATATAGTTCTGGAAATTCCTAAGATACCTTTTTAAACTTTCTTAAACTCGTGTGGAGTATTGAAATACAATTAAATTACTTTGTGAGTGGTATTGGCCGAGTTATACGAAACGCGCGTGGGTTGTCTGAAATTCCAATAGCTTTTCGGCGTCCATACTTTGTTATCTTTGGGCATCCTTTACAAAATGTATTTTCGATATAAATTAACATCACTATTTCATTACTTATAATTATTTGATAAATATGTAAGTACCTAAAGGCAATTGAAAGTCAGTAGGTAGATACGCCCTTCGCATGGAAAGCTGTTCGGCGACGTTAACCAGTTGGCGTTAGGCTAGGGTATGACACCATGAGAAATGTTTGAGTAAAGTGTCCACAAACGGTGAAAGGTTGTCGAAATTTTAAATGATGATGCGTGGTTTGCGGTTATTATACAATTAAAAACTGCACACCTACAGGTAGTTACACACGTATTTACTTTTATTTCTTAATAGTTCTGTTAGAATAGGTTGTCTGCATAATAGTGTAGAAGGCTTAGGTACTCCTAATACCGATCTAATAAGTTCTACAATTGTTAATGGTAGGTATGATTTAGTATGTGTGGAATAAATTGATATATTATATGGCTACTTTCTAGTAAATCAGGCGTAAGCATTCTTAGGTGGCCCTACCTAAATTTAGTTATAGTTATAGACTATACTTATAAAATAGATTAGCAGGACCCGGCATCAAATAACAAAAGCATGGTGTCAACAGTGTAAAAGTATCTACTTGAAGTACCGCTAACTGTTCGGTAGGGACACTTTCACTAGTGTGATACTTCACCGATCATCTGATGAGTGTCAGCATTGACACGAATACGGCACAGATCAGCAGCGGCGCGGGCGCAGCCGTGCGTGCCGACCGAACACGTAATGACGTCGAGGTGTTCAACGTTCTTCGTGTCCAACGGATAATGAGGAACGAAATTGAGAATTTGTATACCTATTTACTTTTTAAATTGGTACCTACATTTATTTGTTTGTAAAGTTTGTAAACTGTAGCGTGTTTATTTATTGTCAAGATAAATGTACTTAAAAATGAATTCCTCGTAGCAGCGTGTCTTAACTAGAAAATGACAAAGGCGCTCTGCAATTTTTCACCCCAGTATTTAACGTATGAAAACGTAGAATAAAAGCGCCCACCACAGGTAAGTGATACACTTAAATCACTTTTGAAATGTAAACTGTCTTATGTCCAGTTTCCTTTATTTCGACTACATTATTAATTTCTTTATTATTGCATTTAATTCAACGAGGCGGCGGCGCCGGCGGCGGTACTGGCCGCGACACGTTTCATGCATTGGAATTCAAACACTCTTTTAGGGGTGACTCCCTCCGAATAAAGTAAGGGTGCATTTTATTAGCCACAGCCGAAAATTTACTGAACAGTCAATTGACATAAATGAATAATGGAAATTATTTATGAAAGTATTTCCTATAAGGAAATAAGTAGTTTCTTATATTACGAGTAGTACCTATCTATATGTACTATGGAAACTGTCAAGCTATTAAAAAGATATTTAAAATCAAAGCTTCCACTTAAATGCCACTCCTAAAAAGGTATAATTGATACACACCAAACTTAGATAAAATAATAAATTTTGTATTTTTAATAAAGGGGCACATAACATTTAGAGAGCACCTCGTTGAATACAAACTATGTATATGATCAGCAGTCAAAAAAGGTTTGTAGGGCGACGTTATAATAAATTAAATATAGTAATTCAATAGCGGTAGCCGAGTGGTAGAACGCACGCCTTGCAAATCAAAGTGTGCAGGTTCAAACCCCGGCTCGCACCTCTGGGATATATGTGCGAATCTCATTTTCATCCGAGATTATCACTTGCTATGAAACGGTGAAGGAAAACATCGTGAGGAAACCTGCATGTCTGAGGGAACTTGTCTAGTTCTCGATAGATGTGTGAAGTCTGCCAACCCGCACTAGGCCAGCGTGGTGGACTATGGCCTGAATCCCCCTCGCATTGAGGGGAGGCTCGTGCCCAGCAGTGGGACGTTAAAAGGGCTGTAGTAGTAGTAATAATATTCAGAGTCGATCCCGAAAACGAAAACCAGTCATCTCCAGGATCCCGTTGGGGCCAATATTGGTATTATTAACTTTAGGATAAGCCAGACATTTATGTAGATAGACGGGGTATAATCGCTTGGGACCTCTTCACAAGCTGTTGTGTAAAGAACCATACAGTCATTGATTTACAATCCTGATGTATCTTGGGACCGATCCCTCCCAGAATGATCTATGGATAAATCTTTGACGTGGACAATATATTGAGATTTCCTTGCATTGATTTTTGAATATCCCTTTGCAGAACATAGGTACTAACGTGTATGCCTAGCTTCTTTGCTACAAATGTGTTGTCTTTGGAAATAATTATAAATTTTTATCTCCATGTTGTAGTGAGTGTGACAAATCATGGACAAATCGAGGTGTTTATAAGAAACTGACAATGGATTCGAAGTATCCGCCATCTTTAACACGTTCATCACCCATTTTTATTCATAACCGCTCAAATGTCAGGTTGCGAGCGTTTTTGGAAATCGCTCACGCGGACATATGAGCGCATAATCCTGTGGAGATGTACTTCGTGTAATCGTTGCAAGGAGCACAGCCAATCTTAGATACCAGCTACCACAATTCTACAGTTCGAATTTGCATTTCATCTCTTACGGGACACAGCCAACGTTAATGCACATAGTACAACATTATTGAAACGATTCTCAAAATTACGCATAATACCAGTAACTTGTGTATCTAATCGTATGACAAGGCTTCCCTATCTCATGTATTACTCCTCTACCACCATCGCTTTAGCAGTATTGTTTTAATATTACTTAAAGTTTTTAAAAGTTTACTTAACACAAAACCTGTTTAAAATAAAACAATACTTTATACTGAAGACGTCTCGGGAAGGCTCTTGGCTTTCGTATAATATCTACTTGGATACACTTTAAGAACATTTGGTATGTATATACTTTAGTGAATGCATAAAGTTAATTATAGATGGAAGAAGTATCTAATTAAATCTGCATTGTTTGGTTTGTAGATTTTAAGCATTATAAAATAAACACTTGGCTTTTGAAGTTAAAGTTGAATGTCATCTCCATAAAGAGCACTTTACACAATTTCTTGGAATCAAGTTTGTGTAGCAATTAGCGGCGACCTAAATTCGATGCAGGTACATGCTCTTTTCTATGAAAAACGTAAATTGGTCATACTGACGTTTGCAAAGTATATATAAAACTTGAACCCAATCTTTTCAACTGTATAATTGCTAAGTATACGCCATTATATCGTATAACTACCTAGTCTAGTATACCACATGTTCAAATACAATTGCTATCTAGATCGATCATTGTAGCATTTTAGCTCATTCTTTAGTTTATCTAGTTAAAGATATTGTACCTTTCGACCTAGTTGTACGTTTGCATAGGTACTCCAGTTATTTTCCAGGTAACTTCTCAGGGTTAACAGATACGGTAGCGATATTACCTATTCTCGACTGGCAACGTACGTAGCCTCAAACGCAGGTTCTACAGCAAATATTATGAATGAAATAGGTGTTTCAAAATACAGTTATTTCACCGCAAGTATCAGTTCTCTTGTAATATTATTGCGGTCGTTGAAAACGGCGAGTTGCCCTCAGGAATTCTGACAATCTAAAGATAACACTACTTCTGTTATTTCACTGAGTTATTGTTCTGTTAGGCATGAACAGAAGGTTTGTAATAAAAACATTTGTTCATGTTTATTGGACTCCGTTTCAGAAGCTTTTATTTTGGAATACATCATCATCACGCCTGTATTCTCCGAAGGGGTAGGCAGAGGTGCACCGTAGTGCGCCCACGCTTCGCCGATGTATTTTTGGTCCCAATGTAATAGGGGGCGAGCCTATTGCCATTATACCGGGCACAAGATTTTTGGGCTATAGTTCACCACGCAGGCCCAGTGCGGGTTGGTGAACTTCACACGCCTTTCTATAGATGTGCAGGTTTCCTCACGATGTTTTCCTTCACCGTTTCATAGCATGTGGTAATCTCGGATGAAAATGAGATTCGCACATAAACCCAGAGGTGCGAGCCGGGGTTTGAACCTGCACACCAAATACCAGTTGTAGGTATACCCGATGACCGATACCCATGCAATCGATAATATATATATATATATATATATCATTTATAGCATGAAAATATAGGATGTTACTGTTTAGACATCATTAAACTGACTAATGTACAGGCATTTGTGAAAAGTGAACAAGATATTTTTTAAATAAAATTTATTTGCAAAGGTTGAGTGAAAAATGCACCGAAGTACACTAACAACGACTAAATGGCGACTGGCGTCCTTATTTTATTTTATATTTTTAGCATGGCTTCTGGACCTTTGCGCCTAAAATGAAAATAAAAAAGGTTATGGTATGGTTTTAAAAATCGAATTATGACTTTAAATAATTAAATATTATATTATGACAATTTACTACTAATTTAACCTTTTTTATTAAATTTGATGTAAGACTATTATTATTGATATGCAAATAAGTTTTTTTGCAAACTATACTTCTCAAGTGACATTTGACACATAGAGGTTATTGACATTCCTATTCTTATTTGGATCGCATAGTACGTTATATACTCTAGCAGTCGCTTAAGGAATGTTATTCATTTTTGTTTGGGTGGCAAATTCATCCGTTTTACAACTCGCTATGGCAATATTAACTCTACGTAGAGGCTATAGGAACTAGCGGGATAAATAGGAGATTCAAAACGTAATCAAAAATATTGTCACCTCATTCGTCAGAAACTCCAACACCCATAATTTCCCTTTCATCTCATTACATCACATCGTCCACGATTTATACAAGCTAATTGGAACTTTTCTCTTTTCAGAAATTACCTTTACAAATTTGGTAGGCGTCAGTACACGATTGAATGCTAGTGAAATTATATCGGATGCGAAGTTAGATTCCGCTGGAGTCAAGATGGCGGCGGCTCCGGCTGCCTCGTGCATGAGCACCGAACATGGCTGCGTTATGTTCGACTGCCTTGTTCATCTTTGGGAGTGGTAAGTGCTAAATACTTATGTCATTGAATGGCAAATGGCACTATTTTTCCATTTAAAGCTGCGGTCATACGGAAAGAGTGCACTCCGATCGGAAAGTAATCATATTCATGTCTTTGTTCATGTATAATTCTACTTATTTAGAATATAGAATTGAATATAGAGCACATAATATAACTTCAATAAAAATAAAAGTGTACAAAATGTACCGAAAGAGAAAATAGAGAAAGAAAGAAAGAAAGTTATGAGCCATTTACAGTAGCATTATACCACTTGAGTATTTACTCAAAAATGTCATTATAGGTGTCAGTGTATGATATTATATTTCTAACTGCCAAGAAATAGACAATTCCCTAAAAAGTGTAAATTAATCGAGAATACTTTTAGCCCTTGTTTCTGGTTATCGGGGAATCTAAGGACAGCTAATGCTTATTATTTTTGCATTACCTATTGCAATTAGCTTTGATTAAAAAAAAATACAAATAATACCTTACCGTGGCTACAGTCGACTATTAATTGATTTCAACAAAATTTATCCAAGTTCTAAACTGCAGTAATTTGGAATCGATTCAAACTATAATTCCGGGCATAGTGGCAAAGTTTCGACATTATATACCTACGTTATTAATGCTCCGATATAATGTTAGAGAATAAGGTTTCACGTTCAAGCTCTTACTTCACGTATACCTACATCCGGTCGGCAAATGTTGGTAATAGATGCTAACTAAAGGTGAAAACTGCATGAAATACGTTATTTCGTAAAAGAAAGCTACGTTCTTTCGTAAGATTTTGTGGAACAACATACAATTATGCCGGTTTAGATGTCCTATGTGTATAAAGGTTAATTCGGTTTTAGTTTGTTCACATGGGATTTCATTTAAATACGAGTTTTCCTAAAGGACTTGAACGTGTTGTAGTATATAATAGGCCGTGAAATACGCTTATATTATCCTAGGTCACCCGTTGCGATTATGGATAAGTTGTTATTAAAGGGATGTCGTGTAGGCGATGGCAATAGGTAGGTATTTGCAACAGCTTATTTCTTCGAGGAGATTCCAACCTAGGAACTGGGGATAGGTACCCCAGTCTTTGTATAATTTTCTTTATTTGCATACGTTGCTTCTATATTTGGTATGAGGAATTATGTCCTCGAGTAAAATAATTTATTTCGGATTAACATTTATCTATCAAAACTCAAAGAAACTCAAAGAAATGTTATGCCTAGCCTACATACCTACACTATACAAAAGGGTTTTAAGTAACATCATTAATTTTTGCCATTGCAAAAACAAGGATAAGTGTAAGTCGATGGTTCGTTTATATTCGATATCTACGTGAGGTAGATTACTAGATTATTCTAGTTCCTGGATGTTTCTGTTCGCTATTACAATCCCCATTTGGCGCTAACTGCAATAACTTACGGTGTACCCGTTGGACAATATTGTTCTTGGTTTATAATCTTAAAAATGTCTATGTTAAAAAACTGTACGTTCTTTCGTTTTTGCTATCCATGGCCTCTCTCTTGTTCGTTTGTTTTGGTGAATACACATTTCATTATTTAAAGCTGAGTTTAATCCTCAGGGCCCAAAAATACAAAACCAGCTCCTTAATATCCTCCATCCGTCCTGTAAGTACGTGTGAGATGGTTGGCTCCCAGAATTGTATCTTGTCATGCCGGAGCGCTGCCTCATCCATCACAAGTACACGAAGATGTAGCTCAGAAAATGAAAACTAAAGGAACTTTTAACTAGTTCCGTTTGTTCACCGTATGATTGTACATCCTTATGATTGTATATTATTATTATTACATAGCAAACTTTTTAGATTTAGGTATATTTTTGTCATGCGAATTTCAGAGTACTTAGTAACCAATTCGAATTGTATTCTATTCCTGCGATTGAGTTCCTAATTTAATAGTTTGTTGAATTTGCAGTTCAAAATTGTATTTGTGTAGCTTCCTATTAAATTAATTATTTCTTCGTAAAATTTAATTGAATTTATCTGTGAACAACGCGATGTAGTTACAAATACACTAATAAATAAATCTCGCTTTCTTGAAGGGGAAAACACTATATATGAAAATGGAAAGAAGAATAGTTTATCTAATAATTGACTGGTATTCACCAAAAGATTTTAAAGTGTTTCCTATTCTACCTTTTGTGTATTTATGTAAGTTACACATATTGAATTGCAACTCCGAACAAAGCAGTAAGTAATGCGCGAGTCCATTTCCGAAGGTTTCCTAAAATAAAGCCGGCGGTTTCCCGTGTAATATTTCAGCGTTTCCTACGTTAGCTTGCTGTCTCCATGGCGCGGCTATATCTAGCTCCACCGCCTGCCACCGCGGTTAATGGAAAGTCTAGACGTATTGTGGGAAATGCCCACTAGGCTCTGTGTCTGCTTCGTCTATTTATATCGCGTAGTTGTTATGACATCGGTAGTTGGTATTAACCTGAAATCGACGATTTATACTTTTTTTTTGATAATATGCAAAAATGCCACGTATGCTAGTGCTGTGTGCACTTATTACTATATTCTAGTCCTTGGGTACGTAGCGAGCCATTTTAGGTCTGTGGTGGGTGGGTGCCTACCAAAATTATATAAATAAAATGATTTACAAAAAAAAATATAGACATAAAAAAACTCCATGCATAAAAACTTGTTTATTTTATTGTTCAAGAAAGTTTTTATTCTTAATGGGCATACTTTACCTAGATTAAATTGACGAAGACTGCAATAAATTGTTATTCTCAGTGCTTTCTCTTTGCATTTCCTTAAGTTTTCACAAAAAATGACGTGTTAAATTTTTAAAGTTTTATGATTTGAGTAAACTGTAATATTAACACTGTCTGTTACATTAACTAAAATTACATTGGATGATCTTTCATTGACTCTTTATATAATGCAATATTCGTTTATCGATAAGTAAATAGTTAAATTAAAATACCTTTATACGTTAAAATATGTCATTTAGTGTTGCGCAAGCGAACATTATCTTGCTCCGCTTATTACCTCTCTTAATCGTGCAAAACAGGTCTATTCAAACGCTTTCATTGCGTTTCTTATATAGGCCCTAAAACTGTGGCAATCAACGTTATGAATCTAATCTTAGATCAAACGTTTTTGGCAGAGAAAGTAAATTTTGGTTTCACATTAATTCGGGCGGAGTCGCGAAGTTTGCAGACTGCCGTAGGCACAAAATTACAGAGAGTTTCACCATGTTGAGTATTATTATGTTCGAGCAATTTGTTTACCTACGTTTTAAATATAGATGAGCTTTACAATTGTCGCATTGAAAAATTAGACACGACAAGAAAAAAATGCCATACCACAATAATATTATTTTTTAATCGGACTAGGTATATCGAGTGTCAATTTATATAACTTGCAGTGGAGTAAGCACGCATGTCCAGACTAGACTTTTGTCACAGATTCGTTTGCTCGCTCTCTGATTTATTTCATACGAGAAAAAGACACACAGACGTCATATTCCGTGACGTAAGTCTAGTTTTGGCGCACATGCAGGTTAGGTACACATATCAAGAATTGAAGTGGCTTATATATACATCATCACGCCTGTATTCCCCGAAGGGGTAGGCAGAGGTGCACTCTAGTGCACCCACACTTCGCCGATGTATTTTGGTCCCAATGTAATAGGGGGCGAGCCTATTGCCATTATACCGGGCACATTCCCCCTCAATACGAGGGAGATTTGAGCCATAGTCCACCACGCTGGCCCAGTGCGGGTTGGTGAACTTCACACGCCTTTCTACAGACGTGCAGGTTTCCTCACGATGTTTTCCTTCACCGTTCAGCAAGTGGTAATCATTGTTGAAAATTACATTCGCACATGAAAATTATCTCAGAGCCTGGGATTTGAACTTGCACCCCTTAAGTTCAAGGCGGGCGTTCTTGCCCACGAGGCTACCACTGCTTAACAAATTAGTAGATATATCTCAGTCTCATACGTTAGTAGTAACTATACATCTGTTGTATGTTAATACCATTTCTGATCGCTAGAAATAGAGTCCCTGATGACGTCAGTTCCCAATAAAGAAAAGCAAATCAGTTTAATTATAGTTAACGGATTAAGGTGAACAAGCTCCCTTGATCTCATCCTGTGCGGTCGTTTGTAAAGTAATTTTAGCATTTTGCTCATTATGCGTTATAAACGCTCAAGTTAATGCCAGTAAAGAGATCCGGTTGTACGGTCAAAGGCTGTTGAAATAAGGGATGAATTGAGTTCTGCTTGACTTGAGCCTTCAACGCCATCCTTTGTGTAATAGACGCATTTAATTATTCAAACTCATTGTGAATCAATTTATAACATTTTTTTTTTAATATTACGTAAGTTAGAAAATGTTTAGCCATGTAAATTTTAAAAAAGTTTTAGTATACTCAAATTGAATTTATTAGTTATATATCGACCGTAGAAAGCGGAAACGTCGAACCTCGAAATATCTAGTTTTACACCAGAGCCGAAAACTATTTCAAAAATTCATAACTCCTTAATAAAACTAGAAAAAATAACAATGCTGTTTCATTTTTTTTTTCGACGCAGGTACACGAGACTTGGGCCATTCGACGCGGCTTTTCTTTCTGATCATTTGTATATCTGTAAGTCATTTAGGCCAATATCTGCCGTTGATATATTAACCCGTTAATAAAGGTTAGACATCCATAACATGAAACCCTACCCTACCTAATCATACTGCAATGTACGTATCTCAGAAAAGTAATTGAAATGTTCAAGATTAAGTTCTTAGAATCCTACTCTACGTATCAAGTACTTAGCTTCAAGACAGCTAAGTGAAAAAAGCTGATCTTGATAAAGCATCCAGGTGACAGTAATCTTGGCACATCATGGCATAGTGTTAGCATCGGATGTCACTAGTATTGTTTCGGGTCATGACAAAATAATAACGGTACAAAATATTTCGAAGATGCGTCACCAGCATCAACGAATTCAAAAGATTTAATACCCAAATATAATAATGTACATTTATTGCTTAACTATCTGATATGGAAGAAGTGGCAGTCACATAGTAATGAGTCGATGGGTCACAGAGACCTACTAATACTCTGTTTATTTCCCAAAAACTTCTGTAAGTTTAATCTCTACGTAAATCAAACTTACACAATGAGTGTTGGAAATAACAGCCAGACCGTCAGTGTTTACCGATAGATACCTACAATCATTACACAGAGGCACGCGATGACAAATCCGGCCGCACGCCATAACCTACAAAACAGTGCCACAAAATGTTGCTGTGATGCATCTATAATCATCGCGTTGGCACTCGTGAACAATCCAAGTAGGGTCATTACTATTCATCGTGCAAGGGGGTCAGTCGACGGTTCGATTTCCATTGGCCCCAAGCTCGTGTATCGAGCGGATCACGAGGCGACATCTGGCGAAAATTGGTACCTTAAGGTACACCCTACACTCGATTCATATCCGTCAAGATTCGATTGGAATTGATTATAGGGCGTAGGATGAAGAAACCTACAAAGTGATTTTAATTTTGCGATGAAGTAAAATTGCCCGCTTTGCTATGTTTAAATTTTTTGTGGATTTACTGGCATTTTATTTATGACAGGCATCATTTATAATAAAATGCGACAGCTATTGTAATAATATTTATGAGAAGATTTAAGCATATCCGATTAAAGAAAAATCTAGATGGGACGTTGAAACGGGTCGAGATGAAGAATTCACAAAATGAACAATTCTAAGTATTTGTTTTTTAAAGTTGATACCGTTGCTTGAAGTATTTCATTAAATAACACTGTAGCGACCTAAATTGCTATTGCTTAGTAAAGGGAAGTTTCTCAATCAATCACTGTTACTTACTAGGTTGCCAGAAGTTTAACATGACGCTAATTGATGTTAAGGCGATAATGATAACATGTTAGGAGCGAACACAAGAAACAATGAAAGCTCACGGAAGCTTACGGATGCTATTTAATGGCATACTTTTTAGGGCTCCGTACCCAAAGGGTCAAACGGGAACCCTATTGCTGAGACTTCGCTGTCCGTCTGTCCGTCTGTCACCAGGCTGTATCTCATGAACCGTGATAGTTAGAGAGTTGAAATTTTCACAGATCATGTATTTCTATTGCCGCTATAACAACAAATACTAAAAAACAGAATAAATTAAATATTTAAGGGGCTCCCATACAACAAATGTGATTTTTTTGCCGTTTTAATAGATAATGGTACGGAACCCTTCGTGCGTGAGTCCGACTCGCACTTGGCCGGTTTTTTTTTCGCTATTTACGTTCAAGCGTAATAATACCGAATCTATAACAGAGTTTGTAGTACAATCGTAAACTCACAGATTAACGGACGTTCGACGTTTTGATTGGCCTCGAGGTGTTATGTAGGCATGGTATAACAGTTATAGAAACACGTTTAGTCACTTGTTTAGTGCAGTGAGCTCAAACATTCCCAGTTTCTAGATAAGAATGGTGTTATAAAATGGTATTCCGGATCATTCTATTGCAAATACTGACTTAATTACCAAATTAATCTATAGCTTTTATTCCAGCCATTCGGATTCACACAGATTTTATTCCACAGCGAGGGTAGATACATAATACCTAGATTAAAAAAAAAATACCTAAAGATAGATAGATACTATACATAAGATACATAAGTACATACCTAAATTTACGTTTTTGCATAATTTAAAATTAAACCTACAAGATGGACCTTTAGTTGTATAGGCTAAAAAATACAAGGAACACGTTTCGTAACAAAAAACTTTTTCGATCCATTAATTTTTTGCCATTGTGATAAACACTTTTGTTATAGTAATTAGCGCGAGGAATAACTATTTACAATGGAGGATTGCGGCAGGTGTATCGAAAGTGTGTCGATACCGAATAGATTTTCACTTGTTTCGGGAAACAAAGCCACGTCTGTCGGCCGGTCGTGCCCCACCGAACTAATTGGTAAAAGTGAAGCTTTTCTTTGTCCACTACCAATAAGAAAGGCAAATAGAAGAGTATCTACGTTTTTGTACTTTGATACAACCGCCGTGCGGCCCTACGGTTTGCACAGCAAATTGATGTTTATTAGACCCGCATCGTGATTATTGAATTAATACATTTTGCCCTTATTTTATCTTCAACTGCGTTTACGTTATGGAGAAAGTGTTTATCAATGTTTGATTGTGATGCTTGAGAAGATATTTAAATGTACCCGTTAAACAAGATGCGACCGGTTTGTTATTATCAGACAGTTTCAAAATATCTCGTTTCATTTGTGTGACCGTTAACGAACCCAGTATTCAAATTTAATTTATTAACATTTTCTTTCGAACTGTAACCCTTCGGTAAAGGCTCGATAAAAGCCTCCATCTTTCTCACTCTGCAGGAATCCAAATAGCCTTATCGGCACGCGGTCGGACACAGGTAAAACCAGTATTACACTGTTAAAATGCAGACCCGCGGTCCTCTGAGTTCTTTAATTTGTTTGGACGGCAGTTTTCATTAGTTGCTTTATAGATGTACGGGTGATGACGTCTGTGGGTGTCTCTGTCTCACACGAGTTCCATGGGTATGTCCGTCGCGCTGCCCTCCTCCCACTCTGTGTTGGTGGTGGCCGCGATGCTAGTACGATACTACTCCAACAGTCGACGGCGGACGGCCGCTTGCGTACTGCAATACCGTCGCTAATCGTAACAAAAATATTTTTTAAACAGACGATACCAAACAAAAAAGTGGCAAACTTGACTGAAAATAATACTTTAACCAATAGAAAGTAGTGACGGAAGCAACAAAAAAGCCATAGACCCATGTAAACGGAAGTATTCGAATAAATTAAAGTTTTTGTGTTTTGTGTAAATGTGTTGTACAGTGGTTCGATAACTTAAAGTGTCACTTTTAAGGAGATAAAAGTAAATGCAGCCACTCATCCTCCGAGGCAGAAGAATATTTGATGCCGCCAAAGAATAAGGTAAGGCAAACCGGATATTGTACTAGTTACAAGACAGTCGTTCGACTAGTTTAGTATAATTATAGTTATAGTCTTTAGAAAAAGGATCTTGAACTTTTTGTGTCCGCTTGAAAGGTTGGAGAATGACCCCGAAGCGTTTAGGATGCATGTTAAGTTTCCTCACGCAAGGTTTAAATATTTGTAGTGGAGATAAACATTGGTCGGTGTGCGGTGCACGCCACCCTAATGTGTGCCAGACCCAGGTGTGATGTCAACAGGTGGACTCATTCAACTGCAACGTAAATTTTTTTAATTACACAGATACTCTTTGTTTTAGTCTTTTACATACAATATATCAGTCTGAAAGTCATTGCGGACGGAAATAATGCACCTAATTTAAAATAATTTTAGCATGACCTAGTCAACAATTACGAACAATAAAGGTTAGCGGGTCGAATTATGAAAACGCATAAAAAACTAACTATAGTGGTTATAAAACAATAACGTGATTGCAGCAATGATCATTTGAGAATGAAAATGCAGATATGCATCTGGGATAGTAAATAAACTAACACTTGAAAGTTAGCCTAGACTCTCGCGGCTTGATGACTTCATGTCAGACAGTGAGACCAACGAGGCGTTCACATTAACATTAAAGAAAAAAAAAATACAATAAAAATGGACGACTTTTAAGATCCATAGTTTTTGCTAGGTGCCAATCAATACATGCCTACTTCATCAACGTTTTGTGTGGGTACAGTCACCTATTCGGTAACCTATTCGTGCATTTTGTTTCGAATGACTCACTCCACGTGACAGATCAGCTGCTAAAAATAAGCAAACTGATAATTTTTGGTCACATCGACTTTCATTATTACAGCAGGAATGGTATCATTAACTTCTATATTCTTAACCAATGCCATATCGCTGAGGTCTTAACTGGCTTCGGGTAGTCAGTAAAGCAGGTAGTTGGCGACCTTTTGCAAGCAAGTTTTTTTGTCGTCAGGCCTTTGTTGAGAGATGAATGGCGCGTCGTTAAACGCCATGTGATTTGTTTGTGAAGCACTTGTCGCTGCCGTACCCACGGTGTCCTTCTGACGCTTTGAGCCCGGCGCTATAACCAATTCTAAGAAGTCATTTTAAAGCTATCGACGGCTATTGAAACTATTTACGAAATCTCGTTATCTATCGCAATAGATCTAATGGTGTACTTTTGAAACAGAAAATGAGCACCTGACTTTACAAAGTATAAATTTCAATAGGAGTATTAGGAGTCTATTGCATTTGATCAGTGAGTTTATCAATTTATAATTATTACCCAACTTTGTAGATAGCTTTAGTGGCAACGGGAACTGATCAAACTACACTGGTGGTGTTTATTGAAGTATACCAAGGACAATAGTATTTACTTCCGTAGTTCACAGCTGAGGCTATGACATGGTCGTGTTAGCATCCCCACGTCCCCCGCCCCGCTCCGCGCCCCGCAGGGTGAGTGCCCGGCGCGCGCGCCCGCACACGGACTTCCACCACGATCAACTCGACAAAAAAGCTTTCCTTCCTTTCCAAGTTTTGTTGTCTCCATTTCGATAGCTATTCCAATGTCTGAAAGGTATAATACGTTTTATTAATGATTCCAAAACCTCGGTTTAAAACCTGTCTGTAATTTGAATGTAATGATCTATCTTGCTGTTCTTTGAAGACCTCACAAGGTGATGTTCCTTTTTATGATGCTTTAATGGTCGAGTCTTTGTCGACGTAATTATTCTTCCATGGCTGCATAGCTGATATTCAAGTAAATTAAACCACCTCTTCTGTTACATACGGCGAGGTTCACTTGTTTCAATTGAAAAAAAATATTTGTTTTATACTTCACAATGAGATAACGAAAACAAACGAGGTAACATATTTTTACGGATATTGGAAAAAGTTATCTTCAACTTAACGCTGAATATGTTCAGTTTGTTCCAAACTTTTACGCGTTCCGAATAATTTTAATAGCCCATAGAGATATGACTTTCGAGGGCAATGCAATATATTCCGTTCAACTTTATTGGCTGCAATCTATTCTACGACATTTAACCCATGGCACATCACATTGCACGGATTGCTTCAAAGCGTGAAAGGCACATTGGCATGCAGCGGACGTCCCTGTGTTCAATTGAGCTTATATCTTTTAACTGGAATCTTACTACCTTACCTATGTACATGAGAAATGTTACAAAGATCTTTGAACTGTTTTGGCACTTAAAAAGATCTTAATTTTTAATACAATAAAATTTATGAGTTTTGTATGTTTCATATTACAGGGGTCAATACTGTTTTTTTGTGTACTGCTTAAGTAACAAAGTGGTCCTAACATTCTTATACTTAGTTACCACTAATGTTTATTTAACAGTGAACTTCTAACAATGCTATCAGAAGTAACTTAACGTGTACTTTGTGACCACAAGGCGAGGTTTGTGAGGTTTACATTACCTCAGAGTAAACAACTTAAGGAAATATTCCAAACATGTTTTCTTGCTTTTGCGCATGATCTCAAAATCACGTCATTTATATCTTTTTATATTTCATTTACCTTCCTATTTCATCTGACTTTAAGAATAATGAAGACATAGCATGTAGCTCTTTTATCATTTATAATGTAGATATTTGAGGTGCGTCATGGTGAAGATACCCGTTCTTGCCATAAGGCATTAGCCTAGTTACTTATTGATAAAAGTTAGCCCGATAACCCTCGTGCCCTTGCGTGAAGAAACATACTCAAAATAGGTTTGCGAGGCGATTGATACAAAAAAACATAGATGCTTAAATAAAGAGTACGATATACTACACCGTTCAACTACATTTGCGCCATAAAGTGGGAAATTAAAATGTTTATTTTCAACTCAAGATACAAAAATGTTTTACGGGCCTTTACCAGTTTATTTTTTAACTCTGCAGTTAATGTTACACTAGCGTATATCGTAAGGTTGTTACCGTTATCGTAATATTGTATCACCACCACTACAATGTATAGTCTCACAACTATTCTTACAAACTAAGGATCATTCAACAATTTAAGTTAATAATCTTTATCTCACACACATGTGAAAATGTAGGTCGAAATCCACCTGGTTCTAAAAATTACTAGGATTTCTAATCTATGTAGATACCTTTTTATTACTACAAAAACGTAATCCACGATGACTTATCGCGCACCTACTTATTGCACCTTAATAGGATTCGGATTCAATTACAGTGTAATCTGTAATCTCCATCTGACACCTTTATTTATCGATACCACGTATGTACCAAAAGTACTTTGTTGTTGTACAACTATCTACTTATTTCTTAATTTTATGGTATATGTGCGAAAACTGGAGAAATCCGACTACGCAGTTGCAGAGTTCGTTGAATGTTACAATTTAATTCATTGCAAATAATTGATTAAACGTCTTTATGATATTTTTGAGATTGGAGTCTTCGAACTCTACGGGAATTTATTTTTCCCAATTTTCCAAGGAGATGGATTTTGTTAGATCGGTAGTTGATCATGTAGATATTTGAATGGGAGCTGTCCATTACACACAGTCTAACTCCGCGCGGACCACATTATTATCATAATTCAAAAAATAGGGAATCAATCGTTTCAATTCAATTATGCGAAGCTCGGCAGGTTAATAGAAGGAAATGCACCTTACTTCTTGCAGGAATTTAATGGATCCAACGTGGATTTAGTAAGCTTAAAACTATTATATGGTGCAAGAGAGCTGGCATGCAGTGTGGCCGGTCGATAGAAGCTGCAGGCTACGGCAGGATTGCGCAACACCTGCGCTGCCACTACCCTCGGTTATCTCTCGGCAGAGTTTGCCGTCACGCCCACCAAGGAAGACAATTTACTGTGTAAACTAGGCCTACTTTAGCTAATTAAACCTCACGAACGTTTGAAATATACACGTACATAGCTTATGTTGATGGAATATTTGTCTTATGAATCGATTTGTTGAATTCTGTACCATTATTGATTTTAAATTAGTTTTATCGTAAGTCTAGGTTGCTAATGCATTTAATTTGTGTTAATGCATTTAATGATATTAAATATCTGTGCGGCAGTATAAGAAATGTTACTAAGTTAATCGAGGCTACCTAAGCTTGGGTTAAACTCAGTAGCGTGCCATGTGGGAGGCATTTCCAGCAAAGAACAGCAATGAGCTGATTATAATTATTATGAAATAATTAATCTAACCTACGTTTTAATAGATACTTAAATGAGATGAGAGAGAGATGTAAAATGTTCAATCAGAATAATTATGGTGCATTTTTTTTTATAGCCTATTGTATGTCCCACTGCTGGGCAAAGGCCATGGTTAAGCATATGAGTTTTTTTAAAGGTTGATTTCAGTAGGTTAATAATTAATTAATTATTATTAAAAATACTTATGTCGATATCAAATCCACAATTCCAGAATTTCAGGTAGCTTTTTAAATCTCTTCTTATCTCGGGGCTCAGCGTTAAGCAGCTTAATACCAGAATTCGTATTGCAGGTAAGTTGTCTGCCATATTTCATTTCAGGTCGGTGTATCAGGGATATCCTAGATATACAGTAATATGTTCCATATTTCAGCAGAATATTTTATATTTGGGCAGAATTGGAATATATTAGATAAACGTGAGAGATCTGGGCAATATAATTTTTTGAAGTCAATGAAATATAATATGATTAGAAATCAGATTTATCATAATTGTGGCGTGGTTATAAGTTGCGAAAAGTTAAAACGTCGTTATACATTTTGTGCAGTAATTAATATCCTAGCAAAAAGATTAAAGTTTGAACTTGAGGTCGATGTTTTACGAGCTTAACCTGTGATGTCATTAAAGTTTGAACTAAACATTGAAGGTTGAACATTCCAAACGAGAAACCCGTGACCGGTCAAACTCTAAGCCTCTCAAGAATTCAGCGGTGTAATATTTCGAGGAACGGCCACGGGTCACGTTACTTCTAATTAACGCAGTCCATATCCTACCCCTTAGATGAGCTGCTATCACATGCAACGGTTCAAAGCTCATGCATTGTATAAAACATCATTTTCTTTCCAAAAATCGATTTTGAGTTAAACAAGTTCTCTGTTCGTTGATGAATTAGTTTGATGTTAATTTAAAACAAATTTTCTGTAAACTAAATATTGAGAAATACTGATTGGATTCATCACATAATGTAATTGACACTTGGATACCGATTTATTGAAAAGTGAACGGAGCGATTGCATTTTTTTGTAGCGTAATATGATAAGTGTCAAAATAAAGTACCTAGTTGACTAGCGTTTTATTACGTTGTACCGTAACGGATATTTACTCGTAGATATCGTCATCACTTTAAGCTAATCTTTTCAAAAAAAAAATAGATAAAGCCCATGTGTATATCCCCCGTATGGTACGGGGGGGTACACAACATGGGGGTATTATTTCCTTGTTCTCCACACTGGCTCAGTGCGGGGCGGCAAACTTCACAAGACTTTTGAGTGAGACGTAGCTTTCCGTACGATGTTTACCTTGATGATTATTCGTAGTTCCATGTGGATAACGTTTGCTGGGAGTCCATAGCGTTAACGTTTGATATTTACGGAGTTTTTTTATTTATTTATATCGGGCTGTGCTGTATTTCATATATTTATATTATGTGAACACAGCGACTAGTTAGCGCAAAACACTATCAAACTCTTGGGGCCTGATTTTCGTTTTGATAGAGATCAATCTCTATTAGAGATATGTTAAAATAAAAGAAAAAAAAACATGAGAGGTGTCAAGGGACACCCGGATGGAACGAAGTTCCTTTTGAAATAAAAAAAGCAAAAAAAATGTACATATTTACACACACACATCGAAATCGAAATCGAAACGACTTTGACTTTGACTTTGACTTCGACTTCGACTGTGTCGAATTTTATTGTATACATAAATGTATACAATAAAAATCACACACACATATGTAACAGTGTTGACACTTTTAGTCTTAATTTTTTCCGTCTAGCCCCCTTTCGCAACGCGCCTTAAGGAACTACGTTCCAAAAATACGACCAATTTGACGTTTCGTTTCGATATATCTTTAATAGAAATTGATGTCTATCAAACGAAAATCGGGCCCTTGGTGAATGAATTCATACTTTATTGCGACTAAGGTTGTTATGGAACCATTTATCCTACAACCTATAAATTCACAGATGAGAAAGACAGAAAGAAACAGCTTGTATTTAACGAATATATTTATATTAAATGTTAGAGATAGCATCAACAGTAAACGATGTGACATAGATAGACTATAAGAAAGTTAATTGTCACACACTGTGCGTGACTCTGTACTTACACTGATAGTGCTAATGGTAAACAGAGATAGGTAGATAAATTCGTGATCTATCTTCATTTCTAATTTCTCGAAAACGAAGACATACAAATTATGTTTTCTATTGTTTGAATGAGATAACTATCGAAATAGACGTGTTGTATCTAAAAAGTAATTTTACGCATCGTAAGTTTTTTTTATCTTCGTGGACTATATATTAAATCACTTCGTTAATTATATGGTTATCATGTAATTGGATATCAATAAAATTTAATTGTGTAACAATTAATTTGTAGACTTTGTAGAGACATTATATAGGTCAAATTTTAAACTCAATTTGTATGCAATACAATACACACAATTTAATATATGTATGTAAGTAATAGGAATTCCTTTGATGTAATTAACACCGTATACCTAATAATTAATTTCTTTGCCATTTAGATACCAGTTTCTGATGATATTAATGTTAACAAAAATTACGAAGTCAGATTACACAATAATGTCTGCAGTAATTACCTGCTGCAAGAAATATAATGAAAGCAGTCAGTCTTGTTAACGCGACCACAACTTTCCTCTCTCACGACCGCGACGTTGTCTCAATTTGCACTAGTTTGCGTTTTTATTATTTAAACAACGACTCGCAGTGTGTGCTCGAATACAGCCTGCACAATAACTATATATCAACAAATTGAGTATTTAAAAAATCATTTGCTTATCTATCTTACACAGAACTTATGAATAGACTCGAGTCTAATCTACCCATGTTCTTAGAATTAAATGACATGACCTATCTATAAAGTAGTTACTTTACTCCTCACATATCGAATGCCTAACTGCTATCATGAATAGCTAATTCGTTCCGAAAAGAATATCTATCATAGTAATCTGTTTCCTACCAGCTGTTCCCGTAAATTATTAGCAAATGGAATTTCCAACACACATTCTTGCAGCACCACAACTAGTAACATACTCCGATTTGTATACAATATAGACAAATCCTTAACTAAGCCTTAAAAATAGTTATTTCTTCATGAACATTTAACGACACAATGTTAATGCGTAAAAGACAATAGAGTAAAAGTACCTTTCGCGGCTATGTGATGTCAGTGTTTTTATCGATAACATTTGAACAATAACTAAACTAACTACAGCTCTTTTAACGTCTCACTGGGCACGGGCCTCCTGCCAATGCGAGGAGCACCACGCTGGCCCGGTGCGGGTTGGCAGAATTCACACATCTATCGAGAACTAGTCAAGTTCCTTCAGACGTGCAGGTTTCCTCACGATGTTTTCCTTCACCGTTTCATAGCAAGTGATAATGTCGGATGAAAGTGAGATTCGCACATAAACCCAGAGGTGCGAGCTGGGGTTTGAAACTGCACACTTTGATTGCAAGGCGTGCGTTCGACCACTTCGGCTACCACTGCTTTTTTGTGAACAATACCTACCCCTACCTACAATTTTTCTTTTACGATATTAATTAAATTCTGAAATTTCATCGATTAACATGAGGTGCATACAGCACCTACGATTAGTGAGTATTGGCGGGATTTTTTTTTACAAATTTCCCACACATCTGACAACTATTCCCAGGCGTTTTACCTATTCGTCACAAAATACTCAATTCTACAGTAATGTTGTCCCTAATGCGATATTAAGTATAGTGATAGTAGGAGATTTCCGCGGAGGCAATAAATATGAGTAGTACAGTTAATCTACTGAGCACGTGTTGGTTGACGCTATACACACGATTCGTGAGGCCTTAATGGAGCTAATCTTTCAATTGTTTATTGGAATAGCATTATTCCGAATCGTTGCCTAGTGCTGCTGTGTTCGGAATACGTATTGCCACTTTTATGATTTGGTTTACGTCAGTGTAGATGTCGCTATTGTGTTTTATTTTTATACAAAGGGCATTTCATGTCTAAATTACTAATAATTTATTTTTGCTCAAGTAGTGTTTATACAGGGTGATTCAGAAGTCCAAAATAAGACTTATATAACCTACTGTAAATCTATCTTAAGTATTATGTTGGATTGCTGATACGCCCTGTAAACTTAAACTAAAAGTATACTAAAGTTATTAATAACTACTAAAAACAATGTAGGCCTATATTGGCCAGTGTGATGTATACCTATATAGGCCTGTTATGGATGTAACTTTTTGAAACTATGGAAATAAGACATAACGATATTCATGAATCGTGTCTATACCGCTGATGGCTCAACATCACGCGAACCCTTTGTTCTATTACGCGTATTAATCGCTATAAAAACTGGCTTTGACATTGAAGCCACTCGAAAACTTCTAAGTTGATAAAAAGTTTTTTAAAATCTTTTAATAGCATGTCTGGCCCAGAACCCTCATTCCGGTATGAGCTGCCGCAGAACTAAAATATTACATTACAGCTCGCAGGCATTCCGCCAAGTGGGTCGTTATCGTTATGTTGCCTACTACATTTTTGTCACAACATATAAAATTGTCTCCTATTTTATATATCCCTTTCGTTTTTCTATACTATAATGAGATTATTATGATAAATCAATATTTTTTTTTTTTGAAATTTTAGTTTCAAATTTTAACGTTATCCACTTATTCTACAGTTCGTCTTCTTCTTTTTCTCGTGCTATCTGTCAAATAAAAAATGCATAACCTACCCCTAGCAGTGCAAAGGCGGACAATTAGACTTGTCACCCTATTACGCAAGCGATTTTTTTATTTGTAACTTTGGTAACGTTCTACTATTCAGTCGTCAGTACAATTAATCATTCTGAATCGGTACACTCAAGTCAGAATACCTACAACTGTGCTCGTGTTTAATTATTTTCTAATGAATTATGTATTAGCAAAGGTGTACCAGTCGCCATTTACCTCACGTAGTATTTTTAAAATAACGAATAAATATTGTCTCAATCACGATGTACCATACACTACTATGGTATTATGCAGTAATTGAGTATATAAAATATCTTTATAGACTCTTGAATAATTGTTATAAGCTTTGTTGGAGTGCATCAATATTTTGTCTTGTGCGTTATACGATTGACGTCATCATCCGTTCTAAATTATTATGCCTCAAACAGACGCCGATCTCGCCGGCGAGGTCGAGGAACCCCCTCTTCCGCTCGTAGGTGCATCTTTGCACCTAGGAGCGCAGTCACTACCTCTCCCCTCACGGTAACTGCCCAAGCCGAGGTAGTGCCCTCTGTGGCGCCCTTGAGCTAGTTGCCATCCCTTTCCGCCCTTAAGGCCTTGGTTGGAGTGCACTCTGCGCTCGCCCTCCGGTAAAGCTGTAAAGGCCACCTCACGGCCAACAGTGTAAGTCCTTTCAAAAAAATAAAATAAAAAATAAATTATTATTTAATGTCACTCATTTCGGTTCAATGTAACGTCATCGTTATTTTTTCTACTTTTTGTATTAAACTAAAATAGAGTCTTATTATAATATCAACCTTCGTATTTTACTCTGGATTAGCTCTATAATCAGTATAACTATATGATATCCGTGTTTTTTCTACGATGTAGAGTTAATTATATATTCAAGTAATATTCTCTACATAATTTCACAGTGTTTAATATGAGGGGTATCTTTTGAAGCTTACCTGTGTCCATTCATATGTATTTTTACTATGATAAGCGTGACTGGTTCATTGCCACCATGTCTTGCTGATCTATAGAGCAGCTACTATATATTTTTAATTTCGTGTATAGTGTGTAGACGCCTGCCAGTTTGTTTGACAGATCGTCTATCAATCAACATTTGTAATATAAAAAGCAAGGAATATTGTTATTTTTTTACCAAAAAAAAATCAAGCACCATAAACATAATTACATTTAACATAATTAAACAAAATAAAAAATATATAGAGAACAGATTTACAGACACATAATTATATACTATCTAAAAATTACACTTTGCACTTTTCAGGTCAAAGTGATATTTAATGTCGCTGCTCTGTAACTTTATTTTATGTATAACATTTTTTGTCATAATCAAAGTTTATAATCTATACTAATATTATAAACTCAGGAGTTTGATTGGTTGAACGCACAGTCCGATTTCTAAAAAGACATTTTGGCACTCTATAGCCTATTATTGAGGAAGGTATAAATCTATAATTTTTGTAACATCACGCTATGACACAGTAACCATAAACGCGGGTGAAACCGCGGGCACAGCTAGTAAATTATATAAGTAGTAATGTATTCCTAGTTACAGGTGATATTAAGTCACGACGTAAGACGCCTCGTACCTTTTGTTGAGTGCCCTTCAAATGCTTAGATCACTGTAGGAGATACACTAAGAACACAGTGAAACCTTTATTATTAAATTGTTTCTATTATGTCTTATGACTTTAACTATATTTTTCTATGTAGACACTGTCTAAGGACACTGTCAGTGATCATACCATACATAGGTTACTATTGGAGACTATTTCTCGTAAATAGATGATATTGTAAGATTGCTAGATTTATTCAAAGTAGGTAGTTAACGTAGAGTTGAAGCTCATTTCATAGCAGATCCTAGATAACCCACGCGCATCTATAGATATATTCATAAGAAATCAATAAAATTAGTATTAATGTACCTACCTAGATATCTTTCGGTTGGATCCGGTATGTCAGACTAAGTTTAGGTATAGTATCAACGGAGCTTGTTCATTATCCTCCATAATAATGAAATTCCGAACGAGTGTTTTATCCTAATAAAGTTTTTTGATGATTCATTAGTACTTACCTTATACAATTTAATTAATATTTTAATCAAGAAGCAATTTTAATTAATAAGAGATTTTTAAACAATTGGCGTGAAAGCTAATAAACAAGTTAGAAAAGACGGACATTTTGTCGCGATGTGACAAAGGATAACGTTATTTGTCTATCGCGCGATGTGTGACTTTTGTCAATCCTAACTAGTCTAGCGAGGTGGACGATGACCCGAATTCCCCTCGCATTGATAATTGTCGGGTTCACCCCCTGTTACATTGTGACTAAAATAAATCAGCAAAGTGTGGGTACATTACAGTGCGCGTTTGCATTCCCCTTTAGCCAATACAGGCGTGATGATGTATTTATTAATTTGCTTGAATCAATTACGACTTTTGTCAAGATAATGAACGACCAGCTATCGGCTTAACGTATCTCGCTCGACACAGTGTTTCGCACTTAACCTTATATTATTGCTCACGTATCTTAGATGCAACATCAAAGTATTCAGAATACGGCGTTCTCCTAATGAAAATTCAGTAACGGTTTTCTCACTGGCTTGTCGAGAATTGAGCCCAATAGTGACTGCCTCCTTTAATAGGTAATACAACGATTGATTCAAAATCTATCTACAGCGCCAAGAAGATGTTTCTTTATTTTATTGCGTTGAAGCCATCTATGATATACGACTGGGTGTCTCATGAACCAGTTTACCAAATACAGTCAGTTTGGTATGTTAATGTTTATTGATAAAACCCACATCGTCGAACCGTCATCGCCGGAACAAACGTGTTGGGAGCAAGACTGTTTCTTATTATTGAAGTTGAATTTAAATGTGATATGCACCTGACTTGCGCAAAGGTTAAATATGTTGGTAGGAATGTTTACAATCACGCTTTTCGAATAAGCCGGGTAGCGAGGTTCATATATTAGACATTTAATGCATTTAGTACAGACTAAATATTTTTTTTTCTACGTCGCTATAGGTCCTAAAACAATAGTCGCGGTGCATGCTAAAGCGATCCCGTGGCGCCCCGATACAAGCAGAGGAGTTTTAAGTGGGTATACGGCCTTCTGCCGGGACTCCCACATAACCCTGCTACTTCCCCCGAGGTGGCAGGGTATCCATAGAGGATTTTCCGACGTTAAAAAATAGGTCCTATAATAATATCTTAGTTTGTAAAATTTAATTTCAAGTGAAAGAAGAACTGTTGAGCAAATAGAACAGAGTAGCATTGCGAGCACTGTATTCACACCAGTTAAGGTCAGTAATAACCAATCAGTTTTGCAATTCGCCTAACGACATCAAGCTCAAGGTGGACGTGTAGGTACCTAATTACACTTCAATGAACCAACGTAGAACAGAATGGAAAGAAATTTTAATTACTGATCAGAAACGAGCTTTTAATGACTTCAAGTATTTAATTGAGAATACTGGTGTATGAACCCAGTAAGTTTGCAATTTACGCTAAACGTGTAGGACTATGAATCTGGTATTTATTTCTAATATAACATGCAATTTTTGTAAAGTGATTATAGCTACTAAAAACAATACAATATAGCAAATTTTATTCCAAAAAGGGAAAATAATTATTGACATTGACATAAGAAATAAATGAGTATTCTTTCATTAGCAGGCTCGCTACTTTGTTTTCTTTTACCTTAAACAAAAATGTACCGTTAATATCTGGTTCGTCCCATTGTTTTTGGTTTAGTGAACTCGTCGAGACATTTTTTTGTCCGACCTGTAACTTTACACCGGCGCGCACAAACGGGCGGGACAACAAATACACAAGTTATTGTAGGCAGACTCTTTGTCGTGTTTTCACGGTCTGCCGGCCGCTACAATGTTCACAAACGTAACGAACGTAATGCAGTTTAACTACGAAACTCGACTTAGTTCGTTGAAGATGTGTAATTGCCACTCAATTACAGCGTGCTAATGAAAGCTGAGAAATGACGCAGTAAACGGAAGTCGTCCCCGCCCACGCCCGCGCCGCCGCCGTCTGTTACTGGGCGGGCGGGAGATGCGACTTTCCTTAAATGGCTCATTTTGTAGCCACCTGCTTATTTTGTTCTGCATTTATATGTAAACGATTTATGGAAGGCTATACCTAATAATGTGTTTGCAGACACACATTTCTACAACATAAAATAAAATTAAATGTAGATATACTGTGTTTGGTGAAGATTTTTAACATCAATTACGAAACTTGTAAGCTATGTAAATTGTATTTAGAAAGTCCTTAACATGCTGAGAACATTAGAATAAAACAACAATTGTTTTACCCATTTAAACGGTTAGTTTATTTCAATTGGTTGATTTATAAACTCTTAATAAAAGTGTGTTTGTGTTACTTCACGGCTAGATTAGCATCAACGCAGTAATCATCGTGTTTCACACATAACAATACTAAACGGTAGTTTGGAAGTGTGTGAGGATTCCTATGAATGAGATAATTCTTGGAATTGATATATTACTAGGCTGTGGCTTGCTGCTCAACCTAATTCCTAGACAGACTTTAGGGTAGAACTGATCACGTAAATCACGAGCGTAAATGTATACAATCTTTCTCCACATTAATAATTCAATTTTGTATTTATTTTTATATGTCTTTGAATTTAGTGTTTAATGTAAATAAATCCTATTGATTTGAAACAACAATATCAATTTCAATTTTAAAAGCTAGTTATAGATCTTATATACAGTACTGAGGTTTAATAGATGGAGACTATATCCAGTTCCTAAGTAGGTGTACCTAGTCACAAAAAATTGCCTCACACGCTTGCGATAATTGCCTTTATTTATTCTGTCAACAGAACCTACTAGTTAGTACGACAAAGGTTTACCACATACACAATAATCTAAACAAAATTTAATGCGAAAATTCGTCATGTCTATGCGACAATCCATTCATTGTCGTACATACCGTGCTTGTGTGTTGGTAAAAATAATTAAAGTATTTTTGGTTTAAGCGTGCAGGATTAATCCACTTAATAAAAGCTAAGGTGTATAGTTCTAGTGCGGATAAGCGAGACCACATGCAGGCCACAGTCACGGCACTCTGGTTACAGGGTAGGCACCGACATGAGAATTATCTAACCACTTTGAGTACAGGATGTAGGGCTGGTGAGTTAAACCATGTGCCACAAGATACAACAATTAATTAATAAACATTTTTTTATTTAATGTTAGAGAAAGCGAATGCTAACTCTATGCTTAGTGTTTCTTTGACCCAAATTTGATGAATAGCGTATCATGCGTGGCGTATGTTTAAAGGGAGGATTTTCAATTTATTAGGCATGAAATATCGGGATTCAGTATAGAAACCTTGGACTGGTTTTTATTTTTAATTTATCGAGATGGTAGTAAAGTTAATTCAGGTTTCATTAAACGCGTACTCACGAGCATTTAACGCAAGATAATTGGTCCCGAGATGACGAGAGAAAACCGGACGGTGTATCCACACCTCGGATCCAGTTTGGTCGGAAATGTAGCAACCCTAAGGTGTCGGAGGCTGTGTAGAAAGGAGCACGCGGCTCCAAGGACGACGGCGGTTGTTCACCTCGACGGAATGCGCGGGAACGCCGCGGGATCCAAAGTCTTGTGTTGCCGGACCGGCTTTGAATCGGCCTCCGAACGGCCCCGGATCGGCTGCGAACCGGCAATCCGCGAGCGCATTCCTCTACGGTGAATCGTGGGTACCTACATTGATATTTTAATGGAATTTCCCGCGGTATTCTCTTTGTTACGGTCGATTGCTTCCAAAATGGATTTTATTTATTACAGAGACAACAATGTTTTGGATGCTGCAAGGAACATATGTTGTCCACAGATTTTTGCACACTAGTCAGGGTATTCTGACCACAGCATGAGATATCTCGTTTTTGTGGGTGCCATAAATGTGGGCCACATTAGGGGCACCATCCGATGTCACCTGGTTGATTAACATCCGACGTTTTATCAATTGACACGTCTTCCCTGACATCTTTGATCTTCACTCCGCCATTATTTTACGTGTTAATTGCGTTCTGTGTACTGTCAACTTCAAATGCATTCAACCGATGTAGTTATTCATGGTAGTTGCGCTGGTTTTATTTATTAATAGCCATGGCTGTTTACTATCATTTCTACCGTGAATGGAGTTTAGGTGAGATGTTTACGAAATGTTTACAATTTCTTAACTTTCTTTGAGGTGTAAAATGTCGTGTATCATTTCTGAACCTATTCAGAAAGTAGAAACTATTATGAATATACATAATATTGTTTATTCAATGGATATCACCAAATACGCAAAAAATAAAACCGTCTGTTAAAAATGATTCTAGTTAACACTGTATCTATCATATGACTAATGGTTTCATGGAATATGATTACTTACACTCTTAGTACTGCATACGGAAGCAATCACTTTTTAACTTTAGAAAAATGATAGTTCCTGGTATCATTTTTCATAGCACAGTAGTTTATTACCTACATAATACTTTAAAAAATATTTTCTATAGACCATACTATCATAACAAGATCGATTTCAATCGTATTCTAGGATATCGATTACTCGTTATGTATCTACATAGTTAGATTAGAACGGAAGTGGTTGGGAAGTAGAAGTCTTATCTACATTCGATAAGCTTTTTAATCAAGCTATCGAGACTATATTCTTTGAAGAAAGTAATTGAACTGAATTGCCCAACAGCGTGAATAGCCCCTTTTGTACTAATTAGTTCTGAGAGGGTAGTAAAGTTGAAGATAACCTTTGTAATGTCTGCAAAGATATTACGTATCAGTGATATTGCTTAAAAAGATAAAAACGATAGGGTTGTCACAAATTCTAGATGTAAGTAGTGATTTATAACTAAACGCTTTCTAATTCTTAGTTGATACGCAAGCAAGGATGTTACTCTAGGATTAACAACAGAAGCCTATGTAGCAAACTTACGGAGATCGTAATTAATACCTATAATATTCATAGGTATAATCTATTTATTAATGCGTAGTTGCTTCGTGCGACATTAGTAACCACAGGCCAGGATGCGGTTAATTTTATTCAAGATATCTTACTTGATACTAGTAGGATTATGAACCTGAGTTATCCAGCTATTCGCTTCCTTTAATTGTTGGTTTATTGTATAATTAGGTTTTGAGTAGTGAGGTCCTAATAATGATTTACGGTTTAATGTTGCGAGGTTGTTTTAATGTATATGGTTGTACAGGTGGCAAGTGTTTTATAAATATGAGTTCTGTTGTGAAATATTTATAATATTAATGTCTCATTGTCATAATGCATGAACGTAATTGCTTTCGTTTATGTGCTGATATTGATAATTTTCTCATTTCCTTTATATTTTTTATTCCTATAGTAAGTTTGATTAAATACGACGGATAATGAATAAGATCCTTAATTGTAAGTAGGAACACGGAAGTCCAAAAATAAGATTTCGAAAACTTTCGACTAAAAATGTGTTCTGAATGAAAAAACGCTTGTGTTCCGAACAAACAAACAAAATGAGGATTTTATTTGAATGCCGTGGCTTGCATGTGTTATCGGGGTTACGGTACTATGTGTACTTTCTGTTCGTACATTATGTGGTCACCGGCTCGAGCCGGGTGACGCCGCGAATGGTAATGGCCATCTATGTGCTGATTGCCTTGAGTACTTTCAACTATACCTACCTACCCTTATATGAGCAAACACCTTACAGTTAGATTCTCAAACATCCCTTATAAAAAGGAAAACTTTTACCAACGTTCGTTTGCGTACTTGTCGACTTTTTTATACAAATTTGACAATAATGTTTTGAATGCCAATAGTTTATGGATTTGACTAAATATCCCGATAAGTCAACCCAGGAAGATACTTAATTAAAGGCGTGTGGGTTCATGTCATTACTGCTTATTAGATAGAATTTTATGATCACCCAGTCGATCCCTACAAATTTATGATAAAAAAACCCTGCATCATGACTTTTGTAGGTATACATACATTACATACGCATTGTTTTTTTCCAAGTGATCATGAATTTTTCCTCGACAAATTATCCCAACATGAGTCATCGCAATAACGTCAACCCATTCGTTTATTTCACCGTAGAAAGCCAACATGACCCTGGGCCGGTCATAGCAAAGTCAATAGCACACTGCTGTTAAATATCCAATCAGCGGGGACGTGCGAACTGCTTACTCGATTGATCGGCGGATAATAAAATACCGAGGAAACGTTCGTGCTATTTCTATTCTGTTGATTGCTAGTACATTATATACCTAAAAGCCAGACTATGTACTACTACACGAATTCTTTTCACTGCGGTATCGTAATTGATTGAACAAAACCATTCTATTGATTTAGTTTTCGATATCATGTGATGAAACAGAGGAAATGTTTCTAGACTTATGGGGACCTAGAATGTTACCTTTGCTAGGTCTACTATCTTCGCTGACTTCACTTCTTCATCAATGATTTTAGATGTTACCTTTACTTGACTTAGTGCGCAGTACAAAGACATGGTTACCTCTAGGCCTACTATCTTCGCTGGCTTCACTTCTTCATCAATGATTTTAGATGTTACCTTTACTTGACTTAGTGCGCAGTACAAAGACATGGTTACCTCTAGGTCTACTATCTTCGCTGGCTACACTTCTTCATCAATGATTTTAGATGTTACCTTTACTTGACTTAGTGCGCAGTACAAAGACATGGTTACCGCTAGGTCTACTATCTTCGCTGGCTTCACTTCTTCATCAATGATTTTAGGGTGTTTATCAGGTTTTTTTTTTTTAAATTTCTCACTAATGTGGGAGCCGTTTTATTTAAATTAATAAAAAAGCGCATGATTAGACGTAATAATGTAGCTTTAGAATCAGTGCATTTAGGATAGGCAGCAGCTTTTTTTTTTTTTTGAATGGACTACGCTGTTGGCCGTGAGTTGGCCTTTACAGCTTCACCGGAGGAGTTAGGCAGCAGCCTTTACTGTCTAAGTAGGCACGTAGTCTTAAGTAGTTGAATATTTGTAGATTTTAGACTGAAGTTCATTGACCCGTTATTGTAGATTGGTTCTGGGATTTACTCGCCTTCTGTTATAGGTCACATGAGGCCAGAATGTTAGTAGCATAGTGGTATTCCAGGGGTTAAAAAGGCCCAATTTTATCCTACGCTTACATAAACATCGAGATCGTTTATTATTATTTTATGTTTAAATACGTTTTTTAATTATGGGACTAAGCCCGCCACTCATTCTCACCACTTTTACTTCTGTAAGCCAGGATCGACAGCGGTGTCCATTGAAGACACCGAGGTTGGACCCTCGGCGAGTCCCGGGGAAAAGCTAAATTGTCTTAGAACCCGCACGAATTTAATCGAAAAAGGGGTAGGAGTTCGAATAAAAATGTATCCACTTCCCTCCATTTCAAAGCGGGAGACAAAAATAACTGTATTGGCTGAATTGACACAGAAATAAAGAAGGCATCACGGATGCTATTTGACATTAGTAGGACCTAACAATGTTAAATACGTTTACCATATAACTCGTACATCTATTCATCTGAAACATCGTTAAGCAAAATTCAAGTGGTTTATGGTAAGTTTTTGTGTTGATGACTCACTGAAGATATTTATATTTACGTAAGTATTAAGTCATTATTTTTTTTTGCTATTGTGGAGTCTTACAAATTATTTCTTTTGTCAGGTGTTCTTTGTCAGACTATTTGGGTTCCTTGAGATAATTTTCCTTGATCTATTAGAAATTGCTAGGAATGAAACACTAGATTTATTATCAGTAATGGTATATCAAGGACAGGTTTAAGATATATTGCAGTGACTAAAAACTGATCTAATAGTAGTTCAATATCAGTTATTTAAATTACACAAATATTATGTCAGTTGATAGTACTATTACAAAGTTCGTTTCATCCATTACTTGCGAAAGTGATTGGCAAACGGAGGCGCTGGCTCTCCATGTCAGATTTATAACTAAACTATTGAAATTAAGGTCTCCGTAACGTTCAATTTTTAAAATTGACTTACAGTAAAGATTTATGAGCTTTTGAAGTATGGTTTAGACTTTTTTGAATATTTAAAATAAATTGTCAACAAATTAGGGCACTTCATCGGCCTAACTAGGTCAAACCCTAGGATTGACATTGAACGGCGTATCATTGTATCTCTCCGCGTACCGATACGCCGCATTGTTGGCGTATCGCCAAGTAGAGCATTACTCGAGCCCGCACCGCGAAGCATGCATTATCACTTATTATTAGGTACCTTCTTAATATAGTATTTATACGATTTTAACTGTTTTGTTTTGTTAATTTGACAGAGGTTTTCTCCTTAAAAGACCAGTGTTTGTCTACTATAGGCTCATTGTGATTAGAGGTCAACCTAAGTGTCATTAGAATAAATGTTTTTTAGGGTTCCGTACCCAAAGGGTAAAACGGGAACCCTAATACTAAGACTTCGCTGTCCGTCCGTCCGTCCGTCCGTCCGTCCGTCCGTCTGTCCGTCCGTCCGTCTGTTACCAGGCTGTATCTCATGAACCGTGATAGTTAGAGAGCTGAAATTTTCACAGAATATGTATTTCTGTTGCCGCTATAACAACAAATACTAATAAACAAAATAAAATAAATATTTAAGGGGGCTCCCATAGAACACACGTGAATTTTTTGCTTGTTTTTATAGATAATGGTACGGAACCCTTCGTGCGCGAGTCCGACTCGCACTTGGCCGGTTTTATAATTTTTTAATTTACTTTATAAAGGCTTGTGAACAAGTGAAGCTTGTTTTTTCAGACATTATGACATATAAGTTAAACTTACATTTTGGAAACTCGCTAAGCTAATTATGAATGATTTCCTTCGCTATAACAAAGTCGTGTTAATGATCTTACCTACTAAATATTGATGAAATTAAGCTTATTTCACAAAATAATAACTCAAACGTGACAAAAGTTTGCAGACACATCAATCAAATTTCATCACCACGCGTTACTTTATTTTAGAGATGCAGCCGCGCATTTTGACTCTTTGCCAATTTCAAGTAGTTTGTTACGGAATGGAAGACGTTAACTACGGCCACTCTTAGTCAGGTCAGCAGTCTATCAAGCCCTGAATAGATTGGTTTTAGAAAAATCTAAATAACTTAAGATGTCTATTCCATAATCAAAGTTGGTACCCCATTTCTACACACAAATAATGAACAACCCTGACCAAACTAATTAATATTTTGAAATTGTGCAAAAATGCAAATACTTCATTAACACATGTTCTATGATACATTTTAAATAACAAATATTTAATGCTAAAAAATAACATCAATTAAAACCAGATTAATTATACTGACTGAAGCGGATTCCAAAGCTTAGCTACTACCGCGTCAATTAATGGTTTGAATACATATAGCGTTGGTTCATACATAATGTATGACTTAGGGCCGTTACAGACAACAGGCAAATCATTGTGAATCCATAGCCGTGAACCTACGTACGAAGGAACTCCGTGGGCGCTGATCCATGAAAATTCCGCCAGTGTTCGTAAACTTTTCGTCGTATGCTCCGGCCCTTAGGCTAATGATTGACTTGTGTCGTGAGTCATTACCGTGCTGGAAGGAAGTTGGTGAAGACAGATAGACAGAAAAGCAACCGAGATGGTTCGCACACCTTCCGGTCATTAGGCTGCATACTCTCACCCGGATATATCTACGTGATGTGTGATGATGACTGATTGTGTATAAATATAGATTTTATCTAAAAAGAGACATTTGTTGCGTAACTTCCTCCGTTTTTGGTAAATATCCTGTAAAAATCGAAAATAACTGATTTGTTTTCGCAATCGCACCAAGGCAATTTTGTTTAGGTAAGTACTTAAGGTATTTTTATATATAGGTGATTGGATATCTTATACCAAAATGTAAAGATTATAAGAATTTCAAAATAAAGTAGGTGACGATAACGAATCATAACAAAGATAATTTAAATGAGGTCGATGACACAAGTTATGTTTACATTTATGTTTCGCACGAACGCTTCGCTTATTTGATTCCCTATAGAAATTTAATATGAGAACAGTCGGTGCTTTTTGTTGGAAAAAAACGAAATAATAAACTTATAAAACCACGAGAATGTTGATAGTTTCACACAGTTGAGGTGCAAGCACATGAATATATTTGTGCAAGTACCTTCGATACTCGTGGGAAGACTCGGTCAAGTGCATAGGAGACAGCTGCTATGTTGCAATATAATGGAGACTAGAATATTATAATGGAGCTATTTAAATAGTTTGGTTATCCTCACTATTGTATTACGTACTCCTACTTTATAACTATAACTATGTGTTTAAAGTGATATTATAGGTATGTTACATAATGCATTCTTCTAATATTTTGGACCACGTCAGAAATGGAAAAAGCGTGTACAAAGATTCACTTTCTTAATTTCACGAAATACATTTATATAATTACCACATTAAAATTAGAATGAATTAGCAAACATGTCTACCATTGAAAGATAGAATTTATAAGTTTTTCAAATATTTCAATTCGTTTGACATCGGCGACTGAGTATTTGGCAGTTTCCTAGGTAGCAGCGGGTTGGTGTCGGGCTGCGGCGCCTACAAAACATTACGTGATACTACGCAATGTAGCTCTTTTTACATACTTCTTCAAACACGCGCCTTATCATACCAACGACGATAACGCCCCTTCGATTATGCGACGCAAATTGAATTGTCTCGCTCCTCGCACTAGCGAGCACGCGAACGTGCCGTACATATAGTTTTAGTGGATATTCCATACTGTTGAACCCTTTCACGGTAATAGCTTCATTATGTTCTTTATTGTTCCAGGCTTGATCCTCCCGCGTCGCACACAGAATTCGAAATGGAGAATAAAAAGGTAGCACCGGCGACGCAGCAACCTCTTACGCAGCAACATCTCATGGCCCATCATGTACATCCAGACCAAATATATTCTCAGCAACACTCGCAAGTAACCCACCTAAGCGCCTCTCAAACGGGTCAAATTCAACCGAATGGCGTCATGCACCAGTTGCTGCAGAGCCAGTACCACTCAAACATGAATGCGCGGTCACCGCTCCTTGAAAACAGACATGAGCTCTACGGCACTGGGCATAATCAGGAGTACGCCAGGCACTACGGGGCTAACGACAACTACATCCACCCGCAGTCACCGCCGAGGCAGGAAAGCACAGTTGTACATCACACAGACCACAATGTGAATCAGGAACTAATTCATAATATCCCTAAAGGATACAACGCGGAAGTCTATCAAGATTATTTGAAACGCAACCCACCGAAAGATGCCAACCAAATATACCAAAATCACCAACCTATGTATAGACCTAATGTTAATCAGTACGGTTCAAAGCCATATTTACCGTATTCCAACAGAACAGGACCGCAGAGTAATACGGAACTATTGCGGAGGCAATATAATGAGATCCAACAAATGAAATTGCAACAACAACTTCATTATCAGAATCAAGCGCAGATGCATCAGCAGCAGAAGTTTGCTGAACGTCAATTATTGCTTCAACAAATACACGGAGTTCAACCACCACCCAACTTGCAGAATAGTATATACTCTGACAGTTCATACAGAGATCTAGATCGGTACAGTAGTAAAAACGATTTCAAGGAATACAGCAGTCCAGATATACAAAAAGATATGGACATGTATGCAAAAAATAATGAGTATCGGGAGTATGAGAAGCAAAACAGGCAATATCAGGAATCACAATGGCAACAGCAAGTTGACTTCAGAGAGCAAGAACAGCCTAGACGACAACAAGACAAGGAAAAAGGGAAAAGTCAGTCTCCACCTTCTGATTATAACAACCAAAGTCATAAGAACAACGCTAGTGTCATGTCGCCAATGAAATCAAGTGATGCGAGTACACCTAGTGTGAAATCCCCATCTTCTGAAAGTCGTAGGAGTAGTGGAGGGAATCAGGCTTTGCGTTCTCCCGTAGCACAGCGAATACCTTCAGCTCCAGTTACCGTAGCTGGAATACTGTACAAACAAGGCTCAGACGGGTTGAAAGTTTGGAGGAAACGATGGTTCGTTTTGTCGGAATATTGTTTATTTTATTATAAAAGTAAGTTGTTTTTGTACAATTAATTACCCACTTAAAGTTTAAAGAATAACTCTTTTTTAGTTTTAATTTTATTTTATAAAGCTACTCAATGTGATCTAAATATTAATATTTTTCAGGTCATGATGAGGAAAAACTTCTTGGTTCAGTGTTATTACCCTCTTATAAAGTATCTGCTTGTAGTTCTGAGGATAAGGTACTAAGGAAGTTTGCATTCAAACTAGAACATGCGAACATGCGAACCTATATATTAGCAGCACCGGACCAGGACGCCATGTTGAAGTGGGTGAAGGCTCTGACCATGGCTGCACTCATGCAAAGCCCCAAGTAAGAACACTTCAGATTTGATCACGATAAAGATATCACACGATAAATGCGTTAGAATAATTTGTTATTAATACTGACACCTGTCGCTGATAAGTATTGATGTGGCAACAGAACAATCAAAGTTTGAACTGCAACATTTAGATAGTAACGGACGTTTGATTGAGTAATTCGAATAATTTTAGACTGGCTATTTTTATTTTCAGTGATCAGACACAAAGGCAGAGCGAACGGACAGCTGCGAAAACAGAGGTGAGTATTATTGTGGGCACGTAGAGTGTACCGGTGCAGGTGACCGGCAATTAGTTTGTCAGAGCGGAACCAAGGACAGCGATTACACCGTCGTTATAACTGCAGATAATAGTGTGGACGACGACGCAAATTGATTTTAGTAACATTGTCTAAGGGAATCAATACAAACCATATTACATTTTAAGCAAAATCTTTAATTATTAGTTCAATGTTAGTCTAGTCTAAAGTATGCATATTAAAAAACATAAAACCGGTTATTTGCAGGACGGCGATGAAATACCAACGTATGCTAATGCACCGCCCAAGCCAAGGCGTTCAAATGAAGGATATAACTCGCCAAGCCCTGACATGTAAGAAATGTTACTTATTTATGTGATTATTAAAAAAGAATAATCTTTAAATCAGTTTTCATACATTACAGGTACGATCCAAACTACGATTTACTAAAAAAACCAGAATCACACTACAGTCAAGGCACTAGTCAAGCACGATATCAAGAACATACTAACTTTCCAGCTAGTCCTAACCCAGAGCCCACATACACTCGCAGTCCGCAGTCTCCACCACCACCACTACAGCAAAACCAGTACCAGTCTAAACGACCTTACGATACTCAACACCTTTCTTTGCCATTAACAAACACAGTCACCGATAAATTCGAGAATCAACCCAGTACTTCATCAAGCTATAAATCTAATCCGCAGTCGCCTTACTTTGATAGGAATCGAAGCCAGCAACCAGCAGCACCGGATAATATTGAACAGATCTATGATAGACAACCGCAACGAAATCCATTCCTTCAAGATACTTCTCCCCAGATAGAAGCTCAACTACATGAAACTGAATTACTGAATGAAACTTCTCGAACTGGTATGGATCCTGATAGAGCCCAGTCAGTTCATAATGAAATGAATAATGATCCCCGAATGAATTCCAAACAAAATGTTGATATCAACAACAGGGATATGTATGGAGAACTCAATTCAAGACCTAGTAGGTCAGGTGGTGTAATTAATGAGCGTTTAATGGCTGAGAGACGAACACCAGACGCCTATGGACGGTCCACCACTATGTCTGCGTATGGTAAGGGAAAGATTGGAGACTATGAGGATGTTTATGGGCAGTATGCTACTGATAGTGAATATGGCAAATCATACTCTAAATCACCAAACTTATCTCAATCGCGCGATGCCATTAGCGTGTCTAGTCATCAACAACCGCAAGAGTATGTTAGTCCTGGAAATAATGCAAGTAATGTAAGTATGCATGTTTATTGAATTTTTGTATAACTAAACAAACAATATGTTACCATAAAATAATTTGTTCGTGTGCTGTTTTCAGGAACAGCCAAAAACGTTCAGCGGCCCATCAGTTCTAAGAAGAAAGAAGATGCAATCGAGTGGCATTCAACCTCCGATGCCGAGGCCGCACAGTGCAGATTTCCTTGAATACGAATCCAAGTCAGAAGTGATGAACAAAATAATTCCTAAACGTACAGTTTGTGATCCACCTAGACAACCACAACGACCAAAATCTAGTTTGGACATCAACTCATTTTACGACCCCAGCTCAGACAGATATTACTCTGAAGAAAGTTATGCAGAGAAAATGAGACAATCAGCTCAATATTTACAGCAAGGAATAGGACCGAAGAACATGGACATTCCATTAGCGAAGTATGCAAGTGGTCTTGCAAAGAAACAGCTGAGCACAGCATATACTCAAATAACGAACAATAACTACGATACTGAATTTAATACTACCAGGGATAATAAGGATAATATTAGCTACAGTTCAAAGTATGGTGATGTTGAAGCCTTAAATTCTAACTGGACGTTGAAAGAGAAGGAAAATCAAAAGGACTATTTGAATAGAAGTGGTAGCGTAATGAGCGATGGGTCCAACGTGAGTGGATATGTGAAGGATATGAGTCGATTCGACCCGAGTGCGGAGTTTATGAGATCTGCGAGTGCGAGGCTGCCCTCTTCTGTGACTGAAAAAGATGGTGAAAAGAAAGTTCAACAGGTGAGTTAACGGTAGAGTACATCTTCTAGTAGGCAGTGGTAACCAAGTGGTTGAACGCACGCTTTATAATCAAAGTGTGCAGGTTCAAACCCCGGCTCCCATCTGTGGGTGCGATACAATCTTCATCCGAGATTACCCATCTGTCACTTGCTAAAAACACCGAGCCAACGTGGTAGACTAGGGCCTGAATCTCCCTAGCGCTGAGGGAAGGCCCGTGCCCAGTGGTGGGACGTTAAAAAGGCTATAATTATTATTACTGTAAACTATTTACTCTAAAGCCGATCTTTTTTGCGTCATATTTGTTTTGCTTAATTCTGTCACTTTTGTTTATTTCAGCGAGAAGAATCCATGAAACGCTTACTTGAATGGAAACAACGGATGTTACAATCACCACTTACAAGAAAGAGTACTCCAGCTACAATATCTCTAGCGAGATCTTTGAACCAGAGCCGCCAGTCTTTGCGATCAGATCAATTGAAGGCCAAAACGTATACTAATGCTTCTTATAACAGCTACTCTTCGGACGATGAAGGTATGTGGATATATAGATTCTTGAATAATTTATATAAGTATTTCTTTTTTTATGTATTATGATTTATGATGTCTGTTGTAGGTAGTTATTATTTTTGTAGTATGGTGAATAAATATTTTAAAATCAGTTATTGATTATTATAATGATATCAAGTATTAAGAAAAAGCATGTTTTTTTATAATTTTGTTGCATGATGAAGCAACATAAGTTTTAGTTGCCTAAAATATATTTAGACCAATATACGTATCATAAATAATTATTTAGGTATTATTATCTAAATATCATTAACATTCTAATAGAATTATATAAAGCAAAAAAAAAATCACCCATGCCTTATTTTATGATTTATTTATTCCTAAACCCCATACATATTTCAATGATTATTATTTGAATGCGACTGATATCGATCTCATTACTAGAAATTTAAAATGATAAAAATGCCATATAATGTAATTAAAATATTCATTGTATTAGTTAAGAGTAAACCTTTATCATATACATGAAATACCTGCAGTAGCATTATGATGACTTCGCTTTGCGGAGAGGTACCTTCCTGCCTGCGGGGACATTATGCCACTAACATCATATTTGTACTGGTCTAATTCGGTGGTGGGATATTACTTTGTGCTGGTTATTTTTTGAGTAGTTTGCATCACTTTAACACCTGAAATCAAATGTACTAACAAATTGGTGGTGACCGTAGAAAGAACTATGATAAATCATTTTTATGTATTGAATAATTACTATTGATATAGTAATTATCGGTTTCACTTTTGCACCTCAGAGGAAACATCGGGCACTGAACTGCAAAAACCCAAAGATATGCAGGCAGGAAGGTCTCATAGAGTGAACTTAACGAGTCCTATCATTATGCGACCTGTTACCCCGCAAGCGTCTTGTTCAACACAAATTGATGATTCGCAAAATCATCTTGCAATTAAAGACAAAGATGAAATAGAATTAGATGAAAATACATATCAAAATATACTTTGTACTATATCGATTCCAAAAGTGAATTTAGAAAAAGATTTTGTTGATTATGAGAATACTACTAGCAGACATGATCCGTCTGAGCCACCCGAAGTCACTACTGCTGAAATACCAGAAACAATAGAAGATACAATGGAAGAAGATTATGAAAGTCATGACAGTGAAGCAGAGTCTGAGACACAAATCGAGTACACTGACAATGACCTAGATGAAGTTTTACTAGATTCTGAGGAAGAATTTCAGAATACCGATAACATTGCCGTTAATCCGGATGACAGAGACAGCGTAAAAGAAGAGGAACTGGCAATAAAACCTAGAACACCTCCTGTGCCTACATTTGGCGAAAATCATTATTTACCCATGAGCCCTAGAAAGATATCTGCGGATGAACCTCCTCATAAGGCAATACTTGAATGTTTAAGTGTATTTGACCAGTCCATGCCCTTAGGTTACGAAGATAATCCATACGTCGAAATGAACATTGGGAACGAAGAGGAAGATATGCAGACGTACGAAATAGTTTGTGTTAATAATGGTAAAGTCGAACCAGTTTACATGGAGCTTAATCATGTCAGATCAAATGACATTGAATTAAATGATGTAACTAATAACAAATTACTAGACACTGCTTCCAATTTCGCTGATTCTAAAAACCAAACATTGAAAAGAGTTTCTAAGGTAGATAAGTCTGGGAAAGAAAAATCAGACTGCTCTGATGCAGATGATGAAGCATCCAGAGATGCGCCTTTGGACTCACCTTTCAATAGATTTAGTATTTCTGATACATTCCGACCGGCTTCTTACTACTTGAGTAATAGTAAAAGTAAATTGCACATGCCAGATAGTTTAGATAGCAACACTGTTCTTCCTCCCCCAGTACCTAGTTCATCTCCTCCTTGTGAAGATTTGTCAGATGATGCTCTTTCAAAATACGTTTTAGAAAAACTAGATAAGTCTGATATTTCACAAGACAATTCAATTCTAAAAATGCTAACTTCTGAAAACCAACAAATGAACACAGTTAAAAGGAAAACTACGTCGTTGATGATTTATGGAAGCAGGACATCCATACACGATACACTTTCGAGGGGAGAGAAAATCCGCAATAGCAGGGCCAGTTTGACATGTGAAAGGAATAAAATGGGTGAAAATTCAAGTAATACGTTAAACGGCAGTTTATTAGATCATTACAATTTTTCAAGCAGTGTTGAAACGGATTCTCTAAGAAGTTACAGCGCAGAAAGAGGCTCTTCTAGATTATCAATTGAATCAGACGTGAGTAGTAAATTTGATATAGCACCTTCAAATATATCATCAGAAGTAACTAGTTTAAGTGAAAGTGAGCTAGCCATAGATTTTAGGCACCCTGTTGGTTACCGAGATATAGAAACAATGATAAAACGAAGACCAGTTTCAGATGATTCATTGTTTGAATTAGTAAATTTGGAAATGCCTGGTCAATGTGAAATGTCTACGAATGTAGATTTGGACCGATATTTAGATCAATTACAGCCCAGTACTAGCAATGCACATATAAATAGTTACGACAACTTCCAATCAAATGTATCTGTGCCTGAAACATCCAATTGTAAAGACAATGTTATACAAGCTGCTTTGCAAACAGCTGCACACCTACGTTGTTCTAGTACACCTATAAACCACAGTACTAAATTAAATAGCTTTGGAAGCAAAAATTCGCTTGGACCACAATTTCGTCATATCAGTGAGCAAACTACCAATTATACGGGTTCACAGAGTTCATGCAGCTCTGCTGGGTTACCAAAATCACCTATGTCGTACTACTGCAAAAACTATGATGAAGAAAAACTCTTGAGTAAAAATTTAAATAATAATAACCCTGCAGATAAAATTAAAGAATTTGAAATAGAAAAACTTGTACTGAGAACTGGCAACGATACACAAGGTTCTTCTACTTCTACAGGTTTCCATAGTAGGGAAAGTTCTACAGAGCACAGTGCACCTTATTACTATTCTGATCTTTCTTCGCAAGAGCATATTAACGTATTACCTACATCTCATTATCTGAAGAATACTAACCTTCATCGTAAACTAAATAATCAACGACGTAGGGGTCCATTGCACAAGAAAAATGAAATCTCCCATATTCACAATCCCATTCGAAACAATCAAGTTTTAATGTCTGAACAACCTTTTGAGTTAGCTACTTCAACTCGAAGCGTATCTGTGGAGTTTTTAAGCGCAGCTGGTAAAGATCCAGAAATTGATCAGAAAAATATATATGAATCAACAGGTGGGAAGAATTCTAAAATACCAGAATCGATGAGCTTGATATCAGGACTCGGTTGTAAGAGAAATTCCAGTAATAACAGCAATAATGGCAACATTAATTCTTCGTTGGATTCAAACGTGGTGAATACGAACTCCTTGATAAAGCTCTCTAGTACCAGTATGTCGTCGCACTGTAGCAATAACTCATCAAACACTGTTTACTACGACGCCGAAGCAGATACGGCTGCTTATGAAAATGTAATTTGTCACGGGGAAAAGCATTGGGATGAAGATGCGTTATGGAGGGACAATTTGAGACGTGTATCCCACAGGCACGCACGTTCAATGGACGATTTAGACACAGTGCCGGCGGAAATATCTTTGCCTAATAGATTAAGTCTCGAAGCGTGTGGTATGAATAGTATAAAGAGGATAAGGAAAAATAGTTCTAATAAAATTTGTAGAAATGTTACATACGTTAATTGTGATATACAAGGCAGAATTTTGAGATGTAGAGAAAGTAATTCAAGTCTACACGGTGATTTCTTGCCAGAAGAGCAAAAATTAGACGAAAATGATGTTTATGTAAGCCTCGCAGAAGATGCTGAGCTGTCACTTGAGCATACTGATGAAGGTGTCTACGAGCAATTAGCAATTGATTCTCCAAATAATGAAGTAGCAGTTTCGACAGAAAATAATTTAAATACAGGAGGGAAAAGTAGGAAAAAGTTTGAAATAGACAGAGAAAAGCTTAGGCAATGGGATTTATTGTCTAGTGGTTTGCTGAAAGGTAGAGCAGGTCGCGTGCGGGGTACAGGTGCTGGTGTAGGCGTCAGTGAGGCTGCCTGTAGTACGGACACTGGAACTGACAGTGCAAGCAATGAAGGTATCCTCTAGCATTCTAAGGTCCCGTAAGGTACACCATGTAAGTTATATTTCTGTTACACTATTAAACGCAGAGCAAAGTCATTGTTTCTATACAGAAATTTGTAAATAATTTGGCATTTTTATATTTTTTCCATCTAATTAGTTTCAACTTGGATTTGGATTGAAGGAAGGGTTAAACACGATAAGGTGTACAAATTCAAGCATGCAATTTTTACACGGATAGTGTGACTTGTACATAGACTACATAGTAATAAATATTTACCTGCCTACAATGATATTTTTACTTAGAATATCATTGCCTGCCTACTAACATGCGTATTGATACACACTTTATCATGTTTTACCATAAACAATAATATATGAGTTATTGTTTTCACAAATTTATTAAGCACTCAACGTTACTGTCATGTAAATGTTTCCTTTACAGCTTCTATGACAATGTCAGGCAACAATACAGAACCAGGTACAAATAACAATTCATCAAATCAGCAATCATTGTCAAAGAAAGCTTTTCTCGGAAGTAACACGTCCATCGGAAGAAACAATCGAGATGCCAATATACCAGTACGAGCTGTGAGTCCAAGGGTGAGGTGGGTAGAGGACAAGCCAGCCAATGATCACTACGGATCACAACAAATGTCGGCATCTCAACAAAATGTAAGTTTTACTTAAGTTAGAATCACCTACATTAAAACTAGTATTTTTTTTGAGGTATTATTTACGTACTTTGATTTATTTTGTAGTTAAATGCCTTATCTGCAACAGAGGATGCTTGGGCCTTAGCTAGATCTCCATCTAGGGCTTCACAACAACCTATTAGAGCAGTCAGTCCAAGAGTTCGGCGAAATACTGAAACCGATGATACGGTATGAATAGCATACAACTACAATAAGCACTATTATGATCATGATTGCAAATTTTTAGTTTGTTTTGTTTTGAGTTTTGTTTTGTTTTATCGTTTGTGTTGTATATTCTTGTCATTAGCAAAGAGGGGTTCAACTTCATAATCAAAATGAACAGTTGGGCGAGATTCCAACAGCCGGAGAGCTTCTAGGTCGAACTCATGAGGAGTTGGTGCTTCTCTTAATACAATTACGAAGACGTCACGCTGCCACTCACCGTGCTATCGAACAATGCTGTGCTCAGATCAATAGCGTAGAGGTGTTTGTTCATGCCTTTTTGTTTATCTTATTAATTTTAAATCTTGCTGTTCCATTTTTATTTTATTTTCATTTCACTTTTTGTTTCTTAATAAATTTATAATATACTTTTTAATTATTCCTCGTCATTGATTTATAACGCAGCAAGGTAAATACAAAGTATTTAGTCATATTATATACGGAATGTGTTACAGGATTGCCTCAGTTCTCTAAAGGCGATGGAGCGTGAAGAGAATCTTCAAAGATTGGAACAGCTAAAGATGCAATTGATGGAACTGGAACATCAATACGAAAAGAGCAAACCGCTGGTACAACTAGTCGATAATATGGTAAAACTGGGCTCTCTGTATAACCGACCAGGGTCTACCATTGAACGCTTGGAAAGGAATCAAAAGCTCAGACATAAAGTCTTAGCAGAGCACGCGTTTGAGCAACAAAGGTACAGGCTTGAGAATACAAAACTATGATTTTGAGTGTAATGAAATTTATTAATTCTCCCGATTTTAATAATTTTTTTAGGTGGTTGGAAAGTGTTGCCGCTGGGAAACCTTTGGAAACAGAAGCAGCTCGAGCCAGAGTGGCTGAACTGTGGGCCTTAGAGCAAGAACTAGCTGACGAGGCGACTATATTACAGGGACTGAAAATTGATAAAGACACTATAGATGATCTGCTTTCTGGTAAGTAAAACCCAATTTGTAACAAACTTAAAACAATTTCAAGATTTTTTTACGTTAATGTCAGTATCTGGTAGGCTTCAGGGAATGTTTGACATGCTTTGAAATAAAAATTATTATGTTTTCATGTACAGGTGTAAGGAGTAAATTTGATGGTGTTCGCAAAGTGGACATACCTCCTGTAACCCGTAGGGCACCACCACCAAGCAACAACCCTGGAGGTAGTCTCGAGGCCGAGCTTGTGCGCGTGCAAGAGATGTTGGCGCACAATTCTAAGGTTTATAAGGTTTTCGTCTATATCATGCACTTTTATTATTATTTTATTTACTTTTATATTTTTGGATACAATTATTGCGAGATAATTACACACTGCACAGTAGGAAATTCGGGGACGTGGACACTTTCAGCATAATATAACTTTTTATATTGTTTTATTTTGTATACTTATATCCTGAATCTTTTGTTCGCATGCTATTTGATCAATGTGAACTTTTGAATTGTTGAATTGCATGGTTGTTGTGTTTTTGACCATTGCTTTACCCTTATATCCCACGCAACTAGTATCGAGGGTGAAACGTCCTAACTAGTTATTAATGACTTACATTATTATCCTCTCCTCGCATGTCAGAACCCTACTGGTTGGGTACATAGACGGTAATCGTTCCACCTTCAGGGGTGTTATCAACGACTTATTCAAAAACTGGTAAGTGTTGTGTATCAGAAATTGGAGCAGACAGTGGCAGACAACGCGCGCCTGGAGCGAGAGCTGCAGCAGCTGCGGCGCGCGCTGCAGGCTCGCCGCGCCGCCGCGCCCGCGCATCCGCCGCACCCCGCACACCCCACGGCCATGCTGGAAGACGGTTGGTGACACCTTTCAAAACCCCTACAGGGCCCCAAGTCCCTTCAATTATGACTAGTCTACTAGGCTGCAAGGTGACCAAATTAATGTCTACACTGGTTATATTCTAGCTACCACTGATAAAAGATGTCGTTTTCATGCCATAAAAATGAAGTAATTGCAACTCCACAACGATAGTGTTAGAGGACTTGGGGCTTTGTTAGTGCTAATTATTAGACCATTGCTAAATTAGCACCCATAGCTGTTGGTTTTAAAGCCAAGAAGTCAAAGAGCGGTGGTATTACAGCAATTAGTACAAAACCATTCACTCCGCGCTCTAAAATGATTACACACTGATATTACTTCCCGGATAACAAAAATGCCCCGAGATGACTACCACCAGCAGTTCCTCTTATATAATAACCTTATACCCACCATAGTAGTATAAAAGAAAAAAATGTAAACTTGACACTTTGTAAGTGCCCCTATAGGCCTACACAGAATATATGGTTTGACTTTGACTTTATATCGGAATTTGAAAGTGAGTTTGTGAAGTATAACATTATTATTTTACAGAAGTGTCAAGAGTTCAGCAATTGGTATCGGCCTTGCAGCGTCAGCGTCAGGAGCTAAGTCGTGCCGTGAGACATTTAACACAGCAATCCCAAGCTCTGCAGACTACCCACGACTCCATGCCAGGTTTGAGACTATTTCCTTTGAAACCCTGAACAATATTATAGTCTTATACTTGTGTGACAACAATTGTGTTATGACTGCAGGTAAACGGCGTCCGATTTCGTTCTGGCAAGAGACAAACTTAGACACGGGTCATACCATCGACCATGGTCATTCTGACTACGATTATGACATCATGACTCCGTTGATGCCACCGGGCCATTACGAAGCAACTAATGTGGAGATGCCATTGTATGTAGACACGAGGGGGCCGGGACCTGAGATCTTATCGCCGATGAACAGCGAAGAGTTACAGCATGCTGGATTCAGTAAGTTCCATTTTCTTTGAAATGAACAGTAGGTACTAGCTATGATTGAAAATTAAATAATATAAAAAATAAACTAATTAGCTAAATCAGAAGCAAAATTCATATATAATTTGCATAACATATTTTTTGTACAGCTAATCTCACCAATGTGGAGAAGCAAGAAATCAAAACAGTCCGTATAGTCAAGAGAGAAAGCGAGAGACGCCAAAGGGATCGGGAGCGTTCCCTGCAACCGATGACTGACTGGCCATCCAACAACATCACCGCCAACCTCGACCAGTTTTTGGAAGAGGAACTCGTACAATCACTTCATTACACACGAGCTTCATCAGTACCGAGGAACGACAGATACGACCAGTACTACGCACAACCAGAAGCGAACTACCTTCATCCGAACATGGAGCTCAGCCCCAAATATGTATCAAGCCCATCTCTCTCCAACTATGATTACTCTCAAAACATTTCTTCTTTAAGTAGCAGCTACAATAAGAGCTACGACAGATCAGGACACGATCGCACGATTTCTCTTTCGACTCAATACTTAAACAGCCCTACAGATAGTTCAAGAACATTGACAAACGATCCACTATCAAAGACGAGCAGTGTCGTAAGCTTGACACGGTCGCACATGGAACTATCTCCGATCTTCAAAAGCGAGGCGGCTAAGCAGATTATTACAGAGATGTCGGGAGACGCACCGAAGAATGGCTCGTTGCATAGAAGACAAGTTCCTAAAGAGAAGAGGAGGCACAATACTGCACCGCATCATCTCAGTGCAAAGACATTAAATGAAATGCCGACAGATCGATACAATCAAGACGTAAGTGCACAAATATTACTTACTTGATATCGAGAAACAATATATACCAACCACCCTAAAAATATTTTTTATAGCTCTGATTATTCGTTAAAACATCACATAAATTAGTGTCTAACACATCCATTACACTATTTAGATCTCTACCTAAAAATCCCATCGACTTAATTGTACAAATCACGAAGACTTACGCTAGTTCACGTTTCAAGCGAGCATTTTTAGACACTGCTCCAGTCTCTTATTTTTACATCACCTTGTAAGAACAGTAAGAACTTGATAACGGCTTCGTCATTTGAGCGTAGGCCGCCAGGCTAATTACATGCTGGTGCACTGCACTGTGGTGGTTCCAGGTTCGATTGTCGTTGGCAGTAAATTTTGGAATTCGCCCCGATCTGGGTGTAACTAAGATCGCCCCCAATCATCAATGTGGAGAAGCAAGGTGCTCCATTGCGTGGTGTCCACACTACAAGTATTGTTTAGTCGAGTATGACTATGTGTAGTCAGGTGGTATTTATTAATTGATTGGTGTTTACTACAAACCAATTCGTGTGCCGTAGAAGCTGGCGCGGTCTCTCGACGACGCGGACATGGAGCGCGCGCTGCGGGGCAGTGGGGGAGGTGGCGGGGGAGGTGGAGGTGGCGGCGGGCAGGCGGCGCCGGACGTGGTGGTGTCAGCGCTGCCGGCGCGCGCGCACCGCGTGGCGCACAACACCATCGACCAGCTGCTCGCCGCGCCGCAGAAGATTCTCATCCCCGAGCGGTACATTCCCGAAAAGGTACCGACGACCTCGCCGCTACTTACTTTACTTTAACTCATTTTTATTCACACCTACACGGTAACAATACTCTAGTCTTATGAAACGTGAATATGCCTAGCCACTAACCGCTGACAACATCTGAGACCTTTATATTACATTACATTTACATAAATTTACTAAAATTTGTATATCCAAATTTTAGTCCATCTAGAGGCAGAAATCGCAGCAAACATAAGTTAAACACTGCACTACACTACCAGTGTTTTTTCAGTACAAATATAATCTACAATGCAACTTATTTAAATAATCTCCGTATATTGTAAACCTCGAATTTATTGCATATTATATCTTTCTTGGGCATCGCAATAGTTTCCACAATCTCGTTTTCTATTAAAGTATAACCACTGAGACAGTTTGCTGAGCAAAACCTGTCATTGTATCGCAAAGCCGAGAAACGGGCAAATTGCAAGCTCGATCCTGTACTTCATAAATTCATATTTGCTATAAAATTCTGGTAGAAAATAGGTTCCTATTAGTAAATAATAAAAGTGCCTTGTGCCTTAAATTACTTAGTAACGTAATAATTACAATAATAATCAAGTTTTCTATTGGTAGCCTCCAGAACTATCACCCGAAGAACAGCAAAAGAGGCAGGAGAAAGTAGAATCCATAAAGAAAATGCTGACCGGCACATCCGCTGACCCCAATAAGGTGAGCGCTTCCTTAATACATGCATCAATTACATAACTCACTTCCGAAGTTAAGTAGATAGATTAGCAATGCATTACTTCCGAGATTGTATTTTAATTCAATAATGTATTTGTTGAATTAATGTTTTATGACTATTTCCGATGCGTATACATGAACTGTTTGAAATTATTCACGGTAATTGATTATTGAGCCGATATTACATCACCTTGTCTATCTACTGTCTGCTCATTGCTACTTCATACTATAACTTTCTCGTCCATTGTAGCACTGTCATAATTATTATTTATGTCTACTTGATTGTATACATTCAATATTCATACACCTTCTCTAGTGTAGATACTGCACTTCATATTTTCGCTCGCCCTGCTTTCATTGTTGTCCGAAAATCTTTTACTTTTTAAGCATGATCATTCTAAGATTTGTCTATAGACCCAATAATATACATAAATCATAGCAGGTCATCCACTACCTTTCTTTTTTCTGGTTTAACGCAACGGGGATTAAATTAAACTGCCATAGCCTCTAATCTATATACATATAAGAACTAGGGATGACTTTGATACCGCTATACTTTCTCGTTAGTGCGTGCAATCTTTGACAAATAAAGATTCCACTGGAAAGAACGAAAATGGATGGCTTGCTTATGTGATTACTTTATAATAGTGTTCCAGAGTGTTTGCCGGTAAAATAAAACTATTTAATGAAAAAGTCAGATGTATTGAACAAATCGTCGGGTGACGGGAAAAAACTCATTAAGTAACAAAAAAATAATGCAGTAATTTGAATTTTAATAGTTATTTAAGATGTAATTTAGTGATTGTTGCTTCTTGGAATTCTGTAAAAAAGTCACCACATACTTTTCCTGGGAAAGTTGTTGATATTTTAAGGTACTTAGTATAAACATATCTTTCCTATTTTTTGGACTCAGTGAGTTTTTCCTGTCACCCGTCGAAATTGAAACATGTTTTATCAGCAAACGCCTCTGGAGCTTGTAAAGCAGCTTCGAATGTTGGCTGTAAATATGTAAACCGGCACAGTCCTACATGTGTGTGCTTGTTATGATGACCGTTAGAGTCCAGACGCGGGTGAGAAGCGACAACGGGAGCACTTGCTACAAATGAACCAGATACTGGCCAAGCAGGTCACTGAGATGAGCAAAATCATCGCCGGTAAGGATGCTATGCATAAACATTCAAGTATATCTTCGATGTTTTGTTTGAGTTCTTGTTGTTCTACGGTGAAGATGAAAAAAATAATACTCGTAAATTGACGGCATTTTTGCTCAAAATTCTAATTGCTATCATTTGAATTGTAGCCTAGTTATAAATAGAAGTTTTTCCAAAAATTTCGTCAATTTATCATCAATAATACTTTAATAATACCAAACGACATCAGAACTTTAAACACTATTTTCATATTCAAGATTTTGTTTGAATGATGCACAAGTTAGAAACTTAATATAATAGAATTGTCATTATTGCAAATAGACACAAATCTACCGAACAAAAGAAAATGATCAAGCTTCTTCATTTTAAAAAACAATCGTAGAGATAGGGATCCAATTGTTTTTAGAATGGATTTCCGCAATATTACGCCTGATTCCATTAATCATACTGAGTTTTATAAATATTATTTTAAATTTTCTTTATGATTTTTTTGGTAGCTTTGTCTCTCATAACATCTGCTTCAGTGTTGCAATGTTTGTTACAAGTAGTTATAATTTCAGTGATTCTGGCAATTCTATCTGGATTTCTATGTAGGTAACTAACCCTAAGCCACGTGTGTATGTACACGCTAGTAACAATAGTATGCTTTATGTCGTTGTCCGTTTTTCTGCAGGAACCAACATAGATCAAGGACCGTCCGCCTCAAACCACTGATACCCTTACACTACATACACTTAACACATTTAGCACGCCTTTTCATAATAATATCGAGCAAGCGCGCACTGATATCATGATCATTTATTAAATTCCTTGACATTATTAAACTAAATTAGAACAGTCCCAAGTATGTAGCTGTGCCTGCTCTTTACATATTTTTCTATCACAAATTCCTCAAAAGCAAGTTATTTGGTTGATGCGGCGGTCCTTACAAGACGTCCAGTCCTCAGTGTGTTGCGGCATGGTTTCGTTTTTGCATTTTGTTGTGAGTAGCCTATTTTACCTTATTTTGAATTGCATTAATAATTTGCATTTTGGTTTACCGTTTGTGTCAAAACTTCTTAACTGTGTTAACTTTGATAAAATTAAATGGAACTATTTTATCGCCAGTTAAAGCGCTAGAAGAACTGCCTCATAATGATAATGCAGATGATATGGAAGACCGTTCACCGGATGTGGAGTTGCCGATCTATCAAGTGAGAGATAATTTCTTCACCTAAAAAGGACTATCCTAAAATTGCACAGAACTTTATCGCAGATGTAAAATCAATGCTGCACGGTGAGCACGTGCGTTGCAACAAGGCTTTTGTCACGGAGTATGTCACATGGCGCTTGTAATTTACACAAGAGAAAGGGACAAATTAACATTCTCATAGTTTGTCTTGTCGCAACTACCAATGCTTAGCTTAGCATTACCGCGTAGACATAAGTTTTGTCTCTTTCAACTGTCAGATACCTCGAGAAAATGACGTCACTTTGAGCTTTTTGTACTGGACATGGCTCGGTGTGACGTAATTTTCTCGACAAATCTGACAGTTGAAGGAGATAAAACTACGCTGTCATAAGCCTACTGACGTTCTAAGCATCATCTATTGTTATCACGATTATCGCCTACCTATGTTGAAAAAAATGGATGTCGATTGTGTTGTAGACAAACTATAACTATATTTGACAGCAGTTAAAATATTGCTATCAACAGAATCGATACCATTATGGTGATAGTATATGTTATACTTAAAATATACAGGGTGTATGAGAAGTCCGAAATAATAGTTTGGGTACATATACGGTATCTCATATGTGGATCCTTAATGAATACAGTTTGTACCTAACTATCATAGTTTTTAAGTTTCAGACCGCTGAATATTTGTCTCAGGTATCGTGTTCTGGCCTTATGGGTACATATTCAGCAGTGTAAATTACACTTAAGACGGGCGACTACCAACAGTCACAAAAAAGAACATGCAAATTTCACATAGGACTCGGAATATTACGAGTTATAGAAATTGACGACGAAAAAAAAGTTGGAAAAACATGGTCGAATTTCGATCAATTTTTTATACCATTTCGTGGTATACCCGATATTGATGCAAACGTCAAAGTATTATTTCGGACTTCTGAAACACCCTGTATTAATCGTAGGTAACTTGAAGAAAAAAAACATGGGCTTTAAAATAAGGATACCTTACTTACCTATATACTGTGGTCTATACATATGGTTTCTTGAATGAGCAATGTACTTTTCCAAATATAACAATGTATACAATGTGAAATGAGGAAAGCGTAGATTACTAAGAATGTATTAGGTACCTTTTGCTAAACAAATTATGAAAAATTATTTGCTACTTGTAGATATAATTTTACTTCTAACTTACCTCTCTTTTTGGATTGATGTTAGCCTCTACCGCGCTTTCCACATATCTACAACATATCCGTAGATATCCTATTTAGAAGAAAAATAGAAGTTGTTATATACGTAAGTACTTACTCTTTTAGAGTTTGCTCAATTTTGGACATTCCTTAGTAGTACCTACATAGGAATATAAAATACTCTCACTTTGCAACACTGATTTTTAAATTTAGCGAAAGTTACAATACATTGCGCTTTGTTAAAACTAAATTTGAGGGTTACATTTTTATTAGTAGTTATAATAAAATATAAGCTTACTTGACTCGGCCTTGTGCTAAAGACAATAGATTACTCACTTGGAGTCACCCTCTGGGAATTTGTCATCATCTAAGCCTCTATTGGCACGGTAAAGGTGGCTGCCCGATAATTACGGTTTTAACAAGAACGGATATGCAGTGGTGTAGCTGTAGAATTACGCCCGTAGACCGACAGCTCATGTGAACGCTTCCATACATATGTGCCGCCGCTGCTCATCACTTTCCGTTAATCTCCGGAGATAAGACGTCAAGTTTTTTTCCAATACCAAAACTCTGTGTCAATATCCATAAAAATAAAACTTCTGTGGTATTTTACCTAATGCGACCACGCAGTCAATAATATTTCGTTGAAGAATGAGCTTGTTTCTATGAGTCAATACAGTTCGTTTCTTGACGCCCAGTCTGTCCCAGTCACCTTTGCCGTGTGAATGTAGCCTAAGAGCGAATATTGTTTGACATTAGCACGACTACCTCAAAAATGTTCTGATAGCGAAGTCCTAATATTAAAATGTGTTTTTGTGTAATAAATGTCTTCTATGTAAAGGGCCTTGATATTTTAGAGATAGACGTGTGTATAATTATTAGTGAAATGTACCTAGACGATGTATACAGTTGCCATGTTAATAGATTAATAGAGAATGCACATTTTATCTTATCCATTGTAACTTTAGGGAAACGAATATAAATGCGTTTTAGTATTGTTTCGTTAATTTTCACTGTATTGTTTTGTACATATCCCCGTACTTGTTAAGCTTAATTTGTATTGTACTTATGCGTTTGTTATATATAATACATATACAATTATTTGGGTGTGTAATTTAAATGACTTTATACATTAATTTCATCATTCATGATGCAGCACTTTCTGTTGTGGATGTTGTTGAACATTCACAATATAATATACAGAAATGTTGGTCAGTGTGTACCCTTGGGGGCGCTAACCTAACCTAACCTTTTTTTTTTTTGTTTGCGCTGGGAAATGCATTCCCAGCGCAAACAAAAAAAAAAAATAACCCTAACCTAACCTAACCTAACCTAACCTAACCTAACCTAACTCCATAGAGCCCCCAAGGATACACCCCAACCGAAATGTTTATCGTATGTATTATGGTTGCTATCAACACATAAATAATATATTATATATAAACTAACGACTTATATCATATCGAGGGGTGAAATGCCATTCGATTTAGCGACACCTTTGGGCGATATTGACTTATATACATATGTGGAATCAGCTATTTTTTCTGTATCAAATGAGTATGATCTCCTGTTAAGTTGAAAAAATGTCACTTAAGTCAATTAGCCTTTCACGCCTCGATATAAAAGTTGCTTTGTTCTGTACCCACATAGCGATGTCGATTGTGTTGTACACAAACTATTTTTGAAATAACTTAAAATATTGCTGTCTTGCTTATGCATAAGGCATTGAGAAGGATGGCAATATGCTTTGTTTAGCGTAGTTTAGTTTTATGTCACAAGAATCAACAATAATCGATATCATTTGTTGTATGTTGGAGTAACCTATTACAATCACAACGAGGTAATACATTTTGCTACTATGCGGAGATGTTATGAATATTATGATAATGCGTATAAAGATTTGAGTTTTTCCTTATATACTCATTAAATATACCAAAATTGAATCGTCTCCAACGGAACTTCATAAAAGCTATTCCATTATTCGATATCTCTACAATCAACAACAAACTATACATATTTCTTTACAAAATACTATTTCTTTGAGTATCTTCTTATCAGCGAATGATTCAGCTTTTTCTTAAAACATCCAACCATCGTATATTTCGAATTGTGAACTCTTGCCATTCTAGTAATTAATCAAATAATTATCTATCTACTTTCTTAACAGCTATAAAGACTGAGTTTTTCAACCTTTCTTATATAAATTACTTTTACCAGTATTGTCAATTATATACTCCTTTGGTAGCGACTACGAAAGTGTAACTTCTTGACACCTGTATCGGAGACGCACTCTTTGAGAAGTAGGTACTTGGCTTTCTAATTACTAAGTATAAAATATACCGAATTATTGTATCTTAGGGGTTATAAAGCGTAGAAATGTTGTCTAAATTATTGAATGTAGGTAGCTGAAAATGGTTGAAACTCTCTTTTCCATACTCAACTCATCAGCGATGTTGTTACTTACATAGTAGAAATCCTTTGCCTTAAATTCAGTCTCAAAAAAATATCCTATTTCTATTACAATGAACGTAGAAATAAGTACTTAAACGAAAATATGTATAATTCTTATTATTTTAACTTAACAACTTAAGATACTTATTATTACAAAAGTTATAAATTTTCATAACCTATGCGCATTATCTCATTTATTTGTAGAACTGTTTATAACCAAAGGAAATGGTTTTTATTTTTGCATTTTATTAACTTCATCACATCGTCGAATGCTCATCACAAAGATAGCACAGAGTCTCCTATACGATAGTTACATTATATTTTGACGTTAGCCTTAAAATTAGTTGTATGAATACCTACCTACAGGGAATACCTACGTGCATATTGTTTTATATTATCTACTCTATCCAATTATACTTAACTCTTGTAATTATAGCGCGTATGTACTTCACATCTGAATATATATAATATGCTACTATAGATACAGTTGTTTTCTTTTATGGTATTATCTGCATAAAAAAAACGTACGCAAAAAAGGTGCGTTTATTTATATTAATAATACATAAACACGCCGGTTTTTCCCAAATGCATAGGCAAACGTCATAGTTGCAATATTGGTGCTAAATAGAATAGGAGGCAAGCCTATTGCTATTTAGATATGCCGGTCCTGGTTTGCTGGTGCTTATGTACTTATAGTAATTATTTGATTATTGGATTATTTCGAATATGGTAAGTACTAACTGTAACATTAAATAAAAGTTTCCAATCTCCCCATTGCATCTCAATTCTCAAAAAAGATAGTCCAGGATGTTTATGAAAACATAAGGTGAATTTGAGACACCTAAAAAATAACAGGTAAATTCAATGCACTCTTGTATTTCGATGTACCTACCGAACTAAAATTTAAATCCATTTATGATTTACACACAAAATAAAAATCTAATCTAAAAATCTATAAAAACGGCAAAAAAATCACGTCTGTTGTATGGGAGTCCCCTTAAATATTCATTGTATTCTGTTTTTTAGTATTTGTTGTTACAGCGGCAACAGAAATACATCATCTGTGAAAATTTCAACTCTCTAGGTATCACGGTTCATGAGATACAGCCTGGTGACAGACGGACGGACGGACGGACGGACAGCGAAGTCTCAGTAATAGGGTTCCCGTTTTACTCTTTGGGTACGGAACCCTAAAAATGCTCACTATCTGTAAAGTTGGTAGAAGGTATTTATAGATAGATAACCGGAACCATCATTGGGATCGCAAGAAATGTCTCCCTGTATGTTCCAGTGTCTACTAATTATTTCTACGCCACTAGTCACCCTCATTCAGTGAATCCGTTTGATTGATGGCTCGTCCAGAAAAACATATCGCGTAGGCGTCTTCTGTCGTTTTCTTTGGTTCCCGTTACCACGTGACGATGCTAATTAGGATGATTAATTAAAACAGGTGAGCGGAAGACGGTTTGTATTTTTGATAAAACCACCTATTCTAAGTAGATTATGTGGATTTCTACCAAGACCCCAGCCTGGTGGCCTGACTTAAGTAGTTAGAAAGTCACAATACAAGTCTAATGGATTTGTTTCCTATGAATAATCACTAAATGTGTAAAATCGAATAGCAGTCACATTACCAGAGGTAGAACAAAACTAGACATTTTGAAACGAACATTGATGCCTGCAACTCTCATCAATGATACATACCTACAGTGGAAACATTCCAGTCAATACCTTAAAATTAAATCACTTTATAAAATGACGATGTGACAAAGGCCACGAGGATTGACGCCACGAACCTCCACGGCATCACTGTATTCGCCACGTATGTAAACGGATTATTTATTTAACGTCCTTACCGGATTCTGGGATTAATGTTTACCTTTGTCTCCAACGTGGTGTTTGCGATTCGCTCCACGCGCGGACAACGCACTACGTGAACGCTCAATGCCGAGCGGTCTTCCTTCCGTTATGTGGTGGAACGCCGACGCAGCGCGTGCGTCGGTCCTCTTAAATGTCAATAGATCAATTGAATTCATGATTAGAATAACGTGTGGAAGGTATTGTATGAGATACCGTTCTGTTTCCTACTTGCATATGTGTGTCATTTTAATGAACGAGGCGTTAGAGATGTATTTAGAGCAGAATATTAACTAAATAAGTAAATATACTTCAATTTTTTTTGTTTTGTGTTTTTTTGTTACATACCGTTGATGTGTAGACTACAAATGTTACCCTTGAAAAGTAAAACTATGTAATACAATAATTGGGGTCAGCGATATACCAAATCTCACTCATATTAATTTTGAAGGTAGTTTTTTTTAGTTTACATACATTTGTTTACTTGTAGTGTAGATACGGTATCAGTATGTGTTGTATACATAATTTCAAAGCTTAACAAATACACCAGAAGAAATCTGGTTATTAAACAAAAATACTAAGGACTCATTTCAATCCTGTATCAGCAAATGATATGTTTTGTACTTAACATTCTGCATTTCTTGAGACCAGTTTTAACTTTCCAAATAAAAAATCAGCCAGTACCGTATAGAACACAACGAACGCAAAAATTTACGTCAGTTGTCACAGATTAAATAAAACTTTTTTTTAACAGGTACCTTGTTCGGTGCCAGCCCAAGTCATCCACTTAAATAGGGCTTCATTAAGTCAAAGTTAGGATAAGCTTACAAAAGTAATTATAATAATTCATATCCTAATTTTACGGTCGGCGAGGCGTTATTAGGATCGCCGCGGAGGCAAAAACATAATGAATGGGACTATTAAGAATGTCTCCAACGCTGGCTCGTTATAAGACTTGTTTTTCGCATAAATATTTTCACTTTGGGACTACTTTGCAGATGCAAGTAGGTAAAGTTAGCGCTGATCTAAGGCTATAAAGCTGAAAGGGAAAGCTTCAAGTTTTAGAGGAGTTTAGCGAGTTGGTTATCTTAAGTACTTAGATCCTTAGAGAAGTAAGTCAGTGGAGTTGATAACGCGATCAAACCACAAAAATATTATATATTTTATGGTGAGGAGGTCAGGGACACACGCACAGCATACCAACACTTGCGTAGACCAAATCCTGTAAATAAATATAAATACATATCGCCAGAAAAACTAAGCAAAGCTTGGATGCCACACAAAGGACTGCGGTTGATCACAGACCTGGGAAATTTTCGTAATTTCCTGCTGATGGCAATCGAACCCGCAACTGCCCGGTCCAATGAGCCGAGCAATCAACGCTCAGATCACAGATCAAATCGTCGTCGTTTATGTTCCGATGAACACACACTGGAACAAACTTATAACTTCAAAATAACGTTCACTAGTTAGATATACAACTAGCGTATACAAAAGTGTTTGCACGTTAATAGGCAAGTCCAAGTGTTGATTTGTCTGAGATCCGTCCGGTGTTGTGCCACTTAAACGTGTAGGTAGGTATCTCTTTATTAAACGTTTTATGTTGTTGTGCTATGAGGCAGGAGCTATCACTATGATAACAAGTGTGGACTGCATTACAAAAGGTTTACATATTATATTCTATTCGGAAGTTTGAAAAGCACAATACATGATGCAGCGGACTAATAATTGATGAACAGCTCTAGAATAAATTTATATAAATTCTACTCCCAGCAAAAGACTAGCAGTGCCACGGAATTAAAATCCACTTGAAAACCGCCTATGATTGTCAGTATCTATTTCTACGGTAAAGCCGGCTGCCCAATAAATCACGAGTTTCTGGAGAAAACAATATATTGTAGCCTGTAGATACTATTAACGATATTTAATCCGAACATTTTGATAGAGTATAGTAAGTACATTAATGAGATTAGGAGTGCAATCGTAATTCGTAGTGTGTCGTTGTCGTTTTTGCGAGTAGACCGCATGTACGTCCGAACGATACACGGTAGATTGAACCATAAATCTATGATGACGTAAGTCGGGCATGTTCCTTATCCCTCCAAGAGTATTTCAGTTAGTTTTATCCCTACAATTACTGAGGGACGACATCTTTTCTTTTCTTATTAAAATATACATAATTTTCTTTCTTTTCTTATTAAAGAAATACGAAAAACACACTAAAATATTTGATTATAATTTCCTCTTAAGTGAATTAACTACCCGAATTATGTCCTGAGTCAGTACTCTGGACCCGGAACAATTCTGCTAATTTTCTTAAAATGGTCAATCATATGCGCTATTTATTTTATAAGCGAATTGATATATGAATAAAATCAAGAAATGAATTAATTGTCAGTTGACTTGCAGAGTAACAATCCTAGATCCCAAAGCTAGTGATTAATAATAAAACGTTCGTGATAACAACAGTTATATGTATACCAAAGTACACGATTTCAGGCCCGTTTAGATTAAGCAGTGCAGGAATACCAATAGGTACCGTGGCATTCGACGTCTCCACACGCGATAACGCTTATCTGAACACGTCTTGAATTCGGGAGTGTAGCGAACGAACGGGACCTTTTTATCATTGGAATAAATTAAACGTAATAAGGTATTTGGAGCCTTTCCCCGGCATACAGGTTTCCGAACCGTTGGTCGACCCCAGCCACCATTGATCCCATTGTTTGATACATTGCACTTTCGGGTAGTGTCTTTGCGAACCATCATCGATCAACTTGTATACAGGTTGGTGTCTCAAAACTAATTAAATTAAAATAATAGCCGTTATTCTACTGACATTCATATTTTCCGGCTTAGCCATTCATACATAATCATCACGCTTGTACTTCCTGAAAGGGAAGGCAGAAGTGCACTGCAGTGCGCCCACATTTCGCTAATGTATTTTAGCCCTAATGTAATAGGGGATGAGTCTATTGCCATTATACCGGGCATGCTCCCCTTCTTTTACGAGGGAGATTTGGGCCATAGACCCTACGATGGGAGAGTGCGGCTGGGTGAACTTCACACGCGTTTTTATAAACGTGCAGGTTTCTCCACGTTTGCCTTCACCGTTCAGCATTATTGAAAATGACCTTCGCGCATGAAATTCGAGAATCCCAGATGTGCGAGCCCGGGATTTGAACCGGCATCCCTTGAGTTCAAGATGGGCATTCTACAAACCAGGTTACCATTGTTTTCTTCTTATCCATAGATACATAAACTTGAATAACTATGTTATAACCACTAACGCACACTCTAATTTATTTATTGTTAAATTCGTTAGTGTAATCCTTAAACATTCCTACAGGAAGTAACCTTAATGGATATCCCGCTAAATATCAAAGCCGCATTTATGGCCCACAAGCGAAAATAGGACGTGTTTATTCCGCAGCCATCGTCGAGGCCCAACCTTGATATAAAACGAACCTTGAAGGAATAATTGAAAACAGTTCACAAACAAAGAAGCTGTGAATAAAAAAAAATCATTTAAAAAAAAATATACAGAAAAACAGTCGAAATTGAAAACCCCTCCTTGTTTGAAGTCCGTTAAAAAAAGCTGGGTTTGTGTTTACCGATCAAAGCCTAGTGAGAAGCCTAGCTTATCAACTAGGCTGTCATTAAATTACCCGGGCTCTGATAAACAAACATGAAAATTCAAGTTTTATTTGATTTTTAAATAAATCATAGTTCCTTTATTTAAGAAATAGAAAAAACATACTGGTTGAATTGAGTACCTTCTCTTTTTTTAAGTCTGTTAATAAAGGTTTTCAACAAGAAATGGTGGGTAGCTTTACTGTATCTTATGTTATTATTGTGGTATACTCACTTAGTCAGGGTGGCGAGGATTCACTATTTATTTACCTAAATGTTCCATAATGTTCCCATTTCATTTAAATAGTGTGGTTAAGTTGTGACGCATGTGGTAAAAATACAGGGTACTACTCTGGTATCATTGATGAAGAAAGACGTCATACTCTTTTTGAATTAGAATTTCCGTCGCCTTCCAAACATACACCCAAACAGAATACAAATATGACAAAAATTAGGTATCAAGTAAGTTTTTTTGTAACGTATTACACGTTACAAAACTAGAGAACCGATTCGAATTACGAATTGAACTACACTATACCTTGTGTTATAGGCTACCCCAAAATTTGTACAAAATTATGATTTCTTTTTTGAGGGTTATATTTTCATTCGAGTAAAACCGCGGTAAATTGCTACTAAATGATAAATGATGATGAACTATAGAACGTGGATGACCCTGGTAACACCCAGATAAGGACTAATTTTGTTTTGAATAAACTATTTTCGAAAACCCTTATAGGAATTGAACCTGCAACTACTCAGTAGCAGGAGCCTAGCAGCTTACGTACTAAACGAGCTATTACAGGTACCTACTTTTACTTTCTGGTTAGTTAACTACGTATCTTAAATTCATTACATATTCTTGTCACAAAAAGGAAAAAAATAGAGGAAAAAATATAATTTTAACGGGCACCCTATACACGGTGTTTTGTGTGTGTATGCGCGCGCGCATATAACCGCGGTGCAGCGCCAGTTGCGGCACAATCTCAACCCGGCCGCACGCCAACACACCGCAACTGTAAGTATTGCGATTTCAATATTTACGTTCCACTATAAATACAGTGTGAAAATATTACTGTTAAAAACTATTCGGAATTTTCAGTCCAAATTAATATTATTTTTTTCATAATGCTTATATATTATGTAGTATGTACCTAATATATATAAAACATCTAAAGTGCTTACCTAAATTACCGACGTAAAGTTTAAAAATTACAAATTGAAATTAAATGAAAAAATCTGATCATTGAAATAAAACTATTTTACGGATTTTATCGCGTCTATTTACTATTTTATTTTCCCGAAGTTTCGGCTGCTTTACAGCAACCATGGTCACGGGGGGACTGAGGTGTTAGACGTCCTGATGTCATAGTTAATAACTGGGTACCCTCATATTTAGTTGTTGTTTGCGGTCCGATCCCCGCAAAATAGTAAATACACGCGATAAAATCCGTAAAATAGTTTTATTTCAATGTATAGTATTCGCGTAAATATAAGAAAACAATCAATCTGATCGTATACAAAAAAATTAACCTAATACCAGAAATAATGATACCATTTTAAAAATAATGAAGATACTGTACTGTACTTGTGAAAATTGTATACTTGGCTTATTTTGGGTACTGTTCGTAAAAAATTAAAAACTATATTTAATTAATAAGAACTTGTTAAAGAAATTTACACGCATGTTGTAGTGCCATGGTCTTTGGTTGACACGCGCCCAGTTTTGTGTTTGTCCAACGAAGCAAAAGTATGTGCAAATTAGAATATTTATAAACCGCATCTTTCTTGAACTTGACTTTTATATGTGAAAGTGTTTATTTTCGTCGCTCTATGGTAATTTTATTGACTCTCGATCACCTATCTTAAATCTATATAATTCAGATTTATAGTCATATAACAAGATTATCTGCTCTTTATGGGTTTTTTATAGTTATTGAATCTCGTTTTTCAAATGATTTCCCTTTAAAAAAGCTCTATTTTTTGGCGCATATGTAGAGTTTATGGGAAATGATAATGTAGGAAAAAAACAACTCTCTATTCATGTTGAGTTCAAGAGAATGTTGTTGGTATACGTAGTAAATCAATCATATAGGTAATAAAAAATAAACATTATAACAAACGTTTTAAAGTTGTACACACTACTCATTACGAGCTTGTGAGCTTAAACTTGTTATGCAATCATTGTTTTAAAAACATGGAAATTTGAATGGAATGTCGAAAAGTAAAGCATTGTTTGCACTCTTTGACACATTGTTGATTAACTATTATCATGATAGTGTTTGTCGATTCAAACGGTTGCTATGTAGTTATATTTCTAACTGACCCTACAACTGCGTACTCGTAGAGTAGATTAGAGGGTCTTCAAAGGCTAAAGGTACCAGTCAACTAAATTTCAAGTCTGTTTATGCCATTTATAAATAGGTTAACCATACACATATTGAGGATATTTGAGTATTTAAGTAGATACTTACAAGTTAACAGTCACAAAAACACGGAACCCTATTAATTGTTTGTTCATTTCCTACAGACATGCATCTAGCCATTTCCGAGTTGTTCTAAGCATGCTTATTAACGTTTTATTTTTTCACTTCAATGGACAAGATTATGCACCGTTTTTCACGGTACTGCACTTTTCCGGGTGAATACAAATCCAATTGAATCGGTGCGGTAACTGGCTATACTTAAAATAATGATTGACAATAGTTACGAAACGAACTTAAAGAAAGTAACGGGATTAAATTAAGCGGGTTCCTTTTTGGGGACATCCATTAATTGAATATGGTTTTTTTATGGTTGTATATCAGTTAACAGGTTTCAATTTAGGTTATTTAAAATGAAAAAAAGCAAGGGTATATCTGCGTGATTTTTTTAAAGGACATAGTTTATATTTATATTTGTTGGTGATAGTTATGAAGGTAGTTAAGAACCCATCATGGTAATTTTATACTATGCTATTATTTTCGCGTGAAAATTTACATAATATTGATGGATCTTTATGACGATTTAGTTCAATAACAGAAGCTACGATGTCCATCGTAGAAACAACTGTTGAGTAGGAATTTTTGCGACAGTAAATTACATGTCTGAGATAATTATTTTTCTTGAAAAATATTACGTAATGTTGATTTGAGGTGGATTAATTACAATTATTTAATATTATGTTGCATTTTTAATTGTATTAACTACATCATCACGCCTGTATTCCCCGAAGGGGTAGGCAGAGGTGCACTACAGTGCGCCCACACTTCGCCGATGTATTTTCGGTCCCAATGTAATAGGGGATGAGCCTATTGCCATTATACCGGGCACATTCTCCCTCAATACGAGGGAGATTTTTGGGCTATAGTCCACCACGCTGGCTCAGAGTGGGTTGGTGAACTTCACATGCCTTTTTTCCTCACGATGTTTTCCTTCACCGTTTTATAGCAAGTAGTAATCTCGGATGAAAATAAATGTATTAACTGACTTAAAAAAAGGGTGGAAAATGTCAATTCTATCCGTGTGTTCTAAAAACAGACCACTGTAAATTAATCTAATTTAAATATATCTTTAGGGGGTTATACGTCATGGTATTGAAGGCACCATATTTGAACAAAGAATTTTCACTTTCGGCCGGTGACCTTAGTGGCAGGATAACGACACCTGGTGGTGAACTCATCTGACTCCTTAGTATTCAGGAGGCGTGGTGAGTGTATGTGCCCGCTGTCAATGCGCGAATTGCAGGCGCTAACATGACAATCCAAGGGATTGTTGAATCATGTGGGTTATGAAATAAACATATAGCAAACCTATAGCATTTTTGATCACAATGGTAACATTTTTGTTCATTTTGGTCACCTAGGGATATAACCCAGGTGGACAAAGTGACATAACCACTTGATAAATGTGTTTGCTTCCTAGAGAATGCACTACTGTTTTTCTAGTAGAAGGATTGAAGTCCATGATTTTAAAATAGATTAATACGTTCTCTCTCAAATTTGTAATTAGTACGGTATGTGTAAGGAATAATAATAATTCACATTTCAAAGACAAAAAAGATATTACTATAAATTAAACGATACCGGTGTCATTATATACTTTGGGGTTGTTTGCAATCTGCCCAAAATTTACTTAAAAGGTCTAAATAAAACTTAACAATGTCATAAAATATAACCAGTTTTCAATCAAAACACATAAAAAAGAAATCATAAATGTTGATACCGAATGCGATGTTAAGTTCAAAATTATAATCTTGACATGCAAACTTGTTATGCGGCAAGTTGTCCCCACGTGTGTTTTTGCGTTAGCAATGCGTGTGCGCAGCGCGCGGCTTGCTGCGCGCATGCGGAATTGCGCTTCAATACATTGTGATGCTATTGACATTAATAACAAATTTATTCGCGGTAAACAACCATCGCTAAGGTTAATGGAACTTCTAGCAAGACAATTTAGGTTGGGTAAAAATGTCTTTACTTTTGTTTATATTAAGGCATTATGAATCTAAATATTCTTATTTTAATCTTGCCAATGTTAACATAATTAAGAATGCAAGACTTGCATTCCTCTAACGGGATAAGTAACATTACTCAGTTGTTGGTATTGTTAATAATTTAAGTATTGTATGTTATGTAGGTAGGTACCTTCCAATATTACAAAGGGCTAACGTCTCAAGTCATGTAAATAACATTGTCATGTCCTCGATTGGCATCCAGGGATTCCTGACATTTAGCCGACGTCTGATTGCTGGTGTTCAATAAGAGCTATTTCAATTAGATTCAAATTGGCTACCGTGGTAGTTAAGGCAAATTATATTACGATTTAAATATGGCTGTGCCTTAGAGCCATTGCCTTAAATGCAATTTATTTGAGGTTAGGTATCGACAGTTACGGGTTTAACGGGAACGGTTGTGTAGTGATAAAAATCATAGGAGTTGCCGGTTTAAAAGAGTCCTGTAAACCGGCAGCTCGTATGTACCGAATGTTTCGCACTGCACATCCGTGCCCGTTAAATCCTTAATATACTATTACTATAGAATCACTCATTTAGAAATACGATAAACATTTTATAGAAGAATGATAAAAATATACATCGATACCAAAAGTTCCCAGCAGGCAGAAAAGCATAGAACAAACTATAAAGATGCATTATGATTAATAGCCTATGTAATATTAATATATTTAATATTTATCAACTCAACTAAACTAAGCAGATGCTTATTTAAATATTTATCTACTTCATTATAAGTAAGGTAGTAAAATTTGAGCATTTTCATGATATAGTCGTCATTTGTTGAGGAAACATATTTTCGTTAATTAACGATGCAGGTGTATCTTCATGCCAAATATCACTGAATGATTCATCTAATCTCCATAACCAGCTACGTATGATCTTGGTCGCAATTGTGACGCATTTACCTTGTATTCTTCCAGGCTTCTAAGCACTGTCTTATAAAGGATATTTCGTGGTTCATACGTGGCCTACAGCTGGCACATACTCGTAAATAGATTTAAAAGTTATTCGAATGTATCTGCAAAAAGAGTTTTCATAAATTTTATAAAAGTGTCATCAAGAAATGACTCATTTTACTGATTTGATAGTATTAATTTATGATGCCTGGTAAGAACACTGGTTTTCGCAGAACAATAAATAACCGGTCAGCCATCTGCTAAAGTCATCGGCAGGCCCATCAGCAATGCAAATCTCGGACCCTCACTCACGGGACAAATGTTTGTGTAGATCAAACTTATTGCTGATACGGACGAAAGTATATGCCCTAGTTTGAGTAGATGGCGAACATAATAACTACGATCATTCCAGTTGTTTGGGACTTTGAAGGGGAACCTTTTGCTATTGTCATTCACTGAATAGTAGTATCATTTTATTAATCCAACAAATACGACGTCATCATTAAATTTATTGCAAAGTGGAAGTCTATAGTGTATAGTGTATATATATCTATAGTGTCTATAGTGGGTAATCTAAGGAATTAGTGATCAGGTTTAGAAGATTTTATTTTCATTTCTACAATATTTAATGTATCTCATAAATGGGACATATTTAAGAACTTAACTTTAAGGTAGCTTAATAAGTAGAAAAATAACTGGTGTAAGCCTTTTCGGTCCTAAATATAAATCACGTATTTATCTTGTTGCTCATTATCTAAAGTACTTATAGCGAGGAATGTGAATGAAGATTTGCAGCAAATAACATCAAGGCTGCACGACCTATAGTTTATGAACGAATACCGAATGATTATACAACCCAGTCTAAGTTTTATGGTACTGAAGACCCAATCGGTACTTGGTATAACAAAAGCTTCGAAAATTACAATTCCGAGAGAATAGCTTACTAAGTTTCAAGTAAAATTTGTCAGCAATAAATGAAATGATAGTCTATTATTGCAATAATTCTTGAATCATTTTCTTTCACTATTTTTTCAGGAAATAATAAGTCGACAAATTTATCACGATTCCACCCAATTATGCCATTAGGTTTACTCAGCTAAGGATCTTTACCAACTTACAGACTTCAGCTAACGAATCGTGTAAGATTAAACTCTGTTATTTGCCAATTGTTACAAACGATCGAACAGATTTGAAGTTAAGCGACCGGGAAAAGCTATTTTCTTTTCGAACTTTGGACCAAGCATTGTCTTACTTTTTGCTTCTAGAAAGTGGTAATAAATTTTATTTTCCTCAATTTGTCGAAAATATTAAAGTTTGGTCGGATAGGCGTGGAAGTCGTCAAGGACGTTCGATTAGAGTTGAAGTCAGTTTCAAATCATAAATTAGAAAATATTAAACTCAAACTGCATTATTTGCAAAAAATCTCTGTTTATCTATGTACACTACACTTATGGAGGATAGATAGGAGGAGTGCAATCTCCTATGGGAAAAATTTGAAAGTGTCCGTCCAAAAGCAACAATTACTAGATGGTGTGAATAGAGCAATTTTGTACTCGGCATACTTCAGGTTCATCCACAATTGCTATATTCACACCATACACCCTGTCGACACCAGCGCCATTGTAGATGTTTTTTGAACAGTCATTTGAACATTGCATTTCGACGGACACTTTTTTAATACCTACCTAGATGTCACTCCTTCCATCTACCATCCATAACTACACTCCAGACGTCACAAATATTTGTGTTTCTGGACAAGTTCGTTTCTTCAAAATGTCTCCTCTATTCAATCTAATCCGCTGATGGATTACAACAGCCTTCTTAAACGCTTAGATTTTTTGTACGACCATTGTTAGAGCCTACGTTGTTTTGGCGTCTAGTTTGGTGGCACCGGGTCAGTGGGTGAGCTGAGAGGTGACATCTGGAGCGCGCAGTCCCGTTATTACTCCGTTACCGATCTTGTATTCGTTGATCTCCTCAATACATTGTGTGATAGTAATTACCTATGTGTACGTACTTATTAGTTAGTTTAGAACAGTAAAAGGGGTCCTCTTGAAAATATACCTACCTATAGGTATAATAAAGTGAAAATCTGCCACATATTACCGGTAGCAAACAGATATCATAGAAACGCATGATTTTTTTTAAATATGATGTGCCTATTTAATCAATTATCTACCATACAATAATGAAACAATATGAAAATTATTATTTTAATTCGGATTCACAAAATTTTCCCGAGAACGTAACAAAGAAGTTTTGAAAATGTTTGTAGTACATTTCTTTTTGCATTACAAATAGCTAAAACAGACTTAACACTGCAAAGGTTTCGTTTTCACATTATGTAACAAATAGAAAATCTAGTCAAAAGTCATGGTACTTATTGTCACTCTTGTCACTTATTTTTGGAATATCTTATTTGTTCATTAAAATTCGTCACTATTAATTATGTATTATACCAATGTCAGATAGAACGTGTTTTCGTGATAATAAATAGTCTGTTTCTTGGCATCGAGCGATAAAGACTAGTAATTTTTATATAATTTTATATAACTTTTGAAAATAAACTTAATTTAAAAATTCGTAATTATATTTAAATACTGTTGGGTACCTACTTAATAAGTTATTACAACGTTGTGTGGTTTAAGTGAGTGCGGTATAGAATGTGGTGTGGACCCACTCAAGCAAGTCGGCCCGTTACTTAGGTACCGTTGACATCCAGGCACCAGTACCAAGGGATTATGCTAACAGTACTTGACGCCACATCCTGACTAAGTTGTTTTTAATAAGTATAACTGATGCATGTTTTTATCATTTCAATTGCGAGTAACACTTCCAGGTTAGCTACTTTGTAAAACAACATCAATTAGATAAATATTTTGTTATAGCAGAGTAGATAAATTGTGTATTTTTAATAGCCTGTTGAATGGAAATTCCTACCCCTCCCGTCTCCTCATGTCCCTGTAGACACAAAATTGTATCTCTTTCAACTGTCAGATTTGTCCAGAAAATTACGTTACTTCGAGCTTTTTGTACTGGACATGGCTCGTTGTGACGTCATTTTCTCAACGAATCTGACAGTTGAAAGAGATAAAACTTATGTTTACGCGGTCATGCTACAGGCCTGGGCCTGTTTTGGCCACGTTTTACCCGCAACGGGGATCAAATCGTCGCACCATCTTCACCTTGTTCTGCCACGACGCCGGCATCTGCCTCTGGGCATCCAGGTGTTAACTCAATTTGTCCACTTTCGCGAGTCCATTTTACTTTCAAAATGTTAAGGGGAATTTAGTCGAGTGTTAACAAAAATAGACATTCCAGCTCCCACAATATCCGTCACGTATTTCGTAGATAATTTCCCTTTGTTTATTTATATTCTTCCTTGTACACTCTGGGCGCATATAATTAACTGGTGTTTGATATTCGTTGCAGGTTCAAAATGCGAGCGATACTAGCGACGTTGGCCGTCCTTGCGGTCTTCACAACTGCAGTTGAATGTAAGATTATTAATTCAATTACATAATGTTTTTATACGATATTATTTACCTACTTAAGGTAATCCTTTTGCTTATTCGTATTATGGGTTCGTGATATCGCTATTTGATTTCATTTTAATCTGTAATCATAAAGTTTACTTTAAAGCTATGCATAAAGTAGGTATACCTAAAATAAACTATTTTTGGTATGTTATTATAGTTCAATTTCTAGAACTATTGCAAATTCTAATAGTTAGCCAAATGCAGGATGAAAGAAACACCATTTGTGTTTGTGTTTAAGAGAGTGGAACTATTGCTTTTTGGAACTGCTGTATGACCGCCGACTTGGTGGATTGTACTCGCAGCATCTATATCGATGTATTCAAGCATGATGCTCGTTTTGTAGCGGACAGCAAAGCGCGTATAGTATGCTACTTCAGCAACTGGGCGGTGTACCGGCCCGGCGTGGGCCGCTACGGCATCGAGGACATCCCAGTGGACATGTGTACACACATCATATACTCATTCATCGGTGTTACTGAGAAGTCCAATGAAGTGCTTATCATAGACCCTGAGGTAAGACACACACACACACACATACACAGGAAGTCACGTGATAAACATCACACACAATTTCCAAGAGATGTTATAGATCTCAACCCATTGACTTTATGTCGAATTAGGGATAGCGTGGATCATACGAGAATTGCCCGCCTGGTATATTTCCATGTCCTTTTATATTTCTGAAAGCTAGTGCTCAGTAATATTAGATTGAGTGCAAAAACCCTAGTGTTCAATTTTAAAAAGCTTATGTAGATGATTGAGTGGATTCCTTTGTTTGGCCGAAAGGAACGCTTAGGTAGAGTATTCTCTCTAAGCCCTCCGCTTTGCGTAAAACTCAGAGTTCTATCGAGCGTAACTGGATTTTTCCACAATGATTTGACAGATCTGTTCTTGGAAACTGAATTTTGTAGCGTCCCCGAGAGATTATAATAAATCCACTAAAGTATCGTTGTATCTTATGCGTAGAATACCTAGTATCTAAAAATGCTGTTAAAAACTTTAATTTACTGATATCCTTCAGAACTATATATTTCATTTTGGCCCCGTTTAAATTCACAATAAGATTTGGTTAATATACTACAACTTCTACTCTCGAAGATGCATATATGCGCCTCATAACTTAAATTAATTTTGTTCTAGCTGGATGTAGACAAGAGCGGCTTCAGAAACTTCACAGCACTCCGCAAGTCGCATCCTAGCGTTAAGTTCATGGTTGCTGTGGGTGGGTGGGCCGAGGGTGGCTCAAAGTATTCTCACATGGTGGCCCAGAAGAACACCAGGACATCATTTGTGAGAAGCGTTGTTGGTCAGTATTGCATGCAGTAGAAGGAACAGCCTCTTAATTTATTGGACCATAAGAAACATGTAAGGGAAACCACCATTTGGCTGTACAGGATTGCTAACCCGTAAAACCAAAATAATTTTATCCTCGTATGCTAATAGCTGAGATGAGGTTAGGACATTCAGGACATACTTGTATCTTTGCGATAATATACTACTCAGTAGATATTTTAAATTAAAACTTGAGACAAATTACTTAAAAAATGGACGACTAGTTTAAAAGGGTTTCCAGCACAAAATATACAAACATTGTCGAATGTATCGTCAAGTATGATATTTTTTGACTTGATTTGCTCTTAATTTTCAAATTAACAGCAAACAAATCGATTAATTGCCGTTATAATTGTAATAAAATACCTTTCTTGTTTGTATACTAAAGAGTTTATAAAACATCAGATGAGTTTCGTTTGCTGAACGGATGTTTCGGAACATTGTAAATTGAATAAAAAGAAGTGAAACGTCCGATATCAAAGATTGCATAAACAAAACAATGGTAGTTATTTCAGCATTTATACTGCGGATGATTAAATTCAGCAAAGTCGAATTAGGTAGGCATTTGCTTCTTATTTTACTACTAAAATAATAATAAAAATTTACTGCATAGTTGCATTTGAACGATGATAGCCAGACGCATTTTATTCGGTCCTTATAGTAGGGGTAACAAAGATTAATGATCAGAACAAAGTTCCACAAAAAAATATTTTACATTTAAAAATTTAATTTAATTTTTTATTTAATTTTTAGCCTATTTTGTATCCCACCCTTGAGCAAAGGCCTCTTCTTTAATCCTCCACACACTGCGGTCTCGTGCTGTTTGATTTAAAATTATTCAGGTTTAATGATAATTGAATGGAAAAAACTCCACCGACAAGAGCCTAGCCCTTAAGAATAAGAAGAAGAATGATAATTGCACATGAATTACTATTACTATTGTGGTATTCAATTAAGTGTACAACAGACCTGAGACCAGCGGGTTTCATAAAGCAAAACATTTGAAGAATCTCGTTTATCTCGAAATTTTTCTACCAAACATCTACCGAGATTGTCTTATTAAATAGCGGGGAAACAAATTGTATCAGGGGACACGGCATTCAATCTATTTTTCAATTTTCACCTTACATTACATCCCGCAAAGGAGAATTCTCGATTGTAATGTACTTATAAATAAATAAGTCTTACGTATATATAGAACAAGAATTTCAGAAGGGCTCGACTTTTATATATAGGTTTATGTAAAGTCTCATCCGAGTTAAAATTTCTTTAACTTCTTTCAATTCAATTCCAATTAAAAATTTGCGGTCAACTCCGTGTTAACGTGATTTTGTGCAAATAAAAATGTCGGTACCTAGATCTAAAGATGCTCGAAGATTGGTAGGTTGATGATACTGTTTTAGAATTAATAAGGAGTTTTTTTAAATTGAATCAAACTTACTATTTTAGTTAACCACAGTCTTTAGTTTTGACGATAATTCTGGTTTACATAAACCAATTATTATTCTGTAAAAAAACAGTAGTACCATCGGGATAGGTACTCCGCTCACAGCAATTCTTTTGTAATTGTAGATCATGTGCAAACACTCTCAATAACGTGGCAGAACCCAATGTTTTTTCGTGAAATTGCTCCAATTTGTGCACCGATCAGGGGCATGAATAAAAAGAAAACTGCAGAAACAATAAAGTATAAATGGTTTTCTGGGTGAATGAAAGTGTACCTGGTACATTTCAAACATCCATTTTATTTACATCGCCAACATTACGTGTATAAAATAATTTCTGATCACAATTTATCGCTTTGTGGTCGTGTTCAGGGAATTTAATATTCCTGCCTACCCGAGTCAGCTCGTAGCTTTGTGTGTGAATAACTGTCATATTTCAACAGGCTTTTTAAATGAGATCCTGGTGGTTTAACTGAAAATTCGCATCTGGCTGAAATGTATCCTAAATTTATGAAGTAAAATAATTTATTCCAACCCAATACCTACCCTTTTCCTTTGTCTTTGAATTCATGTATGATAACGTCATATGAGAGGTATTAAACATTCATTACGTAGTGAATGTAATGTTCATATGATCTCCAGACAAACGCAAACACTGGATAAGAATCGGAAAACCGACTACTTTGCTACAATCTCTATTTTTGACTGTAGATTTTCTCAAGAAATACGACTTCGATGGTTTGGACCTGGACTGGGAGTACCCCGGTGCCGCTGACCGCGGTGGCTCCTTCTCCGACAAAGACCGCTTCCTGTTCCTTGTCCAAGAACTGAAAAGGGCCTTCATCAGGGCTGGCAAAGGATGGGAACTGACCGCCGCCGTACCTCTCGCTAACTTTAGACTCATGGAGGGATACCATGTACCCGACCTTTGCCAGTGAGTGTTTCTTCATATTTTAAACGAAATGTCTCGAGTCTAGGTCATTATAATATAATCTTTGAACTGAAAAGCTTTTCAATTAGGTTCTGCAAACCGAATGAATGTTTTTTTCGAGACGTAAATAATAGTTGGCAAGAGTCAAAACTAAAAGTTCAAAAGTGCGCCTTTATGTGAGTGCTAAATTTACAAAGTTCTCGAATGACTGTTACTTAGTTCAAATGGTTTTACCGCTTCGGAGTTAGTGCTACAATAAATAATTGTAGAAGACAAGGTCAAAGAGAAATACTGCTCTGACGTTCTAGTGAAATCTTAAAACTGTAATATTTTTCTTAAATCGCTTTTTTTTATTAAATAGGTGATATGATTTTGTAACATGTTCATTAAAATTATTTATATTTTAAACTAAGGGCTGAACTGTTTAATAGACAGAACCAGCGTAATAATGAGTACTTTTGCAGGGAACTGGATGCGATTCACGTGATGTCATACGATCTGAGAGGCAACTGGGCCGGGTTCGCAGACGTCCACTCGCCACTCTACAAGCGTCCTCATGACCAATGGGCTTACGAGAAACTGAATGTGGTGAGTTACATAACGATTTGAAAGAACATGAAATTTTCAAACAAGTTTAATGTCAAAAGTCTAATAATCGGTCTAATATAAAGTCTAAAAGTTAGTTGAAATGAAGCACAGCAAAGCTTTTGGCGAAATTCCATAAAAATGTGGCCTCACATTAGGGCTATGTGATTATTATACATTTCAAACTTTAAGGGACAGGCCAAATAAAAAGGTATTCTACGCCCAAGTTACATAATTGGAATAAACCTTGAAATATATTCTTTGACATCGAAGTTTTAGGGGAAGAAAATTTACTAATTAAGGATATGAATTCTTAATCTTTGGTACCGCTGAGATAATCACGTAAATGGATTCGAAATCAATATAAATAGGAACGCAGGATGCGTTGTTTGTTACAGTTATCTTTTGTTATTTATATTCTCCTGTCCTATTGCAGAACGATGGCCTCAACCTATGGGAAGAGAAAGGGTGTCCTAGCAACAAGCTGGTCGTTGGTATTCCGTTCTACGGTCGTTCATTTACCCTGGCTGCTGGTAACAACAACTATGGTCTTGGTACCTTCATCAACAAGGAGGCTGGTGGTGGAGACCCCGCTCCATACACTAACGCTACTGGCTTCTGGGCTTACTATGAGGTAGTACCATACTTCTTATTAGATTTATTATTATTATTTATTAGATTGCTTATCATTATTTTCTTGTTAGATGTAGGAATACATTCTAAAGTGATTGCAAATATTCAGACACTTAATTTTCAAACTGTCGCAATGTGTTAAAATTAATCTAAAAATGTAGATAGTTTGGGCATTGATTTAAGAGGACGGCCTGCCTTGTAAGTTTAATTACCGAAGAACTCCGTCTTTAAATCTTAAAGTTTAAAACCGTTTCAATTTACTGGATTTATGCTTTGAAACCGAATAAGTATTTAAAACAATTACGTTAGCTAAATTTTATAGTTACATTACGAAATAAAATTATTTAGAATTATAATTAAACTTAATTTCTTTTCTATATCTAGATCTGTACAGAAGTTGACAAAAAGGGATCCGGCTGGACAAAGAAATGGGACGAGCAAGGCAAGTGCCCCTATGCTTACAAGGACACTCAGTGGGTTGGCTACGAAGATACCCGCAGTGTTGAGATCAAGATGAACTGGATCAAGGAGAAAGGCTACCTCGGCGCGATGACCTGGGCTATCGACATGGATGACTTCAAAGGCCTGTGCGGGGCTGAAAACCCACTGATGAAGGTGCTTTACAAGCACATGAGCTCCTACACTGTCCCACCGCCGCGCTCGGGAAACACTACACCTACGGTAATTAAATTCAAAGTTATTAGAAAGAAAATCTTAAAGTCAAAGTCAAATCATTTATTCTGTATAGGCCTCTGTACAAATTGTCAAGTTTACATTTTTTTTCTTATATTCTACTGTGCTACCACCGGATCGAAACGCGACCTCAACTGAGAAGATCCGGCAAGAAACTCAGTGGGCTGATAATTTTTTAAATCGCCAAAACTTATTACAAATACATAGGTACATATAGCTCCAGTGTGTTGCCTTAGAGCTGTTTTTAATAATAATACGTTAGTAAGGCAACACACGCTACACTTTGACATGACGGGCAATATTTTTATTTTTGATTTGAACCTGAGCTGTACAATCCCAAGCTGATTTATCTTCCAAATAATCCGAGATTTTGTAATAGCCCTTTTGATACAATTTCCATTTTATTGCAGTTTTAAATTTATTAATGGGCAAATCTCTGATTTCTTTTGGAAGTTTATTGAAAAAGCGTATACTTTGCCCCATGAAAGAGTTATTTATTCTGTGGAGACGAGTAACGTGTAAGGATAGCATATGCTTATTCCGTGTATTTAATGAGTGAACATCGCTTCTTTTTTCAAAATTGCTTATATTTTTCTTAACATACATTAAATTTTCAAATATGAATTGGGATATGACAGTTAGAATATTTATCTCCTTAAACTTTTCTCTAAGGGAATCTCTCGGAGCCAGGTTGTAAATGGCTCGTATGGCCCTCTTCTGTAGTACGAAAATAGAATTAAGGTCAACAGAGCATCCCCAGAGCAATATGCCATACGACATAACGCTATGGAAATAACTGAAATAAACTATTCTAGCTGTTTCCACATCAGTTAAGAATCTAATTCTTTTAACAGCAAAAGCCGCCGAACTGAGCCTACCCGACAATTTTTTAATGTGGGGACCCCATTGTAATTTGGAATCTATTGTGATACCTAAAAAGACAGTTGACTCCACAGGGTCCAACCCCGTTCCATTTAGTTGAAGACTGGTCCCTATTTCTCGCACGTTTGGTGTCGAGAACTTTATGCATTTAGTTTTTTGCTCGTTCAAAAGCAGGTTGTTCTTATTGAACCAATCAACAACTTTAGCAAGAGCGTTGTTTACATCGTCATAAAGCAAAAGCTGTCGTTTAATTTTAAATAATAGCGAAGTATCATCTGCAAACAACACAAGCTCGTGATGATTACCCACATAGAAGGGTAAGTCATTAATATAAACTAGAAACAAGAATGGTCCTAGTATCGAACCCTGTGGAACGCCCATCGAGACTACAGAACCGGGCGATATCTTACCATTAATATCAACCTTCTGAATTCTATTGTTTAAATAGGAAGTCAAAAGATTGAGAGCCATGTCCCTAATACCATAGTGGTGTAATTTCCTGATGAGTATTTTATGGTGGACGCAGTCGAAGGCCTTGGACAAGTCGCAAAATACACCCAAAGCATCCTGCGAATTCTCCCAGGCACTGAAAACATTTATAATTAACTCAATACCAGCGTCTACAGTAGAGCGATTTCTTGTGAAACCATACTGATTTTTATGAAGAATTGTATTGTCATTGAAATGACGTAATAACTGGTTCAGTATGATTTTTTCAAAAACTTTACTCAAAGTAGGTAGTATCGAAATAGGTCGAAAATTTGATGGGTCTGTAGTACTACCCGATTTGAATAAAGGAACCACTTTTCTCTTATTTTTTCATTACACTTAGTAGGGGTTAGTATAATAATTATTCGAATAGTAACTATAAGGACATTAAAAAAACCGGCCAATTGCGAGTCGGACTCGCACACGAAGGGTTCCGTACCATTATCTATAAAAAAAGGCAAGGCAAAAAAAATCACGTTTAGTGTATGGGAGCCCCCTTAAATATTTATTTTATACTATTTTTTAGTCATCATCATCATCTGTACATCATCTGTGAAAATTTCAAGTCTCTTGCTATCACGGTTCATGATATACAGCCTGGTGACAGACGGACGGACGGACAGCGAAGTCTCAGTAATAGGGTTCCCGTTTTACCCTTTGGGTACGGAACCCTAAAAATGACTTCATCTAACATTTTGTTCCATAATTAAAAACGAATTCATGATCCTTTTTATCCCTTATAACTCGCATAGATTATCAAAATTCGAACAAATACGAATAGTTCACGCCAAATCAAATATCGCTTGATACTAACATAAAGGAGACGGATACGCTTTCATACATTCTTGGGCCCAGTTGTAAAAATATGAGAGTGGTGTCAATTAAGAGCTTATATATTATCAAACCATCTCCGAAAATTTTGCTGATCTTGGCAATCTGAGAGCAGAATTATAAGAGATTTAGTAAAAGTGTGGTTATTCAACAAAGTGATAACAACCTAGATACTAAACAGCTGATTTTTGTACTGTGATTGTTATTTTGTTTTAATATACAGTTTTGGTGTTAATTCAACCACTTTAGTGTATATTAATATATTAAAATTAATACAATTAAGTGCTTAATCATTAATACCGAACGTGCTCACTCTGTCTGGGGCGCGCGGGCGTTCGGAAACTCGTCCGTCGACATTTTGTGGAGCGTTCGGAAACGCGCACGCCACACAGTTATTTACTATATTAATTGTAGTTTTTTATTGTTAATTATTACAATGTATTTATTCATTTTGATTGAATCAATCAAGTATTTTATGTTCAATTGTTTAAATCATTCACTGTAATCAATTATTGTAATCGATACTCTATTTCTTCAGTGAAATAATTTTTTTTGTGATTTCTTGTCTCCCAGATTGTGAATTGAGCTGATTTTTTTATATTTTGAAACAGAAAAAATACCACTTTTTTTAAACCATATCTCAACTTATTACAATTGGGCCCAGAGATCCCCGTCTCCTTTGCCACCGATATGTCCGACGCGGTTCACGACCCACCGAATCTCATTCACCAATTTTATTTCTACATCCCGAAATCATAAATCTGTATGACTAACGAATTTCTCCTATGGAAAATGTTTGAAACACAGTACGAAATAGACATGGGCGATAAATCGCAACAGAAACAAATGAACGGACCATTACTCATATTGATATAAATCTTCAGCCGGAGTGGGCGCGACCGCCGTCGACGCCGTCAGACTCCGCCGAGGGGGCACCCATCCCGACCACTACCGCAAAGCCGACCACTACGCGCAAGACAACGACTGCTAAACCCACGACATCAAGCCCACAAAGCAGCACTGAAGATGATGAAAACGACATTAACGTCAGACCCGAAAGGCCACAGAAGCCTGAACATCCCCAAAAGCCTGAGGTTGAAGAGCCTCCAGCGGTAAGACATTTTCAACTTTTACTCAATCATTTAAAGATTAGAAGAAAGGGCAGGTAATAGTTTCATTATTTTTGCAGGAAAATGAAGTTGGCGATAACCCGGATATCTGCAACTCGGAAGAAGATTACATTCCTGACAAGAAGAAGTGCTCAAAGGTAAACTTAAACGAAGATCAATTAAAGTTTCCACTTAATTTTTGTAGCTAGGCACTTTGGAAGTTTTCAATTATCTACAAAGCAAGTTTCTTCATTGAAAGAATAGTTTTAGAAAGTTTATCCTCGGGAAACGTAGCGCTGTTGTGTTTTAATGATGGCAATTTTCTCAAGCGCTAACCGAGATTGTTTTTATAAAGGGTCAAAACGTTTTGTTTCAGTACTGGCGGTGCGTCAACGGGGAGGGTGTCCTGTTCACTTGCCAACCAGGCACTGTATTCAACATTAAGCTGAACGTTTGCGACTGGCCTGCTAACGCCGACCGTGATGACTGCGAGCCCTAAATCAATCGCGCGTGAACAGACCGCCTTAACAGTAACTACTGTATTATTCCGATCAAAATCGCATTCGACTTGCAAGACAGCCTGATAAACAACCCGGACCGCTGCGGTTTGCAATTGAGATAGAAAATCGATTGAGATGCATATTGAGGGCAATATAGCCAACTTATTTTTAGTGAAGAGCTTCGGTTGACTAGGAAGTTAATTCCCGTAATTCGTAAAATGTGTTGTTTGTAAAAAAAAGTCTTCAGTAGGTTGTCGCTATAGTTCATAATACTTATAATAACGTAATATGTAATGAATAATATTGACGTATTTCGTTTTCATACCGAACATAATGCGCCAATGTTTTCGTACGTAAACTTTACATGTACGTGAGATTTGTGATCTTAAGGATAGTTAATAAGATAACGTTTTGTATATCAAAACATAATTTAAGTATATTTAAATACTCGTTGTTGAGATTATTAGCGTTACACTGCCTCAAAAAGTAAATGGTAGTCACGTGTACAAGACTGCATTGAACAAAAATATTTTAAGTAGTTCCATTTGGTGTTCAATAAACTTGTAAACCCGTTCAATTTAGTTTATGAGGTGCCAACTGGACTGAAACAACTATGGTCATAATTTCTTTTGCTCATTTTAGTTTGTAAAGTATTAATAAAGTTTTCGTCCACAAAGCTATTAAGCCAACTTTGGAAACACGGCGAGAGAATTGTATTTATTTTATAAATTTGTTTCGACTCGGAAGCCAATTAGAGTGGTCCCAGTTTGTGAGGATAAGTGAATTTCCAGCAGCAGTAGCGCGCGGGAGGTGTGGCGGGCGGCGGCGGCGCCCACCGCACTTAGCTTAATTTATTTATTTTAATAATTTTAAGGAAATAAATTGGTTTAGCAATCTCATTGACGTTTTATGTTTGTGTTATCTGGCAACTTGACACAATGCGGTGTTTTCTTTTCAACAGTAAATTTCGAAATTGAGGTATACATGAAATAATAACTCTTGTAGTATTTTAGGCTTTTAATATAGGTTATTCATTTATTTTACCCATTTAACATATTTAACTATATATTTAAAAATATATTTACCTACATTGGTGGTTGGACTGCATAAAATGTAAAATAAAGCGCTATAAAACACCTCTAAGTGTGTATAGATAAACTTCTTGCTTTTTTGAAGTCGGTTAAAAATGAGCAAACAAATTACGCGTATCGAAATAACTAGGTTATTTTTCTGATTAAATAATTAGTTTCCTGATAGTTTTTTATCCAATATTAAAGTGAGATTACTAAATTTCCTCGTTAGGTGGTACGTCGCGGTAAACTCATTGTATAATTTTGCTCATTTCGACTGATCAGGCGTTTTTGTCGTTTAGGTACGTAGAGTGAAGACAGATTTATTTTTCGATTCAAATTAGTATTACTTGCATTTCGTTACGATTATTTTGGCAATTTTTTATGCACACATATAGAGTAAGTATTATATTAAGAGTATTTCTTTTGGATTGACAGTTCAATCAGTAAAGAAAAGCAATAATGTAAAGTACTGTCATATTTTTACATGTAAATACATGTAAGAGTTACGGGGATTTCAATAGCCTAATTATTTATCGCCAGTGCATATTCACAGACGTTCGATTCTTAACGATATATAGAAAATTCTTGCAGGAAATATCGATAGTGGATAGCCGGATAATATCACGTGATTTCTAATATAGAGCTGTTAATAATTCTGCGAATGAACAGCCTATTATTTACTTTGCTATAGTTTTATTAAATTGAAATATTAATTACCCACAAATAAACGGGCAAAGTTTATAAACTTGTTAATTGAAACCTAAAGTTTTGGGGTTAAATGAAATCAAAACCCCTCGCAGTTCCGAGCACCTTCCAAACTATGGAACGATCCACAAATATTGAAATGACAGCTAGGTACCCTGTATCTATCTCAATTTACCCATTACATAATAACCCCCCATATTTTTAGAAAAATATGATCTATTTACTGTGGTATTATACGTATGTAGAAATAAATATTCATCTGTAAGTGTTTTACAGGTGAATTAAAATTTGTATAAATTTGGAGGTAGGGAAAAATATTTTTAACTACCCGCACTGCATCGCATAGTACCAAAAACCAGTAATTACTTTGTAAATTTAGAATCAGAGCAGTGAGGTTATAAGAGTTTACTTTATTTTTCATTTTGTTACTTGTAGGTAGTACAGTAACCTACCTATTAGTGGTCATATTTATTTTTACAAGATACAACCTAATACGATAATTCATAAAATGTTTTCCTTTTAAACGGATATACTTATAGATATCTCGAAAAAGGTTTCAAAGGGTTAAGGGTCAAATATATTTAACTGTACAGACAGGATATAAATAATTAAAGGTTTGTGACACACAAGGCCATATGACAGTGGAATAGATCCCGGATAAAGATCAAATGTACAGGTTTAGTGAATGGGATCGTTTATAACCAGCCTGCCGTCGGCTAACAATAAATTCAGAATAATGGAGGATTAGTATAAGGTTATGCGTAGGTTTCATATCTGGGGCCTTTATACTTTTTTCATATTACAGCTCCTAATTGTATATTACCTACCTATGTTTCAGGGATTTTGAAAATCCTAATCTCTGTCTCATCATTTGCCTTACTTTTTCCTGTTTCATTCATCTTGCTTTTCTGTCATACCTACCGACATCCACTCAGTGCCGGATTAAGGTAACTTGATGACCTAAGCAATCTTCCCCTATGGGCCCCCCTATCCTGAAGTGAACTACAAAGAATTAATTGAAAAAAAAAGTGAATACCTATTGTAGAGGTCGGCACGACATGATTTCACATGTTGTCCTAAGACTTTTAAATTGCTTTAACTTTCGTGTGCCCGTTTTAGGGTTCCGTACCTAAAATGGAAAAAAGGAACCCTTACAGGATCACTTTGTTATCCGTCTGTCTGTTTGTCAAGACATTTTTTCTCAGGAATGCGTGAAGATATCAAGTTGAAATGTACAGGGGTCGAAACTAGAGATGAAATAGATATCCGGTAACTATCCGGTATCCGGCCTATCCGGCTTTGTTTTCACTATCCGGCCGGATACCGGATAGTAATTTAGTATCCGGCCGAATACCGGATAGTAATTCAGTATCCGGCCGGATACCGGATATTAATTAATTATCCGGCCGGATACCAATTCAGTATCCGGATAGTAAAATAAATAAAAAAACTCATTTTACACAAGGCAAATCATACCACAATAGGTGGACATCGTTTATTTTAATAATCGCACGACAAAAATGATTGATTTATTAATTAGTTTAGTGCTTACTCAAAATTAACTAGTGGCAAATTGTGGCGTTATTCCCCATTTTGGTATTCCCCATTTTTCTTTACGCGGCGGAGACGTGGACGGTACTGGAATTAGAAAAGCGGAAGATAGATGCGCTGGAGATGTGGTGCTGGAGGAAGATGCTCAGAATATCGTGGACGGAATTCCGCACCAACGTGTCCATACTCCGAGAGCTTGGCATCACGCAGCGTCTGTCGGCTGTAGTACAATCGCGCTTGCTACGATACTTTGGGCATGTCTCTAGACGAGATGGCGACTCCATAGAGCGGCTGGTAGTACAGGGAAAGGTAGAAGGAACCAGATCGCGTGGCAGGTCACCTATGCGCTGGACTGACCAAGTGAAGTCCGCAGTGGGCAACCGTGTGTCTGACTGAACGAAGCAGTCTGCTAACAAACAGCGATGGCGCGAGATTGTTCGGAGAGCTGTGTCCGCCCCTGCCACCGACGTGGATGCCTCGACGTGACCACGACCGCTCTGTCAAAAGCGAAACGAATGAGAAGAAGATCCAAAATATAATATTATAGGTTTTTATCCATGTTTTACGTTACAATGGGCTCCGTCACATCGGATTCTTATATGATTACAACTGAGTCCCCGCTCCGAAGCTGTCGGCATGTCTTGGCAGCGCGTAATAAAGTGTGTGTAGCTCCCGTCGGGCGTTAATGGATATCTTACCTCACCGCGCTTTTGCCTGCCGAAGTACCTACGTGATTGTGAAACCACACGGAAAATAAATCTCGTAAAAACAGTAACAACGCTGTTCGATCTACTATATAATTCTCGTAACTATTACAACTAGTCAGACAACGGTTAAACCTAACAAAACATTTTATTTAAGGCTCAGGCCTATCTAATCAGATCCTTCGTTTCTTGTCTAAAATGCGAAGTACTTAAGTAGATAGTAGATAGAAATATCTTCAATTAAAAACCATTACCAGAATTAGGAAAGCATTTTCTTCCTGTTCGAAATTTTATCGCTAAACTTTGGACTAAAAATCCAGTGCGTTTTACGGGTAAAGTTTAGTTAATTTATTTTGTTATGACTATAATGGTACATTGATAAAATTTTATGACTGTAAGAAAACAAAACTGGGGAATTTCGTTTATAAGTAGGTTACTAATGTTTTAAGGATTACGTTTTTTAGGTTTCCGTACCCAAAGGGTAAAACGGGAACCCTATTACTTAGACTTCGCTGTCCGTCCGTCCGTCTGTCACCAGGCTGTATCTCGTGAACCGTCATAGTAAGACAGTTGAAATTTTCACAGATTATGTATTTCTGTTGCCGCTATAACAACCAATACTAAAAAACAGAATTAAATAAATATTTAAGGGGGCTCTCATACAACAAACTTGATTTTTTTGCCGTTTTTATAGTGAATGGTACGGAACCCTTTGTGCGTGATTCCGACTCGCACTTGGCCGGTTTTTTAGAATAGATATTGCCAGACAACACATACTCATCGCGTGATCCCAAACTATGTTTGTACTATGGGTATCATACAATGGGCAGGGGGCGATCCCAGTTACACACAAACCAGGGCAAGTTTTGAAAATGGTCTTTTCGGAATGCTGCTTCTATCCGCTGCGTGGGACGTGTTATTTCTAACTGACCTTTTCGTTTCGACCTTATATCATCGTCGTCAAATTCAAATAGAATGTACCTATTCTCAATTGGGAACACATTTCAGATAATCCTTTTCGATAAACATACGTGGGTGGGATCAGTCTCGCCAACATTTATGTGTAGTGTATCTACAAATAGATTATTAGCTTGTAGCCATAAGCTACGACTCAGATTTCAAATGATGTTTATGGGCCAATTAGTTCTAGCGAATATGTTACCTAATAAGAATTCCGTAATAATAATTTAGGTATTCCTACAGATAATGACTATTTGATCATACTCATTTATTATTCAGGCCGAAACAAGCTGAAAAAAAAATACAAACTGTTTATTTACTTTAATAAATAATTGTTAGTACATTTAAATTTTTAGTCAAAAATTCGCACTATACGAAAAAAATATTTAAAGAAGACAAAAAGGTATTTGGGCTCGTCCGGGATTTGAACCCGGGACCTCTCGCACCCTAAGCGAAAATCATACCCCTAGACCAACGAGCCGGGTATTCACCTGAGTGAAATTACATATAACATGTAAAGAACCACGCTAAAAGAGAAAGGTTGCCCCGCACGTTACATGTGTATTGACCCACCACGTATTGGAATACGAAAAAAAAACTAACTGTCAAGTATTTGGCGAGAGTAGTGTAACCATCTTAGAATCAAACGGCATAATTAGTTAAAAGCGTCAAATGGGGCGTCAAAAGTTGCCAATACCAAAAGTACTCTGAGTCAATATTAATAAAGATTGAATTCCTGTGTTAAAAGCCACCACTCCCACGCATTAAAACTTGTTCGCGCTACCATTTTGTTGAAGACTCAACTTTCTGTACTCGTCAATAAAGTTCGTTTTAGTATAGCAACATATTTGCCGCGCAAGCGTCGTCGTCGCTCCATTGTGCGGGACGTCTTAAAGTTTATTTTTGTACACCAAGCTGTAAAGAGCCCAACGCACCTGTGCCAATACATGGGTACGTCTGTAAGTAACGGTGGTATCAACCCTTTAAAGGTACTTAAGTACTTTGTAAATAAGGGTTATTTTCAGAAGGAAATAGTAAACTACACACAGCTGTGTTTCATAGACTCTTTTGAGCAATCAGTTTTCAGTCTCAGGCGGGGTAGAGCTGACATTTGCCTCGGCCGGCCATGTCATAGCGCGACTATTCTGTCGAAGTCAACGCGCCTATTTGAGAATTCTATATAAATAAATAAATATAAATACATCATCACGCCTGTATTCCCCGAAGGGGTAGGCAGAGGTGCACTACAGTGCGCCCACATTTCGCCGATGTATTTTGGTCCCAATGTAATATTAATGGGGGCGAGCCTATTGCCATTATACCGGGCACATTCCCCCTCAATACGAGGGAGATTTGGGCCATAGTCCACCACGCTGGCCCAGTGCGGGTTGGTGAACTTCACACGCTATAGAAAGCTATAGACGTACAGGTTTCCTCACGATGTTTACCTTCACCGTTCAGCAAGTGGTAATCATTGTTGAAAATGATATTCGCACATGAAAATTATCTTAGAGGTGCGGGCCTGGGATTTGAACTTGCACCCCTTACGTTCAAGGCGGGCGTTCTTGCCCGCGAGGCTACCACTGCTATATATATGCTAGAATTCTATATTAGGGAATTATATAATTATTATCATAAGCCACTTAAATAATTTCGAGAGTTTCACGCGGTTGTATGTTGAGCCCCCGAGGTAGAGTCATCACAATATTGTATAAAATATATAATCTGTACGACCCTTAATATGTGACATAGAGTTTATTTTAGTTTGGCTTTTTAGAGAACGGTCTATTTAAAAAGCATAATATTATGAGATAAATGTAGAGCGATAGTGTGTCACACATTATCTATTTGCATACGACTTTATACCGTACACGTCTAGTTATAAGGTTCACTATTGATTGTAACGATATGTCCTATCAGCTATGCCAATGAATTTTGATCTTATTATGTAGGAACGGTATCAGATAATGCGGAGTAATATTTTAGTGCACGTTATATTTTTTATGTTATCACTTATCAGAATCATTGAATGAAATTGCTATATTTACCTGCGTGTTATGTGGGGGATATCTATGTAATATAGTGTTATTTATACCATGGTTTATTATTATCTCAAACATGTCTCTACATTGTTCTCTATCGCAGACCTATGCCTGTTTTCAACTACAGGGTGTATCAGAAGTACGAAATCATACTTTGCCGTTGGCATGAGTACCGGGTACACAACTGAATAGTATTATTTATTTTATCGGAATTTGGGCATGATTTTTTAATTATTTTTCACTGCCTATTTGGAATAAGATTCATCATTTTATAAATGGAGCCTTATGCGAAATTTCAAGTTTTAAGTAAATTAACATCAATATTAAAAAAATACATGAATCTACCCCCAGACCAAAATACGCTCATTACTACCTACTTTATAAGTAGTTAATATCGGTAACGGAAAGTTTCATATAGATAAAAGATCTCTTTGTATAGATTAGAGTACAAAAAATGTGTACCTAGTAAACTCATCATGAATAATTACCATTTGATTGCTTTATTTTATTTTTGAATAAAGTTTGGAATAGGTTTTCTAATACACAAATATTGCAATATTTAAAAAAAAAACATGATATTACTTGAATCCGCGCATCGGATCGCGCACGACTGAAAGGGACAGGCTTCGTACCGCGCGCTAGTAGCCTCGAGGTTCGCACGGCCGTCCCCACGCCGCCCTGCCTCGCCATCACCGATATTTCCCGCGGAAAACTTAACACAGACTACAAATTTAAAAAGAGTGTGACATTCGATTTATAAACTACAAATTAAAAAAGTTTGTTATGAATTTAAATTTTCCGAAGGTGGTAATTTAAACTTGAGTTTAAAAAGTGTGGCTCCGGTTAAAAGATGTTCCGTGTTACGGGAGTTTTTGTGAAAAGGATTCGTGTGGTTGTGGAAGGGCTGAAAAAGAGTTTACATTCATACTGAAATCATGTAAAGGGTAAGTGTTTTTAAAATTACCATTAATTACAGATAACTGACATACCTAATCAATAATTTAGGCAATTTTTACTTTTGCAATACGCACTTGATAATTATTTAATTCAATACTAATATTGATATATTTAGATTATTAATTTTATTCAGGTATTCAGGAAGTTTAGTGGTATTTTAAAAAAAAAATCTGCCTATTTACACATCATACACATTTACATAAGTAGGTCGGGAGCTACAATATTTTCGTATTTCTCCGATCTAAATTATTTGTGAATATTTTCAACGTTTAAATTGTTCCTAGATATGTATTTTTGTATGCTGGCTTGCGTATTCCCAGTGAAATTTAAGTGGCCATTCATCAGCCAACTAAATATTGTAAACGGTGAACGAATGAAAACTACTCCAATTCAATATCCAAGTCAACCTCACAGTTCTAATTAGTCTGATATTGCTTGTTGAAATGAGAACTGGAGCACCGAAAGCACCGTTGAATTACGACGTTCTAATGGTTAAAGTTTGCACTTTAGGAGGGAGCTAAGCGCCCATTGTATTGCAGTTAACTAACAATAATTTAGAAGTGCCGCGTCACTGTCTCGAAATTATTTGAAAGTACGACTGTTTGACTAATGGCTATTGTTTAAAAGCGACCAACATGATTCGTATGAGGTAACCGGGGTATAAATTAATCACGGCATAGTATTCGGATTTATTCTGATATTATAAAGTAGCATAAATAAATCAGTATCCGTATTTGGTTATACTCCGTTACCAATTATTATAAGGATACGATACGTAGACAATTATTAGAAAACCAAATTGTATGCAATGTATATTGGTACCTAATAACATTCTCTAATCATGCCTTTGAATACAAGTAGTAAAATATAAATTTATTATCTGATGGCTGATATTCAGTGGTTTTTTTACGAAATTCTATCTAATAAATTGTGTCTCTATGGTGAGCAAAGAGGAAGAATGATTTTCATATCAGGCCGATGACACACATTACAAAAATGTGTACCTCTTTGAGAATATTGGCGTATTGAAGGAATCTTATAATCGATTACTTTTACAAAGATGTTTTCCAAATTCTATATAATTATATTAGTTTTATAGGCATTCATTCACCGATACGTTTTTCCGATACTTTGTTTCTAAATCGTATTGGATGGTTGGATTTTAATAAGGTAAAATCTTGGAATTTATCAACAGGGTCTGAGGGCGATTCAATGTTAACCTAGATTTCGTTCAACAATCTTGACAAGAGCGACTTGTAATGAGATCTGAAATAAAACTGGATGACTTGAGCTTAAAAAGTTAACGAATGTTGTTCATTTTTTGGTACGGTTCTGTGTGAAATACCACCTGCGTTCGGGTTTTATTTTTAAGTGGATATTTCACAAAGGGACCTTTACTGATACAGATGTATGTCATACGTTTGTAAGTATGGACGACTTCTTCCTTGTAGTTGTTTGCTTTAATATACGACATAGTCGGTGTCTTTTTGTGGTCTCACAACGGCGGCCATTTTGATTTGAGCGCTTAATATGTTTATGATGATACTCCATCATTAATTACATTCAAATTTTAAAAATACTTAATAAAATTGCCAGTACTTTCATTTCTTACCAGTGCAGTTGTAAAACGATATTTTATATAGTGTTCATGTCAACTGTAGTATCTACATACTTTCAATTAAATACGGTCATAGTCATATTCCGTTCATTTCAATAATATCTATTAGCTAATTATCTTAGTTTCTACTTATATGCTATTCCAAAATCAAAATTATTACCTCCGAACATTTGTCGGATCTCCCCATGTTTATGAAATAGCGTTATTTTTTTAATAAGGGCATGATAAAGGTCTTACAAGGCCGACAACGCATCGGTAAGCCGAGTGTTGCAGGTGGCCCTAATCCAGCCATTATATTTAAGACAGGCTAGCCGTTTTAAAAAATATTAGTTAGCATTCCGGCATTTTTGTAGGCAACCGGGATTTTCATAGTTTATGTAGGACGATGTGGGAGTGAGTTTGTTCTTTTAACTTGGTTAAACATCCCCAAACTAGACACTTATCAACAATATGTACCTACACGATACTTATCAAAATCTATTTAGAAGGACTCATTCCTATCTTATCAGCGACAATGATAGATAGCAGAGAAGGTCGTATTGCTACGTCACTGGAAGATTTAGTGTCCTTGATACAGGCATGCGTGCGGGCTCACTGGCTCCACGCCAAATTATTTTTTGCCAAATCTGCAAATCGGACTAACTATTATATTCCCCGAAGGCCGAAAACCATCCTGTATAAGTCTTAATATTATAATTTTACGCTATGTGGCTTGAGACAATAATTTTGTTTGGCGATAAAAACAATAGCGCTGTCGGGTTCAATAAACAATTTCCGGTGATACCAATGTGGTATGCTTATTTTAATATCGAGGGGTGAAAAGCTATTTGAGTTAATCGTAATCGTTTTTTACTTTACAGGAGAGCATATTGATTCGACGTAGACAAATTTGCTGATTCTAAATATGTATATAAGTCAATATCGCCCATAAGTGTCGCTTAAGTGAAATAGCCTTTCATCCCTCGATATTATTCTAGATAGATATTAATGTTGATTCATAGCACTTTGATTAGTTTTATACAAAAGAATTGACGGAATAACCTTATTTTAGTCCTTTCAGGCATTATTTAAGTAACCTTCATAATTATAGTTCCATAAAAATAAAGGTTACATTTAAAATAGAGTTCAGTGACAGAACGAAAAAAATCTAAAACGTTTTGTTTTGTCTACTATACGAATTTCGGCATCGACGACGATGTGGAGGCATTATTTTGTATTAAATTTATTTTTACCATTGTATATTCATTTTTAACAGACGAAAAACGGAGGAGGTTTCTCAATTCGACCGTATTTTTTTTAAAGTTTGTCATTGTAACTAGTTTTCAATGTTTAAATAAATAAATTTGCAAGACTATACAATTTGCGTTAGAGTTACAATGCTTTTTATTACAGTTTGTTTAGTAACATGTTTATCAATAATAATAATAATATTGCAATTGAATTTATGGATTCATAATTCAACGATATTTTTGCTGAGCCAAGTTATAGAAGAAACCATTTTTTTTATGAACGACAGATGCGAGTATTTTTCAAAGAATCATTTGCGTATTTCTAAATTATGACGATTTTGAAATAAAACTATTTTACGGATTTTATCGCGTGTATTTACTATTTTATTTTCCCGACGTTTCGGCTGCTTTACAGCAACCATGGTCACGGGGGGACTGAAGTGTTATATGTCCTGATGTCATAGTTAATAACTGGGTACCCTCATATTTAGTTGTTGTTTGCGGTCCGATCCACGCAGAAAGTGCTTACGGTGTCTTGAGGTCTTGCAATGGTACACTTGGTTTTGGATTTAATCATATTAATTACTGGATCCCAAGTTGGCGGTAGCACCCAGCCATCTTCCCTATTGAAATTAGGATGTTTTTTTAATTTCAATGGCCTCACGTATCATCCTTGGTCGGAGTCGGTGTTCTTTTGCGAGGATATGCGGTTTATCAAATCAGATATAATGGCGGGTGCGGTCCTGTACATGTTCACAGATTGCAGACTTCGTGGAGCGTCGGTGTTTCACGTCAGCTATGTGTTCTTTTACGCGGGTTTCTATTGATCTTTTAGTTTGTACTATGTAAGAGAGCCCACATTCACAATCGAGTTTGTATACCCCTGCATCTTGTAGAGGAATGTGACACTTGACAGGTGGTAAAAACTGACTAATCTTCTTCGGTGGCTTGGAGTAAGTTTTGATTGAAGCCCGTTTCAAGATGTAGCCAATCTTGTCTGTGACACCTCTTATGTATGGCAGTACAGCAGGTAGACGCTCACCTGTGGCTGATTTCACTCGGTCACTGTGATGGCGGCGTGGGACCCGAAGCTTGTTGTCATGCAATACTTGCTTGACGTGGTGGATCTCGGCAGCCAGGTGTTGCTCATCACAGATCCCTTGTGCTCTCTGAAACAAAGATTTACCCACGGTAGCTAACTGTGTTGGATGGTGGTGAGATTCACCGTTTAAGTACCTATCGGTATGGGTCTTTTTCTTTTTCCTCAGGACGTCTAACACCTCAGTCCCCCCGTGACCATGGTTGCTGTAAAGCAGCCGAAACGTCGTGAAAATAAAATAGTAAATACATGCGATAAAATCCGTAAAATAGTTTTATTTCAATGTATAGTATTCGCGTAAATTTAAGAAAACAATATTATGACGATTTGTCATGATTTTTGCCGATATTTTTTTGTGCATTTTTACTTGATATTTATTTTAAACAAATATCACTAAATCTAGCTTACTAATGTAAAATTTAAATAAGAAGGTAAAAGATTATGCAAAATAAAACATGTTCGCAATATTAGTGCATTATAAACAGTTAGTATGTTAACAATTCTAAAAGTTTGTGTCACGGGATTCAGTACATTGTGTTTATTCCTAGAACCTCGGGAAACTTTGTATCACCTTACATACGTTATCGTTTCTAGGAATAGTGGCGGAAAGGTCATTTTTAATAAGGGTTACGTGGAAATAGGTGCAGTGTAGGTAGTCCAGTAATGAAATTATGTAGAGATTCACGTAAAATATAGTTGGACTATTCTGTGATATTATGTATAACTAGCTGACCGGGCGAACTTTGTACCGCCTAAGAACTAGTGTCACTAAACTCCTCCTAAACGGTCCAGCCGTTTAGGAGGAGTTCAGTGACATACACACGTACAGAGGAGTTATATATAAAGATACGTATACGACGTTAATAGAAAATCAATTATTTCCATTATTCTACACTTTTGTTTGGAACAATGAATGTTTACTTTTGTACGTTGTTCGTGGAAGGATAAAAAAATCTACTTATAACTCGCGGAGGTTTGTAGTATGCAACTTTGAGGCATTGGGTTTAATAGGTGGGGTATTGTGGCGTTTCGCCACATAAGCCGTTCGCACCACGTTCCGAATCGCTTAAGGGTTTATCGGAATAAGTGCACCTCTCAGTGATCAGAACGCGCGAACGTAAATAATGTAAAAAGCTTATAAACCTGAAAAAAATATTACGCATCGTGAATGTATATCACTTACGGCGGCGTATGGATATCGCTCAGTCCGATCTGACCAATCCAGAGACTCAATTGACTCGAATTTAGGTATTTCCGGTCCACCAGTATCCGTCCCTTTTGCTAAAGGAAAATGCTTTCACCATTCAAGCCTTTTTTATTATGACTAATTTCGATTCCTGGAATGACGATTATTTCATCACAGATACTAATAAGTACCTTAAAATGTCAAAAAGACGTTCTATAAAAACTTGACCCAAGTTGGACTTGATGCCGCGACCGTCTACATTTTGACGAGCTCTGCGGCGATTTTTCCGCCATTGTTGTTGTCTCATGTACCTGTGAGAAAACAACAATGGCTGAGTCAGATGAACCAGAAAAATTTAATTATAATTATCTCAATGCACCGCACGTACAGTCTATGAGATTGTCAAATGTAAGGAAAAGCTCCACCTTTGATTTAATTCTATTCTATAACTCATTGATTCTTATGTTATGAATTACCCGCTCATTATAGGTATATCATTGGAAACGGAAACTATATATCCGGTAACAGGACTCTTAAAGTGTTCGGTTCACCACAAAAAGTAAAGTTATCTTTAGGACCAACAATAATACCTATGAAAGTAACTAACATTATGTTCCCTAGTATTTAATAGAGTATAAAGAACCGTTAAGCTATTTAAAATTACGTTACAAAGTATTTTAATAGCCGCTCCAGCCAACTGTCTCTTAAATTAAGAGCGCTCAAGAAAACTCTACACTTTAGCTCGGCTCGAGTGTTACCTGCTTTTGTTTCCAAGGCTGCTGCAATTGCAGTTCATTTAAATGATTGCAATTATTGGGAACATACTGTGAATTAAGACTTCTTCAGAAATTATGTAAATTATGTATTATCAACTATTCAAAAAAGAAGTTGTTTAATGCCTTAAAAAATTAAGTCAGGACTAAATAAGGACTAAAGTAAATGTGACAGCACGGAATATTGCTTATACATTGCGGCTGTGAGAAACAAACATTAAGTTTAGTTTAGTGCTCTTATAGACGAGCGGCATGTTACCAACGGCATAGGCAACTGCAGCCGTCGATACGCGTCGATGGCAGCTGCCGACGCGTGTTGACGGCTGCAGTTGTAGCGTGCCGCGCCCGCCATTTTGTCACTCGACTGTATTTGGAATTTTAAATTGGAAGAGTACAGTAATAAAATAATAAAATACAGAGAATAGATGTCGGTATGTGAAGAAGTTGTAAATGATTTTAATAATAAATATATTTCTTGAATCCACAATGAAAGTGTTTTTATTTTCGTTTCTGTCGGCGCCGATGAAGTAAAAATAATAACAGTGTTTCTTCTTCGGAATCCATTTTGCAACCGACTCTTATACTATGAGAGCCGCCGACGGCTGCCGCTGATCTCTATAGTTGAGATGTCGACGGCTGCCGTCGGTTGCCGCCGACGTGTGTCAGACAGACGGCTGCAGTTGCCTATGCCGTTGGTAACATGCCGCTCGTGTGTAAGAGCTCTTAATGTCAATTTTATAAATCAATTTCAATCATTTTTTTAGTCATGTAGGCCAAAAAGCACTTACAAATAGTCAGAACCGGTGGTAGCGGTTTGGAATGTTGCTTCCACTGAGAAGAGTCGGTAAGAAACTCAATGGTTACTCTTTTTAAAATGATAAATAGTAAGGATTGTGAGTAATACATTCTCAGGAGCCGCAACGCCATGAGAGCAGGAAGCACCTTTGCTGCAATACTAGAGAAGAATTATACTCACGCAGTCTAAGAGTATGTACAAATTTTGGCATTATGCTTAGGAAGGTGCGTCTACTCCCATTTACAGTATAAGGAATATTCTAAACCACAAGTGGCTATAGAAATAATTGCTTTGGTGTGATGCCTTCAACGCTACTCAACAGAATAAGTACCATAACATTAGCTATTCGCCACCTACTATTTAGTTTACCATGGACAAAGTTAAAGGGTATCCCCAAAGGCTATCTAAATAGATACTCACAACTTGAGGAGTAGAGCCATTCTGTGAACTTCGAAAATTAGCCTGCAACAATATTGCTTTAGTGGGGTTAATGTTGTTCTTAAATGGAAATTCATTTTAATAAGGTTACCAAGATATGTGCAACGTTTTGGGAAGTGATCTCATGTAAAAATACAGGGTGTATCAGAAGTCTGAAATAATACGGTGGCTCATATGCGGATGCTTAGTGAAGACAGTTTATACCTAACTATCATAATTTCTGAGCTATAGACCTTTGAATACTTATCACAGGTATCGTGTTCTGGCCTTTGCATATATCCATGACCCTATACAGCAGTGTAAGCTACACTTATGAGGGGCAACTACCAATATTCACAAAACAGAACATGCAAATTTTACATAGGACCCGAGATATTACGTACGTATTATAGAAATTGCAGACGATGTTTTCGTCTATTTTCTAAACCATGGTCGAATTTCGACTACCACCGACGACCAATATTTTAAACCATTCAGTTGTATACCCGATACTGATGCAAACGCCAAAATATTATTTCGGACTTCTGAAACACCTTGTATACGAAAGGAAGTTACAATGGCATTACATATCACTTTTAATTTAATACGGCAGTAAATGGCTTGTAGATAGATAGATATTTATTTATATTCATTTAAGGATAGTAACTTTAATTAAGTTTTCCGGAAATGTTTGGTCTTTTAATCTTTATAAGTAAGTGAGTATTCAATGTGAATTGAAATAGAAAACTCGCGTATCATTTTGGAAAAAAAGGAGTTTGCAGCATAAAATAATTAAAAAATCTCCGTGAGATTTTAATGGAAGCAAACATGGAAGTGCCACAGGTCTAGCTAAATGTAAAAGCTAATAGCAGAGGCAGGTGCATTTGGGAATTGAAACCAACAACGACCAAGTCGGAATTTCAAAATAGGTTTGCATATCTGAATTAAAAATTCTCAATGTATGTAACTGTTTTTATAAGAAAGTGTTATTGTTCATGCAAAGTTTAATCAAGGATAGGATTGAACTACATAGCCTACCTAAGAAATGCTATTTAAATACATAGATGATCATATTGCTTATCTTTTTTTACATAAATCGATGCATTATCGCAAAGTATGATTCCTTATGGACAACTTTTACTTACAAGATACATTAAATGCTATGAAGTTCATTTGGGGTCAGTTGTATGAACACTACTACTAAACTGAATTTGGTAGCACTAAAAATTTTGTCATCCTGCTCATACACGACGACCATAAGAAGGACATCAATACACATACCCCCAAATCTATAGAAAACTAGGCACCACCTACAATTTCCTTTGTGTACGTACAAATGTTTTTATAACGTCACTATATCAAAATCAATGTATATAAAAATCAATGCCACTTTTTGTTGTAAGCTAAATCCTCCTAAACGGCTGGACCGATTTGAATGATTTTTTTGTATGCGTTTGTGTGGCACCCTGGATTGTTTAGATTCACAACTGGACCCGGTAGGTGGCGCTGCTTTCGTATTTCACTCATTCTAAGGCGGTACGAAGTTCGCCCGGTCAGCTAGTAGGTGATAAATATATACATTTGGGAGTTAGTTTAGTATATTACATTTGGTTGTGTACAAACTAAACTGCACTTTTCCAAATCCAAATCCTGTAAACCAAATCAGCACCATTATGTCATTGGAAAAGTATTTTTCAACAAGATTAAACGGCCCTTTGGAAATGATAAAATCAATACGCGAGTTGGCGGGCGCCTGCAAGACTAATGGTGATTCCGAGGAACGCTACTTTTGCTATCGGCGACCGCTTGTGGCTTTTCCATTTTTACTTTTTTTTATAGGAAATAATATAATGATTCTATTCTGTTTACTTGAGCAAAGAGGTATTTGTTTTACTTGGGACGGTTAAACTTTACATGTTTTAACGTTTGTAATAAAAGTCTTAGATACGTTTTTTTATTAGATATTAAATATTAAATATCTATAGAAGCAAAACCTTAAAATAACAAAGGGCTATGACATATATACGTGCTAATTAGATGGTGTCTACGAGATTTGTTATCACGTATATTAATAATTTGAAATATTAGATATGAATTTTAATTATACAATCATAATATTATGAGAATAAACTTGACTTAATGTCTTGAAGTACAAAATACGTCTCAAGAATAATATCATAGATATCTGATGAAATTGATTGAACTTTCAATGTATATTCGTTATTTTAGTAATTAAATAAGATAAAGCTCGCAGATAACTACAAACATTTTGAAGAAAACCTACATATACTCGTAATTTTATGAAAAGAGTTTCATTTATTAAAAAAAAATCATTTATAAAATTCATAGTATTCACAATGTAGGTTAATTTAGGTCGGCAGGTTAAGATATATTTATTGATATTTTAATATAAAATCAATTGTTTTAATTTTTATTATGCGTAGCTCAAAAGTTTGTGCAAAAATTAGATTACCTAATCCCACATTTTTATTTATTTCTAAGCGAAGTCTTTATTGACGATGTATTTATGTATAATGTTATACTATTACTACTACTACTACAGCCCTTTTAACGTCCCACTGCTGGGCACGGGCCTCCCCTCAATGCGAGGGGGATTCAGGCCATAGTCCACCACGCTGGCCCAGTGCGGGTTGGCAGACTTCACACATCTATCAAGAACTAGACAAGTTCCCTCAGACATGCAGGTTTCCTCACGATGTTTTCCTTCACCGTTTCATAGCAAGTGATAATCTCAGATGAAAATGAGATTCGCACATAAATCCCAGAGGTGCGAGCCGGGGTTTGAACCCGCTCACTTTGATTTGCAAGACGTGCTTTCGACCACTCGGCTACCACTGCTAATTGTTATAATAATGTTATACACTTCTCATTATTTATTTTTCCGATGAGATTTGTGAACTTCGAGTTCCTTATTTGTAAAGTCCATAATATGGTTGATATTGTATTACCTACCTATGCGAGCCCAGGTGTAAGGTTATTTTGTACTTCTTTCACTGAAAAATAACAGTGAGGGATAAAGTGGCAATAAGCTACGGAAGCCACGAGTGCGGGCGGGGTCTATTATTTTTCGAAATAAAAGCTCGGTTTGTGGTGTTTTCGTTGAAATTTACTGCAGGTACTTTTACTTACCGGATTTACCTCTACCGACTCTACAATATTAAAGTACTGACAAAATACTTGAAAAATCTTAGAAGTTTGTATTTCAAACATTTTTTTATTGAAAAGAAATAACCTGTTTATAAATGAAGCCTTCCTCCTGTACACTAGGGCCCTCACGAGTCAGTTTTTTGCCAATACCAAAAGAAACTCATAGAAAAAGTTCATTCTTCAACTAAATAACACTGACAGCACGAGTAAATTTTTGACGCCTGAGTGAGTGGCTTTTACCACAGAAATTCGAACTTTATGCATATTGACACAGAGTTCGTTTTGATATTGGCAAAAATTTTGATGCGTGAGTGTCGACGTCCCAAGGAGACGTCCAAAATATGTGTTGTCATGATAATTTACACGTACTTGTATGTACGTAAAATCAAAGAAAGTAGTACCAAAATATAGAGATTATTTTAAGGTGGTTTCCTTTTAAAGATACCTTTTTTTTTTAATACGCAAAACGCCGTTACGCCCCTGGTACGTGTGTTTGCCACTCAGCAACTAATAATACAGCCATTATGTGGATCGATCATCCAGTGGCGCATGTAACAAGCCGTGAGCACATCCTTGAATATCCGATTATCAATATAATTATTTGAGCACGAGTTAACATCGCCTTCGAATAACTTGTTTAATCTTCATCTCTTGGAAGTTAGACGTTTGTTTTACCTTCTTGATTTAACAGTAAGTTTTTGGAAATTACATGCTCGTTATTATGTGTAGATATGTTTTTGTTAAATCAATATTTATCTACTTATACCGACATAGCGACATTATAAGTAAACCTTGCAATTCTGTATTCCATATTTGATTGGAGGTTTGTGCCAAAAGAGTATATATTGTTGGTTTTGTTTGATATATCTATGGTAAGAAAATATGACTTTTATACGGAAACAAGATAGTTCAGATTCAAATAGTTCGGTTTTGCCACAAAGTGTTTACGTTCTATTTGTGAACTGAACTGAAGGGAACTCACAAAAACGCTCGATAAAAAGAAGCACATAACACGAAGGTCTCTAGAAAATAAATTATTATAATTCTCATACACAAGCAAAAATCACGATATATTTTTTTACAAAACTGCCTAAGGTAAAGTTGAGTCTTAGCCTTATTTAAATTACGACACTAGTGGCGTGAAAGTAGTTTCGCGATATTAGTTACATCAATAGTTTCACGGTGTAAACGTCATGTTACATGCATTCATCGATTCACTAGTTTCGTAATGTAAATAGGGAGTTATAGCTTTGACGAAGAAATACAAAAAGTCATCATTATGACCTAAGTTAAGTTTTAGTGGGCACGATTACAGTCTGAAATATCAAAATTACACAGCGTAAATTACTTAAACAAAAAGTCAAAGTTGTGTGAAACAAGATCTCCATTAAATTGAGCATTTTATTGAATTATTTGGCAACAAAAGGTGAAAGTTTCGCGTAATTGATTACGCGAAAGGTGATTTAAACTCAAATCACCCGCACACTGGAGCGTCGACTCTGGCGCGTTAATTTTTTTGCCATACCAAAACAAACTGTATTAACTCATATAAAACGTCCATTATTCAACTAAATGACACTGACAGGGCGAGCGAACTAGACTCGTGTGGCTTTTACCACAGAAATTCAATCTTTACGCATATGAGCACAGAGTTGGTTTTGGTATTGGCAGAAATTTTAATCCGCGAGCGTCGAAGCCCCAGGGGACGGGAGGTTCAAAGGCTAGTTAATTACCCGCTTTGCGAGTGTAATCACGCCCTTTGCTCCCGCATGCTGCCACCGCAAGGTACAACAACATGTCCTTTTTACGCCAGACAACACTTACCCATCGTATGATCCCAAACTAAAATAAGCTTGCTTTATGGGTACTATACAATGGACTAGGCAATCCCAGTGACACGCCGACCAGGGAAAATTTCGAATAGGCTATTGGAGGCTATAGTACATTTTTAAACTATTGTAGGTTGAGTTGCGTTCACTGAAATCGGTCCCCATAGCATGTACGCCAAGACTAGACTTATGGCGCGGAATATGACGATTTTGTCTTTCTCTCCCAATATTCCCATATTGATATCGAGTGTAAATGTTTCAATTAAATAAGACACTCTTGTCTAGGAGTCTCAGATCGCCTCCCGTCTATATGTAGACATGTCTATTTACTTCAAATTCTCTAAGTATCATAGTACAAATGTAGCTGAGACTTGAGCCCATAAATATTTAATATTTAGTTATGTAAGTAATAAATAAACAGATGATTCTCTGTAATTTGGGTACTTACTTAAACGGAAAGTATTCGGAAGCAAACGGAAGAGGTCAGCTCAAGGGATTTCGGAGAATTAACTTTCATTAAATATTAAATAGTAAGTATACGGGAGTTAAATCCTACCAATCCTACTAATATTATAAATGTGAAAGTTTGTGAGGATGGATGGATAGATGAATTTTTGTTAGTCTTTCACGCAAAAACTACTGAACGGATTTTGATGAAACTTTACAGTATTATTGTTTATACATCAGAATAACATGTACGCTAAAATTTATAACGATATTGAATAACAAAGTCTGCGCGGATGAAGTCGCGGGTAGAAGCTAGTACCTAATAAAATAATTAACCTGGGAGTTTATTTGTATATTTTTTTATTTCAGTTTCTTGAACATACCTTGGGTTAGGAGTAGGTTTATAGAAATGAACGTTGCAGTGCAAAAAAATAAATATATGAAGACAATGGCACATGACCTTAAAACCTTTGTGGGAAAGCTGTACTTGGATATTGTCCAAGGATAAGCGATGTAGAGAAGAAAGATCTTTGAACAAGCATTGACCAATGAACAAGAAATAAGCAATTTTAACGTCACATAAAAATAGACATACCAGATCCAAGCTATAAGCTTTGAGAAGTTTAAATTATTTTCAAATTCTACAACTGACTATACCACTACACACAGTAGTAACTTAACAGTTTAAATATTCAAATCGTTGTGGTAAAATCTGAAAGGGTAAAGCTATGATATAAGCTAGCCCAGCCCTGCTAATTACAAATGTACTAGAGTAATTAATTTTAATGTTCATAAAGTGAAACAGGTGTTCATTAAATATATACTTACGAAACAAACTTTTGTGTGTTACGTACGCGTAAGTGAAACCTTACACTTTGACATAGTATCTGACTTATTTTTGTTTCTATAGTATCTATTTTTGTTTGCCCAATCCCCTTGCCCCGTGCTATGAACGTATGAGATACGTAGCAAATGCGCATCGCAATATATTATCGCCGTGAGTTGACCATGCGTTCATAGAAACTGATTTAGTTTCACGTGAGAATATGTAGATGTCAGTTGTATAGGTACCTCTACATAAAACTTCTTTGCTTTCTAGTGTACAATTTAAATCCGCAATTTCGGTGGGTATGTAGTCGCAAGCGTAAACCGCAGTAGCGCCGCAAATGTGGCAACTTTGTCAAAGCAATGGCGAGGTAATTCCGAGCGAAAACTCCGCGTGAAGCGCCGTCGCGTCGTCAGTGGAAATGTTTGACTGTGGGCTCGCGTTTGCTCGCAAATCAAATAACCCGTGTGCGCTATGAGCTATGAGTGACGGTAGAAAGTTTAGCAAACGGCTTTTACGGCGTCTACTTTCGGAGCAACGCGTCGCAGAAAAAAATTGGAAACTTATGGAATGGTTGTGACGTGATTGATGTTATTATAATGTTATTTTATTAGTCATATTATATTTTTTTGTAAAAAGAAGCTGTTTTTAATTTAAATACATTTTTAAGTACCTACCTACATAAGTTTTCTAGCACGCTCATAAAAGTACAGAGTAAATTAAGGAAACGTAAAATTATTTTTACGTCAACTTTCATTTACCGAGATTTAATCAAACTTCACCCGGGTTGTAACTGGAGTAAGAGGGCTGAACCAATTCTAGGTAAAACAGAATTATCTTGATAAAAATAAATTGTGATCTAAAAATAGCTCCAGCCGTTAATAAAAGAAAAAAAATAGAGATGTTTTTCTAGACTTTTCTTGTTTGTTTGTCGAGGTACTGTGATGCTTTGTTAGCAAGTCGTCAGATATTAGCATCGCTTCAATAGTTTAACGCTTGTTGAAAGTTAGCAAAAATAGGTTTACTTGTTTCTCGAAAAACATTATGCGGGATTCTGAATATTTAAATAGGATGGACCTATTTTCTTTGAGGATAATACGAATGGAGACAACAGCGTGTGGGCAGACTTGGCGTCATCCATTATTCATGGTTAATAATACGCTTCTCGATTAAGAAATATCAAATTACTATAACAACCGCCATTTACTTTACTGGATTATCTCATCCAAGTTCCTACTAAAATATCTTGTCACTCGTTATTAAATCGTATGGGTCAAACATTTCATTAACATGTAAGACGGCAGACAGAAGTGTAGGATGGAATGTGAGCGTTCCAAGATTTATTCATACTGCAGATTTTTATTTGGTATAATAAGTGATTGTTATGATTACTGACTAGATAAAAGCGGCAGTAAATGATTCATCATCACTACACCAATGCACGAGGAAGGCGGCCATCAGAGAGGAGTGGCGGCGTGTTGTGAAGCTTGCCACCAACACCTGAAGTGATGACCACGACCACTCTGACAAGAGTGATACCGACAAAGAAGAATAATTAGTGATATAATTATCACAAAAAAGATCTCTACAAAGGGAACAAGTTTGGTCAAAATTTTCAGAAGGTTTCCAATATAAGATATTTACGATGTATGTTGGCTGCATGTGACCATTTAGTAAGTAGACGAAGTGAAAATTGAAATACTTATTTAAATATAAGACAATATATTAGAAAAAAATATACATACTTATTAACATTACATTTTGCGATTATTTGTATATTATAAGTGTTAAAAAGGTTGTGGAATTGTGGAATGAACAGGAAGTTGTGGAATGAACAGCGTGTTCCCGGACCAATGCGACAAAGGTATCTTCAAGAAACGAGCATACTTATTCCTTAAAGGCCGGCAACGCACTTGCGATGCCCCTGGTGTTGCAGGTGTCCATGGGCACCGTTGACGAGCACGAGCAAAATGAGGCAGAAGGCAGACGAGCAGACGTTTCACCAGCAGGTGAAAGGTCTGCTCGTTTGCCTCCCTATCTCTTAAAAAAAAAGTGACAAATTGCCCATGTCTGCCTCTTGTATCACGGGGTTCTAAGTTAAAACTTGCCGAGCCGATTATCTGGATGTGAAGGATTTCAATAATAAAAAAACCAAATATAATATTCATGGAATCTTTGGTTGGCTTGTTCTTATCATATTTGTATGTTCGTGTTATGGTAATTTAATATTGCAAACTGATATCACATCATAACCCTCGTTCGGAATGCTAGTTCTGAATAAATTCTTTTTGAGGGGATCAAAAAGATATAGCTTCAGGGTTAGCATATTACCATACTTACATCGAGGCTTGGACTTGTCGGCATGTCAGAAAAAACTAAGATGTAGTATATTTTTGCTAAAGTTTGTGTTTCGTGATTGGTTTTTGAGAAATAAATATATAAAAATCCCAAATTTTTGGAAAGTCTTGATCTACTTTGGGTTTAAATAATACGTTTTTACTGAGTTTTGTAGGTGATTTGTACATAGAAATTGCAATGAATTTGTGAGAAAAGCAATGATTCCTAGGTAAAAGGCTTACTTATGTATAGCTTTTTTTGGATAGCAACTAGAATAATTTTAGAAGGGTTTGATGTTTTCTTAGAGATACAGAAAATACTTGCATATAAAGTGTAATTTATTTATTTATGAGTAAAATAGTTACCTAATCTTAAAGCGTGTAAGCAAGTTCATGTTAAATTGTTATGTCGTGTACAGTTCGTTATTTATTTATTTCACAAAGATAAGATAATAATAAAAGATAATAATAGATAAAGCCCTTTTCAGATTGTCTGGAGTTTTTATTGTTGTATGTCAACAATCTGGAATATAACTCCATGCTGCAGAAAGCTTTTGTGAGCAAAAAAGAACGTTGACATTTTTGTGACAAAAAAAATCCTACCAAAGATCCGGAAGGAATTTAATTAACGGAGTATGGCAAAATAAATCACGTTACATACGCTATGTATGTCATTTTATTTCAACCTCTTTGTACATACACTTGAGAGTGTGTCTACACAGTTTGTCCATCATAAAGTCGTTGTTCCCCGAATAGAATGCAACACAAGGACCTATTTGCGAGAACCAACGAGCACCACTTCAGCCTACGTACCCTAGAATAACTTATACCCTTTGTTCGATCAAGGCTACTAGCCTCCAGGAAAAAATATAAAAAAAGTAAAGCTTCCGAATGAACTACTTACTATAAACTTTTTCGGGTGTCGACAAACTAATAGGTGTGCCGTAATAGAAAAGTATAACATGTTACGCCTTTTGTTTTATATAATCTTCAAAATATATTTTATTTTATATTTTTTAATAATACTTATAATATTTATTATTAAATTTATAACTAATAATATTATTATTAAATATTTCTTTACTTTTCTGCGATACATAGTTATGTATTTGGTAGCTATTTGGAATAATTAAGAAAAGATAATTAGTCGAATATTAGCTTCGCTAGATATTCAATTTTTTTTACTTGCTTGACGTTCTCGTTCTAAGAAAAATACCTTTTTTAAAAGTGTATTAACAGGGCTTAGATGTGCGTAACTATTAGGTCTTGGTTTAAGAAATGAAATGTAATGTAAGATAGTATAAGATGTAAGATTAGTTGGCAGGTATTTTGTCAGTAAGTTCGTCACCTTTTTCTTTATCAAGCTCCCATAATGTTTCTATCTATATTAAAAACCAATAACGATCCCCAATAGCAAACAGCTTGACAACGAATAAACTATTGCGGAACCACTATACAGTTCTTAGAATAATAACTTGGGAGGTTTTATTGCGAATAAATATTGTTTATGGCGGATCCTTTCCGCTATATACGATGATTATAATAGGCTATTAGTTTGTGGTAGATTCATACAGAGGCTTAACACTGCAGAAGGATTCGTAAATTATAAATATTTTTGTTAAACAATAAAGAGTACGTTTCATTAGAATTCAGCACGTAATTTTCAATCGAGGTTATATAGACGTCGTGAGAAAACTTGCAAGTCTATAAAAAGTCCTGTGAAGTTCACCACTAAGGCCGCCGCCTTAGTGGTAGGTAATGGACGAGGGTTGCGGAAATTCCTCTTGAATTGAGAATGTGCTGTCCTCGGTATGTTAGCAACAGGTTAGCCCCCTGATACATTTGAAGTATTATTCATAAAAATAATAATAAGTACACCATCAAGACTACACTGCACTCAATTCTCGACTATTTTATTTATTTTAAAAGCTTATTGAATGTCGAGGGGAGGAAAGACGGGAGGGGGAGGCCTTTGCCCAGCAGTAGGCTGCTGGGCAAAGGCCTCCCCCTCCCGTCTTCTGTCGCGTGTGTCACGGGTTAGGGCCATAGTCCACCACGCTGGTCCAATACGGATTGGTGCACGGTTCGCTAGAGCCTCGTTCGTTGGTAAGCAGGGTGTACCGCGAGCAGGTGAGGTTGGTTTCGGTCTTTAGTTGTTGCCCTTACAACCCTTTCGACAATTGTATTTTATTCCTATGTAATGTAATTGAACCCAGTAAAATGTCAAGCATTAAACTTAATCTGTATCACGTGACGTCTATTGTCTCCAATAGCCTAGATAGACAACCAACGCCGGCTCCCAAATTGGATCCCTTGTTTTTTGTTCAAGCTATAAGTCGCGTTAATAGTGCAATAAGCTTTCTTCGAGGCTGCCATTTACGCGTTATTTACTCACGAGTTTTTCACGTGTGACTGGCTAAATAGCCTCTAAACATACTACTACTTAAAGGTCGAGTGATTTTCTTTTAGATACGCTTTTACGGGTCAGTATAGGATCAAATACCTATCATTTTAGAAAGAGATCTTTTTCAGAATGTTATTAATATGTCTTTGTTATTAATATGTCTATGTCTTTTTCAGTTAGGCAATTGAAAAGCATTTCTATAGGTAAGCTACATGAGGTTTTGAAGGATTATAGCGCAAAAGCGTTTTTTTTTAGATATTTTAAATAAAATTAAACAGCAAATTCTTGGGAAAACAGTACAAAGGCTGAGTATATCGAACTAAGTATATGAAATTTTATCAAGTTAGCCTACTCCCACTTACCCGAATAGGTGACCTTTTTTGGGACTAAGCCCGCCACACATTCCCACCACTTACTCCTTTAAGCCAGGATCGACAGCGGTGTCCATTGAAAACACCGAGGTTTGACCCTCGGCGAGTCCCGGGGAAAAGCTAAATTGTCTTGGAATCCGCACGTATTTAATCGAAAAAGGTGTAGGAGGAGTTGGAAGAAAAATGTATTCACTTCCCTCCATTGCAAAGCGGGAGACAAAAATAACTATATTAGCTAAATTACCACAGAAATAAAGAAGGCACCATGGATGCTATTTGACATTAGTTGGACTTAACAATGTGAGCTGCATTATACTTGATTCAAGTAATAGGTATGGCAGAACCGTTTGAACGCACGGAAATTTTCCCTGGTCTCAACAAGGTCTGTGTAATACACCACTCCCGATGTTACATGCAAACTGTTTAACATACGTTCGTTTTGCAAGAGGCTGCACTCCCATAGGTGACCTATTAAAAAAGTGTCTCAACAAAATCGCGTAGTCAACCTTAATAGTGCCTACCTACCCGACGTCAGGGCCAAGAGTATTTTAAGTAACTGCTGCTCGCCAACTTTACTTGTTCTAAAGACTTTTCTCATCATAACAAATTGGAGAAGTTGGTGTCATTACAGACGTCCGAACTGGATAGTTCAGACTGATGCGATCAGGGGGACCCCCACAACTTTTAGCATTATTGTTTTAATATGACTTTATATTTTTTACAGTTTTTGAACTAAATAAACTGTCAACACTCAGTAAATGCAGAGTCTGTCTGCATTTGATAACTATATCCATGAATAAAAAACGTTGAAACGTCAAATAATGACTACAATTATTGGCTTCGAATAACACATGTACTTATTTAATGGTTGAATAAGTTTCACACTATAATATTGGCATTATTGAAAGTTATGGGAGGCGGTTGTGCCATTTAAGTAAGTAAATGCGTACATTTTATGTATGTGTTATAATCACTTATTATTTACTAGTGTGTAAAACTGCTGATTCCAGTGTTCATACAAAACTTGCGGTAGGTCCATTCCAACCAATTTTTTTTCTATGATTATACAGGGTGTTTCGGAAGTCCGAAATAATACTTCGACGTTTGCATCAGTACCGCGTATACAACTGAATAGCTTAAAAATTTGATTGGAATTCGACCATGTTTTTTCAACTTTTTTATCGTCGGCAATTCTATAAATTCATGTAAGATTTGCATGTTCTGTTTTGTAAATATTGGTAGTCGCCTCTCATAAGTGTAGTTTACACTGCTGTAAAAGGGTTATGGATGTACCCAAAGGCCAGAACATAATACCTGTGACAAATATTCAAAGGTACTGTTATTCAAACTGAGAAACTATGATATTTAGTTATAAACTGTCCTCACTAAGCATTTCGGACTTCTGATACACCCTGTATAATAACCAACTAAGGTACGTCCGTTTCTACAAACAGTGGATCCGGAACAGTTTTCCAATATTACCGTGGGAATGATTAAAGCACTCAGATATTCCCGCCGAGTAAACGCCATCTCAATAATTTCCTGTCCCATTTACGTCTGACTGTTTCTTATTTACCAGAGATCTTGTGATAATACTGGAAGGGCAATAAAACCGACTTTATTACTTGTAACATGGCTACTAACACAACGTTTCCTTTGTCTTGGCATTACATAGATTAGTTGTGTGAGCAGTTAGCTGACGATCTGTTGTTAGACTTCTATAAAATATCTATGTGTATATTAAATGGTGTTAATTTATATAATATACTGTTAATATGTGTGTGATACAACCGTATAATAAAGAATAGTCCTCAAGTTTATAGAAACATATTATACTATTTACATTGACATTTTGCAGAACAAAGTATTGTGACTTTTTTTAAATAGGAGGGTACGATGCTAGAATACGTGCAGTTTCAAACGTAAAACTGTTGGAAAATATTACAAACTCCCCTAGTACAATATAGTTTTTTTATATACAAGCTACACTCGAATACTAAAGTTGGACACAAACTTTACTAACCTACATTTTATAGCACTAAAACAATGGTTGTCCTACTCATACAGAGAGAGAGAGACGACAATACACTTATCCCCAAATTTATACAAAGTCATAATTAATAAAATAACACACTCTTGTTTATGGTTTGTAAATGTAATGTTTTTTCGTAATATATGCCATATTTCTAAGATTTTTCATCAAACAATCAAAATTTAATGTGGTTTGGCTTTCAAATAAAAACTACCATCTTCTTGACAATGAAAAAAGTAGAGTCAGCGCGACCTACCCAAAGACATGGAATAATTTACCATTCTACCTACCGTGGTTATAAATGACTCTATAAAATAATACGGGACCCAGGGTAATGGCAATTTACCCCGTGACAAATACACTAAGGATTTGGAACCCACATTTGTATTTACGCTTAAGGCGGTGTGTTCCAGTCCCTTATATGATGGGGATTTATATGATAAACCTTTGTATATTAAACTTAGGGCGGGGTTTGGATTAAGAAACTAGCAGCTAATAAAAACAACGATTTTATAATTCTATCGTTTCAAATAGTGTTCATAGTTAGTGGTAGACGAAGAAGTAGGTACATTTTATAAATTTCAAGGTCTTTTATTCGGAGGAGTAAGCCCACGCCGAGTATCCGCTATTGGTTGATAGATAACTAAATAATATGTTATGGTTCACCCTTTTTAGATGTTTTTAAATTTTTAATCTCTTATTTCACGTTTATAAGCCAACAGTTAATAATTTAGATTAAAACTTTGGTCAAATTAAATCAGAAATCAGTTGTTATGTTGCTAACCCGGAACAGATTTAAGTGAGAATACGTTGTATAAATAATCCCTTTTCACGGCATTTGAAAATGGTCCATGATTTCCTCCGGGAAGCCTATTATAGTGCTGATAGGCTAATCAGCACTATAAGTTTCCCTTCACTTGTTCCCTTCTCACGTTGACTTGGCACGGACGTATGGTACGCAATGGCAAACTGCAACCATGCAGCGATCGTCAATTGTTTTAGCACTTTCTTACATAGATATCATTAGTTTTGAACAAAACTTGTTTATGAATAGACTGAATATATTCACCATCTTTATGACCTACGACCCATTTTCATTTATTGTATTTAATTAGCAAAATTCTTTAGCTATTAATTACTTGACATTGGTATAAATACCCAAAACGCGCAGGCGCAGCCATTCATCATCTTATTATATTCAATTATTATAATTACATAAAAACGAAGAAGAAATAGACATTCTAAGTATGTAAATCTTTACTTTTCAAACCCAAATACCCGAACTCTGGCGTCTATGTAATTAGAAGCTCTACTTAAGTGTCTCTACATGGTCTCTACCTACACAAATGTCGTTTACAAGAGTATAGTGGGTGTTCACTGCGTAGGTGGTTGGCAAATGTTAACTGGCCGAATGTCAATTAAAGTACAGAAATGTAATCATATACACTGAATACGTTCAACTATAAATATAATACTTACAACTATATAAGTATCTATGGCGAATACTGTCATTACGTTAAATTGATGTTAAATTGTTTATTCGTTAAAATCAGGTGATTTTCGGATTTAATAGACTCTTTTACTACATTATATTCTAATAATATTGTCGACATGTGGGACATTGATGCGGCAATCATTGTACCGATAGTCGTTTCCGCCCATGGCATATTAGCCAAGAGCCTCGACAAACACCTAAAGAGACTCGCGTTAGGCAGCTGGATGAAGGGACAGATTCAGAAGGCAGTACTTCTGGAGACGGCGCGCAATGTGAGGAAGTTCCTCTCTCTGGAGCCCTAACCACTGGTAACTAGGACCCTGTTCCAGATGCCGGTGGGGAACTGTTTTTTATATTTTTAAATGTATTTTATATATATATATATATATATATATATTTAAAAATGTAATTTATAAGAAAGATTAGAAATAAAGGAGTTTATAAATGTAAAAGTTTATGAGGATGGATGTTTGTTACTATTTCACGCAAAAATAACTGAACGGATTTGTATGTAACTTGATAGTATTATTGTATATACTATGCGATCCAAATAAGAATAGCAATGTCAATAACCTGTATCTGTCAAATTCCACATGAAAAGTATGGTTTGCAAAAAACTTATTTGCATATCAAAAATAATAGTACCTACATCAAATATAAATAAAAAGATGAAATTAGTAGTAAATTGTCGTAATACAATATTTAATTATGTAAAGTCATAATTCGTTTTTTCACGTCACAATATAGCGCAAAGTTGATCCTATTCTCATTTGAATCGCATAGTACATCAGAATAACATATTAGCCTATACTTTAAGCCTGCGCGGACGAAGTCGCGGGTAGGAGCTAAAAACATTTCTTTATGTAACATTGTATAAATAAGGGAGTGTAATATCACCCCATTTTGCGAGGGTAAAACATTGTTAGTATAGCTTATTAATAAAAAAACAGAGAACCTAAAATGACCACTGAAAAATTCCTCTAACAGAAATATATTATGTCCAGTATTTTTATCAGACCTGTAGCAACCCTGCTAAATTTCGTCAAATGATTACGAGCAGATTAATTGCATCAGTAGATTCGTATACAGCATTAAAAAGATAGGAAATTAATTCAATTTGGAGGAATTGCTAAACGACAAACGACCGATACGACAAAGGTATTTTCAAGAAGCGAGCATACTTGCGATGCCCCTGGTGTTGCGGGTGTCCATGGGCGGCGTTAATCACTTACCATCAGGTGAAACGTCTGCTCGTTTGCCTCCCTATCACATAAAAAAAACCGTGGTCATTTTAAGCCTTCAGCTCTATTGTGGGTGTCGTGTGGGTATAGCCGGCTGTTTCCCATACAAAAACCAACTGTATTGGCTGATGGAAAAAGTTCAATCTTCAACTTAATGACACTGACAGCGCGAGATAATTTAGACGGGTAGAGGCGTGGCTTGTACTATGCGATTCAAATGAGAATAGGATCGACTCTGCGCCATATTGTGACGAATGAAAACGAATTATGATTTTAAATAATTAAATATTATACTAAGACAATTTACTACTGATTTAACCTTTTTATTTAAATTTGATGTAAGACAATTATTATTGATATGCAAATAATTTGCAAACCATACTTTTCAAGTGACATTTGACAGATATAGGTTATTGACAATCCTATTCTTATTTGGATCGCACTATACCACAGAAATTCAATGTTTATGTATATTGAGACAGAGTTAGTTTTGGTAGGTCCCAGTGAGCGGGAGGCTTAATACCTTCGGGCGCTTCGACCCGAACCCTTAACAAGTTTTTACTGCGCTCCCACTTTCGAATAAATGGCTTTTATTTGTGAAAATACAAAAGGATTATACCTAACTTGTGAATTTAGGATAATGGCTTATGGCAGTTGCGGTTAACGAAAATAAACTTACAAAATAAAAATATCTACTTCAAAATTTATTTCAGTTTAAGATTAAATATTTCCAGTTCAAGTATATCAGATATTCTTAAAAGCTGGAGTGTGTCTGTACATTTTTAGGTTCCGTACCTTTGGGTAAAACGGGAACCCTATTACTAAGACTTCGCTGTCCGTCCGTCCGTCCGGCTGTCACCAGGCTGTATCTCATGAACCGTGATAGTTAGAGTTGAAGTTTTCACAGATGATATATTTCTGTTGCCGCTATAACAACAAATACTAAAAAACAGAATAAAATAAATATTTAAGGGGGCTCCCATACAACAAACGTATTTTTTACCGTTTTTATAGGTAATAGTACGGAACCCTTCGTGCGCGAGTCCGACTCGCACTTGGCCGGTTTTTCTAGTGTTATTAAAAGAAAACTAATACGTTATTGTCAAAAAGTTAAATAATGACATGTACACAGCGGAGTATCTCGTTAACAGCGCTCAGTACGAGTAAGTTATCCCGTAAACCCTTTTTATATTGTGCAGAAAACAAAGCTCGCAACGAAAAGCATGGAAATCAGATACCGACTTGAAGTTTATCACTCCTAAGTTGTAATTAAACTTTTAATTTTATCTGTCTTGATAATTTATACTAATAGTATGCGAGCAAAACCAATTATAAACTCAAAGTCAAAGTTCGATTTCGTCCTCGGAAAGTTGGTGAACAACATTTTTGGTATATTGAAAGCCAGCAAATCACTTCGGAGTGTCAACTTCACCTGCTGATAGCACCGCCTCCAATATTATTAAACTAAGAAAATATATAATCGCCATATTGTTTTTCCTTATTTAGCGGTATGTACAAAAACATGGGTTAGTAGCTTAAGCCCTCAGTATCAGTTCCCCTTGTATCAGTTGCCCTCAGTTTCAGTTGCCCACAATAAATTTTATTACATAGATAAAAACATGACCTACCTCTGGAGCAGTCAAGTAAAGACATAAATAAATATCGCCAGACAACACATAATCATATGATCCCAAACTAAGCAAAGCTTATGGTACCATAGAATGGACTGGGGGCGATCCCAGTTACACCCAGACTGGGGCAAATTCCGCAACAGCTATTTCCGAAATTTGACGCCACCACCTGGTTTAGTGGTTCAAGCGGTCTACGCTCAAGCCACTTGACCAGCGTTTCCCATTGGCGGGGCGCGACCCGGTACCGGGCTATCAACTTGGTTTCTTTGGTAAAAAATAAACAGCAGCTTAGGCGATACCAAAATATGTAGTATAAATAAAATATTTTTACTATTAACAAATGAGTATTATTTTACGTAATGGAACCAGCTTGGGTTCAAAAGTATCAAGTGGGTCACGAAGGGGCAGTGTGAAAATAACCGGGCCATGACAGAACAATGTTTGTGAAACCCTGCACTTGGCCAAGAGGTCGTCAAACGCTAATAAATGAAACAGTGGTAACAAGTTGCCGGTTGCAGTGTGTTAATATTTGGGCATCACGTTTAGCTAGAGTCTACTAGTATTAGTGAAAATGACCATAAAACTCTTCCTTATATTATATTTGTATTGATCTTTTTCTTCTATTTGATACGTTTGCAACCGCCGGACCACCTAACATGACCTACACTCCATCTTCTGATTTGAGATTATAATTCCAGTACCTTCTGCTCCATTGGCGATCGGCTCTGAGAGCAACGTTACAGTTCAAAAATTTTCATGTAAAATAGAGAGCGAAAGAAATATAGATATAGAGTCCGATACCCCTGACTGTATATATTTCTCTCGATAAGCCCGTACAGCTCTTTCCAGTGCAAGAAAGCATGAGCGTCCTTTTCTTCTTACATAAATGTCAACAATACTAAACCCGTCAACACTTTTTCTCCGTATTAAGCTCTGAGCCCACAGGGGCGTCAAGAAGAGTGCGTCCAATTTTAGCTAGTATCAATACGTACTCTGTGGCAATATACGAAAGAATTTCTGTGGTAAAAGCTACGCGACCAAGAGTCATTATTATCTCAAGTCATCAATTACGTTTCATTGCAAAATGAGCTTTATCCATGAAGTAATACAGTGCATTTTGATATGGGCATGAACATTTTCACGCAAATTTAGACGGGCCTGTGAACACCAGGTTTTCAACAAAGTTAGAAAAACATAACTATCACCTAAAGGGATGACATTTTGTTGAACAATGCGCTTTTATCGAAATTAATACTATTCGTTTTGTTAGGGGGAAAATAATTGTTCGCGTGAGTTTGGCGCGCTTCTGGTTTCCACCGATTCCTTATATAAAATTGGAAAGACTCCCCCGGCTGCCCGTAACGAGCGGCTAAGTCGACCCTCGTAACTGCGAACACAATTCTAACGGCGTTGCCCACCGCTGGGAATAGCCCGTATCGCGCCAATCGTCCACTTTCCATCACTGCGGTCATCGAAACTAGTTGATTGCCGCGATTTGGCGTGATCTATTGTTGTAGTGATAACTAAATACGGCAAACGGCGGTCACGGGTAAAGTGCATTCAAATATAAACTACAACTAAAACGAAATGAAGTCTATTTTCCATTTCTTGTTGTTCAAGTTCAAGTTGGTCTTGGTTTTTTATAGTAAAATATTGGAACTTGATACAGACTACAATCGGCTAACTATGCGACAGTCGATACAACTATTTTAAATTTATAACCATCTGCAGCTGAAACCATGTAGAATTCGTAGTCTGCAACACTCGAGGATACGCTGGCTTTCTGTCAGTGAACTAATATTCAATACCGTTTCAAATGGCCACTGATCAATTTGGGGAACGGTAGTAAATACGCCAATTTTCTTAAAATGGTCCAACATTTGCGCGATTCGCGCACAAATTCCTTTTACCTACGAATTCATATTAATTAGCATTTAAAAAAAAACTGATTTAAAATGAAGTATCAGAGGAATTACCAATGTGGTCATTTTAGAACCCCTAGGGCTTCGTAGAAAATAAAATGTACGTATTCCCCATAGATTAGTAAAACCAACTCCCAACATCAGCTTTTAACTTTCAGCTAACGTTAATTAATAAATTAAACCCGACCTCATACTGAGATTTTAATTATTTCCAAGTACCCATTGTTATTAGTATTTATTTGGCACAAGAAGGATTGTTCTACCCTCTCAATGTTCCTACATTAAGATAATTGGATTAAGATTACCTTAATAGTCGTTGAAGACTGTTTTACAGAGCTTTAATCATTAATTTTGTAGAAGCGTAATGAACAAGTTTTATTTCATTAAGTATGAAATAAAACTTGTTTGTAATCAGTATGGATCTCGGTGAATCTCATAATTACATTTTCATATAACGTGTTTAAAGGTTTTTTTACAAGTATTTTACATATCATGATGGCAATACCACCAAAATTCTAAATTCAAAAACTATTTTACCGTTAATTTATTTATTGCGATGGCAATACCACCAAAATTAGAAATTAAAAAAACGAGCTTACTTTTAACTTCTTTATTAGGTTGGCAATACCAGCAAAATTAGAAATAAAAAAAAAACAATTATGTTTTTTTGTAATCAGTATTGGAAAATACGCCAAATAAATAAAAAATATAAGTTATTTCTACATTTTCTGCACCTAGGTTCTTAAAGCCGGTTACTGTTTTTTATTATTATATAAAACGTTTTCCAAGACTTGTATTGAAAATGAAGTAAAAGATAAAAGGAGATTAGCTTTTTGTTGGACGACGTCTCATCGGGGATCGTTAAAGATATTTAGATTACAGTTTTATGTAAGGGCTGGCGAAAATGTAATAAAGTCAAGAACATTCAGCGAAAATATCTACACAATCCGTTATAAGTTGGATACAAAGCTATATATCGCTTTCTATATAAGTAAGGATGTTTGGTAATAATTATACTATTATACTATAGTAAAATCACACTTATCGCTACATTATTTTAACGCATTAAAACTGAGTATGATATCATGTAGAGAACTCCAATTATGTCTGAACAAACACCATCTTTATTAAAACCTCAGCTAAAATTTACCAAGACATTATAAACCTACTAGACATGAGTCCGACATAATAATAACTCCTTCAAAAACAATAATAACTTATACTGGAATTCATAGTCGAGATGAGACTTCCGATAAAGGGGCAACAATCATGACTATGAATACCAGAATTAGTGCAAGTGCTTTTCATGAAAATAAGCTATAAGGCCTCCCATACACTGCAGCGTCAACGCTCGCGCTTGAAATCTATTGGCATAGCAAAACGAACTGTATTGACACATAGAACAAGTTCATTCTACAACGAAATGACACTGACAACGCGAGAGAATTATGACGCGTGCGGGCGTGACTTATACGACGGAAATTTAATCTTTATGCATATTGAGTCAGAGTTCGTTTGGTATTGGCACATATTTTGACGCACGATCTTTGATGCCACAGTGTGCCGAAGGTTTAATGGTATCAGTTCGGTTGTCACCAACTAAGCGTGTTGCTGTCCGTTCAACGTCCTTCTTACGTCTGTAATGTAGGAGTAGGTTTCAATATTTTTAAGCCGCCCGCATACTGCGGGGCTCTGTTTTTAGGGTTCCGTACCTACAAAGGAAAAAACGGAACCCTTATAGGATAACTTTGTTGTCCGTCTATTTGTCTTTCTGTCAAGACCCTTTTTCGCATAAACACGTGAAGGTATCAAGTTGAAATTTATAACAGAGACTTATGTCTACGGTCCGTGGTGCCCTAAAAAAACAAACTTCTAAGTTAAAGCAAAAGAAGATATGGCGGCTTATTATGCATTTTCAGTACATTTGCACGGGAATCAAAAACCTATAGGGCACTTCCCGTTCACCTAGAATAATGAAATTTGGCAAGAAGCAAGGTCTTATAGCACAAGTAAAGGAAAATATCCGAAAACAGTAAATTGATTGTTCGAAAATGATTACAAACTTATTTTGTAGTTACTTTGCATGGGGACACCAGTATACCAACTACAAAATTAATTGTGTCTGTCTACCCAATTAACCTTTTCATTAGAGTAATGCTCGGTGCTTTCACAGTTTAGGTACGGAAGCCTCGGTGCGCGAGTCCAGCTCGCACTTGGCCAGTTATTTTTTCTATGTGTCAATACAATTCGTTTTGCTGTGACACAAAATTTCACGCTCGAGGGTTGACGCTCCAGTGTGTGGTAGGCGTTAGTGTTGTCAAATATAAGTTAGGTATAGTTGGTGTATAATAAAATCGACATCAATATATCGCATCTTTAAAAGTATAGAGACCCATTTTGAAATTTTAGGATTTCGACTATAAGTCTTAAACGGTCGTTCTAACGACCATTTTTCAACAACAATATTTTTGAGTTAGGTCTCTATACTTATAAAGATGCGATATGTATGTAGGTAAATCTAAGGCATTTACGCGGGTCTTTTATCAGAATTAAATTGACAGGAGCATGTAACGCAACCTCCCCTGTCGCCATTATTCCGTGTAAGGCGCGCCTATTAAAATTTGCCTTTATAATGTTACAAAGCCTCTGGAAACCGTCGACGGTTAAGCTACTTATAGGGAACTTTTTGAATATTTGAACGTGATTTTCACTGTGGCTGTTTGTACTCGTATGTCTCTTAAAGTCAAATGTCATTCATATGTTAAATTTTGAAAAATTATGATCCGAGGTAAATCTAGACTGGTGTTTTAGAATATATTTGTACTAGAAATACCATTATAAATGTTTAGGGGAAAATAGTTTACTTTTTAAAGTATAGTATATGAGTTAAATTGTTAACTCAAAATAATCTCAATAATTCAGTTTGCATCTGCACAACTTCCCCTCTCTTATTTTATTATTTAGAGGCGCCATATAAATTTTATTTGAATTTATATTCAAATTTATTTCATAAAGCATGGTATGATTATTCAAATAAATGCTAACCCTATATGGGAACTATTAATAAAACCACAATATAAATTTGTGAAAAAATGTAAGCGCCAAAACGCATGAAGTTTTTTTTTATTAATAAACCATAAACACAAGTCGACTTTTTGCCATAAACAATACAATCTTTTCGTATAGTATTTATTTATGAATCCACTAATTAACCAGAGACAACATTTTGATGTATAATTATTACAAAAACATCTCAGAAATAAAAGCTGTTACCCAATAAAACACAGCGCCGATAAAATATCACATAGATATAAAAAGGCGTGTTGTGAAAGATGACTTTTTGCCGATTTCAGTTGCCGGTCGAGCGGCCGGGATGGCACGCATTTTCACTTATCAGATTTTGCTTGTAGTCCGGTTGGGCTACGAGAATATCGCGCGAGATACTCTTACCAAATACCACAAAACTACAGTTAAAATATTGTTTTATTATCCTAATTGGAATGTGTTCAGAATCGTTGGTTAATGGTTTTACCGGTTTTGTCCGGCAATAACTAAATTTATAGATTAAAAGATTTAGTAGGTATTTATTTATTTGAGGGTTAAAATAAAAAGAAACGAAAAGCTTAAATTAAAACATAAATTAAGAACATTGGACTAACACATGGAGTAATTCTGCCTTGGCTACCTCGGAAAGCAAATTATTTGATATTCCGGTGAAAACCACACACCACAAGTATCCAGACGAAGTCATCTAAAAAATGCATTAATTATTGTAACTATAAAATTACTGACGCTTGGATATCTGGTATATATGCCAAACATATTGTATTAATTGTGTAGTATTTATTGTTTAAGTGTGCAAGTGTAGCATACCGTACGTATTTCCGTATCTCACGTGTTTTATGGCCCAAGTCACAGCATGTTTTTCATCGGTCGACGCTGGCCGGCCCGAATTGCCAATAAAGTGACACAGCCCGCTCCAAATGTCGGCCGCAGTCGCGATCCTCAAAATTTCAACCCTAATCTAATATCTCTGTTGAGCCAAAACATCTACAGTTACGAGCGCTGTATCCAGCGGATACGGCTCGAGTTCAACACTTATTGGCAATTTAGATAATTTCAGATGAAACTGTTGAAAGTGAACTGTCTAGACTGGGGTTATTGGGTACAAAATTAGGCATTTTAGATAAGAACTGCTGGTATATATATATATAGTACTTAGAGCTTTGTATTGTATATCTCATTTGTAATTGATTCTGATCGTTGTTTGACACGGGCTACACCTAGATCGTTGAAACGGTTGCGTGGGGACTTGGGTCCAACACGTACTCACCCCATGTGACACCTTTGATGTTATGTAAGACATTTTTAGGGTCTACCGCTGCAAATGATTATTTATTACGATGTCGTTAAATTAATATTTAATACTAGTGGAAATTGTAAAGTAGATAATAATCATCTTCTAGATACCTTTATATCAAATATTGAGAATATTTGTAATAGCAGAATATATTGTAGCTGTAACAAACCACATTGTTAATATAACAACACTTGTATTAGTAGACCGGTCAACACGTAAACGTAGATTTTATTCCGATTGAATTATTTTGGTAGGACAGGTACTACCTACGAACTTGCCATATAGGCAAGTCACCAATATTTAGATCGCGTTTAGTTTACCAAACTAAGGAACCGATATTAGGAAGTTCCTAATATCCATTTCGCACACTCATAAGATTTGGTTAAATCGATCAATCCCAATAAAGTTTGTATATTTACCGAACTATGTATGTCACACAACTTTCTGAGACTCTCCAAGTCCACATTTCATCTAGTCTGTTTACATGTTCCCCGGACATTAATCCTAGTTTACTAACTTAATATCACTAATAAGAAAGTTTCAGGAATTAGTAAGGCTCGTATAAGCTTTATGTGAGTGGTTCACACTCGAAAGGGAGAAGAGAAAGCAATTTGTAAAAAACATCTTATTCATTGTACTTGTTATTTAACTGGAGCAAAATACTCGATAAAATAGTCAATCTTTTACTCCTGGAAATTTTGAAATTATGTTTATTTATATTTTTGTAGAACTTTAACAAAATGAACGATCGATCACTATATGCATATTCATGCATGCATGTTTAGCGGTTAAAGTCGTGGTTAACCACAACGTACCAATAATATGAAACACGCTCAGGGTTCAAAGGCAATAAAAATATTTGTTTCAATCGAATCACTTTACAACGTCGACAGAGGCACGCACATTAAGGGCAGTACTTAAATCCTGTCTAAAATTGGCCGGCGATAAATTTTCCTTAACGTCCGACGAAACGATCCGACACAATAGCAGCGAGATGTTTCCCCCAGCTCTCCCCTATTTAATGTTCGCAAAACCGAAAAGTTTATGACTAGATGGATCTTAACACGCGTCAGATAAATAGTTTAGTTTTTCGTACGCGGTTTCCTTAAAGCGGTTTGATGGGCTGATCCTGGAAGAAGATAAGAATAGAGTCGGTTATTTGTTCAATCCCCTAATACTGTTTTACTACTATCCATGTTGCGGGGATATACTCACGCACAATACTCCAAAGTACTCTCGCTTCAAAAGAATCTTGTTTCTATAAACAAACTTGCAACATAAACACAAAAACCGCACACAGATTAGGTACGCAGTGGTAAAATCTAATTCGAAACCAGAGAGATTTGCCAGAAGGGAGGGTCTGTAAAAGGCAAGTCCAGTTTACATAGTCAATGGGCTGATCATAATATTGTTATCCTCAAATGTATATAGGTACATTTCTCAGAGGTCCAATCTAACAGGGCGGTAAAGGGTCGCTGTTAAGTATTTACATTGGCTTTTACAAAACCTAACAAAAATATAAAGAGCTAGCTTATAAAGGACATCGATTTCATTCAAGAATATCCTTATAATAGAATGATGTACACAAACCTCCAAGTAAGCGAACCGAATTTCCATTTACAATTTTAACGTTGATCAGCTATTGCGAGGTTTTTTCAATTCTGGAGAGTAGACATTTCTATAGAGACCGAATAAAAAACTGAAAAAGTACACGACAATGATAAAAGATTTCAATTAGACAGTTGGGGCTGGAACAAAAGTTACTGGATAATGAGATGGGTATCTTGGTAAAATGTAGTGGAAGGAAACTGGCGACTCGTCGTTGGATTATTCAGCTGAAGGTACAGTGGGGGTACGAAAAGGTTCGTCAGTTTTCAAATCCATTCCTTTATCAAGTCGTATACGCTTAGTACCTTTTGAAACCAAAGCACTAAGCAGACAACTGCATACAAAATTATACTTACTCGATATGAAAACAAGAGTCATTATAGTAACACCGTGGACCTAGTTTCACATCAGCATCAAACCTTTTTACTGGCCTAGTCATTACGAAATTGGAAAAATGTATGTTCTATTTAATTGTCAGTGTCATATATTTTTTCTTGCTTTTCAGGCATGGAGTTCCGTCAGACGTGCAGGTTTCCTCACGATGTTTTCCTTCACCGTTTCATAGCAAGTGATAATCTCGGATGAAAATGAGATTCGCACATAAACCCAGAGGTGCAAGCCGGGGTTTGAACTTGCACACTTTGATTGCAAGGCGTGCGTTCGACAACTCGGCTACCACTGCCAGAGACATTTTAGTGATTTTAGTTGACTCGGTAGTGACTCGGCTACCACTGACAGTTTTTATTTAGCATAGAGTATCTAGAGAACCCATAATTCCACATTATAAATAAAAATGAGTGATGAGTGTATAAATTGTTTGTTACAGAAAATATACAATACGAAACGGAAATGAATCAAAGACAAAATCAAGGGAACTCTTTGATGTAGATAGGAACAATGAAATCAACAAACGAAACAATATTTTACTTGTGATAAATACTTCGAGTTTTCAGAGGAGGCAAATTTAACAGCCACCAAACATCAAACTTATTTACATTCTACATAGCTACAGATTATTATTGAAAAATATAAGAAAGTTATTTTTTATATTTGTCTTGAACGAACAGGTCAAACTTAAGCAGGCAATTCAATACTAGATCACCACCGTAAATTGAAAAGCTACCACGTTTATGCGGACTAGAAATCACCGATAAAAGAGTAAGCGTAGAAAAGGATTTTAAATTATCCGTTTAACAATAGTGGGTCGTTATATTTTTATGTTCAAGCACTTAAGAAAATTAATGTGTCATCTTACATCTTACTGCAATTGTATTTCAAAATTGTGATTGTATACTACTATCCACGTTATACATAGTATCGATCAAGTAGCAACAAAAACTTAAGAACTAATACAACTTTTTTGGCAGTCACTTGTTGTTCAACAACTATGGACCAACAATAATCAATCGTCCGTCTACTCATTCTACTCAGTTTCCCAAATGTCATCTGATTTATTGCGATTCAGAATGAATCATAATTCTGAAATAACATTTTAGTGTTGCTAATATATTAAGTGCGAAGTGAAGACAGTCTGTATAAGAAACTCCCGTTAGTTAGGTATACGTAAGCATGATAGTTTCATAAATTATACATGTCGCAAAATATTTATCATAACTACTAAGTTGAGGTAACCTCGCCAAATTAATTTTTCGAGATATTAACACTGTTAGTTTTTCTATATGTTTGAATTCTTTCCATTTTTATACCATTTAGCTGTATACTCGTTACTCATACATAAATGTAAAGGTATTATTTGGGACATCTAAACTACACTACACTATTAGATTGTAGTATTGAGATTAATAATAGACTGCTTTTCTATATGAATTTCCGTTCAAACCACTGAATATAACATTCCATTGACATTGATTGTGTGCAGCCACGCGAAATGTCCGAATATAGACATTGACTTACGTGGTATAAAGATACCTTCGAGTAACATGAGTTTGCGAAACAAAAATAGGTTCCGCGTTTTCGATAGTCACGTAGAGGTTTATATTCCTTCGTCCGGATAATATTTCAGTATTGTGAGGGGTTTTGTTTACACCGAAATAGAGGATCGTTAGAGATGTACTTTGATCTGATCCGTGCCTTTAAGAAAACGGAGATGGTCGGACTATTGTACCGGATAATAAAAGCGATACTCCGGTTAAAGACGATATCGATATAATTCAGCTTTTATTCAAAACTATTATAATGCAACTTCTTATTCCTCACAGTTTTCCACTGTATATATCTGAGGTTATCCTTTTTTTGTTATGAATAATAAGATGTTCCTAAATATTCGTCATTTAAATCAAATGATTTAGTTTTTTAACGGAATTCTTTTTCTCGACGTTCTTGTTATATTTTTTCGTCCGGCCAATTAAGTATCTAACTTGGAATACCAAATAAAAGCTTTGTACACGTTATCTGATTCGCCTTTGATCTTTTGTTTCAACTTTGTCCTTATTGTGTTAGATACCTTATCTAAATACAAAGACAGGATTAATGGAATTACAGGTAATTTACTCGGGATAAAGCGAGTGCCGTTTGAGAGGTTTGAATGAAGGTAAGTTTTGGATGTTGCAATAGCCACCGCTAGCCAATTATGTATTGATTTCCGTTTATTGAAGAATTTATTCAGGCATAGCCATCAGTGGTAGCCTCGTGCAAGTTCAAATCCCAGGCCCGAATAATTTTCATGTGCGAATGTCATTTTCAACATTGATTACCACTTGATGAACGGTGAAGGAAAACATCGTGAGGGAATCTGCACGTCTATAGAAAGGCGTGTGAAGTTCACCAACCCGCTCTGGGCCAGCGTGGTCGACTATGACCCAAATCTCCCTCGTATTGAGGGGGAATGTGCCCGGTATAATGGCAATAGGCTCGCCCCTATTACGTTGGGACCAAAATACATCGGCGAAGTGTGGACGCTCTACAGTGCACCTCTGCCTACCCCTTCGGGGAATACAGGCGTGATGATGATGATGATGTATTTATTCAGGCATCAGTACTGGCCTCTTCGCTCTCCCATCATGTATTTAGCAGTATTAATTATTTTAACAGTTTAATAGGGTCTGTACCACCATCTCTTTAAGTATTGTTTCAATAATTACAGTAATTTTTTGTCAAATTATGTACCGAGTTAACTGTAAAAAACTGAAAGTAATGATTGATATATAGGACAACTGCAAGACAGGTGGTGGTAAGTAATATAAAAATCTTAATAAAACTATGAGAGTCAAAGTTATTTTCAGACACATTTATATCTGTATTCCGAGTAGCTATAAATAATAATTCAAAGTCAATTTGTATTTCCTCATTTAAAATGTGTACCTACACAAAGTAGCAGCTAGGCACTGGTGTAACATTTTAAAGGGTCGTAAAATATACCTGACACGACCTTAAACTCAAATCGATTCTGTGATATTTTTAGACAACGATCCGATTCACAATTTAATAGGATGGGTTCAGAATTTGGACGAGTTTGACGTTTTTGGTTAGGTTAAGGTCATTTCGATAGAGCCTGTTTGTTTTAATCGCAGCCTGCACCCTTCTATTGGCCGTAATATATGAGAAAGAGAGCAATCTTTTTACAAGCTTTATATTAGCTTGCAACGTATGTATGTACGGGTGGAATCTTGCAACTGAATTTTAAATCAGTTATCTTTAACCGATTGAGCTGAAATTTGGTATACGCGCCTATTTTGGATGACAATGCATGCTTAGTTATGTGACGTCATTCTTATTCCATGGACGTCATTCTAATTCTATGGCGGATCATCCAAGATGGCGGAATAGTTATTTTTTCTGCACTACCACAGTATGGGTATCAAATGAAAAGGCTTGTTGAGGAGAACACGAAAACTAAAGGCAATTCAATAAAAGCTTGTTTTTAAAAAGTTTTTAGACCATTTTTTTTATAAATAGATAGGATAGTGTTATGTATGCGCGCGCAGCTACCCGCGCCATAGTTTGACAACTGAATGTCAAGTGCTTGAATAAACGTCAGTTTGTTACCGGCTTTCCCGCCTTTCATCCTCTTAATGAAGTACAAACTATACGATAAATAATTTAATTGTAACAACGGCCTTATCTCTAAAAGTGATCTCTACCAGACAACCTTTGAATGGAGAGATATAAAAGTACTTGTAAGGACGAGGTGGAGTGCTTTCAAATATAGTTTAGTGTGTACAACGGAATAGAAATCATAATCTAACAATTTTTTTTTGTATTTAAAATTCAGATATCATAGAAACTTCTCAAAATATCTCGAAATTTAAAAAGCTTATTCGAGCAATGGAGATATAATAACGTGTTTTTTTGTGAATTAATTCATTCGCTGGCAGCGAGATACTCATGATTTATACGGACACAAATTAATAGCCGTGGACCTTTTTTGCGGAATCTGTGCCAGCGCTTTGTTTTTTTTTTCGCCATTGTTGCTTAACATATTGTAAAAAGTCTTATGAAAGATACCGTTATAGCCTTGTTAAAGCCAAGTGTAATATTGATTAACATGTTATAAGAAAAGCGATTAATTATCTCTTGATGTTTTATTGTTATATTAATTCATGTAGAGGTCTCAGATGAACGAATCCCGGCGTACGAAAGCGTACCCGGCCTTTCTTTCAAAAGTGTAGCTTTTGTAACATTTTGATGGTATATTGCCAGCCCCATTAGCTACCCTGTGCTTATACAGGGTGTATCAGAAGTCGGAAATAATGTTTTAGGTACATATACTACATTAAGTAAATAATAGGTACATAATGGTAGGTGATATGTAGATGCTTAGTGAAGGCAGACTACACCTAACTATTATAGTTTATTAGTTACAGACCTTTGGATATTTATCACAGGTAACGTGTTGTGACCTTAGGGCACATGCATAGCCCTATTTAACAGTGCAGACTACATCAAGGAGAGGCGACTACTGATATTCAGAAAACAAAACTTGAAAATTTTGCTCAGAACTAGAGATATTTAAAGGTTTTAAAATTCGATGTAGAGCAGGTATACCAAAAGTTTTACATCATGTAGTCTAAGACATGATTAGAGATACTCAACGTGTAATAGTCCAGATATTTGGTTTATATTTTTGACAAATTTCCCTTATAACCCTTTTGTAGAGTCACCATCGAAACATTCAATTTATTTGTGTTGTCGTGACATGCACTACAGTGACTACAGTATATAAAACAATATGCATTCTCTACTTTTATCGCATCGACATTTCGGAAAACTCGCTAGTGCAACGCTGTAAACTGAATTACATGAATCACGGAGTTAAAAGCATGGAAACCTGAATCAGTCATAAAATTTTAACTACAAAGAAAAACATAGATATCTGTCGTAAAAGTTTGAATGTAGAGTCATAAAGTAGGTAATATTGAAAAGTTCATTCAAGTTCATGAGAGTTTCTGTAATTCAATGGTCTATGATCAATTTATTATTTAAATAATAATTAAGAATAATTCATTTCAGAAAAGGTTAGGTATAGAGTTAAATATATAATAATTAGTCTTATTTATTTCAACATACCTAAAGAACAGATACCTAATTAATAAAGTAGTCGTTTTTAATTTATTCGTTACATACAAAACTTTCGTCTTTCTAGTATTGGTAAAGATGAGGAGTATATTTATCTCATTGTTACATTTTTGACCACTCACAAGTACATAGTTAGACATTAGGTTCTGATTATTACATACATAGAACACATAAATAGAAAACATTATAAAATTAAAAAGCCGGCACGCATCAGCTCTTTAATTATATTTTCCCGTAACACTCCTCCTTTATATAGGTATCTTAGTCACAAAAAAGTTAAATAGCTCGTAAAAATGCTTGACCAAAGTTGAAATGGCGAAAGTCGATATTTACGAGGCAATCTTGGGCAAAGATACTAACTAAGACTAATCAAGATAGCATTGAATCGTCAAAGTGAAGAGTTCATCGCTACGATCCAATAAATTATTGCAAGTTAGCCTTTATTAATATAAATCATTTGGAAGCATTAAAAGACATAACATTAAAGGCATTACATAATGATGGCAGGTGTAACATGCAAACCAAAACAAAAACCGGCCAAGTGCGAGTCGGACTCGCGCACGAAGGGTTCCGTACCATTATCTAAACGGCAAAACAATCACGTTTGCTGTATGGGAGCCCCCTTAAATATTGTTTATATTCGTTTTTTTTTGTGATTGTTGTTATAGCGGCAACAGAAATACATCATCTGTGAAAATTTCAACTCTCTAACTATCACGGTTTGAGATACAGCCTGGTGACAGAGGGACGGACGGACGGATGGACGGACAGCGAAGTCTCAGTAATAGGGTTCCCGTTTTACCCTTTGGGTACGGATCCCTAACAAGTGTAGACATACTTTGAATCGTTGACACATTGAAATCAGTAGACAAGTAGGAATAATACTAATTGTTTTTCTGTATTCGTAAATTAATATCTAAAATCATTTTAATATGTAGCTCAAGTATTATTAGTTTTGTTTAATTTTAGTTGCACTTTACCTATGATAATTCTGAATGATGGATTCAATTTTATTTCGCGTAATTCATCGTACATGCGGTAAGAGGCGCTCCAAAGGCTGAAGTTGAACTCGTCGGTCACCTGTTTATGATACTTGGTGGTTATTTCTTTTGTGCGAGTAATTGAACAATTCCGAGTGACCCTTGAAAATAATAACCCTCTCCGGGTGGCAAGCGAATAAGACGAACAATCAGTTCAATAAATCTATATACCTATCTGTCCGGATCAAATGTTTATTGCATGTCAGTGGAATTACGAGAGAATACATGACTTCTCTAATTTTTAATAATGATTACCACTTGCGGAACGGTGAATGAAAGCATTGCGAGGAAACCTGCACGTCTATAGAAAGGCGTGTGAAGATGACTAACTCGTACTGGGCCAGGGTGGTGGACTATGAGCCTAATCTATCTCGTATTGACGGGGATTGTACCGAATATAATGTGCAATAGGCTCGCCCCCTATCACGTTGCGACCAAAATACATAAGTGAACCACATTGCAGCGTACTTCTGCCTACCCGTTTGGGGAATACAGGCGTGATGATGTAATATTTACATCCCTGCTCTTAAATTTTATAAACTTTTAGATCCTTCACTCAGAAGATTTAATTCGATAAACTTGTCAATGTAAAATTTCATTACCTAAATTATATTAAACCAGCCATGCTAACAAATGGTATGTCTAATAAACATAAATAGTATGTCTGTGGCATTATTTGTTGCGACCTTCAAGTGCGTAGGTCGTGCGGGACAAAAACAGACACGCATTTCAAGGAATTAATGAAGCTAATACCGACGATAAACGGCGGCGGGATGACAGCGGTTCATGCCCTGTTGTAAAAACAGATTGTCTACATTTTGACATCTATATTAAGTGTAGTTAATAAAATGTCTATTATCTAATAGGAAAATAGTAAAAGTCTAGTAAGTCAAGCGTAAGCTGTGACAAATTTCGGAATGATTCTTGTCACAATTTGCGTACATCTAAAGGTAACTGGATTCGCCCTTAACTTATTTATGATACCCATAGTATGAGCGATGCTCAGTTTTGGCGTAGGTATACAATGAGTGAAAAATGTAAAAATCGCTGTCTACTTTTTATTTCATCTTCATTTTATAATTGTGACTAAAAGAGTGATGAGTATAAATGTGGACGGATATAGAGCGAGAGGAAGACCCAAGAAAAGATGGATGGACTGTATAAACCACCATCGCACGGCTCGCCACAGACTACATTACCATCCTCACCATCTGGATGAATGGCGTTCCAGTACAGTGCGATTTACCAGGAATTTTCTTCCTCGCACCACCAAACTGTGGAATGAACTTCCTGCAGCGGTGTTCCCGGACCGATGCGACAAAGGTATCTTCAAGAAACGAGCCTACTCATTCCTTAAAGGCCGGCAACGCACTTGCGATGCCCCTGGTGTTGCAGGTGTCCATGGGCGGCGTTGATCACTTACCATCAGGTGAAACGTCTGCTCGTTTGCCTCCCTATCTCATAAAAAAAAAAAAACGGTGATATGAATGAGATCGGATTGGATGTCAGTATGACGGAAAAGCGATATGAATGGAAGAAAAAGACATACTGCACCGACCCCAAATAATGGGACAAGGTAAGGCAAATGATGATTTTATAATCTTTATTTGTCCAAAACATTTTCAGAGAATTTAGTTTATAATCAATTGTATCTAGATAATATAGGAGAATATCTTTCCAAGGGTCATCGCAGTCGGATTCCAATGAAATTAAACTCGACGTTAGATATCAATAAATCTCCGAGAGGTCACATCAAAGTAGACAAGGCTGCGCCAATATTAAATCCCGCGATTTAGCACAGTCGATATTTTTTTAATCCCGGAATAACAAATGAGGCTGGTGATATATTACTCTGTTGATGGAGGTTTAAAAAGGTTTTTATGCAGTCCGAGATTTTAGCCTATTGCGTGTTGGCATAATTGTCTATTGTCACGTTCATATGTGACATTATGGAGGGTATATACCCTCCATTCGTGACATAGAAAGAATTGCTATCATTAACCCTTATAATCCTGATAACCAGACAGCATAATTACGGTTTAATAAGGCGATGTAATTAAGAATATGTCGTTTATTTTTATTTTTCATCAGTTGGTAACACGAATAATTAGTACTTTGAACCCTTATGGTAGTTATGTTTTTCTGACTTTGTTTAAAGACTGGGCCCACTCACGGGCGCGACTAAATTTATTGCCCATACTAAAACCAACTATATCGTTTCATATATAAAGGTACATTTTCAACAAAATGAGATCTATGATGCGAGCGAATATTGAGGCATTATCGCTTTTACCACAGAAATTCAATCATTATGCATATTAACACAGAGCTCATTTTGGTATTGGCAACTAAATTTGACGCGGTTTTATGGTATAGAGAAAATGAGAATAACATAACATACTATAATTGATTGAGAAAAAATCTTATTATTATTGTTTTCACCATTTGTTTGGGATGTATTTTAAAGAAAATCAAGGCAAGTGCTGCAATTTATTTGAATAATGCATATTTTGTATCTAGTATCTGACACTATTATTTAACACGTTCACTGCGCTGTGAGATCATATTGGCTCATGGCGAACTTTTATCCATTGCGCAGCGCTCACAAAGTTAGTACCACTATGAGTCAACATAACCTCATGACGCATCAGCTGAAAGTACAGTAAAAACTGGCCAAGTGCGAGCCGGACTTGCGCATGAAGGGTTCCGTACATTATCTATAAAATCGGCAAAAAGATCTCGTTTGTTGTATGGGAGCCCCCTTAAATATTAATTTTATTCTGTTTTTTTGCGATTTTGTTGTATAGCGGCAACAGAAATACATCATTTGTGAAAATTTCAACTGTCTAACTATCACGGTTCAAGAGATACAGCCTGGTGACAGGCGGACGGACGGACGGACGGAAGTCGTAGTAATAGGGTACCGTGTTCCCGTGTCCTCTGTTCCCTTTGAGTACGGAACCCTAAAACTCCATACGCAGCGAACTAAGTTCATAGATGTAGGAGTAGATGAGGGTGACAAAATACGGGCGCACATCAACGCATTGTTTGACTAGTTAACAAGCTATTTGCTGCTTTAATCATAGACAACGGGCATGAATGATGAATGAACATGAGCTATTGTGCTGAAATCGGACGATCAATATTGTTTGCTAATAGCCAGGTTTGATCGCATCGCATATGCATTCGGTTTTGTAGAAATTTTGCTAGTATTTGCATATAGCGTCACATTATTGAGGTTATGAATACCCATCAAAAGCAGCATAACTGGATAAATTATTTGACATGATAAAATATTATATTTCGCTGGAATAACAATAATATATTCTTTACTGATGTTATAATTACATTGAATTATGTTTCATCCATCGTACTGCCTTCATGAATTGTCTTATGTTTCTACTCAATCATAACAATAAAACGATTGTCATAATTGTATACAGGGTGTTTCAGAAGTCCGGAATAATCCTTTGCATCAGTATCGGATATACACCTAAATGGTATACAAATTTAATCGGAATTCGACTATGTTTTCACACTTTTTTTCGTCGTCAATTTCTATAACTCGTAACATCTCGAGTCCTATGTAAAGTAAGAATGCATTTTGTGTTTTGTGAATATTGGCAGTTAACCTTCTTAAGTGTTGTTTACACTCCTGAATAGGTTTATGGATGTACCCCAAGACCAGAGCACGATACCTGTGAAATATTCAAAGGTCTATAACTCAGCAACTATGATAGTTAGGTATAAACTGTCTTCACTAAGCATCCACATATCAGCTACCGTATATGTACCCAAAGTATTATTTCGGACTTGTGATACATCCTGTATTTGTTACACGATGAGTGTTACTATAATATGAGGCAAGTTTTTAAGTAAATTAATACTATGTAAAAGTATAATCAAATCTACATTATAAGCTAAGCATATCATGATATATGATAAAAAAAATTACTACTACTACTACAGCCCTTTTAACGTCCCACTGCTGGGCACGGGCTTCCCCTTAGTACGAAGGGGATTCAGGCCATAGTCCACCACGCTGGCCCAGTGCGGGTTGGCAGACTTCACACGTCTATCGAGAACTAGACAAGTTCCCCCAGACGTGCAGGTTTCCTCACGATGTTTTCCTTCACCGTTTAATAGCAAGTGATAATCTCGGATGAAAATGAGATTCACACAAATCCCAGAGGTGCGAGCCGGGGTTTGAACCTGCACACTTTGATATGAAAGACGTGCGTTCGACCACTCGGCTACCACTGCTATTATTAGCATAATATATTACGACACTTAACGATGAGAGGTTCTGTAAAACAATATCATAATTAATTTAACTTAATTAATTAGCGCCACGATAGTCCTTAGAGTTTTAATAATGGCACTGTTGAATTACAAAATTTTATTTAGTGACGACCAAAATCACCAGTATTATCTGTCGACTATTTTCGGTGTAAAATATTAAATTAAACAGTGTATTATAGGGACGAGGGAGAAATTATTCTTGTAATTACTTCGACGAGGGTTAAGTCTTTTGTTCGCATTAAGCTTAAAATGTTAGGTGATCACAGTTTATAAATATTAGAATTGATCTTCGAAACTGACACCATAGCTCCGGACACAAAATGTTTGCCATTAGCAAAACAATCTGTATTGACTCATAGAAAAATCTTATTTTTCAACAAAATGTCATATTTTGACGCGTGTTCGTGTGGCTTTTAACACAGAAATCCAATCTTTATGAATATTGAAACAGAATTCATTTTGGTATTGGCGGATAAATTTGTCGCAAGCGTCTTGGCACGTAAAAAAGTTTTTTTTTTTTTTTTAACGAAATGAGTGAAATGATGATATTTAATGGAATAAGATGAGGAATGGCATCACCTGCGACTAGCGCGAGTATTTCGCCAATGTCAAGTAATTAATAGCAAGGACAAATTCAATAAATACACATATTAAATAAAAATGGATAATGACAGTGATAAAGATGGCGGATGACCAGTTTTTTTGTTATTTCGCTATCGTGGCGAGCGCAGAAATTTTAATATACACACCGATGGTAGCTGTCAAATCATGACGGGCACAAAAGTACCCCCAATACTCTGTTACCGATATCGATTCATAAAACCTCCTGAAAGCGTTGTAACCACGTCTCCGAAAAACATAGTTGTATATAGTTACAAAAAATCGTGTGTGTCTCGTGTGTGAATACTATTTATAGATTGTCAAAGAAGCAAGTCGCCAGACTTGTCGCAACCGTCTGTGATGAGACAAAAGGTAAGAGGTATTGATTTTGTCTTGTTACAAACGGCTATTATCGTAGCTGATTAATATACTTAAAATACACTTATAGATTGCATTTCTGTAGCAAATGCCACGGGATCACTCGCGTCTTGGGGGTGTTTAAATGAATTTAAATTTCATTTAATTTTGTGGTTACTACAGAATGGTATATATAATACAAACTGAAGGGGTTTCGTGAATTGACACAATTCTATTTAATTCCTTTACAATTCGTATTGTTATACCGTTCGTTCGGTTTAGAATAAAAATGTTATAATAAATGCAAAGTGCATTCCTTTATACCCATGCTCAGGATATTGACGTCAACTGAATGCCAAGTACCCGAGTACTCAGCGGGTTCTTACCGACCACTGTCCATTGCGAAAAGTGGGATGAACAAGCAAGAAGCATTGAAATCCATTGTCATTTTTATTGGTACCAAGACATTATAACCTTTTATTTTACGACTTGATTCGGCATGGGATAAGCCTTACAAATTTTTGAATAAACTAAATATTTTTAACTTTTTAAAGCATAAACTAGAATTTTATATTAGAATAATAATAATGTGTATAGTAACTGGTAACTAGATCCCTGTTCTCGATACCAGTGGGGAACTACTTTTTTTTTATTACAAGCTTAATATTAACTTGCAATGTATGTCCGGGTGGAATCTTGCAACTGAATTTTAAATCAGTTATCCTTAACCGATTGAGCTAAAATTTGGTATACACGCTTATTTTGGATGACAATGCATGCTTAGCTATTTGACGACGGATCATCCAAGATGGCGGAATAGTTATTTTTTCTGCACTACCAGAGTATGGGTATCAAATGAAAGGACACGAAAACTAGGGCAATTAAATAAAAGCTTGTGTTTAAAAAGTTTTTTTTTTTAAATATTTATATTTAAAAATGTATTGAAAGGACCCACACAAAAGAATCGACATAAACACATAGAAAATAAACGAAATAATGTTTAATATTTTTCTAGGAGAGTTTATATTACAGTTTGATGAGAGCGTACACTATGTTCATTCGCTGTTTAGTTTAGTAGTCAATCAAAACGTAATGTAAGGCTGTGTGAACTGTGTTTATGTTTGCGCGCGAAATTTGTCTCTTCACTTTTTATGGAAGCCTAGTATTTTTTAGGGCCCTGAAAGCTTTGTTTAGGTCTCCAATTGCCTACAAGGCGCAATTTTTATATTTTCTAGAATTTTTTGCAGGTTTTGATAGGCTTACGTTAAATCCAAAGGCATACTTGGATGGTTTATAGCTTGAAATGAAAATGTAATAAAAAATATCAAAAAAGAGGCATCAATTTTAACACGTACTTTTTTCTTTTTATAATATCCGTAGTAAGGAGGTACTTCGTAGCGATTTCGTAGCGTTTGTGTAGCGCGCTTAGACTTCAAGTCTAAAATAAATAAGATTACAAGTCAAAGCGGATTTCAAGGACCCGATAAATCTTGTTAGTAGCTTTTATCAATATAATGAGGCTATTAAAAAATAATCTCGTAAATGTCTTGTAGATACTATAAACTAGTCTCGAAAATGTATACCTAGTGAAGTCATAATCTATTTGCAGTGCATTACAAAGAACTATTGTTATGAAAAATGCTTTGTTAAGCCATTGTTATTCTAGAATAGTGATTTTAATTATTTAGGGTTGTTTTGATTAGGATATTTTATAAAAATCCGCAGCTCATTCAGAAACACATATCGTATGCCCAATTGCAATAGTGAGCAAGTGCTAAAATATTTATAGTAAAACTAGCAGACCCGGCCACGCGTTGCTGTGATCTAAGCTATCCTATCTCTCAAGTTGGACCAGACTGCTCATGGTGTGCCAATTTAATTTAAAATCGGTTAAGTAGGAATCCATCGCGGACAAACATCGTGACAGGAGATTTATATATATAATAAAGATAATCTTCAAAAGACATTCTGAAAATGGATTTATTTATACGAGTTTAGTCTAAATTGTTTATTGCTTACATATATTATGTACCCAAGTAGGTCATATAAAACCATATGCTGTATAGGTACTATTTATGTCTTTGGGCCATTGTGCCCTATGATTAAAAAATCGTGAAATCGATTCGTTTCGGTTTGTTTAATCAACTATCAATATCTTTTGAAATGCAAATGCCAATGTATTTCAATAAAATGCAAATATTGTACGGTGTTATCACAGGCCCGATTGGACCACGAGGCGCCTTAATTCTTCATAAAATATTTTCGCAATCTTTCAATCCACAACATTATTCATTTTATTAAAATTACAGCTTGGGAATTATTGAAGCTTTCGTAAGCTGTTTTTCATTCATTTGCATATGCATAATAAAATAGCGCACTTTGATTTTATAAAATCAATAGAACAATTCAATTCAGATACGAATTTGAAAGTTTTGTGTTTAAAACAAACACAAGGCAGGCAATTCGCAAACATTTTAAAACTACATTGAATGGGGATTTTTGACGGGTGAACGACTGTGCGCCCCTCACAAAACACCAATAAAATTGTTTATTGACGGGGGCCAGCGTAACGAATGGAAAAAAAGGAAAATTCCAACATCGCCGATGAGTTTCCACCTTTCTCGTGGAAATAAGATAGTCATAAAAATAAATTTATTGCCCGCAGTAAATAAAGCGTAACATATTGCGCTTTCGAGTTGTAAAAAGGTATCACAGTTCACAAATACACAGTCGTTAAATGCTATCACAGTGTATCGGCCCGTTTAGCGACTGCGCGAGAGTCGTACTGTTTTGATATCAATGGAATAATAAAATTGTGCTTCACCTTCAGGTTTCTTTTACCTTTTTATGGGTTCCATGCTCTGTGTAGCTAAGTTCATAGATATTCACAACATGCAACAAAGCCTGTGAAATATCAGATGTATGCTAAATATTACATAAATTGACATAAAGTAAACAATATTACAAATAAATGAAATTAATTTAGCATGCTATTTACTTACTTTCTTTCTTGAGTTAAGATCGTACAATGCTTTAAGATACGCGACGGGATGAAATAAACCTTTTATTTTGATTCATGTAAAAACAATAGGGGATTCCATCTCATGAGTGCAAAATCACTGGCGGGTGTTCAATCCTTTAATATTTTGGCGTCAAATATTTTGCCATAGCAAAACGAACTGTATTAACACACAGAAAAAGTTCATTCTACAAGGAGATGACAATGACAGCGCGAGCGAATTTTGGCGAGTGGGGGCGTGGCTTATACGACAGAAATTAAATCTTTATGCATATTGACACAGAGTTCGTTTTGGTATTGGCAAACATTTTGACGCGTGTTGACACCCCCTTGTACGGGGCTTAACGATTAAACACAGTAATTACAGTAAGTAAATACCATATGAAGAAAGTTTGCTATGTTATTTTCATGCGCGCGGTCTACCGATCCCTACAACAATAAACGTATTCGAGCACTTTATATCCAAGCCACCGACATTGGATTGCACGACCGCTCTACATAATCTAAGTACTCACTTCTATAACCAAGATAGTCGACGATGTACAATTACAATAGAGTCTATTCAGAAACAAAGCAAGTAAAGACGTCCCCTACTTAAATTTCGAAGCTAGACGGAATTGCAAATGAGCGAAGGTAAGGGGATTGTGTAAATCGCCTTTGACCGAAAACACAAGCGGACGTCGCATTAGGCACTTATATAAATGCTTACGTGGACTTAATACGGGGTAACTTTCGTATAGAATTCTTTTGTGAAGCTTTACATAGGAAATATAGTTTTTAAATGTAACAATATGTAGGTTCGCATTGTCATAGTACCTACATAGGCAGCTTGAAGATATACAATTGCCAATCAGATATTCTACATTTAGGATCTTTTTAGGTAAGTTTATTTCACTTACTAGGCACAATTGTTTAGACGTCATTCGGTAGTCATATTATTTGGGTATTTATTGGAAAAGGTGTGCGTATTTAGCGATAGATTTGCTCCATATAAACTCGCCCCCGGCGGCAAAGGACAAATGAGTCACAGACAAAACAAAAAAATCTGTAAACTAAACACAAACTAAATAATAGTACCATCATTTTATATTATGTCCGCCCACGCAACATCAACCGTTCTCACTGAACTTAATAGGGTTGATACTAAAATAATAGCCGTCTATTCGCTATGCTAAGTATACGCCGGATTGCTTGTTCAATTCGATTTAACAGCGTGTATGCAAACCGCTTGTGTGCAATGATACCTATAAATGTTGAAATATATGTTATGTTCTGCGTATACTGTTATATGGCAATACAATATTCTAGCGTTGACATTTGTTAATAAATGAAAAACATTGCTTAAGAGAGTATGCTTAATTGATTAATAATATTCAACTAAACAAACCAATGCAGTGTTAACATTTCGAGATTTTATTAGAGCTTAATTTTCATGCTTTATTCTACTAAGCTCAAGTAGGTATCAGCCACTCATAGCTAGTCTAATCAATAAAAATAAATCAGCGACTTATGTCAAACTCTTGGAATTTTCAGAGGTGTTCATTATTATAAAAATAGTTTGAAGAGATTCATAACGAAACATACAAGTCTTTGAGGTTTGTAGTAGGCACCAGTCCCGGATATCCGTCGTAAGTGTCAGGCTTGAAATGAATGAAATTAAATAAATGTAACAGTAGCACGGTGCAAAGTTTAGATAACCCTAAAATTGTCACACAATTTATTTCTGCACAAATCAAAATGGAACGGATAGGAATGCGTCGATTTGTACGATGGGCTCGGATGGCTATTGTCAGCCGCGCTTTTGTCAAACGATAAAGCCGACTGTGCAAAGCTCTGACGCCGCGTCTGAACGAACCGAACACTAAAAGATGCAGAACACACAATGCATGGAGTACTTACCATACATTAAAAATAACTGCTAAAAGTTCCATTTATCGGCACACATTGGAACATTGTAATGTGGTCCTATGTATTAACCTATATTGTATATACAGTACACTGTCGCCTGCGTACCTGAGATAATAACGAGCTAATTAATCACTATATGGCGCACATCTTACTATACTATTTACACTGTGACTATGTGTCTGGAGCTGTATAGGTTTAGGTACTAACTTATTTCATAATCTTTATATTGAAAAATCAATGCCACTTTTCGTTGTAAGTTGTAACTCCTCCTAAATGGCTGGACCGATTTGAATGATTTTTTTTGTATGCGTTTGGGTGACATCCTGGATGGTTTAGATTCACAATTGGACCCGGTAGGTGGCGCTGCTTTCGTATGTCACTCATTCTAAGGCGGTACGAAGTTCCCCCGATCAGCTAGTAGTTTATATTATAAAGTTCTAACTCTCCTATGATTTTTACAGACGTTTTAAATAAAAATTAATTGTAGGTCTAAGCGATATTTCAGTTAAACATTATTTTTAGTTACCTACCTTTGTATACTAATACTAATACAGCCCTTTTAACGTCCCACTTCTGGGCACGGCCCCCCCCCCTTACTGCGAGTGGGATTCAGGCCATAGTCCACCACGCTGGCCCAGTGCGGGTTGGCAGACTTCTCACATCTATCAAGAACTAGTCAAGTTCCCTCAGATGTGCAGGTTTCCTCACGATGTTTTCCTTCACCGTTTCATAGCAAGTGATAATCTCGGATGAAAATGAGATTCGCAAATAAATCCCAGAGGTGCGAGCCGGGGTTTGATCCTGCACACTTTGATTGCAAGGCGTGCGTTCGACCACTCGGCTACCACTGCTATACCACTGCCACCTTTGTATAATGAAACGAAAATAATATGAATTCTATTTAGAAAATCACTAATAATTTGAACGTTGCTTATAATACCCGCTTCAGCGAGCCTCATATCAAATTTTACGCCAAGAAAATGGCGAAGCACCTTCCAGCCTAGATCCTATCTAACGAACAGGTATTCAAATAGGGACGAAACTCATTTATTCCTAATTCCTTAGCGGCCCGCGAAATTCGTGATTAATTTTACATGAAAAAACCTGCCTCTGACAGATGCCCGGAGCATGATTGATTGAAGATCTGGAGATCGGTGGCTCTGGCCTACATTAGATATGATTACAGATCTTGAGGGCACGGGGTATTATTTTAGTGTTAGTTTTCGCTTTAGTTTCCATTACGAATTCGAACATATGTTGTGTCCGCCTATATATCATATTGTTTGTTTATTCTTTACCTCTAAATATTGATGTCTGAATGATGAATCTGATGAATCTTATCGTTATTTGTGAAAGGTATATAATATTATCTTGAGATCAATCTTACTAATATTATGAACGTGAAAGTTTGTGAGGATGTATGGATGTTTGTTACTCTTTCACGCAAAAACTTCTCATCGGATTTAGATGAAACTTTACAGTATTATTGTTTATACGTCAGAATGAAACATAGGCTTCATTTGATGGTAAATAATGGTTTTATGTTCATCCCGCGGAACCCTAATGCTTTTCTAAAATAAAATTACCTAAGTTACGCCTTCGAACATCAGCTATCTACCAGTGAAAGTCCCGTCGAAATCGGTTCAGCCGTTTGGAAGTTTACCCGGAACAAACAGACAGACAAAAAATTTAAAAATTGCATTTTCGTAGTTAGTATCGTGTATACTTTCATATGCATGTGTTAAAATAATGTTATTTTGATATTACAAACCGACACTCCAATTTTATTTATTTGTATAGATGTATTGATTTAGAATCAGCGAACTTTTCTGCGTCGAATGAGTATGCTCTCTTGTAAAGTTAAAAAAGGTCGCTTAGGTCAAATAGCCTTTCCACTCGATATGATGAGTATGTGGTGTCTGGCGATATTTATTTATTTCCCTAGTAATAATTATTTCTTTCTGTTAATTAAACAATGTATATCTATACTAATATTATAAAGAGGAAAGATTTGTTTTTTTGTATGTAACGAATATTTCAAAAACTACTGGTCAATTTAAAAAAATATTTTACCATTAGAAAGCTAAATTATCACTGAGTATCATAGGCTATATTAGAAACCCGTGCAAAGCTGGGACGGGCCGCTAGTACTTGATAAAACCAATTTGTATTGGTAGAGACAGAGGTGAAGGGAATATCGGTTCATCCAAAGGGCAGCACCCGATGAAACATATCAACGCGTCGATTCCCCACATCATGATGCGGGGAAGTGATCGGGTTACAATTAGGAAAGTTTCGTCTTATGGGGGCCTGATATTAGAATATACGTTTCGGTTTGTACAACATTGTTACGGAAATTAGAGTTCAAAGCTATACTATAAAGTACCAAGTTGCGTTCATACTGTTTTATAATAGGTATTATACCTTTCAGCAATATGTATTGGCCGCGGTCAATACTATCGATCAGTAAATAAGCGCGCTTCTAAGAAAAACTGCTCAAAACTATTTATGTAGCTAGAATTTGTATTGGGATCATTTCGTATCATTATTATGTTTATTTTGTAGCACTATTTCTGCCTTTAATATCACATCAGTAGTATTTTCCCATATAAGCACTTCTAATACTAGAAACTATAATTAATTTCTTTCCACACCGTTCCTTGTGCCTCTCTTCTTCGGGCCTCTCCCGTTAGATTCTAATAGATGTAGAAATTTGATGTAAAAGCTTAACTTAGTAAGGACGTACTCGACTCAAGAACAACTTTGACATAAAACCCAAATTATAAACTAACTTTAAAATCTCCAAAAATACTATATTGTGACAGCTTATTCTGTATGACTACATTTTCTCCAAATACTGAGTTGTACCACAAAGTGGAGTCTAGACGTGTCAGTAACTTTCACGTCTAAGTTAGCATTTAAATGCTCCCGAATCCTTGAAGAAACTTGATGCTAAAACGTTTCAACGTTAAAGTCAGGCTCTTAGTAACTAAACTCTAAACAATTTTCTGTTCCTATCACTAGTCTAAAGTTTTGCGGAATTTGGTATCTTGTTTGTTTACTTGAGTGGCGAACAACTGACTAATATAGACAACAAATCCAGCGGTAGTACAGCTACTAGTAAGTACTCAGACGCTTTTTTCTTTAGCGCCTGAACATATCGCAAGCTCCGGTCTTATGGAAATTAATAATTTTTTGCTTGATGATACATAAATACTTACTGTAATTACATGATCGTACAAAAAATATGATTCTTATATCCAGTCGAAACCAAGTTCAAATGGCCGTTCAAAGCGTTTTGTTTGCAAAGTGAACCACCAACCGTGCCGATAAAAATCTTTGGTAACACTAGCTTTTCCCTTTTGTAGTGGAAGGCACCGGTGGCTGGTCGCAGCCGATGAGCGAACGAAAGACTTTGATCGATGTGCCGCGATTTTTCACGTTTCCTCGGAGCAAGAAGGAACTATTACGGGCCTCACAAGTGTTTGATAGAATGCTTCCGAAGTTCCGATGGTCGCGTCCGCTCGCTAAACGCCCTTATCTTAAGCTGTATCGTTTAATGAGGGTTATCGGTGATGAAGCCCTACGTACACCGGGGAGAGCGAATAAACTTAACGTTTTTTGAAAATGTACTCTGTAGCAATATACTTAAAGAAGCCGTTCATTAGGAATAAATGGGTTGTATGTTCATTCCACGGAACCCTAATGCTTTTTCAAAAAATAAAGTAGCCTAAGTTACGCCTTGGAATATTAGCTATCTTCTAGTGAAAGTCCCGTCGGAATCTGTTCAGCCGTTTTGAAGTTTACCTCAAACAAACAGACAGACAGACAGACAAAAAATTTTAAAATTGCATATTCTTTATAGGTATCATGTATACTTTCATATGCAATTCGTAAAAAGGTGCTATTTTGATATTACAAACAGACACTTCAATTTTATTTATTTGTATAGATTTAATTTCTGTGGTAAAAGCCACGTGGTCACGTGTCGAAATTCGCTAAGATCGTTCAAATTTAGCTTTTTCTGCGTGGTAATATAGTTCGGTTTAGTATGCGCAAATTGGTCTTGTAGCACCTTGCAGAAGATATATTTTATGGGAGCAATTTCTAAATATTCATATTTAATTCTTAATTTTAAAAATCGCTGTTTACATTACGAAAATAACGGTGTACCTATACTAATTGTATTAATTTGAACAAACATGAATCTAAAGCTAATATTTGCTTCACTTATTCATAATGTTTTATCAAAGTTACAATATAATAAATAAACAAATACGAATTTAACCGTCTAAAATGTTTTTTTAGGGTTTTTGAAACACTAACGAACGGTATTGAATGTACTGTAAAGTACTTAATCCGTTTCTAGCGAAGTTGCCTCGTTGTTTTTTGTTACGGAATTTATTCCCGCTCTAGAAGTGTTGCCAGCATAGCAAATGATCGTTGATTTAGATCTTTTTAAGAGTAATCAAGTTGATATCGTAAGTTAAAACGCGCACACGAGTGATAAGACTCAGTTTAAATCACCCATTCATATACAGGGTGTTTCAGAAGTCCGAAATAATACTTGGCCGTTTGCACGAGTATCGGATATACAACCGAATGGTATAAAAATTTGATCGAAATTCAATCATGATTTTTCATTTTTTTTTTCAGCGCCAGTTTTAAAAACATTAAATAACTCGAGTCCTATGCTACATTTTCAAGGTCAGTTTTGTGAATATTAGTAGTCGCCTCTCGTTGATGAATTGTGCACTGTTGAATAGGCTTTTGGATGTGCACTAAGGCCACAACACGGTATGTGTGACAAATATTCAAAGGTCTGTAACTCAAAAACTATGATAGGTAGATATTATCTATATTCACTATGCATCTACATGTTAGCTACCGTTTATGTACCCAAAGTATATTTCGGACTTCTGATACACCCTGTATAGGAAAACAAATGATTCATCGGTATATCATTATCTGACAGTGCCTATTCTTAATCTTCTCTGAGCGTCTCTAACGAGCTCCAATTTGCTCCGTAATACAATATCTATCGTGTCCACAACTGGGGATATTAATTGCCTTTAACACGTTGGAAGGACGGTATTATGCCATAAGTAACAGATCAATTACGCACATCACCAATGCCAAGAGATATTAGTTACTTCCAAATTGTAGATGTATACTGGTATATGCACTTAAATGAAAAAAATGTATCGCGGTTCCTACTTTAAAATATATATTACGTTAAATCTAATCTTTTTTTTTTATTCGTGTATGCCAAAAAGCACTGACAAATTGTCAGATTCTACCCTGGTTCAGAATGCTGCTTCCACTGAGAAGAGCCGGTAAGAAACTCAATTGTTGAAACAAAAGAATGCGATATAGTTAGAATTTAACTTCCGAAAAGTTACAATGATGGGATTTTTTCACAATTATCTGGAAATACAAACTAAAACAGATTCCCGTAATTCTTATTCATGTTCTCTGATCCCGAGTTAGAAAGTAATATTTTAGCCGTATAACATTTAATTCAGTCGCAACTTAATGGCGTACAAATTTGCACTTAATTACCAGTAACTTATGAATTACAATATGGATAATTACAACAAATATCATAGAACTATCGTTTATGTTAAATAAAATTGAAATATTAGCATTTATAACTACTAAACGAGGGCCACTAAATGCCATCAAAATTGAGTGGTCCTCGTTAGACATATAATTACACCAGACACCTACCTACACATTGCGTTGCTCTTAATATTAATAACTCTTATGTCCGTTTTCACTGTAGGAGACGCCTTAATATTATTACAAATCACATTTTGGCATCTCCTAGTTCCAGTGCAAGGTTGCCTGGTAGAAATCACTTTTAGTGATAAGGCCGCCCATTGTTGCACTATTCCTACTTGCCTACTATATATGTACGATACAAAAATATTATTATTTATCGTACATGTATAGTTCGTATTTCTCTAAGAGTTGGAACAATAAAGAGTTATCTATCTATCTAGTGATATCGGGAATTAGTATACCTTGACTCGCATTACCAAGGATTTCCTCATATAGGTAGTTAAGTACTTGAATTATTCAGAAAGCTTTCGAGGATTTTTTAACTATTTTTTTAGACACAACTGAAGTATTAAGTTTTAATTTCAAAAAAATTATAACAATTTTAAAACTAACACTTAGCTGACGATAGCTTGGTCTAGTGTTTTGAGCGTGTATGCCGCTCGACTCACTCAACTAGGTGGTTGCTGGTTCGATTTCCGCCCGTGGCAAAATTTCGGAAATGGCCTTTTTGGAACTTGCTCTGGTCTGGATGTAACTGGGATCGCCAGCAGACCATTGTACGATACCCATAGTACAAGCTTTGCTTAGTTTGGGATCACACGATGAGTATGTGTTGTCCGGCGATATTTAGTTTGAAAAATAATAATAATAATAAACACATCATCACGCCTGTATTCCCCGAAGGGGTAGGCAGAGGTGCACTGTAGTGCGCCCACACTTCGCCGATGTATTTTGGTCCCAATGTAATAGGGGGCGACCCTATTGCCATTATACCGCGCACATTCCCCCTCAATACGAGGGAGAATTGGGCTATAGTCCACCACGCTGGCCCAGTGCGGGTTGGTGAACTTCACACGCCTTTCCATAGACGTGTAGGTTTCCTCACGTAAAATTAAATTATGAAAATCTTAAAACTAACACTTTAACTACGCAACAGTTGGGCGACCCAGTTTCCTAGCTTCCTACTGACGATGCCCGGTGCTAGCCTCCCGTTATATCACGATCTGCATTACAAATTTTATACTCTGTTTTTATTAGGGCTACTGCATAGGGTTGCAATACTATCTCCCACATTTAAAAAATAAACCTATTATTTTGCCTATACCTATTTATATTTTAATAAAAAAAAAAATATACGTACGATACGATACGATTTTTTCTAGATAGTGGCAAGTTCTACAGTGTTTGGCAGTGGCAAGTTGTACAATAGCAGTAGTAGTCGAGTGGTCGAACGCACGCCTTGCAATCAAGTTCAAACCCCGGCTCGCACCTCTGGGTTTATGTGCGAATCTCATTTTCATCCGAGATTATCACTTGCTATGAAACGGTGAAGGAAAACAATGTGAGGAAACCTGCACGACCGAGGAAAATTGACTAGTTCTCGATAGATGAATGAAGTCTGCCAACCCGCACTGGGCCAGCGTGGTGGACTATGGCCTAAATCCCCCTCGAATTGAGCGGAGGCCCGTGCCCAGCAGTAGGACGTTAAAAGGGCTGTAGTTAGTTAGTTTTTTAATTACCGTGGCAATCAATATTATGTGGCCAGTTAAGTCACTGAAACGTTCATTCAAACAAACTTTCATTCACAATGATTACATTTACAAAGGATATATTTAGAACGTACAGTACCAACGGAACAGTCATCCCTTGGCCCAGTTACACAATAAACTGGCCTTAAAAAGTTCTAAACCGATTGTGAAAGAACATTTAATGGCATTTTGGAAGAAAAACTATCCTTTATTTATTTGTTTTTATTGATTTCAAGAATTGATGACACCCATAAAGTAAAGGAATAAACAAGATCATTAAAGTTAAGATACATTTTGCTTTGCATTGCTGCAAACTAATTTTATTATTACAACTTTTTTTTTATATTCATAAATACTCTTATTAAGTATAGGTTTTAGGTACCTGCATAGGTACTTATGCAATTATTAAGAAATAAAGGTCACTTTTACTTAATTCTATATAATTAATGTGTCTATGCAATTCAAATTTTTGTATTTGAAGCAGTAGATTTAATATAAATTTGATTGTGTACAGATTTTATATCAGGTACATTAACTCTCAAAATTCAAAGCAATAATATAGTGATACCAGTGAGGAGCTATTGGTAAGTCCACTTATGTTCTTAAAAGTTACCATTGCGTAGATATTTCGGTAGTAAATAACATTTGTTTATTTCAGAAAATAGTCGCTGTAGCTAATTAAGCCTCCCTTGTCCCAGAAAGAACTGTGTATTTCATTAGCGCACGACTAATTCGTATTGCGCCTGTAATTCCATGAAAATTTGCATCTTAATTGCTTGTGTTCCCTGAACCCCTTTTATTCTTGAAGAGCCGCCATTTCTCTCTGAATTTTACAATTTCATGCGGTATAAACATTATTCAAATTAGTTTTACAGTTAATTTTAATTATTTGACTTCGTGTTTGTTCATATGTAACGTCAAATAAACTCGGCTATAAAGAGATGTAGATTTTTAAATATACCAGACTTAAATCAGAATAATCGATATAACAAATTAAAAGTCGTAATTTGTTCGTCATCCGCGTTGCTCCTGACACTTAACTGACAGTCTTCTTGAAAAAAACTTGTTTGTGGAACTCGTTTAAGTTATGGATTTTATTTATCGAATAACAGCGGCCGTCTCGTGTCGGCCATACGCCGAATACAAACGCCGTGTAATCGAAGCTTTTTAATATTTAGACTTTAGTTTTAGAACTTGAGACTTTATTATAAATAAGAAATCTCTTAATTCTACGTGAAAAATAATATTGTTTTATCATTATTTGCTACAAGATTAAATAGGTATTTATCAAGATTATCAAGATTGAAAGGTAAATCTGAAACGAAATTGAAACGTTTAGGTACTTTATTAGGCTACTTGTACATTATCAACCAAACCGAAAGTATCGCCAAACAACACACACTTATTGTATGATCTCAAACTAAGCAAAGCAAATAAAGACTCATACACAAGAGCGGGTAGAAGAAGAACTCCTGCTATAGGCAGCACAATGCATACATTACGCATCGGAGCCATAAATCGCAAAGCTTCAAACTTTTGATTCAACCACGACATCGGATAGATTTATAACATGATGACGTAACTCGAATACCTTTGAATATAACTCAATCGATGGAGGAACGGATGTAACGTTTGCGTGACTCGGCGGATTGGAAATCCGTGCAGTTTCATCTAATGTAACCAAGCTTAAGTAATATATATGAATGGATTGGTTGCTTGCGGGTTTTGTGAAGAAAATTATTTTTAACAAAAAACAAAAACCGACTTCAAAACCCAGGTGCACTAAAAAGCTACAAATAACCTTACAATTCATTACATTTGGAGTAGGTGCCAATCAACGTCAAACAAGGCAAATACACACATGAATTGGCACCGACTCCAAATGTAATAAATTGTAAGGTTATTTGTAGCTTTTTAGTGCACCTAGGTTTTTGAAGTCGGTTTTTGTTTTTAGGGTTCCGTACCCAAAGGGTAAAACTGGAACCCTATTACTAAGACTTCGCTGTCCGTCCGACGTCCATGCGTCCGTCTGTCCGTCCGTCTGTCCGTCCGTCTGTCCGTCCGTCCGTCCGTCCGTCCGTCTGCCACCAGGCTGTATCTCATGAACCGTGATAGCTAGAGACTTGAAATTTTCACAGATGATATATTTTTGTTGCCGCTATAACAACAAATACTAAAAAACAGAATCAAATTTATATTTAATTTACAGCCAAAAAAAATCAGCCCTCATCAAAATCCCGAATAAAAAAAAAATCGGTTTCGATTTTTGTTAACAGTATTAAACAAAAAAAGATTTTTCGAAATCGGTTTACTAACGCCGGAGATATGCTGTAGTCCGGATTGGACCCCCATTTCACCCCCTACATATTTTTTCTTTCAAAATTCCTGAAAGACCTGTTTCTTTATTTTGTATGTAAAATACATATACAAAGTTTCAAGTCGATCAAAAAATATTTTTGAAATTATGTGACCTTCTACCCCCCATTTCACCCCCAAGGGGTTAGATTTCTGATAATATTTTAGAAATAGGACAAACCTTAAAGAATTCTCTGGCAAACCTCAAATTTTTTTTCGAAATCGGTCGACAGACGCCGGAGATATGCGGTAACATACATAAAAAAATTTCGAAAAAAAACATACGGGTCGAATTGAGAACCTCCTCCTTTTTGAAGTCGGTTAAGAACAAAAGTTTTTTAGAGTCGAGCATAGAATTAAGTCGCAATACATTCACAGGTAGTCTATATAACAATTGTAGAGTCCTGTCTTCGTTTTCCTTTTCCTTTCTCTGCAATTGTAATATATAATATATAATGAAAATTATCCGTCTACTTTCTTATCGAAAAGTGAATTCAGTTTACGTCTAAACAAGTCTATTACGTTGTTCCAGGACGATGGAGTGAGGCGACATGGTGTACTCGTGGCAAATGGGATTTTCTGCTTTGCATAATGTTTGCTGTCACCTGACTGTAGGTAGGTGCCTCTGTGTGGTATTTTATTGTGGTTTTATTTTAAATCGGCTTTTACGATCGCTTTTATGGTAAAACATTTTTGTGTATAACTAAAAGCCTGTGTAATCAGACTAAGGGTTTTTATATAGATGATTTGTTATTGGTAGGTGATTAATGTTGTTACTCAACACTGTTTCCTTGACATTTATCAAACCAATTATTAAACGTAAGTAACCAAATAAAAAAGCAACATAAAAATATATATATTATCGAGGAGTGAAAGGCTATTTGGTATAAGCAAATGTTTTTTAACTTTACAGGAGAGCATGAGTGTGGATGAGTATTCATTATACCGAAAATGCATTTTTTTTACATTTTGTCTGTTTGTCTGTGTTTATTCCGGGTAAACTTTAATTTTGAAAAAAATATTAGGTTTGTTTAATTCCACTCGTACGAAGTCGCGGGTACATCTAGTATGTTAAATATGACCATTGAATAGGTACTTAAATTTATAATCGCCAACTGAATATACATATTTTGATAGCGTTCATCCCTCAAATAAATGAATCTCTTTACCGTACACTTTACCCTATTTTGCATAAAGCCATCCACATTTAAATCTAGGTCAATCGTAAACGCTTCTCGCATCTCGCGTATAATATCAGCTTTCAAGGGCTTTTGTAGTAGTTGCCTCATCTCAATGTCTAGTGACTGGCTACTTATTACATTGAGCCATCCACTATTGTCCTGCATCCTGTCATAATAGGAAACAAAAGAGTCGTCTAATATCTGTTATTATACGTAGTACTGAACCTTTCATAATACATCTCTATTATACGGGACCAGTTCAATATTTATTAAGTACAGTTCTTGTAGATAGATAAGACTAGAGATGCTCCCTTTTCTAGCTTTTTTGTTGTCAAATACACATAGAGTCGATAAAATATATCCAATTGTAAGTATAAAGTATATTTTTTCTTATTATCGTAAATTATCTTGACTGAAATATGATAATAGTGGCAGCTTTATGAGCTTATACATAAAGTTATTGTTTTTTATCTAGTGGTGGAAGAATTTCATTATACAAACGACCGTTATCGTCTCAAAATTCCGTAATGTCCCAATGATATTGGCAGTTAGTGTACCTAATATTGATTAACTTACAGTGACAATGTACTACCCACTGGGTTTTTTAAGCTCCGGCCACCTTAGGGCGCCAAGACGTTTAGCCAATACCAAAATGAACTTTGTATCAAGGTGCACAAAGTTTGGATTACCGTGGTAAAAGGCACGCGACTACGCTGCAAAATTTCGCTCGCGCCATCAATGACAATTCGTCGAAAAATAAGCTTTTTTCGTGAATGTATACAGTTCATTTTGCACCGCGCTTCTTGACGCCCCTGTCTGCTCGGTGCTTCATTCGTAATACTATAGATATGGAAATAGCCATAAAAATAGTGGGTAATATCATTTGCATAATTTATTGTAACGGGCCTCACAATTTATGAATTTTCTCACAAAAGCTCCTCTTTTAATGGCTAAGTAGACCTAGTACGCGAATATATGGGGAGATACTAAATAGTCCATTACGTTAAGATCTCATATCAAAATATACGCCATCATCTTCACACCTGTCTTCCTCGAAGGGGTAGGCAGAGGTACAGTACACACACACTCTGTGGATGTAATATGGTCCCGTGTAATAAAGGGCGAGCCTATTGCCATTATACTGGGCAATTTCCCCTTCAATAGGAAGGAGATTCGGACCATAGTCCACCACACTAACTCAGTTCGGGTTAGTGAACTTCACCATTATTCAGCAAGTGGTAATTTTTAAAATTACATTCACAAAAGCATTCTTAAAATCCTTTAGTTGCGAGCCTGGGCTTTGAACCTACACCCCTTGAATTCAAGGCGAGCGTACTACCAACTAGGCTACCATCTTATTGTCAGTATATTTAATTTAATTTTATGTAAAAATAATTGCAAATTTTAGGTACAAGCAAACAGACAGAAACATGTGGTAAAATTATAATATGGGTCACCACAAAATTAGTATGAGATTCGTATTAGGCAGCTTAATGATAAGGATAACCCAGAAAAAAATGAATCAAAACCCCAATTCCTCAGACGATATTGAATAGAAATTACTAGTTCCCATAATGGGGTTGCCGGGAAACGGGTTAAAGGTGAAGTAAGTAGCGCGAATACCGGCGCCGGCTCATTTATCATATTTGACGTTAGTTAGAAATCATACACGTGGATGATGAGCACGTGAAAGAAAACACCAATCACTTTCATTAAAAAGTCAATACATCGCGCGCATAATGTCCCTTAATCAACCCTCAAATTTATAGACATCTCTATCTATGTACAATCTCTATTATTACATTTTTCAGTACACAATTGTTGTACGACACATCGTCAATATAAGTACATGACTCAGAGCGGGAACTACATAACATTTTAAATAAATCGATACCTCCTAGGCTCCCACGTAAGTTATCGTAACCCACAAAATTACTGTATTCCTTTTTATCATGCTATACTATCTATTTTCATAAATTATATGTGTTTAGCTTAAAAAATACTATATATGAATGCATGAATGAATACATATCAAAATGACGATTTTATTTGAATTTATATCTATGAAAAGATCTATGGTAATGTTGTGTCAAATGGGGATACTACAACATATGTGGGAGGTACGGACATAATGTACAATAAACGTTATCTAACCCTCCAGGTAGATTATCTAATCAAAATGATGTATGCCACTAACAAAATTCGTAGTCTCGTAGACCAACTACGTTTTGCTACGGTGCTACGATATTTCGTAGTCATAACATTTTTCTTAATTACAAAGATTAATTTCAAGCGAAGGAAAATGACTCTGATTATACGACAGCAAATAACGATACCAATTTAAGTGATATAACAGCATCTTTGATGTAGCTCAGCGCTTGTTAGTCCCAGTTCGTCACGGTTTAAACATATAAATCATCCGACGAGCCCCCAGGCCCCCGAATAACTGACAGATTTGATGCTGTCGCCGAGTAAATGAAAGTCTCGGATAAAGGGCTCGTTGAAGGGGAAAAGAAATGATAGCTTTCTCGAACATATTTTTTTAAATCGAATTGATCATCGATATTTATGTTTTGTTTTCTATTTTGAACCCATAAACCGGAATAAGTATTTTTTATGAAAATATTTTTCTCAATTATTTTCCTTACTGTAATGTTAGCAAAAACACGCTCCTAAATCTTTGATTAAATTTTATGCGAATATACCTAATGTGTGTGTTCATTATGAGTTAAAGAGGACTTTTCACCCTTTATTATGAACGTGACCCGTTCGCCTCAATAATTGGCAGCGTCGCCCCAGGGTCGGCTGTAAGCCGAGGACACTCAAGAACGAGTGGAGTGTAGACGAATTAATACGAAAACGCCACACAGGGCCACCATCTAAATAGGTACCTACTAGCTAATTACATCACCCCAGAGGACGCTTATGAATAGCCCACTCGTTTCCAGTTATGAGTTATGAACACTTTTCATTACGGAATTGTTGAAAAATTAAAAAAGCTGCAGATTTTTTAAAGTAAGCTTGTCTGCGCTCTCAGTATACTAGTTTTCTAGTTTTCAGAAAAAGGAATTGAGAAATGTCTATGCTTGTTTGTAAGAAGAATTTCGTAAGAACCTCTTCAATTTTCCTAATTAAATTTCTTTTTATAAAATGTATTCTAAGCTGTGAGATGTGAGTATGAAACATCACTTATAAGTACTTTTTCTCCAATATTTATATTTATTTATTTATTAGGGTCTACCAACAGTTGTTACAACAATACATGAATTGATATTCACACATTAAGGATAATAATAATACTGCACAACCAATTACAGGTAAACACAACATGCACGATGGACTATTATACTATTGTGAAATATACTATACATATACATATATATATCTACATATACATATATACATATACATATACATATACATATACATATACATATACATATACATATACATATACATATACATATACATATACATATACATATACATATACATATACATATACATATACATATACAAATAAATAAAATTGGAGTGTCTGTTTGTAATATCAAAATAACACTTTTTTACCAAATGCGTATGAAAGTATATACGATACCTATAACGAAAACGCAATTTTGAATTTTTTTGTCTGTCTGTCTGTCTGTCTGTCTGTCTGTCTGTTTGTTTGAGGTAAACTTCTAAACGGCTGAACCGATTTCAATGGGACTTTCACTGACAGATAGCTGACGTTCCAGGGCGTAACTTAGGCTACTTTAATTTTAGAAAAATCATTAGGGTTCCGCGGGAAAAACATAATACCCATATTTCCGGGTTATCTCCCTAAAGTCCACGCGGGTGAAGTCGCGGGCACAGCTAATTGTGAAATAAAATAATGATGATACATATAATTCATAAACAATCATATTTCAAAGCAATTCTGTTTTAAATATTCTTATGTAGACCATAAAATTGGGGCCTTGGCCTGTACTATGTAGGTGCTCATAGATATAGTGCTGAATATAGCCGTGAATTAATTAGGAAGCATGATGTCCAACCGTATTAGAAATCCGATGCGCGGCACTGGTGTCCCGGCTCAGACCCTTCCTTGTGAACCAAGAATTTACCGCCATTAATCACTTGCACCCTACTATAGTTCGTACACTCGATCAATTCTCGATTAAATTGTTAAATACACACGGTGTATTCTCGTGAACATAAACTTGAGTGTCCTTATCGACAATCAACAACTTGTCAAATATAGCGAAGTACCTATTCTACTATTTAGTGAGATAGACCAGAGAAAAAATCTAGAAAATACAGTTTCCGTTAACGTTATTATCGTTAACGTAGTATCACATGTAGCCTAGTTATATATTAGCCCAATGTGTCAACGCGTGCCTGGATATTATTATATCTATTAGGTGGTACATAAGGGCTATGTTTCAATATGCACACAACCAGTAGTTGTAGCAAAACTGGACGTATGTCACGGAATATCTTGATGTTGTCTCTTTCGCTCGTATGACATTAGACAGAGAGCGAGCGAGCAAATCCGTGACAAAGGTCTCATCTTGTCATGCATGCTAACACCACAGCAAAACATTAAATATACCCGTAAATATCGCCATACAACACATACTCATCGTATAATCCCAAACTAACCAAAGCTTGTACTATGGGTTCCATGCAATGGACTGTGGACGAACCAAGTTACACCCATACCTAGTAAAATTTCTAAAAGGATATTTTCGAAATTATCTCCTGGTTGGAATTCAAAGTCAAAGTCAAATCATTTATTCAGTATAGGTCTATGGGGGCACTTACAAATTGTCAAGTTTATTTTTTTTTCTTATATACTACTACACTTCTACCGGATTGAAACGCGACCACAACTGAGAAGATACGGCAAGAAACTCAGTAGGCTGTTTTTTTTTTTTAATCGCCATACCTATTACAAATTCACAGGTAGGTACGATCGAAACGAATCCACAACCGCTTGGTACACTGATTCAAGGAGCCTACGCTTAAACCATAACACCACACAATTTTATACGCTCTAGTTCGAGCATACTGAAAATAGTCAGTAGTTATGTATTTTTGCGAAAATCCATAGTAGTAGGGTATTCAGTGATTGATAGCAGGTTCGCGTGGCGCCTCAAATTGCGCCTCGCTGGGTGCATGAGACAGCTTTGTATGTCGAATTAATGGTCCAGCAATGGACTGGCTGGTTCTGCAGCTAAAGTGAATTTTCATGTCACAAAAACTTTAAAATGGAGTTTCCACACGTTTCTGGGATTTCGATATCACGCACAGTTTGCGTTACGCGGAATTCTAATGGAGAATCTATATCCCACTTGCATAGCTAGTAAATCTTTTTTTAAATCGCCACACAAAGCATATTTATTGTATGATCCTAAGGTAAGCAACGCTTGTACGGGGTACGATACAATAAACTGGGGGCATACCCAATTACATCCAGAACGGGGCAAATTCCGAATAGATCTTTTCCGAAATTTGCCTGTGCCGAGAGTTGAACTGCTACCACCTGGTTCAGTCAGCCGAGTGGCTTCGCGCTAGACCGAGCCGTCGTCGTCTTGTAGCCTTTTAATATTTGTCAATTAAAAACAAACAACGATTGCCATTAAAATAAAATAAAAACGTTGACATTTCAAAAGTTCAAAATGTGTTGCAATGTATTTTGAATTATTATTCTGGATGTTTTGAAATGCCTTTAAGTAGAAAAATACTGATTGTCACAATACAAATTTAGCCTCCTCACTAAACAATTTTCTAAGTTATTAGAGTCACGGCCTTAGCTCCTAACTATCTTCGCTGACGCTGAATATAATAAACAAAAGTAGTTTATCTTTAACGAACTTTACGTGAACGTGAACTCTAATTGCTTTTGAATAATTAATGCATGTCATTATTTTTGCGATCATTCAGCCGCCCTAGCTTATTACAAACTTCGTTATTACGAAGTAGAGAAACAATGATATTTGCTTAAAATATTTGTTTAAAAATAAACCTTATTATTTTTTGTTTATGGTTGAACATTTAAGGGGAAATTTAACTACAACATGTAAAATTACGTTATAATTGGTTTTATACGTGATAAAAATGTTTACACGTTTTAGATTGTAAGATATTTAGTTATTAAAAATGTTTCCTCTCACCGTCGTATAATAATTTCGTATCAAGAAACTTAATATGAAGTGAATCCTTCAATAACCGAGCTATTAACCAGGGGCGGGCTCTTCAAAATTATTCAGTTCGAATTTAATAATTTTTCGAGAAAGCTTTCTAAAGTCGTAAATTGACAATTAGAAGTTTGGGGAGCGTGCTTTTTTCATCTACTTTAAAAAAAATCGATTTAGTACAATTATTATGTTAATATACTATTTGTGCTGTCTTCTCTTTGGCTAACTGTTATAATTGTATTCATCGCAGATTTTCAACAACTCGATGGATAAGAAACTAAATAGCCTCGTTTGTTACTTAAACTTACAACACGCATCAACTCTATAATTTATAGCTTTGTAAACATATTTAAAGATTATTATACCAAAAGCTCGTTTAACTTTCCCTTAATCCAGATTTGGTTTCCACGAGAGTTTTAATGGCTTCCATTGCGCTAACCACCTGTTTATTTACATTACACGCGGAACGAGCCGACAGCTACGAGTCAACGCAAAGTTTAGCAGGTGTGAGGGGGTGGGAAGGTCATGGGGTGAGGGACGGGGTGGGTTCAAACGCCCTCATGTGGACACGCCGCTCACGGCTCGTGGAACACAATTCGTTTGATCTCGCTTGCTCTAAGCGCTATTTGTGGCCTAGCAAGGCCACCTGCCGATGATGACGCTACAGCTGACGGTATCTCCCAAGCCAATGACACACCCAACAATTGAGCCAAAACTTTACACAATATCCCTGACAATGGCCGAAGGTCGAGCACTTCTAGTCGGGCCATAACAATAAAGAAAATTTTCAATTTCATTTTACCTAACCACTTTTGGCACAGTGCACTTTTATTTTCATTGCAAAATTTTAATATAACTTTCTGTTGCTACAGGTCTCGGCTAAGCGGATCGGCATTGAAAAAAATATGCCAAGGAAACATGTGCCAGAAACTGCAGTACTGGAATACAATGCCTGCCAAGAACGTAATCTCGAAATGGCTGCGGGCGAAACAAGGAAAACATAAACACTCACCATGGCGCTAGAGGGCGAATAACCATTGGAAAAATATGAACGCGACAGAACCAGATGTACTAGTGGCAAGGGGCCAACTGGACTCACTGCACAGAGGGTCAGAGTACACACTGGACTTCGCTGATACCGCAATCAATTTCACTATCTCCTTCGACAACGCCACCGGCTACAATGTCTCCGGGAGCCCTGGCGAACTCTGGAACGAGTACATAAAGCTTCTTCAAGACAGAGTCGTACTCGTCTCATTCCTACTCCTTTTCTCACTAACTACAGTATTTGGGAACATGCTTGTCATTCTGGCCGTAGTGCGCGAGCGTTATCTCCATACATCCACAAACTACTTTGTGACCTCCCTTGCCGTGGCGGACTGTCTCGTCGGCTTGGTGGTAATGCCGTTCTCGGCGATGTATGAGGTGTTGGAGCACACGTGGTTCTTTGGCGTGGATTGGTGCGACGTGTGGCGTTCCTTAGACGTATTATTCAGTACGGCCTCGATACTAAACTTGTGTGTGATCTCATTGGACCGTTACTGGGCCATTACGGACCCAATTACGTATCCGATGCGTATGAGTGGACGAAAAGCTGCGTTCTTGATCGCAGCCGTATGGGTGTGCTCGGGTGCTATATCGTTCCCCGCGATCGCGTGGTGGCGCGCCGTCCGCGTCGAGGAAGTGCCAGACTATAAGTGTCCGTTCACGGAAAATCTCGAGTACATAATATTCTCATCGACAATATCATTTTATTTGCCTCTTTTTGTAATGGTGTTCACTTATTATCGGATATACCGCGCGGCGACGATCCAGACGAGATCGTTGAAGATCGGCACTAAGCAGGTGATGAGACCGAGTGGGGAACTGGAGCTGACTTTGAGGATACACAGAGGAGGGACGGTGCGGCAGCGGAGTGACGCGTGTCACGGTGTGTGCACGCCTGAAGAAGCCGACCAGGAACCGTTGACCGCTCTGCAGAACAACGGTCTATCTCGTTCGTCCACACGTTTGACGAACGTAGCCCATGCCAAACATTTGCCCAAAAACTTTTCGCTGTCTCGAAAGCTAGCAAAATTCGCGAAGGAGAAAAAGGCAGCGAAGACTTTAGGTATAGTGATGGGTGTGTTTATAGTGTGTTGGTTGCCGTTCTTTGTGGTGAACTTATTGTCGGGTATTTGTTCGGCGTGCATCGCTCACGAGGAGATTGTGAACGTGGTGGTGACGTGGCTCGGCTGGGTCAACTCGTCTATGAACCCCGTCATCTACGCCTGCTGGAGCAGAGACTTTAGAAGGTATGTGATTTATAACATTAACAAAAAAAATAGAAATCCCTGGACACAGGTTGGCCGTTAAGACGCGCGCTACAATGGTTTTGCGAATAATCACAACGAATTTTGCAACGTGGTGGCGTCGCTTTTACCACAGAAATCCAATCTTTATGAATAAAGACACAATGTTCGTTTTGGTATTGGTAAAAGTGTAGCGACGCGCATCTTACGCTTCTATGTGCCCGGGGCTTTAATCTTGACAATCTACGACGTAACGGCATGACTAATTTATTCCAAAATGAAAACCTTTCATCGGAACAGGTTATTTAAACTAGCAATGCATGTGAAAGGTAGGTATATATATAGTATGGTATGTGCGTATCCATTAGTGTCACGTCACGAGACTGACCCATTTGAATGTGCAGCACACAAGTTCTTTATACGTCAACGTCGCGTCAATATGTAAATTGATGAAAACGATTTCTTGTTTGGCGTCCGTATATACCACGGTTGGTAAACAAGGTAATTTATATCTCGCGAGTGGTTCATGGATTAAATTATTTCTGGTTTACGTTCACATTACTATACTATTCATGTGTGTGTGTACAGCAATAACAATATTAAATAAATTTTATTTCCCAAATTAATTACAATAGTAGTTATAGTGTCTATTATGGTACCCAAACTAGGCCTAGCTTATTGAGTTACGTCAAGAAAGTAATTAGGATATATGTTTCATAAAATGGTTCTATTAAAGTAAATACACGTAAAAGATAACCAATGTAACTCGTTTATATATAAATATCGATAGACAACAACTAAGCAAAGCTTATTACTATGGGTAGCTGTAGTTAGTAGTAGTAACAATGGCTTGCATTATGGACTCAGGGCAGTGCCAGTTACATCCAGACGAGAGCAAATTCCGAAAAGGCCAAGTCTGAGATTTTCCGCCGGCGTGAATCGATCCCGCAACCTGCCGGTGCAGTGTGCCGAGCGGTCTACGCTCAGACCACTAGACCATGGGGGCGATACTCGCATGATCGACATTATCTCTAATTCGACATATGCTGTAACAAAACGACGAAAAAAATGGTCGTACATTTTTTTTCAAAATACATGCGAGATTCATGCTTTCATGCAGATCATGGAGAATTGCCCCCTAACCCGCCACCAATATAGCATATAATATTACCTATTATTTATTTTTTATTCGCGCCAGCCATTACTTACATGTAGGAGCTCCAATGCTTATGTAGATAGTTATCTACTAAACAGTAAAAATTGCAGTATCTGCAACAATGTCTGACACGCGAGTACTAAAAGCTTTCACAATATAAATATTTTACGATGGCAACCACATTTTCATATAAAACCATGTACAATTTCACTTGGCTTGATGTTGGCATTTTACATTTATGAATCAAGTATTTAGAGGTCTATTTCAAGCATTATTTCATATTTAAAATGATTGCATTCAAAGAAAAGTATACACTCTAATAAGTTTACCTACAAATCATACATTTCTTGTCTCACATTACACTTGCAAAAGATTTGTACAGGGTATATTAGAAGTCTGAATTCACAATTTACCGTGTGCATAAGTAAGTATCGGGTATAGAACTGCAATGCAAAATAATGCTATAAAAAATTGATCGAGGATATTTTTTCTATTTTTTATTCGACGCCCACCATTATATACATACCTCGATATATACTACGTTAGGTTTTCAAGTTTGGTTCTATTTTGGGAATATTAGTAGTCACCCTTCGTAGATGTATTTTACACAGTTAAATAGGGTTATGGGTGTACCCTTAGGCCACAAGACGGTACTTGTGAAAAATACTCAAAGGTCTCAAAAACTCTGAAACTCAGATACTATGATAGATAGGTATAGTCTTTTTCACTTCCCAGCTAGTAGCTACATATTAGCTTCCTAAAATATTATTTTGAATTTCTCATATACTGTTAGAACAAAAAATATACAATAAATGCAGATTAAGAATAACATTATGATATGGCAAATGCCGTATCATAATGTTGTAGTATTTACTAATCAATAAGTATTTACTTATAGTACAACATGTAAATTTTGAACATGATGTACTATAAGTAAATACGATGTACTATAAGTAAATACTTATAGTACATCATGTTATACAAGTTCAAATCTTAGTCGACTAATTTACGTTGAGCTCTAGCAACATTTAGGTGGCATGACAAAGGTCGTGAACAGCACACAGAGGCCCAACAGTGTAGTTTGCGAAAGTCCCGGTCTGCGCACTTGATTGAGTTTTCCTGGAGATTCCCACGGAAACATCGGGCCGAAAACTTAAATGAAAATTTCAACTTAGAATCTTTTACTTCATAGTACTATGCTCGAAACATTATTTAAATTATCGAGCAAAATACGCCCGTTATGTTGTCATGATCAAAATTATAATTTTCGTGGACTTATATGTACGAGTAGGTATATTATAATTTCATAAGGAAGTGATATGTCACTGCATTATTATTTTTTATTGCATTAATATGATCAATACCATAGATTTATTTTCCGTAATAAACTGATAATATGACAATTGCACTTTACTAACACAGCGTATGCATTTAAAAAAGCTAAAGACCTATGTCACAGAATATGTTGATTATATATTTTTCTCTCGTATGAAATAAGAGAATAAGATTTGTTATGTACTTAGACATACGCGTAAATTCACATAGTGTTACATTAGTTACTAGGTAGTTAGGCACTACAAAAATCTGTAATAATAACTGGTACTTATTATTACAATAAAGAATTCAAAGTAATATTACCTATCACAACAATATTACTTTGCATTCCAATAAAGCTCTTATAACAAAATTATGCAAACATTACTGTTACTATATCAGTATACAGGTGCAATCGGTGGTTTACGAAGCAAATGCAAGCGGCAATAAATTTTATTATTATAAGCATTAATTATACGCAGTGGTAGCCCAGTGGTCGAACGCACGTCTTGCAAATCAAAGTGTGCAGGTTCAAACCCGGCTCGCACCTCTGGGTTTCATGTGCGAATCTCATTTACATCCGAGATTACCACTTGCTATGAAACGGTGAAGGAAAACTGAACTGAACTTGGCTAGTTCTCGATGTGTGAAGTCTGCCAACCCGCACTGGCCCAGCGTGGTCGACTATGGCCTCCCCTCGCATTGAGGGGAGGCCCGTGCCCAGCAGTGGGACGTTAAAAGGGCTGCAGTTAGTTTTGATAAGCATTAATTGTTCAACCCTTGTAAAAGCTCTTTTATTTTCCCCAATGCTCGTGATACGTCAGAACTATTCCTTAAAAGCAAAGCATAGTTATGAATAAATTATGGGGACTGATTAGAGGCATAAAGCGAACCCATTACCGTGTTGACGATGTTCCGGTGACCCAGTTTATTAACACCAGTCACTCCTGGCGATGGGTTGGACTAATAATTGTTTACCAGTTACTAATGATCGATGGCTACCTTTTTTCGCAAGCTATCTAGAAAGGTTAGTTAACACATGACTAGCGCCGCAAGCCCTTCTAGCCAAGCTAAATGTTTGTGTTAAGAGAACGCTAATATCAATAGTTGAATATTTAGGTTAGCGAAATTATCCGGAAATTCCTCATTATCGATGGTGAATCCTCTAGACAAAGGTGCTGCCTGCTCTCATGGCGTTGCTGCTCCTGAGAATGTATTACTCATAATCCTTACTATTTATCATTTAAAAAAGAGTAACCATTGAGTTTCTTACCGGCTCTTCTCAGTGGAAGCAGCATTCCAAACCGGTGGTAGAATCTGACTATTTGTAAGTGCTCTTTGGCCTACACGAATAAAAAAAAAAATATTTTGATTTCTAACCAAAAGTCTTTATAGGCTATTGAGTTGCAGTGATTTCAATTTGAAACCAATTTTAAATGGCTTGATTTACTTACTGACTGGCTTTTGGTAGTTGAATTAAAATAATGTAGGTCTCATGTTTTGTTGGTCCTTCCTTACACAGTCGTTTCAATTATTTTTTAATTTTTTGAATTGTAAGTAATATTTCAATTACTAGCAATATTATATTCTATCGTAAACTAATCTTAGGGTCGCGCTACTAGATTTGTAGTAAAGAAAACATCTTTATCACGGCTAAGAAGATTCCTTTAGTAAGAACAACTAACTAAAGGAATCCCGATACAAACTCAAGTAAAATCTATTGTGGTTTAAAACTCTAGTACAAAATCTTTAAACAAACGCACAAGAGGACTGACTATGCGTTTATACCCTCATAAAATGTGAATCGATGCATGTAAAAGCGCCATTGATAATCCTATTGGCCGTCGCCGTTCATTGCAATACCGGTCGGTTTAACTTCATTTACCGTAGCCGATGTTATTGAGTTTGTTTCACTGTAAAAGCCCTTTGTTGTCCGCTGATGAAATTTCAACAATGTTGCGATGGGAAGCGGTGTGATCAACATTGTGCATGTGAGCTTTAGACGCGAAAGTTTATGAGGTGAGTTCGTTTTTATTAGGGTTCCGTAGGTACCCAAAGGTTTTACGGGAACTCTATTACTAAGACTTCGCTGTCCATCCGTCCGTCCGTCCGTCTGTCACCAGGCTGTATCTCTTGAACTGTGATAGTTAGACGGTTGAAATGTTCACAGGTGATGTATTTTTATTGCCGCTATAACAAAAATGCTAAAATACAGAATAAAATCAATATTTTAGGGGCTCCCATACGTCAAACGTGTTTTTTTTGCCGTTTTTATAGATAATGGTACGGAACCCTTCGTGCGCGAGTCCGACACGCACTTGGCCGGTATTTAGTATAATTACTTTAGTATAGACTGTATTGTTTAGTAAGAGTAACAGTCTAATAAAACGGTCGACAGCATAAGCTGTTGTGGTAGTATCTCCGGTATCGCTAAAGGCAGCGTTGCGTGTGCCAACCACTGCGCTACGACTTAATACGGATTTGTTGGGCTCTTTGTTTGTTGGCCTACATAGTTCGTAACTAAACCACAACGTCCTGTTTGTTTTGGTTTAACTTTTGATGGAGACTAATAACCCTTATCAACTTGACCCGCATTTTTTTGAAATCCGTTGATTTATTTTAACAAGCTAAATAAAACAAGATTAATAATTAAGAGTATTGTAACTAAGTTATAGATAAACTGAGTATGGTTTATTTCTTTATAATTTCCCCAGATCACATGGTACAAAGTATTTTTTTTATAAGTATAAGCTTTATATTAACTTGCAATGTATGTCTGGGTGGAATTTCGCAACTAAATTTTAAACCAGCTATCTTTAACCGATTGGGCTGAAATTCGTGATAGAGGCGTTATTTTGGATGACAATGGGTCATTCTAATTCCATTATGGCGGATCATCCAAGATGGCGGAATAGTTATTTTTTCTGCACTACCACAATATGGGTATCAAATGAAAGGGCTTGCTGAGAAAAACACGAAAATTAGGGGCGATTAAATAAAAGCTTATTTTTTTAAAGTTCTTTTTATATAACGTTATTGATTTGATAGTTCATTTATATAAGAGATGACACTAAATAAAACTAAACTAATTATTTCGCCGTCTTTTTTGTAGTTTTATTATGTAATTTAATTAAAGGCTAGGTACAATCAAATTTGCGTTGATGCCTCGGATTTATTAGTCCATTGACTGACCACTTTTATTTTATGGCAGTTCTAGACTGGCTCACATTTGGCTTAAAGCCAGAATTTATTAACGAAACAAAGCTTCAATTTCTTGAGTATTATACAGTTAATCTGATTTATTAAAGAGATTGTATCAAATTATCCCCAAAAAGATTTCTGAAGTTTTCTTTCGTTTAGTATGTTTATTTAACCGAATAAATTGTCTCGTTATTCAGGGTTCTACCCACTTTGTACAAAGCCTTACCTTTGCCCAAATTAATTGTAACTAAACTGCAGCCGTTAGTTTGTGGAAGATCGTAAAATCCGGCTTTGTTTATTATATGCTACGTTAGCCATCAGGTTTATTAGGCCGGCCAGCTTTCACCTAAAGATCATACTCTATTGACTAGAGTATGGATAACAAGTTAAAAAGATATCAGAATAAATAAAAAAATATCGCAAGACAACACATACTCATCGTATCATTCCAAACTAAACTTGAACTATGGCTGCTAACCCCCACAAAGACATTGCCGAAATTTGCCACTGGCAGAAATCGAACCAACTACCCGATTCAGCCGAGCGCCCTACGCTCAAATCATTAGACCAAGCCATTGTCACACATTATTTTCCTGTTACACATTATTATAGACATTAAATAACTATATAAACGTAGGTATAAACTTCAAGTACTACTTATTAATTAATGTATATCCAATGATATTCTAGTAATAGTAATATCATTGTGTATATCCAATAATTAATGTTCATTACGTATCTCCGTAAGTAAATATTTCACAATCAACTTGAGCTTGAAATTTATACTCGTTTAAAACATCTCACATAACAATCGCTCTCTATTTGTGTCGTCGTGAATGAGTAAGTTTAAATATGAATGATTTAAAATACCGTATTTTTTTTAACCAATGGAACAAATCGTAGCAACGAGCCCTTCAATAAATTAAATTCCGTATTTTGTTAGGACTGTCGATGTAAACTTACACGTATAAATACATACGATACGAAATAAACAAACAAACAAAATGAGGGTAAACAGAAATTAAGCGTAACGTAAATACCTGACCGTTTACACAATACTCGTAAACTAATTGAGGAATCGAGATAACTCGCGATATAATATTTATACGAAGGCCAATCTCATCTGCATTTTACACACTCCCGTGGTGGATTGAGACTTTAGCTACAGCAAAAAGGCAATGAAATGAAATTAAGACGCCTATATGTCAGCCTACAGAAAGTTATGTAAAGTCCTATCTATCCTAAATCAAGCGACAAATGCTAAAATGTTGATGTGGCCAGTGCTTGTTAGTCTACCTCAAGGCGTACATGCGTGATGGATGTTTTTAACGTTATGTGTGTGATGTGGGGGTCAGAGTTCTTAAAATTAGCCTTAAGTTTAGTGTGTAAAATATTTTTTCCAGCCTGGATTATATTTATTGAAATAATAAAATCAATTTTTTTTTATTAAAAAATTAAAATTCAAAAGACACAATAAAAAGTAAACCCGTCTATAAAATAACACTATAACAGACAATAAAATACCAAAAGGCTATGGACAAAGATAATAAACAGAATATAATACATGGTAAAAATAAAATAACAGTTTCCCTACTATCCATTGCGCGGATCCGGCAACCAGAGCCATTGATGCGCAGTGTAGTGTAGGCGGCTGTTGGTCGCTTATTGACAAATAAGTTGGCAGCTGGCCTCTTTCTGCTCAGGTCTTATTTCTATCAATGACTCTGGTCGCCACCTCCACGCAATAGCCTAGAAGGGTATCACGTCTATCCTTGTCCACGACGAGCTTACTTAGGCTGGATAAAACTAAGGCTACGCCTAGCTACGCCTAGCCTGGCTATTATAGTCTAGTGTGGTTTCCGTTTAATATAAGCGTTTCTTTTGGGATCATACGATTGATTTGAGCTGGATGGTGACGACTAGGTACATTAAATTACATAGGTAGATCGTGTTCAAAATTTGCCCACGAGGCGTTTGTTGGTAATTTGTATCGCGTTGAAAACGACAGTGTTTTCATGATTAATTTAACAGACAAATTGTATTAATCATAATCTCGTCGGGAGACGAGCCCGCCGGTGAGCCCTGCGGCGGTGCCCAACGCCTCGGTAATCTGCTTAAAGTTCTGGACGAGCCTGCGTTCGGCGACTACCCACAAAAATTCTCTAAGAACTTAGTTAAGTGAAATTTAATAACTTTAGATTCTTGTTGTAAGTTTTATGAAATGTTAAACTACTATGGTTAAGTTTATCGAGGAAGATACGATATAGATAGATATACATATAGATATAGATAGATATACGATATAAAAAACTTTAATTACCTCTTTGTATCTGTATGTAATTGTATCACTAAGTACCTTTACTTAGTATTGTCTAAAATGAATCGAGACCTTTTTTTAATCCAGATAATTTACTAAACAACTTCATACGTATACCAGCAATACTACAACAAAATCGATCATAATTTTATTTATTTGCTACTATACTACTAACAGATTGGAGTGTTACTACAAACTACTAACAGAGTCAACTGTTACTTCTAACAGAGTCTCAACTGAGAAGATCCGGCAAGTTCAGTTGACTTGTAATTTTTACTTCAATTGATGTACGCCAAAATTTACTTCAATTGATGTTTAACTTTAAAATTTTGTTCTCTATTCTAAATTTGCATTCACTGGAACGATAGTGGATAAGCGACTATTATGAATATCTAATCCTGTTTAATTACCTATTCAGTTTACTATTCTGTACAGGCATTTCACAACGCCAATCTATCGTAAATAGGCGACCGCATTTTGCGATGCAAATCTGAGTTTGGTGCCATAAGCGATGTTTGCCGAGCGCTAATCCCGCCTATCGATCTGTAGCTCTACCACGAGTTTTAGATTCACTACAGCCGTTTAATTTGATCGATGGTAGCTAGTTTTTAGGGTTCCGTACCTAAAAAGGAAAAATGGAACCCTTATAGGATCACTTTGTTGTCCGTCTGTCTGTCTGTCTGGCAAGACCCTTTTTCTCAGAAACGCGTGAAGGTATCAAGTTGAAATTTATAACAGAGACTTATGCCCTTGGTGCCCTAAAAAAATCAAACTTCTTGGTTAACGCAATAAAAAAATACGACGTTTATGTTGCATTTTCAGTGCATTTGCACGGGAATCATAAACCCATAGGGTACTTCCCGTTGACCTAGAATCGTGAAGTTTGCCAAAAAGCAAGGTCTTATAGCACAAATAAAGAAAAAAATCCGAAAACTGTATATTTATTGTTAGAAAATGTTTTTTTGTGATTACAAACTTAGTTTGTAGTTACTTTGTATGAGGATACCAGTATACCAGCGGCAAAGTTAAGTTTGCCTCTCTATCCAGTTTATCTTTTCGTTAGAGTAATGCTCAGTGCTTTCACAGTTTAGGAACGGAAGCCTCGGTGCGCGAGTCCACCTCGCACTTGGCCAGTTTTTACTAACATCCGACCCTATCGGCCACCAGAGCAAACAATTTGGCATGCAAATTAATTACATAGACGCTAACGTTAGTGAAAACTTATGAGTTTTGTAGTAGAGGACTGTACTTGTGCCAGACAGTATTCAGCCATCAATGCTGGCAGGATAATTTCTTTCACAGAAGTGGTTTTAAGTTCTTAGAATATGAGTACCTCTTTTTTTTAATGGACTACGCTGTTGGCCGTGAGGTGGCCTTTACTGCTTTACCGGAGGAGTGGCGAGCGCAGAGTGCACTCCAACCAAGGCCTTAAGGGCGGACCAAGGCCTTAAGGGCATCACATACAGCCCTTAGCAATATGTCCCAATGGCCTGGGGGCAATGACAGTTTTATTTCTACGTTGTCTAATCAGCGTTAGAACGTTTTGTGCTATTTAATATTGTGTCTTTTCTCAATACTCAATACAACACATTATTCTTTGAGGAAACGCAAATGCGGACAACAATCATTCAGCCAAGTGGCACGGAAAATTATCGTAATTCGCAAGATGGTAGCCAGGATATTAAAAATTACATAATCTCGACCACCTATCGCTACGTCAGCCTATCGCTGCGTCATTAGGATTTTCACGGATACATGCAAGCGTAGAATTCATTCTAGCGTTAGTGTTTGAATTAAGAAATAAGTAATCGTGGCTTATAACAGGTCCACCTTGATATCTGTTATTATTGTTATTGTTAAGCAATAATAACAGATGTCAATATTAAATAACAGCTTGTTATTTTTCAAAGCAGTCTGTCAGTAAATTAATCACGATACAGATCAAAGGATATGAGTACAAGTAGTATTATTGTTTGATAGCAACCAATAAAAAATGTGAGGGCTGACTAGCATGCATATTATTTTTAATTTCTAATTAAACTATTTCCTTCATGCTTTAAAACAGGCTTAGGACTGGCAGTTCATGTAGGTATATTTTTAACGGAAATTATGATATCACGAGAACAACTGTTATCTGTTATCTACGAATACATGTGATTTATATATGTTACGATAAATACGCCTCACTACCAGAAATAGGCCTTTACTACCTGAAACACTTGATAGGTGCCATGATAACAAAACTATTAACGTGCCAAGAACTTTTATGTTAGGTAACTGATGAAGATTATCTTAAATTTTATATGAATTGGATTTTATTTTGAACCGACTTCAAAAGTAGGAGGTTCTCAATACGACCTGAGCGTTTCTTTCTACCACACATGAAAGAGTCGCCTCGTGTCCCACACAGTCTATTTCCTGAATGAATTCCAATACAGAAGCGACATCGTGCGCCGAGAATTTATCACAAATCTCTCCTAGACTTGCCTTCCTGAACAAAATACAGGCCTCAATCAAATTATTGGTTTTCAGGCCGCCCCACTTTTAATCTAATGGAAAGCTCCGACATCCGACGATGTCGATGAGCTTTTATTTGTCCATAGCATATTCAAGCCCCACGCAAACTGGGGCGTCGAAACGCGCGCGTCTAAATTTTTGCCAATACCAAAACAAACTCTGTGTCAATATACATACATATTCAATTCCTGTGATAACAGTCGCGTCCGCACGAGTCAAAATCCGCTTGGGTTGCCAATGTGATTTCGTTGAAGAATCAGCTTTTTCTATGAGTCAATACAGTGCGTTTTAAAATTGGCAAAATCTTTGACGCACGCGTCTCGCCGCACTACTGTCCCTGGGGCTTAATAAATACCCATACATAGGGTGTCACAGAATTGCAAAATAATACTTAGCCGTTTGCACGTATATCGGACAACCGAATGGTACAAAAGAATTATCGGAAGTCAATGCAATTTTTTTTTCCAGCGAATTCTATAACCTTAGAATATCTCAAGTTCTAAGCGAAATTTTCAAGTTCTGTTTTCTGAATATTAGTAGCCGCCTCTCGTTGATGTAGTCTGCACTTTTAAATAGTGTTATGGATGTGCCAGAAGGCCACAACACGATACCTGTGGTAAATATTCAAAGGTCTGTAACTCGGAAACTATGATAGTTAGGTATAGTCTGCCTTCACTAAGCATACTACATATCAGCTACCGCATACGTAACTAAAATATTATTTTGGCCTTTCTTATACACCCTGTATAATTGTTTACTCGCACATGTAGTATGTTAAAAAATAAAAAAAAATAAAAAGTTTAAAAACTCCCAGCGTCACTTGTTTCTACTAAGCGGCAGCTTTGACAAAAGAAAAAGACGGCCAAGTTGTCTTTTGTTCGTCGAGATGTTGTTGAGGACACTACCGCTATTGTCTGCAAGCTTTCTCTAAGTACTATAACCCATGACATACACGATGCTAGTTCTCTATACTAAGGTTTCACACAACTACTGAATGCAATGAACCAATCGATTTGCGCTCAATACATCAAGCCATTGTCAAAGAGAGTTGTTGATTACTAGCCAGTCAGAACAAACAGAAGGCGGCCACAGTACTACATAAACCCAAATTCAAATATTCACTGTACTATGGGCAAAACTTTCATCATGTTTTTCCTTTCTGGCAGCAAGTAATTAATCAACGATACGCCTGTTTATACAAAACTAGATTTGAACTGCCGTAAAACATCAACGTCAAGTATAACTTTCCGTTTTCATTGACGACAAACAAAGCGGCGCCTAATTACGTAATATGTAACGCATAAGCTTGAATTAAGTTTCAGCTTTTGTTTTCACTAGGCGACTCTTATTGATAGTTTTCTAAGTATTTTCCTAATACAGTTGTCGTTCTTTGAGCTAGGCCTCTGCTAACGGCATCACATGAAGATGTTTCCTAGTATTAGTCTATAAAGCACTTATTAAATTTCACATAACAACAGTTAATACAGATTTCATAACGAAGTTAAATAAGCATTTTTGTACATAATAACGGATTCACTTTACATTTTACTGTAGTCGTAATCTCACGAATAAAAACTCTTACGATCTCTCGTGGGGATGCCCGCAAATGGAGGCCCGGGGAGCAAACGACAGATTTTTGTCATTCGACAATACCACAAATTGCGTAGTATTCCGGGCCCACACTTGGCGACATACACGCTTTTTATTCTGAGACTCGACAGTTAATAAATCAGCGGGTATAATAAAGAGCGAAGCATTTACGCACTACGAATTGAGAAGTAACGAGAAAATATTAATGGGAACAATATTATGGTTGTGACTATGACTTTTTATTTTCTTACTCTGAAAAAGACTTGCGATTGACTATTAAAGTATAATTAAATATTCTGTTGAATATGACAATAAAAAGCCTTGTATAGAAAAGTATTTGGTCTTATCTAAACGCGAAAATATAAATTAATACAACGCTATAATTCTTTGAAGAAAAAAGAAAGACGGATATGAAGGCAAATAATTATAACCTTGTTTGCCGTGAAAACAATAAGAATTCATTAGCTCGAACATCATAAGCTCACAAATTATAACCTAGTAGGTACCTACACAATACATATTTAATTTAAGCCCGTTTTAATAATTACTCTATCTCAAAACAAGTCTATTTATGGCTTTGTTAAAGTGGCGGTTTGAAAACACGTAGTACATTATTTATGTTTTACCTGAACCTAAAACATGATCAAATTTGTTCTCCGCGTTGGCAGACGAATAAAATATGAATTGTGAAAATTGTGGCGGAGGACCGCGCCGTGGCCATTTCCTGGACAAGCCTTACATTCTCGTATTTATTAAGGACGTTTAAAAAAAGTCTTACTAGTTCTGTTAGCGAGATGGATAAATGCGTTTAAGCGATCTGAGACCCGATTCTCGCATGATCGACATCATCTGTAATTCGACATATGTCGAAACAAAACGTCAATTTGGTCGTAATTTTTCATTTTGTGCTTCACCTCTTGTGAAAGTCCGATTTAATTTTTTTGTGGATAGTGATTGGTAATTGTTTTTTTTTTGCAAATATGAATACTTTTACTCAGTTACATACTAGTACACTATTGGGTACATACTAATCCCACTTTATTAAATAATAAAATATTTAAGTTAACTAAAATACTTACGAGTATAAGTACAAACTGAAAATACCACTTTACAATCTCAACTTGTCCCACGTCGCCCTTTGTCCCAGTTCATCTGTGGGCCGCTGAAGCGTCAATTGCATCCTGCTGTTGTCTGTATTTAAACAGTCACGATTGCTATTGTAGTTTCTGTAGAACTGTTGTTGAATAGATTTACATAATTAAGTGAGGTGTATTCAACACTGTCGCCTCTAAGTTACACGGTATTCATTTACTAACTTTAATTACTTAAAGTTGGTGTGGGCATCTTTAGTAAATACTTGGTATTAGATCATTCTATTGACCTTTGAAATCTACTTAGAAAATGAGTTTTTTAAATAATTAATGCCCATTCCATCAATAACTTCAAAATTTTACGAGGCCATGAGGCCATTTCAGACATAATTGCCCTTAAATTTTCATTATTCTTGAGTTTCAGTTACACCTAACTAAAGAGTAGTAACATGGTGCACCTACCAGGTGCCTCTAAATGCTATCATCAGAAGGTGTCCAAACTTTAACGATCTTGACTTAAATATGAAACAAACCATTTATTTTACAAATTTCCTGTACATTCCATAAAGATAATTTATACTGTATGTTGTTTCCAACTTCACGTATTACAAACTTTCGCGAAACGTTTACATAGCATCCTGCGGGACATGACTACGTGTATATTAAGGCGGTGCATCTGTAGCGCGACGGGCTTCCCCTTCCGGTTGAACTAGGAGTGTTGGCGGAACTGACAAGTTTGCACAGTACTGCCAACATTGGCGGCTATTGCCGGGTTACAAAGCTGATCTCAAAAGTTATATACATATATATACAATATCATCATCACGCCCGTATTCCCCGAAGGGATAGGCAGAGGTGCACTACAGTGCGCCCACACTTCTGTATTTTGGTATCAATGTAATAGGGGGCGAGCCTATTGCCATTATACCGGGAAATTTCTCCCTCAATACTAGGGTGATTTGGGTCATAGTCCACCACGCAGGCCCAGTGCATTGGTGAACTTCCCACGCCTTTCTATAGACTCTCAGAGATGCGGTCCCGGGACTTGAACTTGCGCCCCTTACGTTCAAGGCGGGTGTTCTTGCCGACGATGGTACCACTGTTATGTACATACAATAAATTTTATTAGAAACTCGTGTAGCTTTACGCTGGTCCATTGTTTTGTGAGGATTATGCAATTAAATACGTACTTAAAACAAGCCTTGTTAATAGGAATCAGAAATAACCTACTCTTTATTAAACTTTTTATGCATAGCAAGATAATAAACTTTATAAAAACTGTGATTTGTAACAGCATTTTTCATTAAGCCACTCGTAAGGAAAATATAAATAAGCGCTTATCGCTCCGCTGGTCGTTAAAGTACAGTCGGTACAGAAAATCATAAGTAGAAAAAACACTAGATGCTGAAGTATCCCATATGTTTAAAATTTGGTATCAACTGTTGCAATCAATTCACCTTTTATAATTAATTCATTAGATATTTATATAAACTTTGACGCCTTATAATAAAAAAATACCGGCCAAGTGCGAGTCTGACGCGCACACGAAGTATCTTTAAAAACGAGCAAAAAAATCACATTTGTTGTATGGAAGCTCCCTTAAATATTTATTTTATTCTTTTTTTTAGTATTTGTTGTGATAGCGGCAACAAAAATACATAATCTGAGAAAATTTCAACTGTCTAGTTAGACACCGTGATAGTTATCACGGTTCATGAGATACAGCTTGGTGACAGACGGACGGATGGAAAGCAAAAAGTCAAAGTGATAGGTCAAGGTGATAGGTCAAGTCAAAGTAATAGGTTTCCCGTTTTACCCTTTGGGTACGGAATCCTCAAAAATAAATTTTTACTAAATAAAGAAAACAACTGTGACCTTTAAACAAAAGTTGAATTAAATCCGAACGTTAATCCAATGGCAATTAGATTAGCTAACAACAATTTATGCTAAACGGTTCTTGATTTAAAATTGGTGTTGAAACAATTTTAAACTGTTAATTAAACGATGACTTGGTCTAGTGGTTTGAGCGTAGGCCGCTCGTATCACTGCAACGGGAGGTTCCAAGTTCGATTCCCGGTAGTGGTAAATTCGGAAATGGCTTTTTCGGAATTTGCGCTAGTAACTTGAATCACCCAAGTCCATTGTATGGTACTCATAGTACTATTACTACTACGGCCCTTTTAACGTCCCACTGCTGAGCACGGGCCTCCCCTAATGCGAGGGGGAGTTGGGTCATACTCCACCACGCTGGCCCAGTGCGGGTTGGCAGACTTCACACATCTATCGGGAACTAGTCAAGTTCCCTCAGACGTGCAAGTTCCCTCACGATGTTTTCCTTCACCGTTTTATAGCAAGTGATAATCTCGGATGAAAATGAGATTCGCACATAAAATCCCAGAGGTGCGAGCCGGGGTTTGAACCTGCACACTTTGATTGCAAGGCGTTCGACCACTCGGCTACCACACTAATCGTACTAGGGATGCATAATTTATGGTTCATACATGAGTAGTTGTTATCTAGCGATATTTATTTATTATTTTAAACATTAATTGCTGACTGTACCCGCAGTAACATACGAAGCAACGTTGCACGCTAGATTTTAAAAGTGAAAAATATGTAATTGACACAAACATGACGTATAAAACAAACACGCGAATCATAAAACAAACCCTAGTTTTTTTTTTTCATATTCCAATTAAAGTCATTGTTACGTTCCCCACTCGCTCAGCTAACATTTTTTCAAAGCTACTAGCTTTATAATAAAAGTTTTTATTGAAATGCTTACCTATAATATAAAATACTCATTCATTAACTTACCTTTAATTGCACTGTTTCCGAATTAACAAAATGCCATTATATAAGTTAATATTATTAAGTAATATTAACGTATAATAATGCTAAGTAGTAATATTAAGTAATATTAACGTATATTATTAAGTAATATAACGTAGCTAAAATTTCCTCTCTGTAAATCCCTAATGTCCCATTTATTTAGATGGAATAAGTTAACGCGGATTTACCTACCTAACGTCTTAATTGGATTTACACCTGTATGCTGTGAATGCATTTTAGGTTTAGCTAGTTATATAAATAGTTATAGTTATAGTAAAAAAATATATCGCCAAACAATACATACTCCCCAGAATAAGCAAAGCTTGTACTATGGGAACATACAATGGACTGGGAGTGATCCTGGTTACGCCCAGACTAAGGCTAATTCCGAAAAGGCCAGTTACGAAATTTTCCACTGGCGGGAATCGAACCCGCAACCAACCGTTCAGTGATCGGAGCGACCTCTGGTCATAACACTAGGCCAATAACATACCTACTCGGGAAATCATGTTCCTATCAGCTTGGCAGACGATGACACTATTTAAAATGTTGACTAGTATTCCAGAAATGGTCCCTATATTTTTTTCGCAATAAATCCTTTGTTAAGCCAGAGGTACTGTCGTGGTAATAAATCTAACTTATAATCTATTGACACGAACTCCTAACACAAGCAATAGAAACAAAATCTAAAGTTTTATAGGCAGGTTTACTAACTTAGACCCCGAAATACTCAAGTGTCTAGAAAATCATTCGGGCATCAACTCTTTTTTTTTATATCCTTTCTATGTCCCACTTCTGGGCAAATGCCTCCCCTTTACTTCTCGGTACATCGAGATGTAAAGGACCGAGGTCCTGGGCTATTATTTGACTTGCCATAGATGTGTTAAGGTTTTAAAGTTAAGGGGTTTTGGACCATTTGTCCACCACGCTGCGCTCTGGTCCAATGGGGGTTGGTCCAAACATCAATACTTTTTTTTTTTAAACTGCACTAGTTCGAGCTGGACTCGCGCACCGAGGTTTCCTTACCTTAACTATGAAAGCACCGCAGACTTGAGTCTTGGTGATAAATTTCAACTTGATAGGTACCTCTACGCGTTTCTGAGAAAAAGGGTTTTGACAGACCGACAGACAGATGGACAACAAAGTGATTCTATAACGGTTACTTTTTTCTTTTTAGGTACCGAACCCTAAAAACACTCGTATCGAATTGAGAATCCCTCCTACTTTCTGAAGACTTTTAAGAAATGGTTGTTTGTTCTTAAAAACCAACTAAATCAGTCTATCCGTAGCATGCAAAATAACAATTTGCAAAACCATTAATTAAATCTTCCCGTTGAAGCCGACACGAACGGGTAAACTCTGCCTCGTGATTAATTGCGTCCCTTCCCTCGCGTGTTTTTATTATGCCCACCCTCCCCACATTGGTAGTCGGTGGTTATTACTAGTGGTGCCCAAATATATCTTGGTCTTGGTTCATGAGACCAACACCAACAAATTGCACCAAAACCGAGATATGGCTAACGATCAGAGAGATTCCTTTGAAGCAGGGTCGGAAGGGCTCTGTTTTAAATGGCACTAACAGCCACTTATTCAGGTGTTGATTGCCAGAAGCACTTCCTTATTTATTTATTTTTCAATTGAATCTCGTGCATATTCACCTTCGGGATTGTATGCCCCAACTTTTTGTATTGCAAGGCGAGCTCATAGCCATACCATAACCCCACAATCACTATTTTCATTAACAGTATGCTTACTTGGAAGTCTTGTGGCATATTTTCACGAGATCGAAAATAAGACTGAGCATCACCAGCCACTTCATACATCCCACCAGTCTACTCAACTGTTATCTATTCAGGCTATGACATTGATGGACTAACGTATTATTATCTTATCTTTATTATTAAAAACAGCTCTAAGGCAACACACTGGAGCTATATGTACCTATGTATTTGTAATAAGTTTTGGCGATTTAAAAAATGATCAGCCCACTGAGTTTCTTGCCGGATCTTCTCAGTTGAGGTCACGTTTCGATCCGGTGGTAGCATAGTAGAATATAAGAAAAAAAATGTAAACTTGACAATTTGTAAGTGCCCCCATAGGCCTATACAGAATAAATGATTTGACTTTGACTTTGACTAACGCCTCGTCCGTATATCAAAGCCTGTACCAGACAAACACGGTCGGTACCATTTGAGGTAGAATAAGCGCTATTTAAATTGATATCCTGGAAGTCGTTTTAAGGGCGTTACAATACACATTTGTTGCTTTTACAAAACGCACCCAATATAGTTTGAAAATCCAGTACTATATACAATAAAAACAAAGCGTTCTGCAATTACAAACCCACGTTTGGGGTCAATTTTGTATCTATATATACAGCACAACACAGAGGGGTGGAATTTGGTTAAAATCCTTTTTGTAATGTGAGGGCAGGTAACATGGCATCGACTCAAAGTGGCTACAATACGCGTCTACCTACTCGTTTGAGAACACGTGCGTAATGATGTATTCTCTGACATTATTTATATAGCCTCATTAATTTTATATTTTATACTGTATAATTTTTAATAAAGTAAGCACATAATAATGTAAATCCTTATTGTAAAAAAGCAACTATGGAGATTCTTAGAGATTCTAGATAGGAAATGCATTTCGAACGGGTGGTAGAGATACTATTACCTTTTTTATATTGACGATTCATAAGTGCCTGTATTGGTCTATTTGAATAAAAAAAATATGATTCTGATTCTGTCAGCACAAGAAGATCCAGCGCAGACATAAGATCGTAGCACTTAGTGATAGTTTTGCAAACAAATATTTTTTCATACATTTTCAAGGTTGTAACAGGCTAATAAGGGTGGCTTTTGAATCCTAGGAGGTCTGAGTGAGTGAGATTGGAAAATAAGGGTACCGGTCTCAGGCGGTGGTTTGATATATTTTTATCGCCTATAGACAATAAAAATATTTTCATATGTTTTTACCTTCTTATCATCTTCAAAAGATCAACCTAAAGATACCAAATCAAAATGTTATACTTTTCCTGATTTTCCTTTATTAGATATGGATAATCTGTCAGCCAACAACAAATGAGTACCAGAATCGTAGTTTATTATTATTTTCTTTCAAATGTCTGGCAATTCGCGAAAGCGGCCGATACGGCGCGGTCGGTTGAGAAATTGCTTTTGTTGCTTAAGCTCACTTAATACCTAATGTGTTGGAAATTTGCGCTAATGTTGGAAGTTTTATTGACTCCAGGGGTATACATCATACCCTAATAGGTTTATAAATAGCGCGATAGTGTTCAATATTTTCGAGCATTTTATATAGCGTTGTTAAGTTCAGTTTTTAGTCGAACAATATGTCAGTAACCACTAAAAGGAACACAAGGAACATACATTTCAATCTCTATGGCATTTATCAGTACAGAAGTATCCTAAAATGCAACGGTAAATTGATCATAACGCTCTATCAAATCGAGTCAAAAGTAAAACATTTTTATGTCATGGCTCTATAAGACTCATTTTCTTAAGGGCTCCTAATCAATGTTATATTTATTTACTGATACCAAAGACTTTCGTATTGTATAAATATGATTCATATTTGACTTTCTTTACCACGATAAACATTAGGGTTAGAACTATTTCATTTCATCATCTATTTAGACCCGAGAAAAGCCCAACGTAGTTACAACAAAACTACTAAGCATAAATCGTAATAGCCTGTTAGACGGTTTAATAACTTGTGAATAGACTGTAGGTTATTTTATACCTGGTGTATCAGAAGTCCAAAATTATACTTTGTCGTTGGACTCATTATCGGGTACTTATACAATTAAATGGTATAAAAATTTCATCGAAATACGACTATGTTTATCCAACTTCTTTTCGTTGTCAATTTCTATAATTCGTAATATCTGGAGTCGTATGTAAACTTTGTATATAGTTCTGTTTTGTGAATATTGCTAGTCGCCCCTCAATAGTGTAGTTTACACAGCTGAATAGAGTTATGGATATACCAAAAGGCTAGAACACGATACCTGTGACAAATATTCAAAGGTCTGTAACTCAGAAACTATCATATTTAGGTATAAACTGTCTTCACTAATCATCCACATATGAGCGACCGTATATGTACCTAAAGTATTATTTCGGACTTCTGATACACCCTGTATATACATATTTTATAAATTGCCATTATATTTATGTTGGCACGATGCTGTAATAATGAAATAAAACACGTACAATAGTATTTATGGTTATAAATATAAATACCAAACAGTAATTAATTCGCGAGAGTTGTTATTTTTTTATTAATTAGATTTGGTACCAAATTAATATTTATATATATATTACTCTCTTAGTCATATTAAAACTAGTACAATATCAGAGAGACAATTTCATCTTTGAATCGATTACTACTTACAAAGAACGTGATTTTGTGCTAATATTCTAGGCCTCGTACTTACCGAATGTAAATGTTTATGTTATAGTTAATTCACAATACATTCATAATAATAACTGTTAATATTTTATTAAAAGGCATTAATATAATAATACCTTTGGCAAAGAGGGAAACCTCCCCAATTGAAATTACATTACTCGTTATAAGAGCTTCCCTTTGTATTCTGAAATTAGGGTATGTAGGCCACGAAAGTATTTACATCTAAAAATAAATCGAATAATTAAATTACCTCTTAACTCACAAGATAAATATGGAAAATATTAAAACATGTTATTTATCTGGATATAACCGTGAGCACTTTACAAATTGGATTATTTATTTTGTTTTTGTTACACATAAAGGTTGTTTAGGATATTTCTGTATATTTACATTTTGTCTCAAATCGGTACGAGTTCATTTTTAACAAAATTCCAAAACAAAAACTTAACAGACTTATGACCCGTATTTATATGAATTTAAAGACCAAATGAATGATCTAATTTTCTATGATAATGATGAACACCAACAGCTGCCCCTACTTAATTAAGTATAGTTTTCTCGTCCAAACTGGTTGTCTGGAAGAAATTGCTTTTAGCGATAAGACCGCCAAATTGTACATAGCTACTGTATTTAGAACTAAGAATTTTGTTTTATTTTCTTTGTTTGCTGTGTGCAATAAAGAGTACTCTATCTATCTATCTAACGATGATGATAACAATAAAGATAAAAAATTTAGTCAAAAAGGCGATTCCCATCTAATCCTTGTTCTGAGTTTGAATTCGAAACTATGCTAAAGAACAACAAATGTTTACCCATCAACGGTAGGAGTCCACATGGTCGAGTCGTAAGTATCGGACGCGTCGCATCAAACGGATAGTAGGTACGATCCGTACGATGCGGATGTATGACTTCGACTGATGTCGGATGTATGACTCAAAAATACTACGATCCGTTTTATGCTATGCGTCCAATACCTACGATACGAACATGTGGACGCCTTCCTTATAAATTTACCTACTACATAACTTACTAATAAAAAAAATCTGATGCACCTAGTTCTCTTTGTTATGTAAGAAAAGTTTTTTATTTAAGCATTTTTTTTTTATATGCCTAAATAGCCTTACTTTTTTTGTTTGAAGATTCATAAGTATCAAAAGTATTTTTAAAAATGTTATAAGTCTACCACTCAATATAATGTATTGACACATAAATAATGTCGTCCTCTTCTGCCCGGAATAGTGTGATATAATTTTCTGTGAAGCTGAATTCACGGAATCTTAATCAGCAGTTAGTTTCATTATAAGGCTCATTTACAAACACGTGCGTGCAAAAGGAAATAGCGGATATTGCATCAGTGAGCGGATTTATACAAATGGACTTCGTGACTCCGGAGTTCCTTTTAAACAAACTGAGAGTATACTTGGTAAATTAAATGCTTAGCTATTATCTTTATCAAATTTAATTATATCTCAAACTTTATACAAAAATGTAAGCAATGATACTGTATTCAAGGTTGCAATTCTAAAGTATTTTAATAATATTAAAATTATCTGAAATATGCATCATGCACAACCAATTTCGTACAATCAAGAAAAGTGAACTTCCAAGTGCTGTCTCCCTCATTACAAAAACCTTCAAGTGCGAGTTTTAATCGAATTGCCTGCAGCCTATTCAAACGGAAACGTAAATTGGAATGCTAATCAACTCCTCCACTCACTGTCTTCATTCCTTCCGCGGTAATCATCGTTAATTAATCAATATCGTCTTAGCTGGAGGACTTATTATAGTAATTTTAAAATTCCGTCATTATTGAAATACATGGAGAACGCACCCGGAATCAGTCGATTATTGGGTTATTAGTAAGTAACTGGCTATAAAAATATTAACGTGAGCCTAGTCCTAAGAAAGCATTTATGTAAGTTGGAAGGGCTGACAATAGGGTGGCAAAAGTCTCGCCTCTTATTGCATTGGGATTAAAATACTTCGGCAAAGTGTGGGTCCACAACAAAGTACCGAATAAAGGCGCTATGTATGAAAGGGCTGACGGGGCTACTAGTAATGTGATAATCTAATATTTCTAGTTACCTATAGGTATAAAAAAAAAATTTACAAGAAGAAGTAGTATATCGCGTTCCCGTAGCCCCGACTCCCTAGCCTGACCCATGGAGTTGCAACGTTGGTTTTTAGTGGGTATGCGGTTTCGTGCTGAGAGTCCCTCATACCCTTCTATGCCCCCCGAGGATAGAAGGGAGATGCATAAAGCATTTTGCAAAAAGAAAGGTTTGAAAAAATATTGTCCTACATTTGTATGCGATATGGTGAATTTCCGATTGTTCAATTCAAATTTCCATTCAATGATCCTTACATTTTCAGACAAGTTTCTTCAAGAATTCCCTCAACATAGCGCAAGTCCATCGATACTTTTCATCCAACCTCCATATGTGATATACCGCACCTCAGACAATAGTAAGGTCACTCCACAGACGCCCTAAATCATATTCAATTGGGTGGTCTGAAATAAAATTAGCTTCGAGTAATTTATTTCATGTAATATGCCCTTTCCTTCGTACGTTAGACGAAACGCCTTCGCGTCTTTCATAGCTACATTTTAAGATTTGTTTTCTAAAGACATTACTGAGTCATGGGGTAATAAAAAAAAACGTTGAGTTGGATATGTAGCGATAGCATTTTTTGATAAAACCAATGATATTGGACTGTATCCAAACGTTTTAGGGTGAAACAAGATAAATGCATGAAACAGAAATAAAATATACGTATTAGGCGTGGGTAGAACCTTACTTACTGTTGGTCTAAAGATACACAATAGTTATCATTTCATAAATTTATAACTATCACTTACATAAAAGCATTTAGTATACTGAACCAAAGTTCGAACAAGAAGCTATACATTTTTAAATTGCATATTATGTGTCCCACTGCTGGGCAAAGGCCTCCCCCTCCAAACACCCCTCGAAACAAGTAGCTAATAGTTAACAAGTTTACCCCACACGAAACAGCAGTTAGCGGCGACAATATTAAATTAATCGAAGCTAAAACAATGACTCCGAACGTTCCTCGGTTTAATTATCTTAAACTGAAACTCATTATATAGACCGCTAACGCCGCAAATCGATTAGTATGGATCTACCGAGAGCAATAGATGATATTTACGCTAATATCATCCCTATTTTAGTGGTACAAGGTTACTATCACATTACAACCACAATTTAGATGGGACTATCGATTATCTTAACCTAATTTAATTATATGGTCTATACGATTACGGTACTAGCCGTTTGGTGACCATACCTAATGGTGATGTGAGTTAGAATAAACTTTGTTATTTTACACACACAGTCAATCCATGACAAGATCTCTGTCACGGATTGGCTAGGTCTCTCTCTGTCCTATTTCATAGGAGGGAAAGAGATACAATCAACATATTCTGTGACATAAGTGTAGTCCTGGCGCACATGGTACAACTACAGAAAGTGCTTTCACATTGTTTGACGAAGGCTTGGTCTGGTGGTCTGAGCGTAGACCGCTCGACTCACTGAACCCGGTCGTTGCGGGTTCGATTCCCACCAGTGTCAAATTTCAGAAATAGCCTTTTTTAATTTTGCCCCGGTCTGGGTGCAACTGGGATTGACCCCAGTACATTGTGCAGTACCCATATTACAAGCTTTGCTTAGTTTGGGATCATACGAGGTGTATAATACCATGTCTTCGGGCGATATTTGTCTGGCCATATTTCTTGATATACCTATGTCTCTCATTGAGTGAGAAAGCCAGCTTTGCGATAATTACAGATTTATGGTCACAGCATACTTATCAACTCGGAAAGGGATCGTCACCGTACCACCTTTCGCCTCACCGTGAACCAGGCGTCAATCTAACTTATGCACGTAACCAAAGTGTATCAGCAGCTCCTTTACGTCAACTCGGCTACGGCTAGGCGACACCGCGCTTACGGCTCGCCGACCGCTGGCGCGGTGGCTCGCGGGAGGGGACAGGGGCAAGGGTGGACGAAGAGACGTAAGCTCGGGTACGGAGAGACGTAAGCGCGGGGACGACGAGCCGTAAGCGCGGGAACTGCAAGTTGACCACGCACCGCATCGCGGTTCGGAGCCTGTTCAGAGGCGAGGCGATTACGTTACGATTCTGATTAGTGTGCGTTGTAGTATGGAGTTTCATACAAATAATATTGAACGGCTCGAGGCGATACGGTGACGATCCCTTTCCGGGTTGATATGTGTGTTGTGACCCTTAACGGGAACGGAAATGCAGTGGAAATACATAATCTACATAATTGTTTATAAAAGCTGTTGGAATACAGGACTCCCGCGAACCGGTAGCTCATAAACGCATCTATAGAAAGCCCGTAATTATCATGTGAATACGACATTGGATTGAGTATTAGTCATGCCATTACGCTGTATCTTTACTGCTTTAATTGTAAAAGTTAATTCAAATACTTTTCATTTCGTTACAGGGCCTTTCTTAGAATTCTGTGCGTGTGCTGTCCAAGAAAGTTGCGTCGGAAATACCAGCCGCAACTCCGATTCAAGCAATCCCAAGTGAGTTTCAAACGTGCTTTTAAATAAATAGAGATCGCGTTTAGAATACAAGAAACATTTAATTTGGGTTGCGAATCGAAAACCGCTTTTTACATTAGATTGTCACGAATTTGTTCTTTTACTTTCAGTTGCGCACGACTCGACGTTATTACTCTTCGAGCGAACTGATGGGCATACAGCAGATCAGACAAAACTCCTGCGAACAGACTTTCATATAGCAATACAGCTTTATTTTTGTACGTCACTTCGATTTCACCTCCGTGTTTCCAAGTGCCTTGACGAAAATATATAATTTGTATCCTCTAAAGTGTGACACTTTATGCAAATTAGAAGTCACTCAGAGCCATGTTGAGAGGCATAGTAGGCCCGGTGATACCAAATAGTCGCTATTTGAGTGCGGCCACTAAGTCCATTAGTCGAGGTACGTGCGGTGTTGATGTCAGCTCACAATGTTGCACTCTGTGTCGGTGTCCCCTGGTAAATGTCCAATCTGTTACAACGATTAATTGTCTGCACTTGGTGTTGCTCTCACTCAACAATCATAACAATTCGTCTTTCCAACCTCCTCTAACGCTTCACATACATCTGCGCCCACCACATAGCCTGACTTTGTAAATATTCTATGCATGTTTCTGTAATATGTATTGACACGGTCCTATTTCGTTAATGTAAATATATCTTTCTTTGTAACGTTCGAAGAAAATGCATATTTGATTGAATATCCCATTTTTATTCTTAATATCACACACAGATCATAAATTTATTCATCACACACGCCTGTTATATTAAAATTCCGGGATCTTTGTCTTCTTATAAATAATTGTATTGCCTGTGCGCCGTCATTACCCTGAATTTGTATTTTGTATTCACCAACAATATACCTTGAAGTGTTCTTTGCTGTCAACTTGTTCTATTCGACGTGCTCGCTCCTACATGTTTCCAATTGCATGCATCAATAAATTCAAGAGAAAAAAACAAGCGGTATCCATGTTTGTCTCCAAATATTCTTTGCAACAAAATAATCCAGATATTATTGCAGTATCCGGTGGCAACGATGATGTATTCGTCGGTGTCGCAGCACGAGATGTGTCGGTTGTGACATCAGGCGCGCGCGGGCACGTTCCGCGCGCCGCGCCCCGGCCGCTGCTCCTGATGCCGCGAGCGCCGCTCCGTGCGGGCCACCCGGCGGAGCGGCGGCGGCTGTCCGGACACCTACCGCATGAGACACCTTGACCACATGTCCTTCGAAGACCCAATCCCCTGCGTTGACCGGCACATGTGCCAGAACAACGCCCCCTACTGCCAGGACTCCGAATCGGTCAGTGAAGTGAGCCTCGACAGTGACAGCCGGAACCCATCTATCAAGAGAAACGCGAGCAAGAAGAAAGTCACTTATCAAACCAAAGCTGAAGTGAGCTCTAAATAATTTTAATTAGTATAAAATTATTGTATATTTTATGCGGTCGGTCCATTTAATTGACATACATGAAACCACATAACTGTACCTTCAAATATGCGGGATAACTACGAAGGTAGTAGCTTTGAGATACTACGGAAATTCGTAGCGCATAGCAGCTACGCCTGCTACATTTGTTTTTACTCTATACCCAACGTATCATGTCAGACACTGCTACAATGATAAAAAATCCTACCTCACAAATAAGCAGTTCTAGACAATCGAAATGGACCGGGAAATCTAGTCACGACTTTTAAAATGAAATAAATTCAATCAGGAGCTGTGATTTACTGATTAGCTGTGTATCTATACTTTGTATATATTGTATGTAACTTCCACTTTCATCGCTTGAAGTAGTCGTAATAATGTAATGAGGGAACTAATACGCTTCACGAGTGTAAATATTGATGTCCATTGGTACATTGCAAATACTCATAGCATAGCTATAGCCATATATTTTAATTCATTATATTTGCGAATAAAATGTACAGTGTTTGACGATATTGAAATTTGATGGTTAAGCCACTATAAAGCCCAGAGCACAATGAGGAGTCAAGATGAGCGCGCCAATGTTTTTACCAATACTAAAATTGTATTGAAAAAATATCATTAAAAGAAAAGCTAATTATTCGATAAAATGCCATTGATATCGTTGTCGTATGACTTTTACCAATTAAATTTAATCTTTAATGGTATTGACACAGAGTACGCTGTGGTGTTGGCAAAATTTCAGAGGCGCGTGTCTTGACGCTCCGGTGTGCCTGTGGCCATATAATATATTTCATAGTATGTAAATAATAGTAATATCATAATAATTTAAACATTCCTTCCATCTTATTTATAATCATAAAATAAACAAATTACGAATTCAGTTAAAATTAAATTAAATCAACCATCAAATTGCAAATTAATTATAACCAAAGTAGAAGAGCCTGTGAAGCTGTGAAGTTTATCTATACAATTAAATAAAATTGGAGTGTCTGTTTGTAATATCAAAACACTATTATTTTAATAAATGCATATGAAAGTATAAACGACACTTATAACGAGGATGCAATTTTTAAAAATTTTGTCTGTCTGTCTGTTAGTTCCGGGTAATCTTTCAATGTGCTGAACATATTTCGACGGGACTTTCACTGACAGATAGCTGCTGATAGAAGCTGATGTTCCAAGGCGTCACTTAGGCTACTTTTATTTTAGAAAAAGCATTAGGGTTCCGCGGGATGAACATAAAACCATTATTTCCGGGTAATCTTCCTAAAGTCTACGCGGTCGAAGTCGCGGGCACAGCTAGTCTCAAATAATATTGTATATTATTATTCCATTTCATCGATGTTGTAGCTAATCCCATATTGTAAATAATACGTAAACACTTAATAGTTCCTATAATTTAGCTGATACCTAGTCATGAACATGTTTTGCTCAATTTATTTGCAGCTTTATTATTAACCAGTCAAGATTCGATTTGCTTCGATCTATAAAATGTGGTTAAAATTCGATTAAATATTATATTGCTATATGGGAACTTCTTTTACAAGTCAAGGACGATTTTATTCTATATTTGAGCTATCATACATTACTGTCAGTTCTCAGAACTCTTCCTATGGAGTGTAGAAGTAAAGGAGAATCATCTCATATGCAAAAAAAAAAAAGTGTGGGGCCGTTCAAATATTACGTAAGCAGATTTATTACAATTATTTACCCCCCTCATCTCCCTGGTCAGCAAAAGTAAGCAAAGCTCTTATCACGCCCCCCCCCCCCTCCCCCATAGTGCTTACGTTATACTTGAATGGCCCCTATCCAGCTGTATGCTTTAAATAACAGTTCAAAAACCTACCACAATCGCGAACGAACGAATCGTCGACAAAGGGTATGATATGAATATAGCAATTGTAGTCAAACATTTCAAAATAATGCCACCTGATGCGAATATGGCGCCACCCTTATTTAATGCCTTTCGGCGGACACTTTTTCAATACACAGATGACTCTCCTTTACTTCGACACTCCATAACTCTTCACTATACAGCTAAACGATACTATTATCTGCGGACTGCTAAGGTAAAATGTTTCCAATGTGAAATTTAAGCAAAATTGAAATTAGTGTAAGTGTAGGAATTGAATTGATTTCCAATTAATAAATCAAAAGTAATAAATTGTACCTATAGATAGATCATTCATAGTTTATACTTAACCAATGATTAAAAACTAAAATATTAATATATACATCATGACGCCTGTATTTCACGAAGGGGTAGGCAGAGGTGCACTGCAGTGCACCCACTCTTCGCCGACGTATCTTGGTCCCAATGTAATGGGGGACGAGCCAATGCCATTATACTCGGCACATTTTCCCCTCTATACGACAGAGATTTGGTTCATAGTCCACCACGCAAGCCCAGTGCGGGTAACCACACACGCCTTTCTATAGACGTGCAGGTTTCCTTTACCGTCCTGCAAGTGGTAATCGTTATTAAAAATGACATTCTCACATGAAAATCTCATAGGTGCGGGACCGGAATTTGAACTTGCACCCCTTACGTTAAAAGCAGGCGTTCTGATAAACCTCGCTCAGGCAAACCTCGCTCAAGACAAACAGGCTCGCACCTCTGGGTTTATGTGCGAATCTCATTTTCATCCGAGATTATCACTTGCTATGAAACGGTGAAGGAAAACATCGTGAGGTAACCTGCACGTCTGAGGGAACTTGACTAGTTCTCGATAGATGTGTGAAATCTGCCAACCCGCACTGGGCCAGCGTGGTGGACTATGGCCTGTATCCCCCTCGCATTGAGGGGAGGCCCGTGCCCAGCAGTGGGACGTTAAAAAAAGAGCTGTAGTTAGTTCTGACAAACAGGCTACCACTGCTTCCAAACCTAAACCATTCCCCGCTAGTCAATTTAGTCCCAAAAACGTATTAATTATATATGAATATATTATTGTTATGTCAATATTAACTGTTTTGTTAAATTGGTGTTTAATAATATTATTTGAACAACCATTGTATATAATCTATTTGTTTGCTTTATTCCACAATGTTGTAAATTTCCTCCTTCGATGATATCAATACCAGTGTGCCTCTCTATCTATGTAGTGAGTAGGTGTAGGTACCTATCATATACTAACTGTACATACTACATTACGCGTAAATAATAACACTATAATATATATGTACTCGTATACCTTAATGTTATAGATATTTCGATATTGTGAATAAAGTAAAGTATTATGTAATATTACTTCAAATGGGTTGTCGTATCAATTTATATAAAATATTTTTTTCTACAACTCTGTTTTATTGAAATATCCTCGATTAAGTTGTGTCGTAAAATACGAAACGAATACGTTTCAATAAAAACACATAAGCATACGTCCTAAGCATACTGGATCGAACGAATTAACTTGGATTTATGAAAATGCACTCAAAACTTTACTTAAAGATTAAATGTCTGCGGCAAACTTCACGCGATCATACTCTAGAGCTAAATTCCCTCGCATCATTAACGACCTTTTGTTGAAGAATGCACCTACGCCGTCTATGAATCTATGAGTCCAAACAGCTCCTTTTGGTTGTGGCAATAAAATTGTCGCACGCAAAATATCGACTTATACGATTATGCGACTGTACGCGATGCATAAAGTAATAAAAAATACAAAGCTTTAATTACTTAATAATATTTGAAAGTAGGTAACTCTCAAAATAACAAACATGAAAAAAAAACAAATCTCAATAAGCTATTTGCTGAATACAATTGGATTTTACACAATAGTATTTTTCTTACAGAGAAAGTTTCACATAATCCGTTGATTATCAGAGCCTGGTCTGAATGCTGCGAGGGCGAACGAATGACAACAAAGAGATGAGCGATCCGTTAATGAAACCTTTTCTACACAAACATGCAACTTGTAATTTAAGAATATTTAGATAAACATAATAGAAAAAAAACATTTGTGCAGAAGTACAATAGGCAATGAATATAGTACAATAAGAAGTACTGAAACCTAAATTTGTGGAGAATAGGTATAAACTTATTCCAGTAAATTACTTTATGAACAAACACATATCTACGTTTGCAATTTGTTTGAAAATTTTGTAAATTCCTTAAAACGTAAGTGTACTATGTTTTGGGTGAATTCAGTAACAAGGAAACTGCATTTCAAATCATATAAATATCTACTTAAACCATTTTATAGTCAGAATTTCATTTCTTCCAAATTCTCATAAAATATTAAATTATAAAAGAAATAAAAAGCGTCTTAAAATTGAATTTGTACACGTTTTTGTAGTAGTAAAACACTCAGTTTGCTTTCATTTTTTTATTTAATCTTAATAAAGTAACACTATTAATCCATTCCTAAAGTTACAGTCATTAGAATATACTATGAAAGTGATTAAAATAATGATGGCAATGTTTGTATCAGTTTGTCTTGCAAACGATGTGCAAACCCATTTTAACAACACGCTAGACATCCAGAATTTCAGTTACTATAAAATCGGCGAAGACATTTTGAACACCGCCAAAAACATATTTAATGTTTTCCATCTAAAGAAATATCTCACTGAATCCCCGAGAATACGAATGTTACTAACAATGCATAATGGTTTGAACAAAATAATTCAAACGAACTATGAAACGTACGAAGAAATAAAAAATATAAGCAAAGTTAGTACCGATACTAAAAATATGAGTAGATATTTGGATTTGAACGGTGTAACTGCTATGTTGTATGTAATAAGATTGCAAAAGTTTAAGAAAAACAAAACAGCGCATATAACACAAAACCAAAGTGAAGATAACATTACAGCAAATTTTGAAGACGACAAGGAACTGATTAATATTGTAAATAATTTCGCTGCTAAGATTAGCACGTTAACTGTAAATGACCTGTTTAAACCCTCCAATTACAGTAGTCATAATAAAACGTTTATGTCTAAACGAAATTTAAAATATTGGCGTGAGTATTTATATTTAATTTAAAATAATAAAGTCACACAGTATAATAACGTTATCTAAATTTTAGGTCCTGAAACAAAGAACGAAGAACGATATCGGTCTAACAATGTAAGCAGGAGGATATACAAAGGGCAGACGGTAAAAGCAAATAAATACTCGTTCATGGCGGGTATTCACGTTGATGACAGATTTGTTTGTTCTGGCTCTATGATCAGCTTGAACTTAGTTATCACTGCAGCAAATTGCTTGAAATTGTAAGAACACTTTAATACAATACAAATAAGAGCTATTATTACAAATAACCAAAGTAGATAATTTTCTACTTATACAATAACGTAAACCACTGACGAGTTTGTCAGAAATACTCATGGGTACGTACCTTTGATTATATAAATTCCTAGATAGACCATCAAATGTGCGCAAACGTGTCAAAAAATTGTGACCAACTGTTAACCTCTAAGTTCTTACCCACCGATTAGTACCGATCGAGCCGCTTTAGTGTCACGACGTATTATGCGCGCTAAGAAATAATTAATTGTTAAAAACAATTAACAGCGATAAAATGACGGTATGTGCCATTAAAGTGTGTCGGTATTATAAAGGAAGGGTAAAAGAAACCGAACACACATCACCTATCATCGATAAGTAATCAAAAAACAACATAATTTGTTTTTATAATTACCAAATTACGCCATATTTTATCAGTGTTGCCAGGTTTTTTTTTATTCTTCCATATTAACGTATTATTTGTGGGTATATTAGTTGGTTTATTTATGTTGGACTATATAGTCAAAGGTACTTGAAACTTGGTCAATGGAACAAGTTTTTGTCAGCCTCTAGGGTGCGCAAGGTTTAGTCTACGTTTACGCAGTCACGAGGGACAGTTTTTCATATAATCTAAACTATTTCAAACTATGATTATAATAAAATGTATTATTATTATTAGGGTTCCGTGCCTAAAAACGAAAAACGGAACCCTTAAAGGATCACTTTGTTGTCCGTCAGTCCGTCTGTCTATTTGTCGGGGTGTCAAGCCCGTTTTTTCTCAGAAACACGTGTAGGTATCTAGTTGAAATGTATAACAGAGACTTATGTCTGCGTCTCTTGGTGTCCTAAAAAAATGAAACTTATAGGTTAACGCAATCAAAAGATACGGCGGTTTATATTGCATTTACAGTACATTTGCACGGGAATCAAAAACCTATGTTTTTTTGCGATTACAAACTTATTTTGTAGTTCGTTTGTATGGGGACGCCAGTATACCAACCGCAAAGTTAAGTATGTCTCTCTATCCAGTTCATCTTTTCGGTAGAGTAATGCTCGGCGCTTTCACAGTTTGGGACTGGAAGCCTCGGTGCGCGAGTCGCACTTGGCCGGTTTTTTTATATTATTTACCTCCAAGACTGTTGTTAAAAATACAATTAAATAGAAAACTGTTTCTTGGGTTTTCAATAGAAAACATCGTTTTGTTTGTAGGAGGCCTAATTCATGGCTTACCTAATGGCATTGGCTTACAGCTTTACTTCTTATAAATATAAATAAGCTGGATGATAAAAAATTTTTAGCGAACAGATCAAAAGAGGATCAGCCTTCGTTCATATCGGTAGTGATTACCTTAAAAAGGGAGGAATGTTTATTCCTATAGTGCAAGTTTACTTTCACCCTTTATTCAACCCGAAGAATTTGAGGAACAATCTGGCTATCGTTAAAATGAAGTCAACTTGGTACGATCGAAAGAAAATCAAGAGAATAAAATTAGACACAAAGAATACGAGTTTACTGGTCAATGATGATTATCAGATTGTTGTATTAGGATGGGGATCGACAGACGTAAGTAGATGAACATAAAATGGCTTTGTTACAAAAAGAAAATTATGGAAAACATATTTATCCCACTCCCATATTTTTATCACCACATCAATCAAAGTATTTTATTGTTGCTGTTATTCCTTATACTTTATGATTCATTATAGTGGAAACATTAGGTACGGGTAAAAGTACGAAATACTCATGCATACTAGGTAAGTAAGAAAAACAGTAAGGAATTAAAAATAATTAATCAGTCTGGAAACCAAGGTTTTAACCGTACTTATTATTATTTAAGGAAAGTAAAACTTTCGAAGCCACTCAACAGTTAAAAACTGCAAAACTTGACGTATACAGTTTAGTCGAATGTACAAATATATATTCCAGGTAATTGTTTAACAAGCAGTTCCGTCAATGTAATTAATCTTCCACGAATATTTTATGTAACATTAATTTTATAATTACAAATTTCAGCCAATATGTTACTGAAAAACATTTCTGTGCTGGTTTTACCACTAAAGGAGGCGGTGCTTGCAACGTTTGTATATATTTCATTAGATCTCGGTTTTTAATAAGCTCTACTAACTTTATTTAATCTTGAATCATCAAGAATTTATATTTTTAGAAAGATGTTGGTGGTCCAGGAATTAAAAACGGTGTATTGGTAGGAGTTATAAGCTTTGGACCTGCTGTGTGTGGCAATGCTAATGAACCTACAGTCTTCCTAAGAATAGGGAGTTACATAGGTTGGATTACAGAAATCATAAATCAAGCCGGAGAAACCACAGTACGTATTACCTCACGACTTACCTTTATGCTATCAGTCAAAACAATTTTTAAAGTATTCCATATTTGTATTCTTCTCAGAAATCACATAAAAGTACTGAAAAATCAGCCATACATTACAAAAATGAAAATGTACCTACCACAACACCTAAAATGAAGAACTACTACCAAAAAGAAAAATCTGATCATATAAATGCAAGAGATGAGGCGATATCAATAGTCAAGGAAATAATAAATGAAATTATGCTTACAAGTGACGACAAACTAGACGAGACTTTGTATAAAGATTTATATGAAGATTTCAATGAACTGTACCTCAAATCGGTAAAAAAAGACTTCGAGGAGTTGGATGAAAGTATTGATGTATTAGCGGAAAGCTCTGTTGAAAATTTTGAATATATTGAAACTACTACGCTGCTGAATGAAGCAGCAACCGATGCAGACAAATTTCAAGATGTAGTTACAACACCAAAAGTAGATATAAGCTATCAAAACCCATTGCTAGACAAGGAGAGCGACACCTCAACTGATACATCTGATTCCGATGAAGAATCAGATAATTATGATGATAGATCGGGTCTAGATATTGATATACCTAACACTGAAGATGAAAGTATGAAACATTCAGAATCAAGGAACAATAGAATTAATCAACATAAGACAACCGACATATGGGGCTTACAAGATGTATTTTTCTTTTGGGATATTCAAGATAAAAAAATACATAAAAACTTTCACAGTGTATCAAGATTTACAACAAAATTAAGACCATTAAGCATCGAATCTGAACGGAATGCTACTGATACCCAAACCGATGTATATATAGGTAAAGACATTTCCGATGAAAATAACGATTACGATGATGAAGCCAGTGAAAACAGGCAGAGACCTGTGGAACGAGCAGGACATATCACTCAAATGTATTAATATCAAATTTATAAACCATCGACTATTGTTCTTACTTAGCGACGTACAATCACAAATGAGACGCAAAGATAAAATTATAACGTTTATGACCTTGAAACTTACACAAGATCTACTACGTATAATTTAAATACAATAATTATTTCTCTAATGTAAACTTATAATACGATTAGTCCTTAATAATTGTACATTCCTGAAAGAAAAAAATCTTGATTTGTGGAACTTCTGCTATAGTGTATGTCAAATAGTGTATGACCCTGGAAGTAAGGCGGGCGGTGGCCCAAATCTTAATGGCCAGCAAGACTCTTCTAGGTACTGTTGACGTTACTGATTTACATGTGAGGCTATTCCAATTGTTCGTACCTAATAACTATTGTCGGGCAAGACGGCTCAAGTTGTTCGCTGTGCCGCAGTGCCGCACGGTCGCTCGTGCGATGTCCCCCATGCCGCGTATGCGAACTGCGCTCAACGCCTTTGTGTGCCAAAATTCCGAGCTGGACTTATTTGCTGATGAATGGAAGGTGATAGTGTCAGAAAGTGTGAAGATGTGTGAGATGAAAGAGTTAAAGGTCTATCTGTCTTACCTATTGTATTGTCTTACCTATTGTGTTACTGTGTCATTAGTGTAAGTGTCAATTGTATTGCCGTTCTAATAAATATAGATCAAGGCAATAGATCTTAAACAACGTTACCTTTTCAGTACATTTATTCGAGATTTGTTAATGTAGTTATTATTATTGAACGCACCCTGTCTTAGATAAGCATAGTGCAGGATATACATAAATTACCAATAATTGTAGAGCACTAGCATGCTACAACGATGTTAACAATTCCAGCAAGTGTATCACAATAGAGGCTATAATTAAGCTAGAGTCGATACAACAATGTGCCAGGCAGTGTAATGACGGCGGCGAGTTACGAAGCACTTTCATTATTGTGTAGACAAAGCTTATTTTCGATCAACATCAAAACTTTGACAAAGGAAAATTGATTTATTTTTCGGTCTGAGACCCAAATACGCCTAAATTCATTGTGTTACGTTTTGTTAACGTTAAGTGGTTTAAAAAATACTAACTAACAATTATTGACTCAGATAATTCATGATCTCTTATTAATCGCTCATAACATTGGACTATCAATGTTTTACCATCCATGTAAATGACTGTCGGCAAACGATGGGCGCAGGTACAGTGACAGCAAATTGTATTGCATCTATGAAAATAGAAAGAAAAGTATGGACAAAGTTAATACCGTTGTTACACAATTTCCATCTTTATATATATTGGCACTGAGTTCTCTTTGATAATGGTAAACATTTTAATGCACGATTTTGAACGCCCAGTGTGCGTAATTCTATGACGTTCAATACGCCTACATTTATATGAGTTTTGATAGAAATCTTAACCATTCCTATTAATAATAATGTTCCAGCGCTATTAATATCCATAGATAAATGTCGCTTTCCAAATTAAAGTTATTCTGAGTGGCAATAAACAAGTTTTTCATCAGAAAAATCCAAACTTTTATTACTAAGCCGCATCTTATCTTCACGCGCCATTGGCCCAGGAGCCTTTATCCACAAAATGGATATTCATAAAATCTCCCTTTGTGGACAGCGCGATCCTTTTTGTTGTCCCTGTATGAAACTCACATATACGCATTCCGTTTTTTTCTTGTTAATATAGTGTGGTTATCGATACCCACTTCGATATTCAAATTGGCATGCTAGGTGTTATAATTCGATTTCAGATTCTATTATACCAGATGAAGTCACCAGTGATTATTGTTGTGTTCGGAGACATTACATGTATCCAATATGCAGTACATTACATTACATATTACTTATATGATTAGAAGACTGTATACTAAATATTAATAAATTACGAACACAATGGTAGCAATGGTAGCCTCGTGGGCAAGAACGCCCGCCTTGAACGTAAGGGGTGCAAGTTCAAATCCCAGGTCCGCACCTCTGAGATAATTCCCATGTGCGAATGTCATTTTCAACAATGATTACCACTTGCTGAACGGTGAAGGAAAACATCGTGAGGAAACCTGCACGTCTGTAGAAAGGCGTGTGAAGTTCACCAACCCGCACTGGGCCAGCGTGGTGGACTACGGCCCAAATCTCCTTCGTATTGAGGGGGAATGTGCCCGGTATAATGGCAAGAGGCTCGCCCCCTATTACATTGGGACCAAAATACATCGGCGAAGTGTGGGTGCACTACAGTGCACCTCTGCCTACCCCTTCGGGGAATACAGGCGTGATTATGTTTTTTTTTTTTTACGAACACATCAACAAGAGCTTATACTGTTAAAACTCGCAGACAAAGTTTTGTCAACCAATTTTAATTGAATGAGCGGTACTAATTCAATCAACAAGTGGTGGACGACCCAAATTCATCGGGATGGTTGAACTAACTTCTCAGAGCATTGGGACTTCTAGAGAAATCGCAAAAATATAAGTTAATAAAATATCTCGGTAAGGAAACTTCGAAGCGTCTTGACGATTTATCGGGAAATAAGGTAAAGTGTTTTATATTTATTTAAGAACCTGAATGAATGGACTTAATGCGAACACTATTATAAAATTGTGGACTTTCGACAAAAGAATCTTTAGACGCAATTTGTAAGAAAGCTTCGGGATTATTAATTTATTAATACTACTAATACTTATAGATACAAAACAATGTTGATCATGTCTTAATTTCGTTCTTTTTTAATCGAATTCAAAAAGGAGGACGTTTTCAATTCGACCCTTATGGTTTTTAAATCAGACAGCGTCTGGCGAATTTCTGAATTGATTCTACAAAACCTAAAATTCTGACCTTGGTCGGAATTTTAAATTATTAATAGTAGATATATATAGTCATTCGTTTTGTCCAGTATAAATCAATACCATAGATATTATTAGACATACACACCAACATTTGTCTTAAACTTTCGTTGAACGCACGCCACTATAACCCGAATGCTTTTGAAAATATGTTCGTAATTTGCATGGTTATATTAAGATCAGCGTTTGCCAGTGACATGCACTTCCATCTTGGCAAGTTGAAGTACCGGCAGTCCTTGCTCTGTATGCACAAATCCCGTCTAAGCCGGGGTACGAAGAGATTACAACTTTGTATAGATGAAAATCGAGTGAGGGATCTTAGTCGCACTTACTAAGTTACAAGACCACCGGGAAGTGTGCGAGACGCTTAGCCACGGTTCATCTTAATCTTATCACGTTTAATTTTGTTTTAATAAAATTTTGTTTTCAAAATGCACTTCGTAATAGACGGTAAAAATTACAAAACTCTAATTCGACATATGTCGAAATACGACCAAATTGACGTTTTGTTTGGACATAAATGTCGAATTAGAGATGATGTCGATTTTACAAGAATTGGGTCCCTGGATACTATTGTAGGTAATACCTACCTAATGTATTGGTTACCTATCTCTAACAATTAGGAGTATTTCAGTGTGAAGTTCCAACACCGTCGAGGTTTTTTGGCTTGACGGTACCTACCAAAACAATATGAAAATAAATTCCAGAATTGTGATGCTAAAAGGAACCTATTGTAGAACTTAAAACAATAGCCGTAATAAAAACAATAATACTTATTACTACTTTCATAATAAGAATGCTATTTACCACCGTTAACTGCAACGAACGCCGGAAATAATGAAAACGGCGGCGTGAGGATCAATGGCACAGTTCAGTGGGCGACGGCACTAAAGACAGTCGGACAATCGAACACGGATTTCCTTTCTTCCGGAACGTGTCCACGGCCAGTCCGTGAGATCGTTTATTTTAAAAATAGTTGGACTGAACTGTTTAAGAGATTTTTTATGTAAAAGTTAGGTGTGTGTTATTTCTTTTAGTTGCGTAGTCGCGTGGCTTTCTCCATTTTTTATCTTTATGTACTTAATTACTTATGTATTAGCACAGCGCACATTTTTAAGTAAAATCATCAGAATTTTTCCACCCCAAGATCTCCAGGGCATAAATTAGTCCTAATATTTCCATACCTATTTTGCGGAGTGTGAGGAACAGGGTGTTAAGTTCCCTCATCCACCATTGAAAAGGGAGGATCCTCCGACCAGACGGGTGTTGTGTCTGGTGGGCTACTGCCCGACGGTTGTTGTCGGGTTCTTGTATATATGTTCAATGGCTCGGATAACTTTAATATCGCGATGCAGGATTTAGTTCGTATGTGGCGAGATAGATGTCGCTACACCTATGATAGTTATAAATCCATCTGAATTGTTATCATAAGTTACAACAAATGATACGGTTTAATTTAATAAGTTGATGCTATTGACACATCAAACTATGAAACAACAAAGCAAATACAATTAGCTTACTAAATTTCATAGCCTAGCCTGGAGCCTCTCCGAAATAAGGGTGCGCCAATATTAGAAACATCCATTTTATTTATGAAACTAATAATGAATTATGTATGAACTATTGATTAAATAATACATTAATCAAAATTTTGTTCTGCTGGTTTCCACAAACTAACTTACTTAGATACCCACTAGTAACTTTACTTAAACTCTAGGTTAAGCTACCAACCTACAAGTTAGTCAAAACTTCGGTTAAATCTTGATAAGTGTCAATAACATACCTATAACAAAGAATAGTCACATATAAAGGCGTTCACTTTAATTTACCTACCTATTAGGTTCAAATTACACGAGGATGGAGAGGTTATCTCAACGTAATAGCTCCTAAGAGATCCTTTATTCCAAGGACACTTACTAACACTTGACCCGAATGTATCTATACTTTATAATCCCTGCCCGATCCCGGTTATCATAAGGCCATTATACATACTGTGAGTTTATACTCGTAATTTTGAGATTGTCATTGCGATTTGCGACCTCGGATCGAATCAAATACAATTTCGGTTTAATTCAGGAATAAGGTGGAACTAGAATGTATCGCCCAAAAGTGTCGCTTAAGTGAAATAGCCTTTCAACCCTCGATATAATTTTTTAAAACAGTAACACTCAAGTATTGAAATCCTGATTCATATTCAATATAGCACAGCCTTCACAATAAAATTATGATGTTAAAAGTAGTAGTAAAGTACAACAGAAATGGAACAATAGCCACTAGAACCTTTTTTTTTTTTTGAAGGACTTACTCTGTTGGCCGTGAGGTGGCCTTATAGCTTTACCGGAGGAGTGGCGAGCGCAGAGTGCACTCCAACCAAGGCCTTAAGGGCGGAAAGGGGTGGCAACTAGCTCAAGGGCGCCACAGAGGGCACGACCTCGGCTTGGGCAGTTACCGTGAGGGAAGAGGTAGTGACTGCGCTCCTAGGTGCAAAGATGCACCTACGAGCGGAAGAGGGGGTTCCTCGACCTCGCCGGCGAGATCGGTGTCTGTTTGAGGCTGGTGTAAGTGTGTTGGTGGCCCTCTCAACGCCCGGGTCGAGGAGGGCGGTGATCGTGTCGGGAGGATCAATCAACACGTGACGCGGACGGCGGCGACGAGTTGATGATGTGTGCGCGGGGTCTGGCTTGTAATTGCCGGCGGCGACAATTAGAGGATTTAAATGCGACGCGGCTTTTTTAAAATAGCGTTCGGACGCTAGCTACTAGAACCATCGGTGAGCAATTGACAAAGTCACAGAGTCGTTACTGAACAGTGCGGACAAGCCTGAAACTCCTCGTATCATTTCAAATATCAGTTATATTTAACAAAATGTTCACATACTAATAGAAGAGGATAACTTCATTGTACCCCACATATGTATGTTATCTATTATACTAGATTCATAGACTTTAAACGTGATCAAATAACAAATGTAGCAGTAGATATTTTTACAGTCGGACTTTCCGTTAATGTGGAACCACCCTTTCTCTAAGTTTATAAATAGTGCGTGTCAGTATCATCCCCTAACCTTGTCCCTGCATATGTTGGCACTGATGCACCGTTTTTAGTTGGAACCCTCGGCTTGCGAGGCGGGGTCATTTAAACCATAACTCATCTGTAGAAGCATATATAGAGGCGAGATGACCAGTTATCGGTCGCATATCAAGGTCTGTGCAAAATATAGGTACATCGAATTGCTTGCCTATTGTGGAAAAAAATTGAAACTTTTTCAAAATAACATATTTACATTAGAACACAGACTTTGTAAAATAATTAAACACGTAAAAAATACCCCCAAAAATAATTGCTAAATCAACTCGTGGTTTACTCTGAAATGTGCTAGACTAATTAATTAGTTACCAGAGCAATGCAGTAGCAAGTAGAAAGGAGTCAGCAGATTTCTTTTCTAAAAAGACATGCAAGAAATAAGAAAAAAGTATAAGTATTTAGAACACAATGGACTATATTCCAAGACGCGACGACATCGGTAGTCTGTTCAAAGGGGCATAAAGACATATATAGTACCTATCTAATCTGATTCCGTGATCGTTACCCTACACGACAGTTAGATGGAATGACTATATACAAGTTTTGTGCGGTGTATGGAATTTCTAGAATAATAAATAATTAAGTTAGTTTGGCTTTTATGACCTTACTATTTCTACTTTGGTAAATAAAAAAAATACAAAAACCCTCTTAAAACTGCAATGGCCACATAATTATGTTATATTGAGTAAAACTATCTTCTAAACAGCTCCGGAGTTTTTTCTACAAATCATTACTGGCACAGACACATCTCTGTAAAAGTCCCGTCAAAATCGGTTCAGCTGTTCCAGTGATCACCCGAAATTAACAGACAGACAGATAACATAAAAAATATTTTTTGTTAGTTTTGTACCGTGAAAACTTTAATTAGCGTGTAATAAAAAGCTGTTATTTGGACATTACGGACAGACACTTTATATGTATAGTAATGTATTTTTAAAGGTTAATATTGACGTCATCGTCAAATGAACTCTTGCATCACATAATATAAGTAAAACAGTGGGGTTGGAAGCGCGTCGCCGTGTCGCCAGCGAGCGTCTCGTTAACATGCGATACCAATATAATATAATACACAACATGTATTGTATCCGATTTTATCCTCTTCTGAATGCGGAGTGTGCGAGCTATGACAACGTCTTACTTTTGTGTTTACTTGCTACGACATGCAGCCAAGCAACGCAGATTTCCAAGCTGATTGCAAATGGAATTATTTCTTAATATACATTTATTGTAAGTAGTAGTAGTTTTTTTTAGTTTTATTAGTAGTTGCTGCCATGTAGTTGCATTTATTCTTGTTATTCTAAGCAAATGATTAATTAATTAATGATGTTTATAAATTAAATACTTTCGCCCACGCTAGCTGTCGCTAATGCTAAACACTCGAGGAAGGCATTCAGTATGCCCGAGGGGCATATTTATATATTTATAAAGGAATTTTCATCTATGGCTAAATTAATAGAACACATTGTACCCTTCGCTTTTTAAATTTCTACTGAGCTAAAAGTAAAGAATTCTGTGTTTTTTAGGGTTCCGTACCCAAAGGGTAAAATCGTAACCCTATTACTAAGACTTCGCTGTCCGTCCGTCCGTCTGTCACCAGGCTGTATCTCATGAACCGTGATAGTTAGAGAGTTGAAATTTTCACAGATTATGTAATTCTGTTGCCGCTATAACAACAAATACTAAAAAACAGAATAAAATAAATATTTTAAGAGGCTCCCAAACGTGATTATTTTGCTGTTTTTATAGATAATGGTACGAAACCCTTCGTGCGCGAGTCCGACTAGCACTTGGCCGGTTTATTTCATTTGTTACGAGATGTAATCTAAATATTTTTCTTAGGGAATCATAGTCAACAATAGCCAACTACGATGTAAGATGTCTTAAAACTAGATATAAAACGGATATCCGGTAACTATCCAGTATTCGGCCTATCCAACCTTGTTTTCACCATCCGGCCGGATACCGGATAGTAAAATTCAAAGAATTCTCATTATTTTACACAAGGCAAATAAATCATACCACAATAGGTTTTGGACCGTTTATTTAATAATCGCACGTCAAAAATATTTGTTTTATTAATTAGTTAAGTACTCAAAATTAACAATTGGCAAATTGTGTTGAATGAATACCAAATTTTCTGCATTTGTTGGTAAGAAGCGAATCCGCTTGGTTTCGTATACCAGACCTGCTTCTGAAAATAGCCTTTCGCTGTAAACGCTACTGCCAGGTGCTGAAAGATAAATTCAAGCAAACCTTGACAACTAAGGGTACTGATGCAAATACACTGACCACCATATATATGGGTCTGAATTGCGATCAATTCGAGATGTCTTTAAGAAGCGTCATGTAACGATATAAAGGGCCGGATACCCGGCGCTCCGGCCTGGTAGCGTGCCGAATAAACCACTATCCGTTTCATCTCTACTTAAAACCTACGGGATCGTACGAAGTCCAATAAATGCGTAGGTTCACGAGTTAAGGCAGTAGTCGCTATACATTCAAAGAACCCACAACGGGAACAGCTCATTATAATCATTAGCTATATACATTCGCAACTTTGGAGAGCGTCGTAAAACCCGGTGTGGGCGGGTCTAAAAATATAAAATCCTGGCCACGGCTGCGGTTCTGCGGTGTACCCCATACTCCCTGAATAACTTAATACGTAACTCTGACTCGTATGAATTCTCAGATAAGATACAAACAAATTTGAAGGTAGGTACGTCAGATAAGTGGGCGGAACTTGACAGCAAGTTTTTAATTTCAAAATTAGAATCATGGTTTAAATTAATAAGTTGATTTACGTTTCATCCGCCATCTTTATCACTATCATTATCCATTTTTATTTATAATGTGTATTTATTGAATTTGTCCTTGTTATTAATTACTTGACATTGGCGAAATACCCGCGCTAGTCGCAGGTGAAGCCATTCCTCATCTTATTCCATTAAATTTCATCATTTCACTCATTTCGTAAAAAAGTAAGTAAATTAATAAGTTGATAACGGGCAATGCACTTTATAAATTGTCAGTGAATTTGAATTGGGGAGAAAGGACATTATTAAAATTTCCTGTAGCTCTCTTATATAGCTACCTATAGTTGTGGATATTTTTAACATCAAAAGCTATGACGGTTGTGCTTTATAATTTTCTTTAAGGACTGAAGGGCGGTCAATCCAATAGATCGTTTGTCAATAGCCCCCTAAAGCAGTGGTACTCAACCTTTTTAGGGTTCCGTACCTAAAAAGAAACCCTTATAGGATCCCTTTTTTCTCTGTCTACGGTTTAATATAGGGCATAAGGGCTGCAAACACCGTGTGTTAGTCATGGCGGTGGAGGGCCGTAGAAAATAATAATAATTAATAGTAATAATATTAAGCAGTGGTAGCCTCGTGGGCAAGAACGCCCGCCTTGAACGTAAGGGGTGCAAGTTCAAATCCCGGGCCCGCACCTCTGAGGTAATTTTCATGTGCGAATGTCATTTTCAACAATGATTACCACTTGCTGAACGGTGAAGGAAAACATCGTGAGGAAACCTGCACGTCTAGGCGTGTGAAGTTCATCAACCCGCACTGGGCCAGCGTGGTGGACTATGGCCCAAATCTCCCTCGTATTGAGGGGGAATGTGCCCGGTATAATGGCAATAGGCTCGCCCCCTATTACATTGGGACCAAAATACATCAGCGAAGAGTGGGCGCACTACAGTGCACCTCTGCCTACCCCTTCGGGGAATACAGGCGTGATGATGTATTTATTTATTTTATATTAAGTAGTAGTAGTAGTACAATAATAGTAGTAATAATTTCTTTGGTATTCGTGATTTTTACAAATTTAATTAAACAAATATGAACTGATTCAGCGCATATATTTTAACATCTTGTTGTCATTTCACAAAATTCATTATAGTTAAAAATACACCAAATGGACCAATCACAAAAGCCCGGCGGGCTGCAAGCTAGCCTAACTGAATGAGTCAACATGGACATAGCCTAGAATCGCCTTTAAGAAGTATGCTCCACAAAAGTTTACCTACTCCCTGCAGACCTTATTAATGAGCTTGATTTGAGGAGTAATTAATCAACCCTTAGTAGATACTACTAAAAATCTCATTTTCATCCGAGATTATCACTTGCTATGAAACGGTGAAGAAAAACATCGTGAGGAAACCTGCACGTCTGAGGGAACTTGTCTAGTTCTCGATAGATGTGTGAAGTCTGCCAACCCGCACTGGGCCAGCGTGGTGGACTATGGCCTGAATCCCCCTCGCATTGAGGGGAGGCCCGTGCCCAGCAGTGGGGCCTTAAAAGGGCTGTAGTAGTAGTAGTAGTAGTAGTGGTAGTAGATACTACTAGTTTTAAGTAGTTGTATCTATCAAGATAATAGGAAACATTTGAGTTATTGTATCTGCGTTGGTAGGTAGGTATATAAATATTTACGAGACCAGTGCAGGCGTCTACTTTTGCTGCAGTTCAGACAGTTGAAAACAATGTCATTAGCAAAGTAGCGCGTTCAAACGAAGAACCTACATGGTGTTAAACTGGATCTGCTTTCCACGTACATAATATATCATTCGTAAATCATCCAAATAAGTAAGTCTAAATCTCCGTGCCGAATTTATGAATGTTCTTACAATATGAATATCGTAAGATAAACCGGCGGCGTACTAAATTAAGGTCTACAGTTCAAAGGCACGTGGAAAATAAGAAAATAACATTTCGGCGGAACGGAATAATACTGACGATAAAAACAATTTTATTGTTTTGTATGAATTACGCCCGTGGGTAGGTTACACGTCTGGAACTCTACAAACTTGACGCGCCTACGCGCTCACTTAACTAGCAATCTTATAGGTCTGTAACAAGTTATGTTTTTCTTTTACTTTCGGCGATTTAAGTATAGATACCTACCTAAATTTATCAGAAAGACGTTAAAAAATGTATCTAAATTTGTCTCATATATACCACGGCCATATACGATTTTACATAGACAATTTGACGTCAAAGTCATACACAAAATTGGACGTGTGAAACTGTCAAATGATAGAAAAAGCGGTATCTTAGATTATTATAACTCGTTGTGCGAAGTATAATATTAATCAAATTTATGGACGATAGTCATATCGAATGGTGGTGGAGACTCCTAACTCTATTTATCAACAAAACTGTAGATACTTCGTCACTCGGGATTAAGTAGAGTAGCTTACTATTGGGTAAGTATTTCCGGAATCGGATCAGTAACTTCAATGATTGCCAGTCTATGGAACTACTGATCTAATCATAAATTTGATTTTGTTTAGCACCGCCCAGCTACAAAACAACAAAACATTTTCTGTTTATAAATTATACAATATAATAATTCGTAATAAAAGGATCAAATTGAGTATCTTATCCGTATTTAAAGTCAGTTAAAAATAGAGTTATAACCAGACTTATAGATTTTATATTTAAAAAACCGGGTTTGTGATGCCAGTTCCAAGGAACTTCTCATAAGGAGATAGTCTTTCCTAGATTTGCGTTGACAACGTCGTTAAATAAAAATAATGCATTTGTTTTCAAAAGTCAAACATCTAAAGTATTTTTCTTGCCTCAATCAATGTATATGAAAGATAAAAACAAAAAGCTATTTGTAAGATGAAACCAACTTGACATTTGTAATAGCATTATTTTTCATTATAGAATTATGAGATTGTTGAACTATGTCTGACCTTTGATGCCCAAACATCACGATATTGGATTATACGTCTGCATTGCTCGGTGACCACCAGAAATTAATTTATACACTTTTATGGATAGTAGTAGGGGTAAGCAGTGGTAGCCGAGTGGTCGAACGCACGCTTTGCAATCAAAGTGCGCAGGTTCTATCCCCGGCTCGCACCTCTGGGTTCCATGTGCGAATCTCATTTTCATCTGAGATTATCACTTGCTAAGAAACGGTGACGGAAAACATCGTGAGGAAACCTGTGTGCCCGGTATAATGGCAATAGGCTCGCCCCCTATTACATTGGGACCAAAATACATCGGCGAAGTGTGGGCGCACTGCAGTGCACCTCTGCCTACCCCTTCGGGGAATACAGGCGTGATGATGTATGTATTTTATTTATTTATATTTAGTAGGGGTAGGTAGAGATTGTAAAAAAAAAATTATACGACTGTATTAAAATTTTTCAGATGTTTTGAAATTTAAATATTGTAAATTAATTGTCATATCTAGCGGTGCCATTAATAGAATTAATTAGCACATTTTACAAAGCATCTACAATGGCAGTTCAAATATTTTACGATGCCATTGTAAAGGGGCCATAACTTTCTTTAATTTTGAGGCCTTAATTCAATATGTGGAAGTATTAATAAACCTCGTAGTAAATATAAACGAAACGCTTCCAGAATATCTCGCCTGCAGTTGTAGTATGAGCGCCAAGACTAGACTTATATCACGGAATATGTTGATGTTGTCTCTTTCTCTCGTATGAACTAAGACAGAGAGCGAGCGAGGGAATCCATGAGGTCTTGTCTTGACATGCGTGCTAACTGCACCGAACTTAAAAAAAGTCATACAATCAATAACAAAAATTAGATTAATACATAAAATACGGAGTAACTGTTCTAAATGGATACTTCCCGAATTATTTTTCTGTCTTTGTTCGAAAACAATAATACATGAAATATTAAAACCACAACTCCCGCTAAAAGTTGAGCTGTACAAAATAACAGATATCGAAACCGAATTTAATAGCCAACACGATGGACAAAAGTGAACACGCTCACTTTATTGTTTTGTTTGGATTTCACGCTCCGAGCTTTGTTTAAAACATCATTACTGCCATGCGAAACTGTTGTGTTTAATTTGTGGATTTATGTCGCCTTTTCTCTGTAATAGGCGTACAACACCTATATTATATCATTATGTTATAAACAAAAAAGAATACCTACAGATCTTTGACATGTGTGAAAAAGAAAAAATCGGGAGCCATTCCTCATCTTATTCCATTAAATATCATAATTTCATTCATTTCGTAACAAAGAAGAAGACTAAGATGCCAGATCTCAGATAAACATTATTGCCAACCTTTAAAAAAATTGCCGCAGAGCATTACGAAGATTGGGGTCTTTACGAGTACTGTATCTATATTAGAGATGAAGTACCCGGCGCAGTAGTCAAGGTTTGCTAGAAAATTTCTTTGAGCACCTGGCAGTAGCCTTTACAGCGAAAGGCTATTTTCAGAAGCTGGCCTGGTATACGAAGCCAAGCGGAGTCGCCTCTTACCAACACATGTGGAAAATTTGGTATTCATTCACCACCATTTGCCAATTGTTAATGTTGAGTACTAAACTAATTAATAAAACAAAAATTTTGACGTGCGATTATAAAAATTAAGGTTCAATCAATTTATCTATACCACAATAGTGGTATGTATTGCCTTGTGTAAAATAATGAGAATATTTGAATTTTACTATCCGGCCTTGTTTTCACTATCCGGCCGGATACTGAATTACTATCCGGTATTCGGCCGGCTAGTGAAAACAAGGCCAGATAGGCCGGATCTGGATACTAATTCAGTATCCGGCCGGATACTGAATAACTACTGAAAACAAGGCCGGATAGGCCGGATACCGGATAGTTACCGGGACTCCGCTGTCCGTCTTCCGTCTGTCCGTCTGTCACCAGGCCGTATCTCATGAGCCGTGATAGTTAAACAGGTGATTTTTTCACAGATTATGTATTTCTGTTGCCGCTATTACAACAAATACAAAAAACAGAATAAAATAAATGACAAAAAACATGATATTTTTGCCGTTTTTATAAACCGATTTGGATTTTTTTTGTGATGTTTGCTAGGGAATTCCTCAAGGTTGGTCCCATTTCCAAAACATTATCAACCCCCTAGGGGTGAAATGAAGGGTTGAATTAACACTAAAAATCATGAAAAAATAAAACAAAAACCTACTTCATAAACCTAGGTGCACTAGACAACATCAAATAACCCCACAATTAATTACATTTGGAGTAGATGCCTATCTACGTAAGACTAGGCAAATACACACATTATTTTTGTATGTTCGGTTTGAATAACTTTCTATATCTAAATATGAATGGCCAGCACCTTTTTTTTTTTAATGGACTACGCTGTTGTCCGTGAGGTGGCCTTTACAGCTTTACCGGAGGAGTGGCGAGCGCAGAGTGCACTCAAACCAAGGCCCTAAGGGCGGGGCCAGCACCATTGGCAGCACAGCTGGTTATGATAAAACAAAATGTGAGATAAGAAAATTCTATCTCTTTCTCTCGTATGCATTATGAGAGTGAGATAGTGGTGTGACATAATTTTTGAGTTGAGCGACGGTCAGTCCCCGAGGTCGACAGCAGCGGCATTACAATTTCACCCTCTGATTGTATTTTACTGCACCGAGCTCTATATTCTAGTCAGAACAATACCCTGAATGGTTTTATTGGAGAATGCGCCACGATTTCTATATCTACTCTCATATCATAACATCATAAAATGTAGTTTATTTTTCAATGCAAAAAGTATTGCTTCTGATATTCAAAGTATTATAATATTGATACCTACCACAATAACAGAATTGATCCCAGACAAATTCTAAGGAAGTTCAGGATATTCCGTTGTAAACTATGAATCTAATGTAGTCCTTGTAGCTGCAGGAATAAATAATCTGATATATTTCAGAGCTCTTATTAGCACATTCAAACGCTTTCAATGTCCGAAAGTTGCAGTGTTGCAAAAAATCAATCGAACATCGGTCTTGGTGACAGTCTACATGAAACGAGGGTTATTTATTTATCTCTTCCTCCTCCTTTAATCCTCCTTGCATTAAAAATAGGTTTTATGTTAAACCATAACTTTTTTTTATGACATAGGGAGGCAAACGAGCAGACGTTTCACCTGATGCAACGCCGCCCATGGACACCTGCAACACCAGGGGCATCGCAAGTGCGTTGCCGGCCTTTAAGGAATGAGTAGGCTCGTTTCTTGAAGATACCTTTGTCGCATCGGTCCGGGAACACCGCTGCAGGAAATTCATTCCACAGTCTGGTGGTGCGAGGGAGAAACTTCCTGGTAAATCGAACTGTACTGGAACGCCATTCATCCAGATGGTGAGGATGGTAATGCAGTCTGTGGCGAGCCGTGCGATGGTGGAATTCAGCGGCAGGTATAATACCGAACAACTCCTCGGAACACTCTCCATGATAGAAGCGGTAGAAAATGCAGAGAGAGCCTACATCTCTACGCAACGCCAGAGGGTCTAGCCGATCGGTAAGCATTTTGTCATCGACAATTAACTTATAATAAAATGTAAAAAAAAAAAACAAACATCATCTCAAATCTAAGAAAACGTATTCATATTTTAAAACTTTTATATTATTATTCTAAAAACATGGTCATGATATGATATTACCAATTTGGTATTGTCTTTTAATATTCAGATCCAAAGTAACAGCTGCACGCAGCATCTATCTTCGAGTACATGAAAAATTCACCTAACAAATGAGATCATTTACACTCGTATATCTTGAGGTCTTATATGCGAATTGCGCGCAAGATATTATTAGATGTAAAGATCCGATTTAGTGCGGGAGGCGTATGAGAGAGGCATTTCGTACATGGCTGGTCCTCACGAGAAGATTGAACGAGCGTGTCGATAATAAATTTTATAAATGTAGGTAGCGTCTAATTCCATTTTTGTTATTAAGTTAAATTATATCAAACTCCAAGTGTAAAAACCGGTCCAAATTAATTAAATAAAATAAATTTATATTATTGAAAGAACAAGGGCAAGAACGCCCGCCTTGAACGTAAGGGGTGCAAGTTCAAATCCCATCTCTGAGATAATTTTCATGTGCGAATGTAATTTTCAACAATGATTACCACTTGCTGAACAGTGAAGGAAAACATCGTGAGGAAATTTGCACGTCTATAGAAAGACGTGTGAAGTTCACCAACCTGCACTGGGCCAGCGTGGTGGACTATGGCCCAAATCTCCCTCGTATTGAGGGGGAATGTGCCCGGTATATTGGCAATAGGCTCACCCCCTATTACATTGGGACCAAAATACATCGGCGAAGTGTGGGCGCACTACAGTGCACCTCTGCCTACCCCTTCGGGGAATACAGGCGTGATGATGATGATGTATTTATCTGATAAAATTTTAATATTTGTTATATTATTATTCTTTGCATCCATATTTTTGTACAACATTCGAAAAGTGAACAGTGAACAGTATCATATGCTCTATCTATCAAATGTCACATGAAAATTATGGTTTGCAAAGAACTTATTTGCATATCAATAATAATAGTACCTACATCAAATATAAATAAAAAGGTTAAATTAGTAGTAAATTGTCTCAATATAATATTTTATTATTTAAAGTCATAATTAGTTTTCCAGAATCCATAAAAGTCGATCTTATTCTCACTTGAATCGCATAGTAAGGCGTGCTATTTTAAATAATAATGTTTCTAATCGACAAACTACTATTACTTCAAGAATAGCAAAATTGAATTGAAATAGGCTTGTGCCAATGGAAAAAATGTCGATGGCTCGCAATAAAATTCACGGCAGATAAACAAATCAAGATAGTTATTGCGGACGTCAGCTGTGGGAAATGGAAAATGGCGACATCCGGCACTACAAATATCATTACGGCCTCTCCATAATGTCGCAGTCACTGGCGAGGAACTTTTAGAATATTATAGCGACTGAGAGCTTTTTTATTTCTCATGGTATAATAAAGGTAATTTTGACTAAAAACGTTTTAGTAAAGTACTGACAAATTTGTTTGCACCTCAATAAGAAAATGTACAATTAATAAGAGTAGGATAAACATATGAAAAGAGTATAGTATAAACTAATCGCCTTCCAGCTGATATAATGTGTTTAGTTTCTATCGCGAAAACAGGCATTTATAGCGAATAAGTTACATAATCGCCCAGCAGACTGATCGTTCAATGTAGAGTGTTGAATCCAAGTCTTTGTAAATTGAACCACAAACAAAAGAATAAGCCGACCATCTAAAAGGCATTACGTATGCAGGCCGCAATTACACAACAAAACAAGAACATAAATGCTAAACAGTCTCATAATAACATTTTAATAATACCAAGTAACCCCTAATTTGTATGCTGATTTTATAAACAGTTCGCGCTTGTTTTGGGCGCCGGAAGATTTGTTATTTAAGTAGGTTCGCAACATTTGGCCCATGTAATAATATTTAAAATAGGAACTAAGTAGATGTTCAATTCTTTAAAAGGGGTTCCTTTCAATGTATCCACGCGCCGTGATGTCATTGACCTGCCGTCGTTTAAATGTTTAATGAAAACAAATGACATAGAAGTTTGGGTGGACGATCCGTTCTTCTCTTTAATTAAGACAAATTAGGATGGACGGCCCGACTTTTACGAACATATTTCTTTACTCACACACAAAAAGATCTTTTAGTGGAAAGTCAATGCATCCCTAAAATTTGCTTAGACAATTCGTTAACCTACTTGCGTGGTGAACATGAACTAGGAGTACATAGAACATTTAGGATCATTGAACTTTTATACCCAATCTTGGTCCCGTCAAAATATGCTTGATATTCCGTTACACTTGCATATATATCGAGGGGTAATTTTATTTATATACATTATTGGAATTAGCGATGTTTTCTGCGTCGAATGAGTGCACTCCTGTAAAGTTAATGGCCTCTCAACCCCTCGATATACTTTTTATTTAAACTATGTACAAGACTGATTATAATTATACATTTAGTAATATGAATTTCATGAGTACATTTTTTGTGCGACTAAATCCTTCATGGGTCACAAACTGCTTTGAGAAAGCAGACTAAGTTTATGGGACTGCTCTTACTAAAGCTGTTACCACTAACAATTTACTGTTATTACATACATTATTAGTTTAAGCAATGTTTGCATGATGTTGCCGGATCAATTAATCCCTACTCAAGCCCCTACCTAGTATTAATTGGGCCTATGCAACCAGATCGGCTAGTGTGGGAATTTCCGATGAGTTTTCCTTCGTTAGTGCTATTGAAGTTTAGTATTATAATGGTTTTTTATAGTTTTCTCTTCGAAACTGGTTGTCTGGAAGAAATTGCTTTAAGCGATAAGACCGACCAATTTACATAGCTACTGTATTTAGACCTAAGAATGTTGTATTATTTTCTTTGTTTGGTGTACTATAAACAGTACTCTATCCATCTATTTTAGGTTTTAAAAAAGATGTTATTCATGTTTTTATAACGTACAACAGTTCGTTGTCTACAATACTAACATTTCAACCTCTTTTGTTCCATAATTTATTTCCAAATGACGATCGTAATATTTTAATAAAATTAAACTATTCTGTTCCGGGATGACGTGATGAGATTAATACAATAACTACCAAATTTATTTAATTTCCGACCACAAACCACTTACAATTACATTTTTCTGTAAAAATATTATCTAATAAAATAGAACATAAAACTTTCTTATGTCTCTTTAATGTTTTTGTTGTGTATATTTTATTCTATCCACACATCGATCAGAAAATAAATAAGTTACTCAATGAATTGCTCCAAATAAAGTAAATTAGTGTAATGTCAATCAGTGAATATTGTCTCCAACTTGGCCCTAATGCTGGGCACGTTCCGCCGTTTGCTGGGTGGCGTGCGTGACCCGCTGTACCCACGATACATAACGAATATCTCCAACAAATGGGGGTCGATAGATCACCTATTGATGGCTCACCACTAGCCGCTATTGACGAGTCCTGAATAACAATACTCTTAAGATGATTCGGCTACTATAAATCATTTGCTTAGATGTCGCGATTAAGAAGTATTATTCGTTTTGAATTAAACGTATGATTCTTTAGATGATTTAGTGATAAGCAATAATTTTAAGTAGCATAGCCAATTGTAACGAGACACAATTCGATATACATTAACAGTCTCTTACATTGCAGGCACGCGTGTCAAGACAAATAAAAATAGATGTCACGGATTATGGCACGTTGAGTTGGTATTTCATTGTCTTAATTGATAAGAGAGAAAGTAGACAATATAACAAATTTCATTATATAGGTCTTATCTTGACGCGCATGCTAACTGTACATTGTCATTGACATTGTAAAATATTATAAATTTTTGCTGGAGGTTTTTATGTACGCATTTATTATTAAAATTGTGTCGATTATAAGAAAGAAAAAACTAACCCTACCGACCGAAGTTAGTTTAGCTTGATTTATTACCGAACTCAAATTCACCTGTGTTACCTGTAACAAATATAAAAGGGGAAAAACATTCCTTTTCGTTACCCCACACATCATCAGAGCCTTTGTCGCACGGAAAAGGTCGTAAATTGCTCCCGTAACCCTCGTATCGCTGCAGTCGCTACAAACGTGTTGTGAACCGAAAACCGACAAACACCGGCATAAAGCTGACATTGACCTTGGGGGCTGGCGGGAAGCCAAGGGCACAGTAGGCTTCAACATGTTTAAATAGGAGCTGTTTTTGCGCGCTATGTACGCAGATTATGGTAAGGCTGTTTGGGGACGTGGTTTAAACTTTACCGTGGGTTGAGTAGATGAGTTATAGCTGTACTTTGTAACTTTACTTTGAAGTTATTTCATCAAACACAATGATATTGCAAGACCACACGGTATCTTTACAAGTAATTAAAATTAAAAGTTTAAAATTTTGACAGTAGTGTGACCCCGCTATTTCATCCACGGACTAATCCCCTTCCACCAACTATTTATTATTATCCTTGTAGCATTCCTCTGCATATTTGTAAATTTTTCAATCAAATCTTTGCAAAATCCATGTTATAAGTATGGCGCCAGATACGTTAAGTTTCTGATAATGAACTATATAATTTAGATTCGGGTCATTTCATTATAGATTTTTTCTTAACCTTTTTTTTAAAGGTCTAGTCTAATGCGGGTCGGTGGGGATCGCCAGAGCCTCGTTCGTAGTTTAGCAAGTTATACCACGAGCAGGTGAGCTTGGCTTAGCTCCTAAGGATGTTGAAAAGAATATTGTTGATCTTAAACTAACAATTGATTTATTAATCGATACCTACTGTCTGTTATGTACATGCCAGCAACGAAACATAAGCTAGGTAATGGTTTTTGTAGTCGTTTATGGGACAAGATTCACAATTTCCTCCGGTGGAAGATAAATGGTATCGCGCGGCACCAAACAACGCCATCGCTCACTTTATTGCTCAGTGATCTATGCTCACATTTCGGGAGTTGTTTTTTTTATGTTTCCTGAACTAACAACAGGGTTGAAAATGTTTGTACCGTAACAAACGAAGCTAACATCAGCTATCTATTCATCAAATGGCTGAATACGCGTTGGTATTTGTCAATGGACTTGTTCGTTTACGTTCGCTTGTTGTTCAAATTTAAAACAATTTACCGTAAACAAATGTTGCATTCGCTCATAAAATTGTCCAAACCGAAACCGCACATGAAAGAGTGATTCACTCACGCTGGCGGCTTATGCACTAGATTTCATTTAGAATAAGCATTTACATTTGCAAAAGCTTCCAAGATTCCAACCAAATTAAAACATATATCAAGAAAATTGTTAAATATTCAATACCAATTCATCACCGGTTTCAGTCACCATAATACGCTTGCGTTTAAGTAATTGTCTTGCAAACCTGTTTCAATCGCCTTCCGATTAAATAGCAGGCAAAATGTATGGAAAACCCACCATGTTTTATGGTTTCTTACACAAAATGAAAACAACACTTAATCGCTTAGTGGGTCTATGGTTTTTCACGGTCATATCGTATAAACATGCGTATCACATCTCAGGCCATTCCCGGCGTGATGGCATGTACGATAACGACACGGTCTCCATGTAAATAGACATGTTGTGGAGCTGATCACAGGTAGCCAACTCTGTCATGTACTTTTATTACAGAACATCTACGATAATAACAGCAATTTTCATTTATGTTTTGGTGTATGAAAAGCTAACAAAAGTATTTTTATTATATTCCCCTATGCCTACTTTTTCGTTATAAAAATCGACGGGTAATATTAAGACCAAAATGTAAGTAAGCCAAAAAATTATCGTTTAATTTAGATTCACACTCTCATCCCCATCATTTCCCAGAAGGGTAGGTAGAGTTTGATTGCAGTATTTCACAGGTGTATTTTGATCCCAATGTAATAGAGGGCATTACAACACAAAATTTCCATAAATTTGGGTGTATAACTAAAACCGTAGCTAAAACTCGAAAGGAACACAAACTAATTCCTTTAATACGTATATTTGTTTAAAGAATAAGGATTACGTTTTGTTTCTAGGACGGCCAAACAACGGATCTAGCACAATTCTTGGGCAAACATTCCGAATCTAGGCAATAGCTACCTATCTACTACTATGGTAGAAATACAGTGCAGTCTCGTACCCCGCAGCCGTCAGCTTAAAAGATCCCAGTAATATGTATCACTCGAGACCTCGGGCTTAACTGCTACCCCTCAGCGTTATCTTACACTACGGGATTGTGTTACAAATATCTCTTCCAATTACGTTTTAGTACCATTTTTAATCAAAGTTTTTTAGGTCAGTGTATTGGGGTCACGGGATGGAACTATTTTCTACTGCATATGAAATTATTGTCGCAATGTTTTCTGTGGTGCTGATTTTGTTGGCACCAAAACTAAACTAAGAGTATTGCCATCCCAGTTATACTCCAAATGAATAAGCAAGATAGCAATACTTTTTAATGCTGTCAATTTTAGGTCAGTTCTTTGGTATACAAAAAAGTCAGTATTTGTCAGTCAGTCAAGTCAGTATTTGTGTTTTTAATTGTATCAGACTAATTAAAAAGGGGTTTTAATAACATCTAAAGACCTAAGCCAACCTCACCCGCTCGCAGTGCACCCTGCTTACTAACGAACGAGGCTCTGGCAAACCGTCCACTAACCTGCATTGGACCAACGTGGTGGACTATGGTCCAACCCCCCCCCCCCCCCCCCCTACACACAACAATAGGCTATAAAATAAATTTAAAGTTAAATTAGATTATAAAATATCCTGTGAAACATCTTTTGGTACATTTTTTTTTAATACTGAGGTATGTATTTTGACATCAGTATCAAGTCTATGTCTATGCATTTTACGCTCACGAGTCAACGTCCACGTAATCATATTTGTGTGACAAATTGGACAGCAACCCCGCCTGAAAACTAACATGTTAGGTACCATACTAACATATTTATATACTAACAAACCATACTAACTACCATATTTATCGCAATTCCTAGCCTAGACCTGCACCCTTAGCATGACCTTTCTAAAATGACGAAAATGACGAATTTCTTTCCAAAATGACGTCACTTCGAGCTTTTTGTACTGAAAATGGCTCGATGTGACGTCATTTTCTCGAAGAATCTGACAGTTGAAAGAGATAAAACATATGTCTACGCCGTCATGCTACAGGGCCGGAAGTTTATCAAGCTAATACGGCAATGGTTGTTATCTCTACCATCTCGATGTTATAACAGAACCCCGACAAGATCGAAACTATTGGAACTTTCAAAAACGGCAATTATGTAAAAAACGGAAAGGCATCAATAATGAGAAAAATAATTAAAATATACAGAATGCTAAGCTCAGGCTAGCGGGCTGGGGCACGGCGCGCGGAAACCAATCTAGAATGCAAATATAATGCGCCGCTCAATACTGACTGCGCGTCCACTAATTACAACGTACTGCGGTTATTATATTTATCATTAACTAACACTGGGGTAATACAACAGAGTTTCAAAACAAACAGCTCTAAACCTCTATACTTCGCTGGAATACGCTAGTCGAGACTACGCACGATATCTGTGTGGAAAAGTTTTAATTTATAATAATAACGGTGAAGAAAAACATCGTGAGGAAACCTACACGTCTATAGCAAGGCGTGTGAAGTCGACCAACCCGCACTGGCCCAGCGTGGTGGACTATGGCGTAAATCTCCCTCGTATTGATGGAGAATGTGCCCGGTATAATAGCAAAAGGCTCGCCCCCTATTACATTGGTACATCGGCGAAGTGTGGGCACACTGCAGTGCACCTTTGCCTACGCCTTCGGGGAATACAGGCGTGATGATGTTTTTTTTTAAACGATAGTTGTCACCCGAAAAATTCCCCGGGCGCATCTTTAAGCGCCCTACAATTTGTTATACAAATAATTTACCAAGATACCAAAAAAAATCCTACCAAATGTACGAGTATAAGCTGATGGTGATCCTTACACAAAATATAGTCCTAAAAACCTTCGTATAATTTGGTCTTTGAAGTTGTTGGAAGCCTTTAAAACACCGTAAAGCAAGAACTATGGCTTCGTAGCGTCGTTGCCTGTAGCACCGTAGTTCGTAGCACGTAGCACTTTTCTCGTAGCATTTAAATCACAGACTGTAGGTCATGTAGAATACTCAAACCATAATTTCATATTAGTTTGAGTAGAAACAAATAAAAAATACATTTTATAAATAACAAAACGACAATAATAGCAAACGAGCGAAATAAAGACAAAATTTTCATTGCCTTTTCACAGCAACTTGGGAAATGAGATTATTAAAAATATACTTATAGAAGTGATATCAACTTCTTGTAATGTAACGTGTTCGTATGAGAAAATACAGATCATATTTTTCTCAGTGGAAGTCTAAGAAGCCAATAAGGCGGTCCTGTATTTATTTATCGCGGTAGAAAATACGACTTGATATAAATTCTCATTGCCCTTCAGTGTCGGCAAACAGTGATTCAGCGCGGCCGACCAAATTTATTTCAATCTTAAATTTCGCCTCGGAATGAGCGGATCGAGTAATCTAAATTGTGTCGTACAGTATAAAGGCCGGCGAAAATTACGTATGTTCCTCATCTGGCTCTTTAGTGAGTAAAAAAAAACTACTAACCTAAAAAAAAAATTACGTACGTAGACGTCAAAGTAGTGCGCATAATTGGACGCGTGAAACTGTCAAATGTTAGTAAAGCTCCCTCTATGATATAATAACTCGTTGGAAGGTACTTATTTTGTAGTTAACTGTTTTATAAAAACGAGAACATGGTTATGTTTTTTGGTGATTTTAAATTACATCTGTACCAAAAGTAAAGATAAAAAGACCATCTGGTTACCTATGCAAGTAATACTTGGTCACAAGCAGTACGAGACTGCAGTTTGTAGCAATCATGCGGTAATCACGAAAACACTCTAAAATAAAAAGTTACGTTTATGACAGTGGTTCATCGAGATATATAAGGGAGATGCCCCATCGACTCCGCCCTGCGGCAATTTTTTTGACGTTTATCTGACACCGCCATTGCAGTGACCCTATGTAGTTGCCGTATACAACTACCGCACAGCCTTAGAGTATATAGAGAACGACCCCACTCTTCGTAATGCTCTGCGGCGATTTTTTTTAAGGTTGGCAATGGTTTATGTCATGTATTCTTGTTCATGTTATGTATTCTTGTTTTAAGACCAAGTATGTATCTTAGTGTCACTAGTCAAAATTAATATAGCGGATAATTTACTGCAGCGCGGGCTTGAAATGCCGGTTCCTTATTACTATACTACCTCCATGGCACAGCCATACGAAGGCCGGACTCGATATGGGTTCTCTAGTTACTCTATGCAATGATTACTTAAAAGGTGACAAGTATTGTTAGAGCAGGTGACAAAGATAGGTGAGACTAGTTATCCAATCTCGCTCTTTGCCTCTCATCTCACTTTCAAACCGTCCAAAGGCTGTGTAAACATAACCAAAATAACAAAACGAACAGTCGCTACTCGTGACACACAGTGGGGTAGCGCGGCCCCGACGCCGACGGCCCACAGATTGAAAAGTGATCCGATTCTCCACACTTTTTTGCTCTCTGTTTGCATTTATTACACTCTTAAGTTTCATTTAGAGATTCTAGTACCGCGTTGCAGAGACCCATATCCATAGAGTAATTAAACACCCAGAATCTTTAAGTCGTACATAATTAACCATGGATTTGGTTTCGAAAATTGTAAAATAAATAAACTATTTAGCTTTTTTTTAATTATGCCGAATGAATAAAACGTCAGAACTTAAGTTTTGGCAATACCAAAACGAACTGTATTTACTCAGAATAAAAGATCATTCTTCAACGAAATTTCATTGACAGGGCAAGTAAATATTGACTTGTATGGGCGTGGCTTTTACGACAAAAATTCAATATTTATGCACAGATTTCATTTTAGTTTATTTTTTATTTCCACCCATCGACTTACGTACAATCGATCCATTATAGCAATACATTTATGAAATGTATTCTCTACTCTTAGTTCAATATATTTGGAACAATGAACCTAAAGACATTTGGAGAGCCCAAAAAACCGGCCAAGTGCGACTCGGATTCGCACACGAAGGGTTCCGTACCATTATCTATAAAAACTGCAAAAATGTCACGTTTGTTGTATGGGAGCCCCCTTAAATATTTATTTTATTCTGTGTTTTAGTATTTGTTGTTATAGCGGCAACAGAAATACATCATCTGTGAAAATTTCAACTCTTTAACTATCACGGTTCCTGAGATACAGCATGGTGACAGACGGACGGATGGACAGCGAAGTCTCAGTAATAGGGTTCCCGTTTTACCCTTGGGTAGGGAACCCTAAAAAAACCAACGGCAAAGTAATAACGGCATCAGTTAATGGTAAGTTTAAGCTTAGCGCGATGGAGGGCGAGTCTCATTTTCCAAGTGAGTGGGCTTTATCAGCTACCGTTTATTTGCGTCGGCCATCCATCGCAGTGTTACGTGGAAGATCGAACTAAAGGATAGTTCATTTATCTTTGTAATTTAATTGTTGGTTTAGTAACAGTTTGGCATTTATTTGGTTAAACTAAGTTCATTGACTTTTAAGTTTATGAGTAAAATAAATGCTTCCAAGTTTTACTTGGGATAGGTACGTAGATAAAATATCCTGATGGTAGCCTATCATGCAGTGGTAGCCTCGCGGGTAAGAACGCCCGCCTTGAACGTAAGGGGTGCAAGTTCAAATCCCAGGCCCGCACCTCTGAGATAATTTTCATGTGCGAATGTCATTTTCAACAATGATTACCACTTGCTGAACGGTGAAGGTAAAACATCGTGAGGAAACCTGCACGTCTATAGCTTTCTATAGCGTGTGAAGTTCACCAACCCGCACTGGGCCAGCGTGGTGGACTATGGCCCAAATCTCCCTCGTATTGAGGGGGCATGTACCCGGTATAATGGCAATAAGCTCGCCCCCTATTACGTTGGGACCAAAATACATCGGCGAAGTGTGGGCGCACTACAGTGCACCTCTGCCTACCCCTTCGGGAAATACAGGCGTGATGTGGATGTATAAAATATCGCCAGACAACACATACTCATCGTATGATTCCAAACTGAGTACAGCTTATACTATGGGTACCATACAATGAACTGAAGACGATCCCAGTTACACCCCGATTAGCGCAAACTCCGTAAATGTAATCTCCCAAATACGCTCAAACTACTAGACCAAGCCGTCGTCAACATGATATTGTAAGATTACATACACTTGACGCCCAAAAGCGTATCGAATCAATGTTATTTGTTCTTCAGCTGGAGGCAACACTTAAATCCATCCGGTAATTCCCGCTATCAGTAGATACTAAAACCAGACTTGTAAGGACTTTTAAAGAGACAAGTCCTGCCAATTAAATGTTATAAATTTTCAAACTAGACTCTACACTCTTTGTTCATTAATCATTCATCAAACGTTTTTTGAGGAAAGTGTAACGGGACCTTAACTTATTTTAAAACTTTTTTGTAGAAATAGTTTTGAATTATGTCCCGAAGGACTTTACGGACAGTTTTGAGTGCTTCTTGAATGTAACAATTGGACATAAGAAGATGATACCATTTTGTTATATACCGTTGTGTTATGACGTAATAATACACGCATAATGATTTTCTTAAATAAAAAAAAACAACGAGTACTGGCTGATGTTAATATGCAACCTTTTGGACGCCTTTTAAAATAGTATAAAAAAAAACTTTTTTCATTTCCCGCGCATAAGCGCTTACTTTCGCTCATTATGCGAAGTATTAATAAAATCAAACGAAAGATTTTCAAAACCTATTTCAAAGATTGGAGGTATACAAAAGAAACATTCTAATTTAATTAACCTCAAAATCTTCAATACGCTGGTACTTTCTAATTCTTTATTATATGAAGGCATTTCAGAAAAGTGTTAGCGTAATATTTTATACTTACTAGATATTTGTTTTATAAAAAAAATCCGACGTTAAAGCAACACCTATTACGGGCACACTGGTCCCGGTGTTATATTTTTATTAGCTAGTAACTTTTATTGAGTGGCATCTGTCCCCCGTATGGACGCAGAGCATTTTAATGGGTACCGCAAATTGCCTTGAGTGTCTACGCTGTCATAGAATCAATAAATCGCAGTTCAATTATATTTCATCTATGAAACTGCATCTTATGGAATTAATTAAGGTTCGCCTGTAAAAGTAGCTAGAACGTCTGCTAACCGAATAAATGATTCAATATTCATGGTTCTGCTGTTAACATCGATCCGGTAAAGGTTCGCCAATAAGTACCTTCCTAAAACTTTGGGAAAGCAATACAAGCGAAGTGTATTTGAAGTTTTGTAAAGCAAACTTATTTTGGATAAGCAAGCTGCCGTTGCTAATTTGAAAATATGAGGTACCTATTCCATAAAAAAATAAAAGCGAAAATTTTAAACCTTTACATAAAAAAGATAAGTAAAATAAAATATAAACAAGTATGTAGTCCCTATCCAATGGTCCTTTTCAGTTTAACAAGATGTAAACCCAACGTCCTTTACCAAACAAGATGATTACTTCATCGGATAAATACTATTTTTTTATGGAGTGAATTAACAAAGCCGGCCCTGAGGGGATTAATCCTCGAAGGATGTTTGGAATTGGTACTTGGCTTTTGAACAAAACGACTTTTTTGTTCATATTTATAGAGTTTCATCGTTCATATCAAATTAACCTTATTTTAGAATTCATCCGCCATCTTTATCACTGTCATCATCCATTTTTATATATAATGTGTATTTATTGAATTTGTCCTTGCTATAATTACTCGACATTGCTATAAATACCGCATATCGCAGGTGCAGGCATTCCTCATCTTATTCCATCAAAATATCATCATTTCACTCATTTCGTAAAAAAAGAACAACCTTATTTTGACTACTTGCAACATACAGCCTATGTGCCGCTATAAAACTTGTGAAGAATGAAGTAAAAAACTTTAGCTACGTTTACTTTAGTACCTAGTTAAACTCTTTTCATGTTTTCGCAGATATGGTCAACATGATAGAATTTTATCGAGACACACACAATATTCGAAATTAATTAATTTTAAGTTTTATTTCAATGCATTAAGTGTGTTTCATATAGAACATAGCCCACAACTATCCTTCTGACAATAATTTTATTACATTATGATAAAGTTATATTTTTCCTGATAAGCTTAGCTACTATTAAACTGTAGTCTGTCTCAATCATTAGATTTTCGAATCCACCGTTACTCATCAGCCTTTCAATTATGTTTATCAATGTTATCTATCAACTTATTTAACCGTCAAAGTTTATAACAACAGCTATAAAAAATATTACGTTTATTTTATAAGGGGCAGATACTTGTAACGAAATTTTTAAGAGGATCATAAAATCCGGAGGAGTTTTGTTTAAAAAATAAATGTAAATTGTTGTATACAGGTGCGGTGTGTCGCGAGACGCTCCCCATCCGTCGCCATGAATAAGTTACGGCACAGTGGGTAACCGGGTCCTTTCAAACCGCGACATTGTGTCGACGTGTCTCTGGAGCAATATCAACAAGTCTGAGAGCTTCGGCTGTAAAACCCTGCGCATAAAGCGCGTCAAAACACGCGCCAGCAATTGTTTGCCAATACCGAAATGAACTTTATTAACTTATAGATGAAGCACATTTTTCATCGGAATGTCACCGACAACGATATGTGATCGCGTATATAGATATGAAATCGTTCTGACACAGAGTACATTTTCAAACAACTTTAAAGCTGGGGCGTCGTCGATCCTCGCGCCTCAAATACTTTGCCATACCAGAACAGTCTATTGACTCAAAAAAAAGGTTCATTCTTCAACTAAATGACACCGATAGCGCGGGCGAATTTTGACGCGTGGGGGCGCCGCGTTAACCACAGTAATTGAATCTTTATGCATATTGACATAGAGTTTGTTTTGGTATTGGAAAAATATTTGAGGGAGGCGCCCAGTGTGAGGGAGGCTTAATTCGCTTACCCCAATGGATACAGGGCATTATTCAAGACATGTAATGTCGTCAACGTCTTACACAAGTGCTTTGTATAATAAAAATTCCTTACAAACGATCTTGATTTTTTTACAAATTGTGGCATTAATTACTTCGGAACATCTAATATTTGGCTGGGCAGTTATGTTACTTGAATTACTGTCATTTAGCGATAGAAACATGCATGTGGGATTTTCAATACCATTCAACAATCATTTCGACGGATAACGTTAGAAACAGGTTTTCAACAAATTATCCATGGGTCTTATATCTGGTAATGGTTCATTTATCACCATTATGGTTGATTTATAAAAATAATTATTATTAGTATTTATTTGGACGGTGATGGAAAACATCGTCAGGAAACCTGCACGTCTATAGAAAGGCGTGTGAAGTTCACCAACCCGCACTGGGCCAGAGTGGTGGACTATGGCCTGAATCCCTCTCGCATTGAGGGGAGGCCCGTGCCCAGCAGTAGGACGTTAAAAAGGGCTGTAGTAGTAGTAGTATTTATTTGAGCTAAATTATGTACTTTATACATGTGTCTTCAAAAGTGGTATGTACCTACTTAAAACAAACTAATTAGGACATTAAAACGGATTTATTATATAAAAGAGACACGTCTGATACTGACAAAGACAATGAAGATCTCATAAGTTAGGATTAATCCAGTTTACTAAGGAGGCTTTGAATTATTTGACTACAATATCAGGAGTGCGACATAATTTATTAACCACAGCAAGTATTAGGTATGCCGCTTAATTCTGAGATACATTCTGGTAATTGGCACAATATTCTAATCTTTAAAGCTAAGGCAATAGAGTTTTTTTAACACAACGGGCTAACCGTGTAGTATTAATTTACTGATTTCGTTCTACGAATACTGTGAGAAATAGGCATTAAAACTGCTAAATAAGTAACAGTAAGAGGGAAGTCACCTAGAATGATTTTGTAGATTTATTTTCCGCTGAAGAGAATCAAACCTGTAACCACCCACTCAAACCTCTAGACCAAGCTGTCGTAATATAGATAAGGATGTAAAAAATAGATATAGCAAATAACATCTATAGGCGAGGGGTAAACCTGATTTTTGGCGTGGCGAGATTTACCGACGTTTCGCCACAAAAAAAAAATCAACCTTATGACTTAATGCATAAAGTATAGTTTTAAATGTGGCGACGCTTAGCCACGCTATGCGATGGTCTCAAACAAAATGAAATCAACATTATTACTTTCCGCCGCTTAGACTCCGCCCACCGGCTGACTCCGCTCACACGCCGCTATGGCATTTATGTTTTATGTTTCACATCTGCCAGGCGTCCCGCGACAACTCAGTTTTTTTAACATTAATTTTCAAACAGGTAGTAACAGGTGACAACCTACTACGTAGAAAATCAGAACATGATAGTCATTATTTCGATTTAACATTTCCTTTCGAGAATCAACATTTTGTAATTCTTTTACAATCCTGAATAGCAAACATACTTCCCTCCCCGAGATTGTTTGAGCGTAATCGCGTCTGAAATTTCATGATTGCGACCGAGCCGGCAAACGTGGCGTGCCGAAAAGGCTTCGATTAATTCCGCACAAGCGACGGACCCCAAACGGCTATCACCGCGGGATTTGACGGTGACTCGCAAGTATTTTTAATCGTCCTGCGCCGAATCGACATCCGCTTTAAAGTTTTCTATATCCGTATCTAAACGCAATAAACAACAAACTGGAATTAATTATTAAACAACAGCATTAATAGAAGGACCATTAACGCGATCTCATTCCTTTTTAATTTACAACTAGATGTCCCGGCGAACTTTATATAACGTACAATAATTTTTTTTCAGTTTCCCATTCCTTAAAAATAAATTATTTGGTCAAGCTGTTGTTGATTTCCAGTGAAACTAACAAACAGCAATTAATGTATATGCATACACAGATGTGGCTCAGAGTAGGTAGGTATACTTAACCATAATAATATTATACCTCATTAAACATCTCGAAAACAGTCGAAGTTTACTTGATCATAATTTTATAATTATATAGCTGTGCCCGCGACTTCGCCCGCGTGGACTTTAGGGAGATTACCCGGAAATATGGGTATTATGTTTTTCCCGCGGAACCCTAATGCTTTTTCTAAAATTAAAGTAGCCTAAGTTACGCCTTGGAACTTCAGCTATCTGTCAGTGAAAGTCCCATTGAAATCGGTTCAGCCGTTTAGAAGTTTACCTCAAACAAACAGACAGACAAAAAAAAATTAAAATTGCGCTTTCGTTATAGGTATCATAATATATATACTTTCATACGCATTTGGTAAAAAAGTGTTATTTTGATATTACAAACAGACACTCCAATTTTATTTATTTGTATAGATACCCTTGAGAAGATATCGGCTCTAAACATGGCACCCTCTATGTAATAATTATCTTCACGTTATTCATGATTACACCCCCGAGGAAGCCGTGAACCCAACCATGCTATCTCATATGACAAACTAAACAACAATTAGTGAACCGACCTCATTACTTTCCGAGATCCTAGCCTAAAAAGGGAAATCTGAAGTGCACTGCAATGAAGTGTATTTTCCGATCACATCGTTTTAGGCGAACTTATTGCATTTATAACAGTCACATCGGGTTACACGGATATAACCCTTAAATGTACATAGATTAGAGGCTTTAAAAGTTTTATTTCATCCCGCTGCGTTTCCTTAAGCATTATATGACATTAAAATCTGGTAAGACCAAACGAGAGTGGCTGGACGTCTACTAATAAAATCGATAATCGATAGGAATGTATCGTGATATTTGTCGTTTCACATCTAAAATCGTTTTCACTATCGTTCCTACTGACGTAGATGATGACGTCATGATTGAACACGAGAAATGTCTCGATATTATATCGATTATCGATTTGGATAGTAACTCCCCTGTATTTCGGAAATAATTAAGGTCAAAGGATATGCCGCTTATAGAGAGTTCTTAATAAATATACGCTACCACTATTTCTTACAAAAAACAAGCTGCCCACTCTAAGATAAAACATTGTCTTGTCAGCTGCGTGGTTAATAAGTGTTTGGAAGAGAAAACACTACGTTATTTTTATGGGGACATGGCAAAAAGCTATTACGTTACTCTTTATACTTATTACTGTTTGGCATTGTTGCTGGCATTCCCTTTGAAAGAAGCCAAAATTGGTTCGATATCTGTGTTGACCACATTTCGCTGGCAACTTTTGTTAATTGTATCTGCACACGAAAAAATATTTATACTTCCTTTGAGTTATAAATAAATATTAATTGTCTCAACGGGGCAACGAAGAAATTACAGTCAAGTTTTTATTTGTACTTCCTGACAAAAGTGGTATGATTTACTATATAATCAGTTCTAAGGGAATGAGTATATTACCTTTGTTAAGTTACGTAGATAACCACATATTTTGCCGTCGCATATAGGGTGGCCTTACACCATTTACAGAAATCGTTTTTAAACAGCTTAAAATAAAACACATTAAATAAATAAAACACAGCATACTGGTCGAATTTAAAACCTCTTCCTTTTTTAAGACCTTACATATGCGTCACAACCTCCTTTAGATACTTCATATTTAAAAAAAACTTAACCTATATCATTAAGTTTTTAGACTACTCATTTAGAATGCTATTCCCATAGAGAAAAACGAGCAAGTAGGTAAGCTGAGATGTATGTGTTGAGTCTGTTAACAACTGTGAATTTAATTTAAAAAGCAACACAAACTATCTTCTGACGAAATAAGATTTAATATCGAATTCTATAAAAAAAGCTTAACAAAATAAGAGAGCCACTATGAAGAGACGGCGTTTATTACAAGGTATGTGATTACAAAATATCATTATTGCATCGGTATCACGATTTTGAATAAAAACTCTTACATATAAATCTGCTCTATATTTTTTATTTCCCCCTTACCACCACCTGACTTGGAGCAATGTTTTTAATATTACTTTCAGTTTTCAACAGTTACAATGAAAAAAATACAGTTACTATGGAAAAAACAATATTTTAAGAAGTGGTGGTAAATCCTCAGATTCCGTCAAAGCAAGTAGTAGATTGGAACTACAACAACGCTAGATTTCGGCTCAACTCTAACATCCGGCAAAACAAAGTTGATGCCTCGCGGTTTTCATTAAAATTTACAATGGCGCTTTTAGCGGTGATTGTCTGCACTCCCCCTGTCTTCATCCACTTCCGAACGCTCCAGGTGGAAGCTGGAGAACAAAGAAGACATTACTTGTTTTGTTTTAACCTCATCAAATGGAAATGTTAATACTGCGTAGTGCGTAGATAACTCCTAGGAGGAAATTCTCGCATGTTCGACATTGCAGCATATGTCGAAACAAATCGATACAATTTGTATTAAATGTCCCGGTTTGTACAAAATTTGTCGTAAAGAGTAAATAAAACTAAAAAAATTGTACAAAACGGGACATTTGACACAAATTTCATCGATTTGTTTCGACATTTATGTCGAATTAGAGATAATGTCGATCATGCGAGAATTTCCCCCTGCACCTATACTGCCTCAAATTGGTGTACAGTATAATGGCATAAGCAATGACAAAAATACATCGGATAGATGTGGGTGCACTGCAGGGTACTACTGCTTCCCACGTCGGGGAATACCAGCTTGAAGCTTTTCCATAGACATAATTTGTTTTTTCATAACATATCCTTACTCCATGCTATAATACTCGCGAGAGGTTTGCATAATTATTATTTTATTTTGATTTAGTTAGAAGCAAATTCGCGATAAACCCGACGTTGGGTGGATAAATCGACCTAGTTATTGAAAACGACGAGGCGGGAAATGGAAAATTCTCAGGCCCCGGAACCCGCGCCGCACTAACTGTGTCAACAGACCAGTCTAGTATTAACTCTGCTGTATATATTTATCGCAAAATATATAGAAATACCAATACATGTATAAACCATCCACAAGTATTATATGTATCTATAGGCTATGGCTGTCTATAAGTTAGAGGATGCATATATTTATTTAGCTACATATATTTATTGAGCGAATATTTGGTTTCCTAGTTAGCGAGAGACACCTGTGCCCTGATTCTCGTAATAAAAATCGTAGCGATATCGTAGCGAATTAGTCGTTCAAGCCCTTTTGGTATTCTCATCCGTCTATCGAGCTTGAACGGCACCGATTTTTTAGTACTTTCGTCGAAGTGTCGTTGAATTTGTTCGCAAAAACGTTGATCGTCTTCTAATCGTTCCACCACGTTGACATGATGGTATTCTCATAGCTCAACAAAATTACTTTCTAGCGGGAATCTGTCAAATTTCGCAATCAAAATGCCGTTGAACACTCGTAGGTTATTTGCGGCGATTACATGTATTGTTCTCGTGAAAAATATAATTAATGTGCTCCAACTTAAGCTGTTTTTACGATTTCGAAGACTCGGAGCCTAAAAAGAGCTCCGAGTCCTAAAATACGTTAGGAAAATTTTAAAACTTCAATTAAAAAAGGTTACGAACTATACCGCCATCTATTATTATTTTATGCAAACAAACTCTTAAAGAATATCTATTAGTAGAGGTGACAAATAAATAAAAATAAAAAGAATGTTTTTGTAAGGAAAATTAAAAAAAAAACCAAATAAAGAAATAAAAATAAAATAAGTGCGGGCCCGGGGTTTGAACTTGCATCTATACGTTCGAGGCGAGCGTTTTACCAACTAGGCTTACACTTATAACATTAAACGAGTATCAATTTAGCATTCATTTAGCATCTTTCTGCTTAATCATGACAAATAGTGCTTTTTGAATTTCTATTAATATTTTATATTTATTTTAATGATTTTAAGTGTAATTTACTTAATTTTTTCGACGAAAATCACGATATTTAGTGCAAAAGACATTGTTTTGATATTACGAGAATACCAATTTTGGATAGATCTACGATAGAGCGGGGTCGGAACTGCGGCGATGCTTGGACTATTTGTAAATACGAGAATTAGGCTACTGTACGCTAATCATGACCGTTTAGACATAAGTTTTATCTCTTTCAACAGTCAGATTTTTCAAGAAAATGACATCACTTCAAGCTTTTTGTACGGGTCATGGCTCGGTGTGACGTAATTTTCTCGACAAATCTGACAATTGAAAAAGATTGAAACTTATTTCTACGCGGTCATCATAAGCCTACTGGATATCACGGAGACGCAAATGTATAATAACCACATATAAGAAAAAAAAAACTTGACAATGTTTAAGTGTCTAGGTCTATACAAAATAAATTATTGACTCTGACTTCATACTTCAACCCCCATTCTCCTGCAAATTACGATCGTGTAAATCTATGACACGTTGACGCAAAATTTGTCATAGATGATAATTCGCTATTGATAACAAAAATTTACTCATAAAGGTACTTGATATAACAAATAAGGGACCATTGACACAGTAAAACCAACTACCTACAGAAAGGAGATTTGGTGGTAGTGTTCGGGAGTCTGGGGCCTAACCTAACCTAACCTAACACATTGTGGAGTTACTATGACTGAATTTTTTAAGGCATGAAAACAACATCTTTTACCCATGGTAGCTAGAATATGAGTAGTCTAATGGCTTCAATGACCATGTCTTATGTCTACACTAGGGTTTATTCCCGGGAATTCTCGAGCCAAGAATTCCCGGGAAATCGTTGGGCTTTGTTCCCGGGAAATCAAGCTCGAGAAAAGTCGAGTACTCGAGAAATCATGTAATAAACTATTTTTTTTTTTCTAAATAACCAGCCAAAAATGGTGCTGTGATTATAATTACGAGTCTGAATAATATTATTTCTGTATTTAAATTTAATTAGCTTGTTTATAAGATTAAGGTTTTTTAATATAATTAATAAAAGTTTTATAATTAATTTGATACTTTTATTTGAGAGGAAAACCACTGAATTTGTTGACATTATTGGAACCAAATAATATGAGAAAACGTACGTAAATGTAAATTTCTCGACAACTCGAGAAGCCTCGAGAATTCTTGAGACCCGAGAAATTGAAAAGCTCGAGAAATCATGAAGCCTAGTCCACACTGATCATATTTTCGCAACCGTTCATATGAATGTGGTTTTCATGCCTTAAAAATGAATTATGAATTCATCTCCATAATATAGTGTAGGGGACTTGGTGCCCTGTAATCTGACAGCTCGTGCGAAAATGTATATGCGAAATAAAATAAATATATATGCAAAATATGTTACCACTGCACATCCGTAATTCTCAGGCAGACAGCTAAACCACGTAACTAGAACCTACAGCTGATACTTGTAAAGAAAATTATAAGATATTCTTTAAGTTGTTATCCATAAATCTATCCAAGACGATGTTTAATTCAACTCGTGAATAATTAAACAACAAAACACGAACGTTAAACCTGTTTGCAATAACATTTTTGAGAAATCCAAAAACGGCCAATTTGTATGCCGACTGTAGGAATAAAGTGGCCTCGCCTCGGAAGATTTATCTCAGTTGGCCACTTGGAAGCGGATTCTGAGGTTTTACGGGGTGCTTACAGTTACTTGAAAATAAAATGAAGTGCGAATGAAAAACTTTTCAGATGCTTACCGACAATAGAACATTTTCTGAATTGTTTCAATTAACTTTTAGAGAAGTTGAACAATAAAATATGTTCTGACTTAAGTAATAAAATTAGAAAATATTTTTTTATGTCCGACCCAGAAACCATTTTTTTTTATTTATACACTTTTCTCATTGTGAACACCAAGACGCGCTAATATAGGTAAGTTGATCCCGAAGGGATGCTCCTACCTATCTATCAGTATGTATGTAACTTTAAACCAATTAATTGCAGACTTGCAGTGCATGCGGTAGTATCTACTTAAAGAGCCAATCGGAAATCGGTGAGCCGAGATGCGAAACACTTGAAAAATATCCCTATATTTCTGTATCAGTCGTTATCGATAGGAGTACGTAATATTTTATGTACCTACTGATATTGAGATTATATTCTGTAATCTTTGCTTATACTATGAATCATAAATCTTTTTATTCAAGTAATCCCATACAATCACTTGTAAATATACAGAAGGTAATAATAGTATCTCTACCAAACAAATAGGTATAAGAAACTCCTACTGAAGCTGAACTATCAATCAATTAGCTGATCCATTCAAGTCTATCTTGTAACCCGGTTTATGGAGCATTACAAATGAATCCCAGCGCTGGCTTGCCGGTGATTAGGCAAGCAATTAACTCAGAGCAGGTGAGGCGCGGGCCCCGCAGCTGAGCTAGGCTGAGCTCAATTATCGAATCCCAACTATCACCACAGGGTTAACCACAGTCGAGGATCAACCGTGGCGCTATTAAAGCCTGTTGCTACCACAAGTATATGAAAGTCAGATTGATTAAAGGAGAATACCGTCCTGAAATTTTGAGAAAAATTTACTACTTTTTTAGACAATGTACTCTATAAAGTTCGTTTTTTTTAGGGTTCCGTACCCAAAGGGTAAAACGGGAACCCTATTACTGAGACTTCGCTGTCCGTCCGTCCGTCTGTCACCAGGCTGTGTCTCATGAACCGTGATAGTTAGAGAGTTGAAATTTTCACAGATTATGTATTTCTGTGGCCGCTATAACAACAAATACTGAAAAACAGAATAAAATAAATATTTAAGGGGGCTCCCATACAACAAACGTGATTTCAATTTATAATTAAGTAAGAACCTAAAAATCTATGTTATACACTTTTACCAATTCAGCGTGGTGTTGTTATTAAAATAAATGTTCCGTTCTGCATCAAAATATCCTCTGTAGGCTTCTAACCATATCCAGGTTACATTGTAATCTAATCTGCAATCCATACCCAATTCCTGTTCTGGGTAGATGGAGGAGATACCCTCGCGGCTCACGAGCCTCAATGTAGCTAATGAACTGTGTAATACAATGCGTGCCACGACGTACATCCATCTATTATCATCATGAAGCTGATAGGTATAGGAATTAGATTTCCATTTTTGCGTATTTCTTTTCTGCTTCTCGAGTTGACGCCATTGAAACTTTTGAAGAGTGAAAATGAAGATCAATTTAACGGGTTGAGTAAGGCCGCATGACTTTTAGTATTCTAAGGCATACAGAGATGCTAGAAAGAGAGGGTTTCGGAGATTTCCATTTATTAGAGAGTGTCAGTGGATATTGTATTAAAAATACGATATTAAAACCCCGTTAGCTTCTATGCATATAAATTAGCGGTTAGATTAAAACTAACTACAGCCCTTTTAACGTCCCACTGCTGGGCACGGGCCTCCCCTCAATGCGAGGGGGATTCAGGCCATAGTCCACCACGCTGGCCCGGTGCGGGTTGGCAGACTTCACACATCGAGAACTAGTTAAGTTCCCTCAAACATGCAGGTTTCCTCACGATGTTTTCCTTCACCGTTTCATAGCAAGTGGTAATCTCGGATGTAAATGAGATTCGCACATGAAACCCAGAGGTGCAAGCCGGGGTTTGAACCTGCACACTTTGATTTGCAAGGCGTGCGTTCGACCACTCGGCTACCACTGCTTTTATATTATGACAGTATTATTTTATCTCGCTATATTGCTTTACGGATAGTCCGCTTATAAGTTCAGCCCACAAGTACAATAGGTATAAGTATAATAGGTACATCAGATAAAATGCATCTGACCTACTTATTAGTGGTTTGTTTTGTGTAAGTAGGGATACGATCTTAAAGACCATCATCTATTAACTTCTTTCATATCAAGTGCTGTTAATATGTCGTTTTAGACGTAGTATAACTTTTTCTACTCCGTTACACTGATTCGGAATCAATAGTGGAGTCACCTTGAATGTCATCTGAGCCGCGGGGTGGATGAGATAAGGAGCGCGTTAGCGAGGCGAGGTCCCACCTCTCGCCACCCGCCCCACTGCAAGTCATGCGGGTAATATTGAAACAACATTAACATACCTTCATTTTGGTGACGACGGCGCGGTTTAGTGGTTTGAACGTAGGCTGCTCACTGAACCGGGTGGTTGCGGGTTCAGTTCCCGGAAGTGACAAGTTTTAGAAATGACCCCCAGTACCCATAGTACAAGCTTTTCTCAGTTTGGGGTCATTCGAGAAGTATGTGTTGTATGGTGATATTTATCTATTTATTTTACACATACTTCTACTTACTCTTCGTTTTATTACTAAATCGTCGTTAAATAAAACTATTTTACGGATTCTATCGCGTTTATTTACTATTTTATTTTCCCGACGTTTCGGCTGCTTTACAGCAACCATGGTCACGGGGGCACTGAGGTGTTAGACGTCCTGATGTCATAGTTAATGACTGGGTACCCTCATATTTAGTTGTTGTTTGCGGTCCGATCCACGCAAAAAGTGCTCACAGTGTCTTGAGGTCTTGCAATGGTATGCTTGGTTTTGGATTTAATCGAAGCGTAATCCGTAAAATAGTTTTATTTCAATGTCGTATTAGTCGTATTCGCGTAAATATAAGAAAACAATACTCTTCGTTTGTTACAAACCTTGTTACAAGCAGCGAGGAGGAAGATGGAACGCTTTTTTGTAGGAACTCTATAATTATACGCAAATTATTTAAGCTGTTACGTGTTCCTTTCGTATCAAGGAATCTCGGCTTATAATAGGAACATATAAATATCGTCGTAAATCTTGAGTATTTTTCACATAGGTATATATTTTATTCTTTAACCCTCAAATGTATAAACAAAAGTGTTCTACTATGCTGTTGGTAATATATCGTTTCATTCTGGGGGTTTAGTGTAGTTTGATTCGATGCCGACAAAAACTGCATTTATAGGTGATAAATCGTACTAGCTTCATAGTTTTGTAAATGTCACAACGTCCATAGAATAAATTTACCCCCTCGTTTACATGAAAACTAACACAAACGGTCCAAATTACATTTAAGGCAGGTAATAATCAATCAGCTACGATCATTGCGAGTTTGAACTGATGCTGGGCACGTCCCGCCGTTTGCTGGAGTCGTGCGTGACCCAAACTACGGGGAATACATAAATAAACTGTCCCAACAGGTATCAGAAGTCACAAATATAATACCTTTATATATGCATGAATATTGGAGATATATAGCATTGTAGAAAAAAAACATCAAAAAGCAAATATATTTTCAAAACTCGAGTCCTTTGCGAGAATTTCGTGTTTTTACTGTTTAACAGGTCTCTGGGTGTACCTTAACCTCACAATAAAATAGTTGTGACTAACATAAAAAGGCCTGTAATTCAGAAACTGTACTAGTTAGATAAAGTCTACATTATATATACCTAAAGCATTATTCCGGCCCTCTGAGACATGCCCAAACAGATCACTTATCGCCAGATAGAAGAATCACACGACAGAAAATCTTGCGAGTCTTCTATATTTTTGTACCTAAATTATGTTATGTATGTCTATTGTGACTTATAAACGAATAATACATTAATTAATACCTACAGATATGTATGCAGCTACTTATTTCTTTAAGTAATAATAACCCTGTACTATATCGAGTAAATAATAATCGCTTTTTTTACTTCGAGGCATAATTTCCGATTAGATTTTTTTACCAGCTTTATTAAATATGTTTTTCCAGAAAGGTCAAGTCCGTAGCACCCTAAACCGACGGAAGTGCATAAAAGATGTATGACTGTGGATGAAGCGATAGAGGTACGTCGGGATCGTAGCGTGTGGCAAACGGTAGTCTCTGCCTACCCCCATGGGATACAGGCGTGAGTATATGTATGTATGTTTTTGCAAACGTTTAATGTAACGTTTTGTTTGTAACGTTTCATGTTTTCGGCTCGGTGGCTGTACTTTGGCTACTATCGAGTTATTCTTGTCATTAGTTACGTGATTTCGGAAAGAGCGACAAACAGAGTTATGTAGCGGACATTGACCTCAGAAGCCCGCTTGGCCTTAAGCCAAGGGCGCGCAGATAAGCGCTTATACCCGAAGGACTCTATCAATGTCAACATCGGTTATCTGCTTCTTGTTCCCTTCTAATTTCAGTGATATTTTCGTCGATTCTATTGGTACTAAACTACACAAAATTTAGCGTATTGTCGTCCTTCTTACGGCAGAAATGTATGAGTAAGGTGGCAATATTTTAAGAGCAATCAAAAATAGTTTATTTGTAGTTTATGTTCAATAGAAAGCTCGATATACTATCGAGGGGTGAAAGCCTATTTGACTCAAGCGACATTTTTTTAACTTTACAGGAGAGCATACTCAATCGACTTAAAAGAATTTGCTGATTCCAAATACATGTCAATATCGCCCAAAAGTGTCGCTTAGAATAATAAAGTAGAGTAGAAATAAAGTAGAATAGAAATAAAATAGAAAGTAAAGTAGAATAAAATTAACTATTGTAATAGAATATAGGTAATAACGTTTTACAGCCGCCATCATGTTGCTAAAACACTGAATGGATATTTAATTACAGGTATTTTTAAAATAAAAATTGGACCTCAGCGGACATCTTATTTATTTATTATTATAAATAGGCGAGTTCCTTATCGTCACTACACTCTTGGCATAGTGGTGGTATGGAGGTATAATCGCAGCTATTCCTCACTGTCAGCTTCTGTGGTGCACCCATGTAAAGGGGACCATTAATTGCTGTCTATTTGGTTGGCCTGCTATGCGCGTTCTAACATTCCGTTGTGCTATAGAATGGTTTCAGATCTCGATTAAACGCACATACAAATTAAAAATTTGAAGTTCACCAACCTACACTGGGCCATCGTGGTGGACTATATCAAGATCCTTTTTCCCAGGAACGCATGGAGGTATCAAGTTGAAATTAATTTAAAATACTCAGATCGGTAATCCCTTCCAGCTGTAAAAGATCAAACTTCTAAGACAACGCAATCAAAAGATACGGCCGTTTATGCCGCATATTTTTGGCGTTCACAAGAAGGGAATCATAACTAATAGGGTACTTCGCGTTGACCTAGAATCATGAAATTTGGCAAGAAACAATGTCTTAGAACTAAAAAAAAATCTGTAAAACGCAAATTTGTGATTTCAAAACATAATATATTTTGCGATTATAAACTTTAATTAAGTTAGTACGGAACCGAGTGTGCGAGTGCCTCATACTTGGCCGTTATATTGTTTTTTTTTTATAAGTTATCAGGAAGTTTAAGCGCACGTTTCTCGTACTAACTATATTGTCAATCAGGCGGCAGTGTAGATCGTGCTCTAAGAGTGCGCGCGCGGATTACCTCGGCTCAGACCTGTGAACTGGGTGAAATAGCTTTCACCGTCCAATAATCGACCCCACTTCCATTGGATCTAAGAAATCCTCTTATCAGAAAATGGTGGCGAATAAACAGTTAAACTGATACCACTCATCAGTTTTGGGATTAGGCCCCAAGACGCCCGCTACAAACTGTTAGCCCATACCAAAATGAACTCTGTGTCAAAATCCATAGAGTTTAAATTTCTCTGGTAAAAGCCATGCGACCACCCTGCAAAATTCGCTCGCGCTGTCAATGACGTTTCTTTGAAGAGTGAACTTTTTCTATTAGTCAATACAGTTCGTTTTGGTATCGGAAATCATTTTGTAGCAGGCGTCAAGACGCCTCAGTCTTGCCCGGGGTTTTATTAGAAGTTCAAGGAGATTTTCATTTGTTAATTTCATAATATTTAGTAGCGTATGAAATAGGTAAATGATAATGTTTCAGCATAACAGGGAATGTCACATTTTTTTTATGGAATCATATTTTGTGTATGGTATCATGAATTTTATTCTTATCATTAAAATTCAAAAAAAGTTAACAGATGGCATTGGATAACAGATGGATTTAAAAATGCAGTTTTGTTTATGGCCAAACTATAGAATTGTTAGAATAGTTGAACTTTCAAATTGCTTTTTCTCAAAATTCATTAATTAGGACATTCCCTGCTATGCTCCTGTACCCTTCGTATACGGTTTTGTCTAGAGGACTGAAATTTATATTAATTGTTTCCGGAATTAGGGATTCCGCGTTTGTCCGAGTTGGGAAGGAATGCACAAAACGTAGGGTCGTAAATCATTGACACTGCACATTTTTTTTACACTGTATAAAACTTGTGTACAAGGCACATAAACAATATCAAAGTATGAATACAAGGTATTAAGCTTCAATAGCTCAGTAGTTAAACTGGCCGCCAAGTTAATCGAAAGGTTCCGGGATTGAACCTACGGAGAGTTATGATACCCTTACATTGTTAGTAACAGCCTAATAATATCTCACCTGAGAAGGTACCTACCACTAAACTAACGCTGCCTCAACAAATCTTTACAAAAAGGTTTCACTTCTCTAGGAACCCTTTACATAACAAGAAAAATAAAATACACCCATTCGACGCACGTACTTAAACCTAACACCCGATAAAAGATTTTTTGTGTTCCTTTAGTAAAACCACGGTCAAGTGCGAGTCGGACTCACGCACCGAGGGTTCCGAACAAACATGTAGGTATGTAAATAGTTCCTCCATCACGGGAGATGAGTCAATCAATTTTCTTAACCATTTTTTTGGTGATATATCTATAAATTTACCGTTTTCCCTTTACTTGTGCTATAAAACAATACTTCTTGCCAAATGTCATGATTCTAGGTCAACGGGAAGTACGCTATAGGTTTTGATTCCCTTGCGAGTCAAAATATTCGGCATAAACGGCCGTATCTTTTGATTGCGTTGATTTTGAAGTTTGATTTTCGTTCAGTTCTAAGAGGTTGCAGACTTAAGTATTTGATATTAATTTCAACTAGATACCTCCACGCGTTCCTGAGAAATAGGATCTTGACAAACACACGGATTGAGCGACGGACAACGAAGTGATCCTATTAGGGTTCCTTTTTTCCTATTAAGGTGCGGAACCCTAAAAAAGGGGTAAAATGTTGACTGGAATATTAAACATGTTATTTAGTTGGTATCTACCACAAATAGAATACAAGGCATAAAAATACTTACACAAAATTGACAACTTATATTTTATAGTTTGGCATAAGGTCGAATTAATTTATCTCTACCTTTAGACCGAAATGTAGGTATTATCACAACATTATTTTTGTTAGTTACGAGGAAATATTTAAATTACTACACGATTACGCTCATTGTATTAGGTAGATGTAATTAATTACCGTTGCTTCGCTGTTAACCCCTGTGGTAAACCAAATACCTTATTGAACAGTTTCCTAATACCTAATTAATCTCTAACTTTACAAATAATTGTAATCAAGAGTGAAACATGTAGTGTGTAATACAACAAATATTTTAATCCAAAAAACACCTTGCTGAATACATAGCAATAAATGTATACCATTGTGTATTCCCCGAAGAGTAAGACTATAATGCGCCCAGATACAAATGACAAATTACAGCCCTTTATTTTTTAACGTCCCACTCCTGGGCACGGACCTCCACTCAATGCGAGGGGGATTCAGGCCATAGTCCACCACGCTGGCCCAGTGCGGGTTAGCAGACTTCACACATCTATCGAGCACTAGTCAAGTTCCCTCAGACGTGCAGGTTTCCTCACGATGTTTTCCTTCACCGTTTCATAGCAAGTGATAATCTCGGATGAAAATGAGATTCGCACATAAATTCAAGAGGTGTGTGCCGGGGTTTGAACCTGCACACGTTGATTGCAAGGCGTGCGTTCGACCACTCGGCTACCACTGCTACTCTTTTAATAAAAAATATTGCTAGACATCACATACTCATCGTATGACCCCAACTAAGCAAAGCTTTTACAATGCTGGAAGCGATGCCAGTTACTCTCATGTCAGGGCAATATCCAAAGAGGAAATTTTTTTTAATTAGTCGCTGACGAGAACCGAGCCCGCAGCCACCTGCAGGAACCCAAGCGGCCTACGCTGAAACCATTTTCATGAATGGTAAAGCACGATGGCTTGAATGGTCAAGCCATCGTGCTTTACCATTCATATTTGATCAAATATCAATGATTTGTACCTATTAGTAAGCAGTGGTAGGTACTATTAGTACAAAATATCTTTACAGATAAGAAATTTAAGCTAGCTTATATCGATAAGACAATTGCAATAAAAGTAACACCACTACTTTGCTCTTACGACATACAATAATAACGACTACATTGCTTTAACTTGGAATTCGTCCCAGGATAACTCCACTCGATCACCATCTGTTACCGTAGATATACTATATACAAGTAAATGGTCTGTATAGTTGGCAAACAGTTCCTGACAGTGGCGCGAGGATTTATTTCAATCTTAAAGCTCTCAGTCTGAATATGCACTGTTTAACTGGGACACGGCGCTGCACTTAACCCGAACAATTTAACTCGACGCCGAGTTCGGAAAGCACGTAGGTACCTACAGCTACTTAAACTGACTTTTTCAGGTGTTTTGCATTTTATTTTAAATTGAAAATACGTAATTGTAAGGTTACCTAATTATTAACTTAATGTTACTAGTCTCTGTCTTCTGATATACGACTGTCCACTAACATGTCTTTAAATGAATCAATAGCAGTGTATTAATATTGAGCTAGGCATTACGTTAACACGTCACCTAGTCTCAGTGATATTACGTGTATACTTATGACATATCTCCCTTCCGGTAATTGTAGTCAAGTACTTATTCAACGTTAGTATTTTTTGTAAGTTTTGGCGATAAAAACAGGTAATTTGAAAAGATTAGCCCACTGAGTTTCTTACCGTATCTTCTCAGCCGAGGGCGTCGATCCGATGAGTGATAAGTGCCTCCTTAGGACTATACAATATATATAAATAAGCGTTGGCAAAATATGTAAAAAAATGGCAATAAATAGATATAATTATCGGATATATTACATCGAAAATCACCCAGTACTTCTTGAGTTAATTGTGTAATTAATTAAAGAATTTGTTTCTAATAAAAAGACATTTCAATGCAGACAAATCATCTTTAGAGACATTTTTATTACTGAGTTTTCCACAAGTAGCCATTACCAAATACGAAATGGCGATTACGTGTTGATTACAACTGTATAATCTACCGCTACCAACAGACATAAACTCGTTATGTCACTAAACAAGTTACAGCGTCTTCATTTTAACTTATACTATAGGTATTCGGCAACAATGGCCGGGCTCAAAAACGTTTACCATTTATTATGATACTGTATGGATAGTCCGTTTACCCGTTGACCTTTGTGTAGAGTTCAAGTTTTTTTCATCCCAAGTTTCACAAGAATTAAACATACCAGTGTTAGTAATTAAAAATGTACATTGAAGAGTGGACAATTAACCTATATCTACATAGCAGGCATATATAATAAACTTTATGTTTTAATGAAAATCGTAATTGAACCTGAAAAACGGTTTTTCCAGTTCAAAAGTTTCTAGAAATGTCGTTGTAAATTATCATAAATTCCAATAAATATGAGGATACGTGTTCAATTTTATAATAGAACTAGATGCCGATGTGTTGATATGTAGGATTTTATTTCATTATCCATGTTAGCTTAAAATTATAGCGACCCTAAGCTCAGTGCAGACAATCACCACTAAAAGCGCCATTATCAATTTTAATAAAACCCGCGAGATATCAACTTTGTTTGGGCCATTGTTAAAGCTGTACTGAGCTCTACTATAGCTGAGCTGCACGCTGTTATATTCCACTTGAAGTTATGTGAGGCAAATTTCAATTTTAGTCGTATTTGAAAACTTAATTATGCATAAATATTTTCACCCATTTTACTTTGTTGCTGTAGGTAAAAACTAAAATAAGTGATCATTATTTTTGACAGTTTAATATAGATATTATTAATCGTAGATCCAGACGAGGTCAGAAATTACCTATAAAATTATCTTATTTATATTCAAAATCAATCAAATGTTGTGCTCGAACCACCGCCCGCTGTCATCTTCGATTTATGGTTGTTCCTTCAAAGCAATGCAATTTTCAAATATTTTTCGGATGTCATGCTGTTTTAAACGCACACTTCCCCGTGCTCTTCTTCTATTCCTCCTTTTTAACTGTGCCATAAAACTCAAATTCACGCCATTACTTAAAACTTTCAGCGAAATAGGTTAGGGTGATTTCTTATTGTATAGAACAATATGTGCCTGGTAAATTATGTCCTTAAAACATAATTTTTTTTTTTAAATTGAGTTCAATCATGTGTCTTAAAAGTACACCTTATTTTCCGGTTTGTGATATTTTCTAACACACTGCCGTTTTCTTTACGCGGAAAACAAGATAATACATGATTTATGTGTTTATTTGCACGTCGTTAGGAGTGCAATTTTGTTTCAAAATATATCATGACTATTTTGTGCATTTGTACCATTTACGAAAGATTTGTCGTGTTTGCTTCTCGCATTTGTCATTCCCTTGCATTGGACAAGAGTGAGAATTTGGACACGACAGCTTTATTGAACTCGGCTACGATGTTAAATTAAACCTCGCTTTTAGATACACCTAAATAGGTACTTTTACTAAAAACATAAACTATTAAAAATCTGAAAACATTCTGCGTTTTGAATGTAGTTACTGTACCTATGTACCTTATTTTTGTTAAGTATAAATCTCAATAAACTCAATTCATGTGTGTATTTGCCTTGTCTGACGTTGATTGGCACCTACTCCAAATGTAATGAATTGTAAGGTTATTTGTAGCTTTTTAGTGCACCTAAGTTTTTGAAGTCGATTTTTTTATAGTTTTATACTTAACAAAAATAACAAGTAAAAATTTACAGCCAAAAAAAAAATCACCATTATGTGACCTTCAACCCCCCATTTCACCCCCAAGAGGTTAGATTTCTGATAATATTTTGAAAATGGGACCAACCTTGAAGAATTCCCTAGCAAACCTCAAAAAAACTTTCGAAATCGGTCGACAGACGCCGGAGATATGCGGTAACATACATAAAAAAAAACATACGGGTCGAATTGAGAACCTCCTCCATTTTCGAGTCGGTTAAAAAGAAGTCCATTGAATTATTTTACAAACATTGAAATATAAGTAAGTACATTGTAGAAAACATAATCAAGAAATTTAATAATGTTTTAATGTAGCGTGCTCTCATAAACAAGCTTTACAACATGTTTATTAACGTACATTTTACATGAACTTTAATGTGCTTGTTTATCCATATACTTTACTTGTATATTTCTGTGAAGATTTTATAAAATTTAGCGTTACCATTTCTATATTTTGTTGGGAGCATCGGGACAGGAATAACAGTTGGGTTGGGAACGTTTATCTCATGGAACGAAAACATGCAACTAAAGTATTTCTTACAACCGAATGAATTAAAAATGACCTGATAAATCTAATACGATTAAGTCCTGACCAAAATTAGTGGTTAGTGCAATCCTTTTCTGGTACAAAATCGGGCGTTTTTGCGACGCGCGGTCAGTCACAAGTAGGTGCTCTACCATGACCCTTACACGTAGTTAACGCTTGCTCGCTAGTCGAATACATAAATCTTTTGTACAGCCCATTATACAATGCTATCCTATCGACTACCTGGGACACTAACGAAAGAGATTGCTAACGAGCTACAGAAACTAAAAACGATTATTTTTTTACAAAAAGCTCTCATTTAATAATATTTCCACTTTGAATTCAATGGCAATGATTTGAATCATGCTGAATATCGCCGAGATTACTGGCAAAGTGATTCTCAGTGAATTTGATTGTACGCTGTGCGAATATATCCAAATTGGCTATTTGTTCTGTTCACATTCTTGAATGCTAATTTATTTCTATCGCTTACCGTCGAAATGGATTAAAATTTGCTGCCACAGCTGTATTTATCATTCAGTTTCTGATCTTCAGTCTCCGAACTAAGGTCCCTAAACTCTTTTATGTTTAATTGATATTGGTACTTGTACCTACCTACCGCCAAATTTGTAAAAAAAATACATATACGAACCATCTACCTAGTTACATACAATGGTATATTTCAGTACAAAGATGTTCTACAAGTCCACTGTACATTGATAATAACACTACCTACTTATACAGGGTGCATCAGAAGTCCGAAATAATACTTTGACGTTTGCATCAGTATTGGGTATACAACCGAATGGTATAAAAAAAATTGATCAAAATTCGATCAAGTTTTTCAACTTTTTTGTTTCTCGTCAATTTTTATAACTCGTAATATCTCGAGTCCTCTGTAAAATTTGCATGTTCTTTTTTAGGAATATTTGTAGTCACCCCTCATATGTGTAGTTTAAACTGCTGAATAGGATTATGGATGTAATCAAAGGACAAAGCAAGATACCTGTGACAAATATTCAAAGGTCAATAACCCAAAAACTATGATAGTTAGGTATAATCTGTCTTCACTAAGCATCCACATATGAGCTACCGTATATGTAACCAAAGTATTATTTCGGACTTCTGATATAACCTGTATAAATGTGAGGTGTAGATACCTACGTAGATATATTTTGCATAATCTCTAGGCACATATTTAATCTCACAAAATATTGCCCACAGAGACAAAACCGATCAAACATTCCTGTTTCCTGCATAAATATACAAAACTACTTATTTATAGTGTGGTGCCAATAATTTACCGTGAAGCCTTGCGCCTACAGGTGCGTTAAAACTCGCGCAACCATTCTTTTGCCAACACCAAAACTATCTGTATTACTACACGGAAAAAGCATATTTTTCAACGACATGTCATCGACAACAACAGTGAATTTCTGACGAGTGTTCGCGTGCCCTTCACCAAAGAATTTTAATATTTATGTATATTGTAGAGTCCATTCACTAAAAGTCATATTAATTCGCTCGCCCCAGTGTGTGCAGGGCGTGATCCCGCCGGGGACGGAGCGGCCGCCAAATAATTCGGTCGGTTCGGTCTTTACGGACCGGATTAAGCTTAACTTATGACCTCCTCGTTGCGCTTATGGCGCGGTACGTGAACTATTTAATTTTATGTTAGTGTTATAACTAATTATTATGTGTATTGGCTAGTGTTGGTGGGCTATTTACAGGTGTTAACGGGTTGTTTAACGCGGCGTAGACGATAAAGATTCAATGAAATTAATTTTCGGCAAGAGTTTGATTATGATATTTATCATTAAATTACCATCATATATGTAAATGTATCCTCATCCATCATATACTTATCCGCTTTTTTACGTAAAATAATGAAAAGATGCAATAAAGTAATGGAACAACTTGACAAATGGCAGCGCCTGATTTTTTTAGATTTTCAAAAAGGTTATTTAAAGATTTTTGTTTAGCAGCATACTGTCCGAACTTGAGACTATACTTTGAAGAGATCAGTCGCTGATCCATATAATTCTATCAGCCAGAAGCATGCGCATTCACGGTTCAGTAACATGGCGTGGGGTAAAGGTCCGCTAAATTTGCCCTGAGATGTTTATTTGAGTTCTAATAGGCTGTGATACGCACTATAAAGTACCTAAAGCAAAAAGTTGAGGAAGCTTATAAAAACTTTTAATTAGAAGTACTTAAGATAAAAATATTTTCAGGCAACAACATTAACCTTATTTTTATGATCGTCTTTATTTATTTATTTATTTATTTATTTATTTATTTATTGCACAATTCTACATGAGTAAAAAAAAATGTACAAAGGTAGGCTTAATGCCTCAGGCATTTTCTACCAGTCAACCTTAGAGTAATGTAGAGAGAGGAAAATACAAACAAACTAAGTGGGTGCAAGAAATTAAAGACGTAAATGCAAAGATCGAGGAGTCAAGAAAAAAAAAATGAAAAAAAAAATTATAATAATATATATATGATGGTAAAATACAAACTTTAACGAATAAAATTATAATTAAAGCCAACATTTAGCATATTTTGTATACCTACTTAAAATATATATATATATATATGATTATATACGTAATTATAGTAATATACCTGTCATACATACATATATACCTACATATAAAATGTCATACATACATATATACCTACATATAATATTATAATAATAAATTCAAATTTGTTGTGAGATTCAAGTAATGTTGTTAAGAATCTGCCAATTGTTTCCGGTACAGTTGTCGTACTTTAAATTTGAAGGTATTACGGTTCGTGGACATCCTGATTTCGAGGGGGAGCGCATTCCATAAAAGAATAGACTGTACAGGAAAAGAAGAGTGAACAAGCGCAGAGTTGTGAGAAGGGCAGAGAAGAAGAAGATTATTAGATGATCGTAAAGTTCGATCATGGTTAGAAGAGAGATATTGTAAGTGGGGTGTAAGATAGTTCGGGGCATGGGGAGAGGTCAAATACGAGTATAAGGAGGTTAAAGCTCGCCAACTGCGTCGCTGCCGAATAGGCAACCAGTTTAATTCGGTGCGATAAGACGATACGTGATCGTACTTGCGAAGATTAAAGATGAATCGAATGCAATTATTGAGAAGTCGGTCATATTTGTCGAGTAGATCTGCATTCAGGTCGAGATAGCACACATCACCATAGTCGATTATTGGTAGGATCAAAGTCTGCACAAGCATTATTTTCGTCCTAGGGGGTAGAAAATGCCTGAGCCTATAGAAAGCCCGAAGGGTTCCGGTAACTTTCTGACTGACATTTGCCGCTTGGCATTGCCAATCGAGACTTGCGTCAATGTATAGTCCCAGATCCTTCACGTTGCGGCTAATTGGAATGATTTGACCGTCGAATAGTATTGGTGGCAGAGATGATGTTTCCACCCTACTCATCATGCGCGAGCTTCCAATCAGGATCGCTTGGCATTTGTTGGGGTTTACTGATAGGCCAAATCTATCCGACCAGCGTTTAATTGCCTCCAGATCTTTATTAACTGCGTCCATAGCCACCGATAGGCAGTCTATTTTAGCCTGACTATAGATCTGCAGGTCGTCAGCGTACAGATGATACGCACACTGAAGGTTTTGAGTAATAAGGTTAATAAAGATAGAAAAAAGAAGTGGAGAAAGAATGCCGCCTTGAGGAACGCCACTGTCAAGGCCACACCAGTCCGATGAAGTCTCATCGGTGCGAACTGATTGCTGACGTCCTCGAAGATAAGAGGAAAACCATTCCAGAGCATCAGAGGAAATATTGAGATAGGACAGAATGGATAGAAGGATATCATGATCTACATTGTTAAAAGCGTTGGAGAAGTCTACCAGTGTCAGGATAGTGATCTTAGAGTCCTCTATACCCGTCTTTATATCTCCTGTCACCTTTAACAATGCAGAGGTAGTGCTGTGCCCAGGTCTGAACCCAGATTGAAAAGGGCTAAGAATATTATTTGACAGAACAAACCTGGACAGCTGCGAGTGGACGCATGCCTCAAGTACTTTAGAGAGGAAAGGAAGGATAGAAATAGGTCTAAAGTGGTTGGGAAGAGAGGGGTTAGGTATTTTGGGTAGAGGTCGAACATAGGCTTTGTGCCACAACGAAGGAAAATTACCGGAATGCAGAGAAAAGTTAATAATGTGAGAGATAGCAGGAAGGATTAGATCTAGAATAGGAATAATCATCAGTCGACTGACATTGTCGCAGCCCACCGCCTTAGAAGTAATGGAAACAATAGATTTTTTTATTTCCTCTGATGCGACTGGAGAGAAGTAGAACGGATCATAGGTCGGTCTCGGTAGATCGGCCAGATAGTGAATAGTCTGGGTCTTGGTAATGACATCCAACGAATCGGTAGTAGCAAAGTGGCGATTAATATCGTTTAATTCGATGGTCTTAGGCAACTCTGACTGCTGTGGTTTGCCAATGCCAAGGGTCCCAAGATACTTCCAAATGTTAGGAGCAGTTAGAGAAGAGATGGTTTCGTGAATGTGTCGGCGTTTAGCGTTACGTATCATCTGGTTACACCGATTTCTGGCAGTTTTAAATAAACCCCAATTGGATTCCGAGCGCTCCTTTTTGAACCGACGGAAGGCTCGATCGCGTCGTCTCATAGCCATCTTGATACCTGGTGTAAGCCAGGGCGCTGGAGGACGTTTGATTTTTACCCTCTTTACGGGAGCGTGGATATCATACAGCTTTATGAGCTCTTCATTAAAAATGGACACCTTCTCATCCACAGTGACAGCTCCTTTCAGGGATTCCCAGCAAATAGCTCCAGTATCAGAGCGCAATTTATCCACGTTCATTCTTGAAAAACAACGCCTGTGCAGAACTTTACAACGGAGTTTAGGAGGTTTAAGGATGTAAGATAGGAAAACCAGGTCGTGATGGGAAAAACCGGGCGCAGGATATTGACCATGAGAGGAGACTAGGGTGGGATTAGAGATTAGGATTAAGTCCAACCAAGTGTCTTCCCCGTTAGAGTTGTGGTGAGTGGGTTGGAGGGGTAAGGCATGGAGGCTGGCTGATTGGATAATGTGGAGGAGCTTACGGGTGCGAGAGGAACAGTGGGCAAGGAGGTTAGTGTTGAAATCTCCCATGATGATATGATGTGCATAGTCAGAACCCAAGGATTCAAATACTGATTGAATATCAGTGAAGTAATCAACTAATGGGGGACAATAGACAACACCGAGGATGGTTTTAGTACCCCTGACCCAAACCTCAAGAAAAAGGTATTCCGCAGAATTCGAATACTGAGGAGGAGAAGAAGCGACCGTATTGTACTTAAAATCGCTTCGAAGATAAATAGCGACTCCACCCCCTCCCTTACCAATCCTGTCGTTGCGGATAAGAACAAAACCCTTAAGAGGATAGTACGTAGAGAGAAGATGAGGTTTGAGCCAACTCTCGGAAATCAGGATGGCATGAACGTTAGAATCCAAGAAGGCTTCGTGTAGATCACTGAAGTGGCTAGGCACGCTTTGTGCATTTATGTGACATACATTTAAAAAGTCGCCGGATTGCTGGCTGAAGTTTTCGCGTACGATGTCGCCGAGTGTATGCGTTAATGAACGAAAGCTATCATTCATGGAAGAGTTAGCAGATTCATGTGCAGAACAAAATGATTCATCATAACTTGAATTTATCATAAGAATATAATAATAAAAATAAATATAATAAAAGATAAATAAACTACAATATGTATATACCTACTTAATATATCAAAAGCAGAAGTAGTTCACTATCTCTCTACACCACCCGCCAGCCGACCCAAAGCACAAATTTAAAAAATAAAAAAAGTAAAAACAAAACTGATGGTAAACACACAAAAATAATAGAAATAATTGAAAAAGAACGACAATAATAAAAAAAAACTCATAGGTCATCATCATAACCAATGATATTCTAAAAATACACAAATCTATGTTCCGTTTCTGAACGCAGCCCTCTTGTCATTAGACATTTCGATCGATGACAGTTGACAGCCTATCATAGTAATACTCTAATCTATGCATAGTACATTACATTTTGCGAGGTTATAAACACAATATTATAGAAAGAGAAGGTAAAAAAAGTAAATTAATTGTTAAGAAAGACAGATTGTGGGTAAACGTAAAATGTACAAGAAAATGACTAGAGGCGGACATTGAGGGCCGCCGGCAATTATCACTACAAATAAACACACGGATACAATACGAAGACGGACACAATAACAAATTGAACGGTTACATTTTACGCGACGCACCTTTGGCGTGTGTGCTCACAGGTACCTTCGGGTATTTGTCTAGCAAGGGCACCAGCTCGTCCAGGGAAGTGACCTTATGACGACTTCCATCCACGGCCTTGATCACGACGATGCCATCCTGCGTCCAACAGCCACGAATACCGAAATGAAGCCGGGCCTTAGCGAACACCAACTGCCGGGACTTGGTCAAGAACTCCTTAACCGATACTGAGGTCCCTTTTAACGCCGTCTTCGCCCTCCAAACAGCTGTCTTGATGTCGCAGCTAGAGAAGCGGACAAGTATAGGGCGGAGATGATCTTTGCCCTTACTCAAGCTTCCCAATCTGTGGCTAGTCTTAATGGAGTCTACAGTCATGTCCTTTAGTTTCATCTTATGAAGAATCTCCAGCACTGTCTTAGAGCAGTCTTCGCCATCAACTTGAGGAACTCCGGAGAAGACAAGCGCCTTACGCCTCTGTCTGGTTTCAATTATGTCCACCGTTCTGGTACACTCCTGGATTTGCTTCCGGAGTATACCCAGCATATTGAAAATGAGCTCTCGGAATGTGCGGAACTCTTCAGCAACTTTGGCCACTGTGTCCTTGGCAGATCCACCGCACTGTAGTTGAGCCTGGAGCTCATCCATCTTCTTTGTGAAGATCTCCTCAAGGCTCCTCTGTGCTGATTGAATCTCCTCCAGTTGTGACATTTTATGTTTTGTGAATATAAACTGACAGTTACTGTTCAAATGTGCAGTTTGGTAGCTGGCGGAGTGGTGTTTATGTTTTAGTTATTTTATTTAGCACATATGTAAGTACATAACTATAAGCAAACTATTTACTGTAAATTATTGCAAAAAGGTAAAATTTTTGCTATTATTTATATTAAATTTAATTTTCGAAACTTCAGATGTGTCTTCACTTTATTCGTCTTTAACTTCGTCTTTAACTTTTTAGATTACCTAACGCCTAACGACTTTACGTGCGAGGTACCTCAAGTTTTAACTACAATGTTTCGTCATAAACATACAGAATTCAGAACAATTAACTTTTCCCAAGCAAAGTTACCGAATGGGTGTCGTTATTTAACTGTTGATGTTTCGGAAATGGGACATTAATTTTTAACAGGGCACCTTAAAATAGATAAGATCCATTTACAGTGCCGATTGCAAGACAAAACAAATTATTAATATACTAATTGACAGCCACAATCGTTCTAGTTAAGAACATGAAATGTCTTGCTAATTTATGAATAGATTGTAATCGTGGATAGTGTTACTGGCGGCTACTGGATTAATCAGCGTAAAAGCATGTTCGTGCAAGATAAATATAATCTCTATGACATGATCTTTACTTTAGTGAGTTGACAAAGGCCCCGCACAATGGCTCGTCAACGCTCGGGCGTCTTAATCTTTGACAATACCAAAACGATCTTTGTGTCAATATGCATAAAGATTGAACTTCTGTTAAAACTTCAAGAGTAAACAAAATTTTTCTGTGTCTACTACACAGTACATTTTAGTATTGGCAAAACATTTGACGCGCTCATTTTGACGCTCCAGTGTGTCCGGGTGGAACCTTGCAACTAAATTTTAAATCAGTTATCTTTAACCGATTGAGCTGAAATTTGTTATACACGATCATTTTGGATGACAATGCATGCTTAGCTATGTGACGTCATTCTAATTTCAATATGGGGGATCAACCAACATGGCGGAATAGTTATTTTTTCTGCACTACCACAGTATGGGTATCAAATGAAAGGGCTTGCGGGGGAAAACACGAAAACTAAGGGCAATTAAATAAAAACTTGATTTTAAAAGTTTTTTTTACCATTAATTTATTTATTCACTTTGAGCGTAGGTACCTAGTTTGACCGTAGACACACAAATGTATCATTGGTATCTACGAGTTTTATATTGAAGATAGATAGGTATTATTAAAACTGGATTATTAACACTAATAGATAGATGATATTTAATTATAGGTATGAACTTGTTAGTAGATAGGTACCTTTACCTAGAGGTTTGTGTTCCGATTTAGCCGGTATTTGTGCAATGAAGATAAACAGACTACATTCGTACGTGCCGAGAGATCCGAAAATTTTAACTTGCGACGAATACGAGAGTGTTTACTACGTCACATACACTGGGTAACATGCAAATAACTTCCTTATCTGACTATGTAACCTAAAATAGCGTGGACTTCTGAAGATTAGATATTTACAGGATTGTTTAAATTAATTAATTATAATGTTTTTATTTTTATTATTAAGTAGTTATATCTTTCAATGTTTACTTAGCTCCTGCTTTATCAATGTTAAATGTGGAAATTGACACAGTTTATTGTGTCTCCACTTGATTTGTATTTATTTGATTCCAATTAACGTAATCAAGAATGCCAATCTCGGTCGCTTGTTGCTTTAATAATTTTCAACTTCAACTGCTAATTCCATTTAAATATCTTGATTGCTTTCTCGACTTTGAGTTTTTCAAGAAATAATCTATGTTGCTAATTAGTCGTATTGTGTTTGGCTTCTTAAATTAATTTCATTCCCACTTCGCGAGCGTTCCGCAGAGTTTCCAACTCCTAGGCGGGTAGAGTAATGTCACGTTCCCCGAAATCACGGTTTTTAATTTAGATTCACTACACTGACGATCAGGTAGGTATCTAAGTAGTGAAATACTAAACAAAAGAAAATGTGAAAAGTATGTAAGTGTTGTAGGCAACCAAGTTTGCTAAAAGCCAGTCGGTACTCATTAACTCAGAGAGGACCCTTTTTATCTCCTCAGAAGAATGCTAACGACCGCGTAAAACGTTTTTTTTTCTAATAACCGCCTTCAATTTTTGCATTGATTTTTACTTAATATTGGTCGTAGATGTACCTACTTATTTCTGTCTTGGGTGTCCTCAGGGATAAACTATGTGATCTCCGATAACTATGCACTTGTCATTTTCATTAGCAATGGCCGAGTCGATCGAGACTGAGGCCGCAGGGCGGGCGGGGAGGAGCAGCTCTAATTGCTCCGTCATCAGTTCACGACTAGAGGGACCCCTTGACTCGCTGCCGTCTTCGGCTCAATGGTATATTCATCTTGTGGTACAGATAGCAAAACACACGGATATATCACTATATATATATCTGAACATTTTAATACATTTGTAGCAGCGCGTGATTATTAGTCGTTTTGGATTAAATTTTAGTTATTCTAATTTAGTTAATTATAGGTACATCGTATTAGTATTCAGAAAGTACTTCTTAAAACTACTTATACTTCTTAAAACTACTACTAGTACATCTTAAAAACTACTTAAAAACAGCAGAATAACTCGACTAAACACGATCCTCATTATTAGATATCAATGCAAGTTATAACCATAGATTTTTTAAATGAAAACAGTTTTGGAATTTGATTCCACATAAAAGAGCTCTTTAGAAGTTTGGCACAGGCAAAGTTTGGAGCGTCTACTTGGCACGACTTGTATATTACAGTTTTCTAGATAAGTTCCGATACTAAAATTTGCTAGACTTAGGTAGGTACCTGCGAAGTAGGTACCTATTTGTTTAGCGACATCAAATGAGGATCTATGAGCGTAAACTGACAGGATTTATCATATGAGTTAGTATAATTGTCTACATTCTCACGAAGTTAAATGCGGGTTGGGGCGAGCATAAGGCAGGTAGGTAAGTACTCTGATAGTCAGATAATGTTAAAGAACCCTACTACCATTACTTTGGGTTGGCTATGAGTCGTCTTGTTTTAAGTCAAATGCAACTGTAATCATACGAAATAGTTTTACAGTTAAGTATTTTCGTAACGTTTATTTTTATTCTGACCCTACCAAATGGTTAGATAGACGTTTGTTTCAATGGCGCGGTAGGAATTGATAAAGTTTGTTCACTTGGAAAACGGAATTTGCCGTAGGTAGTTACACTAACCTCAGTTCTGCCAGTTCTGCTTAGTGTTTTCTGTGCCTTTTTACCTATATAGGTAGATAAGATACTTACCTAAAAAATACTCGTCTGAAAAATACAGCAAAACGAAAATGTTATACCAATTGATATAAATATTAACTAAGTACCTACGGAGACAGTTTAGTGCCTACGTGTGTGTGGCACATAAGATATTTTGACTAAGCCAATAGTTGATATAAATATCAGAGTTAATGTGCCGAATCTTTTAATGGCAATAGGAAAGGGACACCTCCTGCGAAGCGTTAACGAGGAACTATAGAGGGATTTCGGTGGCAAATTGTAATAAAAACAAATAGCGGAGCCCTCAAGCCCTCGATGGCGAAACTAACAAATGGGAACGTGCCGAGGGGGTCAGGTCGCATGTGTCTGTTTGCCATCTCACGCCCGAGAGGAAGGTAGATAGGTTCGTTTACCCTTTTTATCGTTGAAACATTTTCATGGATTCCTGTAGATACCTACCTACCTACTCTATCTGGCCGGGGGCTGACTCGTGAGAGCATAACGTTATTTCGACTTTGGACTGAATGTATTTGAATATAGACAATTTAACCCAATTTAATATTTAATACCTATATTCCCATTTGAGACGACCTGTTCTTGTAGTTTCGTTTGGTTAAATATTTTTTAAGCGTTTCAATGTAAAAAAATATAAGTCTGACAATATAGCTAAAAGTTGGTAGGTACTTAATGGGATAAACACCCTTTTTAAAATGAAACCCCGTAATTGCTTAATGGCACTTGACTTTGCTTTAAATTAAATGTTGCAACTTACAATCTATAAAATGAGCAAAGCTTGTGGAATCCACAGCTGATATCGCAGTGCGCCAACGTTTCTGGCGAACTTTGTTCAGCAATGGTCGGGTCTCTCGCGTGACTGACCCCTTAACTTGTTCAGCGCAACGTCGAATCAACTTATTAAAAGTTACCTGATTTGTGAGCAATCCAATATTAATTAGGTTGTTTGGGAAAGTTTCAAATAAAATTTCGTTAGAAGGTAGATACCTACCTACATAGTTACTTAGGTTCGTCGTTAGGAGAGACATCGTGGATCTATCTTCTAGGTATCTACTGTTCTAAAGGAAGGGCCATGGTATTACATAAGTACGTACCTACCTTCTAGTCTAGTTAAGGTACGTACCTTAGGGGTAGGGCACGTAGGGTACCTAGGCCACTTAACCTACCTAGGTACATCATCTGTTTCGAAGTAAAGTTTAAAATACCACTTGGTCCTTTTTAGGGGTCTGCTATTTTGGCAACGAAGTGCACTTCCCTAAAGATGTTACAACTTTAAGATTAAAAAACTTTCAAGATTGATGTGATTGTTTTAATTCTTTCGGAACCCTCTAGCGATTTCTGTACCTACTTAATTTAAACTACTCACTTAAACTGGGCCCTAAGTCTACTAACACTATCGTTGTGGAGTTTAACTTGTCATATTCTACTTACCATTGATACAAGATGTAATTATTATGCCTTGAAAAATAGAGTCATAGCCACTCCATGATGATAGTGTTAGCAGACTTGGGGCCCTGTTTATTGGCAACCTTATGGATATCTTGTCCGAGGCGCATGTTCTTTTGTAATTTTAAACCTTAATCAATTTTAAATAATACATCATCACGCCTGTATTCCCCGAAGGGGTAGGCAGAGGTGCACTGTAGTGCGCCCACACTTCGACGATGTATTTTTGGTCCCAATGTAATAGGGGGCGAGCCTATTGCCATTATACCGAGCACACTCTGCCTCAATACGAGGGGGATTTTTGGGCTATAGTCCACCACGCTGGCCCAGTGCGGGTTGGTAAACTTCACACACCTTTCTATAGACGTGCAGGTTTCCTCACGATGTTTTCCTTCACCCTTTCATAGCAAGTGGTAATCTCGGATGAAAATGAGATTCGCACATAATCCCAGAGGTGCGAGCCGGGGTTTGAACCTGCACACTTTGATTTACAAAGGCGTGCGTTCGACCACTCGGCTACCACTAACCCATCAATTTTAAAAGCTGTCAATAGCCCAGCTCTATATGAATGAAAAATTGCATCTACCAACCAACTAACAAATAGGTACTAGGTGGGTTCCTGTCTGCACATTTTAATAAGATAACATAGTAGATAGCTTGGTAAAGTAAGTATTGAAGTGCCTACAAATAAAATACTAATAATATCTGTGGAGAAAAGTGAGGATCTAATTGGAAGAAATTCACATTAATATTAAAATATTCAATCTATAAAACAAAACATTTAATAATTATTCTATAATATAAAAAATAATCTGCGTACAACCATAACACAAAATAACTAAAATTGATTGATACTAAATTTCTTTGTCAAATATTCACATTATTTGCAACTATTTAATTTTTATGTACTTATTTAGAAAAGTAATAATTGCTAACAAAGTTATCACAAACATGGTATGTTAGCTAGGTACCTACTTAGTAAAGATACAATCTTTAGAATGCTAACTAAACACTTTTTAGGGATTCCGTACCCAAAGGGTAAAATGGGAACCCTATTACTAAGACTTCGCTGTCCGTCCGTCGATCTGTCACCAGGCTGTATCTCATGAACCGTGATAGTTAGACAGTTGAAATTTTCACAGATTATGTATTTCTGTTGCCGCTATAACAACAAATACTAAAAAAACAGAATAAAATAAATATTTAAGGGGACTCCCATACAACAAACGTGATCTTTTTGTCGTTTTTTATAATATAGCCTCCCAGTTCAGTATCAACAATTGATATAGTCAGTCAATATTTAAGATTGAGATAACCATAACTTTTCAAATCATCGATCATTGCTTTTATAATTGATTTATATTTTGTTTCAGCTGCTTCTTTCTCTTCCCGGTTACTCCATATATGCTTGCTTCTAACATGACCCTCCTCTTGTAGACCATTAGATAACCAGAGAGCAGTATTGGCTGTTATGAAGCAAGCCGGCCCTACAACCCTTAAATCACTGTCTAGCATTGCCCTTGTATATATTATTTGAGAATTTAGACCAGCTTCATGGAGAATTTGATCAAATGTTTGATAATAAACTTCAAGGAGATGTTTGTAATGTTTTTGTCTTAAATCTGTGTTGGTGCTGCTGAGAATAAGGTACAGGGTATCAAACGCTGGACTGCATATTCGGCTGGTCTGGTAGTCTATCAGACATGCTGACACTGGCTTGTTATCCTGTAAATGAAATGAAGCTATTCAATGTTTAGCTGTTAACCTGCTAATCAAAACAATAGAATTTTTATTATCAGGTAAAAGGTGAAGTAACTCAAGCACAATGCTGAGTGATATTTAGTTTTATAAATAATTAGAATTGGCAATTTTTTCTCCGTCGTTTGAGCTGGGTTACGTGCAATGTTACCAAAATGATACTGGAGTCAATTCGCCTTTTGACCATTGATGTGTTTAAAAAAGGCTGGAAAAAAATACCTCATATTTATAAAGTATATTTTCTTTCCAAATATCACCATGGCATAAACATGTTTGTTTTACAGAGTCAACGGCTAATTCAAAAAAGTCCCCACATTTATCTCTGAGTGTGTCCAACAGTGGTACATAGTCAGTGTTGGCAAATTTATCTATGGCTTTCCACAGCCTGTCCTTCATTATTTCCATATATCGTTTATTGGTCTGTTCTTTTAGCGGTATGCACACTTCAGATATATTGGTATACAATTTCGTATTTTGATCTCTAAGAACAAATGATAGAGCGTGCAATTTGGCAAGAGCTTTTAATGATATAATAATATGGTCCAAGTCTAAAAACATTTTGTGAACATAAGGCTTGTATCCAATAGCACGCATATCCTGCATAGCAATAACCTCCTTGCAATATTCACTCTGCACAAAGTAGCAATGTGGGGTAACGAACAGTAAGTGCTCTGAAAATTTTTTCTGCAGCTCTCGGTACGCCTTCAATATTACGGAGTAAACGAAAACTTCCCGCGCGAACATTGCGGTTACGGCTCCGCTAACACGATATCGTTCGTCAGTTGGAGCCAATTTTAAAACCAGTGGTACTTTAACTTCTTCCCCGTCGCGCCTGCCCGACAAAACAACTGGAACAATAATCCCAAAGTAGTTTTGCGCTATACTTTCAAAAATTTTTTCGGCGTACAGCCAGTCCGACAGATTGTTTTCATTCGCAATTCTGCGTATAATTTCACCAATGTAATCTTGTGTTATTTCAGACATATTTCATTTATTACCATCCACAGCTTAACATTAAATATTCATAACTTAAATTCAATAAATAAGGAATATATCCCTTTGCAAGCTAAAAAAGTAAACACAACAAAGTAAAATTAGTAAAATTTGCAAATAACAAACGTCAAGCAAAAAAATGAAAACATAGAGTTTACTCGAATAAAAATGAATGTCAATGTCAGTTTTGTTCATAGAGTGTCTAGAGTACCCATATTTTTGTTATTTCATCTGTAGTACACGGCAACTATATGGGAAAACAAAGATGGCGGAGAAATTTAAACCAAATTTACCGCAGCGCGGGCTCGAAATGCATTATATTATCTCCGTTATATTATCTTCATGGTTTTGTTGTAGTTTTTTTTTCTGTATCCTCACATCCTGCTATATCCGTTCCACGCATTGTAATATTTCTACGCTTTGTTTTTACGTTATTCTACCACCATGTAGGTACGTAAGGATGGGTATAGTCTTAGATGGTATAGTAGCATAGTAAAAATGTTTGAAAAATGATATTGTTAGTAGGTAGGTAGTATCTATTAGTATCTACTTAAATTACAATGCTTTATGTACCTTTATAGGTCTACAGCGAATCTGTACTATTAGGCGGTTGTGTGTGTGAGTGATTTTGTTCACAAATTAGTGTTGTTATGTTTTCCATAACTACCTGTAGCTATAGTGCTTGCGCATATAGCATCGAGATATAGATAACGCCTATTAATTATAGCGGGTACACATTGCCAGTAGGTACGGATATTTTTACCCGATTTCGTGTATTTTGGTCTTCAAACGGGTAATTTTGGACGAGATGAAGAAGATTAGGAAGAAAGTCACGGGACGATGATGTGATGAGGCGGATACCTACATGCTTACTCTGATACTTAATATTTTATTTACTACTAGTCTTTCATTTAGTGTATGTACGATATGATGTTTTAAAAAGTTTTGTGAAATTATGTTCATATTACCCGTGAGCGTGTGAAATAGTTTTGCGGCTGTGGTTTAAAATTGGTGGCACGACCTTTTTCTTAGGTTTAGGTCATGAATGACTTCCAAAACGGGTAATTTCGGGTATTTTTTTTTACTCCCTATCGGACTATTTCTTGTTTGACTGCAGGCTACACTCAGCGGGTAGCTCGAAAATATAGTGAATTATTGTGCAGAAAGGTACTAAATGAAGAGCTATTCGAGAGCTGTCGAGGTCGTACCCGATGAAATCATTCGGTCGGATTTGTGAGCTTATAAAAGAATTGGAGTAATTTGTTCAATTCGAACATCACTTGGAACCTTTAGCGCTGCTTTATTGGGCTCATTTGTATCGCGAGGTTTGCCCTCTCTTCCAATGAGCCGTAGGGAAGTGGATTAGGTGCCCGCCTGCTGTATCAATTTGAATAATCTCGAATTTAAAGAAGAAAAATCTAGTGCGTAACAGAAAATCATGAATAAAACATAAATCTAATACTATAAGTACCTCCCTACTTTACCATAAGTCATTAAGGTATAGGTTACTATGTATCTACACGTAGGTAGGTATATTATAATATTTCGTTTGTTATCCATTTTTTTAATATAAATATACAAAGAAATACAATAAATAAAAGAAATACATTTAAAAAAATAAAAATAGTTATCCGCCGGCAACTGTTAGTAAGTAGTTACCAGTGGTTAGGGCTCCAAAGAGAGGAACGTCCTCAATATGCGCGCCGTCTCCAGAAGTACCGCCTTCTGAATCAATTATTACTATTACTTATGTAATATTATTACGTAGTTTACTGCTCGTAATATCTAAGTACGTACTACATACCTACGTAGTTTTTTACGTAACTATCTGATTTGAAATCCATTCTATGTGATCATGTCTAAATATCGCCAGACAACGACTAGCTACTCATTGTAAGAACCCAAACCAAGCCACGCTTATACTATGGGTAGGTAGTAGGTACTATAGTATAATGGACTAGGGATTATCCCAGTTGGGTACACCAAAACCAAGGCAAATTCTAGAAAGGCCATTTCCGAAATTAGACGCAGATAGGAATCGAACCCACATACACTTGGTGCATTGACCCGAGCAGCCTAGACCTACTTTTAAAAAAATACTTCACCTAAATTCGAAATTCTTACAAACTTGACAAACTGATTCGATAGGTACATAAGTACCTTCTATAAGTACCTGCATAAGGTAAGGTAGGCTTGTTATAAGCATTATAAATCGCATTGTAGAAGAAATTTATAATCCATTTGTTCTGAAAAGTACTTGTGGTGCCATTGTTAATGGATAAAATTATTTTTTCCCCAAAGTGTAACTTGCCTACCTAAATTTATGGCATAAAAATACAATGGCGTTTATTAAAACTATGCATAAATGTATGTACCTACTTTAAAAAAGTATGAAAAACACAACGGGGCCAACTTTTCTAAAGAAAATAGTTTAAAAAGCTACCCAAACACAAAACAAAATTGCGAAACTCGCAACAAAGGGAAAGCCAGTCATTGTTTTCGTAAAACAGACGAGACTGAGAAATAAATGCCAGCTAATATTTACACGCTGAAAGATTTAAATATATGAGACATGTCATGACGAAGCTAGTTACTATAGATACCTACTTCTTACCTACTAAGGTATAGGTAGGAACATAGTAGGTACTTTTGTATGGTATAAAAGCAATAGAAATTAAGAAAACGACACACAAAGGAACGAATTACCTACTGATCGAGTACTTAATCGATGGTGCAGACCTCCCAATGGCTAATAATACTCATCTTGTTCTTAAACAATTACAAATTCTATTTCCATTTCATAAGCTCATCATAGATAAGTGTGTCCCATATTTTAAATTATACACTTCTCATCAAAAAAATCGAAACACTTTCGTTTTTATTGTTTTTGTCCTAATTTTTAAAATTACTCATCATACAAAATACGAAACCTATGAAGACTTAATTTGAATTTAGAACATTAACATTAGGATTTATAAACCTCATACTACTCACTATTAAATGACATTTTACATTTATTCCTAAATATACACATTTTTCTGATAATCCTTATCAAATCATAAACTGCGAGGTGTTTCGATTTTTTTGATGAGAAGTGTATATAAGTAAATCGTAGCGGGATTATTATGAGCGTCGGGAAGTAGGATCTAGGCTGAGGACGGGTGTGAGTGACGCGGACACCACTCGAATCGTGAGAGGGCTGCTGGGAATTCAATATGCCGCTTCGTCGCATCTCACTTTATTACCGACACCCAAGAAACATACCGCACGCAAAGCAAATTTTCTGCAATAAACTCGTAAGTAGGTACTTATGAGTTCCTATGAAAGGAATTTGAAAGTGATACTTTCTCTCGAATTAATGAATTGATGAAAAAGATAAGATTGGTCGAAGAATGTGAATATGTGATGTTCCGGCGATATAGAGGTCGGCAACCGGGCACCGAGAGCGCCACTTCACTGACTACTAGTTCAATGATGAAGCAGTAAGTACCTTTATGGAATAATTATCATAATGTACGTAAGTCTCTATTTCTCTTAGGCATTTATTAAATGGGCCACAGATATGTAGCTTGTCAAATACTTTGCGTACTCCATCTTTTGCCGCCTGAAATTGAAAATTAAGTACTTTTTAGCCAACATCTAATATTCCATGCATTGGTTAGCAAGCTTACCTTCCAACTGTTTATATATAAATATGTGTATATGCTGTTGGTAAGTACCTAGTTGTTAATAGGCAACGGCTATCAAAATAAAACAACCTGTCTAAATTAAAAATAACAAGTAAGTAAATAGAGTTACAGGTATCGGTAATCCGTGATAGAGCACCACGCAACGAACTTGGGAAGCCGCTTATAGATCGCGCCCGCTACAACAAGATATAAGACTGGCCCTTGGGGTGCAATCAAGAAGAAAGGTTGGCCGCAGGGGTCTCTTGAGCCGCTCACAATCAAATTTAGCTGCATCGCGGCCGGGTTAATCGAGGATTAGGTAAATTGGCTCGGATACACTGATGGGAAAACTACCAGCCTCTAGGGTTATAAGTATAATTAACGCATATCCACAAATGTAGGTAAGTGGGTACCTATTTTGATTTAAAATTCTTTATAGATTATCCTGAAAATTTATAGAAATGTCAATACATTTAACAAAAACAAACAACCTAAAATTGATCTTAAAAACCTTGAAAATAGACATTTGTAGCTACAAATGTAAGTTTAATCATTTACTTGTAATTTCTTATGTTAGGATAAACGGAACAAGTGTCGGCTAAATATTTCTTTGAAAGCTTTGCCTAATAGGGGAGGAAAATATTTATATAAAGCATACCCAACTACTTAATGTGTGTACCTATATGATTATTTATTTGGAAGATAGGTTTCAACATAAGCCTGATAACTTGATTACCGTTGTCATTTTCGGAAGATGGGGTAGGTAGGACAACATGAATATTTTCTTACTTACTAAGTAGGTATAACATAGTGTTTACTTACACGGTTGTAGGTGGGTACTTTACCTTTAAATTATGCAATATCATGTACCTAAGCAAAACAAAAGATTAAAATGTCATAAGCTGTTTAACATGATGAAGGTCTCATCCAAGGTGAAGTGCGCAATGAAAATTTACCCCAAGGGCGACAAAACGCTTACGTGGCTGCAATCAACCTGTCAACCTTTGAAATATGATGATATAACTACCACCGCCCTCACGTCATTAAGCTTCTTCACAATTCGATTCAGTCAATGTTGAATATCAAGGCACTTATACGCACATTAACCATTGAAATACGGTTCTAAAATGTCGTATTACAAAAGTAACACCAGTTTGTTCCCAACTACCGTGCCCATACCTAATGGATTTCCTGTTCAGATCAATGATAGGCCTAAAAACAAAAGTGTGTTCCTGGATGTCACCCCTGCCCGAACACCGGTGAAGCTCTATTCTTCCAATACCGTAGTGCCGATGAGAAACAACTTGATCGATACTGAGATCTATAAAGACATCATTTACGAGAACATCAAGCCCGTATTAACAATATTAAGGATGATGGGTGTCCTTCCAATAACTCGACCATCAGCAGGGGTCAACCAATTTCACATAGCGTCGCCATCAATGCTCTATTCCGTCGTGCTGTATTGTTTAATGACCAGTTACGTTATGTACTTGTCCCTTAACAAAGTGCAAGTTCATAAAACAGCAGAAGGGAAATTCGAGGAAGCTGTTATTGAATATCTTTTTACGGTTTACTTATTTCCGATGATTGCTGTGCCGATATTGTGGTACGAGACCCGAAAGATTGCTGGAGTTCTAAATGGATGGGTTGAGTTTGAGGTAAAATTAATATACTAGTACCTAATGATTTATCAGCCAGAACACCAGTGATGTTCCTAAATCAGGGCATCCTACTTATTCTCCGACTTCCGGCTTGTGCGAGCTATTCTATAAACTTTCTGCCCTAATGTTCGTACGTTTTTCAAGCTCTGGACACTCACAGCAAAATTAATTGAAAAGCAACTTTTTGGCATACATAAATTATGTTTTGATTAGTTATGTACCTATAGTATACTTTAATTAGTAGGTAATCGATGACTCTATCGGCTCTCGATTACCTACGTGTTGCCGACACTAGTGCATCAACGGTACCTATCAATGGGTAGGCAGAAATCTTGCACATTAGTAATAACAGATTAGATTTTCATCTGTCGTGATTTGTTTGAAGTAGTTACAACCATCCGAGACACATATTGTTAGTGTGGTAACACTTTGATTTATTTCACAGGTAGTGTACAAAAACCTATCTGGCCGTGCTCTACCAGTGCAGCTGTACAAAAAATCTTTAGCGATAGCGGTGATCATACCCGTGCTCTCGACAACCACCGTTATCATCACCCACATCACCATGGCTCACTTCAAAGGCATGCAAGTCTTGCCTTACGTATTTTTGGAAATGTTGACCTACATGTTAGGTGGTTACTGGTATCTCCTATGTGAGACGCTTAGTATTTGCGCTAATATTTTGGCTGAGGATTTTCAAGAGGTAATTATAAACTGAGTAAAAGTATGTTCTTATTATTTCCTAACAATATTCTTCTATGAAGTTATCTGCTCTATTTCAGGCTCTTCGACACATTGGTCCAGCTGGCAAAGTGGCAGAATATCGTGCCTTGTGGCTCCGTCTCAGTAAACTCTCTCGAGATACAGGCATTGCTAACTGCTACACCTTCACTTTCGTCAATTTGTACCTGTTCCTTATTATCACACTATCAATTTATGGACTACTGAGCCAGATATCGGAAGGTTTTGGTATCAAAGATATTGGTCTTGCATTGACAGCGATATGCAGTATTTTTCTATTATTCTTCATTTGCGACGAAGCACATTACGCCTCTCATAATGTTAGTATAGTACGTGCAGTATTTTTTTGGAACTCCCATTTCCTCATGGTAGTAGGTATCTGGACAGATATTTACTACCAAGGAATTCTATATTAAGTAGCTGCATATCTTACAAAAATCCTTGTAATAATTGTACAGGTGAGAACAAATTTTCAAAAGAAACTGCTTATGGTGGAATTATCGTGGATGAACACGGACGCTCAAACTGAAGTGAACATGTTCCTGAGAGCCACTGAAATGAATCCATCACAAATCAGCTTAGGAGGATTCTTCAACGTCAACAGAACACTCTTCAAATCAGTGGGTATCCATCCAATATTCCTAGTTACATTTAAGAACATACCGCAAGCATACATACCGTATAATAGAGATTAACAAAAATAATACCATCAAGTTCAGTTTAATTAACTAAACTTCGCCTATCTACCCGTAAGCCGACTGCTACAGAAGAGTTGGTATATTTTACAATCCTCTTATATACACATCATCATCACGCCTGTATTCCCCGAAGGGGTAGGCAGAGGTGCACTGTAGTGCGCCCACACTTCGCCGATGTATTTTGGTCCCAATGTAATAGGGAGCGAGCCTATTGCCATTATACCGGGCATATTCCCCCTCAATACGGGGGAGATTTTAGGCCATAGTCCACCACGCTGGCCCAGTGCGGGTTGGTGAACTTCACACGCCTAGGCGTGCAGGTTTCCTCACGATGTTTTCCTTCGCCGTTCAGCAAGTGGTAATCATTGTTGAAAATGACATTCGCACATGAAAATTATCTCAGAGGTGCGGGCCTGGGATTTGAACTTGCACCCCTTACGTTCAAGGCGGGCGTCCTTGCTTGCCCACGAGATAATACGCCTGATTTTTTGTCAATATTTTTTTTTACAGTTACTGGCAACTATGGTCACCTATCTAGTCGTACTTCTGCAATTCCAAATCAGTATCCCAGATGAAGGAAATCAAACCGAAGAGGGCGACGAATTGAACGTCACAGCCCCAAGCACTGAAGCGATGTCCACAACCACAACAGTCATGACGACGATTTTTACCACTCTCGTTAAAAAGAAAAAGAAACAATAATATTTATGGATTTTCACATAAACGAGTCGTTATCTATTTGTTTTTTTAGCAATAATTAACGGACCGTAACAAGCATCGGGACTGTTACTTACGAAACTTAAAAAAAAAAACACGAATCTCTGTAAACTAAACTGTGTAAATATTAGGTAAATAAAGTACTGTCGGCGTCTTACTTTAACAGTTGTGATCCGTAGAAATGATTTTTTTGTTTGCTTCTTGTGTGATCATTATAAAGTGTATATATACGTGTATATAGTGTATATTTTTTACTATTATTTACTTGGCTCTGGCAGAGTGCCGGCTAAGTGCAGGTGCAGCAATTCCTCATCTTGTTGCATATTTTTTCTTAATTTCGATAAATATTATGAAGCATGCTACAAGCCATTCCTAATTTTCTGTGTCCTTGCACGGCGCACATCACCCCTGTGCCTAACATCTTCAACCAATTGTACAACTTGTTTAAATATATTTATTATTTTGTTCAAAAATATACGAGTTAGGTACTATAACGACGACGATGACGACCAGCGGGGCGGCGCTACGTAGCGCCTAAAATAATCTTAGGGAGATATTTAGGTTTGGGCTGGCAACACTGAATAACGCGGTTGACGCTTGACGCAGCAGTAGTGATCTGTGGTTTACGCGTGTGGCTGTGGTTTATTCTTACATCGTGTCGTCTATTTACAAGTTTCTTTATTATTTCTGAATTCTAGTGCTAAAATGGTGGACTACAGTAAATGGAAGGATATAGAGGTCAGTATTACATATAACAACCTAAAACAAAGATAAAACTATTGTACAGCGATGTTTGGCGCTTACCGAGTCAATTTATGAATGTTCTAGATATCAGATGATGAAGACGAGACCCATCCCAACATTGACACCCCCTCTTTGTTCCGTTGGCGGCACCAAGCGCGTGTGGAGCGCATGGAGGAGCGCCGCCGGGAGAAGGAAGAGTACATTCAAAAAAAGAACGAGACCACTAGGAAATTGAATGAAACCAAACGGAAGATAGCCGAAGCAGACGCCAACAGTCCCGATTTCGCGTCCATGAAAAAAGCTTTAGCCGAGCTCGAGAAAGAAGAAAAGATGCTTCAAAATAAGGAAGAAGACCTGAAGAAAAAAGAAAAACAGACTCCATGGAATGTTGACACCATCAGTGAGCCCGGCTTCACTAAGACAGTTATCAACACCAAGCCATCGAGACCCAAAGATGAGAATTTGACGGAGGAGGAAAAAGAATTGAGAATGAAGAAGTTTATAAAAGAGAATGAAAAGTATCTGAAGCAGTTTGGCATGTTGCGGCGCTATGATGACTCGCGCCAGTTCCTGCAGGAGCACAACCAGCTGGTGTGTGAGGAGACCGCCAACTACCTAGTTATTTGGTGCATCAACTTGGAAATGGAAGGGGTAAGTTTTTAAAACTATATTTATATATCATTGGGTAAGTTAGATTGGCTTTAAAGGGTTTATTAACTATTTTGAAGTCTTAGTGTGTGTCAAACAATATGAACTTCCCAAAATGACAGATATTTTAGTCCATCTGTACACAAATGGTCTGCTATGCTACTATTATTAGATATTAATTTTCTTTAAATTTCATGTAAGTCTATTGCAGTCTTTCCCATGGGTGTATTGTATGAGTGCAATACTTTGAGCGCTACCAAATAAAATTTAGTCACAGTTTGTGTACTTACAACAATTTTAGTCAACTACTATGATTTCTGAAATTCTGAAACGTAATGAAATACAATTGTCCGTCATGGCTTTTGTCTAAGAGATAAGATTTTATTAATGTCATTATTTCTCAGTATTGCAGACCCACTACCATTAAAACCTTTGATTACACATTATGCATTAGGAGATAATATAAGGTCACTTGCTATTTATTATTAAGGTAATATGATTCACTATTCACATTATTGGTCATCATTTAAATAAACTAACCTATAAATTTATAGAAAGTTATTGGTGCCAATTTTGTTGTGCACAAACTATGCCTAAACTATAATATTTTTATAGCACTAAAAGTATAGCCGTCATGCTTAAACATTAGGCGGAAGTTTAGTTTTGGTGCCAACATTATAATAGAAAAAAGCTTTTGTATTGAAATGTAGGTACCTAGTTGGTAACTCGTAATACAATTGACCATTGACCTTTTTTACAGAAACATGAGCTCATGGCCCACGTTGCCCACCAGACCATCTGCATGCAGTACATCCTGGAGCTGTCCAAGCAACTGGATGTGGATCCCAGAGCATGTCTGAGTTCTTTCTTCTCAAAGTAATGTTATATTCTGGTGTTTTATCTGTTAATTCATGTTTAATCATTTTAAAAATAATTTTGTACCTAGTATCTTGTCTAGCCTACTTCCTACGAGCATACCAAATAATGGTTCCTTTAAGTGTCAAGATGTTGAGCCAAAAATTTTAATTGAAATATTGATATTTTAGTTATGTAATAGGGGTGAGCTTATTGCCTTTACATCAAGCACTCTCTTACAGTATTATTTATGTTCAATGAAATAATAGAACTAAGACTTAAAGTCAATTCTTGCATTGCAGAATACAAGTTGCTGAGAAAACCTACAAGGATTCGTTTGATGACGAATTGGAGCAGTTCAAAATAAGGATCAAGAAACGCGCGGAGGAGAAAATTGCCGAAGCCATCAGAGAACAGGAGGAAGAAGAGAGACAGGCCAGACTCGGGCCTGGTGGACTGGACCCAGTTGAAGTTTACGAGGAGTTACCTGATGTGAGTGCTCAAAGAATACATTACCTCATAACTTGAAATTTCAAAGTACTTTTCATAAAAGTCTATTGTCAATATTACAGGAGCTGAAAAAATGCTTTGATGCGCAAGATGTACCAATGCTTCAAGCAACGATGGCGAAGATGCCAGAGCAAGAAGCCATCTACTTCCTGAAAAGGTGTGTTGACTCAGGATTGTGGGTGCCCGGCAAGAGCAGTGACGACGAGCCGACCATGAGGGAGAACTCCAGTGCGCCCGCGCAACCGGCCGCCGAAACCGCCACACCGTCAGTAACTACTGACGACGTAGACTGAGACTTAAAAATACCCATACTAGATTTTAGGTATAAACCTGAAGCTCATAAAATTACTGGAACCACAACTATTTTGGCATATTTTATCAAATGCAAACACAAAATAGTTTGACGTTCATTATGTTAGTATTATTTTATAATTTCCACTTTTTTTTGGTGGTTTACGTAAAGTGGATTAATTAATTTTTAACCGACTTCAAAAAGGAGGAGGTTCTCAATTCGACCCGTATGTTTTTTTGTTCAGACGACATAAAATTATTTATTTATTTTCATTGCCGTCATCTTTTGTTATGGTATGTATTGTGCTTTCCCAAATTACATATTATTTGTTTACTTTAGTTGAACCCGTACCTAATACGAATATTTTAGAGCACTTTGTGTACAAAAAAGTTTTCTAAAGAAAAACAGCCTTTCAACTATAGCAATACTAATATGAAATGTACGCTTCTTATATTTTCAATTATAATATAGCTATACAGCGGTAGTTTCATTTCAATTTGGCTAATATTTTATTTCACCATGTTGTTTTGAGTGGACAGTGCAGTGATAAAAATGAAACAGTATAGTTTTAAACTTGTACTTTTTATATAACAAAACTACAATAGGTGTGAGAGAGTGGTCGCGGCGGAGACGCTACGTGGGCACGTGCGGCGGCAGCTGTGGCCGGCCCTCCAGCTTGCTGTAGTCGAGATGGAATTCTTTCGCCACCTAATAAGAGATATACAGTTAGTTTGTTGATCTCATACATACCACTTAGTGCTAGGTGCTTGTGCTAGGGCACAAAACAAACATTAACTTATGGGTCAAATTATTAACCGCCTTGTTGAAGTGTAGTTAAAAAGTAAGGCCTGTTAGCATGGGTACGGTGACATGTCAAATAAACTCTTTATTGAGGTGACCATGCATAATTAATTAATGTGATTCGATTATCAAGTACAATTGCGGTTAACCTTTAATCAATTATAAAAAAAATAAACATATTATATTATTTATACATTTATTCGCTATCTGTCTGAACAGGAACACTTATCCGATTCCGATCCTACATGTAAAGCTTTTTGACACTGTATTACGCCCAATGTCAAGTGCCTGTGCATTACACGATTATTTGTTTTTGCCGATTACTACGTGTCAATCCCTATCATTAAACGTTTCATTTCATGCCTCTAATTGTCATTCATCATTAAACGTTTGTTTTGGAAATTAATTGGTGATTATTAAAAATTTATATTTATCAGATTTTATGTGTGAGTGTATTGGAACGTATCAAATGTCACGGTACCCATGCTAAGTGAAATTCACTATAGTCACTTTATGATTATACTAATAAAGAATGTGGTTGCACACTTCAATATACAGGCGAAAAAAATAAAAGCTCAGAGGGGGCGCTACATCCACTCACTAAATTTGAATCATGTTAATACCTTGCGCCAGTTATGCGCATCAAAGAAGTAGTAGGTGCCGCGCTCGTATGTTGATGTTTTCTCCACCATTGGCATGCCGGGCGCTTGAGAGATCCACACCTTCTCCTCCATGTGATACCGCCATTCGCGATTGTACCTAAAAATAAAAATACGATTTATAGAAAAAAAATATTAGTCTTTTACAAAGGCCAATTAACTTAAATTCTTGGCGAGTGTTAAGATTCCTATGCGCATCACAGCGTAATCAAATGATCTTAAAATAACATTCGGCCCAATGTCACCTATATGTAGGGGAAGGTCAGCAATAATGTAACTTAGCTCTAATAGAATTAACAATAAACGATGCACAAACTCACAGTTCCGCTGCAGCTGCAATTTGCAGCACGTCGCCCACGAAACAGTAGAACAAATAAAATAAAAGGTCTTCCTTATATCGACTCAGTCGTAGAGGCGCCAATTTTTCTCTAATAGATCCATTGATTAGATACTCTGGAGGCACATGATAATCCATATCCTGTGGTCTGAAATAGAAAGACATATTGTAAAAAAATCTTGGGACAATTTGAAAGATAAATTAGAACAGCAATTGTTCAGAAAATGATGTGAGATGATACTTTTATCATTATTAATCGACTACCCTCATTATAAAAATATCGTTTTAAAACCGAGATATTAAGGGACCTCGCGTGACTGCAATGTGTGACTTAAGAGGGGTAGGAACTGAACCATAGGAACTCTTTGAATAAAAGATGACAAGCCTCAATAACATGCTTATGAATGAATTAAGTCATCACGGCTCACTGCAACAATACCCGTTATAGAGGATCACTCAATACCGAATACTGTTGCAAAATTAGAAATACATACATAGATCTAACCTGCAAGGCGTGTCTGCCCATGGTCCAGCAAAAGTGAGATAAAGATTGTCCGGTGAATTTAGATTGAGGCCAAGCGCGGTTAAATCCTGTCCTAGCGCTAAGGAGACTAAGCTAGGATCCGATTCCGCAGCGCGAATGAACGTCAACAGTCCCACGATACCAAACTGGTTCGGTATCATAGTCTCTGGTATATTCGTTACGTTGCCTAAAAAAATATAGAATGTTATAAATGACATAGCCTAAATATATTCTATGGATATAATTATGGTCAATATTTTAAAACCGCTTCAATGATTATGCTCTGAAACGAGTACACTTGATCACTTCAAGCCACTTTAACAACCAATACACACCATAGAATTCCATATGTGCTGCTTGATCGTTAATTTTAAGGTAAAAAATATAATATGCAGCAAGTACAGGTTACATATCAAGTCTACAACTCAAAATGTCGTGCATAATAAAAATAAATACGAATGGATGTAACATAAATTTGCTAAGTTAAAAAAATACACCATAGATTAACACTCATGCAGTACTTATAGCATGAGCGCCAAGACTAGTCTTATGTCACAGTATATTTTGATTTTGTCTCTCTCTCGTATGAAACTAGTCAGAGCATGCGAGCGAAGTCGTAACAAAGGTCTTATCTTGACATGCCTGCTAACCCCACAGAGCTAGCATGTGTGCCAAGACTTGTCATATTACATCAGAGCGAGTTACTTTCTTGTTCTTGATTGATAGGAGCGAAAGACACAAAATCGATGTAAGTATCTCTCATTTTGCCGTGTTACAACTGGCAATGCTGGGCCTGCAGTTTAATACAATAAAAAGTACAAGTGATATCAAATTGAATCAATATTATCATAAAAAACCTCAATAGGCCCGTCAAAAATTAATTGATTTCCATTTTATAAGTTTTTTGAATTAGTATTAATTCATTAGCCTTTTGTTACTCCAAGTTACAATTGTATTACTCCAATGAAATAGTGTAAACTACTCCAAAGATCGACCGCATCGTCTCCGACTAGTTGTCGCGGCTAGGGCAGAATCGACATACAAATAGAATTTAAACATTTTAAGCTGGGTTAATTTAGACTAGGGTCTGGAATCGTAGCGAATTTTAATCAGGGTCGTAATTTTCAATAGTAGATGTCTACTTAACCTTTATGTGGACACATACGTGCATGATAAGCGTACAAGACAGTAAGGGGTGTGTCTAACCATTTCCATCGGGCGAGGTCTGTATGCCTTTCCGTGGCTTGTCGCTGGTGTGGTTGGTGTATTCCGCACCGACAGGCGGCAGCGGCGCGGGCGCAGGTACGGCCACGCCGCCGGTGGACGTGCCCGGTAGCGCGGGGAAGTCTTCCGACGACATCGTGAACTCGGACTGCTCGGAGGTAGGCTGCTTCACCATACCCACTGCAGAACATGATTAGAGCAAAAATTTAAATAATGTTGGTACATTTGTCAGATAGGTTGTGTATGGAGTGTCCACATTGATGCTGTCTCTATCGACCAAATATACAATCCCACTGTAAATGGATTGAAACATATAGTATAGATAATGCATAGTAGTAAGGTAGCAATCCATATAATCAAGAATCAGATATTTTTTCTTCATATAAACCAATACAGGTACTTATGAATCGTCAATAAACAATAATAGTATCTCTACTACCCATTCGGAATGCATTTCTTATGGAGAAGAATGGGCAAGAATCTCCAGGGTTACTCTGAGTGTATACATATGAGTGAGCTATCTCTATTGGTATATGTACGAAAAATTCGCTATTAGTGAAGATTGGCAGTCATTGAATATTCAAGTGCAATGAAGCCTGATGATGTGGTTACTGACCGTAAGGTTTAGAGCCGGGTGGCGGCGGCGCGGCCGTGGGCGCCTGGTCGCCGGCGCCGCGCGCTGTCAGCGACGGGAACTCGCTCAGGTCCAGCAGCGGCGGCGTCGACGTGTCGCCGCCCTCGCCGAACACTGAGTGGTAGTTACTGCTCGCGCTGAATCGTGACAGGTTGCCCATACTCGACTGCGCAATATAAACAAAAATACAATGGCTTACTAAAAACGATAAAAATAAAAGTGTGATAATGGTTTTATTATCTGAATAAATTTGTCTAGAAAATAATATTTTTTATAAAACTAATTCTGTCCTCCCCCAACCCACCAATTATTATAATGCAGTAAAGCAAACTACAAAGATAATGTTACCAAATCCTTAAGCTGCTTGGCACATTAACATAAAAGAACAAAAGATTGATAGGTGCTTGCCTTTTAATACAATGCTGACCTGAATGTTGCAAGGTTTATTTGAAAACCAAAGTAGGCAGTTTTGTTTTTAACATATTCAAACAGCTTTTTTACTTCTTTAGATAAAATTTAGGTAACTAATTGACTGTCATCTGCATAATGAACAGTTCATTATTGTATATTTTATTTATTTTTATAACAATGCAAAGTGCACATATTCATAAAAGCATTTATGTTGTCAGTCTACACATTTATTTTATATAGGGTCTATAAGTTAAAATTTTAAATTGTTTTAAATATTATAACCTACCCACTAACTAGTATATATACATCATCATCACGCCTGTATTCCCCGAAGGGGTAGGCAGAGGTGCACTGCAGTGCGCCCACACTTCGCCGATGTATTTTGGTCCCAATGTAATAGGGGGCGAGCCTATTGCCATTATACCGGGCACACAGGTTTCCTCACGATGTTTTCCGTCACCGTTTCTTAGCAAGTGATAATCTCAGATGAAAATGAGATTCGCACATGGAACCCAGAGGTGCGAGCCGGGGATAGAACCTGCGCACTTTGATTGCAAAGCGTGCGTTCGACCACTCGGCTACCACTGCTTAACTAGTACTTTTTATAAAATCTGAACTCTCACCATAGAATTCGAATTGGGCTGCGATAAGGTAGTTGGCATGGGTACCCTGCGATCAGCAAATGCTCTTTGACCAAACAGTGTCGACCGCGACGCCATCGAGGGCGGAGCGCCCCCAGGCATCACCGTGGAGCCCCGGCCCGGCGACAGCGCGCCGCCGAATGTTGGTGTCACATGGCCTGACACACCACCCACCAGCCCTGAGCTCACGCGACCACCCACCCCGCCGCTGGCTAGGCTTCTAGGTGCTTGTTGAAAATTCAAGTTTGCCATAACCTGAAATTACAATTCATATTCAGATTTCAGTCAACATAATTATTTTCATGCCCAATCTGTCAACATAAGACTAGAATCTATAAATAATGGATCTAGAATTAATGTATTATAAAAAAAAATATGTTTTTAAAAACAGTAATGAATGAATAATTTTAATATTAACCAGCTGCATGGAAAAGTTTTCCTATTTAACTACTTATACTCATATGTAAAGGGATGTACTAAGAAGTGATTAAATACTACTAAAACCATTGTATTTATTGTAATAACTAATAATCTTACAGCAACATATTCAAAGAATTCCTCAACTGCCAGTATTTAAATAATCACCTTTCCAAAAATATATACATAACTATATCATAATGGACTAAGACTAACACCTGCACTTGTAGCATGAGCGCCAAGATTAGACATATGTCACGAAATATCTTGATGTTGTCTCTTTCACTCGTATGAATAAGACAGAGAGTGACCAAGCCAATCCGTGACAGAGGTCTTGTCTTGACATGCGTGCTGACACCACTGGTCTATATATTAATATTGTGCTTACATACTAACATTTCACACACAGCTTTATATGAGACTCTTTTCAGAGAATTTCCAATTTGAATTCTCAATTTCCCAATATCTTGACAAGACATGAGTGTGCCACATTCAGTTTTGCAAGGCATTTACTTGCTCTATGTAAACTCTAAATAAGAAATCATTATTGTAATGATTATGACAACACAAGGCAAATTAAAACATCTGTTTATTATGAGAAACTATAAAAATACATCACTCGAAAAAAGAACTACTACATGTAAGTGATAAACAAAACGTTACTGTAAATAATTTACTGTACAAAAGCATTTATCAGTATCAGTCACAAATCAAAGAGTTATTAAATTGAGACCCTTCAAATGTGTATTCAGCATACGCACATATGTGTGCTTTAAAGTGCGACGATAGGAGCCAGAAGATAACGATAGCCACTAGTGTTATTATTAACAAATTATGTACAGTGTAATAATAAATATTATCCCCTGTCATACAATGGCGACCCTTGATGTTTTTGGTACCTTCTTTTGAATCACCATAAATTACAAATAATTACCTAATGTGTTGACGTCAGTCCTCGTTACACTATTTCAGTATCAGTATGAATGGTTCATAATCGTGTGTTCTGTACAAGAATAAATAAATCCACTCCAATGAAATAAACAAAAGTTTGTTGACTGTCCAATTTAGACGAAGATTTAGGCATTCAAATTTTTAAGACTAACTAAAAAGATACGTATGCCTTTCTTAGCATGTAACACTGCTATAAAATGCTGAAAACTGTATGCATCTTTACGTCACTAATAAATATTTTAACAATTTCACTTAGTTTTGTCGAACGCCACATTACCCTAAACAACTGGCGGCCATATTGTTGAAAGCGTACCGGAAATTTCAAACATTTTCGCCCACAACTCTAATTAAATAAACTACTGCGTTGTATTATAAACCTGGAGATACTTTATATGTGAAATTAAAAGAAATAAGCTTGTACTTTTTTTCTTATTTCATTGATCTACTAATATAAAATTATTCCTGATTTAAAGTATATAGTCATACAGTTGACTTTATTCTTGCCCCATTAAATTTGTATTACCACATTAAATAAAGTAATAAAAAACGACCTTATTAGTTTATGGTATTTACGTGACGCTGTTGTTTTTTTCCGTCCTAAGACCACTTATACACAGTTGTCGAGGCCAGAGCTAAAATTAACTAATTATATATTTAGAGCATACAACACAAAGTGATCTGGAATAAAAAGGTACTTTTAAAAGTTAGCTTTTTTGGAATTTTATTACTGGAACGAAGGCTATTGCCAAGTATTCAAATGCAACTCCAATTATGAAATAACTGATGAGGACACTATATCTTATATAGAATTAAGGCCATTAATGCAAGATGTTTTACACAAATACACACTTATATACTCATGCCTAAATTCCTTGGGGGTAGGCGAATACTACCGTTTGTCAAATGCTACGATCCTGACATACCTACATCTTTCCCTTCATCCATAGTCACACATCTTTTCTTACACTTCCGTTGGTTGAGAGTCCTACAGACCTGAGCTTTCTAGCCTAGAAGAGACCGTTAATCTGACCGTGAAAGGTCCTTCTCGGGCACCCTCTTCCAACATTTCCTCTTACATTCGCCTGGTATATTCATTTAAATAAATATCTCTCTACATGGCTAAATAGTCTTCCATATGACCATGTATGAAATGAGTAAAAGTGATGTAATTTATTGAAATACCAAAATTAAGCAAAATGTTACTACTACAGCCGTTTTAACGTCCCACTGCTGGGCACGGGCCTCCCCTCTATGCGAGGGGGTTTAGGCCATAGTCCACCACGCTGGCCCAGTGCGGGTTGGCAGACTTCACACATCTATCGAGATCTAAACAAGTTCCCTCAGACGTGCAGGTTTCCTCACGATGTTTTTCCTTCACCGTTTCATAGCAAGTGATAATCTCGGATGATAATGAGATTCACACATAAATCCCAGAGGTGCGAGCCGGGGTTTGAACCTGCACAGTTTGATTTTTATGGCGTGCGTTCGACCACTCGGCTACCACTGCTATCTACTCGGCTACCACTGCTATCTTCTATCTATAAGCAAAATGTTACAAATACAAAACCAAGGATGTATTGTAAAATATTTTAGTATCAAATGCCTTCAACTGATAATATCTTGTATCTTACAATCTTGGAAGAAGGATATTTTACCATCAATTAATATTATCTCGCAACTAACATAACTGGAGAAGGCCGCTAATGTGTTATTGGCATAAGCACGATTACACTGCCTATCACGCACCTAGCACAAGAATTGTCTATGCTATATCCGCAGACAAATAACTTGGCAACACCGGGATCATATGATTGTTCAATGAAGAAGCACGTCTGATAGGCGTCGACTTACTTCTTCGAGCCAGTTTTTAATTTTCTGGCTCTTTATCGGTTCTTTTTCGTGTTAGTGGTGTTAAATAATAACCAGCAGCCATGGCGCTAAGCGATGCAGATGTTCAAAAGCAGGTATGAATATGAAAATCATGGATAAAGCAAAAGCTACACGTAGAACTACGACATAGGTTTGTCAGAACAATTGATCGAAAATGGGGCATAGCCGCTTACGATCCATATTGCAAATGCTGCTATTAGATCGAGATAGAACTGGTGCAAGCGATGAAACATGTTTCTTTTATTGAAATGATTATATTTCCTTTTACTAGATCAAGCACATGATGGCCTTCATCGAACAAGAGGCCAATGAAAAGGCCGAGGAAATCGATGCAAAGGCTGAGGAGGAGTTCAACATCGAAAAGGGTCGTCTGGTCCAGCAGCAGCGACTCAAAATCATGGAATACTATGAGAAAAAGGAGAAACAAGTTGAACTCCAGAAGAAAATGTAGGTCCCCTCTATTACATTTTTATCCCTCTGCTACACCCAAATGGGCTTAATAGGTTAGAAATAACTTCCTACAATCAATATTTGGTGTAAGCATACAGATGAGGTGAATAAGCATCTTATTTTTCTCAATATAAGTATCCTGTCAGTTAATAAGTATTATACAAATCTATAGGATTATTTCATAGACATCATTGACGAAAATATGAATATACTTACATCCGAACAATACTCTTTTGGGGATATATGGTGCATGGTTACTCAATTACTCCCAATCTAAATATGGCCTTGAATGAAGGTGATACCTTTTTGGTTAGAGCCTTATTAAACAGTCTATAATACATTTTTTATAGACACATAGTTTTTAATCTACTAAACTGCACCAAAAAGTGTGGTCACATGATCATCTATGGTTAAAGGACATTAATAAGGTAAAGTGATAATGTTGTAACATGTAGTGTGTGTACAAATGAATTAGTTTTATACAGTTCACAGTTCTACAAATAGAACAGTTAAATACGCCATAGTTATAATTCCATGTGACATGACATAACTATCCTATCAAAATCTTCTTGAGTACACATAGAGTTTGTGTCATCAATCACAAATTCATAGAGATGTATTAACAATTGTATGAAATCTCAAACAAGGTTTTAAGTATTGCTTTAATTTTATAAAACATCTTAAGCTATATCTACCGGAAACATTAATGAAACATGGTATAGATTTACCAATATGTATGATAGCCTAACAATCGCTTTATGACTCCTTTAATTTTCTTGTTGCACTTTTTTCTCCTTTAATTTTCTATATCAATTATTCTAAGGTTGCATTATGATAAAGTCATCATAACTTTACTTTGTGTCTCCCTTAACTAGTTTGAGATTAATCTAGATACTTGAAATCACATTTAAGTGTAGACTATTAAAATCCTCTTATGGATTTTATATTTTTCAATATCATAAAAACAAAATAAGTTAAAACTAATAAGAAAATATATATTTATAAAATATGTAAAAAATTTGGCATTCCCTTGCTGAATGGCTAAAAATTTCATTATCATAAAAATTTCCTTTAGTTAGAAAAAAAAGTTAGGTTAGTTCTCTCATCAAAAGACTGACACACACAACTGATAACAATAGCTACACAAATTTTATCTTGGTTGATAAAACTTGAAATCAGTTCATGAAATATTAGCACATATGTTTCTCAAAATTTATGAAATAAATAATAAAAGATTACTATGAAATTTTCTTAATGAATGAATAAAATAATTTATTGAAATACAATTTTAATAATATTATGTTTTCGTCAGTCAATCATCGAACATGCTGAACCAAGCTCGTCTGAAGGTGCTCAAAGTGCGTGAGGATCACGTACGTAATGTACTGGATGAGGCCCGCAAGCGTCTGGCTGAGGTGCCCAAAGACACCAAACTGTACACCGACCTTCTGGTCACTCTCATCGTACAAGCTCTCTTCCAGGTCAGTAATCTTACCTATTGAACTCATTATTCCAAACATGGTGTATGTAGAAATCCCCAATTTCCTTGAATTCAGATTCTGGTCATAGTAGTAGATTGGCAAACTTTAGATGTCATGTATTATATAACATAAACGAATTGTCAAGTTACATTATATTGCCTTATATGCTACTACTGAATCTGAACACTATCTTGACTGAGAAGATCTGACAAAAAAAATGTGGACTTATAATTTCCATGCTATCGTATACATACAGAAGGTGTAAATGTGTTGAATTCGAACTAAGTTATATTTTGAAATTGTTTTATTCCCAGCTTATGGAACTCTCAGTCAACCTCCGCGTGAGGCAAACAGACAAGAGCATCGTGGAGTCGATCCTCGGCCGAGCCCAACAGGACTACAAGGCCAAGATCAAGAAGGACGTGCAGTTGAAGATCGACGCCGAGAACTGGCTGTCGCCGGACACCTGCGGCGGGATCGAGCTCATCGCCGCCAAGGGACGCATCAAGGTGCGTAACAGTTTTTATTATCTTTGTATACATTGACATAACATTATTTAGACACATATTCAGCTACTTAAAATAAATGAATTAAGTTATATATCCTGCTATATTATAATGAAAACTTAAGCGTAAAATTTTGTAGGAAATGAGATGTCTTTTTATTGCTGTCAATTTTTTTTTGCTTCTGTTCTTAAGTTTTTCGTCAATATGGGAATTGATAGGTACAAATAAAAATATTATATTGTCCTTATTACAACAATCGTACAAACATTATATTTGTGCATTTAAAATTAAGGTAAAGTTAAAGAGACAGAACTTTGTATAGAGGTTTTATGATTTCATTCCTGAGATTGTATCTCCTTCATAGTTTCTGAACATGAATTCTTTGAAAAGACTAAAATAAAAGCATAAAAACGCAGATGAATGTCATTACAGCGTGTGTCGGTCACGCATGATGTACTACTTTATTGTTTGGTTGTGCTACTGGACCGTGAGAAATGAGTTAGTATGTCGTAATAAACGTTTGGCGAGTGTGTGATGGCGGTATGTTTGTGGGACAGATCTGCAACACCCTGGAGTCCCGCCTGGAGCTGATCGCCCAGCAGCTGCTGCCGCAGATCCGTACCGCGCTCTTCGGACGCAACCCTAACCGTAAATTCACCGATTAGATCCTTAACGGTGACCCATAATATACACACTTGTTACTACTAACAAACTTATTTAAAGATTCATAATTTGTAGAACTTAAATAATATTATAATAAGTGTTTTCCTTTGCCTAATTAATTATAGCGTAATTCGTACAATTTTATCGCTATTTAGAATATATACTGATGTATGGTCCCGTTAAGTCGCCAGAAAATGTAAAACCGCCACGATGTGTGATCATGTGAGTTTCTGGTTTCTGGGAATTTTGTGACGTGTATAATCGCTTCTACTCTAATTGCACGTAAGTTTCGCCTGCTAAAATAATGAATAATTTTCTTCTTCTTCTTCAACTTAATTAAACTAAAACTATTTTATTGCAACAATTCATTCGTAGCACTACGCTATATGTATTTTAGAGTACGTAGTTTATAGGGTTTGGAATCGGTTTATTTATGACGTCGCTATTACTGGGATCATCCGATAGTCGATAATCGGACCTGACGGCAACATCGTCCGCCGCAGTGAGTATTATAGCACAAGAGAACAGCGACTTTAAATCGACGTAATTGAAATGTGAATTATTGATTGTATTATCTTTCTTGTATTATGAATGTTATTCAATGTTTTGGATTAATATTATTCGTGTATACCGTTGATGTTGTATTGGAGGAATATTTGTTGGGCTCGCGGTGTGCGCTCACCGGCAGCATCTCACGCTGTCTCCATCTAAATCGAGGCAAAGATTTGTCTGGCCGCAGTGTGGCGGCGAGCGTCCACCGCGCGCCTCCCCAACACATTCCCACCCTGTCTTTATCATATCCTGGCAATCTTACATTTTGACTCGCTTTGAACAGTGAGTTATGAGCACCATAGCTCTCGTAAGGTACAATATGTATATTCCCATATGGCACTGTTGAAATTCTTATGTAAATATATAGATGTGTTGAAAATTAGTCTTTTATTTTGATTGTTACGTTCTCTAACTATAATCACATTGTAATAGTAATAACATAATCACACGGTAGAAGTAAACAGTATTTATTGAGTGTTACAACTATGGATACAATAAATCATACAAAAATAATAAAATTCCCAATTTGTATTCCTATTAATTTTCATCACATTCAACATTTATAAACTTCAGAGCAAAATTAACTTCGTAAGTAATAATTTGCATTGTAAATATATGTAAATTACTTTCTTAATGCACATTACGATTCACGAATCTACATAAATACTAGTTCATTACTTACATGACTAGACATCTGACAGTGTATTGATTAATTAGTAGTATTTAGTACCATTCAATTACCTAAACTTCTATAAAGAGGAAACAAATCTAATATTTATCTAGTCACAGCTTTTTTGGAGTTATAACATTAGACATTCGTATATGTTTGAGAACGTCCCTTAATTTTTGGGACTTGTAAACTATCTACGGACGAACAACACCGAGTTATTAGATTTAGCTTAAACTACGAGGTGGGAAACGTCTGGCGTGTAGGCGGGCAGGTATCGCGGCACCCGGGCCTCGTCGCGCCGCCGCGCGCCGCGCTCCACCGCCAGGCTGATGCTGCCCGCCTCCTTCACTCCATTCGACTTGGCCCTCCGCTGCGACGGCAGAATCGACGCCCGGAGCGTCTTGCGTTTCTGTAACATCCACACATTAACAACCGCACCGATCCAACCACTACTCTATAACCAAGTATGCGTCTACTTACGACGGCGACATTCTACAATCCAGCGAATGATCCACAGAGCTGCGGGGACTACCGTGATTGAAATTAATAATGTACATGAACATGAAACGTGTTTATTACAAGTTAAATATTGGTCGTTAACAATATTTCGCCTGCATCGGGGATGGCGAACCTCGATCGAGTACCGAACTAAGATACCTGATAAATGTGTCTTATAAATGTTTAGATATGTTTCTTTAATGTAAATGTGAGTGTTTGTTGCATAGGTTCGCTATCCCTGACCTACATGGTATGCTTCAGTCGTCTAGGGGAGGTCGGGGGTACATTTATATTTTGCTCTCTAACTGCTGTTTGATGACGTAGTGGTCCACATCCATGCCGTCAGCCTTGATTCTGTTTACCTCAACGGCACCGCGCCAGCGGTCGGCGGCGTGTCGTGCGATCTCCAGCCTCTTCTGCTTCCTTATCTGGTGGCGTTTGTACACCACCTCGATGACAATGAGCACTATCCCGCCTATGATGCCCGCTAACACGAGTATGAACACGCCTGCCATGTTTTTCAAGCCTAACGTATTTGGAGTCTTTTCGTTTTCTTCGCAATTTAGCATGTTGTTCCTCAGAATCCACTGATTATCTAATGACTCCATGATACCGCCTGAAACATATTTCAAAAAGTGGGTTTTATTTGGTATACATATAGTGTAGTTATTTATTTCGTTTAAGTTGGGTAGGATTTATGTAGCTACTTACTTTCGTGAAAGTCCAAAATTGCCAATGTCACCAGGTCCGCCCACGGAGAACCCTTTTGCAAGCCAACTCCGTATCCTGAACGCCCGAACAGTTCTCCAGCTGTTACAAGCTCGCAATCTTGTGCCGCTTCGAACTCCAGTCGCGAGGAATCCCAAATGAATGCCATTAATTTGCTAAAACGTGTCAAAGATAATTTTTGTTATAACCGTTAGGTACATAAGAAATTTTTTTACCTAGCAGGTAGTTAAGTATTGGTATTGGTACCGACCCATTTTTAACATCCTGAATGGCTTGCTCAGCATTGTCGTAATTATTCGCTTCCATTGTTCGGTACATGTTCGATAGTTCCACTTGTCGCCTGAAATACATATCCACTGCGGATCCTTTGACTGTGGCACACGTTAGATTCTCCATTGTGTTTCGGAGCTGGAATATAAAACGAATATATTTCTAGAAAGCCCTAGTTGATTCTACTTAATTTAACAAGAATAGATACCCTTGCATCGTTGATTCCAGTCAGCTTTGTCTTTGGTCGCTCAAGCACTAAGAAAGCTGCTAAGTTGGCGGTATATGAAGCGACGATGATCATTGCAAATCCTGCCCACACCATACCTAGCACTCGGGCGGAAAAACTTCGTGGAGTGCCTGAAACAAAGCATTAACAATTGCTCACTCATCTCGTTATCACTCTTAAGGAACAAGAAGTTACCATGACGACGCATAATTATAAAATCTTAGTTTCATAAGTCTTTACCTTCGCCAATGCCGCTGTTCAAAAGAACGCCCCAAGCAAACCAAATGGCACTCGACAAATTCAAGGCATCCTCTTCAGTTCCATCAATGTTGGCAAGTTTAAATCTTCCAAAAGGCGAAAATCTATCCAGAAGATATAACACCAGTGCTACTACGTGAACAGAAACCATCACTAGTATCCACAGGGTGTTGGAGAACGGTTGCAAGAACGACACAAGAGTCGACGACCGCGATGGCTAAAAATAAACTTGTCATTAGCTTTATGAAAATAAGGACTGTTAAAAGACTTACGGAAACTTTATACCTTTTTCTCCAGAATAGTGATACCTTGGTACTTGAACGGTTTGCTGAATTCGATAAACTCGGCCCGTTCTGGGTTTATTGTTAGTGGAGCCACAATCATATCCGCACGTTCATACACCAATTCTCCTGTTGATAAATATTTATTTACAACATTCCCTTTATCAGCTAAACTGAGCTTAAGAATTAAAGGAGTTAACCTACCTATAAGACCAGTCCATTCCTTTTTGGCGCCCGGTGCGGTTAGATTTCGTATAACATAGTTTCCAAACTGTCCATCTGGTGACAGAGCTAAGGAATACGTGAAATTAATCGCCTTTGAAAGATAACGTAGGAGGTCCATGCAAAATCCTTTACAGCAGTAAAGCTGGTCTGAAAAATAATAGTTAAATCAGATTAGTGGGGATACTTCACCAACAAATTTGTAAAGGATATAATGTTACATACCGCTATCTTCACTGGCATTGTAATGAGGACAAGGGATTTCATCCTGCGTGCAATCGCTGCCATCGTCTATGCGACGAGTATAAACGAAAGGCTTTTCTTCAATTGTCAACACCTATAATTAAGCAATATTAGGTTATGAAAGGTTTTAAATTGTAGAAAGAGATTTTTTATAAAACTACCTTGAGGTGCGTCGGTATCATAAATCCCTCCGGTTTCGTTGGACTCCGTCCCATCCAGATAATCTCTTGCTCCTTTAATTCCAGACGCATTTTTTGCGTCTCCTAAAATTATAATGTATTATTTTAAATATAATTTTTAAAGTCTTAACGGTTATGTGTCTGTCCCAATACCTTAAAGTAAAAATATTTGCCGACAGCGACGTGTTCCCCTTGTGCCCTCACATTCACCATGTCATACTCCGCGTGCACCCTATCACCGTGGTCGTCAAAAGCGACATGTCCTGTTGCACCACTCTCCAGACTCTGCTTCCTAATGTAATCGAAGAGGAGGCGTCCTGTAGTCCAAATAGATCCTGAATTATCACAATCTGAAGGTGGCGCGCTGATTTCTTCTGTTGTGTTCATGTCACGAATTGCTGATGCAAGTACGTAACTAAAACGAAATAGAGAATAGATTAAATTGTACCCATATTGACTTTAGGTTGTATTTTCGGATTTTATATCTGTTTCACTCACATTGAATCTTGAATGTGAGCATGTTCGTTCGTAGCATTAACTAGACGTAATCCGAGCAGACCCTCAGGTGCGTTGGCAGCGTCCAACGCTTGCTCTGTCACCATCCACACATAACCCACCGTTGTCATATTTAATAGTGTTGCATCACGGAAAATCACCTCTGCGTCTGTTTTGCTGGAAGGAAACAAGTTTTTTTATTGACCAACTCTCACTACCCAATTTGAACTTCTGCAGCAAATAATAAAGATAACTTGGCTTACCTGGCATACATAAGAAATACTCTAGCTTGAGCACCCTTAACATCCATAAGTCCATCGCTAAATGAATCCAAGCCAGGTTCGAATTCTATGACTTGTTCCACAACCACTTTGCGGTCTACGTCCTCATCCACGTTTTGTGATGTAGTTTGGAATCTGTAAGGATTATTTAAAGATATAAGTAGGTCTTTAAGAATTTAATCTTTTTTTAAAACTGTTTTACCATCAACCGAGACATGCACAAATACTCGGGTAAGGAACTAGATACTTAAACGTATTTACTTACTTGGTGTAGTCTCAAAAGTTCAACAAATAATAAATCATTGACAAGACTCACTTACCGCCCCAAAATCGCTCTACCATCTGTATCGGAACTATGAATGAATATAACTTTCATATAATTGAAGTGCTTTAGCACATCGACCCAGACATCAGCTTGGTGCGAATACGGCGGTACCGTTCGCAGGAAAGACACGTGAATATTCTTGTCTGAAAATGCAGAGTCTCTTGAGGATATACCGATGACTGGTATGTGGTAAAAGCCGCTGGTGTATGAGACGGCAGCAGGAGATAGGTCACCAGTCAGCGGGTGCGAAACAACCACTGCGTACACCTAAAAAGATTAAAGTAGCCTGTAGATTGCATTGCTGTATGTCAAAACAAAACATCTTATTTACACTTACCCTATGAGCGATAAGGTCTTTGCAAACATTTAGTGCTGTTTTTATAGGATTAGGATCCATGAGCATAGAATAATCATGGTAAGTCACTCCCCGAGGTACATATTGGTCTTTGAAATTGAGGTTCTGAAAAAAGTTAATCGTTACAGCATTGATATCAAACGAGTTCTAAATTGGAGCATTTTTATTTCAATGCTTATCAATGGAAATAATACGGTTTGGTTAGGATAATTATGTTTTACTTTTGCATGTTTTTGCATGTAATATAAAAGCAAGTCATGTGATAAGTGTATTTGAGTCAACTCTTAAGCCTTTCTTACTTACGCCAATCATACCTAGTAGTTAAGTAGGTAGAGGTGATGGATGCAATTAGTTACGTAAGTATGTAGATAGAACCCCAGCACTTGTAGCATGAGCGCCAAGATTAGACGTACCTATGTCACGAAATATCTTGTTGTTGTCTCTTTCACTCGTATGAAATTAGACAGAGAGCGACCGAGCCAATCCGTGACAGAAGTCTTGTCCTGACATGCGTGCTGACACCACAGATTCGTAGAAAGTTAAACGTCATTGTAACTTGGCATTAATATGCATTAACATTTCTTTTAATTTGAAGATTAGTTCTGGACACTTACTGAAATGGTGTCCTTAAAAAACGCAATGGACTCATTGCTCGAAAGTACCCCGCCTACATTGTAATAAGTTGGGTTGGAGAAGCGACGCCGGTCGATGTCAGCGACCACCAAGCTTCCTCCGTAGAACAGCACCAATAGAAATATGTGGTACCGCCACATATTGGGACCTGAATTAGTAATAAAGGTGTATGAGAAGAAAGTTTACAATAGTTTTAAGAAGATAACTTCTACCTTAGACGCGTTAGTCAACGGACTTAAGGACTTTAACAGATTAAACCTTTTAAAATAGCAAGTTCTTAAAAACAACTTGAAGGTAAAGCTTTGAAGAGTAGAGTAGGTAGTGATTAGGTTCGCAATTCAAAAGGAATTGGTGCCCTTCGAGCTGAATAATTAATAAAATTTCTTTGAATATTGAAACTAAGTACATGCACTAAGCTTAGATTTAAGATCTAATAAATTGTTTTCAGTTGGTGTTAGGTAATCAATGTTTCAAGTTGCCCTACATAATGGCAGTATAAATATCGCAAATAATATTAGGTGGGTGAGTACGTATGCTAATCCTATCTAATCCCTGTTATATCTTTAACATCGCTAAATTCGTAATTAGGCACTAACTTACCCAGTAGGGGTAACGTTACCAAAGTTTGATCATTTCTGTCGTAAATTAATGACAACAGCGATTACGTAAAGCTCAACTTTAAATTGCGTATTAATATTTCAGTCACACCCTTTTACATTATTCCACACATAATAAAGACAGTTTCACACTAGTTGTTGCACTGAAGCTAAACTTACCAAGTGGGATAATTGTCAATCGGATTTAAATCATGTTTCATGTGACTTTTAATAAAATAGGGATTATTAAAATATTTGGATTGTAGAGAAAAAGATGAAAGATGCTGGAGGAGACGATAGGTGGAGCCTTATCTTCTGTTGCCGTGACTACCGCGCACGCGTATTGTAGTTTCCAATAAATTCAATGGGTTACATAGGTACCTATACCTACTTCCGTTCGCGTTCTCATAGCCCCGACTCCTTGTGACTCGTGGAGGTGCAACGTGGGTTTTTAGTGGGTATGCGGTCTCATGCTGTTAGTCCCACATACTCCCTACTATCCCCCCCGAGGATGGAAGGGAGATGCATAAAGCATTTTCCAACGATTAAAAAAAAAAACCTACTTCCGTAGGTACCAATCCTTTGCAAGTCCACTCTATCTTTATAATAGGTATTATGTAAGGACGATACTATGTTACATCATTGTTTTTAGTATAACCTTGAACTGTAGTATTATTTTTTATAGCTAGGTCAGGGATATAATCATTTGATCAAATTGAGAAATAACGCGCTCTAGAGAAGATAGCGTTCGCTAACGCTCTGTGAGTAGAAAATAATTTTAGTGGGTGTAACTCAGGTACTCTAACGATATACATATCTAAAGATATAAATAATAGGTACCTTAAGTGGTTAACAACATACAGTTTTTTTTTGTTATGCTACTTTATTTTACACAATGTTACAATTCACTAAGTATCTAAATAATTGATAACTCATTTAAAAAACATACAGGTTCTTTGGAGAACCTGCTTCTTTTTAAAGTCGTTAAAAATAAAGCTAACCGTTATCTAATGTCCAAAAGTATATAAGTTGGCTCTTTTGGTATCGAATACGTCGATCGCTAGTCATTTTATTGAAGACATTTTAGTCTAGCTTAAAATTATAAATGGGTAAACACGAGTATATGTAACGATTCACGATATCGTATAAGTGATCAGCTTTGCTTTCGATTATGCTAGATACATTTCAAGTCGTATTAAGCCCATCCCCAAGTCGCCGGTGCTGGCACCCAAGCCGATGAAGTCCAGGGTTTGACAGGCAGATCCTGGGTTGTGGGCACGAGAGCGGCGGCGGCGGCAGTAGCCGCGTGCTGGGCCGCCCCGGCCGCCCCAGCTGCCCCAGAACTCTGGATCACTGAGAGCTTTAAAGCTTCTATATCTGCGGAATACAAGGTTTTATTTTAAAACACAAAACCAGTCATGAGGCGATCGGTCGAACCCAGAGGGCCAGTTTGGTAGTATTTGATCAGGAGTCCTCCAATTCTGGGTAGGTGCCTAAACCAAACCTAAAGCTAGATTAAAGTTTTGGGTAGGTCTTTCGAGACAAATATTATGATAGTTAAGTACTTTTGCCTATCTATAGTGTGTAATTTCTTTACCAGCGTTTTGTAGTCTCGCTGCCTGATTATGCGCAGCGCGCTGTATCGCTTTAGCCGCAGCGGCCTCCCTGGCCGCAGCGATCTTCTGCGCGACAGCTGCCCGCGCTTTGGCAGTCGCTAGTTGCGCCTGCGACTGTACCGCTGCTTGTGCGGCACCGAGTGCGTGCGCGCGCGCATTCCGTGCGGCCTCCTCGCTGCATCATAAGGCACACAGAATTGAAGCTACGATAGGTAGTTACGTAAAAAAATACAGTTTTAGTATTAGAATGATCACTTGCAACCTCATGCGATAAGCAGGGTCTATTAAATCAAAAGAAATTGGCTAAGTATGATTATATCTTACCTCTTATGAGCTGCCCTCGCAGCAGCTGCTTCCTTGGCACTTGCAAAGCTTTGTTGCTCGAGGGCGGCATGTTTAGCAGCGGCCACATCATGTTGAGCGGCCATTACTGCTGCAGTGGCAGCTTTTGCCGCTGCCACTGCACCGGCAACTTCAGAACTGGTGTCTGATGACCAAGAAGCTGGAAAAACGTTGTGGTTGGTGGTATACGTTCAAGTAATTTTAAATCAGGATAAGAGTCAAATTAAGTTAGATTAAGAGTCTAATAGATGATAGATAGGTACTTACCATGGCCATGAGTTCCCTGCAGCCAGGCAGCTACGGGCCATGCCACGGGTGCCTCCCAGCCGGCTACACTCCTCTTGTTGAGATGGCCTTCCGCATCAACAGCCGCCACCAGACACGCGGTCAACATCTAAAAGTTATGAAATTAATACAGCATGAGAGGCATCATAGAATCGGCAGAGGTGGTACTACGTACCTACGTCACAACTACACTTGCGATGTATTTTGTTCCCAAAGTACATAGGGATCATCTCATTGGCATATTCCTACTAGATGTAGTAGCTAGTGGGTGACATAAGGGTAGGCAACTACACACGAGTCCTGCGATCCTTTCTAGAGGAGATCCTTTTAAATATATCTGAGTAGTTATGTAGATAATTTGCTTAGCTAATTATAATTATAGATTATAGTTTTTTTTTTTGTTGTCTATTGGCCGTTAGGTGGCCTTTACAGCTTCCCCGGAGGAGAATAGATTATAGTACCTAAGTATATGTACTATGGGCAACTATTATCAGTAAGTGTTCTTAATAAACTTACCAACAACTTTGAGTTCATTGTTTTGGTCGCTTGCTCAGGTCTGCAAAAGATAGTATGATGATAGATTGACGAGTACAGTTCGTTTTATAGGATTGAACGCGGAAAACCTATCTGTAGGTAGAAAGGGATTGCCCTGATAAGCGATAGCAACTAATTGAGAGAGCACAAAAACTATCACATAAGTATTGTTCACTCTTACTTTCCTGAGAGCCTATCGAAAGTTGAAACTGAGAGTAATAAGTAGGTACCGAAGTACCTACCCGGAACCGCATTGGGTACGTATCCTCCTACCTACTTTTAGAGATAGACCTAAAGCTACTGTTATTAGGTAAGTAGTAAGAATAAGTACTTAAGTCCAGTAGGCAAGTGGGTGCATAAGTAATATCCAGGGCTTCGTTAAGTCTGATTTGATTCGTTATTTCTATAGCTATAAATAGGCATGTTCTTCCTCTTTGTAGAAGTAGTACAATACAACAAGTAGATAGCTTAATACTCGTTTCATCTACTTCTATGTAAAATACTACTACTACTACCACCACTAGGTACTACAGCCCTTTTTTAACGTCCCACTGCTGGACACGGGCCTCCCCTCAATGCGAGGGGGATTCGGGCCATAGTCCACCACGCTGGCCCAGTGCGGGTTGGCAGACTTCACACATCTATCGAAAACTAGTTACGTTCCCTTAGACGTGCAGGTCTCCTCACGATGTTTTCCTTCACCGTTTCATAGCAAGTGATAATCTGATAATGAAAATGAGATTCGCACATAAATCCCAGAGGTGCGAGTCGGGGTTTGAACCTGCACACTTCGATTGTACCACTGCTACTGCTAAAATACATGATTCGTAAATAAATAAGAAGGTAATTAAAATATCATCTCAGTAAGGTTAAAAATCGAATAGTGTACTAACATACAGAACATTTTGGGTAATGTGAATGGGCGGTAATCAAACCCTCAACCATCTGGTGGTGCAATGAATCGATCGGGATAATTGGTCGTTACGGTGAAAGGAACCTACGATGATAACTATAGGTACCTATCGATATTAGCCAAGTGTGGACTGCATCCCATCTACCAGAAAAGCTACATTATGCCAGTATAACAAAATGTGAACCTTTAAAATATTTAAAAACATACGTATATAACATTTTCCGGCGAAATTCAATTGAAAAAGTATGAGAACTATATTATGAATGGTAAAACAGCAGGTTAAAAACAAATACTGTAGTCTAAAGTAATGAAAAGAAACGGAAACATATACCAATCTGACATTGTCAGCAATTACAAACGTAAATTTTTGGCATTGACAGTTGACGTTTCAATTCATCAATCATTATTTATCCACGCACGGTTCGTTGTGCACTCGTCTGTCTTAATAATTTATAAATGTATTTTACTTTAAATGTGCAGAATATGGTCATATTTTGAAAAATAGGTACTACGAGTGACATTCATTCTTCTCGCATCACCATATCATCTCAGTGAAAAGAGTAAGTATCCTTTTGCATTGGTTACGTAAAAATCTCGCAGGAAATGTGCGATCGCAGAGAAATAATTACTATATTAGTCTACAAGGAAATTTATTCATACGTTACATTCTAATATTTTATTAATAAGGAATTGTATATCATTGTTTTATAGTCATAGTACATTGTTTTATATATTTAGAACAAGTTATTGATCTGGGCGTAGGTGCTTCGATGGCTACACCCTTCGGTGATCTTTTAAAAATCGAAGAAAATTTTAGTTAATCTCTACGGATGGATTAATTAATTTTACTCCATTGTCTGAAGTAAATGATGTATTTAAATACAATAAGTCTTTAATTATATATTTAATTATTTATTATCTATGCATAAAGTATTACTCTATAAATTTATAGAAAGTTGTGATTAATTTATAATGCAACTATGTATATATATAAAAAATGCCATTGTAGATGAATTTTCAAGTGTTCAAAATCAGGGCTTAAACTCTAATAGATTTAATTATTTAAATATGTAGTTTCATTCATTATTTTTGTAACAGAACTTAAAATACAGGCTAGGCCTAGTGTGGGTTCAATAGAGACATTATATTGGGAAATAAATTTCTAAATTACATTTTTATATAATTTTTAATCACATTTAATATATATATTTCTGTATTTTGTTCACAGATACACAAACATGGGGGACAAACTGAAACCTGTTAAGCAATTCAGGTAAGAACTTAGACAAATTAAGTTGATAGTGCTTTTATGTCTTACATTATTATTATAAGTTAAGACACCTAAAATTAACTACACTAGTGGTAACTATTGACCCTTATAATGTACATATTCGAAATTGTTTTAGTAGTAGGTCATAAGTGACTTAGAATCTCAAGTTTTTTCATATTTAATGCTTACCATAAATTGTTGCAGCTAATTATTTAAATTTGTCTACTCTATTTAATATGAAATGTAATAAGAAATCATTGTACCATTCTACTTACTGCTTTATACAGAGTAATTTACATAAATTTGTAATTTAATTTGTTTTATTGTTTTTGATCCCATTTAAAATGATTTGAAGCATATCTGAATGGTAATAGTGAACATTTTCCAGTAGCAGATAATATGCATAGTTATACTCAGTAATGTTAATAATATGGCCTTCAATACAATTTGTGTGGCCAATGGTGGTTCAGCCTTGCTTAGTATAGCATTTGTAAACTTCATTACTGTCATATTCCCCATTATATTATTTTAAAACATAGTTGGCCAGAGTATAGCATTCTTGGAGTTATTTACAGAATGCTCTTGAATTAGAAGTAATGAGTAGTTCCAAAATTAGATGTTTTCATGTGATCTTGAATGTTTAATATGACTACGCTGCTTTAATTTTTCTTCAAAATAGTTTTGTGGACCTTTTACATCCAAATTAGTTAAAAAATCTTTTTTAGGTAATTTTATAGTCAATACATACATGCATATACTCATGCTTGTATCCTGTCGTGGTAAGCACAGACTCCCAATTTCTCCATACTACGATTATAACATACCCTTTTTGCTTTATCGTCATTCAGACATCTTTCTTTGCACAATAGACATTTGATTTGCTTATTTTGGGACAAAAATACTTCAGTGAGGTGAGCTTGCACTGCAATACACTTCTGCTTAACCTTTACGGAAATGCAGGCGTGAGGTTGTATAATAATGTAGTATATATAATATATATCCAATAAAAATAGTTATTATAATGAAATCCCTGTTGTTGCATCATAAATCTAATGCCAATAAGATACATAAACAAACCACCTAGTTACTAGATTGTTTATCATTACTTTTTATGATCTGATATGTGTAATCTGTGGTGATATTATTAACTGCCTATTCACAGTTCTCTTATAAGCACTTACGACAAATCCACTAACTGTATGCAATAAAAACAAGTTTCTTTCTAAGAAAATTTCACCCAATATTCCATTTTCAGGGTAGGGTACATATTGATCTTATTCGAATGATGAGAACTTTGATATCTGTGGAAATTTTCTTCTCCGTTGGCAGATTGATAAGTTCTGGGCATATTTTAAAAGGCCTCCATCATTTTAATTTTTTAACAATTAGGTCTTATTTACCTTCTTCTATATATCTATCCTAATAACATCCTTAATCTATATAAAAACATAGTAAAGTATAATATAACCATGTATTTAGTATATAAATTAATGGTAAAAACTTTAAAAATACAAACTTTTATTTAATTGCCCTTAGTTTTCGTGTTCTCCTCAGCAAGCGCTTTCATTTGATACCCATACTGTGGTAGTGCAGAAAAAAATATTATTCCGCCATCTTGGATGATCCGTCATATTGGGATTAGAATGACGTCACATAGCTAAGCATGCATTGTCATCCAAAATAAGCGTGTATACCAAATTTCAGCTCAATCGGTTAAAGATAACTTATTTAAAAATCAGTTGCAAGATTCCACCCGGACATACATACATTGCAAGCTAATATAGAGCTTATAAAATATATAGCCCTAAGACAGAATGTACTCATCATAAATTATAACCTCAAACTAATCAAAGCTTGTACTATGGGTATCATACAACAGACTGAGGGTATACCAGTGACACCCAGACCAGGGCAAATTCCAAAAACGCCATTTGCGAATCTTGTCTCTTACGGCAATCAAACCCAGAACCATGTGCTGCAGTAGTAGTAGCTTTCCCTCAAACCACTCGACAAAGCCGTCACGCGTCGTCAAAATGTTTAACAGTGGTGTCAGCAAGCATGTCAAGACAAGACCTCTGTCACGGATTGGCTCGGTCGCTTTCTGTCTAATTGTATACGAGTGAAAAAGACAACATCAATATATTTCGTGACATACGTCTAATCTTGGCGCTCATGCTACAAGTGCAGGTTCTTCTTAAATGGTATTTAGAATGGTTATGGGGCCCAATTTTTGTTTGATAGACATCAATCTCTATTAGAGATATGTCGAAACACAACGTCAAATTGGTCGTATTTATTTATTTTGTTTCGACATATCTCTAATATAGATTGATGTCTATCAAACGAAAATTGGGCCCCTGGTTATTTGCTATCTGGGAACGAATACAGTTAACTAGTGTTCTTATTCTGTTTTAATTTCTATCTAGTTCATGTATCTCCAGAAGTGGTATGTCTCTACCCACAAGCATTTACTTAATTTATGTTGTTCTCCTTTAGCATTCTGCCGAAGGTTGTGAATGGAGCAATCGCCGGCGTCGTTGGGGTGTCAATAGTGTTCCCGTTGGACTTGGTTAAGACGCGGCTTCAGAATCAAGTAATAAGTCCCACTGGCGAAAGGCAGTACAAAAACATGTAAGTCTGTTTAAACAGAAAATTGCATCTAATAACTGCTTTACATATGCCATCATTAGTACGATTTAATATTTTGCCCAGTAGGCTACAAAATGAAATGGTTTATGGATGAATACTTAATTAAAATTGTGTGAAATTGGTGTTCTTGATTCTTTGGACGCCAAACTAATTGCCGTTCTCCGCACCACCGAAATGTATGAGTGATAGTTTGGCCCCAACAGAATTAGCATCATTAAACGATAAAAGTGGTCCATCTACTCACATAATTTTCTGCAGGAATTTATGAATGTAATTAGTTCAGCATTAAATACCAGTAGGTTTGCAGTTTACATTACACTATCGAAAGTAAGGTGGTATTTGAATCCAGCTTTTATATCGAAGGGTGAAGGCTATTTGACTCCAGCTACATTATTTTTTACTTTACAAGAGACCATACTTATTCGACGCAATAAAAATCGCCAATTCCAAAAATGTATACAGGGTGTACCAGAAGTCCGAAATAATACTTGGGGTACATATACGGTAGCTCATATGTAGATGCTTAGTGAAGACAATTTATACCTAACTATCATAGTTTCTGAGTTATAGACCTTTGAATATTTGTCACAGGTCATGTTCTGACCTTTGGGTATATCAATAACCATATCCAGCAGTGCAAACTACACATATGAGGGACGATTACCAATATTCACAACAGAACATACAAATTTTACATAGGACTCGAGATATTGCGAGTTATAGAAATTGACGATAAAAAAAGTTGGAAAAACATAGTCGAATTTCGATCAAATGTTTATACCATTCAGTTGTATATTCGATACTGAATGTAAACGTCAAAGTATTATTTCGGACTTCTGAAACATTCTGGTTATGTCGTTTAAGTCAAATAGCCTTTCTCTCCTCGATATGTATGTAGATTACAGACTAAGACAGTTGTATATTATGTCAGTTGATGACCCGCCGTTTGTGTGTTGTACAGGTTCGATTGCTTTAAGAAGACTTACGCGGCTGAGGGCTACTTTGGCATGTATCGGGGCTCCGCTGTCAACATCCTGCTCATCTCGCCCGAGAAGGCCATCAAACTTGCCGCCAATGACATGTTCCGTCATTACCTCACCAAGCCTGATGGGTGCGTATTAGGCACCACGATATAACTTAAGTTGTACCTTTACTCCTTCCTTGAAACAGTTTTCACGTCCAACAACGCCCCCAAATGTAAAGAAACGCGACTTACAGTGGTATTGTGGAACCTGTGGGCTTAGCATGACCGCGTAGACATTTTATCACTTACAACTGTCAGAATTGTCGAGAAAATGACGTCACACCGAGCCATGCCCAGTACAAAAAGCTCGAAGTGACGTCATTTTCTCGACAAATCTGACAGTTGAAAGAGATAAAACTTATGTCTACACAGCCATGCTAAACCTACTGAAATAGATTATATATAGCTACATCGATTGGTTAGGGATATTTCTTTGTCGGTTAGAGTGGACATCCTGTCGAATCTTCTAGAAATTTAAGGGATCAATTTTTAATAATTTCAGGTTGATGTTGAATTTTTATGACTTACGTATTGTCGAAACCTTAACAGTCCATTAGTAAAACGTGACGTTTATTGCTTATAGCTGTGCCCGCAGTTTCACCCGCGTTTATGGTTACTGATAACAAGCGACCGTGACACTGGTCTGAGATTCGACGTACCATTGATAAAAGACGCCATTAGAAATGAGATAAGATATGAATGTATTTTTTCTGTGGCTCTCAAGCTATGTTTTTGAATAGTTCAATAATGAGTGATTTTTAGAGATGAAACGGATATCCGGTAACTATTCGGTATCCGGCCTATCCGGCCTTGATTTCACTATCCGGCCTTGTTGTCACTATCCGGCCGGATACCGGATAGTAAAATTTAAAACAATCTCGCTATTTTCCACAAGGCAAATCATACCAGAATAGGTTATGGACACCGTTTATTTTTTATAATCGCACGTAAAAAATATTTGTTTTAATAATTAGTTTAGTACTCGAATGAATACCAAATTTTCGGCATTTGTTGGTAAGAGGCGAAAATAGCTGAAAATAGTCTTTCGCTGTACCTATACGCTACTGCCAGGTGCTGAAAGATAAGTTCTAGCAAGCCTTGACAACTGCGGGCACTGATGCAAATGAACTGACCACCATATGGGTCGTGATTGCGATCAATTTTAGATGTCTTTAAGAAGCGTCATGTAACGCGATAAAGGGCCAGATATCCGGCGCTCCGGCCTGGTAGCTTGCCGAATATCCGGTATCCGGCCAAACCACTATCCGTTTCATCTCTAGTGATTTTATCGTAGGAGTCTTCCAATAGTCCGTCAGATGTTGGCTGGCGGTATGGCGGGCGCTTGTCAAATAGTTATCACCACGCCGATGGAGTTACTTAAAATTCAAATGCAGGACGCGGGGCGCGTTGCAGCTCAGGCGAAGGCGGGTCAGTTATATACACATATTTATTACCATATATAGAGAAAGGTATAGAACTAACTACAATTACATCTCTTTTACTCCTAAGTGAAACATCTATAAGCGAAAATAATGAACGTGTAACAGTAATGTTTTGCATTCTGCCGTCTGCAACCTGAGTATTGCCCACTTTATAAAGATCCGCGTCATGAAGCGCGCGTCGATTTCATTCCAATACTAAAACGAACTGTATTGACTCACAGACAAAGCTCATTCTTCAATGAGACGTCAATGAAAGTGCGAGCTGATTTTGATGCGTGGTCGCGTGGCATTTACCAGTGAAATTCAATCTTTGTGTATATTGACACAGAGTACGTTTTCTGATAGCGCGTATTACAAAATATGTATACTGAACTCGTACAGCGCCTGATAAAGAGTTGGTAAACTACGCCATTCAATTTCGTATAACACTATCTCGACGACGGCTTGGTGGAGTGATTAGAGCCGTTCGGCTCACTGCACCGGGTAGATGCGGATTCTATTCCCGCCAGTGGCAAATTTCGAAAATGACCATTTCGGAATTTGCCGTTCTGGGGCCCGATTTTCGTTTGATAGCCATCAATCTCTATTAGAGATATGTCGAAACAAAAGAAAAATACGACCAATCGGGCCCCTGGTCGTAACTAGAATCGCCCCAGTCCATTAAATGTTACCCATAGTACAAGCATTAATAAGTTTAGGATACTACGATAAGTATGTGTTGTCTGGCGATACTATAACACTAAACGTGTCGGTCACAAGACAGAAATATCAAATCAATTTATTTTACAGAGGGCAAAATAGTCGTGCGTACTACGGCGCTCCAATTGACGAAGCGTCTTCTCAGAGAGAACGGTCTATTCGGGTTGTATAAGGGCGTGACGGCGACGGCGGGCCGCGACATCACCTTCAGCGTGATATACTTCCCGCTGTTCGCCACGCTCAGCGACCTCGGCCCGAGGCCGGACCCTAACGGACCACCCGCTTTCTGGTAAGCCTCCTAAGTGATGGCTGCTCCTCAAGTCATGCTCGTGTACGGGTGCTACTTGCGAGGACTGGTCCAACCATTTTCCATTTTCCCATTAATAACTTATCCCATCTAGCGTTGAAGGCATCACACCAAAGCAATTAGTTCTATAGCTACTTGTGATTTAGAATAATCCTTATACTGTAAGTGGGAGTAGGCGCACCTTATACTAGCTTCCTAAGCGTAATGCCAAAACCTGTTTCTTATATTAGACTGCGTGAGTATAATTCTTCTCTAGTATTGAGATAAAGGTGCTGCCTGCTCTCATGGCGTTGCTGCTCCTGTGAATGTATTACTCATAATCCTCACTATTTATCATTTTAAAAAGGGTATCCATTGAGTTTCTTACCGGCTCTTCTCAGTGGAAGCAGCATTCCGAACCGGTGGTAGAATCTGACTATTTGTAAGTGCTTTTTGGCCTACACGAATAAAAAATAAATTGATTTTGATTTTGTAAGTACCTACTGGCAGGTCCAGAAAATAGAGAAGAAAAGGTTTCTCATTTCTTTCGGGCAGTAGTTGTAGCATGAGCGTAGACTGTCGGATTTGTCGAGAAAATGACGTCCCTTCGAACTTATTGTACTGACCATGACGACATTTTCTCGACAAATCTGACAGTTAAAAGAGATAAAACTTATCTACGTGGTCATGCTACGCCTACTGGTCCGGTTGTAACTGGGATCGCCCCCAGTCTATGGTACGGTATGTATGTGCCCTACCTGCCACCAATTCTTAACAGCTATATTACACATAGTTAAGAATTGTACGGTCTTATGGACTTTTCAGAATGTGCGCTGGTCTGTGTGTAACTGGAATCGCCCCCAGTGCATTGTACAGCACCCATAGTATGTACAAGCTTTGCGCAGTTTGGGATCATACGATCAGCGGCTTCAGTACGCCTGCCAAGATAAGACATTTTCTCACGCATCGTGACGTCATTTTTGTGGCAAAATCGTTACGTCTTATTTGCTAGCATGGCGTAAATATAAAATGGGTTTGACAGTTAAATAAAACGTGTTTGACGTATGGATAAGATGTTATATCTTAAGTGCTAGCATGGGTTACCAAAATGTACCATAGAGACACGAATTTGACAGGTCAACGTAAAGAAATTTCTCACGGTCAAAGGCCGGTGATGAGAAAATAATTAGGCTGTAAGAAGTACATAAATATAGCATTTTATACACTATTATAACAAATAATACTTATTTTACTCTATCCTTCGCCAATATCAAGCGGAAAAAATTCTTCCAAAATTCTTCCGAAAACGAACACGTAAATTTATTTTCGTGTTCGACAAACAACAACAAAAAAGTGTAGAGACATTTCTATCTGTTTTATTTTCTTCCGAAAATCCACATAATCCTATTCCACGTGATTTAAAATCCATATTTTACAAAAAATCTGTAGGTTTGAGGTTAGATTTTGTTTGGCATCATACTTTGCGTGCTTTTTGCCGTTTTACAATGTAAAGTTATTTAAATTGGCAAATAAAAATAGTATAGTGCCCAAGAAATAAATTATAAGCATAATACCACCGACCAAATGATAATACGTAAAGCTTCCGGCATAATAAAAAAGAATCTATGCCCAAAGATATTTTTAATCTGTGCATAAATAATCTAATATATTCTATGATGTGTATGCAGCATCTTTTTTCTTTGTAAAGCTCCGTCTCGCTCTATTTGTCATTTCAATGAACGAATGAACGAAAGATCGTAAACTGTGAGAAAATTTTAGCAGGCTGTCTAATTTTAAACATCTTGGAAGCCATGTTAGCAAATAAGATACGGGAACGCAAGTTGACAAGATGTTTTTGGGACTTGTGAGAAAACATCTTGGCAGGCGTACTGAGGCCGCAGTATGTGTTGTCTGGTTATATTTATTTACTAGCGGACCGTTCCGGCTTCGCACGAGTTTCTATACAACCTATTACTCAGTGATAATATAGCTTTCTAATGGTAAAATAATTTTTGAAATTGGTCCAGTAGTTTTTAAGTTTGTGGCACACCCTATATCTCGCCACGAAACAGAACTTCCGCCAGTCGCTACTAGATGGCGCGACTGTAGACACATCACAATTCTATGCGTACAGGAAATTATCCGCCATACAAAGTACTATGGAAATCCTTGCTCGCGGTACAGAAGTTCTCGACGATCTGAACTATATATACACATACAAAAATACAAATCTTTCCTCTTTATAATATTAGTATAGATTCGGTGACATACATTTCACCTGTAACCTTTGTTTGTCAGGTGGTCGTTCCTATCTGGCTGTTTCGCCGGCTCGGTGGCAAGTATCTCGGTAAACCCTCTGGATGTAGTCAAGACCAGAATGCAGACGCTCACCAAGGGTAGCAATGAGAAACAGTACTCTTCTATGGCACAATGTTTCACGTAAGTTACTTACCCTTGGGCACCCCACACCCTTATTTGGCTGTGTTAGGAACATGAGGCAAAGATTCTGCCTGCTGTGTTGCTGCTCCTGAGCATGTATATTAATCACAAACTTGATATTTATTACTTGAAAAAGAGTAACCATTGAGTTTCTTAGCGGCTCTTATCAGTGGAAGCAGCATTCCGAACTGATGGTAGAATATGACTATTTGTAAGTTATAAAAAAAATAATTTTGTTTGATTTTATCACGTTTAACGTCGATAGCCTTATGATTAGACAGGTCACCCTGCCCTGATAACTGCGAGGTTCTGGGGTCGATCCCCAACCATGCAATTAAACTAATAACGTGAACGCACTCGGCACACTTTTGTCAAATAAATCCCACAGTCTGATTTTGACAAATGATTAGAATGTTAGGGAAATTGGCTGATGAGGGTATGTAACTATGGTTTTTTTTTTCTTGACAGGGATATATTGAGGAACGAAGGTCCTAAGGCGTTCTTCAAAGGCGGTGCGTGTCGTGTGATAGTTATCGCCCCGCTGTTCGGCATCGCTCAGACCGTCTACTACATTGGAATCGCCGAATACCTCCTGGGGTACAAGTAAACTAGCATTCGACAATCGTTTCGGTAGGCGGATAATGATATTAGTTTATTCGACAAATATTACACATCGAGAATGTGGAAAGGGACAATTAGTTGTTATCGAGATTTGTTTCTACGTAATCAGTGTTGAAAACAATGTGAGACTTCATTCTTGAAGTCTCTTCATCTCGGTACATGGGTGATTGTGATTTGAACAGTACCTATAGATACATACGACTGTTATAGGATTGAAATAAATTACTTTGCGAATCGTGTACTACCGAGGGTCTTCGGATGTGGTACCACGTATAAATGAGTTTGATTGGTTCTAATAACCATAGATAGCTGAAGTTTTTACAAAGCAATGATAGTAGAAAAAGGAATACAATGAAACATATATAAAGGAGTTGTTTATTGGTATATCATGCTCGAAACTCAAGGACCAAAGCTGACTTAAAAGCCAAGCTGGATCGTTTACAAGGTCTGTTTAACACTGTATTAGACGAACTTTTGTCAAGAGGCACTTGGATACAGACGACGCTAATAACTGTTTATCCCTTTCAACATCGATTGTGTGTTTACTTTACCATCAGGGCGGTGTTGCGTTAAATCGATATTATCGATGATAAGTCCCTATCGTTATCCGCTGACATCGATGGGGACATACAATACTTTATTTTTGTTTACAACATAATCCTCACTAATTGAAATGTAGTCGAAAACCTATGATGCATCATATGACATCAATACAAATTTAATTATTATCTTTTTATTTTGTAAACATTTTATTTTATTATGGAAAGTCATGGTAATATCACCCCTATTAACCTTTTGACCGCGTCATATTTGTATTGGTTATTGGGCATCTTTATCTCTTGGGCGCATGCCATATAAAGACGTCATCTTGATGGAAACGCATGAAACGGGCGACTTATTTTTTGTAGCATGTCGCAACGACTCGACACTAAATACACAATAAAAATACATTGAAATGTGAGCGCTGTGTGGTAGCCAATACAGTTTAAGTTTCAGCGTGGGCGAGTCGTTGATGCCTGAACTTGTATTCAAAATGTTAATGAAGAGTACGATATTTCATTTAATTTTCTTATTAAGTAGAAAAATATTAAAATAGTAAATTAGTACATTCATGACATGCCCTTCAGTCCAATGTCGTTTCAAGAAGTGTATTATAATGAATTTAAAGCGCTATATAATTTATTTAAACTAATTGACAGTTCATTACGAAGTTCAATGTTAAAATTTTGTTAGTAATGTGTACTGGTCGACTTCGAGTTAGTGTTTTGTTGTTATTTAAAAGACCAGAGTTCCCGAATACTTTGCCATTATCGATCTTATGCCGCAGCATTTCGGGGTCATATTTGCTTGCGTCCGAAAATTTGATTCTGCTTATTGATCATACCAATAAAATCCCGAACAAAATGTAAACATTGCATAATTAATTATGTATAAATGTCCTATCCTGTACTGCATATTATGACGATGAGTGTACAATGGTGGCACTTCATATTATTTTACATTTGTCTTTTATATGCATAGACTTTATTTTTTATTATTTTTACGACTACTTTTTGGTTTTTATATAAAAACATATTTCAATTGTATTTCTCACATTTACGCGGATTTAAATAAATAAGTGGCAAATGTCACTTGGAGATATATATATATTTAATGCTATGCAATACAAACGATGGGACATACTAACCAGGAGCTGGCCATAAGCTGTCCTGTCGCCAAAATTGTAATTGGCAATCGCACAAACATGGTAACTGAACATTTTTTTTTTAGCCTATTTCCGTTTCCCTCTCCTGAGCAAAGGCCTCTCCTTTACACACTGCGGTTTCGTGCTGTTTGTGACCAAGTATTACCCTGAACTGAAAACTGAACAATATAACTTGAATATTAGAATTAACAAATTAGAAGTGTTGGTGTGGTGATGTGAATATTGACAGTATTTTTTTAATATGAATCCAAAATGTTGTAGATTTTAACTTATCAAATTGAAACAATAGTTCAACAAGTAACTAATGGATAGACTTGTGAATTAATTGTCTCTGCACAGCACAGCATAGTATGAACGTAGAAATAGACAAATTATGATTTTGAAGCGCATTTTAGCTCAATTATGTTATTATTAATTGTTATTTAAGTGAGAATACCTTAAGTGATATTATTATAAATTAAGTTTTTTTTGTTGCAAAATTATTGTTGCCATATTTTGTTGATGTACTTTGATTGTTGCATTATAATGAATTTAATTAATTTGAATAACCAAGTTTTTGGTGGTGTAAAGGTGTTTATTTGTTTTAAAAAAATGCTATTACTAAACATCGAGTGCTTAGAGTGGTTGCTAGTCTTCCTTTAAAATATTTCTAATTTGTTTAAATTTTTTATTGTAAAACTAAACAAACTAACTACTAAACTCTTTACCAAGCATTTATAATTGCGCTTTTGAGTACAAAAGCGTTAGTTTGTACAAAACTATATGTGGAACTAAATTTGGGGGTTTTTTTCTATATCGATGGTAAGAAACACTGGATTTAAGAAAATACGTTAACAATGGAATTTGGTAAATGAAGCAATACCAATAAATTCATGTTGTTATTATAAACTAATTTATTAAATCGTTCGATTCATATATTTTTCTCTTGTCTTGAATACTTGTAATCTCCTTATATCCTATTGATGTATGCATAATTAATGTAATAAAACATTTGAAGACAATAATTACACCCAAGAGTTAGCTAGAAATGTAAAAACGAGTACTTAAGTAGGAACCTGACACCGCATTGAGTCGTACATTCCTGTAAATAATTATTTTTCAAGACGAAACGAATCAAATTCTACTAATTGATTTTGTATAAGCCTACAAGGCCAGCTAAAAATGTATGTGTACTATTTTATTGTTTAATATATACTATGAAGTATTGTTGTAATATTGTTCAAATAATACTTTTAACCGTGCAAAGTTGGCCTAGAACATTTAACGAAGAAATGTAAAGTGTATTGACTTCTTCTTCTTTTCGAGTCAATGGTCTACACAATTGGACGAAAACAATTAATAAAAATTAAAAAAAAAAGATAAACATAGTGCTGTGCCCCAAGAATACTAACAAAGTCGTTCTAGTGATCTGTGGTTCTAATATAACTATGGCTTCAGGGCATTAAAACAATATATTGTAACAATGGTAGATATAATATGACTATTAGCCAAGTCACTAGGCAAATGGCTTCTAGGTGCCAATCTTCACTGGTCATATTCTAGTTGTCATTGTTAAAAAAAAAAAAACGCGTTATAAAGTGAAGCCATTGTTATACTATAGCGATACTGTGAGTAGACTCGAAGTCTTGTTACTGTGTTAAATTGTAACAGTATGTTCATAACTACCACGTATGTCTTAGGTATGCGATTCGTGGCTTCTAGCAATTCTAGCAATCTTGTACGTTCAGCATTTCTCATTTAAATTGTTGTAAGTTAATATTCAAGCGGTTAGTAGGTACGCTTGTAATCAATTTCCGGCCAAATATAAAGAAAAATTAGATCTTATGCTGTGATAATAAAATGAATTAAATAATGGGTTCCCGGATATCCGTCAATTAGCACGTTTCCAATCCTCTTTTCCAGTTTTTAAGACAATAATTACTAAGTGTTATCTTAAATGTTGACTGTTTTAGCGTATTGTCAATTATTACATAACAATATATGGCTTTTGTGTAGTTCATGATTGTGTTTTAATTTACTATAACGGATTCTAACTACCTTAAATTTGACTTGCTTTTCAATCACATTTCTACAATAATGGTCTGGATGTCTTGCAAGCAACAAAATGAGAATACTGACAATTACATTATTAAGCTATTCAAATGAGAATAGGATCGACTTAGTGCCTTATTGTGACGAATGAAAAGATTTATGACCTTAAATTATTTAATATTATATTAAGACAATTTACTACTGATTTAACCTTTTTATTTAAATTTGATGTAAGACTATTATTATTGATATGCAAATAAGTTTTTGCAAACCATACTTTTCAAGTGACATTTGACAGTTAGAGGTTATTGACATTCCTATTCTTATTTGGATCGCATTGTAGTTATGCTACTTGATAATAGATGGCACTAAAGAATTTTCGTGGTTACGTGAAAAAATGTATAATGGCAACTATTGATGCGACTCGAGTAAACTACTTACACTCCTACAACTCGAGTAAGAATTTATTACTCACGCTGAGTTTCGAGTAGTTTCAATTTAAAAAAAATACCTTTATTAAATTAGTAATATTTGGTAATATGAAATAAAATACAAAAATTATTTACCATAATTATGTCATTAATCAACAAAGAAAAATAATTAAGTTGCCATGTGCAAATGACTATAATGCAATGAAGTTATCAGTTTTATTTTTTCAAAATTAACTTTATTTTTAAAATTATATATAGCTATTGATAATTAAGTATCAATCAGACTAAATCAGACTTCTTTTTATACCTTATAACTAAATATTCCTTATAATAATAACATTATTTTTTCCTCCGAATCTACTGGGCGCACCGAGTTGACTCGGTAACTCAAGTGCAAACGAACTCGAGTCAATTTTATTTTCACTTGAGTACGAGTTTTTCAAATTCACTCGAGGCGCTCGAGTTATTATTATTATTATTTTTTACGAAATGAGCGAAATGATGATATTTAATGGAATAAGATGAGGAATGGCTTCACCTGCGACTAGCGCGGGTATTTCGCCAATGTCAAGTAATTAATAGCAAGGGCAAAGCGCTCGAGTTATAAGCGGCTCGAGTAGTCGAGTCGCATCACTAATGGCAACTGGCAACACAGCGCTACAAGTGTCATTATCGTGAGTGAGTTGTAGCGACGCTTCTTGCAATTTCCCAGTATTTTTCACTAAATCCCAGCAATAAACAATTTCAGCTTGCTATTGTATTGACCAACTTTATAAAAATGACTACAATAGGTCCTAAGAAAGATGGGGGACCTAATATTGAGTATTTTCAGTCACCGGAATCCCTTGCACAGTTTGACCAAATTCGTGTTTGGTTACAAAAAAATTGCAAAAAGGTTAGTGAATTGTTTATACACACACGCTATAGTATGTTTAAAACATTAATATTTCTTAAACGCATTATATTTGTATGCTATTTAGCTTGCCAAGCTCCCAGGTAAACAAACATACCGCATTATGTAGTGTAGCATACAATACCTGTGTCGTATTGATCTGTTTACGTTAAGTAGCCTTTTGGCACTCATGTATTATTTACTTGACACTGGTTGAAATTCCCGCTAAACGCAGGTGGAGCTATTCCTCATCTTATTCCATTTAATATCATCATTTCGTAAATAAGAAGAAGAGATAGGTATGCTATTTATTGTAAGGTTGTTCTGTTACCAGCATGTCCAAACAGACCCGCCTACTAAAGAGGGCTTGGCGCAGCTGGTCATACAGCTCATCCAGTACCAGGAGAACAAACTCGGGAAGAATGCTTCCGACCCGCCATTCTTGAGGCTTCCAGTAAGTTACTTTTATTATTCAACTTCAGCACAATATGCAACAATTATTACACACTAACGGCCTGTCCCAGCTTCGCAAGGGTTTACAATATACCCTATGTAACTCAGTGATAATGTAGTTTCCTAACGTATAATGTATAGTAAATTGTATATGAATGATTTGTTGTGAATATATTTGGGTTAATTTACTATAATGCCTTGCACTAACTGGAAAGAGCAAATTAACTTTCCTTTTTTAATGTACTCTGTGTTTTAATGTGTGTGTGTGTTTTTAATATACATAATAAAGATTGAATTTCTGTGGTATAAGTCATGCAATCATGCATCAAAATTAGCTCTTGTCATTGATATCATTTTGTTAAAACAAACTGTTTTTACAAGTTTGTTTTGGTATTGGCAATAATAATAAGAAGCAGTGTTAGCCGAGTGCTTGAACGCACTCCTTGCCATCAAAGTGTTCAGGTTCAAACCCCAGCTTGCACCTTTCATGTGCGAATGCCATTTTCATCCGAGATTATCACTTGCTAGGAAAGGGTGAAGGAAAACTTTCTGTGGAAACCTGCACGTCTGAGGGAACTTCACTAGTTCACAATAGATTTGTGAAGTCTGCCAATCCGCAGCCAGCATGGTAGACTATGGCCTGAACCCCCTCGCATTGAATGGAGGCCCTCGCCCAGCAGTGGGACATGAAAAGGGCTATAGTAGTAGATTAGCAATAAATTGGTGACGCGCATCTTGACGCCTATATGGGTCTGAGGGCTGCTTTAACAATGATCACACACATTCTTATTTAAATAAACATTAAAAAACATAGTCTTTATTAAACTCAATACTAAATATACAATCTTACAAAATTATGTTACATTATATAATGAATTACTTACTGTTTAACATACTTATATGAGACCATGACGTTTTTAATTATATGTAACAATTGATATAATTATAAAAGGCGAATTTACTCAAACACCCGTTTGGGAACTTTGCATGAAACCTAGCTCAAAAGTTGGAGAAAAATTTGCTGATTCCAATTATATATGTAACTCAATATTGCCCAACATGGTGCTTTAAAAAGCAAGAGCCATTTTCCTGCTCATATGTTTTCTCTCTCTAATAATTTGTAGCGACTGGATAAACAAACTGATTTTCCGGGCGTCCTTTCGCACCTGTCCCTTCTATAGCGAACAAGGATCCAGCCTCTGGTTGGTTGTTCAGCTCTGCTCGTGACAGGCCCACTCGGCTCGTCGTCACAAACAACGTAGATAGTTCAGGTCCACCAAACATTACCGATGTTATCTTGGCAACTGGCATTTTGTGTTGCTCTAGAAGTTTGCCAGCCCTGGAATCTATTTTTATTACCTGTGATTTAAAAAAAAATATTATTAAAATTTCTAAGTGGATAGGTTTTGTTTTATTATTATGGTCTAGGATTTGACGAAATCTTTCTGTTTCTGCCAGTGTCAATTATGTTTTCATTCTGTCAGTTTACATAACAATGATGTTGATTCTGTTGTATTCAAACTACGACTAAACTATATTTGACTATATTTATTACAACTGTAAGAAGGATGGCAATACACTCAGTTTAGTTTTTAAGAATCGACACCAATGTCAACCAGTTTCCGTCACGTGCACGCTGTTTTCACGAGCCCTTAGCTGACCAAAAGATGTCCATATATGTAAAATTACAGAAACTGATTTCAGAATACAGCTGCATTAAATTACTCTTCAAATCTGTTGGTTTCTGTTGAAAGCAGTCCTGGATTAACCTATAAGCTATTTAAGCAATTGCTTAGGGTATCCCGTCGAGGGAGCACCAAAGACGACCGAGGATAAAAAACGAGCAAACGAAAGATAAAGCAATTTCAAAATTCGCACGTTTTAAATTGCCGTTGACGTTCGCATCACTATTTGAAAGAGTTGTCCTCAATCACGAGGATCTCGTTTTTCATAAGTTAAGAGGTCCATTCAGTATTACCTTCCAACCATTGAAGCATGCAACCCAGAGATTGCCATCAGTGTCAATGGTCATCCCATCTGGTAAACCAGTCACATTGTTTGCCTGGAAGCTGAATAAAGTCCTCCTGTTACCTGAAACATACACTTTATTTACTACAATAATACAGAAATAGTAATATTTGACTTTGTTAATTATTTCTTACTCTACTGTGAAGTTTTACAAACTAAACATTAAGATAAGTGTATCGCCGTCCTTCTCATAATCGTAATGTTTGAGCGAGACGGTGGCAATAGTTTAGCTGTAGTTTGTGTACAACAAAATTGGTTTATATTATTGTCATGGTCAGAATCTGCTTAGTAACCGTGAATTATGCAGTTCCGAATTGCATTGTTATATTTTTTTTGGAACTCTTATTTGAGTCGATATTCACCAGATGTAAGACTAACGCCTTTTTAGACGCCTGTTTTATTAGTTAAAAATAGATGACATTTCTATCAACTATATAGGTTCAAATAATGTTTATATCTTATTATGTAGGCTAGCCATATTGTCAAACCCTCAAATTGATAGATATTTTAATACATGTACAAACTCCTTGGCCCTTGTACCCAATACATAGATAGCTATATAGATGGCTTCTCTACCAAAGCAATTCTTATTACACGAAGAGATTTTAGAGAATGATGATACTAAATAACTATTATCTAAATTATCCGATGACATGAATCTTCGCTTGAATCATGCAAATGTTTACCCATTTCAAGATAATAAGCGGAATTGCTATAGCAAACTGCTAAAATCGGGAAATTAATTATTGATAGTCGCCTGTATTTAATGGTCTTCAAATATTTGTGGCAATATTTCCATATTCTAGCAATATTTTAGTATGTTAACTTACGTATAGCGGCCTTCTCGATGTTAAAATCGAAGACGTCGATGTTCCTCGAGGGTGTGTCGATGTAGAACATGAACTTGTCGTCGGCGGTCCACGCGATGCCGTTGGACACCGACACGGGGCGCACCTTGTTCGCGGGGTTCAGATGGTTGTACTGGTCCAGCATGTACAGACTGCCTTGGTCTTTCTCCACGTTGCCACCTACCTCCTTGCCCATTGTACCTGCAAATAATATTATTGTTAAGTTTGAAGCCGTCAGTAGTTGAAAACTAGACTTATGTCACGAAATATGTTGATTTTGTCTCTTTCTCTCATATGAAAAAGAGCGACAGAGGTGTAGTCTTGACATGCGTGTTAACCCTGACCTAAGTAAAACTCTTGATAATAATAGTTAGAAACCCAATTCAATCGATTTTGGAATAATTTTATTATTTTACTGAATTTATTTTAAGGGTTCGACACATTAATTAGATTAGTTCAGCTTTGCTGTACCCATATGCAATTATGTTATTAATTTTAACGACATACTTATTACGTCACATATTAAAACTGTTTAAACTTTCCCAGTTATCTTTATAATTTAAGTCGGTCGAATACAAACCAAACCACAGTCTTCCCCTCGAGTCCACCTTGCCGTCGTTGGCTCTGTTATCCGGCTGGCCCAAATCAACAACACTTAACAGCCTGAGGGAACCATCGCCTTCCTCAGAGTCCCACGGCATCAGGTACACTTCGGACCTCACCGTTAACAATAGCAGTTTAGGGTAGTCCTTCACTGTCACCACTAACGATACCGGCCCATAACCTGAGAGGAATATGCATCTTATCAATGTTATATTCGCTGTACTAACACATCAGTTTTTACCGGACAACTGGCCATAATGGCCATATGTTCGTCTGTTCCCTCATAACTTCTGAACTATTCATCATAATTTCACAAATGATCGTTGGAAGCATCTTAATTAAATGCTATGTGACGTCATATGAAATTGAATATGTCGCCCACTAGAGGACATGAAGTCATGAACTAAAATATTATTAGCGTGATTATTGTAGTCGGGGTTTAGTTTTTGAACTTACTTTTTAGGGTTTCATACCCAAAGGGTAAAACGGGACCCTTTTACTAAGACTCCACTGTCTGTCCGTCTGTCCGTCTGTCACCAGGCTGTATCTCATGAATCGTTTATCGACAGGTTATCGAGACTAGAATTATTGGTTTCTTATTCTTATCTTATCTACTTTGGATGGGATGAATGTACAAAATAATATAAAAAAGTTGATAAGTAAATATGTAATGATAACCGTGTTATACCTATGTACTTGGAGGTGATATTGTTGGTCTCAGAGTCGAGTCTGTGCACTTTATGCGCGAAAATATCGACCCAATAGAGTGCATTCTCCGCCGTTGACCAGTGTGGCCCTTCGGAGTGTTCGCCCCCGCGATATACCTGTAGGTTTAAAATTACAATCACACTAGCTTCTACCCGCGACTTCGTTCGCGTAGACTTCGATGATTCAATATCGTTATAAAGTATAGTCTATATGTTAATCTGCTGTATAAACAACAATATTGTAAAGTTTCATCAAAATCCGTTCAGTAGTTTTTGCGTGAAAGAGTAACAAACATCCTCCCATCTTCACAAACTTTCACATTTATAATATTAGATTTATAATTAAGAATACTGATATAGTATTCTTAATTGAATAATTAATTATTATCACGTGAACTGGCTGCTAATCGGAACCGGTCAATCATTATAAAGTACCATATTTTATTTTAAGAATTTAAGAATAACTCAACGATATATACTCACATTCTTTATAAGCGGTGTGGTCGATCGAAAACATAAACAATTCACAACAAATAACGTCAATATTAATGTCCACGTTACCCCTATCATCTTGGACGGAATTATCTAACTTTGGGATGCTGAACGCAACGTCTCGCCACTCTGCTTACTACCAAACAACTGAGTTACAATACCAGGTACAAAGCACACCTACATGGCAGGTCAATGTTGTTTTCGAGGCGGTGAATGTATTTAACTGCACCTATTAGGTAGCACATTGGGGCGACAACGCTCGTGCGTAATTTTATTTGCCAATACTAAAACGAACTCTTTGCTAATGTAGGGTAACCATACCCACTGTTGGCATCCCCCACTTATTGGCACCCATGACTTTAAGTCAAAATAACAAGAAAACCATGACTTTAACCCCTGATTTTATGTCAAAAATGGAAAGATTAATTTTTTTAATCTAAAACCCTTAACTTTAACCTTAAACTCAGACTTAATTAGTACACACTTTAAGTTTGTTTGGGACATACTCTAAAAAAGCCCTTTTTTACGCAATTTCTTGAGGACCGGTACTTGTGCCAGTAACCGAGTAATCGGAAAATTTTGGAACAAATGTAAAAAAAAAATGTTTCCAATATTTTTTTACAAAAATCTCGAAAAATTAAAAAACGAGTGGATATTCTATAATCTGATATCCTTTTTAGCGAAATAACGGGTCATAGAGCGTTTTGGTGATTGATTTTCTCCGAGTAGGCGCTTAAGGTGCCAATAGCTGGGGGTTTTACCCTACATACAGATTGGATATCTTAGGTAAAAGCCACGCCCGACGTGTCAAAGTTCGTTCGCGCTGTCAATGTAATTTCTTTGGGCAATTAACTGTTTCTCTGAGTCAATATAGTTCATTTTGGTATAGGCGAAAAAATTGATGAGCGGCTCTAGACGCCTCAGTGTGCGGGGGGCTTAAGTTATACTAGAGCCCCGGCTTCTCGTTACAATGTTGTGACTTTTTTAGGTTACGAGTTTGTTTTTACACTATTATTTAATAATCGTAGTTGCTAATTGGTTGAAGAAGGTCGCTAGCCAGATTCACAGCCGGTCACGGGTGGATAGTCCAGTCTCAAGTCTGCGGAAGTGTGACCCCTATTACCTACAAGGTCTTTAAATTATCTTACATCATTGCAGACGCATTTTTTTATAATTTCGTTTGTTATAAAAGGAATGTTCTTGAAATTTAACTGAGTACGTGTATTGTTTTTTTTAATTTCAAATTTGTAACTTACCATTTTTATCTACTACTAGCTGACCGAGCGAACTTCGTACCGCCTTAGAATGAGTGACATACGAAAGCGGCGCCACCTACCGGGTCCAATTGTGAATCTAAACCATCCAGGGTGCCACCCAAACGCATACAAAAAAAAACATTCAAATCGGTCCAGCCGTTTAGGAGGAGTTAGCTTACAACGAAATGTGGCATTGATTTTTATATAGGTATATAGACTAGCTTCTACCCGCGACTTTGTACGCAGACTTCGATTGTGCAATAACATTATAAATTGTAGCCTATATGATATTCTGATTTAAAACAATGATACTGTAAAGTTTCATCAAAATACGTTTAATAGTTTTTGCGTGAAAGAGTAACAAACATCTGTCCATCCATCCTCACAAACTTTCATATTATCATTAATGTATTTTTAGACCAATATAAAACTTTATGGATAGGAGTCTACAACATGTCTCGCGTGCTAATATCTATAATTATAACCACGTTTAAGCTGGCAGCTACCTAAAACGTCATCCTAAACTACCTTCACGTAAATTATTTCTTATATCAGAACAGATCATTAATATCAAACGCATTAATTTTTATCACAGGCTCATGTCCATGCGTTTAAGTACTTTTAACTTCTTACTTTCGACTTTCGTACTTTTCACTTTCGACTTCCTCATGGTATTGCAAATAGCATCGATTTCAAATGTTTCCTAATGTAAAAATACATTTTTATATAACTTTCTATACCGCGCTGCGTGCGTACTGTGTCTGCAACATAGCCGGTGATATTTTATTTCAACATTCAATTTTGGTCGATTACAATTTCAAAACATAATATTGTTTAGCATAGTGCCAGTATGATACGAATCCCCTCGTATTCAGATGGAGCTCGCCCGATATACTGACAATAGGCACAAGTCTATTGCAATGTGGATAAATGTGTCCCTATGAAATATGTAATAGAGGAGGACCAAAACCAAAATAAATTATTAAAATTTGAGTGTACGAGTAGAATCAGAATCAGAATTTTATTATTCATGTAAACTAATACAGGCACTTATGAATCGTCAGTAAAAAATAAATAATAATAATAGTATCTCTATGTTTGTTTTCTACAAAGTCAAAGTTAAAAACTAAGTCAAGTAATTTATTTCCGAATACAGGTTATTCCAAGGTGACATAACATTGGTAACAGTATAGATAGCGTATGCCGTATTCTACCTTACGGTATGCAAATATTAAACATAAGTAGGTATACAAAATAGAAAAAACCGGCCAAGTGCGAGCTGGACTCACGCACCTAAACTATGAAAGCCCCGAACATTGCTCTAACGAAAAGATAAACTGGACAGAGAGACAAACTTAACATTGCAGTTGGTATACTGGTATCCCCATACAAACTAAGTACAAAATAAGTTTGTAATAGCAAAAAAACGTTTTCTAATAATAAATGTACAGTTTTAGGATTTTTCCCTTTCATTGCCGTGCCTATAAGACCTTGCTTCTTGCCAAATTTCATGATTCTAGGTCAACGGGAAGTAAATAAATAAAAAAAAAATATTATTCACCAAAATATTTACAAAACCTAGTTACTGTGAGACACAAACTAGGCAAAGACAGTATTTTGGGTTTCTGTGTTAAAATTATATGGGAAGTGAATTAAAATGTAAAATAAGAAATTAATTATTGAAATAGGTATTAAATAAAATATAACAAGTACCCTATTTTCGATTCCCGTGCAAATGTACTGAAAATGCAACATAAACCGCAAAAAATATTATAAGATCGGCGGGCGGGAACAGAACCCTGTTGGATAAAGTGGTCATTTTCATCGCGTCTGGATCTGTAATAAAACTATTGTCTGTATTCCAAAATACTCGATGTACAAACAAGACACTTGTATGTATTTAGAATATGATATACCACTCCTAAATCACGATTTTGCAGTGCCAAATGGGCTATTGAAAAACAATCGATAATTGTTTCTGTATACGGTTCACGTTATGTGCAGTCATGCTGGTAGTTAATAGCGGAACTATTATTTTAAGGTATAGTTAATATAGTTATCGATCGTGCGGTATATGTTGTTAATCCATATAAAAAAAAAATGTTTTGTCGCACCATAGACTTTATAGCTTTATGCAAGCAGTTTATGGTGTTTATGTATGAAATTCTTGGTTTTATGTGTTGTACAGCATAGACTATATTATCCTTGGTTTGCGTTTTTAATTTTATATGTACAGTTCTGGGTTCGAGCCCTTTAGTCTTAATTTAGTTATTTTCTTATTTTATTTTATTTTTTGGTTTGCGCCCGTGAAATCGCCAAACGGTCCCAATGGAAGACCAGCGCTGGTTCTTTTCAACCAGCACATGCTGAATTGGGTCCGTTTGTGGAGAGCAGATATTTTTTTTAATTATTACTTGTTTATTTTTTTGTAATATTTTATTTTACTGCTAGCCACAATAAAGTTTTTTCTTTCTTTTTTTTAAAGAGGATTACTCCTAGATAAATGGGATGCGATTTCTTACGCAATTATCACCTATACATAACATTGTTAAATGTAATATTAAGGAAGACTGCATCATCATTATAAAATATAATGTATTTATTTTTGTATATTCGTAACAAATATCTTACGACATAAAATTAATGGTGATGTAAATCCAGTTATACCCTACCTGGATGATCTAAAACTGATACCAGTGGTTGTAGCGTGAGCGCCAAGACTAGACTTATGTCACAGAATATGTTGATTATATCTCTTTCTCACGTATGATATAATACAGAGAGCGACCGAGGCAATTCGTGACAGAGGTCTTGTTTTAACATGCGTGCTGACACCACAGGAATAGTTATTTGATCAAACAAAAATAAAATTGTTTAACTTGTTCCAGATGAAAGTGTTCATGGATATGAAGCCGGGCGGGTCCCTGTGCACGGCGTTAGCCACCATGTTCCGCTTCAAGTCGGAGCAGCGGTGGCGCAAGTTCGACTTCCAGGTCGGTAAGGTATGCACCTGCTCGCACGCCCGCCTCGCTCACCGCCAGACCCTGCCAGACCCCGCCAGACTCGCAGACCCCGCACCACGCGGCTCTATAACAATGCATCACTCGTATTAACACAACATGCGTCTGGAAAATATGTTCACACAACACATACTTGAGCAGTGTCTCATCAGAGAAATATATTTCACATTCCATAATTTTAAAAAAAAAAACTGTAGTCTGGGTTAGTTTACATCATCCGCGCTTTTCATACTACTTCTGACATCGTTAATTCCAATAAAAAAAAAATATTATAAATGTATGCTTTGTTCAAAAAGAGGTATTTATATATACATTCAAATTATCGCAATCATACTGAGATTCGAGTGAATAATAACCTTTCGTAAATAATTTACTATTTTTTAGGGTTCCGTACCCAAAGGGTAAAACGGGAACCCTATTACTAAGACTTCGCTGTTCGTCTGTCTGTCCGTCTGTCACCAGGCTGTATCTCATGAACCGTGATAGTTAGACAGTTGAAATTTTCACAGATTATGTATTTCTGTTGCCGCTATAACAACAAATATTAAAAGACAGAATAAAATAAATATTGAAGGGGGCTCCCATACAACAAACGAGATGTTTTGCTCGTTTTTATAGATAATGGTACGGAACCCTTCGTGCGCGAGTCCGACTCGCACTTGGCCGGTTTTTTTATATCTAAGATGACGTTATTAGACACTATATTCATTTATCACATTTTTTGTTATGGTGGAAATTCTTTTGAACAGACACTCCTCACTTGTGATTTGTAGTATAATTCCAAATAAGTACTTATAAAGAATGTTGAAACTCTCATTTAAAGCGTCGATAGCGTAGTGGATAACGACTTCGTAATCTAAATATTTCTAGTTCAAACCACACCCTGACCATTATTAACTTGAGCCTAATCCAAACAAAAGCATTGAGAGGCTATGTTTCTACGAGAAACCTTTCAAAAGTATTATATTGATCATTAATAATACAAAAATATATTTTAGACGCATGTTGTCTGAAATGCATGGGATTAATCAGTTTTTTTTAAGTATTAACAACAGTTAAATATTATTAAAAATTGTAAGTTTTCAGAGTAAGTCAGTAAGTAAATTAAATTAAGTAAATATTAATTGGATAATAGTGCAATGGCGCTGATTCTATTGGCACCTTACTGAGTATATTGCTGTCCTACTCACGCTCGTAATGTTTGAGCAGGACAGCATTATTTTTGTATAGTCAGTAGTTTATGTATGACAACATTTGGGTCGTCGTTTAAGTATTAGGCGATACTTTTTAACTTTGAAATAATTGTATTATTTCCACACAGATCGCACTGAGCAAACTATAGTGATGTGTTGTTATTGATCACATTTCTCTAAGTTCACACACACGGGTTCTACTCTGTATCACGGCACAAGCCCTTCTGTCGCTTACACGGTAGCAGTTCCCGACGTACTTCATACCATTTCATTAAACGGACCATATCTGTGCCGAAACATTGGGTTTTCAATCTGTGGGTGGTTCCTTCTGGGTGTAAATAAATGTGGTCGTTATAATAATAACCCGTGCATTGTTTGCGTTTGTGTGATAAATAACCATAATGTCCCATGGGCTTACATGCGCGTCAAATTCGCGCAACCAATTTTTTTGCCATACCGCGATACCGAAACGAACTGTATTTACTCAGGAAAAAAGTTCATTTTTCAACGAACGTCTTCAATAACGCAAGGGAAATCCGACTCGTGGTCGCGTAGCTTCATCACAGAATTTCAATCTTTATGTTGTGGATAAAGAGTTCGTTATGGTATTGGCAAATATATGCGTGTCTTGACGCCCAATGTGGCCCAGGGCTTAACATTTATATGTTTTGTCACTAATATACTATTTGGGTTTATTGTATTTTATCTATATGGTTTATTCTATGTGCATGTCCAAAATTTACTTATTTTATTTAATATATTAAAAAACAATCTTGGCACATAAACTTAATGTGACTGTTGCTGTCGTTCTTTATATATGAGCAAACAGCAATAACATTAGTTGTTCAAAATAAACTTTCCAAATTATTTTGTAGTAGGTAATATTTTAGTTACCATTTATAGATGTTGACTTTGACTTTGTTGTTTTCATGCCTTAAAAATGTAGTCAGTGCAACTTCACAATAGTGTTAGGGTTCTTGGTTCCCTGGGTGTATCTGGTATCGCCCCCTCTCTGTTGTATGTTACCCAATACCCATCGGTTGATTACTTTGGGACCGTATAACGAGAGCGTATTGTCTGGCTATAGTTTTTTGTATCTGTACCTCAAAGCGTCTTGACTAACATTTAACATTTCTCCGGTCCCTCCCCCGCCTCCCGCATTTGCAGAATCCGTCGCGGAAGGACCTGAACGTGCAGATGATGATGGAGATCGAGACCTCCCTGCTCAGCGCCGACGTGATCCGCACGCCGTGCGTATACATCCGCCCTGAGGTCGACAAGGCCACCGCCAACAAGGTCAAGGACATCATTGTCAACCATCAAGGGGAAATTTGCGGTAATTATCGGTTAATTAATGTTGACGTATCTTGTGGCTTTCTCGTTGTTTTAAGCAATTCCGTCCGAGTGTAACTGGGATCACCCCCAGTCCATTGTGCAATACCCAGAGTACATGTTTTATAGTTTGGGATCATACGATGATAGTGTGTTCTCTGGCAATATTAATAGAGGAGGAAGACGACGCCACGCACATCGTGTACCCGACCGTGGACCCGCTAGAGGAGGAGTACGCGCGGCCGGTGCTGCGGCGCGGGGGCCACGTGCTGGTGCACTGGTACTACCTGCCCGACAGCCACGACACCTGGGCGCAGGCCGACCTACCGGTAACTATACTACACACATTATAATTCTAGTGCCGCTAATACATATGAAATAGAACAAACATGCAGTGTTTAGCAGTGGTAGCCGAGTGGTCGAACGCACGCTTTGCAATCAAAGTGAGCAGGTTCAAACCCCGGCTCGCACCTCTGGGTTTCATGTGCGAATCTCATTTTCATCCGAGATTATCACTTACTAAGAAACGGTGAAGAAAAACATCGTGAGGAAACCTGCACGTCTGAGGGAACTTGACTAGTTTTCGATAGGTGTGTGAAGTCTGCCAACCCGCACTGGGCCAGCGTGGTGGACTATGGCCGTAAATCCGTAAATCCCCCTCTCATTGAGGGGAGGCCCGTGCCCAGCAGTGGGACGTTAAAAGGGCTGTAGTAGTAGTAGAACAAACATGGGTCCACACATTAGAACTCTAGGAAAGCGCCTCAGCGCCGCTGCCTACGCTGTCAAAAAGATCAGACAGCTTACTGATGTAGACACCGCGAGAATAGTTTATTTTAGCTACTTTCACAGTATCATGTCGTACGGTGTACTATTGTGGGGTAGGGCGACTGACATCGAGTCGGTTTTTATTTTACAGAAGAGGGCCATTAGGGCCATTTATACTTTAGGTAGTCGCGACTCCCTCAGAGAACTCTTTAAAGAAATCAATATAATGACGGTCCCATGCCAATATATCTACGAGAATATCATGTACGTAAGGAAAAATTTACATCTGTTTAAAAAAGTAGGTGATGGCCATCGTTTTAACACTAGAAATAAAGATAAATTAGATCAACCACACTTTCGTCTCGCTAAAATTCACAGATCTTTTATGGGGTACTGTGTCAAATTTCATAATATGATACCCTCAAATATCATTAACCTCAATGAAACCAAATTTAAAACTTGCATTAGACAAACACTATGCAGGCGAGCATATTACACAATAGAGAATTATCTACAGGATAAACACGCTTGGTCAGGCGCTGGTCCGGCTCCACAGGAACTCATTTGAAGGATGTTTGATATTTGTCCCGTTTTCCTCCTCCTTCCTACCTTTAAATCTTACACTGACTTAGCTTGTAATTTGTATTGCTGATTAATTTTGTGTTTTGAGAATGTATAGCCTCATTAACTTTATATTTATAATTGTTAATTAAGAAAAACACATTGTAATGCAAATAACATGTAAATCCTTATTGGAAAAAAGCAACCATGGAGTTTCTTGCCCATTCTTCTCCATAGGAATTGCATTCCGAATGGGTGGTAGAGATACTATTAATACTATTTATTTTTTATTGACGATTCATAAGTGCCTGTATTGGTTTACATGAATAAAAAAATTCTGATTCTGTTTCATGTAGAAATATTTTACTTTAGAAAGTATCTGAATTGACATGTTTGATCATTTGTTGTTTCGCATATTATATTCGTTTCTGGCCTTTCATTTATAATGTGATCAAAGTGACTGCAGTATTTTTTTAGTACAAATAATTATTTTCATTAATCACGATTACTTGGTTACATTTTAAAACAAAAAGTAGATCAAGTTTTACAGTATTTTCTCATTCGATTTTAAATAACACATCGGAAGGAAATTGAAACGGTTAAGTCAATGAAAAATTTTACACATATTTAACTCGCCATTGCGAAGCTTAACGCGCGCCAGGTAACCTAGTTAGGTAACGGAGTTCCGTTGCGTCGGAATTGAAATTTAGGTAGGTACTTCTAATATCGATGATGTAAGCGCTAGTTCTACAAATTTGTGATAATAAAACAAATCACGCAATAAACATTCTACAATACCACTGTAGATGGTTCATAACTGTCTATCAATTTGGGTGAGTAATTGTATAAGAGGCTAACAGTGTAATGGGAAGTATTAAGCCATTATTCGGTTGTAAGGTGGACGTGCCCGAATCGGTGAACTGGGACTGCAGCCGGTCGGAGCCGTGGCGCGTGACGGCCACGTGGGCGCTTGACCTGCCGCAATACAACGAGTGGATGAATGAGGAGGACTACGAGCTGGACTCAAACGGCAAGAAAAAGGTATGCAACCTTGTGTGCTGATACATTTTAAACTCTGCTGTCATTAAATTAAATTTCATTTTAACATCCCTAACCATGCATCTACGTGCGTATATCTCTAAAATATATACTTAATATGCATATAACATAACATACGGTATTGATTAATGGATCATGTCACTAATGTTTTTGCTATACATGGTGTATCAGAAGTCCGAAATAATAAATCGGTATCGTGTATACAACTGAATGGTATAAAAATTTGATTGTTTTCGAACATGTTTTTCAAATTTTTTTTTCGTCGTCTCATTCTATAACCCATAATATTTCGAGTCCTATGTAAAATTTGCATGTTCTGTTTCAATATACAAAAGTGAATATTGGTAGTCGCCGCTCATGAGTGTAATTTACACTGCTGAATAGGGTTATGGATGTACCGAAAGGCCAGAACACGAAACCTGTGACAAATATCCAAGGGTCTGTAACTCAGAAACTATGATAGTTAGGTATAAACTGTCTTCACTAAGCATCCACATATGAGCTGCCGTATATGTACCCAAAGTTTTATTTCGGACTTCTGAAACACCCTGTATATTATAGCCTAACGATTTTTAGAAAGGAACTCTTGTAAATTGTCATCCTGGTCAGTAGGTTTGGACTCCTCAAAAGAACTACAATAGGTTAAATCAAAACCAGTAGAAATTCTGTGATTATGCAAATTGAGCAGGCAGATATATTAGTTTTTTTTGTTTGTGTGAATATTATAACGACCTTAGGGGTAGATAATATAACCTTACCTTTAATGTTTAAAGATCAAGCTTACGATTAAGCATATATCTTTAATTAACAGGTCCACAAGCTGCGTCTATCCGTAGACGATCTGATCCCTGGCGCAGAGCCGTCGAGTAAAAGCAAGAAGGGCAGCAAGAGGAAGCGCTCCCCGTCACCGCCGCCGCAGAAGCACGGCAAGAGGAAGAGGTATTTGTTATTCAGTTAAACTATAGAAAAAATGGAGTGTTTAAAGGTGCTGCTTAAGTAACCGAGACGTTCCGGATTCGAATCGCACCTTGACCTATTCAATTATAGAACCGAACTCCTTATACAAGCCTTTTAGGGACTATATTAGTAATTTGATAACATTAAAGCATTGGTAGCCTCGTGGGCAAGAACGCCCGTCTTGAACGTAAGGTGTGACCGCACCTCTGAGATAATTTTCATGTGCGAATGCTATTTTCAATAATGATTACCCCTTGCCGAACGGTGATGAAAAATATCGTGAGGAACCTTGCACGTCTATAGAAAGGTGTGTGAAGTTCACTAACCCGAATGTGAATGAATGAATATGCCCGGTATAATGGCAATAGGCTAGCCCCCTATTACATTGGGACCAAAACACATCGGTGAAGTGTGAGCACACTGCTGTGCACCTGTGCCTACCCCTTCGGGGAATACAGGCGTGATGATGTACATTATATCTAATTGAGAGTTATCTTGGCTGTCACTAACTTTTTAGTCCTGTATGTTTGTTTTGCTTCTTCTACGACTCTATTAAAAAAATATTTACAGCCGGGTAACGAAACGGCGCGACAACGATGTGGACGAGGAGGAAGACAACGCTTCCAGGGATAACACGGACGTCGCGCCCACGCCCGAGGCTGAGAAATCAGTCGAAAGTAAGTGTATTGTACAGTTGTCATGTAATAGCAATGCAACAGTATCTTTAGTGCCGTCAAATACAATTTGATCGTAGTTTGTTTACGACAGAATTGACACCATTGGCAAGAAATATAGATCAAAATACATATCAATAATATCCGATGATCTAAATCAATCGGAAAGTTTCTTATTCATATTGCAGAACAAAGTTTAATTTCGTCACTTATTATTGTTGTAAACGGTTAATTGTTATAAAAAAAACTGATATATATCGTTATAACACCATAAGATTATACAAAGAGAGCAGTTGTGACACTGGTGGCCATGGAACACTCAAAATGTACGAGATACGGGCGGGTTTAGCCGTATATTCAATCCAAACGCACGTAGAGTCGCATACAAGTATCACATTTGTTTAATTTGTGTAATGTTATGACAGCGGGGAGCGGCGGGCCGCCCGCGCCGCCGGCCAGCGCCGAGCCGGCGGCGGCCAGCACGGCCGGCGCCGCGCCCGACGCGCCGCACACGCCCGCGCCGCCGCTCGACCAGCACGACGACTCGCAGGGCAAGCACAGTGACTCCAACACGCAGGTACATCGCATGCAACACACGCACATCTAATATATATACAACTATTTATTGTTCCATCTCTTAAAGTATTACAATCTACGTATACGATATAAATTGAAGGGTACAGGCAAATAACAGGGAATGTCACAATTTGATAGTTCAACGAAATTCGTATCCACAGACAGAGAAAACATCGAGGAAATGTAATTTATTAAAAGCTGTTATAGTGGTTGCTTTGTATTAAGCTTGTGGATTTACTTCCTACAGGAGATGCTAACTAAGGAAGAACTCGAAGATAATGTAACGGATCAAACTCACCATATTGTGGTGCCGTCTTACTCCGCGTGGTTTGACTACAACTCGATACACACTATCGAGAAGCGCGCTCTGCCGGAGTTCTTCAACGGCAAGAATAAATCCAAGACGCCGGAGATCTACCTCGCTTATAGGTATTAGAGCCTTTAACATTTCTGCAAACAAAAATGGTGTATTTTCCAGATTCTTTCATGCTTCGTATTTGTGCTAGAGATGTTATATACAGGTTGTACATGTCCGAAATAATATTTTAGGTACATATACACTTGCTGGTATGAAGACAGACAATAGCTGACTACCATAGTTTCCGTGTTACACACCTTTGAATATTTGTCACAGATATCGTGTTGTGGCCTTTGCGTACATCCATAACCCTATAAACAGTGTAAAATAAATTTATGAGGGGAGGCTACCAATATTCACAAAAACAGAATTTGAAATTTTTTGACAGCACTCGAATATAACAAGTTTTTGAAATAGGCGATGAGCAAAAAGTTTAAAAACATGTTTGAATTTCGAAAAATAAAATTTGAATACCTTTCAGTTACTCATGCAAACATCAAAGTATTATTTCGGACTTCGGAAACAGCCTGTATAATGATTTTTCAGAAATTTCATGATTGACACGTACCGTCTGAACCCGACGGAGTATCTGACGAGCACGGCGTGCCGCCGCAACCTCGCCGGCGACGTGTGCGCCATCATGCGCGTGCACGGCTTCCTCGAACAATGGGGACTCGTCAACTACCAGGTACAACGCCCTACACATTATCTCCATTACCATACACTACTTCTTACTTATTGTAATCTATATTGTTGCATACGAACTAAGAATAAGCATAAAACATATAAATATGTTAAAATACATTCATAAATATGTTTTATGTAAGTGAAGGGTTGTGTAAATGGAGTACAGTGGGGTGTAAAAACCTTCGTCAGTTTTCGAATTCATTTCTATATCATCGAATTTCGAATTAAATATGTTCTATTTAATTGTTAGTGTGTGTCAGTGTCATATATTTTCTCTTGCTTTTCTTGCGTCAATGCTATATTCTGTTTCGTTTAAAATGAAATGTTGGCATGACTGATTTAGGTGTGTTGTTAGTGGTAAATAGTCGAGCGGTTTTCAATAATCTTATATTGATAGATATAGTTAACTATGTTTAGGTTACTGATAGGGACAAATGCATTTGCCTATCTACGTTATTTTATATTCTTGGTATAGACAAGTATTTTTTGTATACACAGCAATTTACCGAGGTAAATATTAAGTATGCAAAATATGGTAAAGGTATTAAGCAATTATATAAGCATAGTTTTAAGGTATATAAGCGTGTATTTTTTTTCTATTTTGTCAAGTTGTTTAATTTTTACTATTTTTTTATAATGTTAATTTTTTTATATTGTTTAAATTTTTTTTAAAGGGGGAATGGTGTAGGGACACACACACACACGCTCCATGTAAGTGCACGTACATGGAGCGTATGTGCGTGTGTCCCTACAACTGATAATTGCATTGACGCAAGCAAAAGTCGACTTTAAGGTGACGAACCATTTTTTACTCCGATTGTACATAAGAGTTGTTATATAACAATAATGTATTATTATAGTTGGAGACCGAATCTCGTCCTACGGCGATGGGTCCGCCGCCCACGTCGCACTTCCACGTGCTCTCCGACACGCCCTCCGGACTGCAGCCGCTCATCGCCAGGCCCACTCAGCCGCGGCCAGGTGACTACCAAACATGTCCATACGACACATTCATTTAACCAACCTTAAGATCTAAGCATGATTTTGCTCTCGAGTCAACAAACAATGAACTGTGTTAAAACACAAAGCGATATTTATAAACATTTTCTAAAGCAAAGTTATTTGAAATTATATTATTTGGTATATAAAATAAATTGCAATCTTTAGTACCTACCGAACTTAAAATAATAATAATTTATTCATAACCATATCAAGTAAAGTAAAAAAAAGTCACGTGATTCCTGCCGATTTCAGATGTTTGATCGTAGTATATAATTCGCAGCGGAGAATGTACCGAAGGTGGAGCCGGGGCTGCCCAACGGCGCGGAAGCGGGCGCGCCCCCCGCAGCGGCTGCAGCGGCCGCCGCCGCCGCCGCCGCGGCCGCTGCAGCCGCTGCAGCGCTGGCCCCCGCGCCGCCGCTCGTCAAGCCCGAGCCCGGACTCGACCTCGCCTCCGCGCCCGGACTCAAGCTCGACCAGGTGACGTATTTGCAATCTTACGACCGATAACCTTGGACATTTTCCCCTACTGATTTGATTGTTCTCGATGTCGGCCGTGTCGTCCGGCGGACCATTATTTATTCTATATATATATTTTATATTTTTACGGAGATGCAGTATCACACCGCCGATTTTAAATCGTTTCAATAAATATCAGAAACGAAATCGGCGAGTTCAAATGTTTTTTGCCTTTTATTTTACAGTGTGCCTTTGATAACGAGACGTAATTTATTACAATTATAATGACCGCGCCATTCGTATGTTATACAAAATGGTGTAAACATGAAATCGGTTGTGATATTCTCAGTGAAACCGTGCACCGTGCACGATAGAGTATAAAAGCGAATGGTTCGGTGCAGTACCGCGGCGTGGGCGGCGGCGCGGGCCGCGGGCGCGAGTGGACGGAGCAGGAGACGCTGCTGCTGCTGGAGGGGCTGGAGCTGCACCGCGACGACTGGAACCGCGTGGCCGCGCACGTCGGCACGCGCACGCAGGACGAGTGCATCCTGCACTTCCTGCGGCTGCCCATCGAGGAGCCCTATCTGCACGACGCGCAGGCCGGTCAGTGCTGCACGCTGCTCTGTACAACAACACGCCCGTATTCTCCGAAGGAGTGGGCAGGAGGAGTTATGTGAAATTTTGTACCAATGTTATAGGGGGCGAGCCATTACACCATACATTCATACAATGCATTACATCATGCAATTTTCATTCCCCATTTTTACGAGAAACATTTTGGTCATTGTCCACCGCGCTGGCACGGTGTAAGTTGATCATCTTCACACGCCTTTCTATAGACGTGCAGTTTTCACAATGTTTTTCTTCACCGTTTAGTAAGTGGTAATAATTAGAAATGACATTCGCACATGAAGTCTTAGAGGTTCGTGCCCGAGTTTGAATTCGCACCTCTTCCATTAGAGGCATGCGTTTTATCAACAAGGCTAACACTGCTTTCTAATACAAAATCAATTTCGACAAATCCTAACCGGATTAGATCCTTCAGCCTCGAGATTATCTTAATGTTTGAAAAATTACTATTGTTCGCAGGCGGCGTTTTAGGTCCGCTGGCGTACCAGCCGGTGCCGTTCAGCAAGACCGGCAACCCGGTGATGAGCACCGTCGCCTTCCTCGCGTCCGTTGTGGATCCGCGCATCGCTTCAAAGGCGACCAGCGCCGCAATGGAAGAGTTCGCAGCTATAAAGGTATGTTTTCTTTATTGTACATAGATTTGACATTATTATTAAAATGTTTGTGTTTACTTGGTTTATTCTATCTTTACTGTCGCACCGCTAAGGTTCCGTACCTCAAAAGGAAAACAGAAACCCTCACGGTGTCCGTCTATGAGTTTGACAAGCGACGCTTATTATACGGCGACGCTCATTGTACGCTGTATAGTGAGCGTCGCGACGCCTTATAGTGAGCGTTACGACGCCGTATAGTGAGCGTCGCGACGTCTTATGGTGAGCTCCGCGACGCCTTATGATGTGCGTCGCGTCTCCGTAGTGTGAGCATCGCAATGCCTTATGGTGAGGGTCGCGACGCTCAATACAAAGCATCAAGTAATTTAGTATTATATAATGTATAAATAGGACGAGGTCCCGGCGGCCATGATGGAAGCGCACGTGAAGGCGGCGGGCGCGCACGGGCCGGCCGCCGCGCTGGCCGCCACCGGCATCGCCGGCACCGCGCCTGAACTCCCGCCCACTGGTACGTACACATACTGCACGGGCCGGCCGCCGCGCTGGCCGCCACCGGCATCGCCGGCACCGCGCCTGAACTCCCGCCCACTGGTACGTACACATACTGCACGGGCCGGCCGCCGCGCTGGCCGCCACCGGCATCGCCGGCACCGCGCCTGAACTCCCGCCCACTGGTACGTACACATACTGCACGGGCCGGCCGCCGCGCTGGCCGCCACCGGCATCGCCGGCACCGCGCCTGAACTCCCGCCCACTGGTACGTACACATACTGCACGGGCCGGCCGCCGCGCTGGCCGCCACCGGCATCGCCGGCACCGCGCCTGAACTCCCGCCCACTGGTACGTACACATACTGCACGGGCCGGCCGCCGCGCTGGCCGCCACCGGCATCGCCGGCACCGCGCCTGAACTCCCGCCCACTGGTACGTACACATACTGCACGGGCCGGCCGCCGCGCTGGCCGCCACCGGCATCGCCGGCACCGCGCCTGAACTCCCGCCCACTGGTACGTACACATACTGCACGGGCCGGCCGCCGCGCTGGCCGCCACCGGCATCGCCGGCACCGCGCCTGAACTCCCGCCCACTGGTACGTACACATACTGCACGGGCCGGCCGCCGCGCTGGCCGCCACCGGCATCGCCGGCACCGCGCCTGAACTCCCGCCCACTGGTACGTACACATACTGCACGGGCCGGCCGCCGCGCTGGCCGCCACCGGCATCGCCGGCACCGCGCCTGAACTCCCGCCCACTGGTACGTACACATACTGCACGGGCCGGCCGCCGCGCTGGCCGCCACCGGCATCGCCGGCACCGCGCCTGAACTCCCGCCCACTGGTACGTACACATACTGCACGGGCCGGCCGCCGCGCTGGCCGCCACCGGCATCGCCGGCACCGCGCCTGAACTCCCGCCCACTGGTACGTACACATACTGCACGGGCCGGCCGCCGCGCTGGCCGCCACCGGCATCGCCGGCACCGCGCCTGAACTCCCGCCCACTGGTACGTACACATACTGCACGGGCCGGCCGCCGCGCTGGCCGCCACCGGCATCGCCGGCACCGCGCCTGAACTCCCGCCCACTGGTACGTACACATACTGCACGGGCCGGCCGCCGCGCTGGCCGCCACCGGCATCGCCGGCACCGCGCCTGAACTCCCGCCCACTGGTACGTACACATACTGCACGGGCCGGCCGCCGCGCTGGCCGCCACCGGCATCGCCGGCACCGCGCCTGAACTCCCGCCCACTGGTACGTACACATACTGCACGGGCCGGCCGCCGCGCTGGCCGCCACCGGCATCGCCGGCACCGCGCCTGAACTCCCGCCCACTGGTACGTACACATACTGCACGGGCCGGCCGCCGCGCTGGCCGCCACCGGCATCGCCGGCACCGCGCCTGAACTCCCGCCCACTGGTACGTACACATACTGCACGGGCCGGCCGCCGCGCTGGCCGCCACCGGCATCGCCGGCACCGCGCCTGAACTCCCGCCCACTGGTACGTACACATACTGCACGGGCCGGCCGCCGCGCTGGCCGCCACCGGCATCGCCGGCACCGCGCCTGAACTCCCGCCCACTGGTACGTACACATACTGCACGGGCCGGCCGCCGCGCTGGCCGCCACCGGCATCGCCGGCACCGCGCCTGAACTCCCGCCCACTGGTACGTACACATACTGCACGGGCCGGCCGCCGCGCTGGCCGCCACCGGCATCGCCGGCACCGCGCCTGAACTCCCGCCCACTGGTACGTACACATACTGCACGGGCCGGCCGCCGCGCTGGCCGCCACCGGCATCGCCGGCACCGCGCCTGAACTCCCGCCCACTGGTACGTACACATACTGCACGGGCCGGCCGCCGCGCTGGCCGCCACCGGCATCGCCGGCACCGCGCCTGAACTCCCGCCCACTGGTACGTACACATACTGCACGGGCCGGCCGCCGCGCTGGCCGCCACCGGCATCGCCGGCACCGCGCCTGAACTCCCGCCCACTGGTACGTACACATACTGCACGGGCCGGCCGCCGCGCTGGCCGCCACCGGCATCGCCGGCACCGCGCCTGAACTCCCGCCCACTGGTACGTACACATACTGCACGGGCCGGCCGCCGCGCTGGCCGCCACCGGCATCGCCGGCACCGCGCCTGAACTCCCGCCCACTGGTACGTACACATACTGCACGGGCCGGCCGCCGCGCTGGCCGCCACCGGCATCGCCGGCACCGCGCCTGAACTCCCGCCCACTGGTACGTACACATACTGCACGGGCCGGCCGCCGCGCTGGCCGCCACCGGCATCGCCGGCACCGCGCCTGAACTCCCGCCCACTGGTACGTACACATACTGCACGGGCCGGCCGCCGCGCTGGCCGCCACCGGCATCGCCGGCACCGCGCCTGAACTCCCGCCCACTGGTACGTACACATACTGCACGGGCCGGCCGCCGCGCTGGCCGCCACCGGCATCGCCGGCACCGCGCCTGAACTCCCGCCCACTGGTACGTACACATACTGCACGGGCCGGCCGCCGCGCTGGCCGCCACCGGCATCGCCGGCACCGCGCCTGAACTCCCGCCCACTGGTACGTACACATACTGCACGGGCCGGCCGCCGCGCTGGCCGCCACCGGCATCGCCGGCACCGCGCCTGAACTCCCGCCCACTGGTACGTACACATACTGCACGGGCCGGCCGCCGCGCTGGCCGCCACCGGCATCGCCGGCACCGCGCCTGAACTCCCGCCCACTGGTACGTACACATACTGCACGGGCCGGCCGCCGCGCTGGCCGCCACCGGCATCGCCGGCACCGCGCCTGAACTCCCGCCCACTGGTACGTACACATACTGCACGGGCCGGCCGCCGCGCTGGCCGCCACCGGCATCGCCGGCACCGCGCCTGAACTCCCGCCCACTGGTACGTACACATACTGCACGGGCCGGCCGCCGCGCTGGCCGCCACCGGCATCGCCGGCACCGCGCCTGAACTCCCGCCCACTGGTACGTACACATACTGCACGGGCCGGCCGCCGCGCTGGCCGCCACCGGCATCGCCGGCACCGCGCCTGAACTCCCGCCCACTGGTACGTACACATACTGCACGGGCCGGCCGCCGCGCTGGCCGCCACCGGCATCGCCGGCACCGCGCCTGAACTCCCGCCCACTGGTACGTACACATACTGCACGGGCCGGCCGCCGCGCTGGCCGCCACCGGCATCGCCGGCACCGCGCCTGAACTCCCGCCCACTGGTACGTACACATACTGCACGGGCCGGCCGCCGCGCTGGCCGCCACCGGCATCGCCGGCACCGCGCCTGAACTCCCGCCCACTGGTACGTACACATACTGCACGGGCCGGCCGCCGCGCTGGCCGCCACCGGCATCGCCGGCACCGCGCCTGAACTCCCGCCCACTGGTACGTACACATACTGCACGGGCCGGCCGCCGCGCTGGCCGCCACCGGCATCGCCGGCACCGCGCCTGAACTCCCGCCCACTGGTACGTACACATACTGCACGGGCCGGCCGCCGCGCTGGCCGCCACCGGCATCGCCGGCACCGCGCCTGAACTCCCGCCCACTGGTACGTACACATACTGCACGGGCCGGCCGCCGCGCTGGCCGCCACCGGCATCGCCGGCACCGCGCCTGAACTCCCGCCCACTGGTACGTACACATACTGCACGGGCCGGCCGCCGCGCTGGCCGCCACCGGCATCGCCGGCACCGCGCCTGAACTCCCGCCCACTGGTACGTACACATACTGCACGGGCCGGCCGCCGCGCTGGCCGCCACCGGCATCGCCGGCACCGCGCCTGAACTCCCGCCCACTGGTACGTACACATACTGCACGGGCCGGCCGCCGCGCTGGCCGCCACCGGCATCGCCGGCACCGCGCCTGAACTCCCGCCCACTGGTACGTACACATACTGCACGGGCCGGCCGCCGCGCTGGCCGCCACCGGCATCGCCGGCACCGCGCCTGAACTCCCGCCCACTGGTACGTACACATACTGCACGGGCCGGCCGCCGCGCTGGCCGCCACCGGCATCGCCGGCACCGCGCCTGAACTCCCGCCCACTGGTACGTACACATACTGCACGGGCCGGCCGCCGCGCTGGCCGCCACCGGCATCGCCGGCACCGCGCCTGAACTCCCGCCCACTGGTACGTACACATACTGCACGGGCCGGCCGCCGCGCTGGCCGCCACCGGCATCGCCGGCACCGCGCCTGAACTCCCGCCCACTGGTACGTACACATACTGCACGGGCCGGCCGCCGCGCTGGCCGCCACCGGCATCGCCGGCACCGCGCCTGAACTCCCGCCCACTGGTACGTACACATACTGCACGGGCCGGCCGCCGCGCTGGCCGCCACCGGCATCGCCGGCACCGCGCCTGAACTCCCGCCCACTGGTACGTACACATACTGCACGGGCCGGCCGCCGCGCTGGCCGCCACCGGCATCGCCGGCACCGCGCCTGAACTCCCGCCCACTGGTACGTACACATACTGCACGGGCCGGCCGCCGCGCTGGCCGCCACCGGCATCGCCGGCACCGCGCCTGAACTCCCGCCCACTGGTACGTACACATACTGCACGGGCCGGCCGCCGCGCTGGCCGCCACCGGCATCGCCGGCACCGCGCCTGAACTCCCGCCCACTGGTACGTACACATACTGCACGGGCCGGCCGCCGCGCTGGCCGCCACCGGCATCGCCGGCACCGCGCCTGAACTCCCGCCCACTGGTACGTACACATACTGCACGGGCCGGCCGCCGCGCTGGCCGCCACCGGCATCGCCGGCACCGCGCCTGAACTCCCGCCCACTGGTACGTACACATACTGCACGGGCCGGCCGCCGCGCTGGCCGCCACCGGCATCGCCGGCACCGCGCCTGAACTCCCGCCCACTGGTACGTACACATACTGCACGGGCCGGCCGCCGCGCTGGCCGCCACCGGCATCGCCGGCACCGCGCCTGAACTCCCGCCCACTGGTACGTACACATACTGCACGGGCCGGCCGCCGCGCTGGCCGCCACCGGCATCGCCGGCACCGCGCCTGAACTCCCGCCCACTGGTACGTACACATACTGCACGGGCCGGCCGCCGCGCTGGCCGCCACCGGCATCGCCGGCACCGCGCCTGAACTCCCGCCCACTGGTACGTACACATACTGCACGGGCCGGCCGCCGCGCTGGCCGCCACCGGCATCGCCGGCACCGCGCCTGAACTCCCGCCCACTGGTACGTACACATACTGCACGGGCCGGCCGCCGCGCTGGCCGCCACCGGCATCGCCGGCACCGCGCCTGAACTCCCGCCCACTGGTACGTACACATACTGCACGGGCCGGCCGCCGCGCTGGCCGCCACCGGCATCGCCGGCACCGCGTCTGAACTCGCGCGCACTCGTCGGATCTACGAATAAATATTAGATAAATGGCATGGCAAAGAGAGGAAGTGGGTGTCCACTTTCTGGAAAGTCATGAAAACAAAAGCTGGTCAGGGACAGTCAGGTTGTCATGGAAAAACGTCGGGTCAATCGAGAAGTCGGGGAAAAGTCAATAGCAATAGAAAATATTTGATTTTTTAAAAGCTAGCCAATTATTTTTACAAAATTCTTGCTCTTTCTGGACATTTTTCTTAAATGTAGTTTCGTACGTACGGTACCAAATAAAAAAAAGGTATATATTTGTTGCGGAAAAGATATTATTACTCGGGGAAATTTAGCAAAGTGGTCAGGGTAATGATATGAATTGTTTTTTGGCCTTTGGAGTGGGACCCTGATTATAAATAAAACCATTTCCATAGAATCAAATAAATAACTCAATATATGTATCTACACAGGTGCCGAGGCCAAGAAGGAAGGCACACCGGACATTAAAGCCGAGCCTATGGAGGTGGAGGAGGGCGAGGGGAAGGTGAAGGAAGAGCCCGCCGAGCCGGCCGCCGCGCCCGCCGATGACGCCAAGGACACCAAGGACGCGCCTTCACCGCAACCCGGTGAGACTATACACTTCCTAAAAATACCTCCTTTTTTACGAAATTAATAAAACGATGAAATTTTAATGTAATAAGACGAGGAACGGCTGGACTTGCGATTAGCGGTATTTCTGTCAATGTCATTTTCATTTTTATGCCCATTATATTTCATCATATCGTGAAAAAGAAGAAGGTAGGTATAGTATGCATTTTGTAGGTCTGAGTTAACTCGTTAAACTCGTATGCAGTCGTGTAACCTGTATTTATAATTAAAAGAGATAAGCACGTATGTAAGTTACAGTTTCCTGAACTAAATGACTGTTAGTTCAATAATAATATATTATCATTATTATCGGAACCTGTTATTGTAATAATTACTTGTCTAAAAATGACGGTTTTGTATATCGACGCTTGAAAGGCAAACCTTACTAAGCGACAAAAAACTTAAAATGAGTTATGTATTCCATTAACTAATTTTAGGTTTTTACAAGCTTTATATTAACTTGCAATCTTGCAACTGAATTTTAAATCAGTTATCTTTAACCGATTGAGCTGAAATTTGGTATACACGCTTATTCTGGATGACAATGCATGCTTAGCTATGTGACGTCATTCTAATTCCAACATGGCGGATCATCCAAGATGGCGGAATAGTTATTTTTTCTGAACTACCGCAGTATGGGTATCAAATGAAAGGTCTTGCTGAGGAGAACGCGCGAGAAAAAAAAGGGCAATTAAATGAAAGCTTGTTTTTAAAAAGTGGTTTTAACATTAATTTATTTTGTCGCTTAGTAAGGAACTTCTAGGTAAACGCGATCGAAGGATATGGTGGTTTATGTTGCATTTTCAGTACATTTGCATGGGAATCAAAAACCTATAGGGTACTTCCCGTTGACCTAGAACCATAAAATTTGGCGAGAAGCAATGTATCATAGCACAAGTAAAGGAAAAGATCCGAAAACTGTAAATTTATTGTTGAAAATGTTACCAACTTATTTTGTAGTTACTTTGTATGGGGACACCTGTACACCAACTGCATAGTTAAGTTTGTCTCTCTATTCAGTTTATCTTTTTGTTAAAGTAATGCTCGGTGCTTTCACAGTTTAGGAACGGTAGCCTCGGTGTGCGAGTCCAGCTCGCACTTGGCCGTTTTTTCTTTTCAAATATAGATATATTTTTATAATATTTTTTCTGAGATAAGGTTACTTAGTAGACGAAAATTTTAGTATGGTGAAAATATATTCCTTTGAACTGACACTCCTTATATGTTGTTGTTGCCTTGGGTTATTTATTTACGTAATTGATCGTTTATGTTCAGCAACAGAGAAATCGGAGTCAGTGGGCACGGTGGACGCGAAGCTGCAGTCGGCGGCGGCGGCGGCGCTGGCGGCGGCCGCGGTGAAGGCGAAGCATCTCGCCGGCGTGGAGGAGCGCAAGATCAAGTCGCTGGTGGCGCTGCTGGTGGAGACGCAGATGAAGAAGCTGGAGATCAAGCTCCGACACTTCGAGGAACTCGAGGCCACCATGGAGAGGGAGCGAGAAGGTAAACACACTTTCTATATACAGAGCGTTTCAAAAGTACCGTAATGATACTTGGCCGTTTGTACGAGTATTGGATATACAATTGTGGGGTCAGCACGCATGTCAAGACAAGACCTTTGTCACGGATTTGCTTGCTCGCTCTCTGTCTAAAATCTGAACCTTATATTTGATTCTTGAAACCAGTCCAAAATTATTAATGAAATCAAAAAAAATCTTGCCCCGTTTGGACCAAAATTTTTACATATGACAATTTCACATTGGGACCAAAATGAATCGGCTAAGTGTGGGCGCACTGCAGTGCACCTCTGCCTACTACTTTGGGGAATACAGGCGAGATGGTGTATTATCAAGGTGCCAGGGGACAGCCTGTATATGAGATGTTGTTGAATACTCATAGCAAGATACCCATAAGTTAGAACCATGGAGATATTATAACGGAGATGAATCAGAATCAGAATATTTTTTATTCATATAAACCAATACAGGCACTTATGAATCGTCAATAAATATTAAAAATAGTAGCTCTACCACACATTCGGAATGCATTTCCTATGGAGAAGAATGGGCAAGAAACTCCATGGTTGCTTTTTTCAAATAAGGATTTACATTTTTGTGTTGATGGCATTTCGAACCCGCGCTGTGGTATTTTTTTTTTTGTTTATCTAACTCCTCCAATGTGGTTTTGGATACTGAATTACTATCCGGTATCCGGCTGGATAGTGAAAACAAGGCCGGATACCGGATAGTTACCGGATACTCGTTGCATCTCTAGTTAGAGACCCATAAAATATAGAACTAATTATTGATCAGACGAAAGTGAGCCTGTGTAGTGCCCACATCAATCTTCTTTCATGGAATGGTTATTGTAAGTGTTTTGTTCGTTAGGTCTTGAGTACCAGCGGCAGCAGTTGATTCAGGAGCGTCAACAATTCCATTTGGAGCAATTGAAGGCAGCCGAGTTCCGCGCGCGGCATCAGGCGCATCAGAGGTAACACTTCAAGTCAAGTCAAATAATTTATTTTGTATACACTTACACATCTGCACCAAATTTCGTTGGTGTTACAAGTCAAAGTCCCCGTGTCACTTTCACAAGCTATTCTTACTCACCCCTTCCTTTTGAAAGTTATTTTTAGGGTTCCATACCTAAAAAGTAAAAAAGAAACCCTTACAGGATTGTTTTGTGTCAGACGGAAGTCCTCCAATTTGTCATATTACTGATATTTTCACGAAACCTTTGCTGTCTGCCCCTCAAGCGTAAATAAGTACGAATATCTAAGGAAACCGTTTGTAAACACTTTGAAAGATTAACAAATGAAAAACGGGTCAGTTAACATACTCCGAAGTATATAGGAGGTTATATGTTGTAACTGAGTTCCATGCACTTCGTTATAAACTTCTGTGTATGTATACCGGAACCGTTATAATGGTACAGGGTGGACTAAAAGTTCGTTTACATTTCAAATGTTCATTCAAAGGAAACTATTTATGTGAGATAAAAATGTGTATTTATTATTAAAGTACAAAAATAGGGTTTTTTTTAATTACATCATTCATATGTGATCCTTGACTGCTGCAATATGGAGCGGAAATTTTCAATTATTAAAAGTAACATTTTCAACAGCAACCCAGAGCCCCTAAAGGAAAAGGAAAATATTCGAGAGGAAATGCAAAACATTTCACCAAACACTTGTGAGGCCGTCATTGAAAATTTCCGCTCCAGGTTGCAACATTGTCAAAATAGTTAAGGATCACATATGGATGATATATCAAAAAAAAAATCTCTATTTCTGTACTTTAATAATAAATAAACAGTTTTTGGGGTTCAGTACCCAAAGGGTTAAATGGGGACCCTATTACTAAGACTTCGCTGTCCGTCCGTCCGTCCGTTTGTCACCAGGCTGTATCTCTTGAACCGTGATAGTTAGACAGTTGTAATTTTCACAGATGATGTATTTCTGTTGCCGCTATAACAACAAATACTAAAAAACAGAATAAAATCAATATTTAAGGGGCTTCCATACAACAAACGTGATTTTTTGCCGTTTTTATAGATAATGGTACGGAACGCTTCGTGCGCGAGTTCGACTCGCACTTGCCCGGTTTTTATCTCACATAACTAGTTTGTTTTAAATCATCATTTGAAATGTAAAGGAACTTGTGGTCCAGCGTGTATAATGTGCGGAGTGTGCGTGTAATTGCTGTAGACATGTGATGTCGGGCAGGCTGCAGGCGGAGAGCGGCGCGCCGCCCGCCGACCAGCCGCCCGTCGACCAGCCGCCGCCCGCCGCGCACCACGCCTAGGCACACACTGATAATATTATACACATCATTTGAAGGGCACGGGCAAATAACAGGGAATGTCACACTTTTTTTTTGTTTTTTTTTTATAGAATCCAATTTTGTGTATTTTATTTTGAATTCTAATCATTAGAATTGAAAAAAGATAACAGATGGCGCCAAAAATGCAGTTTTGTTTATGGCCAAACTATACAAATGTTAGAATAGTTGAACTTTCAATTGCTTTTTCTCAAAAATCATTAATTAGGACATTCCCTGTTATTTACCTGTACCCTTCATTTTCTTTTTTAATTGTACCTATATACTACACACTATACCACGTGACGACACAACATTCAACTTGCATAGATTCCCAAGACAAATCCAGCTTCCGCACACTGGGGCAATCAACGCTCGCGCATCTAATTTTTGCCAATACCGAAACGAACTTTGTTTCAAATGTATAAAGATTGAAAGAAGCCAAGCCCCCACGCGTCGATGTTAGCTCGCGCTGTCAATGTTAATTAGTTATAGAATGAACATTTTCTATGAAACAATATGACAACAAATTGGTCGCGCGAGTCTAGACGCCCCAGTGTGCGGGAGGTAAATGTTTTTAAACGTCAGATTTGTCAAGCAAATGACGTCACATCTATTCTAATTCTTCTTTTTTTACGAAATGAATGAAATGATGATATTTAATGGAATAAGATGAGGAATGGCTCCACCTGCGTTTACCGGGTATTTCAGCCAGTGTCAAGTAATTAATAGCAAGGGCAAATTCAATAAATACACATTATAAATAAAAATGGATGATGACAGTGATAAAGATGACGGATGACTTCCAATCACATCTATTAAAAATGGATCGATGTAACGTGATTTGCTCGATATCTGACAGTTCGAAGATATAAATTGTATGCTAAACCTGCTGGACCTCATTGAGGGTCATCTAAATAAGGTTTTACGTATTTTGTCCGCGGCAGGGGTATGACCCGTCGGGGCGGGAGGGTGTTATTAATAATAACCTCACGTCACGTGATTAGATTGTCAGCGAGTACATCTGAGAGATTGATATCAACTCTTACTATGAAAGCCTCAGTACACTCAATATATTATATTCAAGTTTTTGTTTCTTTAGAAGGATTGACTTATGTGCAGATAGTAAAGAAGGAAGCATTAAAAATGAAGTCGCATTTTACTGGGGAAAATTCTCAATTTGATCTTTAAATGTATTTTAAACATGATATAAAACTACATTTCACTAAATGTGAATAAAATAAATCTATTAAGTATTAATTAGATAAAATGACACCCTTATAATATTAGTGGTGTAGTAGTTTACCTGTCAAAGCAGTAATTGTGCTGACTTATGTTTAATGTCAATGTAAACATAGAATTAAGTAATTGTTCTAATTTAAGAATTAGCGTACACATAATTATTTTAACGATTACAAACTGGACGTAGTCAAGCAAAAAGGATACAATTAAAAAAAAATACCAAACGGTTCCTATAGGTAGCATTTTCGCACATGTCCCACAAGCAATACATTATAAAACTTGAAGCTGGCCTATCTCAAATCTGACTTGATGTGCATTGGGTCCCTTTTGTTTAACTACGTCCAATTGTTGGGATTGAAAGATCTGTGTGAATGTGGACCGAATGAAGTTGATGCAATGAAATAATTTCTTTAAATTATTTAAATCGTAAGTTTGTGAGCTATATCCATATTGGGCGTAACGTTAAGTTATGAAATAAAAATTTTCGAAGCGACCGGCATTGTTTCATTCCGCCGTCCGCGCTATCATTATCCCGCGTGTTATCGCGCACTTCAGGTGTTTAACGATCTCACCAGACTTTGTTAAAGTACAACAAAACCGGTGCGTGCGCGGGGCATTATTCGCACCTTTTTTTTATTCGTTTACAATGGAATTGTTTTGTCAACATTTTAGACACTCTTGTAAAGTTGTTCGGGAAACTTCATTACGGTGCGGTAAAATAAATTTTAAACGTAAAAATAATATTAAAGATATGCTTTTGATAGTTGGTTTGTTCTACGCGATACATTATTCGAGTTGTACTCAAGAACAACAACCGTATTACAGGATATCTATGGTAAGTGACTTTTTTAAATAAATTTTGGACACATTTTATTATAGTGATTTTGAAGACTTAAACGTTATCATTATATTGTATTGGATTTAATATAATTTCATTTGAAGTCGTATAAACGGTGTCAAAAATAATACTTTCACATATATTTGCATCCGTAAAAAATAAGACTATTGCTGTTAGTTTGTAACTTATTTGACAAACAATTATTTTGGTTCAGTAATAGATAGGAAAGTAAAGGTGCTCATTTTAATCGAAATTCAAACACCTTTTTAGTTCGTCACTTTGAACATAAGTCATCACTGCCTCTTGTAAATGCAGTTAAAATTGTTTAATGATGAACACCAAAGCCCTAACGAAAGTCGTGACGAATATCCAAACTCAGAAACTATGATACGTATATACAAATCCCCAATTGTTTGTTCCTACAGTATTATTTCGGACTTCCGATACACCTGGAGATTCATATTAATTAAGTTTAATAAAAAGTTAGTGGAAAACAATATTGCATGGAATTAATAAACTATTACTTTTTTAATACTTATATTTGTATGGGTTTGGCGTTAAGGTTTCGTCACACGATAGTCCCGGCAGTCCCGCTCTGTTTGTCCACGGGGAGAGTCCGGTGTGGGACTCGGAGACGCAGAGCTTGTTTTTCGTGGATGTACTCAAGAATAACGTGCACCGACTCGACTATGCCACTGGCAAGATTTTTACCAAGCATATTGGTGAGTAGCAGCAAAATAAATAATGCCCATATAATGGCAATCGGGTATAAGATACATAAATATAGCCGTACAATACTTAAGTTATGGTTCTAAACCAAGCAACTGGTTTTTTTGTCCTTTTAACGTCTCACTGGGATCGGTCGCCCCTAAACGCGAGCGAGATTCAGGCAATAGTCCACCACCCAGAGTGACTGGTCCCGTCTATCCAGAACAGGTTGGGTTCCCTCGGACTTGCACGTTTCGTCACAGTTTTTTCGTTCACCGCTTTGACAAGTGATAATCTCGGATGAAAATGAGATTCGCACGTGTAATTCGCAAATCCCAGAGGTGCGAGTCTGGGATTTGAACATGCGTCCCTGGTTTGCAAGGTGGGCGTTCTGCCAACTAGGCTACCCCTGCTTGTACTGCACATAATGAAGAGGCCATTTCCGAAAATCGCCTATGCTCTAAACATTAGACCATATATTCGTCAAACTTACACGTATTTACCATATTTCTGTATGACGATTTTGTAGCATTTTAATTGTTCGCTACGGTCTACGGATTTCTAATGCACCTTTGATTATTATGTATTATTATCATTATCACTAAGGCCATCATTGTATGTAGTAGGAGTTTTTGAATTATATGTATACCTACAACATGCATTATTTAAATGCACAGAATTTCTACAAAGTAATAAAAACTGTTCTTATCAGCATTCCTAAATTGTATGATAGACTTATATATTTTTGTTATTCTTTATATGCAATCCACTGTACCTGTTGCGTTTTTAATTTAAAAACAGCTGTTTTGTTTGCTCCTAATAGAGGGGTGGCATAATTTTTTTGTACATAATCTAGTTCACTGTGTAATAGCAGTTTGGGACGTGTTAAAGCCTTCTGTATAATGGTGTATTTGAATCAGGGTATGGGGAGGTGAATGTGGTGTCGCTGGTGGCGGGTACCCGGCGCGTGCTGGTGGCTGTGCGCAGCTCGCTGTTCCTGCTCGACTGGGGCGTGGCGGGCGACGCGGCGCTACGCCTCATCGCCACAGTCGATGTGGGGCTTCCCGACAATGTCATCAACGAAGGCAAGCCGGATGCAGAGGGACGCTTCTGGGCAGGTAATTGACCTTCTGTTATACAAATATACGGGCATGTCGTGACGGCAGCAGCTGCTGCGTACTGCTAACAAAATGTATAAAGTGTTGTTAAGTGCTGTTATATGGGATCCTTTGGAGATTATAAGGTGTAAAATCTGGTACATGAAAACTATTCTCCCAAGTTTATAAAGATAGTACCGCTATGCACAGTGGCGTCTTAGAAAACTTATTGTAAATTGCCATCATATAACATTTCAACTGTTGTTTCTCGCTAATTGTAATAATTTCAGAATATCCAATTTCCATACTGCTCCATTGAAAATTTCTATGTCTAAAACTATTGAATGATTATTTTTCTATTATTATTGATAATTTATTTGGGCACTGTTTCATCATGTATTGAATTCATTTAATGACCTATTGACAAAATTATACGATTGCAGAATAACGGATTCACAAAACCGCCCTTTAATTCAGACAACATATCGATATTCTTAGAGTCCAATATCAAGCTTCAATCAGGATGATTGAAATATATTTGTGATCGCATAGAAAAACCGCGATTATGTTCTAGATTTCAAACGAAAACTAGGCCTCCTGCACACTAACGCGTGTAAGACATACAAAAAGTTAATTTTACAACGAACTGACGCGAAAGTTTAACACTCGCAGGTACGAAAGGCCCGCAGACCGGTGATGACGTGGTCCCCGACAAGGCGTCGTTCTACAGCTTCGAACAGGAGTGCTTCACCCAGCCTCGGCTCCAGTTGCGCCCCGTCTCCATCTCCAACGGGCTCGTCTGGTCGCTCAACAACTCTGTCCTCTACTACATAGACTCGCCCACGCAGAAGGTCGAAGCCTTCGACTTTGACATGCAAAGAGGGGATATAAGTATGTATTATACAATCATACCAATACTAATAAAATTTTAAATTTGTAGAAAACTAGCTGTGTTCGCGTTTCGCGTGGAGTTTAGGAGCCTTCATTCTATTAAATAAAAAAGTCTTGTAAAATTTACTATCTGCCAGTTATAGTTCCGTCAAAATCTGTCCAGCCGCTTCGGAGATTAGCCGAACAAACAGACAGACAAAACATTTAAAAATAGTTCTGTTTTTAAAAATAGTATCTACCGTGTATACTTTCATATGCATCCAGAAAAAAGCTATTACATATTTTGAAATTACAAACAAGTACACTTTAATTTTATTTATTTGTGTAGATAGTGATTGGGGACTATGTCAGTAATCTACATCTCAAATAATATATCTTTTTATTCTTACTATCCGCGACTAAATATAAATTAAAGCCTATATGTTATTCTGATTTACACACAATAATACGGTAGCCGAGTGGTCGAACGCACGCTTTGCAAATCAAAGTGTGCAGGTTCAAACCTCGGCTCGTACCTCTGGGATTTACGTGCGAATCTCATTTTCATCCGAGATTATCACTTGCTATGAAACGGTAAAAAAAAAATCGTGAGGAAACCTGCACGTCTGAGGGAACTTGTCTAGTTCTCCATAGATGTGTGAAGTCTGCCAACCCGCACTAGGCGAGCGTGGTGGACTATGGTCTGAAATCCTCCTCACATTGAGGGGAGGCCTGTGCCCAGCAGTGGCACGTTAAAAGGGCTGTAGTAGCAGTAATACTATAAAGTTTCACCAAAATCTTAAATTTCATCAAAATATCGTTCAGTAGTGTTTTCGTGAAAGAGTAACAAACATCCATCCGTCCTCCCAAACTTCCACATACTTTTAGGACATCTAAAAACCAATGACAGTGACTATTGGAGGTATAACTATGTTTGTTTAATGCAGGTGCTCGTAGAACAATAGTGGATATATCGAACTACGGGTATGAAGACGCGATACCTGACGGTATGACCATAGACAGCCAGGGACACTTGTGGGTGGCGCTCATGTTCGGGGGTGCTGTAAGTACCTTCAGGGTCCGAAGTCCTAAATAATACTTTGGGTACATATACGGTAGCTCATATGTGGATGCTTAGTGAAGACAGATTATCCTTAAATCCAAATAAGAATAGGAATGACAATAACCTCTATCTGTCAAATGTCACTGGAACAGTATGGTTTGCAAAAAACTTATTTGCATATCAATAATAATAGTCTTACATCAAATCTAAATAAAAAGTTTGAATTAGTAGTAAATTTTCTTAATATAATATTTAATTATTTAAAGTCATAATTAGTTTATTCACGTTACAATATGGCGCAAAGTCGATCCTATTCTCATTTGAATCGCATAGTAAGTAACATTTAATGGTACAGGTGTTGCACGTGGACCCGGACAGCCGGCAAGTGGTGTACGGGTACAAGCTGCCGGTGTCGCGCGTCACGTCGGTGAGCTGGGGCGGGCCGCATCTGGACGAGCTGTTCGTGACGACGGCGCGCGACAACCTGGACGCCAAGCTGGAGCCGCTCGGCGGCGCCATCTTCACCATCCGCGGCACGGGCAGCCGGGGCGTCGCGCCCAACGCCTTCCGATTCGACAACGCCGACTTCTATTAACTATACAGGGTGCATCAGAAGTGCGAAATCATATTCTAGGTACATATACGGTAGTGAAGGCAGACTATAACTAACTATGATAGTTCATGATCTATATTTCTTTGAATGAATGATTCGAGATTTTGATGAAAGTAGACGGCTAAAACAAGTAGCAGAAATTTATGTTCCGATTTCGATTTTTTTTTATTTCCGATTTGCATTTCCGATACTCGTTCATATGTCGTAAGTATTATTTCGGACATTTGAAACATCATGTAGAAAGTTGTATAGTAGAATAATTTTGTAAATTTGGGGGTACTTTTTTTAGATGCCCTTTTAATAATCCAACTTTGTATGCATACATTATGCGTTGTTCGTATACCTGAGGGGACGTATCTATTATTGTAACATATTATAATACACATTTAGGACAAATAAGGTACGGTCCATACCGATTACGTAATAGCAATAAATGTTCAAAAGCAAATTTTCAATTTATTCCACTCGCATACGCCTTTCACAGCACTAATTAATACTAATGACTACTTCATGCCATATCAGCACCTATATAAGGGGCAGAGAACACAAGCTGAAAGAAATAATACGTACTTAATAGTAGAAAAACATGTATTTAAAACTTATTTTTATTTTCGTGTCTATATTAAATATAATTGCTGTTTTATCTGCATATAGAGTAAGTTCTCATACAATAGCAATTTGCTTTAAAATATTTAAAAAGTTTTCACGTTTTGTTTTTACCATTTTATGTATAGGCAGAAAAGTATAACCCAAAAACGTTTAATGTGTTTGAATACACGAACGAATCTTTTACGCATGCCGAGAGTCCTGTCTGGGACCCGGCCACTGACACTCTGTATTGGGTGGACGTACTCAACCAGAATGTGCACGCGTTTGATTACACGACAAACAGACATAGAGTTAAACATATCTGTAAGTATCTTATAATAATTATATTGTTAACCCACTCGCTTTTTCGCCTCTGAATAGCTAATATTGTCGAAGACACTTTGTGTAAAACTGCAAGCCTATCCCCAAATTTTAAATATTTTTAATTCCAATTTATTGAAATTTGGGTCTAGGCTATGGGTAGGAGAGGACAATGGTGCTGATTATGTTCGAACCAAACTAAACTAGCCGTAACTAAGATTTTGTCATACTTTACATGTAAAGCATAGTCTTAATATATTAGAAAGACATCAATACTTTCAGTGTTTCCAAATAAATTTTATTCATAGTTTAGTACAATATAATCGACACCTTTATTTTCTCGTACCTATAATTTAGTATCCATTTTCTTGAAATTACCACACCATTATTCACTGTCTGCTAGGGTTTGAGAGTGCACTTACAGAAGTAACTGGACCAACTTGTGTTATCTTTTCACCATGGTACTCTGTCTGTTGTTTTAATTTGATGAATACATCACAATTAAAACAGGTTATGGCGAGATTAACATCGTAGTGCCTGTAGCGAACAGCAGGCGTGTGTTAGTCGGGGTGAGGTCTGAGGTGTACCTGCTGGAGTGGGACCAGCCCGCGGACCGCGCGCTGAGACTGCTAGCAGTCCTCGACCAAGGCATGCCGGATAACATTCTCAACGAAGGGAAGGCGGACGCACTCGGCCGATTCTGGGGAGGTAGGGTATCAGTAATAACTATATTGAATTTTTTGATATCATGGAATAACACGAGAAATTGTCTCAGTTGTGATTAGCAGGTATTCTGCCAGTGCTATTTAAGTATAACAGGTGATGTCCGGCCGTTTTGGAGATTACCCAAAACAAACAAGCAGACAGACAAATAAATGAGTTTCCGTTATTGGTGCTGTATATACTTTCATATGCATTTAGCAAAAGTACATTTAGTATGTTATAAAAAAGCACATCAATTTTATTTATTGGCATAGACTTAGTCTTAGCGGTTTTATTTTTAAGGTACAAAGGGTTCGCAGAAGGGTGACGCGGTGTCTCCCGATCAGGGCGCTCTATACAGCTTGGAGTCCCCAAACTTTGTGCCGCGCGTGCGCTTGAAACCTGTATCCATATCCAACGGGCTCGTCTGGGCACTTAACAATACTGTACTCTACTACGTAGATTCAGCCACGAGGAAAATTGAGGCGTTCGACTTTGATTTACAATATGGATACTTGAGTAAGTACAAATACATATTAAGTTAATGAAAAGTAGCATTCATGCCTATTGCTAGCATTTTATGTCGATAAATACTGATACCAGTTTTTACTAAGAGTAGGAGATGCCTCAAGCAGTTGTAGTGTATCCTAGTGTGCTTGGAATGTTGGGTCCGATTACTCCCACCGGAAAATGCATGCAACCAGATCTGTATCTATAAAAAATATTGATTTATTTGCTGACATATTTTTACCAATACCAAAACGTACTCTGTGTCACTGTTCATAAAGATTATATTTCTGTGGCATAAGCCACGTGACCACGAGTCAAAATTGACTCGCCCTGTTAATGAAATTTTGTTGCCGATATGCTTAGCTTGCCAATGAAATACATATTTTCGTTCAATTAGGCAAACGACGCACTATTCTCGACATGACTGATTATGGGTGTGACCGAGCTATAGCGGATGGAATGACTATTGATATTGATGGATACCTGTGGGTCGCGCTCATGTTTGAAGGAACGGTAAGTATTTTTAATCATGGCCATTAACCTTTTACTTGGCTAGGACCATATGACCAGTGTAGACATTGTCACCTTGAAGCAATTAGACTAGACTAGATTTCATGCCTTAAAAAGTGAAGCCCTAACAAATCCACAACGATAGTATTATGGCACAGTTATTTTTTAAAGCCACGTTATGAAGGAAGGTAAGATAAAAAATGCGATGTAGATAACAATATTTTTTTAATTAATTTGTGTTAGTGCTTTGTAATTCTTTCAATAGGTGATTCGCATCGACCCTAATAGTGGAAGCATAGTAGAGAAGTTCAAGTTGCCGGTGTCAAGGGTCACGTCTGTGGCATGGGCGGGGAAAGCGCTCGACCATCTCGTAGTGACCACCTCCCGAAGAAACATGGACCCGGCGGAGCTAGCCAAGGAACCACTGTCCGGCTCCATATTTATTCTGCACGAAATGGGCACTAGAGGTGTGCCTGATCACAAATTCATTTTCCGTAATGCTGATGAATATTAATTCGAGATGCAAGATAGCAATTTTTCAACAAAGCAACGGTGATATTTTCCTTAATTTTGTAGTATACATACTACGACTAATCTAAATTTGATAATAATAAAATATTTTCATCTCGCTCATAAGTAACGATAATAGGAAGGACGGCAATTTACGTAATTTAGTTTGATTCCAACAAAATCAGCTTCATTTTACTTAAATTTATGAGTATTTGGGAGAAAACGGAAACAAAACATTATCCTTTCTGTTCATAATGGCACCTACGTATCTTAGATGAATGTTGTAATTTTTGTAGATTCATCCGTCATCTTTTGTCACCACCCATTTTTACTTATTTATAATTTGTATTAATATTATCAAATTTGTCCTCGCTATTAATTACTCGACATTGGCATAAATACCGCTAATCGCAAGTGCAGCCATACCTCATCTTATTCCAGAAAAACTTCATCATTTCCTAAAAAAATATCTTGTAATCATGCAAATCTTTGTGGTGTAGGTAGGTGATCCTATTTGTCTTTCGCAAAACAAACACTGTTCCCTGAGAAATCGTTTATTAGAGGACATGAATACAACCAGAGTTATATAACAAGAAATTGTATAACATTTTAGACTATCAATAAATAACATCAAAACAACATAACATCACAAGACAACAGCGAGAAGTGAGAATATTCAATTCTCTGCAAAAACTCGACAGAATAATTCCATCATGAACCATTTATTTTATACAGACTGATGAGAAGATAATTAATTTTATTTATATTTCAAGTTTTAATGATTATTTTATTTAAATTCCGATATTACACCAAAAAATTTAAAAACACGATAGATTTATGAAAATGTTTATACTTATAAATTTACATATTATTATGTATAACAAAAACGTGCAATCCACGTTAACAATAAGTTTATTTAGGCACATTATTCTGATACAATACAATATAAACAATATTTTGACCAATGATAGATAAAAGCTCTAATATTTCACAAATTTCGGACAGTATTTTTTAAATTATGAATCTATGATCCTTATGCTGGTTCCAAACTCCTTAAATGGTTTTCGCTAATGAATTTTCGGTGCATATGAGTAGATAAACTATCAAACAGTTTTAATACATACACAATTTACAAATTACAAACATGAATCTCTTGGAATTCTCGAAGTCCTAACACGCTTGGGCAGTAATAACAGTACAAAGTGTGAGATATGTTCATTTTGAATAATCAGTGTGTATAAATCACAAAATCCGTGTGATACTGTCATAGGCGTGCTAGGGTCACAACAAGATATAAAAGGTCCATTATACAGACATAGAATCAGTTAAATGCGTAACTTAACTTTTTTTATCTTAATGAACTAGTTTTTATGGGACTAAGCCCGCCACACTTTCCCACTACTGTTACTCCTGTAAGCCAGGATCGAAAGCGGTGTCCATTGAAGACACCGAGGTTGAACCCTCGGTGAGTCCCGGGGAAAAGCTAGATTGTCTTGGAACCCGCACGAATTTAATCGAAAAAGGTGTAGGAGTTGGAAGAAACATGTACTAGTATTTTTTGACGTCAACGTCGGAATGCGGGTGGTCTTGAAATTCATCTCGAATCTCAATATCCGTGGGGTATTCACGACTGACAGAAACAAGCCAGCGGAGAAGGAAAGTATCATCGAAACTAATTACCTGTAATTGAAAATCCGTTTCCGCAGAATGTTGATGGATATCTTTCCGTCAGCTCGCAGAAACACGTTCCATGTGACAAAGGCTACTCGGCTCCGACGGAAACTTTCCATCATACGTGAATACTCCCCAGATGGGTAGACACTTAAAAATACAACGTCAAGATTTAGCATTATATAGGCTTATACTAATTGACACTGGTGTCGATTCAGTTGCCACCGAACTAAACAAAGTGTATTGCCGCCCTGTTTACGCCCGTAGCTTGTAAGCAAGACGGCAATAGTTCTAGAGCTGTAAAATAAAGTTTACTAGCAGTTTGTGTTCAATTAATCGACATCACTAAATTTTACGAGATATCGAAAATCTATATCCTACGGACGAAACGTTGTTTAACTATTACTATTTGATAAGAGCACTGGCAGTGTTGTGGCGGTTCCTATACCTAACCTATGCATGTAGTGTGTACCATACATTTCCGATACAAAATGTGTTTAAAACGGATTGGTAACGGCGCTAATTCGATAGGGCGTCAAGTCCACTAACACATCATAGTAGAATGACTGGCTTCATTTATGAAAACAAAATTATTAATGGTACCAAGAATATGACTAGTATAATAGCCTCAAGGTCACATTGTCTAATGCCTACGACGATCACTGGGGCCAAATTTTCGTTTGATAGACGCTTTGTCTCGACGTATCTCGAATAGATATTGATGTCTACCAAGCGAAAATTGAGCCCCTGTTCTTTGTACACATTATAAAGTGAAGCCATAGACAAACTACAATGATAGTTTTAGTAGACTTGAGACTCAGGGAGAAAATACTCGCAAGATACACATCATCTCTAATTCGAAATATGTCTAAACAAAACGAAAAATACGACCAATTTGACGTTTTGTTTCGACAAATTATGTCGGATTAGATATGATATCGATCTTGCGAGAAATAGACCCCTGTACTTGTAGGTAGATATGTGCATAACTACCAAGAAAGACTACAAAGATCGTTCTTTAAGCCGAATATTATTACTACACACTATTACTTTTAACCTAATAATTACTGCATTTTTATTGAGTCTTATATTTAAACCAAGCAACCTAATGAACACACATCTTTACTGAGCGGATTTGACTCAGTCGGAATATGTTGATTTTGTCTCTTTCTCTCGTGTGAAATAAAACAGAGAGCGAGCGAACGAATCCGTGAATCGGTATAGTCTTGTGCTGTCCCGCGGAATCGGACATTAGACTTCTTAATCGGTAGTTACAATGGAAGCAATATTTATCTAGTGTAAGCTGATAGCCTGCAGTTTATGATAGAACCCGCTTCGTTCACAGTAGGAGGCGGCCTTTAGGATCTTAATTTTGATGTTAACACAAACACAAGTTTAATTTTTATACGGATTATGCGCATCCCTTACACATATACGTTATACAATCTATGATATCGTCTATAAAATACCGATATTTGATATACGCATTTGTGCCTAAAATGCTTACATGAAATATAACCCACATGCTAGTAATAGCATCAGATAAACTACAAATTTTATAATATTCAGTGATTACAATCTAACATTGATAAGATTCCTTTATGAATTCCCATGATGACTTACTCGAAAAAAAAAAAATATATAAATTGATTATCACATTAAACATAAACACATAAGCAACATTAGGACGTAACTATTATGTACTAGATTTGCTAAACAACAATAACAACATTAGTTATAATACTTTTCTTGAAATGCAACAACCAATAGGATTTCCTACGTCGCGTCGAGGTTAAAAAGCGTTAAGGAAATGCGGCAGTATAATTATTTCAGTGTGGGGACCTTCATTTATATGATAAATATAGTTTTAAATAAATAATGCACGCAATGAACTACGCAGTACATAAAGAGAGCATTGATGTACTTTAAAGATGAAATTATAAACTAATAACATTAGGAACTGCACTACCTCAGACCTAAACTCGATAATATCCCGTTATTTTATGAATATGGATTATTATTACTTTTATCACATAAAACTTAAAGACGGATCTAATGATGCACACTTGCTCCCAAATTTAAAGTACTCACTATCGATTAAAAAACCCATTTATTCGGAAAAGTGATTGCCATGCCGTTATAAACGGTTGTTCTACAAATTTAGGAGCTATAAATGTGGCTTTCAGGCAACTCATGAACCAACTAACCTACACCCATGAATTACAACTTTTCATTCATAATCCTACTAATCTACGAGTATATTTACCTCACATCACCCAACAGATAATAAATTATCTCACCAATGACAATCCGGCACTACACACAACCTTCTGATATTTTGATATAGGAAAAACTATTCTCGTATCGATTAACTTGGAAACCTTTAGTTGATCATTCACTCTGAAGTCAATATACATAAAGATTGAATGTCTGTCGCAACAAAACTCGTTATTTCGTTCAAGAATGTGCATCTTCTATGGGCCACAATCAACAGTTCCTTTTGGTATCGGCAGACAATTGGTCGCGAAACCAGGCACACGGAGCGTCAACGCTCGCGCGTCCAAAACGTTTGCCAATCCCAAATCGAACTCTGTGTCAATATGTATAAAGATTGAATTTCTGTGGTACAAGCCACGTCACTAAGCGTCAAAATCGCGCTGTCAGTGTCTTTTAGTTGAAGAATTAACTTTTTCTGTGGATCATCCATCTTTATCACGTTCATCACCCATTTTTATTTATTATGTGTATTTATTGAATTTGTCCTTGCTTTAATTACTCGACATTGCCATAAATACTGCTAATCGCAGGTGCAGGCATTCCTCATCTTATTCCATCAAAATATCATCATTTCACTCATTTCGTAAAAAAAGAAGAACTTTTTCCGTGGATCCGCCATCTTTATCACGTTCATCACCCATTGAATTTGCGCTTGCTATTATTAATTACTTGACACTGGCTGAAATACCCGCTAATCGCAGGTGAAGCCGTTCCTCATCTTATTCCATTAAAATTTATCATTTCGTCAAACAAGGAGAACTTTTTCTAGGAGGCAATACAGTTTGGCAAAAATGTCCCACTATTCGGGGCCTTATTTACCCTATGTGGTGTGCAAAATGTGATCTATGTCATGTCAGAGTATTGTGATGCTGGCCTATAGTTTGGGCGCGATGAGTCCGTTCATGATGTCGAAGGTGTTTCCGTCGGGCTGCACGCGCAGCTGGTCGCCGCCGGTGTCGACGAGCAGCCAGCCCGCCGAGTCCACGCCCGCGATCCTGCCCGCCACCGGGCTTGACGCGTCTGCGCTCTGCACGCGAATCTCTTCGTCACTATAATACAAATTATTCATGACTTACCCGTCTTTATAGTTGGGTTATTGGAGATACGTATGTAGACGCGATTACGTCGATGCAGTTATGTTACAATTCTTTAAAATTACCGTCACTTAACTATCTGTCCGTATCGATCTGAGGTACTATATAGAAGTAAATTAATATTATTCCTCTCCATTTAAAGATTCCCTAGTAGATATCACTTTTAACGACAAAGCCGCCCATTGTAACACTTTAAATTTATATCGTATACGTTGTTTGAATTACTTTAAGAGGTGGAACAATAAAGAGGTATCTATCTATATCATAACAGTAAAACCGATACTATAGACCAGAGATTTTGGGCAAGAGACCCCTCTTCCAAAATGAACCTCACACCCCCGTAGCCAAATTACTTTAAAATTCCTATCTCTAGTTTTTTTAAATATTGATACAAAATACTTAACAATTTAAAAAAAAACGTGAGAGGTGTCTAGTGACACCCGGATGGAACAAAGTTTCTTTTGAAATAAAAAAAAAGGCAAAAAAATTGTACATACACTCACACACTCATCGAAATTAGGGATGTGAAAAAATAATCGTTTTTTTTTTGATAAAAATCGATTTTAATAAGCGATTTTTCTTTACCACACCCTGACTTTTAAGTCCAGCCTGAGTGCGTATTACTATTAATTACATTAACGGCACCTGTGCGTCAGGGCGTCTACTATGATGACATCCCTTATGTGCTTTTAAAACAATAGGGGCCGTCCATTAATCACGTGATTTCTTTAAAGCATTTTTTAATCCATAAATAAATACACGTGATATCTTACTACACACACTCCCCTCCACCCCTAGTGATATTTCGTGATTTTTGCCAAATCCTTTCGAGCTTTCTTTCCCCCTTTCGAGCCTCTCGTTATTAATGGACGGCCCCATATTAATAATAACACAATCAAACATTCACTAGATACTAGATGGCATTTTTCAACGAATTGTACCGACGTTCGGCTGTTATTGATGAAACTTCGTTTTTCTTCTAAGGACAATTTTATTTTGAAAGTTTTTCGTGACAAAAGGTGTTGTGTTTTATTATTGAAAGTCTTATTATAGAAATTTCAACGTCTAAAAGGGTTTTAAAACCAAAGGACCAATTTTTGATTAATAGAACGGTGATTAACACAGTATTTTGGCGTTTATTTTGGAAAATTATTTAAAAAAATTGGAAAAAATCGATAGATATAAAAAAATCGATTATTGATAAATCGATTTTTCATGTTAAAAAAAAATCGATTAATGAATAATCGATATTTTATGTAGGAAGTCACAACCCTAATCGAATTGTATTGTATACATAAATGAATACAATAAAAATCACACACAAAATTTTCGTTACAATTTATCGTTCTATTTTTTTCCGTCTAGCCCCCTTTCGCAACGCGCGTTAAGGAACTACGTTCCAACTTTGCGGTCGGTAAAGTGACCAACCGCAAAGTGGTCGATATTGACTAGAGATGAAACGGATAGTGGTTTGGCCGGATACCGGATATTCGGCGAGCTACCACGAGGCCGGAGCGGCCAGATATCCAGCTATTCGGCCCTTTCTAGCGTTACATGACGCTTCTTAAAGACGTCTCGAATCAATCGCAATCACGACCCATACATATTGTGGTCAGTTAATTTGCATCAGTGCCCGCAGTTAGCAGAAGCTGGTCTGGGCAAGGGGAGTCGCCTCTTACCAACAAATGCGGAAAATTTGGTATCCATTCACCACAATTTGCTAATTGTTAATTTTCAGTACTGAACTATAGAATAAAACAAACATTTTTGACGTACGATTATAAAAATAAATGGCATTCACAACCTATTGTGGTATGATTTGTCTTGTGTAAAATAATGAGAATTTTGGCATCCGGCCGGATACTGAATTACTATCCGGTATCCGGCCGGATACAGAATTAATATCCGGAATCCGGCCGGAAAGTGAAAACAAGGCCGGATACCGGATATTTACCGGATATCCGTTTCATCTCTAATATTGACCCCTTTGGGATTCGCCGCCCTAGAATATAAAGTTGTATAGATGCAGCAGATACGTACGTGTGCAGCCAATACTCGTAGTATTGGTCTAAGAAGTCGTCGAGTCCGGCGGGTGAGTCCATGTGTCCCAGCAGACGCTCGAGCTGGGAGAAGTATCGCGCCAGGAAGAGCTCCACCGAGAGCGGCGCGAGGGCGGCGCCGTGACGCGCGTTGTACTCCGATATCACGTCGTTGACGCACGTCGTGGGCACGCTGTTTGAGATGTTCACGCCCGTGCCTGTTCCACATTCACGTTTCAATAGAATCAGGCACTCAGTTCCACAATTGAGTTATGCCGCATCACATAATTACGATGAACACTAAAATTCGTGCAAATGTGTCTCACATAAACACTTATCGAAATGTAGAAAAATAAAATTATGTGATTATTGTAGTATGTCTTTGTCAACAATGAATAGCACTTGCTGAACGGTGAAGCAAAACATCGTGAGGAAACCTATACGTCTATGGAAAGGCGTGTGCAGTTCACCAACCCGCACTGGGCCAGCGTGGTGGACAATGGCCTAAATCTCCCTCGTATCGAGGGGGGATGCGCCCGGTATAATGGCAATAGGCCTCGTCCCCTATTACTTTGGGACCAAAATACATCGGCGAAGTGAGGGCGCACTGCAGTGCACCTCTGCCTACCCCTTCGGGGAATACAGGCGTTATGATGATGATGTATTATTATAAATTATGTGATTGTTAGCTCATAGAAGTTTACTTCAGTTAGTAATCGAATCAACATTGTATTGGAACGCGTGGGATTTGCTCTTACGAAATAATGAGTTAAGCTCATTTTACTTTTAAAACCATAATATATAAACCCCTAAATCCTAGAAAATTTAATCCATTCATAATGGCGTTTTCAGTACAAAATAATGTCCCACAATGTAAATGGTCCTAACTTTCCATAAATTTTAATGTGCTTACCAACAACCACGATGACGTCATCGCCGGTACAGTTGGCAGTGGTGATGGTGCCGCCGACCTTCACGTCGCGCCCGTAGTGAATATCATTGGGCCATTTAATTCTGGAACCAGCAATACAATTGGAAGTGGAACGGTTATGGTTACGTGTATGTCAGAAGGTTGTATAAAAAATTTGTAATAAAATATCGCCAAACAAGACATACCAATCGTGTGATCCCAAAGTAAGCAATACCAGGGCCCCAAGTCTACTAACACGGCGTGGAGTTGCTATGACTCCATTTTTTAAGTCATGAAAACAACATCTTGTAGCAATGGTAGCTAGAATGTGACTAATCAAATGGCTTTAAGGTAACAATACCTAATGTCTACACTGCTCATATTCTAGCTATCATTGATAAAAGATTATGTTTTCATGCCTTAAAAGGAGCCATAGCAACTCCACGACGATAATGTTTGTGAGACTTGAGGCCCTGCACTATGGATACCTTACAATAGACTAGGGGCGATCTCAGACCAGCCCCCTTAGCATGACCGCGTAGACATAATATTTATCTCTTTCAACTGTCACATTTGTCGAGAAAATGACGTCACATAGAACTTTTTGTACCGAACATGGCTCGGTGTGACGTAATTTTCTCGCCGAATCTGACAGTTGAAAGAGATAAAATGTATATCTACACGGTCATGCTACAAGACCGTAGCAACATCCGAAAAGACCATTTCCGAAGTGCGCCCGCTGCCTAAAATCGAACCCGAAACTACCTGGTGCAGTGAATCAAGTGAACATTGTGTGTATTTACCTGAGATCTAGGTCCTTATATCCGGGCAGTGCGCGCACGGCCAGCACGACCGCGAGTGCAGACACGTGTTGAACGAGCGGTAGAGACGGCGTGATTTTCGTCCACAACTAATGGGAAAAAAATACAATCATAGGTATTCTATATCTTGAGTTTTACATCAGCGTCGCTATTTATTACATTTGGTTGTCTACTATTATAATCCTATAGTGGAATGTGATCATCTGTTAAACTATTAATACAATATGGTAAGTACTTGATTTATTTCCTCATATGATAACGAAAATATTACATAAATTCATCTAAGGATACGTGAGGAAATCTGCACGTCTGTAGAAAGACGTGTGACGTTTACCAAACCGCAATGGACCATCATGGTAGACTATGGCTCAAATCTCTCGCATATTGAGGGAGAACGTGTCCAGTATAACTAATGGCAATAGGCCCGCCTCCTATTACATTGGGACCAGAATACATCAGCGACGTGTGGGCGCACTGCAGTGTATTTTTCAGTTATAAACACTCTATAGTTGTTATTTAAGGGATGTTAGCTCTATGTCCCGTTTTCCTCCTCCTTCCTACATATAAATCTTGCACAAACCATAGTTTGTGTAGTTCATTAATTGTGTTTTGAGAATGTATAGTCTCATTAACTTTATATTGTATAATTGTTAATTAAGAAAAACACAAAAATGTATATTATTATTGGAAAAAAGCAACCATGGAGTTTCTTGCCCATTCTTCTCTATAGGGAATGCATTCCGAATTGGTGGTAGAGATACTATTATTATTATTTATTGACGATTCATATGTGCCTGTATTGGTTTATATACAACGTGTTTCAGAAGTCCGAAATAATATTTTGACGTTTGCATCAGTATCGGTAATTTGATCGAAATTCGACCATGTTTTTCCAACTTTTTTTTCGTCGTCAATTCAAATCTCCTAATATCTCGAGTCCTATGTAAAATTTGCATGTTATGTTTTGTGCATGTTGGTACTCACTCCTCAGAAGTGTAGTTTGCACTGCTGAATATGGTTATGGATGTACCCAAAGGCCAGAACATGATACCTGTTACAAATATTCGAAGGTCAATAACTCAGAAACTATGATAGTAAGGTATAAACAATCTTCATAAAGCATCCACATATGAGCTACCGTATATGTACCCAAAGTATTATTTCGGAGTTCTGATACACCCTGTATGTGAATAAAAAATATTCTGATTCAGATTAATCCCGATACCTGTAGCGAGGTGGCGGCCTGCCCGGGCGGCGTGATCCAGGCGTTCCCGGCGCGGCCGCGGCCCGCCAGCTGGCGCCGCGCCACGCACGCCGCGCCGTGCGCCAGCCGCCCGCTCGCCACCTGCTGCGTCGACGATATCACGTCCGTGTACACCACCAGCCGGCCCACCTCACACGTGCTCAGATTCTGACACGACAACACTTTATCATCACCTATATACCGAATATATAGCTCAAACTAAAGTTCACATTCGATTTTGACAAGTCAAAAGCAATATTGTTCTCTTATATTTACGCGAATACTATACATTGAAATAAAACTATTTTATGGATGGTTGCTGTAATGCAGCCGAAACGTCGGGAAAATAAAATAGTAAATAAACGCGATAGATACATTAAATAGTACTCTATCTATATATCAAGTTAGAGTCAGCTGACTCGGTTTAATAGATAGATCCTACCATTCGAGTGAAAAAAACAGTTTTGTAGTATACAACTTTAGAATCCGATCGATCTATTATGGGATCGGGACACATCCCAGTAACGAGACTTGGTCACAAGTGAGATCGATTCATTGCGAAATTCATATCACATTTATGTGCGAACCTATCGTTTTGCAGTGAGAACCCACAAATAGATCAAGTATTCTGAGATACTGAAAAACAAATATTTGAGCAAAAATTGACTCATTCATGCCGAGGACGTAGACAATCCAACCTAAGCCGACGTCAAAGGCGCAAGACTTTAATGACACATCCATCTAAAATTATCTATAAATTAGTATTAATTGCTCTGTCTGAGCGTTATGTACGTTCAGGTTTTAAAGTGAGAACCCATCACTTTAAAGGGAAACGCTACCGTTTTAATATGAGTATGTATCTCTGTAATATAAGTACCTGTGATTTAATGTTACCAATTTGTGGAACGTAGTTCCTTATCGCGAGTTGCGAAAGGGGGCTAGACGGAAAAAATTAACATATTCTACATATGTGTGTGATTTTTATTGTATGTGTGTGTGTGTGTGTGTGTGTGTGTGTGTGTGTGTGTGTGTGTGTGTGTGTGTGTGTGTGTACAATTATTATTTTTTATTTCAAAAGGAACTTCGTTCCATCCGGGTGTCCCTTGACACCTCTCAAGTTTTTTAAAATGTTTTTATTATCGTCAACTTACATCGAAATATTCAACGGTGTCGAAATGTTCGGGGCACTCGTGCACGGAGACGGGCAGGAAGGCAGCAGAGGGCGGCGCGAGGGCGGGCTCGCCGCGCGCGCACCACTGCACCGTCACGTCGCCCAGCCGCTGCACGCGCGCGCCCGCCGCGCCCGCCCCACACTGCTCCACCACCGCGAGCTTGTGCTGGCAAACACGACATTTCAATTAAAAAAAAAAATTATAAGACTCGATTATTGTACGTACATAAATAAAATTTTGTCACAATTTTATCACAGTCACATTTCAGGTTTTCCAGGCACGTTTAGAATTATTTTCATTTATTTATTATATTAGATGCTACCTACGGGAGCGTTCAAGTATTACGTAACGCAATTTATGGCCCCCTCCCTGCCCCTGAAACGCATCGTAACCTTTCAGAAGACTTCTTAGAATTCTGTAAAATATTGCACCTATAATGACTTTCCTGGAGTAGTTGCTGATGTTTCAAGGTACTTCGTGTAAAAAAAATAAACCTCTCCTATTTTTTGTACTGCTAATCGAGCATAATTTACAAGTTCGGGGGTAAGTTTAAAAAATACAGCAAATGTATAAAGGACTAAAGAGATACTGGAAAATTGTGACAATAACTTTAGAGATAGTATAGTATAGGCATGCAACACTGAGAATTTAAAATTGAATTTATGTACCCTAGTGATGATGATAATGTTTATTTTATTTTTGATAAGCATACCAAATGAAACCTCTACACGTCATCTTAACAACAGGATTGCATTGCTATGAATTATGATATTTTAGCATATTAGTGAATTAACTACACATAATGAGAAACGTCTCGCCGAATGTTATTTATATTTTTTTACCATTAATACATTTAATTAGTGTGGTTAAGCGATAAAGCGTGCGCAATATTAATTACTACTTAATGATCACTTATTTTTAATTTTTAAAAAGTTTAAAAGTTTTTTTATCATATCACAAAAGTACAAGCGATGTCAGTTAAAAACTAATCGTTTCAAGAGCATGTTTAGAAGTAAACATATAACTTTCTTTATTTATAAGCAGTAACAATAACTCTCAAAAACTCAGGGGCCTTACCACCCCCTCTTAAAGTAATCTTATTTTAATACTGTAAATTTTTGACAGATTTTGCACTGAGTTAACTATCAAGAACTGAATATTTGGGCCCAACTCAATGGAAAGAGCCTCCACATACGAATGGTCTGTGGAGGCCATTAAACAAAAAAAAGTAATATTGAAAACATTGCTGCCAGCAGGTGGTAAGGGGGCTGATTGCCAAACAAGATGCTTTCAAGTAAAAAAATAATAATTTAAGGCCAATTTAGCTGAAAGATAGATCAGGTTCATGTGTTTAGGTAATAAAATAATTATGTGTTTTACGTAACAAAATAGCTTTAAGATATCAGTTGAAACGTTTAGCGTGCGTGTGCGAGCATAATATGCGATTCAAATGAGAATAGGATCGACTCTGCGCCATATTGAAAACGAATTATGACTTTTAAATAATTAAATATTATACTAAAACAATTTACTACTAATTTAACCTTTTTATTTAAATTTGATGTAAGACTATTATTATTGATATGCAAAAAAGTTTTTTGCAAACCATACTTTTCAAGTGACATTTGACAGATATAGGTTATTTGACATTCCTATTCTTATTTGAATCGCATAGTACAGGTGTAACTATAGCATGGCATCGCGAGTCTCACCGGCCATCACACCGTCACGTGGCCGGGGCCCGCCGTCGGCCACGCCGCCTAGCGGACAACACCCGAACGTCACTCTCCTAATTAACGCTACTGTGTATCACCATTAGGGTGATGTTACATTATGTATTCTATTACACTACACATAAGTCATGTTTTTGAATGCAACACACTCGAAAGTAATAAAAAATATAATAAATCTCAAAATACAGCTCACACACATTTGGGTGTCTCACATTAAGGATATTCAGTTCAATAGTTAAATACAAATATTGTTTTATTATGAGTGTCATCGTGATTCATCGGCCATCTTTATCACTCATCACCCAGTTTTAATAATGTGTATTTATTAAATTAGTCATGGTTACTAATTACTCGACATTACTATAAATACCGCTAACTGCAGGTGCAGGCATTCCTTATCTTATTCCATTAAAGTATCATCATTTCGTTCATTTCGTAAAAAAAATGTAGCCTCCGCGGGACGTCTGGCAGATGTGAAACATTATGTTATTGAGAGTAGAGAGAGAGAAGCGTTGAAACGGCGGGTGAGCGGAGTCAGCAGGTGGGCGGAGTCTAAGCAGCGGAAAGAACCGAGGAGCTGCTCGAAGTTTTCGCATCACGGCATCGCGTCATCAACAGTTGCTCTCACTCGCTAAGAGCGCCATTAGATGTTTCACATCAAAAGTGTTATCGCGATTTTGCAATGAAATCTTAAGAGTTACGGGTTGCCTAAATGCGCGCGAATGTATAAATTTTAAAACAAAAAAATAAAAAGGCCACGTTATAAGGGTGTTGGAATGAGACAATCACATGACACAATAAAGGACAGAGTAACAAAGAGTGCCGGTAGAATACATAACGTTGTTGTAGTGCCATGATGTGTTTACCCACCGAAATGTAACCAAATGACGGTGTCACTACAAGCTTAACAATACAGGATGTTTCAGAAGTCCGAAATAATACTTTGACGTTTGGGTATACAACAAAAATTTGATCAAAATTCGACCATGTTTTTCCAGCTATTTTTTCGTCGTCAATTTCTATAACTCGTAATATCTCGAGTCCTATGTAAAATATCAAATTTCCATGTTCTGTTTTGTGAATATTGGTAGTCGCCCGTCATAGGTGCAGTTTACACTGCATAATAGGGTTATGGACGTACCCAAAGGCCAGAACATGATACCTGTGACCAATATTCAAAGGTCTATAACTTAGAAACTAGGATAGGCACAAACTGTCTTCACTAAGCATCCACACATGAGCTACCGTATATGTACCCAAAGTGTTATTTCGGACTTCTGATACATCCGGTACGTGAGTAGTGAGTACATACTTTAATATGTATATTGTACCTATTCAAATATTACATCTAATATGCAAATATGCATGTCACATCACAAATTCTGTTAACCAACTTATTCCTAGTAAATATGTATAAATATAACTTCCTGATAGGAACTATTTCTATTTTGATAATGTGATCGAATTTTGTTCCTGACTGAGAAATCTTGTTGCTAAGCTGATCCTAATTTTTAAAGTTTTTTTTTTTATAAGACGTACTTTGAAAATTTTCAAGAGTCACAAGTATCAAAATATAAACGTTGTAAGTCATGATTTCAGCAATTGCTACTTCAGTGATGATGTGTGTAAGGTTCAATTCCACGAGAGCACGTCAATTCGTACATATTTTAATGCAAATACAATTTGTATTGGAAATATAAAACAATTACCTTCTAGAAACCTTGGTGCATTACATACAGATTGATTGATTGTTTTATTAGCGGTCCGTCCCAGATTCTTACGGGTTTCTAATATAGCCTATGTTACTCAGTGATAATGTAGCTTTCAAACGGTAATAGAATTTTTAAAATCGGTCTAGTAGTTTTTAAGTTAATTCGTTACATACTAAAATACAAATCTTTCCTCTTTATAATATTAGTATAGATTAGTATAAATAAACACAGAGGTATGGACGAGATAATGGGAGGCCTTTGCCCAGAAGCGAGACCGACCTAAAGGTTAGCAAAAATATAAATAAGCACATATTTACGGATAGAATATAAAAATAAAGAAAATTAATGTATTGACACCATTCGTAATACGCCTGACGCCAGACGCCTTTAATGTACACGAGACTTTAATGTGTGGTAAGATGCATTGGTTTTAATTTTAACAACAAGTCAATGCATATCTATGACCCGCGCTCGTGAAATTGATATTTGATAATGTACAGTTAACATTGGAGCTATAAGTATTACTCACCACGTGGTTTCCAAGGAAGAATCCCCTGGTGAACTCAACGCGCGTGGCCTCCGTTGGCTGCTGCACGTGCAGGCCCAGCATCTCGCCGAGGATCTTGTGGATGATGCCGAGCCGAGCCTCGTTGCTTTTGATGCCCTCGTCGCCGAGATAGTCGCTGGGGTCGGCTTCTAAGTGGATCTGTTGACAACAGTACAGGATTGTATAGACTATGGTCTATTTAGACTCGTATCGACGAAGATTAGTATCATAATCGCTTCAAAATTACAATAGTTAGGCTAGTTTTAAAGCATCATTTGCCAAAGCAATCCTTAGCTGAATTTGACTAGTCCAATCACTGAAAATAGCTACAGAAGTCGGATTTAAGCAATTGTAATATAAAAGGTACTTTTATGACCATTATTTTAGATTTGTAGTAAACAATCTAGTCTAAGTACCATACGCACAGTCATATTTAATAAGGCAGACCAAACATTGGACCCAAATTTACGTGTCAGTATAACCAACATATAAATCAACGATATCAGTAATTTGAGCAGTGGTAGCCTCGTGGGCAAGAACGCCCGCCTTGAACGTAAGGGGTGCAAGTTCAAATCTCAGGTCCGCACCTCTTGAGATAATTTTCATGTGCGAATGTCATTTTCGACAATGATTACTACTTGCTGAATGGTGAAGGAAAACATCGTGAGGAAACCTGCACGTCTAGGCGTGTGAAGTTCATTAACCCGCACTGGGCCAGCGTGGTGGACTATGGCCCAAATCTCCCTCGTATTGAGGGGGAATGTGCCCGGTATAATGGCAATAGGCTCGCCCCCTATTACATTGGGACCAAAATACATCGGCGAAGTGTGGGCGTACTGCAGTGCACCTCTGCTTACCCATTCGGGGAATACAGGTGTGAAGATGAATATGTATTTATATAAGTAATTTCATTTAATTCCCTATGAGAGGAGTTGCCACACGAAGACTATGACAGAACATAGCGCTTGAAATTTGGTGGTTACTTGTGAGAATATAGCAATGCCGCTGTTAGTAAGGTCCGTCGCCTGCAATAGTGAGGGAGTGCGCCACGTCTCCTCCGAAGCCAGGACTTGGATGTCCAGCTCGTGGCCGGGGTGGCCCGTGTACTTGGAAGGCCTGGGTATCATACATTACTCATGAAAATATCATAGATAGTTGATACAGAGGTATTTAGCTACATGCCTAGGGGTGTTGTTTAACTTCTCCGACTGTCTACTTGATATGGGACGCAAGTGGTAAATGCTATAAATCTGCTCCGTTTATTAGTGACTACTCTATACTGTGAATTTGTAAGCAATAAACTAGGTATAAGTCCCGTTACGTGAAAATAACGCTAGCCGTTTACCTGCCCACAGAGGTAGATATCAAATCCAGCCTATTCCAAAGTACTAGGTAGCTAATAAATACCTATTGTGATTCTACAATTAAATAATTACACTTATATTATATAACTATAGCCTAGTACTATCCTCTTCACTGTCGCTCAGCTTTATTTTTATGTGACGGGACCTGCATAGTCCGTTTAATCCACGAAGTCACACCCTACTCTTAATGACGACCAGCACGCTTAGCATGATACTCTATCAACATATGTCACATATATGTCTACCAACAACAATATGTCTATCGTCGTGCACCCTTAGCATGACCGCGTGGACATAAGTTTTATCTCTTTCAACTGTCAGATTTGTCGAGAAATAGACGTCACTTGGAGCTTTTTGTACTGAACATGGCTATGACCGATAGATAAAGCTCGAAGTGCCGTAATTTGCTCGATAAATCTGTAAATTGGAAGGGATAAAACTTTTGTCTACGTGGTCATGTTATGGCCGTAGTGAACGGTGAAGTTAGTAATGATAGGAGAAACGGTGCGGTGCGATTTCGAAGATTGAACGAGCTTCAATCAAAATGGACAACCATATCGGTATTACTTACGTAAATAAATCAGCTATACTTATTTATGCAATAAAACAATCGAGTAATATCTATGTGGATAGTTTCCAAGTAATATTGTTAATAAAAGTAATTTTACCACCATCTAAACATACACATGCCAAAAGTATCATAATTTGTATCTATAAACAGCAATGGAGTTTCATTTGGGTCCGGAACTCTAAAAGCACTTAGTCGTGGAGATCTAAGAGGCCCCTTTTTGTCACCTGTCATTCATTACATTTAACTTTAAATTATTTCGTGACAAAAAATCTTTAATACTAAATACTATTTACGCACAAAAATGTGTAGAGCTTTTTGAAGCTTTATTTTTTATTAATTTAATTTTACACTAGCTGTCAAATTGGGCCGCTTAGATCTCGACTGTAGTCTGGTTAAAAAATATAAACCCATATGTATTGCATAAAAATATATGGAGAGCACACGTTATATTTTTATAACCAAACTAATAATCTTCTACTTCCTTATTTTTACAAATAATATTATCAATTTCGTAAAAAATAATATCAGGAAATGATAAGAATTACTATATAAAAATAGTTTATTTTCCGTACCGATACATATTATTTTCCTGACTTGCTCTGCAACATTTATTAAAACATCAAACACAATTTTAGTAGTTACAAACAACAATAGGCACACATAAAGGGAGTGATAAAAGCGACTCACTGTCTGTCGCTCTCTGTGGAGAACTGCTTCTTGGCTGGTGATGCTTGATAGCAGAATATGTGATGCTTCATCTTCACCGACTTCCACTTGTCATAAGTGAATTGAACTATTTCATTTTCACGAACCTTAAACGACAATGTTGTTACCGTCTTTATTATACCTCACGGACACAGAAGCTAGTATGATCGTGCTGACTGAATTTTTAATTCTATTCCGATAGTATAAAACTCAAATTCAGACTTTTAAATTGTATTTGAAAACACACTTTGTACCATCATGGTAAAGTATGATAAATAAAATGTCAGTTTTTAGTTTTTAAGATTACTAGCAATGTGAGATTATCACACTACTAGCAGTAACGTTAGCCACTCCAACTAAGCTAAAATGCTTAATGGCTAGGGTGGGAATCTTACCGAGAGCCTCCCGGTAACGAGATCGGCCCGTCTCGTATATAAATTTCGCCACACAACACATACTCATCATATGATAACTAACTAAACGGTTCCAGTTACCTCCAGACCAGGGCAAATTCAGAAATTTGCGGCACTGGTGGGAATCGAACCCACAAACACCTAGGCCCCAAGTCTACTAACACTATCGTAATGGAGTTGCTAAAGTCTGGCCAACGAAAGCTGACCATGAAAAAAGGCGGCATTTTAAAAAATCTGAAGCTGTCAACACTGGCTATACTCCTCATACATGGATTTGATACTAGTAAGTTTTAATGTTTTTTTTAAAAACGTTAATATTAAGAAATAGGATTTATAAGTGAAATAAAAAACTGTGCTCCTTTTCTTCACTATATTTCGGTAAGAAAAGTATGTCTCAATTTAAAAAAAAACTTTAAAAAAACTCTAAAACTCTATAAAATACGGTCCTTTGATTTTCCACATTATAAACATGATCAACGTATTTCTTCAGCGTATAGGACAGTTTTGACAATGTAATTTAAAACCTTAATCAATTTTAAAGGCTGCCAATTATTGCAATTTTCCATCCACATAGAGCAGCACAGCTAACTAAAGAATACTAGGTGGGTTTCTGTCTGCACATTTTAATAAGATAATATAGTAGATAGATAGGTAAGTAGGTATTGAATCATTTCTATAAAACTGGCGTCTTTATAACGTAATTGATGGTATAGCAGGGTACCAGGGCGGTGCAGTGGGCCGAGCGGAATATGCTCAGATAATACAGGGTGTATCAGAAGTCCGAAATAATACTTTAGGTACATATGCGGTAGCGCATATGCGCATATGTGTGAAGACAGTGTATACCTAACTAGTTATAGACCATTGAATATTTGTCACAGGTATCGTTTTCTGGCCTTTGGGTAGATTCCTAACCCTATTCAGCAATGTAAACTATATGAATAGGGTTCGAGATATTACAAGTTATAGAAATTGACGATGAAAAAAATGTTTGAGAAACATGGTCGAATTTCGATCAAATTTTTATACCATTCTGTTGTATATCCGATACTGATGCAAACGTCAAAGTATTATTTCGGACTTGTGATGAAGACGTCCATCGATAGGATGGTACCTCTGCAGTCTTGTAGTATGGCAGCACGGTGTGGAGCAGGTCAGAGCAGAGCGCGAGCAGGCGGCCGCCGGCCAGCAGATGGGCCAGCAGCAGCGGCGCGGCGCGGCCCACGCAGCCCGCCACGGCCACGAGCGCCGCCCGCCCGCGCCACGCGCCGCCCTCCAGCGCCTCGCGCGACACGCTGTACAGCGTGTACCTGCGCACCACCCACACATCACGGGGCTTAACACGACCGCGTACACATAAGTTTTTAACCGACTTCCAAAAAAAGAAGAGGTTCTCAATTCGATCAGTATGTTTTTTTTTTATGTATGTACACCGGTTACGCTGCGAGTTATGAACCGATTTACGTGATTCTTTTTTGTTTGATGCGGAATAGATGCCATTTGATCCCATAATTTTTTTTTTTGCCTTTAAATATTTACTTTTTTAGGGTTGTTATGAGGTGATATTATTTGCATATTTTCAACGATTATTGACACTAAAAAACGTGAAAAAAATAAATTTTGACAACGTGAAAAAAAACTGTCAGATTTGTCGAGAAAGTGACATCACACCGAGCCATGTCCAATACAAAAAGATCGAAGTGACGTCATTTTATCGACAAATCTGACTGTGTAATGATTCGATTGAAATAAATAAAAATATTGAAATCAGGTATTGAATTACTCAGAATAGTAAAGTTGGAATGCAGCATGCTGTGTGAGTTGAAAAAGTGTTCAGCATTCTACAGCTTAGGCATTGGTGTATTTATAAAAAAAAAAAAGATAACCTTAGGTAGAAACAAATGAGGATATAATATTAAGTAAACAGGAAATTGTTTTAAATAAAAATAATGCTATTAATTAACAAAGTCATAGGTTACTCGGTAAAGGTCATCAGCTCCAGAGTTTGCAAACTAATTATCAATTTTAATCGCATTTCAGTGTATGTATCACATTCGAGAATTTTCTCTTGACCTCCAAATTTATAAAATATTCAATAAATTCCTCGTGGACAAGAACGCCCACCTTGAACTTAAGGGGTGCAAGTTCAAATCCCAGGCCCGCACCTCTGAGATAATTTTCATGTGCCAATGTCATTTTCAACAATGATTACCACTTGCTGAATGGTGAAGGAAAAACATCGTGAGGAAACCTGCACGTCTGTAGAAAGGCGTGTGAAGTTCACCAACCCACACTGGGCCAGCGTGGTGGACTATGGCCCAAATCTCCCTCGTATTGAGGGGGAATAAGCCCGGTATAATGGCAATAGGCTCGCCCCCTATTACATTGGGACCAAAATACATCGGCGAAGTGTGGGTGCACTACAGTGCACCTCTGCCTACCCCTTCGGGGAATACAGGCGTGATGATGATGTCTTCAATAAATCTACTAAAATACCATTATTAATGATTTTAAAACAAAAGTCATTTGTGTTGCTGTGAAATTGTAACTAAATAGAAATGAGTTAGTATTTAGGTACCATTAAATTAACGACACTCACACTCACCTATCACAATCCAGTACTTTCCTAAGGGACGCTTCTAAATTATCTCTAGCGGCTACACTATCCGAATATATTAACACATTCGGAGATTTCGTATTTACTAATGGACGGGAACTTTTCACAGACTTTGGCGTGCTCTGCTGTGATGACGAACTTCTAGGCTTTTCCTCCTTCACAGTTGGGTAACATTCTATATGAGACTGCGGCCTCTTTGGCCCCGTCGTACTCACTATCCTCTTATGAGTGGTAACAGACTTAATTTGACTGGATATGTTCAACATAGAAGACGACATCTGACTTGTGCCCTTCTTCAAATCAAGTTTCAAACTTGACTTCTTTGGTGTGATATTATGCTGTATTTCAACGGTCACATTCTCTACCACCACCTCTTTGTCCTCACCATAAGACCCTGGCACCTCTTTTTCTAAGACCTCTATTGTTTCAATGTTTACTTTGCTTTCATCTTGCTTCTCACTATCTTCATCGGATGAGAGAGATTTTCCAGTATTGACACTAACATCAGCTAAAGTGACTGGCCTTTTGGCAGGTGTCACATCATGTATTAAATCACTGCTACCATTCATATGTATGGTGTTCTTTGCATCGGATTTGATGTCGACGACTTTGGAGAGTTTCCGTAGCAATGCGGCGTGGACTGGCCACTGGAATTGGTTGAGAGGCTGCTTCAGACTGTGCTGAATGTCGCTGCGGAGACTCCTCATAGATGGGTCTGTTGCTTTGTTTGGTTCGCCTGACAGTTGAACAGCTAAAAATAATTCACATATTACCATTATAGGGTACAAATTTCAAGTATGACTGAACAGACAAAATGGATCAAACAATCTGTCTGCTGTTATAGCTTGTCTGCTTGTTATGTGACTGTGTAGGTGTCTGACATTGAAATTCATAGTCAAGGCCTACCTTGAGAACGAATTCCAACCCCTAGGCTTTGGCTATTTGGCTACATGTGAATCATACAACCACTAAGGGAAATAGGGCTAACATCTTGACTATGAACTTCAGTATAAGTGTTACCTTAAAATACAATCATATATGTTCAATTTGCCATACTGTCTATCTATACTGTACACATTCTAATAAGAACATTTGTATAGTGTTTTTGGGTAGGACTATGAACTGTTTGAATATGATACCAAACCACAAACTACATGCAATAGGTAATTGGTTCTGTGATCCAATACTTACATACTAAAATGTTTAATCTTACACCACATATCTCAGACTAAATGCCTTGAGGTTACTTACTTTGTATCCTCACAACCGGCAAGTTATGGTCAATGACAAATTCACCACCAACAAAGTTGAAGCCAATGACACTGAGATGTTCCATGTTAGTTTTCAGTACTATTGCTAAATGTGAGCCTGCCTTCCAAGCTACAGGCTGTCCTATCAACTCCAACTGCAAACATTTGAAATTGCATATTTCATAACGGACATTATTACTACTTGCTGAACGATGAAGGAAAACATCGTGAGGAAACCTGCACGTCTGTAGAAAGGTGTGTGAAGTTCACCAACCCGCACTGGGCCAGCGTGGTGGACTATGGCCCAAATCTCCCTTGTATTGAGGGGGAATGTGCCCGGTATAATGGCAATAGGCTCACCCCCTATTACATTGGGACCAACATACATTGGTGAAGTGTGGGTGCACTACAGTGCACCTCTGCCTACCCCTTCGGGGAATACAGGTGTGATGATGTATTTATTTCATAACGGACATGCTTTGTTATATTGTTGTTAATGGATGGTATTGCTGTTAACTTTCTATACAATTATAAGGATATCTATAATAATCAAAAAGGGATTGGCTAATACTAAGGCAGGTATGTCAAAATAATGCTTATAATGCTTATCTGAAGCAGGAAATTATTCTCTCTATCAGGCTCATTAAGATCTATATCATTATGACTGAATAGATATTTAATTTAGTCTCTGATTTACTTTAAAATTTGGAATTTAGGGCATAGATGGCAAATAGGTAGGTTTGATCATGGAGATATTATAATGGAGATTGCAGTTTGAGCCCGCGTTGCGGTAAATTTTTCTGGTTTATCTGACTCCATCATTGTTGTTTTCTCATATACCTATACTACAGGTACATGAGATAACAATGGCGGAAAAATCGCCGCAGAGTTATACAATGAGTGGAGTTCTTATGGGTACTCTAGATACTCTATAGGTTTGACACTGGAATAAGAAAGAAAATCAAATACTTTTATTATAAAGTCTTACATTGGTGATGTCTTGTCCATGGTTGTCATGGGCATCCATCTCACATTCAAACAACACATCTACATTGAGGTCCATGACAGGGGCCAGGTCGCTAAAACCCAGTGGTAGGCCCCCAGCACACGACACCCAGTCACTTATCTCAATACACTGTGGTGGTTTCATGCTGCATATTCTTGTTGCATTCGTATAATCCAATAAATCACAAAGATAAGCATTTTTAGGATTCGTACAAAGCTTGGAACTTAAGGTTGGAGTCTCTGTAATAAGGAAAGTTGCATAACTTAAGATTGCAACGAAAATGTTATTATACAGTTATGGCAATAATAAAAATTGTTCATAACTTATAAATAATATTACCTGCTGCATTTTCTGGAACTTTACAAAAAGCAACGCTGGTGTTACCGCTCAGGAATTCGAGAAGACGTGCCCTAAACGAGCGAATGCGCCAGGTTTTAATGAAAGTCATTGCAATGTATATTGGCGTAAAAAGCATGGTCGCAGCAGCCGAAACTGATGGATTTTATAATTTAACACACCACTACCACATCATTTTACTAATGAGAGTATCGCACTAACGTAGCATGCTGAATAAACTGAGCAAAAATGAGTTATCGATTCTAAAGTCCATTGATGCAGTAGACACCTATGAATTGAAATAAGTAATAACTATTACAAATTGAAGCACAGCGAGCGAATACTGAACTTCTGGAGTGTCTTTATGTACGACGAAACGCACTTTACATTTATTAATAGCGAAAAACAATTTATTTTTATTCGGATATATTCAGTCGTTCGCCGCTCGCAGAAATCATTTTTAAACGTTCCGTTCCCCGGTCCAATACAAACTCACTGAATGAATGTGTAAAAGTATATTTCCGAAAATGTTCTTTTGTTATCAAGTATCTTATGATTTTATAATATAGATGACAATAATTTTAGAGACTAAATAATTGTAACTGAATTTTGATTAGGTTTTGATATAATTTTCACTTTAGTTTATTACTTATTAAGTTGTATACAAAATAAGAACATATTACGTGTAAAGGAACTTTTTCTAATGTCAAATTCAAGATGCGTTCTGAAATTCATTTTTGCCTGCATAAATCAATAATAATTTTTGAGAAATTACAAAATAGGTTGCAAAGGTAAATCATAATATTTGAACGTGTTTAACAGCGGGAATGCATTTTTAATTATTGAAATTTAAAAGTTAATACCACCGGTAGATATGTACCTTACTATTTACATAATGCCATGCATATTATGCCATTTATACTACTGCTTTAGGACTTATGTAGATTGTTTACTAAAATAAGAAGCAACTACCTCACCTACTAATTAATTATACATACCTACCTTGTTTACCGATACGTAGGTATGTACAATGTAGATCATAAACATCTACTAAATATTTATTTATATATAGTAGGTACTTAATAATACAACTATTTTATGTCATTATAATTAGGTACATCGCTACTTAACTACGGTGGGTACTTATTTAAATTCAATTCAAAGGTATTCATTTGTAGAGCATTCTAGTTAGAAAATTTAAAAACCAGCCCAAAAAGGGGGTAGATGGGAAAGAATGGCCAAGTAGCCTAATTAGTTGGACGGATGCAAGGAAAAAAATTCAAGTTGTAGTCAGGATGTTAGCTACGTGACCGCCCGCTTGTAGCATCCCTCGCGGCAATAAATAAGTGAAATACAACAATGAATAGTAGTAAGTAGATACAAATTAGAGAACTGATAATCGGGACGTTGTTTACGAGCGGGCTCCGCGGCCAGTGATAAATGTTGCGATGATATTTGCATTGCCGTAGTCGACGTTCGGCCGTAGGGAGAGCGCGTGCACGCGGATGGACGCTCGCGACGACACGTATGCCAGTGCGGCCGGCAAATACAAAATGGAGCTTAACTTCATAACGACTTTATTAAAACAACACGATGTGAATCATAATGTGAAACAGTGCTTCAAATCAAAGAAACCGTTCAGTGAGTAGATATCCTTAGTTCCATTCTAACTTACAATTGAAAACTTTCTTTTATTTCAATTCGTGGGCTTTGTTTTTGTTCTCTTTCCATTGAGTCGGGCAGGCTCAATGCGATTCCAGCAAGTTGGCTTTGTTTTCATGTCTGCGCTGTTTTCATCCTCTTCAGAACTATCTACCTAATGGATTCTATGATCAATTTAATGTTGGCATCGTCATATCTACACCTACCTGTGGGCGATAGAAAGTAAAGGAAGGTATACTTACTAACCAACGGCGGCCCTAGGGCGATGAGAGCGGTGCAACCGCAACAGGCACCGTCATAGGGGCGCCAAAATCAATCGAAAGGCGACCACCGATAAACCACATGACACCTCATAGTTAGCGTCACGACGCTATTCAGTGAGGCGTCAAGGAGGAGCCTTACAACGCTGTACCTAGCCCATGACGGCTATATTAGAAAAATACTTATCTGTTTAAGTATATAGAGGTACCTAAATATAGGTACTACTTTTATATACCTAGTTTTCATAACTCCGCCGGTATTGGGTACCGTCTACGTAAACTCGTCCTATTTATTTAATTGACGCCATGATATGGCCAATTTAAATAAACGATGTGTTTTTATGAGCAACAGATTATTAACAAGTTGTGCAAATAAGGATAACAATTCTTAGAAATGTTGTTAATAGGGTAGATTCTTACCGACAACTTTATAGGTTAATGAGTTAGTTGTTTTGATACAACTTGCGAATTGAGTAGGTTACAATAACCAAGCCGTAAACATTGATTTCTAATATAATAATATGCATTACGAAGTTCATTGAACCGCCAGATTTTGTGTTGTGTGATACCGTCCTATTTGCATACCGTTATCAGTGCGTTTAAATTGCACAATTAAAGCTTATTAAAATGATCTAATTAATTTAGTTACGACGACTACCTACTTATCTATAAGATATAGGTACCTACGTGCAGGGTCTTAAGCATATTCAGCGCCGGGGTGTGAAAGTCAGCCCCCCCGCGCTCATGTCCACAAAAAAAACTTCTTTTGAAAGCGGCAACCGGTGTCTTCAGTAAAACAATGCCTATGATGTATACTGAACTAGCTGTGCTCCTGGCTCCGTTCGCATGGTCTCAGATTTCAGAGTGTAATAATGTTGGTAGAAATGTATGGCGGTTGGCTTGCGCCCCCTAGGATTCTGCGCTCAGGTGCACCGCACCCCTTGAACCCCCGGGTAAAGACGGCCCTCATCAGACAATCGACTATCGTTAAAAAATGTTGTCTAGCTAAGTAAGTGACGGAACCACTGTCCAAGCGACACAATAAGTTGGTACCTACTTAAGATAAATTGATATCTAATGTATTGTTCATTCCGAATCCATTACTGACGTCAAGATTGGTCTCTATTGACAATAAGCTTATCAAAGTGAGCTATATACCCGCTTTCACAAACACTAGGAAACGCCTTAATATAATGCCAACTGAGTCTTATTTAGGTATCACTTTAGTCGTCTCCTTGTAGTCGTGAGAACACGGGTTTTAGTCATTTTGAGAATCTGCGATAAAAACTTGATGGTAGGTACGTATTGGTGAAGAGATATAGTATATTCTTCGCTACCAAGCATCTTGTATAGTCTCATCCGCCATCATAGGCCCCATACAAATACAAGCTTGCTAAAGTCAGTTCACGAGATAATAGAGATAGAAGACGGTATTACCTACATGTTGATGTCGATTCTGTGGTCACCAAACTAAGCATATTGGCGTCCTTACCACTGCCGTAGCGTCTGAGCAAGGCGGAAAATGTGTTAATTCTGTCAAATATATAGTTCAAGCGTTGCTTGTGTAAAACAACATCGGCAATGTTGGCTGAATAATGTCACTGCCATGTTCCGGAATAGTCGCTTGCGTTTGTTTTGCCTCCGATGGTGGGATGTCCATCAAACTACGAGTTTCGTCCGGATACGCTCGCCAACGATGTGGGTGTGTTTGATTCCATACAAACGACATATTACGAAAGTATCTACTCGATAGATAGTAAACACAGTCGCTGCTGCACCAGGTTATAAAAGCCTTGTGAGTATCTTTATGCTTATGCGGGCGCCGAAATCGTGCTATTACCCAATGGGCCTAATCGACCTAGCAGCGCAAAGTTTGAAAGTAGTGCACGTAGTGTAGTACACTAGCAGCCAACGTGTTAATTAATGATAACTTAACTTTAATAAACTAAGAATGTATATTTTTCTTTTCAGTCAGCAGAAAAGAAGAAGTATTGGCGATAAAGAGTAAATTCCCCACCAAAATACCCGTAAGTACAATAGTTAGATACCTTTATAATTAGTCTATTACTCCATCGTCATTCTATCTAGGACTGATATGCCCTCAATATAACGTCTGTATTCTCCGCAGGATTGGTAAAGAAAGATGCACTGCCGTACACCCACATTCCACTCATGTATTTTTTTTCCCAATGTAATACGGGCTACTCCCGTTCAATTCGAGGACTTAGGCCATAGTCCTCTACTGTGGCCATGTTTTGAGTGCACTCTCATAGAGCTTCCTAGCAATATATTCCTTAACTTTTTAAGAAGTAACGTCTTTACCTATGGTTTTATTCCATTCATCTCATAGTTACGCATTTCTCAAGTTGCCGGCCTACGATTTAAAGGTGTTGTTGATAGGTACAGTACGCATTGCCGTCGTTGCGGCAAAGGGCAAATCGGAAATATCTCTAGTGTTGTCAAATAAACTTTAGTGTGGTTTATATATTCCAGCTAATAGTAGAGAGGTACCACAAAGAGAGAACCCTGCCGACACTCGATAAATCCAAGTTCCTAGTTCCCGAAGACATCACCATGTCGCAGTTCCTAGTCATCATACGGAACAGGATAAGAATCAAACCAAATCAAGTAAGTTACCTCCTCACAACCTTACTTCATCTTATTTCTCCAATAAATTATAATTCTTCTAAAACAAATCCATTTATTACTAATATAATTCAAAACTATAACTTATTGCATAAACTCTTATCAATCAATTAGTCGAGTCGATAAATGATATTAATAATTATAGATTGATAATAATAGTGCTTATGGAAACACTATTCTGATTGCGATACACTTCGCATGTTGAAGCGCCACTATGTCTGCGGTTGTATTTAACTATAACTCTAACTCACTTAGTAATAAGTGGGTTACCTACTTACAAAATATTTACAATTAAAAAATAAAGTTAAAATAAGTTTAAACTAATAAGAAGAAATATGTAAATAGAGGTCTCTTTTATTCTTTAAAGCAATCAATACAGCAGGACTTTTATATACTTGAGTAGCGTTTGAGTTTTGGACGTTATCAGTGTAAATAATCATATTCTATTTTTTGTAGGCTTTATACCTGATAATCAATAACAAGTCAATGTTAAGCATGAGCCTCACGATGGCGCAGGCTTATGAGAACTACGGCGACGAAGACGGCTTCCTGTACATCACATACGCCTCGCAAGAGGTGTTCGGGTACCAGGACGGTGAGTTGCTTACTCATATTCTTAGATGAATCAACTACTGGACTTGGCTTCTATAGACCTAGATAACCCCTATTGTCAAATGTCAATGCTCATTGGTCGTTGACCAACGACTCAATATCTACACGATTCAGAAGCATTGAAATCTAAATTAAATAATGTGTCTAGTACAGTAAAATGTAAACGCAAAGTTCAAGTGTCAGATACCACTTACAAAATAATCTAAATTTTACCGTATATGCTACGACATAAAGTTGAAATTCATATTAACTTTGAGACGTGTTTAATTGTTTACGATGAGTTAGTTACTATGTGTTTTTGTTTGTGAGTTTGTTTTAGTGTGCGTTCATAGCTATAGGTTTAATTTTAGTACATGTTAGTGGGTGTGTTGTGCATGTATTTCGGTCTCCAGAAAAATTACACTCTTGCGGATCATCACGTTACCCACTCCACTTCCTTATTTCTCTAAGGAGACATATTATTATAAGCGGTAATAATTAAGCCTTCAATAATCTTGTTCTAATCTTATCAGTCAGTAGTGACTTATATAGTAAAAAAATATTATGCCTACCGCAAAAGTAATCTATCGAGGGCAAGATACAGAAACAGGCCTGTGTAAAACAATCTTTTATAGATTAAATCATCGCTGTTTTTAACGAAATTAGGTAAATAGGTTACAAGATACATTATTTTGTTGCAGATATGCAAGGAAAACCATCGGATAAGGAGGTGCAAGCAATTAGACATAGGTTTCCAAATAAAGTACCGGTAAGTCCCACTTTTTAATTTTATGTGGAAAGTACTTACCTTCATAAATTTATTTTAAAAGGTTCATTCTATGTCGATCGTTACTCAAACTCGACTCAAAGTAAAACAGATTTATTTGAATTTTAGTTACCTAATGTTCAGACGTTACGGTATGCGAACTACCTACTATCATTTAATAATAATTTTCACAAGGGCACCCAAGCCATCCGCCATAAATGAATATTCTACTATCAATGTCAACTAGAGATGTGATCGATTGATACCTATGGGTTATCGATAGGTAAATAAATCGATTACGACAGATTATCCTTACAAGTGCCGATTTAAAATGTATGTTTAATGCAGCTTTTCGTGGAGCGGTACGTGCGCGAGCGCGAGGTGCCGGCGCTGGGCAGAAACAAGTTCCTGGTGCCGCAGGAGCTCACCATGTCGCAGTTCCTTTACATCATCAGGACAAAGATGAAACTCAGAGATTCGCAGGTATACATCTTCTTGCATCCATAAGCCTGTATCCCGCTTGCAGTGCACCTATTTTTAGTAATATTGTTTGGACTTTTAGCTGCTATGTAAGTAGCCTATTTTCATTAAATCAAGCTAATTTCCTTATCAAATCTGTAGACAGATAATGGCACTTGGTTCGCCATCCTAAGCCTATTCCAGTCAGTGAGTATTCTAGTGAGATGTGTGGTTAGAATAATTAATATGACTAAAATTTAAAGAAATTACAAAGCATCTAAGTTCGATGCCACTGCAAATGGTTAATAACTTAAATTTGGGAGTAATTCTTTTATATCGCTGATATATAAAAGATACAACTGAACTATACTTGGAAGTTCCTGCTAAAAAAATTGCTATCTCGGTCATACATTACGGCGCGGGCGACCGTAGAAAGAACAGTAATACGCTTAGTTTACTTCGATGCCAACTGAATGGCCACCATACTCATTACCAAATGGTATCTTTGTATGCAGGCACTATACTTACTGGTGAACGAAAAGGTGTTGGCCAGCCACAGCATGACCATGGCGCAGGCGTACGAGCAGTTCCGTGCGCACGACGGGTACCTCCACATCACGTATGCCGCGCAGCAGGTCTTCGGTTGAACGTGAGTACACACCCTTACTTTTTTAAATAGCCTTTTGAATGTCCCACTGTATCTCATATTATGTTATTTAAAAAACTAGCAATGTTGGTAAGTACCTACCTGTATTTGAGCAAAATGTTTGTGTTAGGAAGGAATGTTAACAGCAAATCTTCGATCAACAATTGATCGAAGTAGCAAGTAGAAACTTGAAGTCGCTATTTTGTGGTACGACCACCCTTCGATTTGTTCCTACCTATTTTCTACAAACACTTATGAACTGTTTACACTGCCACTTTAGAATACTTTTTTACTCAAAAGTATTCGTAAACGAATACTTTCATAAATGGTTTTTAGATCTATTCCTATAAATGAAAATGCAAGACTACCTATAGCGGAATATTTGCAGCGGTTTTTCAAGAGTAAATAATAAGTACCTATTGACTCGTAATATTATTTTGGTAATTAATTATTGCTCAGGCTCATTATGGAATATCGACAATAAATATTATATCGTCTACAAATTAGAAATATACTAATTATAACATGCTAACTAGGTATAAACACGCTGTAAAAAAGTAACTTTACAAAGATGGTTCAGGTAGGTATCACAATTATCCTATTCTCAAGTGACTCAAATGAACCCATAATCTAGAGTTGACTGTTTATTTGTTTACGCTAATATTTCTCAATGAAATAATAAGTATTGAACCGGTAACCCTGCCCCGCCTGTCTCGCTGAGCGTAGAGTTCAGAGTTAAACACACTGTGAAGGGTAAATCGACAATTATTCATTCTTATCATATTACAAGTAATTAAAGAACAAAAAATATTTTATTACTCGAGCCACACACAAGGTTGACACAAACATGTAAATACCGTTACTACAGCTTTAAAACTCACGAGATAGTGCATTATTATTTAATAAACAAACACAAAAAATAATAAATAATCGTTTATTTCGGATAATGTGTCCATAGGATCATTGCATGCAACAGAAAATAATGCTAGAAGTAAATATTATCAACTACTTCTTATTCCTACCTATCAGTAATTGGGAGGGATTTACGTTTGACGGACACTGACGACACGTAACCCATTAGTTATATTTTCAAATCCTTATCCAGTTAAGTTTGACCGAAATCTTTCCAGAAATGACTATGACGGAAACGGAAAGTTTTCGTTAAACGTGAATGCCTCAACTGGTTAAAAATACATAAATATATAATACCTATGATAACCTGCTTCCAAGTAAATAAATATTATACAAAATGGCGTCGAGATGTAAGAGCCCTCTTTAACAATAAAACACGGTACGTTTTATGAAATAAAGTATGAAAATAATGCATAAAATAAAGAAGAAATACTATTAATTTTTGGGTTAAAACACCTCTTAAGAAATATGCAAGAGCATATTACAAGTTTTTTTTAAAAGAAATAATTATATTTAAATTAAATGTAATGATAATAAATGACAAGTGTCCCGGACATACCTCTTACTTACATACATCTCACGTCTATCACCCAAGCCAAGTATTCAATTTCATGAGAAGTACTTACTTATTAAATCAGAATACTCAAACACAGATAAGAACGAAATGTCTACCTATTATCTCAATCACCGTGATTTATTGAGCAACTTATTTGCAACAAAGTAAAATAGGTACCTATCATTTAGAGAGGAGTGCAAGAAAAACAAGTTGATTTATAACATGTCAATAAAACATTGATAAAAAGTAGGTACCCACAAGGATTTACGCATAATTTATCCGATTATACCTACCTAAATGTTTTACGTAAACACTGCCTGCTTACTATCTTGTTACTATAAAAATATTCCTATGAGTGTAAAGCGTAAATCTGGGGGCTTAAATGGTCACTTCAACAATTCCTCCAACCCTAAATTTCATTTCTTGATTCATTAATGACGATAACCGATATTCGTGTTGCTATTAATTACTTCACACCGGCAGAATGGCCACTAATCGCAGGTGCATCCATTCTTCATCTTATTACATACATTTACATTGAAATATGAATTCGTTGATGAAATTAATCTGTGGGTGAATAGCACACATGCATCATTGGCCTTCTCTTCTTTTGCCTGGCCCTTTCCCATTTTATTTGGGGTCGGCCCTCCTGGTCATGCGTCTCGGTCCTGTGTCGTCTCTTTGTTAACTTGGGCTTCTTTGAGGTTCTTATTTACTACGGACATCCATGTGATTGGGCGGTCATCGACGGGGTTTGGTTTCGATATCCAGCACTTTTCTGGTCAGGTGGTCGTAACGTGTCCCTCCGTACCACCGCATACGGCTCTCCTGTTATTTATCTGGGATAGGTTTGCATGCACATGCATCATTGGCTATTTTATGAAAAATCAATAAATGAATTCGTTTTAAAGGAATTGATCAGAAGCCATTTTAAACGTCCCGATAGCTACAGTCAAGGGGATTGTTGGCAATTAAAACACTTGTTTTAGGACACGATAACACATTTATCAACGGCAGTTGTCATGCCACTAGCACAAAAACACTGTCTGTTTTGTTAATATTGTATGCCATGGTTGTATAAAAAAATGAACACGCGCGTGTATTTTTATCCGGAGGCTGAACGCGGCGATAATAAATTATCATATAGCGAAAATTTGTCTGTTATTGTCACCAATATCGAATTACTTTTTATATCTAGTATCGCCGTAATTATGTAAGTCCGTATGTGGTGGGGGTGAACGACCGGCTATCAGCTGTTGCTAACTGCACGCCGATAAGCCAATCTTGACCATTAGCAAAATATCTAATAATTGTTTTATTTATTCATTATTAATGACGATGTGCGCATACTCGGTAAATTTACTGTCGAGATACTTGCGATTATTAGTTTCAATCATATTTACAAGAACTATTAGACGGACGAGGATTTGGTTTTTTGGTTTGAGGGTAGGTGACACGGCAAATTTCGGAAATGATTTTTTCGGAATTTGTCCAGGTCTGCGTGAAACTGGGATTGCTTAATTTGGGATTATAATATGAGTGTTGTCTGACAATATTTAGTCTGAATCTTACCTACCCTACTTACCTACCCACCTGACACGGAAACAAATCTTATAATAATAACTAATTAAATGAGTATCATAATAAAATGGATGAATAATACTTTCTCTCACAATTAAAACTATTAATGAGCCAGGACAGATAGTCACAAAAGGAACCTGTATTATTCCATAACATTAAAGTCGACTTTATTTATGTCATCATAATAAGTTTATCGCGGGTCACAATACGCAAACAGCGGGCTGGAGGAGCGAGGGCTGTGCTTCTCTTTGATAGATAACTGTCGATTTATGTTCCCTTCCATTGTTGTACACAGCCCCCCGGGGCTCGCCGTTGTCGACGCCGAGATATACTGGAATATTCCGTCTGTATTTATCGACGGGGAGATAGCGTTCAGTTGGCAAGGAGGTTTACTGGCTTTTCTTGGAGGTTAAGTACACTGCTCGTATGAAAGCATACTTACCGCAAACAAAACAACGCACACAGCCTCGCAGTGGTCAATGACCATGTTATAGTAATTAGAAGATTTGTCTGAAGGGTATGGTTATGTCAGTCTATCCGTTTATTTGTCTGATGTATGTATTTTACAATATCATATCACAGTACCAATTAAGTCTGTACCAAAAGGCAGCTATAATGTACATTATAATATCCTGCATCCTGTTGTGTTTGTACGCATGTCAAGACAAGACCTTTGTCACGGAGTTGCTCGCTCGCTCTGTCTTATTTCATACGAGAGATAGAGATATAATCAACATATTCTGTGACATAAGTCTAGTCTTGTCGCTCATGCTACAGATACTGGGATGTAAAGAAAAGTATAATACATAAAGCATCATGTATTTGGCGGTAAAGGGAAGATCTTCCTGCCAGGAGGGTGGTATGCCTGGCGGGGTCCGCTACGCCCCCATTGATGTTGTCGGGGAATTTGTATATATAGTTCAGATCGTCGAACACACCAGTACCGCGAGCTAGGATTTTCATAGTACTTTGTATGGCGGATAATTTCTTGAACGCGTAGAATTGCGATGTGTCTACAGTCGCGCCATCTAGTAGCGACTGACGGTAGTTGTGTTTCGTGGCGAGATATAGGGTACCCCACATGTATAATGTACATCTTCCTTTTTCATCTTATATTGTGAAACCAAAATGAAAGATATACATTTTTATGTACATTTCTGTAGCGCTTAGTAACGCTGTGGGTACGCTCCTCAAGTTTAGGGCAGGGAGTATTGACATTATGTATATTAATCTAAGATAATTTTTTACAGGTAAAAAATATGAAGATTGGTGTAAAAATGTTCCTGGTGGCTTCTTATTTAAAGACTGATAGTATTCTAAACTCTCTCAAGTGTTAGGTGTAGTTAGGGAGCAATTATAAACATTCCACTAGCAATGCCGTACGGCGTGGTTTGGTAGAGCTCTCTGCATTTGGACTCGTGCAAACGTATCTATACCCAATGCTAAGTTATATATTATCTCAAACTGTTCTTATAATCATTTATAAAATGAATTATGTGCAACAAAATGTTGAGAAAAATAATCATGATCTCGAAATCCAATGTTAAGACTATGCAATGCGTCTGTTATTTCTATTGTATATCTGATAAAGAGCGTGTTTCGTATTATACAATTATTTATCTATAAACTAAGATCTGATTAAAAATAATAAATTATATGTAGATCCTCTGTTGTATCCAAAATAAATCATTCTAATATATTTTATTAATAATTTTGCGTTTTATTAACTTACTTATGTTTTTAGATGATGAGGATAACATTATGTCATATCATATATACATCACTGTTATACTAGAAAACAAGATCAAAACGAACCTACTACACAACTCATATTTTCACTATAATAGATTTGATTACTTAACAGTGAATATTTACTATTGGAGGTATGTGTAGAATAGTAACACTTATAGCTTATAGGTACTTAAATACTATACTTAGCTTATTTAATGTATGTAATGCGACAGTATCCCGGTGCGGCTACTCAGTGGGCGATATGTTCTGCGCGGCGGCGACCAGCGTATCGTGAATATCTTTAGCGTAAGATATCTGCAGTCGCACCGTGTTCAAATACTGCGGGTAGCTGAGCGTAGTCTCCTAATGACAAACATATACTATCACGCCTGTATTATCTGCAGGTGTAGGCAGAGTTACACTGTGTAGTGCACTTTCATCATGCCTATGGTATAGTGATTCTAAAGTTGTATACCAGCACCTTTAGCATGATGGTGTAGACACACGTTTTGTCTCTTAACTGTCAGATTTGTCGAAAAAATGACGTCACTTCGAGCTTTTTGTACTGCACCCTTAGCATGACTGTGTGCAGACATAAGTTTTATCTCTTTCAACTGTCAGATTTGTCGCGAAAATGACGTCATTGAGCTTTTTGTACTGGACATGGCTCGGTGTGATGTAATTTTCTCGACGAATCTGACAGTTGAAAGAGATAAAACTTATGTCTACGCGGTCATGTTACAGGGCCTGAGCGTATTTAAATTATAAAAGAAAAGCTCATCTATTGTGAGATGAGCTTTTCTGATGATATGCAAAATGTCTTCTTCTTTTTTTTTTACGAAATGAGTGAAATGATGATATTTTGATGGAATAAGATGAGGAATGCCTGCACCTGCGATATGCGGTATTAATGGCAATGTCGAGTAATTATAGCAAGGACTGATTTGTAGCATGTGCGCCAAGACTAGACGTATATCACAGAATATCTTGATGTTGTCTCTTTCTCTTGTATGAACGACAGAGAGCGAGCAACTCCGTGACAAAGGTTGTTCGCGCCACTCACGGTGGTGCTTTTATTTATTTTAACCCTCTAATTTTATATATTTCGAACGGCTATCTCTGTCACTCCTTTCAACCGCTGCACTACGAAACGGCTTGTCATTACAAGCAGTCTGCGTTTTAACCTCTGTTGACGTAGGCTACCGCACCGTTTTGAAACCCCTTTTCGAACCGCCGTCGCCATTTTGCTGCTCAGCAAACTCTGAGGCCATGTACTAAGGGCCCTCAACCGCGTCTCGCGAATATAGTGAACGAAATACCTACAAGTCCGCTGCTCCGTGCATTTAGTGCCGCTAGTTATTGAAGGCCGCTGTGGTGACAAGGACCTGAAGAAGCCGAGAAGAAGCGCTCCCAGGCTGAGACATCCTACCTGGAGAACAAGTTCAAGAAGGAACCCGTAATCGAGGTGATCGTAGCGTGTCTAGGGCAGCATCAGTTAGGAGACCAGGTCAGTCGCCATAATTTCCCCTTACTCCACCAGCTATCCTCTGTAACGCCCGTGTCAGGTGTGATCGGCTATATAGCTTAGCCGCCGCGCTTACATATTTTTTGGCCTTCGAGCCGGATATCTATTCAACTTTACTAAGTCAACCGCCATTTTCTCCATTGTGGTATATTTAACCACACAATATCTCGTTACATTAACGTGTTCCCGCTTCCAATACCGCTTGTTTAGTACCGCCGTATACAATTACAATTACATATTAGGTCTTCTGTATTCCATTTTCCAAAATTACAAAAAATATCTACTATTTTCAATCATTCGTATTATTTATTCCGTAAGTGAGGGTATTGTATATACTTCTGCCGCTCCGCCAACGAACCGCGCCCGTGCGTGTTGCAGTCATTAAACTTATCGTAAGTCTTTTACAAATCGTCTAATTAAGTAGTTTAAATTTGAAATTATGACATCTCGTAGTGCTAAAACGAGGGAAGTGTTCGAGGATGCGAAGTGTGTGGATAATGCACAAATCGAACGCTCAACTTTGATTGGCAAGCGTGATGCTATATTTTCACGCTTACAACAAGTTTATAACGCTTCCTTAAATGCCTTTACGGATGAAGCTGAAAAAGATTTATTTCTTGCTGGAATGATTTCGTTGGACCGCTTACATACAGACTTTAAAGCCCTCGTCGATAGGTTAAATGTTGTTGAGTTGACAATAAACTCCGCCTATACGGTAAATTACCAGTCTATAACTGCATTCGAAGATATGTTTTGTCGCTGTAAATATGCACATAATAAACTTGAGCCGCCCGGTAAACATGAACAAACCACTGATTGTCATGTTGCACCGCGACATCAACCAATTAAAATTCCTAAATTGGAGTTAATGGTTTATGATGGGGATCCTATGACGTGGACACTATTTTACGAATCTTTCAGACGGACAATTCACGAAAATCGTGATCTTACCGATCATGAGCGCGTTCAATATTTAACAAACAAACTGTCAGGCCGGGCACTTGCAGTTTGTTCCGGAATTGTGGCGAACGCCGACAATTACCAGTTGATATGGGAGACGCTCGTCGAAAAATACGACGACAAACGTATGCTGGCCTCCGCGTATCTTGACCAAATGCTCGAGTTCAAAACGTTTAATACCGCGACTACGAAAAACTTAGAATTGTTCCTTGATAAATTTTGTACAGCGGTGTCTAATTTAAATTCGCTTAAAATTGAAAAACTATCTGATTTTATAATACTTCAACTCGCATTAAAAAAGATTGATCAGAACACCGCACGCGCATTTGAAATGCATTTAAGACATAAATCTATGCCTACCTATGATGAACTGATAAAGTTCATCCGCGAACAAAGTAAAATAATAGAACGCACCGCGCCCGCTGCCAGTAGCCGTGCTTCCGATAACAAACCGGTTTCTGCAAGATCAACACATTCCTTTGCCGCTTCGTGCGTCGCTCACTGTCACCTTTGTAAAGAGACCGACCATTATAATCTTTATAGATGCCCCGCATTTAGTACATTATCGATTGATGACAGGTTTTCCTTTATAAAACAAAATAAGGGTTGTACCAATTGTTTGAGTGTTTCACATAGTAATACTGCGTGTAATTCTAAGTATAATTGCCGACATTGTGGTTGCAAGCATCATTCGATGTTGTGCCGCAAAGCGTCTTCCCCCCGTGAAGAGCTCCGCGCGTCTGTTAACATTGGTGCCGCGTCGCCGTCGTCGTCGCCGCATGTGCCCGCGCAGGCACCCCGCTCGCCATCGTGCCCCGCCACCGCTGCATCCGTCCCACGACTTGTTGCCGCTGTCGGCCGCCAAACCGAGTACACGGCACAACAGAACGTCTCGCTTTGCAACGTACGCCCTGTATTGAAGCCTACGGATACTACGTGCTTACTAGGAACCGTACAGGTTTATGCGACGGATTTCAATGGTCGTCGGCATGTAGTACGCGCTCTAATTGATTCCGCCTCACAAAGTAATTTCTTGACGTCAAAGTGTTGTGCAAAATTAAACTTAAAATGCAACAAAGTCTCTAACACCGTTGTCAAGGGACTAGGTTCTTCCGCTAACCCAATTAAGGGGTCAATTTCCGCGACATTATCATCGCGAATAAATGATAGTTTTATCATTATTGATGCTTACGTAATCGACCGCATCACGGATAATTTACCCGCTGTGTGTGTAGACGTCTCCTGTCTGACATTCCTTAATACACTGCCCCTAGCTGATGATAATTTCGCCGCGCCATCCGAGATCGACATTCTCATCGGTGCACCGCTTTTCGCAGAAATATTACTATCGGGCCGCGCCACTGGTCCACCCGGTACACCTACCGCCTTCGAAACCATTTTCGGCTATATCGTAATTGGGACCGCTCCCATTGCTTCTACTCACGTAAAGCCCGCTTCTTCAAACGCTCTTATCGAGGACGATATTTCCCAGTCTCAAATTTCCCTATGTACTTTTATAGAAGACCCGCGTTTAGATTGTATGCTCCAAAAGTTCTGGCAACTCGAAGAGGTGCAATGTACGCCAACGTTAAGCCCAAACGCTATAGAAAATGAACGCATTTTTGCGAATAATTTTTCTCGCGATTCTTCGGGTCGCTATTCTGTAGCGTTACCCTTCTCCTGCGAACCCGCCGCTGTTCTGGGCAATTCGCATAGCACCGCAAAAAAACGGTTCATGTACCTCGAACGCAAACTTGTCTCATCACCGTCTCTGCGACTAGAGTACGACGCTATAATCAAGGAGTATCTTCAGAAGGGGTACATATCTCTTATTGACAACCCTGACCCTTTAACTGGGTTCTATATACCGCACCACGCTGTCGCTAGGTTGGATAAGACTACCACAAAATGGCGCATGGTTATGGATGCCAGTGCTCGTACAGACTCCAACTTATCGCTGAATGACATATTATACACTGGTGATAATTTACAAAATGACCTTTTTATAATTCTACTGGATTTTCGCTTGTATGGTGTTGCATTTACTTCTGACATCAAGCAGATGTACTTGCAGATTCGGGTGAACAAGAACGACCGTAAATTTCAAAGATTTTTATATCGTTTCGATCCCGCTTTACCTCTTGACACGTATGAATTTAACCGTGTCTGTTTTGGTCTGCGTAGCAGTCCGTTTCTCGCCATGAGAGTACTACGGCAGCTTTGCATCGACGAGCGCGTCCATTTTCCACTCGCCGCGGCGGTTATTGAAAATAACACGTACATGGATGACGTTTGTTACTCAATGCCAGCTTTGTCTGGCTGCCTGCAGCTCAGAGATGAGCTCCGCGAGCTTTTAAAGGCCGGGGGCTTTGAGCTCGTAAAATGGGCTAGTAATGAAACTGAGCTTATTCAATCTCTTCCGGTCCCTGATCGATACACCGCTAATATTAACTTCGAAGAACCAGACGCGCATTTAAAGGTTTTAGGGCTGCAGTGGTCGCCTATTAGCGATGATTTCATGTTCGCTGTGAATATTGAAGATCGTCCCGTTACGAAACGCAATATTTTGTCGTTAATTGCACGGCAATATGACGTTCTTGGTTTTATAGCTCCCGTTATCCTATACGCAAAATTAATTTTACAAAGATTGCACGTACTAAAGCTCGACTGGGATGAGCAACCGCCTTCAGACGTAACTCGTAGCTGGCAAGACTATACCCGTGAATTACCATGCATCCAACAGTTGCGCTTCCCACGCCATCTGGGAGTTGCGGAAGGCTCCAATATTTCCATAGTGGCGTTCTCGGATGCCAGCGAAAGTGGATATGGCGCAGTAGTTTACATTCGCACTACATTAGGTGTAGAATCCACTCCACTCACCCGCATAGTCTGTGCCAAGTCAAAAGTGGCCCCGCTTAAAACCATTTCTATTGCGCGACTGGAACTCTGCGCGTGTTTATTGATGGCAAAATTAGTACGTCGCGTGGTAGATACTTACAGCAAGCGTCATCCCATTGATCAGGTATTTTGTTTTACTGACTCCATGGTAGCACTACAATGGATTGTCGCTTCCCCACATAGGTTCAAAATTTTCATTGCTACGCGAATTACGAAAATTATTTCCGCTATACCCGCTGACAGTTTCCGACACGTTGCTGGAACCCAAAATCCCAGTGATTGTCTATCTCGTGGACTGTCACCCGCTCAACTACTTCGCTATCCGCTGTGGTTTTCGGGCCCAACTTGGTTACGTCGGGAACCCAGCGAATGGCCAGTTTCCTCAGTAGTTCCTGCTAGACATGACTATGAGTTAGCTGAATTAAAGAGAATTATTTCTCTCCCCGTGACGCGGTCCCGGGACGAGTTTTCTAACCCGCTCTTAGACCTCTCCACTCGCGTTTCATCCTGGCTACGGTTCTTACGCACCGTAGTTGTAATTTTTCGTTTCCTGAAGAAACTACCGCGTTCCAATCTTTTCACAGCTGATGACATTAATTTCGCAGAATTACAAATATTGAAATCGTTACAAAAAATTTATTTCCCTGATATTATCGCTAATCTAAACTCAAATACCCGTTGTACAATCGCTATACAACGGCTCGCGCCATTTTTAGATGCTAACGGACTAATACGAGTAGGAGGCCGACTCCAAAATGCGGATCTGTCGTATGATCAACAGCATCCCATTTTGTTACCGCGTAAAGATCGGACAGTGGAGTTGATAATTTCGCATTATCATCGTCACAACTGTCATACCGGCCCAGTCGCTTTGATGTCTATACTTAGACAAAAGTTTTGGATACTTTCCTGCCGTAACATTGTCCGCTTGGTTGTACACAAGTGTAACTTTTGTTTTAAGGCCAAACCTAAGCCTGCATTCCCGTTAATGGGACAGTTACCTGCTTGTCGTGTAAATGACGCGAAAGCATTTGCTCACACCTCGGTAGACTACGCTGGTCCAATTTCAATTATCCCGTTCAGAAAACGTGGAGTCCGCTCGATCAAAGCGTATCTGTGCATTTTCGTGTGTATGGTGGTCCGCGCAGTACACGTAGAGCTTACGACGGATTTGAGCACCAGCTCATTTCTTTCGGCTTTCAAGCGATTTCTCTCTCGTCGTGGTTCGGTGTCTGTCATGTACTCGGACAACGCGAAGAACTTTGTGGGCGCAAAGAATGCATTGTTGGACATCTACACGCTTATCAATTCTGATGAATTCAACACATCACTTTCAGATGAATTATCATCAAACCGCATACAGTGGAAATTTAATCCACCTCGAAGTCCTCATTTCGGCGGAAATTACGAAATTTTTGTTAAGGCATTTAAGGGACATCTCTTTAAGTCCATCGGTTCACAATTACTCACCTATGAGGAAATGTTAACCGTACTTACGCAGATCGAAAGTGTTATTAATTCACGGCCGCTAACGTTATTGAGTGAGGATCCCTCTGAGCCCACTGCATTAACTCCCGCACATTTTTTAATGACTGCACCGCTAAAACATTTACCCGCTTGCTCGGTCACCAATGAACCCGCATATTTGTTAAAACGCTACGCTTTACTTGATCAAATGATTCAGTCCTTTTCGAAGCGATGGAAGTTGGAGTACCTTCACTTGCTTCAATCTAGAGGAAAATGGAATACACCTTCTAATCCTATCAGTATAGGTTCAATCGTCCTTATTATTACCGATAACATTCCCCCGCTGTCCTGGCCTCTCGGTGTCGTTATAGCCACGTATCCTGGTAACGATGGCATTTGTAGAGTAGCTTCAGTGAAGACCGCGACTGGTGTCTACAAGAGACCCGTCGTTCGTCTTTGTGTCTTGCCCACACAATAGTTTAACCCATTTGCCCTCCGGTCATACTCACGCCTATAGCCCACTACACTTTTTTCTTTAAAAACCAATGGTTTTTAGGCCGGGGGCAATGTTCGCGCCACTCACGGTGGTGCTTTTATTTATTTTAACCCTCTAATTTTATATATTTCGAACGGCTATCTCTGTCACTCCTTTCAACCGCTGCACTACGAAACGGCTTGTCATTACAAGCAGTCTGCGTTTTAACCTCTGTTGACGTAGGCTACCGCACCGTTTTGAAACCCCTTTTCGAACCGCCGTCGCCATTTTGCTGCTCAGCAAACTCTGAGGCCATGTACTAAGGGCCCTCAACCGCGTCTCGCGAATATAGTGAACGAAATACCTACAAGTCCGCTGCTCCGTGCATTTAGTGCCGCTAGTTATTGAAGGCCGCTGTGGTGACAAGGACCTGAAGAAGCCGAGAAGAAGCGCTCCCAGGCTGAGACATCCTACCTGGAGAACAAGTTCAAGAAGGAACCCGTAATCGAGGTGATCGTAGCGTGTCTAGGGCAGCATCAGTTAGGAGACCAGGTCAGTCGCCATAATTTCCCCTTACTCCACCAGCTATCCTCTGTAACGCCCGTGTCAGGTGTGATCGGCTATATAGCTTAGCCGCCGCGCTTACAAAGGTCTTGTCTTCACATGTGTGCTAACCCCACTGATATTATATCATTGAAGTTAACCGGATACAATCCTTACTAATATTATACATGCAAAAGTAACTCTGTCTGTCTGAGTGTTACGATATCACGCCAATCCGGAAGGAGATCCCGGAGTCCCTCTAACGTGTCGAAGACGGACACCGGGGAGGTTTTAGTGGGTAAGAATCCCACATATCCCAGTCTTCTCCCACACAGAAGACTGGGAATCTTTCTGAAGATTTCCTCCCCGTCAACAAAAAAAAAAGAAAAAAAAAGGGGGTGATAGTTTTTGTGTGATGACGTCGGCAAAAATGTCATGATTACTTTTGGGCGTGATAACCGACAACCACGCAGGTGAAGCCGCGCGCATCAGCTAGTCATGGATATGTCAGCATGTTTACCTGTGTGGTGGGGCCAGAGTCAAGCCTCGAGGGCATCACGGACAGGGGGAGGTAGTGTGCAGCTGACTGCGCCTGCTGGATACACGTTATCGCCGTACGCTAAACAACACACAAAACAATATCATTGTTATAAAGCCAACAAATTTTCTTTATAATCTTTATTTCTAATACTTCATTTTTTGTTTTGTTTCATCCAATTAGGCTAATCATCATCACACATGATCACGCCTGTATTCTCCGAAGGCGTAGGCAGAGGTGCACTGCAGTGCGCCCACACATCGCCGATGTATTTTGGTCTCAATGTAATAGGGGGCGAGCCTATTGCCATTATACCGGACACATTCTCCCTCAATATGAAAGAGATTTTGGTCCATAGTCCACCACCCTGCCCCATTGCGGGTTGGTGAATAAACGTGCACGTTTACTCACGATGTTTTCCTTCACCGTTCATTATTGAAAATAACATTCACACGTGATAATCACAGAGGTGCGGGCCCGGGATTTGAACTTGCACCCCTTACGTTCAAGGCGTATGTTCTACCGACGAGGCTACCACTGCTTTAACTAAGGCTAATCTGCCTTCTAAATTACCTAATAGTTTATAGGGAAAAATTATCGTAAATTCAATTCACCTACAAAGTTTTCAAGTTCAAAATTGTTTAACAATTGTGCTAACATTCTGTTGGCACAAAGCTCGACTGCACCAAACTAGAACTAGTACCATCTCTCTCACGAATGTAATGAAAGAGCGAGACAGGAATCTTTTTAGAGCTGTCAAATTGGGTTTAATCATTGCTTACACCAATGCCTCTGTGAATGGGACATAATTTTTTATAAATTTGGGGGAATTTATTTGTTGGCTGTGAGATGTTTGAATGCCAGCCTTCCTCAATTTCCTGACTGAACCCATCTATTCGCTATTCCACACCCTGTGTGTGCCAAGTATACAGGGTGTAACAGAAGACCGAAATAATACTTTGGGTACATATATGGTAGCTCATATGTGGATGCTTAGTGAAGACAGTTTAATCAAACTATCATAGTTCCTGAGTTATAGACCTTTGAATATTTTTCACAGGTATCGTGTTTTGGTCTTTGGGTACATTCATAACCCACTCAGCAGTGTAAACTACACTTAAGAGGGGCGACTACCAATGTTCACAAAACAGAACATGCAAATTTTACATAGGTCTCGAGATATTACGAATTATAGAAATTGACGACAAAAAAAGGTGGAAAAACATTGTCCAATTTCAGACTTCCGAAACACCCTGTATACAGGGTGTATCAGAAGTCCGAAATAATACTTGGACGCTAGCATCGGTATCGTGTATACAACTGAATGGTATAAAAATATGATTGAAATTCGACCATGTTTTTCCAACTTTTTTTTCGTCGTCAATTTCTATGACCCGTAATGTCTCGAGTCCTATGTAAAATTTGCATGTTCTGTTTTGTGAATATTGGTAGCCGCCTCCCATTAGTGTAGTTTACACTGCTGAATAGGGTTATGGATGTACCCAAAGGCCAGAACACGATACCTGTGACAAATATTCAAGGGTCTGTAACTCAGAAACTATGATAGTTCCGTATAAACTGTCTTCACTAATCATCCACATATGAGCTGCCGCATATGTACCCAAAGTATTATTTCGGACTTCTGAAACACCCTGTAGACACAGAAGTAGGTTATTATTTGCTCAATTAATAGACCACCTAATTGTTATCATTATCATCATACATTTGAATTTGTCCAAAGGATGTTTAGGAATTGTTTATGTGGCTGTTGACAACAGATAAACTGTCACTTAAAGACATCAATGATAACGAATTTATACTAATAGTGATTACAGATCGTTGCCGGGTCAAGATGTTAATTATGCACACAGATACTAGTATGATGTACAAACAATGTTTACATTGTAAAACGTCTCAATACCTTCCTACATTCCAGCGTTAGAGTCTTCTAGATAGTGTAGTCTTGGTAAAGGTGTTACATTCTTGTTGGACATAATTTTGTTGTACGGAAACTATGACTAAACTAAATTTGGAAACACGAAAAATGTTGCTATAATGCTCTGAGCCAACAAGTGGTTCAAAAAGCGCGCAACCAATTTTTCCTCATACCAAAATTAACTGTTATAATTCATAGAAATCTTCTTCAACGAAATGTCATTACAAGCGCGAGTTAATTTTGTCGCGTTCTCGTGTGGCCACAAATCTTTATACATATCAACACAGAGGTTGTTTTAAAAATTATGCCCAAGTCTTAGCATCCTTGTGGGCTCAAGCCTTATTGCATATATATTACATTACAATAGAATCAGAATCAGTTTTTTTTTTTTTTTAACGAAATGAGCGAAATGATGATATTTAATGGAATAACATGAGGAATGGCATCACCTGCGACTAGCGCGAGTATTTCGCCAATGTCAAGTAATTAATAGCAAGGACAAATTCAATAAATACACATTATAAATAAAAATGGATAATGACAGTGATAAAGATGGCGGATGACCTCCAGTTATTTTTAATTCATGACAATTATTACTTACAGGGAACTTATGAATCATCAAACAAATAAAAAAAATAAGACAATGTGGAATACTTAGTTTAGTTAAGTATAGTTTGGTGTCAACAACATTCTCACTATCATACTTTTTTTTATTGCAAAGTTCTTAAACAAGTTGTTGTACTCAAGTGCTTGACCATAAAGCACACGGAGGCGGCGCCAGTCGCGCGTCAAGGGAGGCTTTAACAAAGTTCAAACCAATGAGGTTAGGCTTCATATAATACTCACCAAATGTAGTTCCATTTGATCACAGATAGAGAAGAATTCTTCTAAATTCTTGTCAAATCTTGGCACCGGGTTGTCCATACCTTTTCTATAAAACAAAAAGAACTCAGGTGATATTAAATTAATCAACTCTTTTATTAGATAAGTTTTAATGGGCTAGTTAAATTAAAACAATACTACTATAAGAGATGGTGGGAGAGTCCTGTGTGGAAATGTTATAAAATTTGTGAAGATAGATTTTTAAAACTAGTTGACTGATTTGGATGCTTATTTTATGTATTCTTATTATACTGACAAGTTCTTATGAGTTATTGCCTATTATGTTAATGATTATGAACAAAGGTGTTTGTATTAACTTAATTTTGTATCCATTCTTTACACCCATATATTTCTCAAGGTGTCAGCAGAGGTGCACTCTTATTATAAACATAAATTGCAAGATAAACAGATAATGATGAGATCACAATGTAATAAATGTTATTAGCTGGTTAAACTTGCAGATTAAGGCATAGTAGTTATTTTAAAGTCTAAATTAAATACTTATAGACACTCACTGAGAGTTGGAATCTACAATATGATTCTGATGCAAAATTTGTGCAGCCGATTTCAGTGTCACCTGAAAATAAAAAGTTTATTGATATATTATGGGGTCAAGGGACGTAAGACATAGGTGCTAATTCTATTTGCTACAAAATAAACTGCACTGAACATAGTGCATTGCCATCCTTGTGGCGCAAATGATGCGAGCTAAGCAAGACACCATTATTTTTCGAGCTATTACATTTAGTACAGCTGTTGTATGGTGCCAACAGTATTAACACTCTTATTGTTATTCATTTCCAGCTATATAGGTGTTATTTTATGTTGTTCATAACTTTACGAAGTATGTGAGAGACAAGACCTACATAGTAGACCGCCTTCGGGACACATTAACTTTAACTACAGCCCTTTTTAATGTCCCACTGCTGGGCACGGGCCTCCCCTCAATGCGAGGGGGATTCAGGCCATAGTCCACCACGCTGGCCCGGTGCGGGTTGGCAGACTTTACACACCTATCAAGAACTAGTCAAGTTCCCTCAGACGTGCAGGTTTCCTCACGATGTTTTCCTTCACCGTTTCATAGCAAGTGGTAATCTCGGATGTAAATGAGATTCGCACATGAAACCCAGAGGTGCGAGCCGGGGTTTGAACCTGCACACTTTGATTTGCAAGGCGTGCGTTCGACCACTCGGCTACCACTGCAAGCAACTTTACAAAAACAAAATTAAAATAATGGTGTCTCGCTTAGCTCGCATCATTAGCGCCAGAAGGATGGCAATGCACTATGTTCAGTGCAGTTTATTTTGTAGCAAATAGAATTAGCACCTATGTCTTCAGTGTCCTGTCCAGGAAGGTAAAAAATATTGCAATACCTACATGTATGGATTCGCGGAGAGCATTCATCAATGTTTTTACTTTAGATATGTTATCCATTTTGTCTTGCTGTGGTTGTTGCGGCATAGCTGGTTGTATTTGTTGTGGTGACTGTTGCTGCATGATAGTGCCTGGTACGGGCATTTGCATTCCAACGTTTGGTGTCCCACCCACGGCATTCATAGGCACGTGCATATTCATTTGATTGTGATTCATAATTACTGTTTATTTGTGGATACTGTCGGTAAAATCAAAATTGAAAACACTGACCGACCGATTTGCTGATGAAAAACTATTTTTTTAAATAAATGAAATTTAAAATATGTCTTCAGTCAGTCAGATGTCATATCTGGAACAAAGTCTTTCTGCTACCCCGAGGAAACCGATATTCTCGATAAGCTAACCGATTAGTAAACGCCATCTACTGACGAGTAGCAAACAATCAAACATTGAATTCATAACATTATGCCCTCTTTCACGATCACCAAATTTCTCAATTGTCATTGGCTGAAGCGCTTATAGATACTATATGGCAACACATAGTGTATTATCTATGGGCAACACCAAACTTTGTTTGTTTATAATTTGTGTGTGTAAGTAAAAAAGTTTTTAAAACTAACTTGGATATTTTTGCATTTAAATGATGAAGGTTTTTAAGGTGTATAATACAGCAGAAATGTGGCAGGTAAGATAGAAGCTATATTTGCTGCTTAAATGTGGCAAGGCAATAATGAGCGTATATTTAATTTTCAGATCGAAACCAACTTACCATCTATACCATCCTTTAGCCAAAATTTTGATAACATGTTAGGAAATCAAGGAGTTCAGCTTAGAACCATAACCGAATTGCTTGGACTGCCTGGTTCTGGTAAAACACAATTATGGTTTGTATTTTTTGGTATACTTACTCTTACTTGCCAATCTAAATTCTCTTAGAAAACTTTTAAAAGTTTTCCATGACTTTTGTTGTAGCTTACAACTGTGTGCATCAGTACAAATACCTCAGGCTATCGGTGGTCTAGATGCAGAAGCTTTATACATTGACACCAATACCAACTTCACAATAACCAGATTTAGTGGTAGGTAAGGTGTTCAATACAACAAATAGTACAAGTGTTTCTTAATTTAGGATCATAGGACGAGTAGGTGTTGTCTAGAATGATGAAAAAATACGAACTATGGTTGTATTGGTTTTGCCTAAACATTTCGTAATTCTTTATTAAAATAATATCAACAAAAATAAAAATACAATTAGAAAAATAAATTATATACGAAAGAATTACTCTACATAATCGTTGACACCAAAAGTTCCCAGCAGGCTGGTCGCATTCCCAGTTAACTTAGTGTATGAAAAAATGGGTAGCTAATGTGAAAAGAAAAATTTAAGGGTTCATAGGAACTACATATAATATAGTATGAGACCATGACCCCTTGTTATGCTGTCTCTATGAAATAAACCTAAAGTTGACAACAATTTCTCATTTTCAGAAATACTCAACGCTACCATATCCAGATGTCAAGAAGTGCTTGACACTCCACTAAATATAACAGAAGAGGAAGGACTTAAGAGACTGCACTATGTCAATGCTTTTGGGCTCGAAAAATATTGTGCTTTCATGTACCAACTACCACAGTTCATAGCTGAAAATCCAAATGTAAGCCAACTCAATAATTTTTTTTATCCTATTGTAAGTCCCACTTATCCCCCTCTCGTCTCCACATATCCCTATCCTGGGCTTCTTGTGGTCACGTTTCCCCCGCCAAAGTAACCAAATCGTCGCACCATCTGCTCCTTGGTCTGCCATGATGCAGGCAACCACCCTCGGGCATCCAGGTGTTGACACGATTTGTCCACCTTTCGTGCTATATGACAAATATTATATAGGTATAATATGATAAGAGTAATATAACTCAATATATTAAATTAAATTCTCTATTATACTGAAAATGAAGCAAAGTGCCGAATGGACTATCAAACTATCGTCAATAAGGTTGGCATGTTGAATACACACAATTGCTTCACAATTTTTTCAAAAGTCATTTTATGTATCTCTCAAAACTGTTTGATACATAATAATACATCATCACGCCTGTATTCCCCGAAGGGGTAGGCAGAGGTGCACTGCAGTGCGCCCACACTTCGCCGATGTATTTTGGTCCCAATGTAATAGGGGGCGAGCCTATTGCCATTATACCGGGCACACAGGTTTCCTCACGATGTTTTCCGTCACCGTTTCTTAGCAAGTGATAATCTCAGATGAAAATGAGATTCGCACATGGAACCCAGAGGTGCGAGCCGGGGATAGAACCTGCGCACTTTGATTGCAAAGCGTGCGTTCGACAACTCGGCTACCACTGCTAGACTAAAACTGTTTGAAATAACAATATAATGTCTTCACTTTTTCAGTGATTAAGACTATATGTTCTTTCTGTGGTTGTAAATAGAACTATCTCTGAAAGGATTTTATTTGCAGTTTGTTTTCAGGTAAGACTGATAGCGATTGATTCAATCGCTTTTCCGTTTAAAGAGGGAATATTGGCTAAGCAGAGAACTGGTCTGCTGTTTAGACAGATGGCCGAGCTGCAGAGGATTGCTGTACAGAACCACATTGCTGTAAGTTTTATGTATAAATTTGATAAGTATGCATTGTTTGTAAATATTATAACAAGGGGTGGAAGGATATTAGAATTATTCGAATTTTTTTAACTTTACAGGATTCATTCGACGCAGAAAAATTAGCTCATTCCAAATATGTTTAGAATCAATTCAATATCAAGTATTCAAGTCAATATTATTATTATTTTTTTTTTTTTTTACGAAATGAGCGAAATGATTAATGGAATAAGAAAAGGAATGGCTTCACCGGCGACTAGCGCGGGTATTTCGCCAATGTCAAGTAATTAATAGCAAGGACAAATTCAATAAATACACGTAATAAATAAAAATGAATGATGACAGTGATAAAGATGGCGGATGAATATCAATACCAAATCCAAGTCAATATTGTCCAAAAGTGTAGCTTAAGACAAATATCATGTCACCCCTCTATATCAAATATTTTATTACCCATCCGTTTCTAAATTAAGCAACAATATAAGCAATTATACAATATGACAGACTAGTTGCAACTAAAACCTTTTAATTTAATGGCCTCAACTAAAACCTATTATCTTTTAAAGCTTCCTACTCTTTTTAGGCCTTTGTCTACATAAAGGAACCTTGGAATAAAAGTTACTATGACTTTCCGAAATTTTCCTTGTGAGTTGTTAATGTAGACTGCTGAATCAATCACCATAGTGGACGCTCAAACCAGTAGACTAAACTAGGGTTGTAACTAAACATATCATTTGGTATGTTTAGATAGTGTTGACAAATGAGATGAGTACGCGTGTGGGTTTGAGCAGCGGGTCGGTGGTGGGCTCGCTGGGTGACGCCTGGTCTCACCGCTGCACGACTCGCGTGCTGCTGTCCGCGGCGGAAGGTCGCGGCCGGCGGCTGGCGCTGCTGCTCAAGACCAACCACGCACCCAACTCGGTTGCTACATTCCAGGTACCTTATACTAATATTGCAGTCCTCTAGGCATTTTTATAAGTACAGTAAATACTATTAATGTGTGAAGGAGGCTTTCCATATCTCCTCTCATGCATGGGTATATAAATGTCACATAATTCCCCAATTTATTTTTAAAAAAAGTGGCCTATTGCTGTTTGACATATAGCCATACAGTAAAGGAATATAATTATTTTCATATTTTTGGGTTCAAAATTTGAAGCAAAAAAGAGAGCCACCTATTGTTTTATTTTGTACCTTTTTTAAGTGTTTAGTTGTCAAATATCTTAAAACCATTTCATGATAGTCACTCTCCGACTTATTACGGAATGGCCACACCCTGTCCCTGACACGACTTGGCCGCGAGGATGAGGTCGCATTGTTAGGGTTTAATGTTCTTGCCATTGATTGGCGCGCTGGCCTGACGCCAACGTAAACAGGGCTTCCTAGTAACGCGTGAGTCGCGTATTTGACACCTTGCCAACCTAGCTATCATAGACACAAAAATACTTTTAATAGTATACATAGTGAAGGGTACAGGCAAATAACAGGGAATGTCTTAATGAATTTTGAGAAAAAACAATTTGAAAATTCAACTATTCTAACAATTCTATAGTTTGGCCATAAACAAAACTGCATTTTTGGCGCCATCTGTTAACTTTTTTAAATTCTAATGATAAGAATTCAAAATACCTTTCACGAAATATGATAAAAAAATGTGACATTCCCCTTTATTTGCCTGCACCCTTCATGTATACTGATATTATTACGGGAGATAACGGTTTCGGGATTTTATTCACGTTAAAGGAAGTATAATTAATAATGTGTCTCCCATTCTAGATAACAGCAGAGGGAATAAGAGACGTGGAATAAAACACAAATAAACATACATAGTAGTTTAATTAATTATTAATGTAAATATTATGTGTATATTGTAAACAAAACTACAGCACCAATAAATATCTCATTTTCACAAAAATATCAAGCTTTAATTTCTAGAACATCTCAACAGTTACACAATGTAAAGGCAGTACTGTAGTTAACAACGGATTGTCGCAGCTTGGAGAGCTACTACTTACGACACTACAGTAAGTAAGACGCGTTTGTAGTCCCCTTTCGTATCGTCCTGCAAATTATTACATTGTACCATGTAGCGTATCTCAATACGAACAGCATGCCAAGCTCAACACATATTACTCGTATAAAAATAATAGCTTTCAATAAAAATATAAGTAAATTTATATTGCAGGATTAAGCACAAAGTGTGACTAGCACATTCTTGAAGTCACCCGTTAGGTCTTCCTGTAAACAATACCGAAATAAAAGCTAACGCTTGTAAAACATGCCAAATATATTAGATGAAACTGGCCCATAACTTATGATCGTTTCACACTATGTGCATTCTAATTTAAAGAAAATAAAAAAATATCAAGATTATCACACTGTAAATTCTTACGAAAATATCTTAAGCTAAAGAGAATAAATGTCTCCGAAATGCAACATTGTGTGATTGTACTCGACTGATTACAATTTGACTCGCATGGAAAATATAATTATAATTTATTTACGATTAGATATATAACTCCACACTGCAGCAGTTCTAGGAGGCGCTCGTAATACTGAGTGTTATATTGTTAGCATTGCGATGGCCTTAGTAACACATGGCCGATAGGAGTTCGCCGAGCGGACCACCTAAGTCCTCCTGAAAAGATCGTAACAACTACTTGTAAAACTAAAAATCAAAATGGTGCATTCGCGGCGACCACTACCCGCATGCACGAGACACGAAGCGTTAGCTACAGTGCAAACATTACCATGAACGTGAGTATAGCAGCAAAATATACAGATCTTTTTTCAAATAAAATTTACACCCCACATTATTTGAGATACGGCACACTGCGGTTATATAACAGTACTATTAATCTGGGCTGCAAGTCTACTTACAGTATAGTTGTGGAATGACGGTGGCTTCACTTTATAATGCGTGACATTTTTTTTATCAATGATAGGTACAATATGACCTGTAGACATAACACTTTCTCACGTTGAAGCCACTAGACTATAGTCGTATTTAAGACAAAGCCACCTGACAGTAGCTAATGTCACTTTGTAAAATAATGTTGCCATATTTAAAGTAATAGTGATGCGTTCAGTTCTCGTACAATCAGATGAATGAACAATGAGTGTGAATAGTTAGTCATTTCAAACTATAAAAGACAATCGAGGTAATTTCATTCATTCAGGAGTTTTTATAATCATTCACTTTGTCACAACACTATTTCTATTTCATCAAAAACTGACAACACAGCAAACGTCAGTTGACTTTGTCTAATTAAAAATACGACTATAGTCATATTCTAGCGACCATTGATAAATATGTTCACGCCTTAAAAACAAAACCATAGTCATACTACAACAATGGCGTTAGTAGTCTTGGCGCCAAGTTGATGGTATGTAGTGCGGTGGACGGTTCCCGCCAGTGTACCTATACCCTAACAGCTCAATAACCTAACAAATTGACAGTGAAAAACTTAAATTATTCGAGATAGGTGGTTATCGCATTCGTTGCCATCCTGACCCCACAAATTATTCGACAAGGGTCAACAGAGCCTTCTTGTAATCCCCGGATGTGTCGTCCTGTAATCAAAACGGGCCACCATTCTACACTTCTGCCGTTCACTTAAATCGTCTATGTCACATATTTAGTTAAAACTGTTCCAATCCCAAATCTTTGTTAGCGAAAACATAAACACACTGTGTATTTACAAATTTATTATTATTATTTTTTTTTTTTTTTTTAATGGCCTAAATTTGGAAACTATCTAAACAGTTTTTAACGTTGACAAAGACAAATCACTGACAAATATAATGATATAAATAGATCTGTATAAATTTTGTTATGATTTAGTTTTGGTTAAACGGTGTGAATGTTCTGCATAGTATGTGATACCCAATGCCTATTGTAGGTATGTGCTCACATGCGCGAAGAGGTTTTTGAAGCGAAGTTTAGTATTAAGTATTGTCTTTCAATCATAAGGTATGGGTCAGCTTCATATATTGTAATACAAATAAATCTATTCTCAATGTAAGTCACAATAGATAATATTATGTATTTTTGTTTGATGAAAATGGAAATGCAGGAGACATATAAAATGGAATAGTGCGTAGCTTCTTTCATGAAGTTATTAGCGATGGTCGATACATATAAGAATGGTTAAACATTGTCTAAACAAATATAAATTGATGTTAGAACACGCTAAATGTTAGTGTCATCTAGAACATTGTTAGTAAATGTTTTTAGTGCGTCAATAATAATTGGAATAATCACAAAATATAGAAAAAATTGTCAAATCTATTTTCCACAACATACATTTCATTGCATCCACCTTATAAATGCCACTGATATAGATTCGTTATGACCAATTTTAGAGGTCATCTTAATCATTGTATATCTACCGAATAGTCTAATTGGCGTCAATTAAAGTGGATGCAATGACGATGATCTAATAATATCAAGAAAAACTAAATCAGTCAAGTTACTCCCCGAGGAAAGGCCCATGTACGGGTGATTGTAAGAGAAAGTTCAAGGTAACTTACGGCAATCCAGTTCTCCAGAGGTTTGCCATATTTGTCCAGGAAGGCCTGCTTGATGTCTCCCAGGTCAATTTCGGAGCGGCTCACGACAATTCTGATCAGTGTCTTGTCGTTTGTGCCGAGACCCTTCATGGAATGGTACAGACGCTCAGCGAAGAAGCCCACTTTGCTCTTCACGCATCTCACTAGAAAAGATAATTAATAATCAGTATAACAACCACTGACTTACCTAAGTCTACGAGACCGGCTCAGAATCGCAAATTGTAGGTACTATAAGGAATATTCCGTTTTAACAATAGAGATCACTTGATTATTTTTTTATTAATCCAAAATGTTATTATATTGATGGGTGAAAGGCTATTTGACTTTATAGTTCTTAATTATTAGGTACTGCAATTGGTTTTGTATACCGCTGGAAACAAATAAAAAAAATAGGTCATATTATATTTATTTGGTTGTAGCGAAAATCTTTAATACATTTTTCCGACTAACAATTTGTTAAACATTTAGCAGACGTTCAAATTTTCGAGCTGCTAGCCTAATGTTTGTTAATAAAAAGATGAATGGCTGATCACGAGGCCTAAGCGCTGACTTCCTGTTGCACGACCTTGCGGCGTTCTGCGATGACGAATACAAGATGTTTTGTACACTAGACAAATTGTTTTCTTCGGGACTATTCGAGTCTATTTTACAACGGAAACGTGTCCTTGAAATTTGTACCATAACATGTTAAAAATAAAGTGCACTTTTGCTGTTATTCCAGTATGTCATTTGGTTCAAAATGGAGTCACTGGTTTGCGAACAATTCGTATATTTGGTATTCAATAACATTTATGACAGTATCTTTAAGTAGATCTCAACTCGTGAGGTTATTGTAGAATGACATTCTAGAAACGTTGTTTTTTTTTATAGACAAGTAGGTACGTACATAAGTAAATACGTACTACACGAATATGTATATTTTGAACCTTATATACTCACCAATAGCGAGCATGCCCTTCTCGACGCTTCCAGAGAACTCCTTCTTGATGGACTCCTCGATGTCTTTGCCAGTCATTGCCTCGAACTCAGCGAAGATCTGCAAAAATACTCTTATGTAAAGCCATGGGTATGGATTAACCCAGACCAACCCACCCTAAGTAGGTATTGTGTTTAACTTGGGTGAATTGACGGAAAATATTCCTGATCTTTTTTCCGCTTATCCGTCCATTGCCTAGGAGGTGATTGCGGAACCAAATAATATCAAAGTTCCCACCCACAATTAAGGTAGACTTTTGTATAAATTATTCACTTAAGATTTTTAATTTTTGGGTCAATAACCGGATAATTGACAAAACGAGGGTTTTATCGATTTGATTATTTAAAGGAAATAGTTATTCCCCTGATACTCTGATATTAAAAGATCTAGAATACCGTTCTTAACAAAATGTAAATAACATTATCAATGTTTTCAGAAGAAAACTTACTTTATCAGCCCTGGCGTCAATAAAATTCCAGACAGGTCTTGAATAATTTGTGACTGTCGTCTGCGATATAGAACTCAATTGTTACTTACGTGTTCTGAACGTAGCGTTATAGTTTTGAGTCATGACAAAACTGTTCATGCATTTGCAATACTTATTTATGAATATTAAATGCAGATGTTCCTTGTAAGTCGTCTACTCTATTTGACCTTGGGCAAATCATACAGAATTGTTTTATTATAGGTGTTTTAAATTTATTATTATTTGAAATTTATCTTAATCAAGAAATGGACTAACTTTAACAATTTAATGAGGAGCAGGGTGGTGATCGAACCTGATACCTCTCAATTACGAGGACAGATCCTCTAACCACTAGGAGCTATTTGTAATATTCGATGCAATGATATTATAAAGTACAGATACCTAAATGTGCCAAAACGATGTCCAAAGTATTACGGCATGACCATCTAGCTAATCCAAACTATGTAACGGAGATGGCATTTCGATCCCGCGCTGCGGTAAATTTTTCTGGTTTATCTGACTCAGCCATTGTTGTTTTCCCATATAGTTGCCGTATAGGTACTTTAGGTACATGAGAAAACAAACATTGCGGAAAAACGCCGCAGAGTTATACGTAGAGTGGAGTCCTTATAGGTAGGTACCTACTCTAGATATCTACTCTATAGTCTTATACATCTATAGACAAAATTTAAAACTTTCAAATGTTAAGAAAAGCTCCGCCATTAAAAAAAAAAAGAAAAGCTCCCACTTGATATAATAAATTGGTTGGTTCGGTGATATGGCGGGGTCACATCACTGGTGATATTTGTGGTATTATATCGACGCCTAAGATAAATAGGAAAGGCCTGGAAGAAGTGGTACTAACTCAGTTCTGATACTAGGTTGTATGAGGTGTAGTATCTCAGTTCCTACCTGTCTGAGTTGTTGGTAGGAGCGTGTTATGAGAATGGAGTTGAAGATGGACTCGTCGGTGCCCCACTGGCCCTCGCCGGCGGCGGCCAGCGCCTCCGCGTCGGCCTTCGCGACACCCTCGTCGATTCCCTGGTTCTCATCACGGTTGGCCATGCATAGAGACACGCACAGCCTCTTGAAGTGTCCCGATGTGTCTCCCTTCAGATCCGATTCCAAACTCTTGCTGTACACTACGTAAATAAGGAGGTTTTGTATGTGAATGCATATTCACTAGCAGTGGTATCCTCGTCGGTAAAACGCCCGCCTTGAACGTAAGGGGTGCTAGTTTATACCCCGGGCTCGCACCTCTGAGATAATTTTCATGTGCGAATGTAATTTTGTACCTTTTTATGACTACAGAGGTAGGTACTATTTACAATTGAAATGGTTTTTTATCTGTGTTTACCGAATGAAAACTTCATGTTAAGTACCTAACCTTAACTTGATAATAGGCAATCGCTATTTTAACATTAATGTAGGTAAAATAATTTCGATAACATATATTATTTTAATTAAAATGTGTTTTTTTTTCATCTATCAGCGCAGTTGATTAACTAATGAACTTTCATTACGGTAATGTACTATGTAGGTACGGGTTTTTATGAATTAATTTTGATTGGCACGCAATCCTCAGCATACATAGCTAGCATGCATGCCCACAAACCGCCTCATGGTCATAGCCTTATAAAATGTACCTATGTTGTATGTTAATGCAAAATGTTAGTATGGTATCTATGTATACCTACCGACCTACAGAAAACAATAATCGTAATAAAGTATTCTCAATTTATGGCTACCATATTCTGAATCATATAACCGATCCTTAAACGCTATATTCTATCCTTGGTCTTTTAAGTAATTAAATAAAATTTAATATGATGGCTGCACCCGCAGTTATTTTGACAGTGTCAAGTAATTGGCAATAAAAAAAAAATCACCAGAAATAAACAAAAATCGTCAGAGAACCCATAAGCAATGCTTCTACTATGGGTAGCATACAATGATCTGAAGGCGATCCTTACTGCACCCAGACAAGGGCCAATTCCGAAAAGGTCATTTCTGTAATTTGCCGCTGATATCGAACCCGCAACCACTTGGTTCAGTGATCCGGGCGGCTTACGCACAATCCACTAGACAGGTAGGTATAGGTACATTAATGCGGCTTGAATCCATAATGGTGTGAGACCAAAACCTCTTTTAGGTATGCGCTAATTATGGCATGTTTGTTGCGTTCGTTTTTCCTGTATATAACAATGAATCAATTCTTCCATATAGTGACTAGGTGACTTACGCTGTTCGTAGAACGCGGAGATGGTCCTAATGCCGTAGTTGGAGAGCGTGCAGAGGATCTCAATGATGGCTTCCTCGTCGGTACCAATCCCCGACACGGCGTCGTGTAGTTCCTTCGCGTAGAAGTGCGGTAGAGGCGTCATCAGCGCCACGATCACGTTCTCCAAGTTACCGGTCAGCTCGCTCTTCAACTCGCTGATCAGATCCTGGATAAATATATACAGGTTAATTTTCAGAAATAATTCGAAGTTTATTACGAGGTTTAAGGTCAAGGTTTGCCAAAGAGCAATGGAGCGTAGCATTCTCAATGTCAAGCGAACCGACAGAGTCAAAAATACCATCTTGCGCTCCAAAACTCAAATTTATACCAGATGTAGGAGAAAAGACTGCGAGGCTGAAGTGGGAATGGGCCGGCCATGTAGCCCGCATGGGCCCATGCGGGCTACATGGCCGGCCCATTCCCAAACATCAAGCAAACATCTCTACCAATTGGATACCTGACGACGGTCGCCGACGAATAGAGGTCGACTGAGGAGGAGATGGCGAGATGATTTGAACACCTTTGCGGGGACATCGTGGCAGGAAATAGCTCAGGATCGAGATGTGTGGAGAAGTAAAGGGGAGGCATTTGCCCAGGAGTGGGACATAAAAAGGCTATAAAAAAAAATCGAAGGTGGCCAACACGCACTGCGCTAGCGGGGACTGGGACCTTATCACCATTGTTTAAATAGTACCCAACTGTAAATTTTGACAGATTTAGTACTGAGTTCTGGTAAAAACATTACTGCAAGACAGGTGGTGGTAAGGGGGACTGCGGCCGAATCCCCCTCCCACTGTGAAGGGCGTGACCAGTATATTGGCAATAGGTTTGCTTTCTTTTATAATGAAATCAATACTATCAGCGAAATAATATGGGTGCACTATAGACTGTTGTACATATATCACTGCCTAACCCTTTGGAGAATAAAGGTAATATAATTACGTTGGAAACATAATTAAAGTTGGTTTATTGTATTGCAATAATTGGATGATGTTTCTTATGTGATACCTATCCAACACAATACCTACGAATAGTTTTTGGATAAAATTTCGAAATTTATAAGTATTCCTATCTACCTACTAATCTTTTTTATCTATTCTATGTAGAAGTGCATTAAAATAGTACTTACTTATTATTAGGTAAGTAAGTAGGTACCTACATATATTCATTTTACGCATGAGTAGGTAATTACACCGTGATGTTTTCATACGTAGCCATGCATAGCTATAAGAACTGCTAGCAGTTTTTACAGGTTGAATAATGAACTCGCTGGTTTTATGAGCAGTAGGTACCTACAGTAGTTAATAATCCAAGCCAATAATCGATCTCCCCGTACAATCCCTTAACGGTTTTATGATGTGGTTATCGTGCCAATCAATAGGTAAGTAGACAGGTAAGTAGATACGAGATCGGCTGTTTAAATCACATTCATCATTTTTTGTTCTTACTATTAATAAAAATACCCGCTAATCGCAGATGGAGCCTATTTCTAATCTTTTTCCATTATCTACTTCGTAAAAATTAAGAAAGCATGTATAGGTAAATACATTTTCAATATCCTTACTATAAACAGTATTTGAATACATTCTAGAATGTCAAGTATTTAAGCGTCTTGAGTGTAACGTGTCAGATTAATGCATATCAAATTTGTTACTCATTTCCCTCGTCCGGGCGTCACCGGGCGTGATCAAATCTGTTTTGTGGACTGCATAGCAGCACTATCGCGTGGTCATGCCGATAGGTCGCGTACCTACCCACTACAAAATACAAGGAAATCTACATATTTCTTCGATGAGTAAACGAGTCGACGAGTTATTATACCAAAAAGCTTAATAATAAGCCTTTGGGTACATCCACACCCCTTTTCAGCAATGTTAACTGCACCTCTGAGGGAATGGGAACAATTTCGGTCCAATTTTTAGGACGTCTGTTTATCAACAGCATTTAGGTATCTATACTTTCAAATATCATTGTGTTATATGTACAGAGCGACTTTTAAACGGTCTGACGCCAAAAACGTCGTAGAATGAACTGGGTGCATCACGCATAATGACTAATGAGGTAGGTAATATTCATGTTTAGTATGCTAGTATGTTTACAGGTAAATCACTACATGGGGAAGAATTGTTGAAAACTGTTGTTCATTCATGTCCTTGTGATTCAGGTTTTACACAGAAATACATATTTTGATATCCTTATTTTGTTCCAATAAATAACTGGTGATATATGCTCATTTAACTAAAACTGTTTGTGTTAAATTGATTAACATCGGTAGGTAGACACAAGTTATTGAGGTAACAAACCTATCTATTATATTTTCCTTGTATGAACAAATAATGTTCTGTTTATTAGCTTACTTAACCATCCGCTTTACATAATCATTTTGTAAACATATAATTATGACACGGGGAAGGAAAGGCATTTTCAGATAATTGTAGGTTTAACTAAGTTTTCTCGTTAGGTATAAAGCAGTAAAGGACGTGTTTGCAAACGCCCGCGAGATTAGATACCAAATGCAAGCAAGTTATAGATAACACAAGAACATACTATCACGACCTTGGACCTTTTCACCAAGTTAGATATGTATCATGCTATCTACAGGGTGTTTCAGAAGTCCGAAATAATACTTTGACGTTTGCATCAGTATCGGGTATACAACCGAATGGTATAAAAATTTGATTGAAATTCGACCATGTATTTCCCACTTTTTTTTCGTCGCCAATTTCTAGAACTCGTAATATCTCGAGACCTATGTTAAATTTTCATGATCTGTTTTGTGAATATTGGTAGCTGCCCTGCGTAAATGTAGTTTACACTGCTTGATAGGTTCACAAATGTACCCAAGGGCCAGAACACGATACTTGTGAGAAATATTCAAAGGTCTTTAACTCAGAAACTATGATAGATAGGTATAAAATGTCTTGACTAAGCATCCACATATGAGCTACCGTATATGTACCCAAAGTATTATTTCGGACTTCTGATACACCCTGTATATATAAAGAAATTGCAGTTTAAAGTTTGGTATAGATTGAACTTCGCGGTTTTATTTGTAGAGTAACCGCTCTCGCTATGTAATCTACCATTGAAATTTTAAAAGTCTCAGTATCAAAGGTTATCTACCACTTACTCTTATTCTGTAATTCGATGCCTACCAGAAACGGACGAAGAGGAGGAGGAGGAGGAGGAGGAGGAGGAGGTAGAGGAATCAGAATCAGATTTTTTTTATTCATGTAAACCAATACAGGCACTTATGAATCGTCAGTAAAAAATAAATAGTATTAATAGTATCTCATCTCAGTAGTAGAGGAGGAGGAGGAGGAGGAGGAGGAGGAGGAGGAGGAGGAGGAGGAGGTTGTCAGTCAAGTCATAAGTTTTTTTTTACTGAAAAAAATTTTGATCTCTTACTAATCATAACAATGAAATAATATGTTATTTATCCAAATAAAGCTCTAAATCGTTAAACGCTTTCTGTTGACAACGTCGTTTAGGTTGATCGCATGTTCAATGATCATTGTAAAATCAGCTCTAAACTAGTAAAAATAAGGTCGAGTCAAATTATCACCCTAACATTTGGAAGTCAAGGAATTTTAACGTCATGTTACGTATCGGAAACCTTAATCTACGCTAGGTGAGTCATAACAATGTTTGAACGGAAAAACATAGTCGAATGCTCCTGAGAAGAATCATGAATCAACGATGACTAACCAGACGGAAGACTGATTGTAGTCAACGAGGCCACCGCCGTGACTTGAACCATTTACCAATGTTCCAAGGCTCTGGGGCATAAGGTGTACTTACAATTTTTAATAACCATATAATTAAGGCAAATGAGCGATTACGTCATACCTGCCACTGTGGCCTTACACTACCAAGTATTGTTGTATCAATAGTAACCGTATATTTTTGACAGATTATGTACTGAGTTAACCTGTCAAAAACGTAAGTGATTTATAAACATTGCTGCGGCCGTCTAAATCAAAATATTTGTAGGTCATCATTCATTTTTATTTATTACGTGTATTTATTGAATTTGTCCTTGCTATTAATTACTTGACATTGGCGAAATACCCGCGCTAGTCGCAGGTGAAGCCATTCCTCATCTTATTCCATTAAATATCATCATTTCGCTCATTTCGTAAAAAAAAATAAACATTGCTGCAAGACAGGGCAGTTTGATATATTTCACAAACTTACAGGAGTTATTTTCTAGGGTTCCGTACCAAAAGGGTAAAACGGGAACCCTATTACTAAGACTTCGCTGTCCGTCCGTCCGTCTGTCACCAGGCTGTATCTTATGAACTGTAATAGTTAGACAGTTGAAATTTTCACAATTATGTATATCTGTTGCCGTATAAGAACAAATAAACAGAATAAAACAAATATTTAAGTGGGCTCCCATACAACAAACGTGATTTTTTTGCTCGTTTTTATAGATAATGGTACGGAACGGAACCCTTCGTGCGAGAGTCCGACTCGCACTTGGCCGGTTTTATTAACCTTGTTTTTGTTTAATTGTTTTTACGAAAAAACCTCACCAATGAACAGTCCTATCATATTGAGATATCATACTGAATAATAACAGCTTGTTTATTTTTGCGGTGCATTGATCGATAAATTGTATTTATCGCAATGTGTTTGTTATTTATTCTCAGAGTGGTATGTAACTAGGTACTTAGTTATCTATAAAAATAATAAGTAAGCGGCTTATCTGAGTAAGTGGGATAGGTATTGCTAAATGAGCTAAGAGTCAAATTATTTATTTATTTATTTATAGTTAATTAAAACGGCAAAACCAATTACATTAATTATGATGATGATTATTTCACATTCCTAAAGCTTTCAAATAAAAAAGTTGCACTGTTATTTATTACCTGTAGCCGGAAATAGTTAGGTATAGTTCATTTTGTGTAAGGTTTTCTTTTCAATGTTCTTCGGTATATTACCTATGACTATTATTAAATTACTTTACCGTTGTTTATGACATTTCATTGCAGATTGAGCTATGTCTATGAGTCAATACCGTACTATGCGATTCAAATGAGAATAGGATCGACTTTGCGCCATATTGTGACGTGAAAAAACTAATTATGTCTTTAAATAATTAAATATTCTATTAAGACAATTTACTACTAATTAAACCTTTTTATTTATGTTTGATGTAGGTACTATTATTTTTGATAATATGCAAATAAGTTTTTTGCAAACCTTACTTTTCATGCGCCATTTGACAGATAGAGCATAGTGACATTCCTATTCTTATTTGGACCGCATAATACGTTAGTATTTAGTTGAAATATAATGTTTATGTACCTATACACAGAGTTCGTTTTGGTATTGGCAAAAAAAAGCGGCAGTTTTGATGGCCTTGTTTGTTCGGGGCTTTACACTAGTTAAACAATATCTTACCTTGCCATAGTTAGTCTTGAATGTCTCGGCGATCTCGAGCCGCTGGACGATCCCGCGGCGGCACAGCACGTCAATGATGGCCTTCTCATCGGTGCCGAAGCCCTTCATGGCCTTGCGGAGCGTCTCGGCATCTGCGGCCGGGTCGAAGGGCTCCGCTGGGTACACGGTGGGGGTGCACTGTAGGGTGATGAAGATGATGTGATTAAATTGATTACGTAATTAAACAACCATAGACCAAAAGCAACCATGGAGTTTCTTGCACATTCTTCTCCATAGGAAATGCATTCCGAATGGGTGTTAGAGACACTATTATTATTATTTATTGACGATTCATACTTATGAATAATATTGCAAATTTAGCAGAATATATTATTCATGCAGAATCAGATGCAGGATTAGGCACTTGCCAGTATGGGATACATAAAAGATCTGATTCTGATTCTATATTACTAACAAGTTTTATCACGTTATCTCAAAATGTATCGAAAATCCACCATGCTGTTTGGTTTCTAACGAAAATTTATATCAATAAAATTACGAAATAGCTAAGTTGAGTAGGTACAAAATAAAAATCCGTTTGAAACTATCCATACTTCATAGTAATATTAAAAAGAGGAAAGATTAGTATTTTTGTATGTAACGAATAAACTCAAAAACTACTGGGCCGATTTCAAAAATACCTTTGCCGTTAGAAAGCTACATTATCATTGAGTAAGATGGGCTATGTTAATTTATCCCAAAATTTAAAAAAAAATGTCCACCCGTGCGAAGCTGTGACGGGCCGCTCGCGCTAGTAATAAATAAATATTATAAACAACACACTCATCGTATGCTCCTAAACTAAGTTACGCTTGTACTATCTATAATATACTATACAATGGACTGCGGGCGATTCCAGATACACCCAAGGGAAAAACTGAAAAGAAGAAACAATTTCTAAAGTTTCTTGCCGACGGGAATCGAACCTGCACTCGAATCCCTAGCCGTCTTTGTCTTTTGATCAGGTTTATCAGGAATAAGCTAATAGAAATCTGAGCTTATCATAATAGCTGCCTAGTCATCTCAAAAGCCCCTTGGATTTATGGGTAACAATAGCCGTCTGTTGTGACATTTGCAGTGAAGGAAAAATATAAGGAAAATCACCAGAATCGGGATAAACTTTGCAGGATGTTCGAGTTATACCTACCTATTTTATTATTTGTATTCGGTATTCATACGCATTCGAAAACCGGTCGTTATCTGGGCCCCAAGTCGGCTAACATCGTCGTGCGTGGAGTTGCAATAACTCAATTTTTTAAGGCATGAAAACAATATCTTTTATCAATGGTTGCTAGGATATGAGCAGTGTAGACATTAGATATTGTCACCTAGATGCCATTTGACTAGTCATATTCTAGCTACTATTGATACAAGATGTTATTTTCATGCCTTAAAAAATAGTGTCATAGCAACTCAACGACGATAGTGTTAGTAGACTTAGGGCCGGACGACTGCACTAACATTTATTGTAGCATCTATCCGTTTAGCCAAAACATTGATCCATCCCATTGATCGCAAGTGAAATTGTCAATACGTTGGTAAATAAGTAGGTAGTAGGTACAATAAGCATAAAAAATTTCGGGACGAGCCGATTGAACAAAATTACCACAACAACAAAAAAAATTAACTTTATCACAATAAAATTGCACAAAGTACCATACTGAATGAGCCCTGTCGTGTACTGTGCGTATTCTGAAACACCCCTTGTGCCATGGAGACATGGTTCAATTTTCTGATCATGCATAACTAACTGCACGTTCCGATATTTTTGACGCTGACTTTTCCCTTCAACACCCATTACTTAAACATTCGATTATCTATGCGTCTCTATCGGGGACGAAAGCGTAAATTACTAACAACACCCATTATTTACTCATTTGTTCAACTATCTACTACCCATAGTAATTTTCCTATGGTTACCATGGAAAATTATCATTGAAACAGAGGTGGTGTTACGCATCGCATTAGATCATAATAAAGTGCTAAATAGAGCACGAACTAGGTAGGTATGTATACATTGGCATAATGATTATGGGTACGTATAAAATGTTTATGGAAATTTGCCATCGACAGCGGCTAGTAGCCTTGGCATGGTTTAGCCATGGGGAGAGCAGGGGGAATTGCGCATTGCCCTTGGGGACACACCCTACTGGGATATGGACACCTATAGGATAGGACGTTCCACATAACTATACATAGACAAACTTAGTAGGTGGTATATCTGTGCTAAATTTCGTCAACACAAAATTAGAAGTGCTACCTCCTCGTATAATGAGGGATGAATTGAGAACGAATTTTAAATAATTAAATGACTTATTTTATTGATAGATACGTGACGTTAAAATCGAGGTTTTTAGTAAATACATATAACTTAGACCTAAATTTATAGAAATACCGATATTAAAAACAAACTACTCTCAAAATAAAAATGCCGCTATATTCTATACATCTTTGGTGTTTAAGGTAGGAAAGGTTGTCTTTGGGTTTCTGTGATTTACCAAACTACCCTCAAACCTGCTATACCTATGTACGTCGTTATTAAGGTAATTAAGATTAGATTATTGTGTTTGGGCGGCATTGCTAAAGTACCTGCCTATTTACAACTCATTGTTTTTTCACTTTGTGGCTTGCGCCTGTCTAAAAACCTTGCCCCGAAAAGATGACATCATCTCGTGAGAATCCTATAGAACATAGCTATGTAGGTAGGTAACTTTGTAGGTGGATGACTTACCTTGTAGGGGTAGTACTGTTGTCCGCTCATCTTGAGATTCCTGAACAACAGAGAAACAGTATTAAACGGTTTATATTGCTTTCACAATTGCTCTAAATATAAAACTCAATTGCTATCAACGCGAACCGGCTTGCAACCGCCGACGCGCCGCGCCGGTATATATCGACCTACACCTCATAATACAACATAGAGTAGATATTTAAAGGCACTAAATAGTTTTCTATAAGCTGTAGAACACGATACAAAAGTGATATATCTGGTAGATATTATGTGTACGTACTTTTATTTATTAATTCAGCGACACACCAAACCACTGCGGACCGAATTCCGTAATACACTCGACTAAATGAAACTCTGTGATGCCGGTCGAAGCAGTATTCGTTCGCCCTCTCGCTCCGTTCAGAGATCACAAACGTTTGGCATACTAATCAATGGACGCAATACACAGCCTCCCATAAGATTATAATATAGATAACTGAACTAGGTGTTTAACTATGCATTATCTACATTCAATAAGAATTTTAAATATATAATAAAATGGCTTTATCTTGTAAATTCTTTGGATAAGGTGTCGATGATTATTGATTGTTAAGAATCTAAGCATCTAATCTTATCTTGATAGATACTGGCTGGGTACCTTCCTGATATCATTAAAAGCTATCTGTACTGGTATGATATCTACATAAGACCTACATTACTGTAGTAAGTAGGTACTTACTAAGAACTTTTCCCTGTGAATCTACCAAAGCAGCGACTTAGTTGTTCATGATGTACCTATCCACGCACGATGATATTAAAATATCTAGAGATCTCCCTATCTTGCACCCCAGTGGATGGATGGAGACCTACAATTAAATGTATATTCATTATAGTTTCCAACAGTTGAGTTACCCTGTGCCACGTATTCGCCAGCCATGATGTCATCGAACGACGACGCCAGCTCGCCGCCACCGCCGCGACTTGCCCCGCCGATACACCTACCTACCTAGGTACCGAGACCCGACGTCCGCAGCATTGACCGGCTATTCGTTAACCGCATACTGTTTGTTGCTTTCAACAAACGCTTCAGAAGAAGGTTCATTAAAACTTTATTAAAACAATTTAGACTAAAATTACCCATCTTACGATTCCTGGAGCCGATATTTATAGTGGATCATGTTGGCGATCCCGGTGGCACAGCTTTGATGACATCATCGCGGGCTATGTGACGTAAACACCACCATCGAGTTTCACTTTGAGAGTCATTAACAATTACAACGTTAAGGAGTTGGGTTAAGATAAGGCAGCCGGCGTCGGCTAGGCAGTCGTGCTCTGTATGTCGAGATAGCTTAACGTAAAAATTGTAATATTGTAAACTAATAATACTTTGATTATACTATTCTAAAGTCGTACTCACTAGTTTAACTGAATGGTTTTATTTACAATCATCATTTACTTAACTACATGGAACTATGTTATCTATCAGTCATGGTTCCATTATTGCTTTCATTGAAGTACTTACCTTGTTAAGTTTATTTTTATACTAGAATACATAAGTAGTAGGCGCGTACTCAGATAGATAGGTACCACCACCTACTATGTAATTTATATGGTATAAAATTCAGCTCCTGATGGTTCCAGCAGAAATTGCGGCGAGAATAAAGTCAAACAGTATAATAGGTGCCTACTATAAAAGTTATTTAGGAATCAATTCATTGGGGTCAAATGCATGTCACAATCTTTCAATGCAGGGCTCTGAGTTGAGTCATCGTCATCGTTCTAAAAATACGCATTCTTACTTAGTCGTCATTAAAGTAATTTTATTATTCAGACTGATAACTGCCAATGATGTTATTCATGATTAGATCATCATAGTGACGAACACTGATTCATACGCTTAGTAGTAATGAAAATGATTACTATAACACTGTAAGTAGCTAACTACGTGGTAAGATAATATTACTGTGCTAACTATCAGTATGTAACTCACTATCGACATATATAGGAGGTACATCTGTTAATAGTCTCTCATGTATGACAATATTAGGCGTCAGACGACTGACCTAACGTAAGCTGACAATGTTAGATCTTCATGAGGAAGGACGGAAAACAATGCTGACATCAGTTACGTAGTGCACATTCCGAGGCAACGGTTCGTCCGGCGCGTGATGCAACGCGAAAGGAGATAGTCGCGTAAGCATTTAGCGACAGTACTCATACTTGTGACTATTTAAAATTCTTCCTAGAATCTACTTAATTAGTTGTTTATGCAACAGATTTTGATGAGAGATTTATTTTGTTTAGTTAGGTAACTTCGGTGCAATAAACAGGCCGAAAGTCGATGTTTTTGAAATGTTTTTATTTTATTTAAGTCACTCATAGTTTTGTTATAGTATAGTCGACACGAGTACCGAATCCAATAACCGAGTCCTAGGGTCATATGGCTATAGTATTAATTTAGGAGTTTAATATAAACATAAAACATTAGGTGACCTTTCGTTTTTTTTTGAAAATATACTTACATAAAGCTTGAATATCTGTCACGCGATCTCATACGGATAAATTCGCTAGCGTCGTTGAAAAATATACTTCTTAAACGAGTTAATACAGTTAGTTTTAGTATTGGCAAAACATTGGTCGCGCGCATCCTAAGGTCCGTTTTTGTGGAAAGCTTTACACCGATAAATGTGTTTAAACAAATAACACTTTGAGCCGTGTGGTTGTATAAAACATGATTTATTACATTAATACATTTTATTGGGAATACACGGGTGGCAGGTATCACCATTGTGACAGGATATACAATATATATAAATAAGATATTGTATCACATTCTTCCGCTCTAGTCTTCCAGAAAGAAATATTGGCCAGCTCGTTTTTGTTCTATGTCCTGTGAAATAATAAAACAAAATCATGAGTAGGTACTTACTTACATATATTTTCTTGTTAATACTAGTGTATGCATGTAATAACATGCTAATTATGTCAACAATAACAGGACGATCAGTAATGCCACGCCATTATTTTTGTTGTATCGAGGGGTGAAAGGCAATTTGACTTATGCATATTTTTTTTTACTTTACAGATTTTACAGAAACAGACTTTACCGGAAAAATCGCTGATTCCAAATATGTATACAGGGTGTATCAGAGGTCAGAAATAATACTTAGGGTACATATACAGTAGCTCATATGTGGATGCTTAGTGAAGACAGTTTATACCTAACTATCATAGTTTCTGAGTTATAGCTTTATACCTTTGAATATTTGTCACATTTATCGTGTTCTGGCCCTTGACTACATCTATTACCCTATTCAGCAGTGTAAACTACACTTATGAGGGACAACTACCAATATTCACAAAACAGAACATGCAAATTTTACATAGGACTCTAGATATTACGAGTTATAGAAATTGTCAACGAAAAAAAAGTTGGAAAATCGTGGTCGAGTTTCTATAAAAAAATTATATCATTCAGTTGTATACCCGATACTGATGCAAACGTTAAAGTATTATTTCGGACTTCTGAAACACTCTGATAAGTCAATATCGCCCAAAAGTGTCGCTTAAGTCAAATAGCCTTTCACCCCTCGATATGTAACGGCCAAATTTCGGAATTTGCTCTGGGGCCCGATTTTCGTATGACAGACATCATCTCTATTCGAGATTTTTTTTTTTTTCGAGATATGACGAATAAATCGAGATAAATCGAATAAATTGACATTTGGTCTGTGTGTAACTGGTATCGCCACCAGTCTATTGTATTGTACCCATAGTACAAGCTTTGCTTAGTTTGGACCATACAATGAATATGTGTCGTCCGGCGTAATAAAAAAAGCAATGTTCTTACTTTGACTGAGGAATATTTGTTGATCCTCGGCCGGAAGTTGTTGGGGTCTCTCCGGAAGGTGATGCCGAGCAGTTCCAGGAAGCGGTTCATGCCGTTGAGCAGCGACTGCGGCGCGTGCGCGGTCGCGTTTGACGAGGGCGTACCCTCGAACACAATGACGCGGTCCGCGAGATACGTCGCCATGATGAAATCGTGCTCTACCACGAAGCCGGTGCGTTTCGCGTGGAGAATGAACCTGGCGATTGAGGTTAAACATTACTTTCTTAACAACGTAATCTGTGTCTACCAACTCAGTCAAGTATAACAACTCAAAATATTGCAGCAACCATCTGTTTAGCAATACTGCTTTAACATTACTTGGCAAAACCAAATCTGACACAAAATTACCATGAATATTAAAATAGATTGCCAACCCGCCTAGGCCAGCATGTTGGATTATGGGTTGAATGCCCTTTGCATTGAAGGGAGACCCGTGCCCAGTAGTAGGACATTGAAAGGGTTTTTTTGGTTATTAAAACAATACTGCAGTAACAGTTAGAGGCTCACCACCCCAGACAAAAAATAGAAGATTTTTGTAGACCAATCAAATTTTATGGTTCATTGTCTTTAAAAAAAAGTTCAAGGAATCCATTAAAATTGCCATAATACAAAAAAATGCTTAAAGAGTTTAGTTGGTCTAAGTCTTGTTATAACTCAGTCCACCATATTGTACGCTGACAATATTTACCTTTTAATAACTTTGGCGGCAACTAGACGCTGTTCAGAGTCGAGGTAGGCGGAGGGCTCGTCGATAAGGTAGACATCCGCAGGCTTGCCAAGACACAGGACGAGGGCCACTCGCTGCAACTCACCACCAGACAGGTTCTGAACCTCCTGGTCCATGATCTCCTCTATTTTCATTGGTTTCATCACATCTGTGATAAACTGCAACATAACATTGATATTGTTAATCACATAATTTTCTTTAAAGCAGGATTTGATTTATGAAAGTGCAAGACCCATTTGGTATTTCATGCCAGCCCATATTAGCCTTGGGGCTAAGTATAAAGAAATGAATAAAACAAAATATCTGCAGACAAAAAATACTCTGCTTAAGACTCCCAAAATAAGCAACCCTTAGTTTGTACTCTGGGTACCATAAAATAGACTGTGGATTTGTCAGTCATCGGAATCAAATCCGCAACCACTGAGTGCAGTGAGCAAAACAGCCTTTAGCCACTTTCAGACTACGCTATAATAAATAGTATACAGAGTGTCCCACAGATATGCCACATGGAGGGAAAGTACCTTGAATATTGTAGATGGAACATTTTACTGATAGAAGACTTTATTTGAATTTAAAAAACAATTTAAACTGCATTCATAGATATTTAAATAATTACATGTTTGAACCGGGAATCGAACCCGTTAAATGAGAAAAATAATCAACCTGTAGCTTTATCATACCGATCGAAAGGCTTCATCATAAGCATTATTTTTTGCTAAATAACATAGTGTCAGAAATGTAAGGAAGACCATGTATTTTTACATTTGATGTGAAATTTTGTTCAGAAAAATTAAAAGCCGAGATCCCCAGATCTAACCCCATTAGATTTTTTTTTCTATGGGTTCGATTCCCGGTTCAAACATGTAATTATTTAATTATCTATGAATGCAGTTTAAATTATTTTTTAAATTCAAATAATGTCTTCTTTCAGTAACATGTTCCATCTACAATATTTAAGGTACTTTCCCTCCATGTGGCATATCCGTGGGACACCTTGTATAGCTCATAGCTCAATTATATATAGTACACTATAGCGTAAACATGTCCATAACAATGTATGGTCCTCGATATTGTTGTGCTATGAGCTATATACTATTATATTATAGCATAGTTGGAAAGCCCCTTTTAAAATTGGCCTTTTCGGAACTCGCTCAAGTCTGGGTGTAACTGGCATTGCCCCCAGTCTATTGTATAATACCCATAGTACAAGCTTTCCTTACTTTGAAATCATGCAATGAGTTTGTTCAGTATTTAGTTATGATACTACTTTAGACTTATTTGATATGTCATGAAGGGTCCAACTGACCTGTGGATGTATGTAGGCATCCCGGATTTTATCGTGTAACAGACTGCGCACAAGACCTTGCGACTTGGGCGAGATCTTCTGTGGCTTATAACTAATGTGTAGCTGCGGTAGGGAGCCTGATCCTGTACACACAACAAAAAAAAAAAAATTATAAATGTTTATGATTTACAAAAGAGTTATGATGTAGTGGAGTGGCTCTTTAACAGCAGGTAACAGGCCCAAAATAGGTTAGCAAGATGGCTAAACTAATTATACACACTTGACAGCCCCAATATTATAATGATGAGCACAAATTAATTAAAGTTTCAACATTTAAAAATGGTCACATACAATCCTACAACTTTCCTTAGCACTTCCAATCAAGTTATACTTATATAGCATTACTATTTCTGGGAGTTTACAATAATAGTTCAATGGGAATTGGTACCTATACATTTTACGAGTGATTGGAAAAATATCTAATGCCCCAAAAACTAATGTAGACGAAGGGAAGTCTTAATGCCTATAGACCAGCCACACTTCCCCTTCTATTGATCTCAGCAAAGACAAAAAGTTTTTATAATACATTAACAAATTAATATTTATGTAACAGGAAGACAATTTTATAAACAAAAGAGTAGACTGCAGGTGGGAAATTTATGAAATGAATTGTAAAAATATATATTCAAACTGATGACTGATGTTTTATTTAATAACAAAAATAATTATAGGATAAAAGAGAAGCAAGAAATAAACACAAACATTGATATTAAAACACAGTTATACTCATACCTTCGTTAGATGCGTAGGATTCGGCATGTTTTAAACATTTTTGAAACACAGGATGGAAGAATAAATCGAATAAATCTGTTCTAGCCATGGCAAAGCTCTAAATTTATAATAAATACACTTATTGCAATACACTTATAACCTCATTCTCCGAAAGATGTCTACATCATAATATCATAACGCATTTTAATGTGAGATTCCAAATTATATATAATTTTAAAATTAAATATCACAGTAAATACTTGAATTATTGTGAAATCTGTTTAGAAATATTTCTTTTTTTTGCAATAAAAACCGATGTCTGAAGCGTATTGACAACTTTCACAAAATTTGACATTTCGATCGGACGACAGCCGACAAGCAGTGTTGCCATTCCAAACAATTACGTTAACGTTCGGATACACAGATGAGAATGGTAGTTTATGGTAGTAAAATTTATCTTATACAAAAAATATAAAGAAATTTTATAACAGAACATGAAATGCACTACAAGTCTCTTAATATATTACTATACTCTTTGACTACAAACTACTTAACGGGACAAGGTGAGGCACGATTCATCCGCCATCTTTATCACTGTCATCATTGATTTTTATTTATTACGTGTATTTATTGAATTTGTCCTTGATAATAATTACTTGACATTGGCGAAATACCCGCGCTAGTCACAGGTGAAGCCATTCCTCATCTTATTCCATTAAATATCAACATTCCGCTCATTTCGTAAAAATAATAAGGTGAGGCACGCAGATATTATTGTGTTATAATGAGATAGAGGGCTCGTCTATTATTACAGCATTTACAGACGCTTTTAACAAGTGAGCTTTTGAGAATAAATTGAACTAAAATTACATACCGTCCTCGGGCTCCAAATTTCCGGCCAACATTCGAATGAACGTAGTTTTTCCAGTTCCATTTTCTCCAAGTAATACTAAAATTTCGGAATCCGAGAATTCTCCTGGTTGAACGAACAAACTAAAATCTCCCATTTTTTTGGACATCTTAGGGTATTCATAATGATTCATTCTTTTTATCTGTTTCCAAAGCAAACACGTTATATTGTATTCTTCTTTTACATTACAATTGTTAATCTCTTAATAATGCAACATAGTAAAACATACCTCTTCCTCTGTAGCAGATTCAGCAACTTTAAAAACTAATGACTCAGTCCTGAATCTCATGTTCTCAGTGGGTACAAACCCATCAAGGAATATATTTATACCTACAAAAATAGGGATATTATAATACACTATCAGCTGATTTAATAGTATCATAATAATTAATAAAATACTTTAATAATCTTACCTTCTCTAACGGAGAATGGCATAGTCACAACACCATATGCACCAGGCACGCCATATAGGCAGCAAATAAAGTCAGACAAGTAGTCCAGCACCGACAAGTCGTGCTCCACGACTATGATGAACCTATCAACAAAATATACTTCCCATTATTAATTGCATCACTGCTAAAGTACTGACTGAAGCTTGCACATGTTAAGAGGTGCTATCCTTTTAACCCAGGGGGTTCTAGTCTGTCACACCACATACATGTTGAAATGAACCTTAAAAACAAAGGTTTTGATGGCTTTGGTAGCTGGTTGTACTAACTTGTCAGGGTGGATGAGCGATCTAATTGTGCGGGCAGCGTTCAGACGTTGCTTTACATCCAAGTACGAGGAGGGCTCGTCAAACATGAAGATGTCTCCATCCTGAATGCACACCATGGCGATAGCGAAGCGCTGCAGTTCCCCACCAGAGAGAGCAGCGATCTCGCGGTCACGAATGTGCGAGAGGTCTAATAAACAAATGAAATAATTTAACAAAAAGCATTAGCATTACATGCATGTTTGGCTAGATGAGACAACATAACAGATTATGCGACGCTGAGTGGTTTACTCATTTGCTTTATTTATAGGTGGGTAAGACATAATTATGTTCACACTAATCTTGTATCGTCACGCATCCTCACCCCACAATAATTATTGGAGAAAAGATTTTTCTTGACCATGAAGGAAAACATTGTAAGGATACTTGCACATCTACAGAAAAGCAGGTGAAGTTCATCAACCAGCTCGGGGCCAGCTTGGTAGACTATGGCCCAAATATCCTTGGTATTATGGCAATGAGCTTGCCTACCATTATATTGGGACAAAAAATACACTGCAGTGTACCTGTGCCTACCCCTTCAGGGAATCCAGGCATGGGCATATTGTATGCTTTTCATTTATTAAACTGAAAATCTGGTAATTACAATGAATCATGTGTCTTAACACTTTACATAAGGATAGTGTCAGTATAAACAAATTGCTAAAGTAACTTCACTGAGTCCCAAGTCAGCGGCAAATAATATTATATTTTGAATAGCTATACAATTTTTGTTCATGTTTTATGCACACATGGACAGACAACAGTGTGCACAGATGCTTTAAAATGTAGTCCACCATTTTTATAAACAAACATTATATTTCCTGATTGAATAACATTTATTCCAACTAGGGTTATAGGGTTTTAATATGGAGGAAGGATGGGGGGATGATTTGAACACCTTTGCAGGGCTAGCATGTAGCACAGGGGGGCAACATTTGCATGATCGATAATATATCTAATGTGACATATGTCGAAACAAAATGACTAAAATGGTTAAAACAAAACATTTTGTTTTGAGAAATGTTGATCATGCAAGAATTGCCTCCCCCAGGAGTTAGATGTGTAGAGAATTAAGTGGGAGGCTTTCGCCCAGAAGTGGAACATCGTAAGGCTATACAAAAATAGGGTTTTAAAAATTGCTACACTTACCAAGCATCTTACAAATCTCAGTCTGATTCTTCATTTCATCCTTTTTATTTAAGAGTTGGGCGACAGTGCCCTTGACCGCCTTGGGGATCTGATCCACATACTGTGGTTTGATAAGGGCTTTTAGGTCATCCTCGAGGATCTTGGTGAAGTAGTTCTGCAGCTCAGAACCGCGGAAGTGGGACAGAATCTCCTGCCAGTCTGGAGGGTCCTGGTGGAAGGACAGACAAGGGTTTTTCAAAGATTTAGAGGATTCTTATTAGTCCTTAATTATAAATATAATCCCCTTTAGTGCATGGATTTACCCAGATATGTTATACTTTGCTTGCTTCATCTAGTAGAAACATTATAGATAAGAAATGAATATTTTTATTACTAAATCAATATAAATGGTTACTAAACATTTATTAGGTAATATTTCATAAAAAGATTAGTTGATGAACTTTACTGATAAATCTATAAAAAAATATATTACTTCTTACAGTGTAACGTCCCAAATTGGGCTTTTGCTTTCCAGCCAGGATCTTCAGTGCGGTTGACTTGCCAATACCGTTCTGGCCGACCAGACCCAGCACTTCACCGGGCCGGGGGATCGGCAAACGGTGGAGCTTGAATGAGTTCTTGGAATAGCGATGGGTGGTGTGCTTCTCCAAGTTGGACGGTATATTGATGATAGTAATTGCATCAAAGGGGCATTTCTGCAACAAGTACAATTTGCCAGCTGTTTAGATTTAGTCAATAAAATTGGCAAAAAAACCATCAAAATAAGGTTTAACAGAAAGACCATTGGTAGGTTCATAGGTTTTCAATAATAAATGAAATTTGGAACATATTTCTGCCAAGTGTCAATAGTTACACAACCCATTAATGTTTACATTTATCAGCACAAATGATAATAGATTTTAGTGTCAATAATAATTACCTTGACACATATACCGCATCCAATGCACAGCTCCTCAGAGATGGTGGCGATCTTGTCGTTGGGAGTGACTTCGATGCATAGCTTCCCCATCCGGACCACGGGGCAGCTTTTCTTGCACTCCTGCCTGCATCTCTTCGGCTTACAACGATCCGCGTTCACGATGGCAATACGCGTGAGTTTGTCCGTCTCATCATGTTGTTTACTTCGAGACATAACTGTTCACCAAAATTCACAATGTACAAACCAAAACGCCCCACAGTTCATTGAAAATATATGAAAACTTTCGTTCGATATGTGGCACAGACATCGATATAACCTCAATGAAAATCATATGATTAATTAATTAACATGAAGCGGGAATCGCACGATAACTTTCATAATGTTTTCTATGTTTATTAACGTTATTAATTGCTCGTAAACAGCATAATTACCTGATAAAAGAAAGCGAACGTTGGCGATACTTTGCCTACGTTCGCGTGTCCTTTTACCTCGAAATGTCAAAAGAAACCAATGTTGAATGTTGCCAGAGACGCTATAAATAAACTTCAATTACAAAAAAACATGTTTTGCAAATTGCATTTTTCTATTGAAACAAGGAGTATTTTTTAGAAGTTAGAAGTACATACATAATATATCTGTAGATACGAGAAGTAAGAGCGATCATATTTTTATTTTTTTGGCTTCTAGTCGCAATGTTACAGGTCGTTTACCCCGTTATTAAAATGTTATAAAATATTAATTCTGGCAGCTCTAAAGGGTTGTAAGTAAGTATAGCAACTTTTTGCCAAAAGTCAAAACTCAAAACGTTCGTATACAAAAGGTTACTCTCATTATAAATACTTATTAAATAAAACATTTTACTGGACTTGCTTTATAAATATTGTTTTTGGAAAAGGTAAGTGGGTAAAATTTATTATAAAAAGACAATAAAGTCAATTGTATTGGGCATGGTTAGTATTTATGATAAAAGTCAATGATATTCTAGTATAACAGATATGTTATGAGCGCGCACTAGTGAAGACTCGAATACAACCCAATTAGGACGTATAGTCTTTAGTCTATGTCACGCATGGCGACGAGCAACTAGGTTTGTTGACAAATATATAAAATTTAAAAAATGCCATCGTGTGTTTTTAGAAGGTGTACCAATTATGATACCAAAATTAAAAAAAATACAAGGCATCTCATACTATATGTAAGTACGCAATATACCTCAATTTACTAAGATATTTCAATTTTTTCAATGCAAACAATAATATTTATTACGCACATAGATTATAAGTACAGATGTGAATATCTTAGGCAGTAAAGTCATCATTGCCTCACAGAAGTTTTACTTTTTTCTAGCCTTTTATTACTTAATCATTTTGTATTATATAATATAATAATAGATATAATTAGAAATTAAACATCTCATGTGTGGGAGAAGAAAATATAAATGGTTTATCATTACCATAATGTAATTTATCACTGAGAAATATTAAAATAAAGCTATTTCAATATTTAACAAAAATGATTAGGTGTGAAATCTGTTTCCAATAATTAATAATTATTTCTAATATAATTGATTCACTTTTGAACATTCTAGACAACAGGCACCTGCTTTTAATCATCGCATACATTTAATTAAAACCATAATTGATAAATACACAATAAATAAATAGAAATTTGATGAGACAGAAGGTAAAAACACGCGGTTTGTACCTTCTGTCTCATTAAATTTGTTAGTCTTTGATACCAACATGCGGATTGGTTGACAGATGAATGTTACATCTGCGGAACACTTTTTTCGGTTTTGTGCGTGTATAACATATCTGTTACTATATAGAATATCATTGGATAAAAGTACTTTACGGTGTTATTATTACTATACTCTTTGTTGTGCCATTTACTTTAAAGTACTGCTACAAACAAAGTTAAACTATGGCCACGCACGCACGCCAACGATGCCACTCAACTCATCTTCTTACCAGCCAGTATCGTATAAATAGCTATATTTTAGGTACTTTACCATTTGGTGTTACCTTCCTGTAATCATTGCTGTCTGATAGAAATTGATATTTCCTTAGAAAATGCTAGAAGTTTGTATAGATAGTTTTGAGTCCGCAATCAATGCTATACGCGGTGGCGCTGAGGAACTGGAAGTATGTAGCTCTCTTACCGAAGGCGGCCTAACTCCATCAGTGGGACTTGTGAAACTTATTATTAATACGGTAAATATTAATCAGTTATTAGTCACAATAATTTTGAACGTTACGCTTACTATTTTAAACAAGTAGAAATATGCTTTAAATCCACAGACCAGATAATATCTGTTGATCCGTGTTTAAATCTTTTGGCTTGATTCTCACGTTAAATCATAGATGTTTACACTAATTTGCTAGATACCTATAATACCTTTATACCTACCTACCTTTATAATCATTCGCAGGCAAAAGATGCATCACCGAAGGTCAAAGTGAACGTAATGATTCGATGTCGCAATGGATCCGATTTTTGTTACACTAAAGAAGAAATGGACACCATGCTATGCGACATTGAAGTTCTTAAAAAAATTGGCGTCGACAGATTTGTTTTTGGCGCTCTTACTAACCAACAGAATATTGATCAGATTAACTGCGCAAGAGTTATTAATGCAGCGTACCCAATACCAGTCACATTCCATAGAGCGTTTGATGTTTGCAAAGATCCTGTAGCAGCTATAGCAGAAATAATAAAGATCGGATTTAATAGGCTTTTAACGAGTGGACAAAGGGCCTCTGCCAACGATATTAAGGCCATCGAACTTATAAAATTGTTGATTAACAGCTATGGCGATAAAATTGAGATAATGCCCGGCGCTGGAGTAAATCCGGAGAATGCGAGAGTATTTATTGATATGGGATGCACAATTGTGCACAGTTCATGTAAAATAATTCGATATTTGCCTGAAATTGATAATAAGTTGTGTATGGGGACAAGTGACAGCGAACACATTTACGTCACAGATGAGAATATTGTTAAAGAGTTGAAAAATTACATTAAGTAAGTGAAAAAAGTTATAAAAAGAACTGCACGAAATCGTATATTATTTTTGGCGCGCCATCAATTAGCGTCTTGTAGAAGTTATGTTTGTAAAAGAGATATAGAGGTCGCCACACATAATTAAATAAAATACTTATCCAAGTATTTGAAATTCGTTGAACGTGTTTTATTTTTATATACTCCTGATAAAAATGACATAAAAAGAGCCTTTACAATGGCATTTTCAGGTTCCCCAATATTTAACAGTTTTTTTTCCAATAAGGATTTAGTTTTGTTTTTTTTTATGTAATACTTTTTTTTTACGTTGGAAAATCCTTTATGGATACCCTGCCACCTCGGGAGAAGTAGCAAGGTTATGTGGGAGTCCCGGCATAAAGCCGTATACTCACTAAAAACCGAAAAATGACTTTCAATAAAATTGATTGTAACTTTCTGTAAATGCGGTGTTATCTAATTGTTTAATCCATGCCATACCTTAAGCACAGAGTTTCCCATTAGCCCGCTCGCGACCTGGTACCGGGCCATCAACTTGGATTCTTTGGTAAAAAAATAAGCAGCAGCTCCATTCTTCGTACTAAAGTGACTAAATAGGCGATACCAAAATATGTAGTACCTAATTATAAATAATTTATACTAATAATACATGTGTATTATTTTACCTAATGGAACCAGCTTGGGTCTAAAAAGTGGGTCCACGAAGGGTCTGTGTGAATATTACCGGGCCATGGTAGAAAAATGTTTGGGAAACACTCTGATAACCAATAAGAATTTAAGCGGAGAGGTCTTCTCCTTTACTACTTTCTAAGCAGAATTTCTTCAATAGGTAGGTAGTATTTGATTTATTTATATCCACAAAATCAAAATCAAAATAATCAAAAAGTTGTTGTAAGGCCCCTGATGTAATTTTGTCCGCAACTTGTCACAGAGTTCATACATCATTTCGCAAAAGGTTTTCCGCCTTCGGCAAAAAAAAACTCCACACGTTGCCGACTAGAATCGATAAATATTGCGGTCCATTTATCATGATGACGTATTCCAGGGGAAATATGTCTGCCGAGTACCAAGAGTATACTGTGGTCGTGGAGTATGTGAAAACGCTCTCTCAATTTTGAGATCCATAAGAGAAAAAAAAAAATACAAAAAACAAAAACCGACTTCAAAAACCTAGGTGCACAAAAGCTACAAATGACCTTAAATGTAATGAATTGTAAGGTTTTTAGTTTCAATAATCGTTGAAAATATGATCACCTTATAACAGCAATAAAAAGGAAAAAATTTACAGCCAAAAAAATCACATAAATATCCATAGAAATTGAATTTATATGCATATTGTCACAGAGTCCGTTGTGGTATTAGCAAAAACTGACGCGCGATTATTAACGCCGCAGTGTGCGGGGGGCTTAATGATGCTATTACCGCGCCAGGGAAACAATATCAGGACAGAACTGCGAACGATCTGTAATAATTGCGATGACCCCTCTTTATTCCGGGGAACAATTCTAATAGCTTGCTAATGACGCGCCCCCGGGGAGAACGGCGTTTTATTTGGCAACATTAAAGGTTTTTAACACAAAGGGATTTACCGGTAAAGGACATTTAAAAAAAACATGTACTCTAAGTACTACGTTTACGTGATAAAGGCAAAATTCAGTTATTTCGACTATTGGTTGCCGCCCATTGTAACTCTTTAAATTTATATCGTACTAGCTATGCCCGCGGTTTCACCCGCGCTAATAGTTACTTTGGCGTAGAGTGATGTTATAAAGTGTAAGTGATTATATAAGTCTATAATACCCGATTCATGTACGGGAATTTTCCCGTTTTTGCCACATTATTCGTTGCTGCTCCGCTCCTATTGGTCGTAGCGTGATGATATATAGCTTATAACCTTCCTCGATAAATGAACTATTTAACACAAAAATAATTATGCAATTCGGACCAGTAGTTCCTGAGATTAGCGCGTTCAACCAAACAAACAAACAAACAAACAAACTCTTTAGCTTTATAATATTATTAATAATTATTAATTATTAATAATTAATAATTAATATATTAATATATAGTATATATAATAAATAATAATAATATATATATATATATATATATATATATATATATATATATATATATATATATAAGTATAGATAAGTACGTATAGTTTGGATCACTTTAAGAGGTGGAACAATAAAGAGTTATCTATCTATTCCAACCTTACCGTACTTAATTATCTACCAGTTTTGCTTGCCGTAATTGTTAGGTACTATTAAAATAACTCAAGCACATTGAAGGATAATAGGTATGTTAGTACACGAATAGCGATGTCTCAAAGGATTAACTTAAAAAATACGTAGAATTTGTCAGCACTGCGGATGATTAATGATACATTTGTGAAAACGTCCAAAATTTATGGGAGGCTGCCGTAGAACGCCCGAGAGAGACGCCGCGATCTTTTCACCCGCCATCAATCATAGGGGGTTTTAAAAGGACCTACAGTTCCGTTCCCGAAACCCGGATCCCAGATACACCGTGTTCTCTCATGTTTTACAAAATAAACACGTCATAATTCCTTTATAATTTATGTCCGCTCAAAGAAGTAAAACAATCGGCTAATCTATTAACATTAACTCGTAATGATATAGGTAATATCAGAGAGAAAACATTTGTATTGAAATCAAATGTAGGTTTATTAGAGGATACCGTAGTATTTATTCAGTCGTGTTTTTTATCGATTGTAGGTAATACGATAGGACCAGACCAGCTGGAAATAGAAAACCTTAATGTATGACCCGCTAGGTTCCCCAATTTAGTTGTACTTAAACAAACTTCGACTAAATTAAATGCACCTGCCCTTAAAATATGGTAGTCCTACATACCTATTTAGAATATTTATATTTTTCACGTCATAGGCATGTAGATACATTATGTCTACGTGTATTCATTCTCTAATGTCGGGTTTTAGGTAGATTTATTGCGAATATTGGAGATTAGTGTCTTCGGTTTCAGTTATTTATTGTGACTGTTGAAGATTTATGTTGTACGTACAAATTGATTTAGGGAAAGGTTCTAAATAGGTGGTAGATATATAATGTTCCTGATATATGATGGACTTTCACCCCGGGTTGGATTTGTTTGAGGACGAGTGGCCTAAGATTTTATTGGAGTGTATGAGATTCGGCAAGCTAGATGCACGAGTTGATGACAAATTTCATGTAGTATATTTTTTTGTCTTCTTTTTTTACGAAATGAGTGGAAAGATGATATTATAATGGAACACCTGCCCCTGCGATTAGCGGTATTTATGGCAATGTCGTGTTATTAATAGCAAGGACAAATTCAATAAATACACATTAAAAATAAAAATGGATGATATCAGTGATAAAGATGGCGGATTTTTTTTGTCTATGATTGCTTATCCATAATTATGGAACATCAGAGTCGTGCTTAATAAGTCAAAAGTAAAATGTTTGGAAATACTATACTAAAGTGTATGTTTTAGTTAAAGTAAAAAAGGAAAATGATGGGTAGGTACGTCGAAAAGTACCTACATAAGCTGGATTCAAGTAAAAATGCCCCGTATAAACAAAAAAAGATTTATTACAGTGAAAGTGTAGATCTTTAGTTTTATCTAGAGTAACCCATAATACCTATTTTTATATCTAAGGTACAAAATAAGGCTATGTCGTGAGATGTGAATATGCTTAAGTTAAGGCAGTTTTCCATACCGTGCACCATTACCTCTACTATATACATCGACTTATTCTAAATAGAGACGAGAATTGGTCGAATTGCACGTTTTACGAATAGATAAAGCGTTTCAATTTTATCTTCAAGCGAAATCTAGATTAGGTTTAAAACATACGAATTAAGGCAATAACAGATAGATTTTCTTATATCTATGAACTTTTTAATTTGACCTTATTTAGATAGGCCTACTCTTAACGGCTCCACGGGATTTTAGGTATAAACCTATCATTAATAGTTACTTAATTATTTATTTAACTACATATTAAAACTAATACCTAATTAATCAAAGGTAGCTAGGTATAGATAACATATTATTGTTTTCGTCATCTTTGTGTCTACACTGTAACCTGTAGATATCGGAGAATAAGTATTAGTCTTAATATGTTATTACTTTATTTATTTATTGACTTTCACATTTAATCATGAACCTAGTAATTATCTACGATTTAAGTCATTGCTCGCAATTATAGTGTGTATAGGTGAGATGTTATCTGTTATATAACAAAAAGGTTGTATTCACCTTATATAAACTTATCCATATTCAGATTAAGATGATTGTAACTATTTAGTTCCAAACCAAAAGTTATTCCATGAACCAATAACATCGAATCTTGGAATATAACTACAAGTTAGTTGGTTAGTACTCGATAAAGTTCCGCAGTGGAATTAAAACTCTGTTAAGTAGATTGCAACTCGTCTAAAGGTAAGCTAGATATATAGGTCAAGTGTAGTTAGCAGTCTTAACCCGTTTTGAAGATTTATAGCAAATTAAAACAGCGCTTCCGTGACGTTATGTATCTATTTAAAAGTTTAAATTATTATCCTAGCCAATTGGATTAATAAGTTTTAACCACGTTCAATAATATTTCATTCGCAACTCATTCCTAATTATGTCAGCCATTGATTGTAGATCTGTCTCTAATATATTAGTCTGTGAGAAGCTATGCAATCGTACTCATATTGATCATCAAAAGACGCAAGACAGTCTTATCAGCTTACAGACCCTTTCAGACTATAACAGAATGTCTATTAGTCTTTTTGTCAGGCGCATAAGGTTCAAGTTTCGCTGGCTCCGTGTTTAAGGCGCTGTAGTCAACTGGGAATGGCGGCTGCGGCAGGGAGTCCTTTGGCGGGACCAGCACCCATTGCCCTGGCCCATTGGGATTCTTGCCCATCAGCCAGTTGGTGAAACAGTGTACGTAGGTGCCGTAGTCCAGGATCAGGTAGCCATTCTGTTGAGGAACCAGTCATGAGATAATTCCTTAAGAAGATAATACAAAAGATACTCAAGGCATTTAAATATTTATCAGTATACAGGGTGTATCACAAGTCCGATATAATAATTTAGGTAGATATACGTAGCTTCTATGAAAATCCTTAAGGAAGGCAAACTATAGCTGACTATCATAGTATTTTTTGCAGACCTTCGAGTATTTGTCACAAGTATCGCGTTGTTGCTTCAGGCACACTTATAATCATAATTAACAACGTTAACATAATCTATGAGTATTCTACTATCAATATTCTAAAAAAAAAACATAAAACAATCGTATATGATTTAAAATAATCCACGATTTTAATATTGGCGGCGAAAAAAATATCCAAAGATCATGTTCAAATTTAGATAAAATAATACCATTCAATAGTAAGCATAACCGATACTCATGGGATCGTTAAAGTCTAATACACCCTGTTTACCAGTATCAATCTACTACAATATTTTGATACTACGCACCTAGTATCTTAGGTGTCGCGACTGGATACTAGGTGTCCTGTATTATTGTGATACTCACACTTGTCATGCGGTCGTACGCCGTATCAATGATCTCCTCGACCCTCGGCGCATTTAGGCCTATGACAGACCGGTAAAAGGCAGCCAAGGCCGGCTTCGTTATGGCGCCAGTGCCTGTTAGACAAACAAGCATACCTGATGCACTTGTTCGTAAAGGAGATGCAGACCTAATCGACCTAATTCGTGCGGGTTCCAAGGCAAGTTAGCTTTTTCCCCGGGACTCGCTAAGGATCAAACCCGGTGTCTGCAATGGACACCGCTGTCAATCTTGGCTTACAGGAGTAACAGTGGTGGGAATCCGTGGCGGGCTTGGTACCGAAAGGCAGTCCTAATGTCGTTGGTTTAAAACATGAACCAATAATAGCCTTAGATTCAGACCACATGATCAGCTTGTCACGATCCCTAGCTAAGATGACAGTCTAAAAGCATTTGCGTGAAACGTTTATTGATATGACGTTAGTTGTTGATAAGTACATGACGTGACTTGTAACTTTCACCGAATTCATTTGTAAAAACGCTTGAGATAGTCATTCTACCTGGCTGGTACATTGTTTGCGACTCTAATTGTGATCATAAAGGCAGTCTTTCAAACGAATACATTGAATAATTATAGGTATTATTTTAAATGTGTTCGAAGTAAAAAAGGTTTTAAGAATTTGATGTAGATATGATGGAAGTGTCTTGGAATCATGGAAGATATCAAATGAGGGTGGTCAAAGCACCACATTATTTATAACATTATCAACGAGTTAATGCAATTGGGTGATAATATTCTTCTGCAAATATAACACAGTCGATTCTAAAATTTTACAGCATTAAATTTTGCAATATAAATAAAAGCTGTCAACGGGAAGAATAACTAAAGAATGAAGCAGGAAGCCAACACAATGTGCACCCGTCGGGTTTTGGCTACAGATGTACTGTTTCGTGCCAAGTTTAAAAACCCCTGGAGTGGCACCAAAAGTCCACATTTTATCCCCTTTTCTTGGTACACAAGGGGCCATAAATACCGAGGGTAAGAATAAATTATACGGATATTCAGTACATAAATATATATTTTTATGCTCTTTTGATTTATTCCAGTGTGGATATAAAGCTTTACGGTCCAGTGAGAGAAGGTAGATGCTATTTGATTTTTTGAAAAGCAGAACTTTACCACTAGACATACAGGTATAGTCATAGTGACAAATAAACATCCTTATCACAAAACTTATGTAACATAGCCTCATTATTAAAGGCGTTTTAATAATTGCGATAATAATTAACTTTAAGATGGTTATAAATCGCAGGTGCTGTGCCCCAAAGGGCCGGGGCTGCGGCACAGAGCACGGGAACACTTCATGTTGAACAATTAACTTGATTCACGTGCCCTCGGGGCAGAGCAACCGCCACTCACTCACGTAGGGTTATCAGATAACAAATTTTATCTAGAATAGAGACATATAAAGTAGGTACACAGAATATATACTCGTATTGTTACTTATAATGGTTTGTAAAAGTCACACGTAATATCTGTGCTAACGGTTTAGAACATACTCTCGAATCACCTGTTTAAGTAGGAGCGAGGAAGCTATAAGGAAGAAAGAGACGGTTGCCGACAAACATCTTTCCAAAAGTGTAAGTACAAAAGAGTACTACAAAACAATTGTAAACACTTACTATGTAAGTAAATTTAAAAGAATTATGATGAGGGGTAAAGGGAATGCAAATTGCTGAGAAACAAATTGACTACATTATTTTTCATGAGAGTCTGATTGTAATATTAATAAAGTTTAAAATTCACTAGAACGATGGAAGGCGTGGACGAGGGAGTCCAAAAATATGCTAGATGAGCCAGATAAAAACTAAGGTTGAGTCATGTCACATGTGGAGGAGAAACAGGCTGCACTGGATCGAATCCGGTGGCAAAAGCTTCAACAGATGCACCGATAAGGGCCTAACCCTTAAATTAGAAGAATAAGATAGTACGAAGACGACGGCATGGTACAATGGTTCGAGCGTAGGCCGCTTGATTCACTGCACCAAGGCGATCCAGGTTCGATTCCCGTCCGGGTAAGATTTCGGAAATGGTCTATTCGGAATTTGCCCTGGTCTTGATGCAATTGGGATTTCCCCAGTCCATTGCATGGTACTCATAGTACAAGCGTTGCTTAGTTTGGGATCATGCGATGACTATGTGTTGTCTGGCGATATTTATTTTATTTACTAGAATACCCATATAAACTAAGGTTGCAACGTTTTTAAAGACAGTGAACAGATGCCAAAAAGTTTTTAGTAAAATGGGTGGTAGCCCTACGTACAGGAAGAGTCAACAGCGTCAAATTAATCCCGTCTATCAACCCTTCGGCAGACGTCGCCGGTACACTCACTATATTAACGAAAACAATGGAATGAAAGGGCCTTGTTCAACATACAATGAAATAATAAGTACTTGATACAGGGCCTTGTTCAGTAATGTAAGTGTATAAGGAAATCGAAGCCTTACACACATGAAAACTCAATTTATAATCTACCTTATGATTGTGAAAATAAGGTTCTTTCGTTTTCAATAATGATTACCACCTGCTAAACGGTGAAGGAAAACATCGTGAGGAAACCTGCACGTCTATAAAAAGTTCACCAACCGGCACTGGGCCGGCGGGGTGGACTATATGGAGGGAGAATCAGCCCGGTATAATGGCAATAGGCTTGCCCCCTCTTATCTACTCTTCTTTCTATGTTATGTTATGTTATTTCTTTCTTTCTATGTTTCTTTTGTTATAATTTGTTTTTTTTATTATATATGTAATTAATCCGTGGACAACGCCGTGGAATGTACTGTGTTTGCATAACTTTTTGTAATACTAATTGTTAACTTTTATGTACTATTGTTTGTTGTTTCTAATAAATAATTTAATTTAATTTACATTGGGACCGAAATACACCGGCGAAGTGTGGGCGCACTGCCGTGCACCTTTGCCTGCCGCTTCCGGGAATACGTCCGCGATGATGTACCTATTTATACCTATACCTATTTAATATTTATTTCTAAATTATGACTTTTTTCTTCAGTAACTTCTAACATTAATGTTGCAGTGCTCATATCGAGGGGTGAAAAGCTTTTAAACTTAAGCAACACTTTAGGCAATATTATTGACTTATATACATATTTGGAATCAGCAAATCTTTATGCGCCGAAGGAGTATGCTCAGCTTTAAAGTTAACAAAACAGCGTTTAAGTCAAATAGCTCTTCACCCCTAGATATAATCTATAAGATCTACTTAGCTTGGTTCAGTTGGTACCGTGAATCTAGTCCGCGTCAAATTAATCCCATCCATCAATCCGTCCGCGACTTGATTGACGGAATTTACTCTAGTATAGCAACACTATTCCCGGATGTATCGTGCGGACGAGGCTTTAGTTGTGTCATTAAATGCCTAACCATTTTAGTTTTAATATTCAATGGTTTAAAACTGCCCTATACGGTGAAAATATAAGTAATACATACATAAAACAGTTTATACATACACAGTGTTTCCAGATTGATAAATTGAAATTACAGTGCAAAGTTGAAAAAAATACAGTATTTTTGTTATAATTACAGTGTTTGGTTATCATAAATTACAGTAGAATTGCAGTAAATAAAAAAAAACCTATTTATAAGTCTGTCACTGTCTTATAAATTTTTGAATTAAAACATTCATATTATCGTCTGGCTTGAAATTGACACAATTATTTGCGTGACGTTTTTATGGCCTGCAGTGCTAAACCATCCCCTTTTATTGTATTTATAATTCCTTTTCCTTGACTTTATATCATTAATCTCAGTAAATTTAGAATTAAACTGACACAAACAAAATCGAAATGCAAACTGCAACGAAATAATGTAAATAACATGCTAAATGTAAATGCCTCAAATTAAAACCCATACGGAAAGGACAGTGTAACAATTTTGACTACTTATTAACTCTAAATATTAAAGTTGGTTTAAAGGGTATTCCCCATTGCACAGAGTATGACAGAGTATTTTTATTTAATATACGAAAATGAAACGTGTCATTTCGGTCTAAAGTCCAAACGCGTTGCGTTTTTTCAAAATATTAAAAAGCTTTCCAACAAACAAAATTGCAGTGCTTCTTTAACACTGTATTAAGAGAAATACAGTGTACAGTAGATGGAGTGAAATCACAGTAAATTTACTGTAAATATAGTGCATCTGGAGACACTGTACATACATAAAACAGTTTATAATCTATACAAATAATAAAATGGAAGTCTATGTTAAAATAACATGTTTTTGCTAAATGCACATCGAGGAGTGAAAGGCTATTTGACTTAAACGACACTTTTGGGCGATATTGACTTATATACATATTTAGAATCAGCGATTTTTTCTGCGTCGAATAAGTATGCTCTCTTGTAAAGTTAAAAAAATGTCGCTTGATTCAAATAACCTTTCACCCCTCGATATGAAGGAATAACGAAAACGCAATTTTTCAAACTTTTGTCTGTCTATCTGTTCGTTCCGGGCAATTTCCGAAACGGCAAGACCGATTTTTACGACACTTTCAAATTCATAAATAATAAAATCCATGAAAATTACAGTTGTTAGATTATCAGTATAATATCCATGTAGGTTTATTTGTATATAAGGTACAACTGCTTGTGATGACTTTATGTTCTATATATTAACTTGATTTGATCCCCTAGGAGCAGCGCTGGCCGCAGTCCGCCCATATCAAATTATTTCCGTCTATCAACCTGTCGGTTTCAATTTTCAATACACGTCACTGGTAGTCCCAGTGTATTTTCGGAAAATATTAATAGTGAGACCCATTTCTACCTTGTGTGACCCAACAAGTAAGTTCTAGCCACTATCGTTTTGGGACGCTAATATATATAACGCCTCTGTGAGAACTTTATCCATGGTTTTAAAATCCTTCCTTTTATGCAACCTGTCTATCTATTTAGCTTTATTTTGTTTTAGCCAATGTTATAGAAATAAAACTATGCTATCTTAGATAGCCGTTGGGGTGGGAAGGTTCGAGAATAGCGACCATGAGCCAGAAGACAAGGTAGACTGATGATATCAGATGCGTTGTAAGAAGATAGATGTGAATGACGTAGAACCGTAATAGGGAGTGTTTATATACAGCCTAAGGCGAATGCCTCAAGGCAAAAGAGGGTACTTACTTGTTCTATCCACGACGTGAAACAATATCTTGCAAAGGTACTGCAGGTATAAAGGTAGATCTGCGAATCGCTTCATCTGGCTGAGGTGTAGAGCCCATCGGGCCAGCCAGCCTTCCAATGTCGTCCGCCCCGGAATGTTGATGCCGCTGGCTTCTGGACCGCACACTTTTCTGTAGTACGGAAGGTCGCCCCATCTGTAGAAAGCAACAGTATTGTAGAGCTATTCCAGTTAATAATACGATACTATACAAAAACATTACATCATCATTATCTTCGTGGCTGTATTCGCTAATAGGGTCAGCAGACGTCAATTTCAGTGCACGCCATCATACCTAACACATTTATTTTCTTTACGAGGAAGATTTGAGCCATACTACACCACGCTGGCCCAATGCGGGTTGGTGAACTTCACACGCCTTTTTGTAGGTGTGCAGCGCTTTTATCAGCACGAGGTATTCATTATTGAAAATTAAATCCGAAAATCTCAGAGGTGCGTACCTGGTTTTTGAATCTGTACCCCTTGCGAACAAGGCGTGCGTTCTACCAACTAGGCCACCACTGCTTTATTAAAATACAAAAAATATATTTATTTTTGTTTACAACCCAAAAATATATTAACACGTGCATGACGTCATCAAATGTGCCTCTCAGGTTGACCAGCGTATCTCGTAAACTTAAAGTTTTCTTCAATTAAGTTTCCTTAGTCATTCGGTTCTTAAATTTATTTCTCCGCGCCCTCATATAAGTGGCCATCATAAAAACTGTCCGCGTTTCATGAAAACGTCAGCCGTGGAATTATACTGCCTACGAAATTGCATATTACGGTACAAGTGCCTATATTTTTGGAGTCACTCATGAAACGTCAAGAGCTGGTCGGCGTTTATTTTTATGGGACGCTATAGAGTTGGATGACGGTCAGTAGATACGTGGAGGTATGAATATTTTGAATCTAGAAGTCCTTTATTTTTATGACGGTAATAAATTTTCGGAGTAGCGCCGTCCTGAATCAGGTGATACAGTTTTATGTCTCTATCATATTTGTTAAAGGCTGTCTCTGACTTACAAGAGAGCAGAAAAATACAATCGTAAAGTATTAAACGCCAGTGGGTTTGCACTAGCGACAAAGAATTGCATTACAGTCCCGCGTAGTTCTATTCATAAACGGACAAGAGCTTATGACAGATATGTAGGTATTTTATCCCGTTGCATTGCTCTACGGATTTTATGATAGTACATATATCAGAAAAGAGAATTGGACAAAACGTAAACATCGTAGCAGCGAGTGAGCGAGTAAGCGGAGTCAGCCGGTGGGCGGAGTCAGCCGGTGGGCGGAGTCTAAGCGGTGGAAAGAACCGAGGAGCCACGAATTTTGGGATCACGGCGTCGCGGCATCAACAGTCGCTGTCACACGCCAAGCGCGCCATTAGATGTTTCACATAAAAAATACGACCATTTTCACGACACATCTCTAATAGAGATTGATGTCTATTATACGAAAATCGGGCTCCAGCTGATGTCACGAGACTATCTGTGCAAATTGGTTCACTCACTTGGACGGCAATGGATTGATGAAGTGCTCGATGAACTCCCTCTTCACCTCCAGGAGTATATGGAACTCGGACGAGTTGACCGACCAGTCGGCAAAGTGCGCCAACCTCTGTAAATGACGACGTGAAAGGTATATAATTATTCTCCTTCATAATTCTGACATTAGATATGTGAGGTTTTATGAGCTTAATTTGTTGTATTTGCCTTCAGCTGTCGGTCTATTTGCTGGGCAAAGGTCGTGTTTCGCACCCTTCTGTAGTGCTCATTTCACCCGCCCTTTTGATCCCGCAGTATTCACTTTATAAAGTTTTACCCTGTTTGCGTTCGTTACACTGATTCTATTATATTCAATGTTATACTCTGGAAAGTGAAGCAGTTCTTCACCTAAATAATTGAAAGTCAACTATATAAAAGCATGTACCAATATTTTGAATTAATTTCTGGATATTTTATTATTTAACCTGATATACTGATTGGTTTAATTATGTTTGGGACGAACTATGTCAGTTAATAATAAGGTTGTCAAAAAAGTACCAAGTTAAAATTTATATTGCTATCACAATATATTAAGGAGGTCCCACATGATGATTTGTTTACGTACTTATATTATATAATTACGGTATCCGTACTTACCTTAAGCATAAATTATTTAACCAAGAGCTGTTATAGGTCCCTTTCAAGATTACATCAGCTTAAATAAATGGGTCCGAAAGGTTAAAAGAACTCCATCTACTCTTTTTTATCAGCAGGTTTGGAATTTTCTGCTTATAATTCATATATGTTTTGTTCTGATACCTTCCTACCTCGAAGAACTGGTCGAAATCCTGATCACAGATGACGTCATCGCGATCGTGGTCTAACAGTTCCGTGAAGAATAAGGTCAGCTTGTCCGTCTGTATCGTGCTCAGCTGGGCGAGTGGCTGCTCGTCTTCTAAGTCCAGGCATTCCAAATCCTCGCTGCACCGGTTCACCCAAGTCGCTAACAAAGGAAAAGCTATTATAAGTTCATAAACCTTAGACTGAAACTTCAATGCCACATCTAGGTAAATTTGCGTATTCAAGTTTTGTGTTTGTTAATAACCTTAAGCCATAAGTCATATATGAACACTGACCAAATCACCAAGTTGGGTTGTAGGTACTAAGTTCAATAGTTAAAAGGTTTTCTGCAAAGATGATGTGAAATGGATTTATCCCCAATTCAAGCTTATGGTTCTTTATGGCTTACAGCGAAAAAAGGTTGTACCTACACAGGATTTGGGGAAGCTATGTTAACAAAACAACAAATAAGACCGTAGATAATACGTACAGACGTCGAATCAAAATATGAACTTTCAAGATCCTGACCTCGCGTCTAAGTAATTTATGGTTCAATGAGTTTTTATTTATTTATTAAACTACTCTTACATTTATTATATCGTTGCCTGTGAATGGCCGGGAGCAGCTTCGTTCGAATAGCTCCGACTGAATACTTGAATAGCTTTCATGTCCTATTGTCTGATTGATACGTATTCTGAAATTCGTAAATGGATCGGAACTGAAACTTCAGCTTATGATTGCATTTCGCTCATTAAATTTCTCTCTGCTTTGTACTTAAAATTTAGGTATGCACCTACTTAAGTAGGTATGTACGTTTAAAACACCCATTAGGTATTATTTTTATGTCACGTGTAAGATAAATATGACAAATAAAATAAGCAGAACGTTTGAGAATTATTTCCTTCGGCTATCAGCGCTGCCGCAAGGAAAGTATTCAATGAAATCTCCATGACTGTTGTTAATTCTTCTGAAACACGCGACTTCTCTAACAAAGGCTGGAAAATAATGGACAATAAAGAGAAATGAAACGTGAAAAGTTTAAAAGGAAATGTAAGCACATATTTCATCTCACAGCGAGCGGAGTCGTTCGGCTGCGATATTTCCGGTGGTTCACTCAATATTTCATTACAATTGAAAATGTATGAAAATATTTTACTTTTTAATTAAGTATAGAACTATTAAGTAGTAGACATGTCCGCGAATAAATTCAGCTTTTTATTGTTTTGTCTTTGTCACAGACCATATAATACATCTGGTATGTGGTCTTTGTATACAAATGTAGATCCTACTGTTTCTATCATATTTTAATTACAAGTCTCAATTACGTCGGGTTAGAAAACCTTCACAAAGTTCTCGCCTGTTTGCCGTAAGCCTACGAGTTATGTGATCGTTGAGCCAGCTTCAAGAAGTTTTAAATTTGACTTCCGTAGCGCGTAGCAACGACTATTTGCTTGAACGATTATCATAAGAGTTATATACTATTTTAATTATAAAAAACATGGTTTACACGTGCAAAGGTAAATATCACATTAAATATTATGAGCGTAAGTTTACACAATACATACAATTTACAGTTTATACAATACTATTTATCTACCTGAGTAGTAAAGCAGCTACCAAACAGGCATCTACATGCAATGGGTTTATTTTGAACATTTGGTAGCTTATTTAAGTCCCAAGAGAGTTGTTAGAAAATGTTTGTAACTCGGCTAAACTATCCTTAACTATATCTACGTACGCTGCGATATGTTACCCACGATAAAAGGTAAGAAGAAGCAGATATTAATATTTCTTTTTAAACCAACGTTTATAGTAATGCCTATATAACAAAATTATATCTACAGCAATACCTGTTTTCAAATATGACTCTTCTGATACAGTGAAGCAAAGTCTTAGTTGCAATGTTACTAAAGTTGTAAATATTACGTTCTTGGTATAGGTTGAAATGATCCTTCTTTACGTACGAATTGCTTTCAATCTAAGAATCCATTTACACGGTAAAGCCTGATAGTTTGTGTTAACACTTATATGCGAAATTTCCTGACACTGCATATTCGTTCACATTAAATTTGTAATCATGGGGTATAATTTTTTGTCGAGTAGTCACTGATGTGAAGTCCAAGCACGATTGAAGCAAATATTGACTTTGAACGATAAAATTCAGGTGCAATTTAAATTCTACTGGCTTCCACATCATGATAAATCACTGGGGCACGATCCTCGCAGGCGGGACGTGGTGGTAACTTATTAAACAGCCAGTAAGAACTCTGTCGCAAGGGCAGCCGTTACTGCGCCGCACTGCGGAACACCCATTGTTTTGACGAAATCTCAAATTTGAACAAACGTATCTCGCCTCTTTGGCATAATGCAGACTTGTTTAGCTAACTTTGCGTCGGATAAATACGTAGGTATATGTTTTCTGTCAACTTGTTTGATACACGTTCAGTATAATCTACGTTTATTAGTATGTATTTATGCATTTACGTGAAGGAATGTAACGTTATCCATTATGTTAATGTATTCACTGACATTTAGCAATTTACCGATAAGTGTTATCAGTTGTATTTCTACAATGTCAAGGCCATGTTTTTTTTTATGTTATTTTAAATTAAATGGTGTTTGTAAATATTCCTTTTGTTTTGTGATGATACATATTGTTTAATTGATCAGGTTTATTTATTAACTAGCTGTGGCCGCAACTTCGCCCGCGTTCAATTTAGGGAGATTACCCGGTAAAAATGTGTTTATGTTCATCCCGCAGAATCCTAATGCTTTTTCTACAATGAAAGTAGCCTAAGTTACTCCTTGGAACATCAGCCAGTGAAAGTCCAGTCGAAATCGGTTTAGCCGTTTGAAAGTTTACCCGGAACAAACAGACAGACAAACAAAAATGATAAAAATTTCGTTATAATTGTAACATTTTCGTTATAGGTAGATATCGTTTATACTTTGACATGCATTCGGTAACAAGGTGTTATTTTGATATTAGGAACAGACACTTAATTTTTTATTTATTTGTATAGATGGATTCGAAAAAATATAAAAAAACTCACTGAAAGAACGACCATTGCGCGTCTTGTTGTACATTTTGAGCGGTGTCTAGCGTGGTAATGCGAGTATCCGCGAATCATTGCATTATATACCAACAGTGCTGTTTGACGCGATCAATTTGGACGCGCTAATTACATGTGAACACATGCTACGTATCAGCTAATATACCGCGTAATCCTAATGACAATAATATTTACCTTCGAGACAGCTGTAATTGATAACACGGTAGCTGCTACACTAGGTTTTAAAATCATCTTCATCTTTCTAAATGAAAACTGGCCTAGCAGCCAAAGTGTTAATTTGCATCCCAATACAAATGTGATCCTATTAAACTCGTAATAATCGGCTTTACTAAGTGGACATAGTCTTAAGAAGTCGGCACTTCTGCAGGGTGATTTTAAAACACTCGGAATCGAATTCGGAAACGGAATCGGATCTTTCCGTCACGGATTCCAGCCATCGCTATTTTGATTTCCGTACCCGACGATTTTTGACATTTCTCGTCGGATAAACCCATCCGAATCGACGGAAAGTTTCCGACACCTTTTTCCTCGCGGAAAGCTTCCGAAATTGAACAAAAACATAAATAAAATACCAAATTTAAGTGTTATCTAAATACTTGCATAATATTTAAGGTAAGTCAGTACTAAAGAGTGTTTAAAATAAACCCATTTACGTTGTTTTATGGCCCTTTACATTATTGTGAAAATTATTCCCTTCAACCTTCGATAGGATGGAATATTATCTTATAGAAGACAACATAGGGCGGCTGCTGTGCAGCGCCGGCAAACAATCGTGTTGCATTATTCACTTCGTGGTTGTGTTTTTATTTACCGAAATACAGCGCCATGCGCCATCTATGACGTAGCTCTGAAACTTCGTCGTTTCAAAGTCGTGATGTTACCCTTCACTTTCACTTTGACGTATCAGTAAAAATTTTCGAGGTTCGTTATAACCAAAAATAATAAAGGAGAGTAAGTTTTAAATCGATAATTTAAATAAGTAATCAATTTCCATTTGTATAATTATGATAAGTGTGTTTATTTAAGACTTTTTGGCCCAAAAAATTCGTATTAATAACTGTTTTGTAATCGAATTTTATTTCTACCATTTCTACCATTTTTAAACGTTCTTTGTAAACGCACACAATCTTTCCGACGTCGGAACTTTCCAATTGGCCCTTCCGTCCGCTATTCAAAATCGCGTTTTGTCATGCCGTCGGAAACGGAATCGACAACTTGAAGTTTTCGATTCCGTTTCCGAATTCGATTCCGAGTGTTTTAAAATCACCCTACTGATCATCTGGCTGTTGATGCTGAAATATTTCCATGCTATTTAGGTCATTTAAAACCACATGACGTATGGACGTAACTATATAAAAAAGTAGGAATAAGACATAGCATACAATATTGTTATTCTATGTCACCTTCAAACCCGTATAAACAAATAAAGACCTCGACTTTGGCTATAAGTACAATACGAATGAATTGTAGGTATTAGGAGAGTTTTAGCGGTGGTACCCCCGAGGTCATGCAAGGTAATTTTACCCTAACCATGCCAAAACTAACTGTTAGTAACTTTAATTATATTATAAGGAATACGTTCTTCTTTCTATGTTATCCTGGTACTTCTTCAGGATTTAGCGATCCTTTTGTGATGGTGAAACTTCAGCGCTCAAATATTCTTAAACACCTGACTAATGGAGAAGATCCGAATGTGACTATCACAATTCAACCTTGGAGTAATATGAAAAGGACCTAGCTTTGATTTTGGATTAGGTATTATGCCCTTAATATAATTTAATTGTTACCTACTTTATTTCAAGCAACATACATATTACAATCAGGTTTATTTTTGGGCATGATACTAATGATAAGTAGATCCATTGAACAAGCTTACCAGTTGGCAGCTGTTAAGTTGATATTCAATATCAACATTACACTCGCTTTGTAAATATTATAGTCTGGAGGCACGGCATATCGTGATATTCAAAATCGTAAGATTCGTAAGCCATTTAGTACCTTTTTTTTGGACGCTCCGCGTGTTACCATTATCATCTTTTTGCATTATTACGTAGAAATAGTAATGTGATTGTATATTATATGCTTGTTTTCTACTGCGATTATCTAAATCTAATTTTATAATTACTAGCATGGAAGCATTGTGCAGAATATTTCGAGCGTATGGGGTTCGGAACGAAATGTATTTCGACCAACTCTATTATTGGAAGTAGTAAAATGCGCTTGTACCCTCGTATTTTTCAAATTTGTTTTCGTAAGTCGTCCAATTCATGACCGACCGTTGGTTGATGGATTTCCGTTTCAAATATGTACTTTAAACCGAATTTATAGAGCATCAGCGTTAAAGCTAAGTATAAATAAGATTTTTTTATAGTTTCAGCTAGCCAAAAACACTCAATAAAATTGCTTACTATATGGACGTGTTTAGTTCTATTTCGACAAAACGTAGAGCACCTATTAAAAGCCTGTTTTTCGGAGATTTTCTTATAACTTTATTCTTACATGTTGCCTGAAGCATTTACTATGAGTTATTGATATAGTCACATCTTGCTTCAATATTATAATAAGCTAGGGTCTTCACCTGCATAATGTAAGTTGCATTTGCAAGTTCATTCCAAAGCACACAAAGCTCTTCATTTACATAGACCCCGTTTGTAAACGAAAGAAAGGTATTCGGATTAATATTTCATGAACGAAACAGCTCTTCGATATTCCTTTATTTACTCCGGTTGGAGAACAATAATAAAACATGGTGAACTTTTGGTCGAGGCTCATTGGATGTCCGATTCTTTTAATTAAAAACCATAAAACAATATAATATAACCTTAAACAATGTGACTTTAAAATCCTTAAATCATTAATTTGGGAGGTTTTAGTAAACCAATAACTAGGTATTATGATAGGATTCCACACCTGAAAAATACGATCAAGTAAGCGCTAACGCAAAGTACCTAATTGGTATGCTATCCCTGTGTTTAATACTTTAGATCTAAGTGCTAAAGGTTCAAAATTATCAAAAAACTCATAAGTAGTAAACAGTTGAAACTATCATTATAAGTAAGTAATATTTATTTTATCTTCGTAATATAAAAATTAACATATTTATTTACAAATGTATGTTTACATCTAAGCAGTACTGAAGAAGGGACCACGACCTTTTCGATAGAAATTGCGATCATGTTTTGGACTTTTTGTTCATCAATCGTTTCTTAGCTCGCTTTGTCACCTTCCTGAAGGGCGTCACCGCCTGCGAGTTCACGTTGTGGATCATGAGATTCTTGAAGCTGTAGAACCCCTCTACCTTGACATTACTCGATCTCGTGTTGTATTTGACGTCATCGTCCTCCGATGGCTTCGATAACACTTTCTCCTTTACCTTTGTATCATTTTCTTTGTTCTGCTTTGGCTTCGCTTTGTCTTTTCCTTTCGTTCTTATCTTGCTCATTATTTCGATTAGTCGGTTGCTGTGAAATTATTAAAAATCATCGCTGCAACCAACGGGATTTTTTTCGTTTGTCAATGTCAGGCGTTCTGACAACTCGAATGTTTTTTTCAGTCTAGTTCACCGCGGATGAGTTTGTGGTTGGGTGAAAATGAAAGTGAAATACCTTGGATCACAGCCTTGGATGATCAAAGGAAAATACTTAAGAATTTCTGATATTTAAGATGTAGGCAAAATAAGTACGTAAATAAAATAGCGGTAGATCGTGTTTAAAACATAGTACCTATACGGTTACGATTATAAAAGGACTTTGAATGTAGGGTTAATAATTTGATTGGGGTTTGACCACGCCACATAATTAACTCTATTGATCAACGATATAGGGTAAAACAAATACCTAGCATATGAAAACGATAGAATTGATTTAATTTTGTTTGAATTTCAACATGTAAAGAAATCTTTCCGACAAACTTTGAAAAGCACTTCATCCGTATTTCAGGCACACGACAACATTCGCGTCCGAAAAAAAGGTTAATTTCTTCTCAAAATTCAATACGCGTGAGCGGAGCGTGATGAAAAGAAAATAGTGTAGTCAGCGAGAAACGGAGGAAATAATCAATATAAGAATATGAGTACTTCGCGTGACGGCGGCACGGTAGCTCTCGTCGTCGCCGCCATCCGCACCTACGGGGCTAACACGTATGCCAAGAGAAAATATAATATCTCACGTCGGGTTGTTCTGTCACTCTCTTGATACATATGCAAGACAAAGACAAGATTAACATTTTTCATGACAGGAATAGTCATGGCGCGCGTGCTAGCTCTACTACACAAATGACGATATACCATGCTTGACTATGCTCCATTATTAATATCTTTCAAGCGTCCTTGGTTACGACGCAGACGGGTAAACGCTTTCCGCATAAAAAATAAAATCACGGAAAAATCTTGTTTAATTATTTGTTTATTATAACAACACAACGGAGGAAGGCTTTTGTGTTGGAAAAACTGGATTTTGTTAATATTATTAAGCCTGATCTGATGGCGTGGATGTAATTAAATCGCTACAAGCCATTTATAATTATGTTTATGTGAAAAGTCTCATTTTCATCAAAGATTAGTCCTTGCTATGAAACAAGCTGCTATGTAGCAGGTGGTAATTATATTGAAAATAACATTCGCACAGGAAAATCTCAGAGATGCGGGCCCGGGATTTGAACTTGCACCATTACGTTCAAGGCGGGCGTACTACCGACGAGGCTACCACTGCTTTACCCGAGTATAAGCATGAAAAGGTTATTAAACGGACGCCCGCACGAGACGCAGCCAGATTGTAATGTGGAAACTTGTTATGAACGGTTTCATGGAACATTACTTTCTTGTTTACAAAGGAATGTTCGAGAATATTTTAATTAATGCATAATGCAACGACGTTTATTTTCAGAGACTTATTATATAAAGTTGTTTTCACGAGTTCCGCAACTATGAAAATAACTTGTCCTTGTAAATTAATTCAGGATGGAGTTGAAGCTTCTGGACTGCACTGTAAAAAACGTCAAGAATTCTTCTTCTTCTGCTTTGAAAATAAGAGACATAACATAAATAAGTCACGAATTTTTTTAAAAAAATATTTAATTGTATCATGTGCGCCAAGACTAAACTAATGTCACGAAATAAGTCTATTTTGTCTCATTCTCTTGTGTGAATTAAGACAGAGAACGAGCGAGTGATTCTGTGACAGAGGTCTAGTCTCGACATACGTATCAACCCCACAACAGTGGGTTGGTATTTACATACCCATGTTTATAACGTAGGTCGTAGTGTTCACTTGTTCAATGTTCAGGTTTTCTTTCCCAAAAACATCTGAAGTGAATATCCTACGACGTATTATTATATTGTATTTAAATCTACCTAGTTAGCTGCAGATCAGTGGGGTAGCCTAGTAGGTAGAACGAGTGCAAGTTCAAACCCCGGGTCCGCACCTCAAGGTTTACGGATTTCATGTGCGAATGACATTTTCAATAATGAGATAGCAGTCAATAAGAAAGCCTATTGAGTGCTATATGTCGACGCAAATTGTTAAGGCAAACGGGGGGCGCGGTCGCCATTAGCTCGACAGAAATAGCGACAATCGATCCTGTCCTGTCGTGACGTCGCTGATTTGTTATAATTATCACCTTGAATATTGTGCCGTGCGCGTTTCGCTGGTACTGGATTTGTGTAATCAATTGAGATAAATACGTCGACTATTATTGATTTAGAACGAGTGATGGGTCGTTCAATGTTTTCAATTTCATTGTCGAACTCCGGGGAAACAATTATAACAATTTGTTAAGAACATAAGAAATAGCGTAAAATGCAACAAATAACGGTTATCGGTCCCATTTTCAATGATTACTTATGAGGTTTTCACAAACAAGTATGAAGTTTCCATAATGAAGCGCTACATTTTTTATAGGACGTTAGTCAGAACTATTCCTACAAAAACCTTCGTAAGTTACGCAACTAATGCCTGTTACGGCTCGTTAATAATATTAGTAGTTGCTTTTAAGAATAACGAATCGATTTCATATGAAAATAGCGTATATAGTTAGTACTTGATGTGAACCATGCACATCAAGTAACTGTTGTTACTAATAGGTACAAATAAAAACAGATGTAGTTAAGTCGGTATTTGAAAAAGGGGGATTGTTAAAAGCTTGTTGGTGTCTACTTAGCGGTTTAAATATTATGTTGATGACCTATAAACAGTAACAGCGTGTTTATAGGAGCTCGAAAATATAAGTATCGCCGCGGGTTAAGCTATTAAAATGTTATCGGGGTTAGGTTCTTCCGCCGCGTAGCGCTGGCGACATACGAGCTTGTGGCATTTGACCTTTTCAAAGCTTTGTGGAAAATCGAAGAAATGTTATATTTATTTTAGCTTTGTGTGATTGGAATAACCTATTTGTAGTTAGACTAACATCAATGTGTATTCGAAATATAGGTACATACACTTGTTGGGTGACCACTGGCCATTCACCCACATGTTAAAGTCTTTTGTTTTTTTGTCATGGGGAAATGCGTTACGCATCTCCTTGCGGCTCGGGGGAGTCGAAGCGGGTATGTCGAACGCTTGTTAAAGTCTAAGCTGACTCCAACCTTAAGCCTATCTTTACACTTAGTAATTGTAATGTTTAAATGTTTCTTATTTGTTTCGAATAGATTGGATCTTGATACTGTAACATCTCATTATGAAACGCAAAACGAACTGTGTTGACACAGAAAAAGTTCATTAGACAACCAAATGACACAGACAACGCGAGCGAATATTGACGCATGGAGGTTTGGCTAAATACGATAGAAATTCAATCTTAATGCTTATAGGCAAGAGTTCGTTTTCGTATTGCCAAACATTTTGACGCGCGAGTGTGGGAGGCGTATTGTGACAAACCTCTATGAGACCACAATGACACTCTTAGGAATGGAAGTCTGCGTCGACCTCTCATTTTCATCCGAGATTATCACTTGCTATGAAACGGTGAAGGAAAATATCGTGAGGAAACCTGCCCAACAGTGGGACGTTAAAAGGGCTGTAGTAGTAGTAGTAGTCGACCTCTGGGTTATTATTTTCATTACGATAATTAATTCGTGATACGATCGTTTATACACCACATAATGGATGATTTCGGGTGTTCAACTGATTTACCGCGGCGCGCGGGCTGTTGTTGAAATATGTTAATCAGAGTTATGTAGGTATGCAGATTTGTTAGGGCCGGGTGGCTGTGAAGAACTGTGCCGAATGAGCCGTATGTGTGGAAATGATAAATGAATTTTGATATTCAGTTCGATTGTGCTTTCGAATGTCGATAGTGTAATTTGGGCGGCAGAAATTATTTCCTCTTTCCTCTAGTCCATAATGTTACCCTTAATTTGGATACTAGATACCTAATATGAGATCAAGTATCTAATATAAAAATATGAATAAATAAAGAGAAAAACTATAAAAGAGAACTATATTTTTTACAAGCGGTGATATATACGTACGAGCTACACAAAAAGAGATAATAAATTGAGAAAATTTTATATAAAAACATCTGAAAATTTCTTAATCCAATGTTATATTGGTCATGTATATCTGCACCATAATATTAGCCTAAACAGCAACGTAAACGAGCTTGGTAAAATTGCTTTTAATTAATTTATACTCGTAGATAAGTATACAATTTCAAATTTCTGGAAATTCTCAAACAACGTCATTACAAAATTTATGTACCTACTGAAACAAAAGCGTTGTGACGAGATTTTAAATGTTACGATAGATTATAAAAAGTTGTTTGAGTTTAGACGACTCCAACATCATAACTTTATTGTAATAGGAGAAGACATCTTAAGAGTACACTTATACTGCTAGAACACTCCTAATACCTATTATTGGATCACATATCCGTCTGAATGATCTGAACACTAAAATGGATTTAGAGCCCGTTATCGCTATCAAGCATTCTGCGGTACATTGCAGAGATAAAGCCAATATTTCGCGGTAAGTGTGCAAAGCGGTAAAATAGAAACCAGCGTGAACGTCGCTAGAATGCGGTCGTAACATTAATTTAATAGTTAGTTCCTATTAACTTTTATAACATACGTGCACTGCGCTAAAATTGTAGGAAAACTTTTTTACCAGCTTTATATTAGCTTGCAACGTATGTATGTCCGGGTGGAATCTTGCAACTGAATTATAAATCAGTTATCTTTAACTGATTGAGTTGAAATTTGGTATACACGCTTACTTTGGATGATAATGCATGCTTACCTATGTGATGTCATTCTAATTCCAATATGGCGGATCATCCAGGATGGCGGAATAGTTATTTTTTATGCACTACCACATTAAGGGTATCAAATGAAAGGGCTTGCTGAGGAGAACACGTAAACTAAGCGCAATTTAATGAAAGCTAATAATGGTAAAAAAACTTTTTAAAAACAATTTAAAAAGTTTTTTTTACCATTATTAGTTACAGTGGCTGGGTAGTTTATGCGTGTGTGAATTCAAAATAATGGGTTGGTGTCATCGAAACCGCATTTTTTGTCAGTTGACCTCCCATTTTTTCACCTTTTGAGGGTTGCTTCTGTACCTTTTTGCGGGCAATAGGTGCGCATTTTAGGGTTACCTGACCGACGCGGACGGGTACATCCTGTCCTTAATTTGATTAGTGATGTAATAAAGGGGAATATTCCAACAATTTCTGAACCGAGATCTATACCGTTCGGGGTCTTGTGGGGTGTAAATTATTTTCATATTTTCCTAACCGAACTATGAGCGGTCTCTGCGTCGCTGGCGAGGGTTATTGACAATATGAAATACGCCTATTTTAGTGCTGGTTGGGATGAGTAGAGAGTAAAGATAAAACTTGCAATCTTTATTAGGTACATGGTTGATGCTAAAGGCGCTTATCTGTACTTATTGTACATTTTAAACGTTTGCATTCAGTGCTTATTGCAATGCAATAAGAACGGAAGTCGCTTGTTTTTAAAAACGTACGTACGCAAACCTAAAAGCTGGGATCGAGGAGTGAAAGGATATTTGTCTTAAGCGACACTTTTGGGCGATATATACATATTTGAATTCAGCGAAAGCAGTGGTAGCCTCGTGGGCAAGAACGCCCGCGTTGAACGTAAGGGGTGCAAGTTCAAATCCCAGGCCCGCACCTCTGAGATAATTTTCATGTGCGTGATGATGATGATGTATTATGAATTCAGCGATTTTTTCTGCGTCGAACGAGTATGCTCTCCTGTATAGTTAAAAAAAATTCGCATAAGCCTTTCACCCCTCGACATAAGGTACCCTTGTTAAGTACCAAGGCCTTGTGACCTTAGTGTTCCGTATTGAAAACCGTATTACTACTACTACCTAAGGTGTAATGTGTAAAGGGTGACGCGTAAAATAAGTATTTTTCTGTGTATTCAATAATTTCTCGGGACCCGGGATTCGACTGTATTGACTCTTCAACGAATGACATTGACAGCGCGACTGAATTTGTATTTAAACTGACTCGTGGGGGCTTTTACTACAGAAATTAAATCTTTATGCATATTGGTACAGATTTCGTTTTGGTATTAGAACATTTTTTTGACTCGCTGCTTTTAACGTCAGTCGTTTTGTGTGATGTGCGAGACAGACAACAATATATGTTAGAAATATGGATGTCAATTTTTATAATAATCGATTACTTTTTCTAATAATAGATTCTCTAAAAATTAAAAATCGATTTTCAAAACATCGATTAATTTTATAGAGAGAAAAATCTATTATTTTGTAATCGATTTTTTCCTGTCCAAGTCATATCCCTAACTGTCATTGGGCGATCCACAGCGTACAACAGTACAAAATAGGGATTTGAAAACAATCGAATTTTATATTAATCGATTACTTTTTTCTAATAATCGATTTTTAATAATCGATTCTCTAAAAAATAAAAATCGATTAATTTTAAAGAAAGAAATAACAATTATTTAATAATCGATTTCTTCCCGTCCAAGTGACATCTCTAGTTAGGAATACGAGTAGCAGTAGGGGTACTCACTCCAGACGTGCACGCTCCATCCCCGGTGTTTGTCGTCGTCGCTGTGCCCGGCCTCCTGCATCTGCCCATCTGCCAGCTCAGCCTCGGGCAGAGTTCGCCACCGCTTCAGCAACTCCTTGGTCTTGTCCTTCGTCTTGTCACATGCCTGTCGCCAGTTCGTGAAGTACTTCCGAGATACCTTCGGACTGGTAAGTGACGTGGGTTTTGAGTCCTGTCTGCGGACAATAATATTGTCTTTTTTAGGGTTCCGTACCCAAAGGGTAAAACGGGAACCCTATTACTGAGACTGTCCGTCCGTCCGTCTGTCACCAGGCTGTATCTCATGAACCACGATAGTTAGATAGTTTAAATTTTCACAGATGATGTATTTCTGTTGCCGCTATAACAACAAATACTAAAAAATAGAATAAAATAATTATTTAAGGGGGCTCCCATACAACAAACGTGATTTTTTTGCCGTTTTTATAGATAATGGTACGGAACCCTTCGTGCGCGAGTCCGACTTGCACTTGGCCGGTTTTTTATAAATTTGAACCCTCTGGCAATATGATAATTAATTTTATAAAGACCTATCAGTTGCGATGGAACCCTTTGGTAGCTTATATACATTCTAGCACACTATTTAAAAATGTGTTTTTTGTTAGATAAAATAGTTTATGTAGTCCCTCAGTAAATGGTTTCAAATGTAGCAGTTAAGTAAGCAATGACCCAAAAATAAACGCAAAATGTCATATTTTTTTTTACTATTGATTTAAATTGTTTTATGACTCCCCCTTTCCTTCCCTTATTTCCTTACACAAATAAAAAAAATCGCTATTATTTCAGCTATGGCATTGTTACAACTATTGATTTTCCCGAAGCATTTCCATTTAGAACATTTGGAACGGTGACAATGAAGAACGCTTTATAGTGGTGAAAATATCCACATGCATATGTCAGGTCGAAAAATCGACGAGCTATTCGTTTCAGCCGACAGGCGAATTTCGTTTTATTTTTGGGCTTCAATTTACGATTCAATCGATAGAATGGCGATGATTCATTGTTTGAATCTATCTCGACTCTCAATAATTCCTCAGTCCTTAATTATTAAGGTATTTGACAATACCCCAAGATTACATCAAGGGTACTCAGATATAATACAAAATTATCTTCAGCATATCTAGTACGCATTGTTCCAAACTGTAGTTAATCCAGTTGTAATCTGGTTTATAAATCATAAAGTTTAACTAAGCAAGTAAGTAGAACTTAAACTATGCTAACAAGATGGCTCTAACCATCGATAAGATAACTTGCATCGGATTGTTAAAAATATGTGAAGAATTGTGTTACGATTATCTGAAATCTCTGTTCTTCTGGTAAGTGGTTTTGTTAATGAAATATACAGGGTGTTTCAGAAGTCCGAAATAATACTTGACCGTTTGCATGAGTATCGGATATACAATCGAATGGTATAAATTAATTAACAAAATTCGAACATAACTTTACAATTTTATTTTCGCCGCTAATTTTAAAAACTCATATCTCAAGTCCTATGCGATATTTCCAAGTTTCTCTTTTGGGAATATTAGTCGCCACCCCTCATAGAGGTTGTTTATGCTGTTTAAATAGGGTTATGTGTGTGTCCTAAGGCCAGAACGTGATACCTGTGACAAATATTCCCAGGTCTGTAACTCAGAAACTATGATTGTTAGTTTGCCTTCACTATTTATCTACATATCAGATACCAAATATGCACCTAAAATATTATTTCGGACTTCTGATACACACTGTATAAAAAAGTGTCTTGTGACGTATTTGGTTTCGACAGTATAAATTGTGCTAGTAGTGGTGTGTAAACGGCGTCTAATATAATGCAATTGTAACATATTTTAAAATTGGCTGAGTTACAACACGGCTGGCTAAATACGGTTCTCATCGATCATGTAGTAGATTTGATGGATTACGTGTTAGGTAATTGTGGCCCTTTCCACCCCGTTATTACGCTGATGGAGATATTAGCGGCGCGAATTGCTGAATATTGAATAACATTCTTTTTTAGGTTAATTTCGTAGTTATAAATTATTCACAGGTTATTTCAGGGTGCTGGACTTTTAGATTACTTAGTTATAGAGTCAGACAATACCTCCAATACATGATTTTTAGGGCTATCTCAATAGTTTTTTTACGCGTTCCGAATCTCAATCTAAAGAACGTGTATGGAAACTCTACAGATCTAACGTGTATTTTATAATCTATTTCAGGAATACTGGATTTCAGGAACCAGTGGTAGCCTAGTTAGTAGAACGTTAGCCTGAAGTTTGAACCTCCTCCACCTCTTACAAGGCAAATCTTGGAAGGGGTGGTGGAGGTTCAAACTCCAGGCTCACACCTTTGGGATTTCAGATTCAAATTTCAGACTTTGCCTGCCGCTTCGGGGAATACAGGCGTCTATTGTTAATAGTTGAGGGTCAACGCTCCCGCGGCAGATCACCAACAAGATGGACAGACCTCATCAAGTCCCCAACGAAGGGTACCTTTAATGAATATGCACGTAATGCTACTGATAAAGAGAGATGGAGAAGTCTCACAAAAACCGCAAACAACCTACTATCCATGACCACAACCACTCCGCCAGGAGTGTATGACTAAGAAGAAGAATAATTGTTGATAGGAATAGAAAATAATACCTTTCGAAGGTGTCCTTGGAGTTCTCGCTGGCCCTCGAGAGTCTCCTCTCTCGCCTCACCGCGGCATCTTCACTGGGAGACTTCTCTGGCGGTAGCTTGAGTTCCTTGTCGCACTTGCTGCTGGAGCGCGAGGTCTTGGCGTCGTCTCCGTCTCGCTTGGCCGGCTTCACAGGCGACAGGCTGCCGGGCTTTTCTTGCTTCTTCACCTCCATACTGCTGGGGGAGCGGTCATCGTCGCCGGCTCACTAGAACAATTCATACTGTAGTTATAGCATGTGTCCCACGACTAGACTTATGTCACGTAATATGTGGATTTTGTCTATTTCTCTCGTGTGAAATGACACAAAGAGCGAGCGAGCAAATCCATGAATAAGGTCTGGTCTTAAAATGCGTGCTCAGCTGACTGTCATCAGTTGTTGCGCACAAAGTTGGGCAATAGCAACGACGGATAGGGCTAGTGTTCCAAGCTCACGCAACTGGGCGATTGCGGGTTCGAATCCCATCAGTAAAAAAAATTTGAAATTGCCTTTTGTTATTTTTCGATTTATCAGCGAACCTCTCTATATATTTGTCTGTGTAAGTGCTATAGTGTGCTTATTTTAGGACCATACTATGTGTGTGTGTGTTGTTTGGCGATTTTATTTGTCGCTGAATAGCTACTTATGTAAAAAAATCAATCCAGGTACTATTTAACTTTTATATATTGTAAAAACATAATAATAATATAAGCCTTTATTCTAGAAGTATGATACAGAAACAGAAATTAAATATTTACAATACAGCTTATAAATTATAATATTTTAATTAGAATCAGTAACTGTTCCACAATGTCTCCTAGCTTGTCCTAAGACAAAGGCCTTGTAGCGACATCTATCTCGCCACATACGAACTAAATGACCAGGAATGCGCGTCCGCTGCATGCTGGTAGTCAGGATACCCTAGCCGTGGATGCTGGCTGGCTGTATAACTCGCTGCTCGGAAGCTTGAAGGAGTGATGATGACGTCACGATGAGGTAGCTTTGCGAAGGCTGCGCTAACGTTCATGCTCGGGGTCACCAGTTTAGCGGTAAAGGGAGGATCCTCCGACCAGACGGGTGTTGTGTCTGGTGGGCTACTGCCCGACGGATGTTGTCGGGTTCTTGTATATATGTGCAATCGCTCGGATCGCTTTAATATCGCGATGCAGGATTTAGTTCGTATGTGGCGAGATAGATGTCGCTACATCCTCCTCAAGAGTCTTCCAGTGTGTTCTATCTTTAGCGAGTCTGGTCCAGAGTGTGCCGACTGCTTTTATATCGGTAACCCAACGTTTCATGGGTCTGCCCCGTTTCCTTTTTCCTGTTCTAGGATACCAATCTGTAACAGTAGCTGTCCACTTCTGTGATCTATCCGTATGATATGTCCTGCCCATGACCACTAATGTTTCTTTACTGTGTTTACATTTACATTTCGAAATTTGGTTTTTTTCATTTATGTCTATAATTTTTACAAAAAATTAAAAAAAAAAGAAAATGTATGCAATATTAATAGACAATTCTGTATTTTATTATAAAGTTCAGCTACTTTAATGGAGCCTTTAAGCAGATAAAATCAAATGGAAATTTTCGGGCGTCATTAACTTCGGGGAAAGAGGTCAAGCGTTGAAGATCGAAATAATAATATACATATAGGCAGATTCTTTACATAGAAGCCGTATCACCTCTTTAGCAGTGTTATTTTGCGATTAATTTATGTTTTTGACAGGTTTGGTACATTAGCTGTATGAAGGGTAGATACCCTCCACAAAAGAGGTGCTTCTTGATTCATCCGCTATATTTATCACCTTCATTACACATTTTTATTTATAAAAAATTAATGGTAAAAAACATTTAAAAAACAACCTTTATTTAATTGCCCTTATTTTACGTGTTCTCCTCAGCAAGCCCCTTCATTTGATACCCATACTGTGGTAGTACCGAACAAATAACTATTCCGCCATCTTGAATGATCCGCCATATTGGAAATAGAATGACGTCACATAGCTAAGCATGCATTGTCATCCAAAATAAGCGTGTATACCAAATTTCAGCCCAATCGGTTATAGATAACTGATTTAAAATTCAGTTGCAAGATTACACCCGGATATACATTGCAAGTTAATATAAAGCTTGTAATAATAATAATAAAATAATAAAAAGCTTGTAATAAAATATTAATAAAATTTCACGCGATTTGAGTCCCGGGCACAGCGAGTATGTAATATAGTAGGTATACAATTTGGAATTATCTCATGCGTAGGACAAGTATAGGTACCACTATATATCACACCTCACGCAAACTGGGGCGACAAGACGCGCGTCGAAATTTTTGCCAATACTAAAATGAACTGTATTGACTCATGGAAAAAGCACATTCTTCATTGGCAGCACGCGCGAATTATGGCGCGTGGTCGCGTGGCTTTTACTACAAAATTCAATCTTCAATTGTTTGGTATTGGCCGATATTTAGACGCCGCAGTGTGCGCGGGGCTTAATTCCACAAATTTCAAGCACACCACTCTCGGCTTATCTGTCCATTGGCAAGAATAACAAAACATGTGTCGTTATAATACAAGATATTTTATTAAAATAATACAAGCGCGGTGGCGAGATTGTACCCTGAATTATTGATAGTTTGACGTCGTGGAGGTCCCCCGCCCTGTGTCGGATTAGGGAGGGTTGCCGATTCTAATCTAAACATATTAATAATTACTTACATTAAATGCATATGAAAATATAAATGATAGCTATGTAATGCAATTTTCAAAATTATTGTCAGTCTGTCTGCCTGTTTGTTCTAGGTAAACTTCCAAACGGCTGAACCAACTTTGGTGGGATCTTTCACTGGCAGATAGCTGATGTTCCAAGGAGTAACTTAGGCTAATTTTATTTTAGAAGAAGCATTAAGGTTCCGCGGGATGAACGTAAATTCAATTTCTTCCGAGTAATCTCCCTAAATTCCACGCGGGCGAAGTCGCGGGCACAGTTAGTTTTTAGGGTTCCGTACCCAAAGGGTAAAATGAGAACCCTATTCATTCCTTCCCTGTCCGTCCGTCCGTCCGTCCGTCTGTCACCAGGCTGTATCTCATGAACCGTGATAGTTAGACAGTTGAAATTTTCACAGATGATGTATTTCTGTTGCCGCTATAACAACAAATAGAATAAAATAGATATTTAAGGGGGCTCCCATACAACAAACGTGATTTTTTGGCGTTTTTATAGATAATGGTACGGAACCCTTCGTGCGCGAGTCCGACTCGCTCTTGCCCGGTTTTTATAAAATAAAATCACAGATGACGGCTTGGTCTAGTGTATGAGTGTAAGCCGCTTGGCTCACTGTACCGGGTAGTTGCGGGTTCGATTCCCGCTAGCGGCAACTTTCAGAAATGGCCTATTCGAAATTTTCCCTGGTCAAGGTGTAACTGGGATAGCCCCAGTCCATTATATCATACTCATAGTAAAAGCTTTGCTTAGTTTGTGAGCATAAGATGAGTACCTATGTGTTGTCTGGCGTTTTTTTACACGTAAATAAGTGTAATAAAACAAACAGATTTGAAAGTGACTTTGGTGTAAACCCTGTATTCAAAATGATTGATCGTAAGTATTTTCCGAAATTATTTTTTATGATAACGTATCATAATCCCTGACCCCCCGTATAAAAGATTAGACAGTGGTGTCAACACGCATGTCAAGACAAGACCTCTGTCACGGATTGGCCCGGCCGCTCTTTGTCTAATTGCATACGAGTGAAAGAGACGACGTCAAGATATGTCGTGACTTACGTCTAATCTTGGCGCTCATGCTACAAGTGCAGATGTGTAGTTTTATCTGTAAATTTATCAGTAAACGTGAAAGGTATTATTTTTATATAATCTGATGTTTCATGATGAATGGCTTTCGATAGATAAATAATATTAGGTAAATACATTATTACTAAATAACAACCACTAACAACAAAGTCCAAAGTCACGTCTTGAAACAATATTAATTATAATCAATCTTAAATACAGTAATTAGTACAACGAGTAATTTACTTTTCAACTATAGTAGTAGTCTGCGTTTAAAAAGTTTTTCCGGAAATAAAAATTGCAACTGGCAACCCTAATAAAGAATGTCGATGTTTGCGTAGCTTTATAAAACCTACAGGTATGAGATTTACCGAGATTGTAAAAAAATACTGCGTTTGTGACCCAGTTCTGTGGCCTCTACAATATTATGTATGGAGGTAGAGTATACATGAACATCGCTACCAACTCAATCTGTATTCCATTTTTTTTCACTTATGTGGTCCTGCTAAGTTTCTTACTTACAAGCAATCAAGTTACCGAGTCCTGTAAGTGTTTGAGAAGTAACGATCGATCAACATTAATTATTCAAGTTGATTGTGTCCCAAGGGCGAGTTGGGTAGAGTTTGACAAAGTTGGTTACTTCCTGAGCATAGCCACATCGATAACGACTACATACATTTGATGACGGCTTATCCTAGAACCGGCTTATCCTAGAGCCAGTTCGATTCCAAATTTCGGAAATTACTTTTCGAAATTTGCATTGGTTTGCGTGTAATTGGGATCGGTCCAGTTCATTGTACGGTACCCATAGTACAAGCTCTGCTTAGTTTGGGATCATACGATGAATATGTTTTGTTTGGCGATATATATTTTTACAAGCTTTATATTAACTTGCAATGAATGTCCGGGTGGAATCTTGCAACTGAATTTTAAATCAGTTGTCTTTAACTGAGCTGAAATTTGGTATAGACGCTTATTTTGGATGACAATGCATGCTTAGCTATGTGACGTCATTCCAATATGGCGGATCATCCAAAATGGCGGAATTATTTTTTCTGCACTACCACAGTATGGGTATCCAATGAAAGGGCTTGCTGAGGAGAACACGGAAACTAAGGGCAATTAAATAAAAGCTTGTTTTTAAAAAGTTTTTTTTTACTATTAATTTTCAATATAAACGTTAACTTATATACTTAACAACCATTTCTTGAATAAACAAAATAGAAAATACCTAGAAAATACCTAGTCACCGTATGGCCCCGACATAAGTATCGCTTATACTATAGGTACCATACAGTTGACTGGGGCGATCCCAGTTACACTTAGACCAGAGCAAATTTCGAAGAGACATTTCAGATATTTTCTGCTAACGGGAATCGAACCCGTAAACACTCGGTGCAGTGTGACTTGCGGTCTACGCTCGAGTCTCAAGCTTGAATCGTCTCGTTTTAATACAAATTTGCTTTAGACTATCGGCCCGTCCCGGCTTTGCACGGGTTTATATTATAGCCTATGTTACTCAGTGATCATATATCTTTTTAATTTTTGAAATCTTCCATCAGTTTTTAAGTTAATTCGTTAAATACAAAAATACTAATCTTTTCTCTTTATAATATGTAGATAGATAAATAGATATAAAGAAAAAGATATGAGAAAATCAATAAGGTTAGGAGGATGTACAGCCAGCAGCAAAAATATCGGGACGGGCAGATTGTTCACAATGATTAATACAATAAGGAAGGTTAAACTTTATCTTAATGAGACAAAGTTATTTTCGGAATGATAGCTGCCGTGTACTGTAGGCATTCTCAAATAATATTTGTGCCATTGAGATATGGTTTAATTTTCTTAGTTGTATTAATCAATTTGAAGAATCTGCTCGTCCCTATGTCTTTGATGCTGACTGTACCCAAACAAAGGTATATAAATTTCCAATGTTATCGTAATAGATAACAAACAACAAAGCCCTTTGTGGCTTGATCTTGTGTATAATTATCTGAGTATTGTTGAGCACAAAAACGTAGGTACTGAGAGGTCTGATACAGAGCTTTCCATCTTATTGTTCAAACATTGAGCGAGATCAGCCGCCATTCAGAAGATGCCTCGGATACAAACAACCTTATTAGTTATGGCCATTAGGTACCAATTACTTCAATTTATTGTTATTATATTATGGTAAAAAAAAGATTGTTATACACAATTTGAGCTGTTTTTATATTAAATGACATGTTCAATATTTTTATTTAAAGTCACTAGTTTAGTTATAGTTAATAGGTACTTAGGTAAAAAAAACATTTATCATCTAACCTTACTCGTATTGAAAATTGAGCCCGATTTATCGATATAAAGGGTCTGTAGAAATGACATCATGTACCTACCTGATCTACATATCGTCAGCTCATGTTAATTCCATACATGTTAGAGTACCGGTCTGTCTAAAAGATTATAGTTAGGTGCCGGTTCCTATATTTTTGAAACGCTACGTTTACTAACAGGCTTTAAATTTTAAAACGAAACCAAAGTAAAAACTGTTTGTATAAAAAGTTTAGGAAAGAATGCTCTCAATATTTAGAACACGATACAATCCTTTTTAGATGGACCGTATATCAACTGCCAAAACTATTTTGTAGATAAAATATTCTTTAAAAAGTATTTCGCTGACCAAGACACATTTGTAGCTAGATGTGAGTGAAATAATATATTAGGTGTGCCGGGTTGGAGCGGGTCAGACGCTTGACCTGCCAGCTCATTCAGCATTAATCCTTATTGTCATGTCGCGTTCCCTGGTGTAGAACAACAACACTGTCTCCACAGGTGGACGGAGATCACGTCCAACATTTGCAATAAAAATACTAGTTTTATTTCTAGGGTTGTATCCTGAGACTAAAAGTCATTATATTTCGTTCAGTTATATCGTTTCTGGTAAAAAGACGTACAGGACACCTTGTTGCCAATGTTTTGTGAAAAGTGATACAATTAATATCGGTTATAAGATACTTATTTGGTTTTGTATGCTTTTTGAGTCCCGCTCGGGGCCTTTATGTCCAATGAAAATAAAAAATCTACTCTACAAAATCTACTATATAAAAACTCTACTCTGACGGTTATAATATTTTAATTAGAGGCAAGTTTTGTAAAAACTTTAGATTTTTTTTTAAAGTACAAAAAAGGAATTTAATCTAAAACCAAAACGTCATAGACAAACTCAAGCCCAGACATATTGGCCGGTTCTTTCGTTTCGACATAATAATTAGAGATGATGTCGATCATACGAGATTTTCTATTTCTTTTTTTTATATCGGGTTTTACGGCTTTGGGTACTAGCCCTTTGAAGCCTGAACTAGATTTTCCCGCCTGAAGTGTGCATTTATTGATGGCCAGTGCAGACAGCAAAGTATGTTGTTGATAGATGTATATAACTTGCAAAAGTAGTATCATGAACATTAAATGGACTGTATTTTAGTACTACAGTCCTATTTCAAATGTCATATTGTTTTAGGAACGTCACGTTCATGTCGGATCTCACCCTTTGCCCGCAGGACATTAAATATTAAAGACGTTAAACTTCTATAAACGTAATTACAGCTCAATGTTTAGATTAGACGAAGGTTTAAACCAAGATTAGCTTGCGAGATTGGATTCATTAAAAATAATTGAACACCACTGAAAATGTGCAGCTTTTATTTACGTACACGTTATAGCGTATATCCACCCAATACAGCTAATATTATAAATGAGGATGGATGGGATGAATGGATGGATGTTTGTTACTCTTTCACGCAAAAACTACTAAACAGATTTTGATAAAACTTTACAGTATTATTTTTTGTACACCAGCGGCTTCAGTACGCCTGCCAAGATAAGACATTTTCTCACGGATCGTGACGTCATTTTTGTGGCAAAATCGTTACGTCTTATTTGCTAGCATGGCGTAAGTATAAAATGGGTTTGACAGTTAAATACAACGTGTTTGACGTATGGATAAGATGTTATATCTTAAGTGCTAGCATGGGCTACCAAAATGTACCATAGAGACACGAATTTGACAGGTCAACGTAAAGAAATTTCTCACGGTCAAAGGCCGGTGATGAGAAAATAATTAGGCTGTAAGAAGTACATAAATATAGCATTTTATACACTATTATAACAAATAAAACTTATTTTACTCCATCCTTCGCCAATATCAAGCGGACTACATGCAAAATTCTTCCGAAAACGAACACGTAAATTTATTTTCGTGTTCGACAAACTACAACAAAAAAGTGTAGAGACATTTCTATCTGTTTTATTTTCTTCCGAAAATCCCCATAATCCTATTCCACGTGATTTAAAATCCATAATTTACAATAAATCTGTAGGTTTGAGGTTAGATTTTGTTTGGCATCATACTTTGCGTGCTTTTTGCCGTTTTACAATGTAAAGTTATTTAAATTGGCAAATAAAAATAGTATAGTGCCCAAGAAATAAATTTTAAGCATAATACCACCGACCAAATGATAATACGTAAAGCTTCCGGCATAATAAAAAAGAAGCTATGCCCAAAGATATTTTTAATCTGTGCATAAACAATCTAATATATTCTATGATGTGTATGCAGCATCTTTTTTCTTTGTAAAGCTCCGTCTCGCTCTATTTGTCATTTCAATGAACGAATGAACGAAAGATCGTAAACTGTGAGAAAATTTTAGCAGGCTGTCTAATTTTAAACATCTTGGAAGCCATATTAGCAAATAAGATACGGGAACGCAAGTTGACAAGATGTTTTTGGGACTTGTGAGAAAACATCTTGGCAGGCGTACTGAGGCCGCAGAGTAACATATAGGCTTTATAACAATATTGAATAATCGAAGTATGCGCCGACGAAGTCGCGGGTAGAAGCTAGTACTGAAATATATACAATTTTATCAAGAATAAAATAATAATACAGCAATGGGCTCGCTCCTTATTACATTGGGACTAAAATATATTTGCGAATTGTAGGTGCACTGCAGTGTATCCTTTCGGGGAATACTGGCGTGATGATGCTGTTATAATCAAAATCATTACATCACTGGATATCTAGAATAGATATGGTTTATCTTTTTTAGGGTTCCGTACTATTACTGAGACTTCGCTGTCCGTCCGTCTGTCACCAGGCTGTATCTGTAACCGTGATAATTAGAGAGTTGAAATGTTCACAGATAATGTATTTCTAAAAACAGAATAAAATAATCATTTAAGGGGGCTCCCATACAACAAACGTGATTTTTTTCCCATTTTTATAGATTATGGTACGGAACCCTTCGTGAACGAGTCCGACTCGCACTTGGCCGGTTTTTATTTCTTGCTTAAATCTGTGCTACAAACTAAACATTTTGTAACAAATGACTTGGAAATTAACGATAAACGGTTGTAACTGTGAGAGAAATCACGATATCGAAAACAAAATTATACCCATCTGTCTGATAAACTTGAATAATGGAAGCTTTGACTACGAAATATTATCACATTTCTGACTGAACTTTTGAACTTTTTTTTTTGTCAATACCAAAACCAACTGTATTGACTCATTGCAGAAGCACCTTTTTCAACCAAATGTCTTCGATAACGGGAGCAAATTGAGTTGAGTAAATGTTTGCTTTTGCCATAGAAATTCAATCTTTATGCTTTTTATTATAGAGTACATTTTCAAAAAGTGTCAAGTAAATCGCTCCCGGTAGTAAGTGCACGATATTTGTAAAGAGCTATGTTCTTTGGTTTTATTTACATATAAAAACAGAAACGAAGCAAAAGCATTCGTATTTTTTTATTTGTATAGATTGACATTTAGTCGGATCAATACATTATTTTCAATCACCAAAGCCTCGTGGTTTCCATGCATATCTCTATTAATTTCAATTAAATAGATGGACATATGGCTGACCACAACTAAGTACTGGGGCGAATGATGTTGTGACGATGCTAAATGCATTGTTAAATATTGGCATGATATGATTTATGGACGTATAATCCAATTCCTATATTCGTAGGACGAACAGCGCGTTTCAATAACGGCTCGTAAATGTTTTAACGAGACGTTAGTCAGGACAAAACTTTCTTACGTAACGCTCCCAATGGGTATAACGGCATCTTGTTCGTCAAATGAATCGTTGCTCTCAACCGATAACGATTAGTTTTAGTATATTATTTTTGTAATCTAATCAATTACAAAGTATTACGTAGTACGCAGTACAAAGTTTTCTACTCTGTCTTATGTACTTTTATGTACTGTTTCAGGGTACATTTATAAAACCATTGGGACAACGTACTTTTGATACGTTTTGTTTATTTTTATTATTTTATAATTGTACATAATATGCATTTGTAAATATGTACTTGTAAATAGTGGTTATAGAAATAAATAGCTAAGCTAAACGCTAAAACGTACGTGCGTACGTGAGTGCTTATATTTTATGGTTGTTGGGATTTTCATGCAAATCATAAAAGTAAAGTGCAATGTTGATTTTTTGCCGCGAGGAGGGTTCAGTGACAAATGTGTTGTGGGGGAAACTTTTTGTTGAGACCACCCAAACGTGAAAATGCCACGCTTATGTCGCACGCATGGGAACATAGCGACGGGTGATTTGCTTAAAAGCTAAAGATGAGGCAATTTGTTACTAAACTATTTCTCTTATAACGCTACAGAATACGATACTACCCTTTATTTAACGTATTCAGCGAATGACACCTTTTCAGTTTCAAAAAAGAGTTTAAAAATTGATATACGCTTGTGTTTTATTGATATGATTTTTCTTGGTTGTAAAGTATTACAAAACAAAATTCATTTCAAGGCTCGATTTAATTTACCGATAATCGCTAAATTATTACATTATCGTTTGTAGTCCTGCTAAAAGTCTTTTTAAATAAAAAAAACTCGATTTGGTTTTAATTGGTTGCCTGTGCTTCAAATTACATACCACCTAAACGGAAAATGTAAGCAATCCTTTCAAAATATTAGATTCAATCAGCGATCCAATTAATAAAAATAATACTGGGTACATTTTGATGGGCAAGAGATAAAATACTTGTTTTCGAATTAAAAGAAAACTATCTTCTACTTGCCTCTTAATTGAATCTTTTAATTGCAAGGCGTGCGTTCGACCACTCTGCTACCACTGCTAAAAAATCAGTGGTAGCCGAGTGGTCGAACGCACGCCTTGCAATCAAAGTGTGAAGGTTGACCCCGGCTCGTACCTCTGGGTTTCATCCGAGATTACCACTTGCTATGAAACGGTGAAGGAAAACATCATGAGGAAACCTGCACGAAGAAAGGCGTGTGAAGTTCACAAACCATAAGGCCATAGTCCACCACGCTGGCCCAGTGCGGGCTAGCGTGGTGGCCCAAATCTCTCGCAATAGACTCGCCCTCTATTACATTGGGACCAAAATACATCGACGAAGTGTGGTTGCACTATACTCCACCTCTGCTTACTCCTTCGGGGAATACAGGCGCGATAATGTATCAGTCTAAATAAGACTTATATAAGAATGAAATAGTAATATACCTACGTAGGTATTGTAAAGGGTCAGCTAACACAACATGTGTTCAAGTTTAATATACCCGGCTCGGGTAAGCATACAGGTATTTTAATTACCTGTTAAATTACACGTAATTTGTAGGTAATAAAGAGTAACTTAATACTTCGGCCTTCAGGGCAGGTAACGATGTGCGTGTGAACCTCATTTACCCGATTTAAATGGTGGGGTGGGTTACAAAGGAAACTAAGGATGTTTATAGGTCACTGATGGAAGAACGGGTATTGATTCCGTTGTGTAGGCAAAAGTAGCAAGTACCTAAGCTCGACTGAGGAATACTGATGAGGAGCATTTCGTGCTTCATTCGCCTAAAGGAGTTTTAGTAAAGCCTTTTTTTTACATTTACATACGAAAGGATAACGAGTCGCCGCTACTGTGTATTTTGGTATATTTTAGATGTCTTTTTTTAGCAGTGGTAGCCGAGTGGTCGAACGTACGCCTTGCAAATCAAAGTGTACAGGTTCAAACCTCGGCTCGCACCTCTGGGATTTATGTGCGAATCTCATTTTCATCCGAGATTATCACTTGCTATGAAACGGTGAAGGAAAACATCGTGAGGACCTGCACGTCTGAGGGAACTTGTCTAGTTCTCGATAGATGTGTGAAGTCTGCCAACCCGCACCGGGCCAGCGTGGTGGACTATGGCCAGAATCCCCCTCGCATTGAGGGAAGGCACGGGCCTCGGTTGCCCAGCAGTGGGACGTTAAAACGGCTGTAGTAGTAGTAGTAGTAGATGTTTTTGTTTACGCATTTTAGAACTGAGTTTCGGGTACAATAGTGAGCGTACCATAGCTAATAAACTCAACTTTTTTTAAAAATCAAGATAAATTAAAAGCTATTTTGAAATTATTAGGAAAACCACACGTTTTATTGTGATATCATCAGTAGTTCACATACTAATACCGAACTGTGTCGGTTTAGTATCAACTAATATGTCAGTAACTAACCCTTTCGAGGTTGCGTTTACTTTTTATCAGCACAGTATCTTATTGGGGCCGCTCGTTTGGATCGCGGTGGAAATTACGCTCCGTCCTCAACGATAGGAGATCCTACTAGTATTCGTGAGTGCTATATTTAACCTGCTTGTTTTTTTTTATATATAGATAAAAGCTTGCGATTTGCTATCACTACTACAGCCCTTTTAACGTCCCACTGCTGGGAACGGGCCACCCCTCAATGCAAGGGGGATTCAGGCCATAGTCCACCAAGCTGGCCCAGTGCGGGTTGGCAGACTTCACACATTTATCGAGAACTAGACGAGTTCCCTCAGACGTGCAGGTTTCCTCACGATGTTTTCCTTCACCGTTTAGCAAGTGATAACCTCGGATGAAAATGAGATTCGCACATAAATCCCAGAGGTGCGAGCCGGGGTTTGAAACTGCACACTTTGATTTGCAAGACGTGCGTTCGACCACTCGGCAACCACTGCGATTTGCTATTATTGCAATTATTTTCCTGTTTAGGGTTTAATGGCGTTAAAAATATGGTTTGATATGTAGTGGCCAGTTATAAAATGCAATACAATCATAATTTAATTAAATTAAAAGCGATCGTGTTCCGTATGAAGAACAGATCTCTAAGCCAGATTATAAATCTCATATTTTAATGTACATTCACCAAAGCTTTCCATAAATTACTCTTCCAGTCAAGAACGATCGACATGAAAAAACGTTGAAAAAAGTTTTCAGATAGAAATCGGGGGAAAGTTACCTTTTGTTAGATTAGGCAAGTTACACAATTGATTTCGACTACCGCCACTTTAGCGACCACTTGCCATTACTACACTGAATTTTTCTTCTATGCTCTTAAGGAAATTGAATCGTTACTTTATTTTCCTTTTTTCATTATAACAATCTGGCAAAATGTTTAAAATTCCAGATGCCATAAATTCTAAAAAGCAAATATCTATTTTTGCTTTCTATTTTGACAAATGTTATCCTGGGAATATTGTATAATATGGGAATATTGTATAATTGTTAATTAAGAAAAACACAAAAATGTAAATCCTTTTTATTTGAAAAAAGCAACCATGGAGTTTCTTCCCCATTCTACTCCATAGGAAATGCATTCCGAATGGTAGAGCTACTATTTTTACTATTTTTTGACGATTCATAAGTGCCTGTATTGGTTTATATGAATAAAAAATATTCTGATTCTAATTCTAGACTCCTTTTTTGAAAAACTGCCAGAATATACTTTTTATAAAAAGAGGCCGATGATATCCTATATGGAACCTTTTTGTTTAAATGTATTTTTTATTTCTCTTTATTGTGAAAAATGGTGTCATATTAAACTTGAATTTACGTATAAATTGCGAAGCGTGCAGGGCCTAATTCTAATTTGCACAGCAATGCCCAAGCCTATCCGACAGTGGCATGTTGCGGTCAACCCTTCATCACGCATTCCCATTGAGCTAGGTACAGCTAGATACACTCGTCCTTAGTTACAGTAACTGCAGTAATGAAAAAAATGCTCTACCAGACGGTACAGCCCCGTACAAAAATCCAGCTAATTTAATTAAACGAAATACCGATTAATCAGATTTTTTTATTCGTGTCAATGATTAAAGTATCTACGAGTTACCAACAAAAATATAATAAGACGCTAAATCTCATTCGGAATGCATTTCCCTATGGAGAAGAATGGACATGACCACTCTTCTCCAAAGGGATGATAATACAATTATCCAATAAAAGGACACTTAGTGATTCGGAAATAAACTAAAGCTCAGATTAAGTAGGGAGGTAAATATAAACTTACCTACATGCTTAATTCCAGGTTTGCTAATCAGTGCACATGTACCTACTTAACAGCAGCTACGATAACAGAGCTATTACCAAAGGTCACAATACCTGTGACCCGTTCTTTTCAAATCTAAGTTTATTTTAGTTGCTTGAAACTGGGTCACCTTCTAATTTGAGTGAAGACTTTGGTCGGCTGATATAGGAGCGGAGGCCTTTTATTTGCTTTGCATCGGTAAATTGTATTAAACGGCAGGTCCGGTTTACTTATACTGTTATACATATACGAGTACATTAATGTTAATTACCAAATATTGCCTTCTTACTTACGACCGTAATATCTGAGCAAGACAACAATACCTTTAGGACTGTTAAGTATAGTTGTAGTATTGGCAAAAACTATGACAATAATCAGGCAACAGGCATCAACAGGCAGGAGGCCTGACTGTGTGAACAGGGCCTACGGCGTCCGCAATAGCTACTGCAGTTTATGGTGAGGGTTATATCGCCTCGAGAATAAAATGTGTATTGCTCTTGTTTATTCCTATTTAGTGCACGCGCACCAAACAAACGATAGATGTTATAAATATATTTTTAATAATATAGGATTTGCTGTACAGTTTTCTGCAAAAAAGCATTCATTATTCATTCATTCAACTGCACATTTTTAATGACAGATTAATATGATTATTAAAAAGTGTTGCAAACGGCCATTTACGAAAAGGCTGTTATTGCAATATTCCCACGGGAATCGAGAAAAACCTTGTGTCGAGATCCGAGCGGGCTACAGTCATGAAGAAATCTCTTCGTTCGAAATTTCTTAATTTGAATAAATGTTATTTTTGCGTAACCAAGATGTGTCTCTACATAAAATATATCAGCCATTAGGCTTATTGCAACACCCGGTGAGCCGCATTTTATATTTTCAATTAACTTGAGCACCTCCAGTGCAGTGATACCTGCGCTTTGTAGACATGTTGAATTTTATCAAATATATTTTGTTTTTAGCTCTATATTTTCTATGTAAAATTTATTAATGACTGAACATATTTTATAGATTTATTATGTCTTTATTATGAGGAAACAGAAAGTTAAAAAAAAATATTCCATAATAAGGCCATCGTTTTTAGGGTTCCGTACGCAAAGGGTAAAACGGGAACCCTATTACTAAGACTTCGCTGTCCGTCCGTCCGTCCGTTTGTCTGTCACCAGGCTGTCTCTTATAAACCGTGATAGTTAGAGAATTGAAATGGAACTCTTCGTGCGCGAGTGCGACTCGCACTTGGCCATTTTTTTATATTTATGTAGGAGGCCCGAACTATAAAAAATATTATTTCTGTATATTATGTCTACGACAATAAAAAACTCATAGACAAACCTTTTGTAGTAATAAATTGATTTGATTTATCAATATCTGACAAAAATAGCGTAATTGTAAATAATAGTTTTGTAAGTAATAAATTTATAGACAATTATTAATAGCACTATTACTAAAAGTATTTAATCTGGTTGTATAATAAAACATGCAGTATTTTTTTTTGGAAAACATATCTCCTTTTGTCATGCTAATATAGACTTAGCGCGCTAGGTAATAACAAAATAATATTAAATAAGCTAAAGGACGGTTGCTGAACGGCTGACGGCACCTCGTCTAGTATTAATGCTTATTGTTGTAGCTAACTCGCCGGTGACACGTTTGGAGGCGACTCGACACCTAGGGGTCGTGCCTTAACACGTTCAGTGCGGAACGAGGTCTAATACGCCTCTTATGTGTTTCTTGCGGTGCGGCTAAGAAAAACGTAGCCTCTGCCGTGCTGAGGCCGTAACTTAAATTTGATTTAGTTTACGAAATAGATGAATATATATCTAAGATGCCCTATTAAAACAGAATGCAGTGGTGTTGATACATAAACAGATAATGTAGATACTTTAATTAGCCCCTTATCGCCATAATTATAGTTTCAAACGAGGTCTCAAATGCCCCGTACCGCAGGTATGGAAAGAATACAAATATGAGTGCCGCTGTCTACGTGTTAAATAAAACGATACTGCTACTTACATTATGAATCGTGCAAACTATGTGAAATAGTTCTAACGCGGAGTCTAGGGATTTTGTAGACGGCAGAATGTTCCTTCGACATACGGACCCACTATACTATTCAGGATGGTTCAGAAGTCCGAAATAATATTTTAGGTACATATACGGTAGCTGATATGTAGATGCTTAGTGAAGGCAAACTATAACTAACTATCATAGTTGTTGAGTACCCGATACTTATGCAAACGGTATTATTTCGGTCTTCTGACATCCTGTAGTGTGGGTAAATGCAGTTCAATGATGACCATTATTATGAATAAGAACATCACACGCTCAAAAATCCAAATTAATTTACGTGTTGAAAGCCGAACATACAGGGACTTATATTGGGACTAATTATTGTTTCGCAAGTTTTGTATTACTTTATTGTGTGAGCTATCAAACATTTCTGCACTAAGATCAGGGTCTGTGTCGCAGTAGTATTAATATAAGTATTAAAATATCAAAGCGCTTAAGGTCGCTCCTGAGCTGCTTCCCGTCGCTTAGAACTTTACATTCATGCTGTCACTTAATTAATTTGATCAACTACCACGAGCCATAAGTGGATGCTTAATTTCATTCAACGCAATCGTCTTGTTTGACAGACTGATTCAAAACTGAAATGTGTATTTAAATTTTCTTGTTCATCTCATCTTACATTTATATTGATTGCATGATTTTTTATATAATTAAGTAAAATAAAAAAATGTTAATCCTTTTTGGAAACCAGTAATCATGGAGTTTCTCGTCCATTCTTTTCCATAGGAAATGCATTGGGAATTGGTGGTAGAGATTCGTAAGTACCTGTATTGGTTTATATAAATAAAAATATAAATAAATACATCATCACGCCTGTATTCCCCGAAGGGGTAGGCAGAGGTGCACTATAGTGCGCCCACACTTCGCCGATGTATTTTGGTCCCAATGTAATAGGGGGCGAGTCTATTGCCATTATACCGGGCACATTCTCCCTCAATACGAGGGAGATTTTTGGGCTATAGTCCACCACGCTGGCCCATTGCGGGTTGGTGAACTTCACACGCCTTTCTATAGACGTGCAGGTTTCCTCACGATGTTTTCCTTCACCGTTTCAAAGCAAGTGGTAATCTCGGATGAAAATGAGATTCGCACATAAACCCAGAGGTGCGAGCCGGGGTTTGAACCTGCACACTTGGATTTGCAAGGCGTGCGTTCGACCACTCGGCTACCACTCATGAATAAAAAATTGCTATTGTTATGTATATTTAAGGTTATCAGAGTGCTCCCGAAAAATATCATGACGTAACTTGGGATGATGTTTGTAGGTAATCAAGGTAACCGTGCGTTATTGATTCTATTGCGTAAGCAAAAGTACACCCAAGCACGAGGAATATAAATGATCCAGGTCCGGAGAACCTTGGTTATTTCAGCCCTGCGCGCAATAATGTTTTATCCCGTGTGAAAAAGGTATTTTATTTTAAATTTAGAAGTAATGGTAATAAAGTACAATTTACAAGAGATTACTCTTATTGCATGACGTTATTGAGGCTATGTACTGTAATGTTCCCGACGCCTTGACATGCATATCGACAGACGCAAAGATTTGCAGTACTTGTTACTCTTAGGGTGAGTTTACGTTTTCGATTTCTTGAGATACCCATTGTATAATTCTATGAAAGTTGCTCCATCCCTGTAAATATTCTCTATAATATGAAAGCTTACGTTAAAACGTTATTATATACCTAGACTGTTGCTTGAGTATTTTTATTAGTTAAACTAATATTTTAATTAACATTGTTTTAGAACAATGGAGTAATTTATTGAAAAAAAATCTTTTGTACCCATTTCACGGTAATATTATCTATCCTATTTCAACTTTTTACCCAAATCAAGTACCTGTGTAGTTACTTACTTATATTTTGTCATGTTCAACATTGAAATTTTTTTTTCTAAAAACTATAACTTGAGTTAAGAGTAGTAAATCAGTATTTAAAAAAAAAACTTTATTTTTAATCGTAGAACCTAAATATTGTTTGAGAGTCTTGAGCATGTCTTGGGCTCACTGGTTTGACACGATTGTGGTTTTGGCAAAGGCGAGTTATTGTTAGGAACTATTATTTAACAGTCAGCCGCACGCCGAGACCCAGGCTGTCTAGTTATTGTGTCTTACACACACGGTTTTTGTAATTAATGGAACCATAAATCGATATTATCGATCGTATTTAATTGATTGATAATATAGATGGTGAAAGCGAGTTATTTTATTCGTGTGATAACTCCGTGTTATAATAATATAATCTTGATTGATTAATATTAAAACATTATTATTTTTGAAGGTATTTATATTATCAGCCAATTTAGCTTGTTCCCGGGTCTCGCCGGGATATTGCTGTCGATCCTGGCTTACAGGAGTAATAGCTTACAACAGTCCCAATACGAAATAATCATGTTGGGTAGTATCAAATTGTACATAGCTACTGTATTTAGACCTAATAATGTTGTTTTTATTTCTCATTGTTTGGTGTACAGTAAAGAGTAACTAGTCTATATATCTATCATTCAGTAACAGTAAAGGTATTATCCGAACGATATATTTGTCAAATTAAAAAAAAAATGAACCTACGGGCAATAAATGAGTGAACAACTTTTTCAAAATTGACGTTCAATATTTATTTCCAATATCATGAATTTCCCAAAGGATATACAAAACTTATCATACCAATTCATCAATATAATATCTCGCAATACCACTCAGATTTCTCTCGAGAAAACTTCAATTTCTTAGCGCACTTTATCAATACAATACAACACGCAAACCTGTACCTGTTCTGAAAGCGTTGTATTTTATAACCGAACTAGCTGTGCCCGCGACTTCGCCCGCGTGCAATTTAGGGAGATTACCCGGAAATATGGGTATTATGTTTTTCCCGCGGAACCCTAATGCTTTTTCTAAAATTAAAGTAGCCTAAGTTACGCCTTGGAACGTCAGCTATCTGTCAGTGAAAATCCCACTGAAATCGGTTCAGCCGTTTAGAAGTTTACCTCAAACAAACAGACAGACAGACAGACAGACAAAAAATTTTAAAATTACGTTTTTGTTATAGGTATCGTATATACTTTCACACGCATTTGGTGAAAAAGTGTTATTTTGATATTACAAACAGACACTCCAATTTTATTTATTTGTATAGATAAAAAAATGAGGAAATTCTCAATTCAACCCGTATGTTTTTTTAACCAACTTTTATATATATTTTCAGCGACGACGGTTTGCTTTGTATAGGCACAGAGAACAATTTCAGGCACGAGCGCCTTCCATGACATTGATGCTGTGAGCTCAGGCATACTACACACTTCACGTGATATTTTATTCATAGAATGCAGCATGTACTATTCTGTACATGCAAATTAAATTACTACACTCACGGCATATTTACACTATATTTTTGTAAGTTTTATACAAGGGAATGCATGTAATCAAAGATACGTATAACCTTACATGTATACATGATATTTAACTTTTAAATCAAATTGATCAAAAGGATAAATAAGAAAGAAAATACTTTTTTCCTAGCATAGACACAACAAGCTACATTAAGGAAAATTTACAAAAAATAGGATAGCAGAGATAACCTGTGTTGATTATTACCACAGTGTTACCTGTGCCGAAAGGCGCCTGGCTCAGCACATGCTGGAGGGGACGGTGACTCTACCAGCGATGACTTTCAGCGAGGAACTTCAAAAGCGAACTGCGAAAAGTGTACAAAATTTAAACTGAAAATTAAATTTCGGGAGATATTTATGTGACATCAGGCAATATCATCGTAGTTATAATGAAAACTATCGATAATATCAGAGTAGACTCTTGAATAGCGCTGGAGCCTGAACTCTTCAATAATTTTAGCGAAACTGTGCAGGTATGTTACGTAGGAAACCTGGAGATGAACTGGAGAGCTTTTTCATTTAACACGTGAAGCATCAGACGCGAGCGCTTTACTAATAATGAGGTCCTTCTGGTCTAATTGTATACTGTAAAATGTGAGCAAATTGGAACAATAAAGAGTTATCCATCTATCTACCAAATTTCATAGTTATTCAATTGTACTTAGTAAGGATTACTAATAGCTAAAACATTACTGGGGGTACTTGAGTAAAAACACCTGTGTTCACTGTTAACTCGGCTATTTTATACTTTTTTACCCTACAGCTAAAATAGACTGGTGCATCGTTATTCTAAAAAGGCAAAGCTTTGAATGGCATCTCTTATATGTCTCACTACATTTAGTTGTTGGGAACTGGGTCACCTAATTTGAGTGGTCCAGTCTAGCTTTGGCAAGTGCATCGCCAGTGGGCTTAGTCCTAAGAGAAATAAGAGATTGTTAAAAGCTGGGCTAGTAAAGTTAAGTTATTATCAGCAAGTGTGTTCAGCAATGTTTTGATACCTACGCATCAGAAAATTAAACATTGCCTAACCTATAGAGATTCTTATAAAGGTACATTTAATAATTGCTTTTGTAAACATGAATATTACAATATGAATATGAAGACGTTATTAAAACTTGAAATATAACTTCCTCAACTTACTTAGATGTGCGCGTGTTTTAATTGAAATGCCTTTTCTTTGGATTAGGCCCGCATAAAACTCACGGTTAACCTTCTTCGACCTAAAAACTCTGTTACGATTATCAGTAGCCATCAACTATCAGTATCCATCCATGCAATCGGACTAAGCGCGGTACAGTTGTTCCACACATTATGCAGCCTACTTTCTCGAAGTTACATACTTGACGCGCAGTCCTCGACCTTTGCGTTTGCAACCTCAAAGGTCCTCAAGAATGGATATAATCGTGTCAATGACCTTTCGCTTTTTACCGCGTGGGCTGAGATATAACAAGCAGTTATATGTCAAACGCACCATAACTCCAAAGGTTAGATATCTAGTTGGTGTATTTAGTCTGAATAATTTATGCGTAAAGCCAGCTTAAATTCCTGAATATTACAGAGCGCGGCTAGTTGCATATTCAGCAACTCATGCAACCACAAGTAATGTGGCTGATATAGGTATATATAGTACTTAAACGTAAAAAGCTACAGGTAGCATAATTATGTTATTATCGTCAAATAATAACTATTATGGAGAAGAGATCAAGAAAAACAAAATAATTAACTACATTTTATTTACTTTCATCAATACATGGGTCCACTTCAATGTAATTTCAAATGGAAGTAATTATGTATATAAGTGGCCTGGTCAAATCATTTAATTGAAAGGCACATAGATTATAAATAAATGTATAATAAATAGTTGGATTGTGAAAAGGACACCTCAGCCGTTTGGTGATGCGATTTAAAACAAGTTAGAATATAAAAGATGATACTTCCTTTCTTCCATCGCCTCCTCTGGGACTCAACTCGAGTAACGTGCACAAGTGGTGATTAGATACTTGCTTGCAAAGGTTGGTCTAAATGCCTCACTTGTGAACAGAAACCAGCAATTCTCGACGGGTTGATTACACAAAGGTACGTTACAAAGCAGAAACTTAGAACACTATCAGAAAAATACGCCCAATAGATCGAGCACTTAACCCATTAACCTTTGAGAAAAACAAGTTAAGTATACTGACTAATGCTTTGGTTTTATCGAGCGTGTCCTTAGAGCCTCACTTTGAACCCCTTAGGGAACTTAAACATTCACTATACCCACCGGAAATCCAAAATTACTTATTTATTCTACTTGAAACCCCTGCTTAAGAGGACATCAGTAATATTAAGTCAGCTTTACTTGGCTGGACTGCCGTATAGATAATATCATAAGGTCTTTGGCCATTCTTGGGACTCTCATATCTTTATATTTTTGTTAAAATAAAATCGGATATTTTGAAGACATTGATTTAGAATTCAAGAGACTCATACATATCCATTGTTTTAGGATCATAGCAAAGCACGGTAGAAATGAACAACTTTAACTGATATCAATATGAGAAAGTCTTGTAATTATAAAATGGTGTTTATAAGGCTTATTAGTCTTAAACACACATTGCTGGTTTAGGGGAAGTGAGGAAGGTACCACGTGAAACCCTTACGCAGCTGCATCAAACTTATGATGTGTGTTGTCAGGAACGAAACTGCTTTGTCCTCGATAAGAGCTAGTTGATATCTCATAAAACGTTATATTATGTTAGAGTGCATTATTTTGTGATGAATCTCGCATTAAGTAGTATTATTTTGTTCAGCTTATTTTCAGCCACGTTTAAATATCCATACTTGTGTTTAAATTAGTTTATCGCTTGAATAATCATATGCTCTGCGATTGCGTGCGTCCGTAATAAATTTACGTCTTCTTAACACGCAAACGTGAGTAATACGAAGTAGTAAATACTTTTGAGATATATTATTTCAAAAATTAATCATTACTGTTACAACTGTATACCTGGACACTGGACATGTTTGCCAATTCCAAAATGAACTGTATTGACTTATGGAAAAAGTTTATTCTTCAACGAAGTGACAGCGTGAGCGAAAAAAGTTTGTCAAGCGATCCATTGTTTATATTTACGCAACAAAATTTAAGTTTCGACTAAACTCCAACAATTTGCCAAAGTTCCACAACTCCGTCCAAAGTGATGAATACCACCCAATAATTTATTCAGACTATACAAACAAATCTCAATAAGCATAATCAAATCTATTTTATATGCGGTTTCATTATAAGTCTATTGTTATTTTAAGGTTTTATTATTCTGATAAAAATCGCTTACCGATTTGTAAGCATAGCAGTTTGTGTCCAAATCGTAAGATACCTACTAGTTTCATAAGCTTTTTGCGAATAGTTAAGTTTTTTTTTGTTATTCTTAGATGAAAAATAAGTAGGTACCTATTTGTGATTTCAAATAACAAAAATTCTTTAACATCATTCATCTTTAATTTCAGTGTGAATCTGGTAAAACTGAGCAGAGATCCCATTCGACGCCGACACTTGTGTATTCAAGGACTGAATTTTTTAAACCTTTTTAATTGGACGAGTAAGCGGTAGATGTAGAACATATTTTAAGTAGGTATACACGGCTGATGGTAGAGGTTTCATTTTTTGTAGAGACTCCTGCAAGGCACTGTGCCCGCGGTAAAACTGGCTGCCTGATATATGTGCAGAGGCAGAACAATTGTATAATAGTGTTCACACGAGTTGCCAAATTTCAGGACTCCCGTACGCCGTTAGTCTGTGCGTATAATATGATGCGATGCATAGAATAATAAGCAAATTAAAATATCGCCAAGCAAAACATACTCATTGTATGACCCCAAACTAAGCAATGGTTGTTTTTTTTTTTTGAATGGACTACGCTGTTGGCCTTTACAGCTTTACCGGAGGAGTGGCGAGCGCAGAGTGCACTCCAACCAAGGCCTTAAGGGCGAAAAAGGGTGGCAACTAGCTCAAGGGCGCCACAGAGGGCATGACCTCGGCTTGGGCAGTTACCGTGAGGGGAGAGATAGTGACTGAGAGTGACTGAGAGGTAGTGACCTAGGTGCACAGATGCACCTACGAGCGGAAGAGGGGGTTCCTTGACCTCGCCGGTGGGATCAGTGTCTGTTTGCAATGGTTATAATGGATACCGTACAATAGACTGGGGGTGATCCTAGCTTCAACCAGATCAGAACAAATTCCGAATAGGTCATTTGCTAAATTTGCCACTGACGGGGATCAAACCCGAAACTTCCTGGTGCAGTGAATCAAACGGCCTACGGTTGAGCCACTAGACTAAGCCATCGTCGTCATAATGCCAGTATGATCAGAAATTATAATAATACATCATCACGCCTGTATTCCCCGAAGGGGTATGCAGAGGTGCACTGCAGTGCGCCCACACTTCGCCGATGTATTTTGGTCCCAATGTAAAAGGGGGTGAGCGAATATGAGGGAGATTTGGGCCATAGTCCACCACGTTGGCCTTGTGCGGGTTGGGAAACTTCACACGCCTTTCTATAGACGTGCAGGTTTCCTCACGATGTTTTCCTTCACCGTTCAGCAAGTGGTAATCATTGTTGATAATTACAGTCGCACGTAAAAAATATTTCAGAGATGCGGGTCCGGGATTTGATCTTGCACTCCTTACGTTCAAGGCGGGCGCTCTTGCCCACGAGGCTACCACTGCTAGTGTAGCTACAGAAAATATAACACATTTTTGCTATAGATGGTTGTTACTTTAACCCGTGTACCTTCCATATAGCTTCGAATAATTACAATGGAACTAAACTTTACCCTAACCCTCCGAGCACGCGTGATGCACGGTTTATCAGACCGGTATCTCATTGGGGCAGGTCGTTTGGACCCCGCGCCGGAAATTACTTTGATACGGACAGCGGTTACTTTAAGATCGCGGTTCTTGTCGTATGGTAAAATGTTCGAGAATCTTAAATGGGATTAAATTAAGTATGTGTTAAATTGTACTTCTGGAATAAATTATCATTTATGTCATATGTCATTTTTGCAATTTAAAAATGTGCAATTACATAATAATTGCTATTTTTATTAATATGTATTTATTAAATTTGCCCTCGCTATTAATTACTTGACACTGGCTGGAATACCCGCTAATCGCAGGTGGAGCCATTCCTCATCTTATTCCATTAAATATAATCACTTTATTCATTTCGTAAAAAAAAGAGAAGAAGTTTTAATGTAAGTTTGCCCTCACGTGTACGGTATTTATTTATTTACAAAGGCATCCAGGTCATTTATGTCTAGCTAAAGTTAGTAATATAAATAAACCTTCCATTAGGCTTATTACACCTCGTGTGAGCCGGGCTAATATCTAATTAACAAGAGTTCGCGAGGTGTTCTGTTTTTATGTTTTCTACAATATTGCCTACAATTTTTATTACGACAGCTGTCAATTTATGATGATCGTGACACTATACCATTTTGGGTACTCTAGAGAGATACGTTTGTGTAAAAAAAGTATTTTTTGGAGTTATTCGCCATCTTTATCACCCCTATACCAATTTTTACTTAAAACGAGTATTTATTAAAATTTTTCAAGCTATTAATTACTTGACATTGGCGAAACATCCGCTGATCACTTGTGAAGCCATTTTCCATTGAGTCTCATCATTACATTAATTTGGTAAACAAAGTAATGGATTTTTGTTTACTGGGTTAAAGTACCTGTGCCCGCGTAAAAATCATAAAAACTAGGAAATGCCTTAAAGTTAGAGAAAATTGCCCAATAGCTTTATAATATTCAGAGATAGCGTTGATAGCAGTGGTAGCCGAGTGGTCGAACGCACGCCTTGCAGTCAAAGTGTGCAAGTTCAAACCCCGGCTCGCACCTCTGGGTTTATGTGCGAATCTCATTTTCATCCGAGATTATCACTTGCTATGAAACGGTGAAGGAAAACATCGTGAGGAAACCTGCACGACTGCGGGAACTTGACTAGTTCTCGATAGATGTGTGAAGTCTGCCAACCTGCACCGGGCCAGCGTGGTGGACTATGGCCTGAATCCCCCTCGCATTGAGGGGAGGCCCGTGCCCAGCAGTGGGACGTTATAAGGGCTGTAGTTAGTTGAGTTGGTCTCTTTCTATGAAATTATTTTCAACATCAGATTATTTTTACTTGAAGATTCACCGCTCCAAGAAATTTGAACTCTTTACAATATTAGAAAGTTTATCTAAAGTCAATAGATTTTTGAAAACTACAACCTATGTATTATACCATTGTTTAATATCTGGTAACTGTTAATTAAGGTATCCACTCCAAGCGATGGGAATGCTTGTGTTCATATTATTTTTTTAATTGGATATGTGCTGCGCGAATTTTGCTGCCACTCACCCACTAAAAATTAATGTTGTACAGTCATATTTGGGGTAAAGTAATGAAAAAAATTTAAGCGCTTGCTCGCTTATGCAACAGACAAATAATTAAAATCTATTGGGCATTTAATATTTGATTTAAAAAATAAGTGTTATAAATATAAGTCTTAGGTTAGAACTTGACTGTATATGGAAATTTACAAGGGATATTTGTATTCTTGGTGGTATATCCCCGAATTTATATACATAAACCATTTTCTATGTAATTTTTCAATAAAAAGGTGTTTTTTATAGCAATTTTAGGCGTCTAAAGAATAAAAGAAAATTATGACTTTATGGCCTCCACCGTAAATTGTTTTTTCAAAATGTTATGTCTATATTTTGGTTTCTAAAGTCTCACCGAACAGACCAAGTATTTTCAAACTCCATTATTGGCAAAATCATTTGCTAAATTCGATGTAAGCTATAGACTTTTTAAAAGTGAAGTGACTTTATGGACCATTTACGTTGTAAAATACTTCAATGCAATTGTAGAGGGTCTGATTGAGTGAAATTAATATTTATTTGAAAGAATAATTTGGCGTTAAGCGATTATACAGAATCCAATACATACCTATAAGAGAAATAGATACAGGTAGATAAAATATAAAATCCATTTTTGGAATTTAAATGAATTTAAAGATAGTTCTCATAAACCGGGTAATACATCTCAGCTACTCGTACATGGTAAATTGAACTCTAGGGGATGGGAGGCTTCCGCTGTACCCTGGTGTAACGAGGGGTAATAATAAAATAAATGTAGAGGAAACTTAGAAACCCTTGGGGAGTAATGTTTGTAGGTCATCCAGGTAACCGTGCGTTATTGATTCCTTTAGGAAGCACACGCAACATTCGCTGGAGGAATACTGATGAGGCGGCAACGGATATGATACGAAAGAATACGTATTTTTTTTTTTTTTTTTTTTATGTGATAGGGAGGCAAACGAGCAGACGTTTCACCTGATGGTAAGTGATCAACGCCGCCCATGGACACGTGCAACACCAGGGGCATCGCAAGTGCGTTGCCGGCCTTTAAGGAATGAGTATGCTCGTTTCTTGAAGGTACCTTTGTCGTATCGGTCCGGGAACACCGCTGCAGGAAGTTCATTCCACAATTTGGTGGTGCGAGGAAGAAAATTCCTGGTAAATCGCACTGTACTGGAACGCCATTCATCCAGATGGTGAGGATGGTAATGCAGTCTGTGGCGAGCCGTGCGATGGTGGAATTCAGCGGCAGGTATAATACCGAACAATTCCTCGGAACACTCTCCATGATAGAGGCGGTAGAAAATGCAGAGAGAGCCTACATCTCTACGCAACGCCAGAGGGTCTAGCCGATCAGTAAGCTTTTTGTCATCGACAATTCGAACTGCCCTTCGTTCCAGGCGGTCAAAAGGAAGAAGTTGGTACTGTGGTGCACCGGCCCAAAGGTGAGAGCAGTATTCCATGTGCGGACGGACTTGCGCCTTGTAAAGTTGCAGGCGATGAGCCGCAGTGAAATACCGCCTCGCCCTACCGAGCACACCCAGCTTTTTGGAGGCCAACTTGGCCTTACTTTCCAGATGACCGCGGAATTGCACGTCGTTCGATATGTCGACTCCAAGGATCCCGATACTTGGCTTGGCATTAAGGGGAGTGTCTTCGAAGCGAGGAGATGCGACAAAGGGGTTCTTTTTGGCGGTGAGCGCACAAATTTGTGTCTTATTGGGGTTGAATTGCACTAAGTTCAATTTGCCCCAGTTCGAGACTAGATGTAGAGAAGCCTCGACTTCAGACACAAGTTTGTTCCGACACTCATCGACGTTTGCCCGAGAAATATTAGCACGACCGGTGTAAAGAGCATCTCCTGTACTGTCATCCGCATAACAACGGAAGTTGCTGATATTAAGCAACATATCGTTGATATGCAGCAGGAACAGGGTAGGGGATAGGACACAGCCTTGCGGGACGCCAGCATTTACGGACTTGCAATCCGAGCATGATCCGTCGACTACGACCACGATGCTCCGATCCGTGAGAAAGCTGGCGACCCATTTGCAGAATTTCTCAGGCAGCCCGTAGGAGGGAAGCTTCGAAAGAAGCGCTTTATGCCACACCCGATCAAAGGCCTTCGCTATATCCAGGCTGACCGCTAAGGCCTCACCTTTGCTCTCGACCGCCTCAGCCCAACGGTGACTCAGGTAGGCAAGAAGGTCACCGGCCGATCGACCCTGACGGAAACCGTATTGCCGGTCATTGATCAGCTGGTGGTCCTCTAAGTACCGAAGGAGCTGGCGGTTTATAATGGACTCCATTATTTTGGAGAGCAACGGAGTGATGGCGATCGGTCTGTAGTTTCCTGGTTCGGAGCGATCTCCTTTTTTAGGGATCGGGTGTACCAAAGCAGTCCTCCAAGAGACCGGGACTACGCCGTTAGAATAAGAGAGTCGGAAAAGACGCGTCAAGGTCGGAGTCAACTCAGGAGCACATGTCTTAAGCACAATTGGGGGGATACCATCCGGCCCACTCGACTTATTGATGTCCAATGAGAGTAGCGCTCTACGCACAGACTTCTGTGTAAAACGGATGTCCGGCATGGAGTAATCACAGGGAGCTATAGTCGGCGGAGACATCTCATGGTCATCAATTCTGGAGTTGGAAGCGAAGAGAGAGCCTAGAAGATCGGCTTTCTCCTTCGCAGTCTGGGCCAAGGAGTCATCCCCTCTGCGCAGTGGTGGAAAAGATGGCCGACAGAAATTCCCTTCGACAGCTTTGGCAAGAGACCAGAACGCGCGGGAACCCGAGGGGTAACGCATAAGTCTTTTGCCAATTCTGCCGATGAACTCACTCTTTGCTCCGGCCAGGGCTCTTTTGTAGGATCTGGAGGCATGATTGTACTCCTTTTTTAGGCGGTAAGAATTAGGATCCTGAGACGCCATCGCTGCAGCCCAAGCCTGAAACGACTCCCGCTTGCGGCGTGAAACCGCCTTACAGAAGCGTTCAAACCAAGGCTTTGATTTACCACCAATGGGAACTGCAGAGGATGGGACAAAAAGTTCCATGCCCTGCAGCACCACATCAGCGATAGACTCGACATTGTCGTCAGGATCTTCTGAGGAGAAGCAAACCTTGCCCCAGGGGTAGGATGCAAAAAAGGACCGCATCCCGTCCCAGTCTGCTGACCTAAAGTGCCAGACTTGGCGGCAGCCCGCTGAACGGGGCCGTAGTTGGCGCGACAATGGCACTTTGCTCCGGATAAGGCAATGGTCCGACGACCCAAGCGGGGCATCGACGGTTACCTGATAGCCATCCGGGTGAGAGGTCAGCAGAAGATCCAACAGGGAAGGTACATGGTCTGCTGCATCCGGGATACGCGTTGGCGAGGATACCAGCTGCGACAGACCATAGGCCAGAGCAAAGTCGCGAACAGACCTGCCCGCATGATCGGTGGAACGCGAACCAAGCCATTCAGCGTGGTGGGCATTAAAATCGCCAAGTATCACGATCTCTGCGGACGGGATCCGTTCGAGTACGGAATCAGCGGCCATCTGCACATGCTCGATGAGTCGATCAGTCTCCGAGTTACCGCTATGGGACCTATAAATGCAAGCATAGACGCGGGGGTGGTCGACGCAATCTACGCTTAACAGGATGGTAGATAGGTCCCTACCTTCAAGATTTCCCAGACGTCTAACACAAATATCGTCCCTAACGTATACGCATACTCCAGCACGAGGCACAAAATTGTGCTCGAACTTGTACCCTGGATAACAAAGGTATGACGTATCCGCCGGGGACGATATCTGCGTTTCCGTGAGGAAGAGCAAGGCCGGCTTGGCCGCCTCAAGGTGATAGTGGACGGCATTCAAGTTGGAGTGCAAACCCCTGATGTTGCAGAAGTCCACGCTAAGCGCGGTAGGGGGCGCCTTGGTTCTGCTCTTGCCACGGGAAGAAGTCAAGTTTACAAGCGGAATTTTGCCCACCCCAGAGTACGCAGGGCAGCCCGAGCGTAAAAGCTCAGGGAGGGATTCTCCAGCACGCAACGTGCTGGTACCCTCCTGGGGTACGTCTTTTCTAAATGCCGCTGTCATACTTAGGGGTGGGGGTGGGGAGATGGGCTCCGGCTCTCTCGCTAACCAGGCGAAGCGCGACGACAAAAGCCGCCACTCAGACGAACGGTCTTCTGCGAGAGTGTGGTACTACCCCGGTCGAGCCAGCCCATGTGTGCTGCTGATAGCAGCAAGGCTCTACCACATGAAAGTTACTGCTCATTTGGCACCACCCAGGGGTCACGTGTAAGGCATCGAGGGCTAAACCCTACGGACGCGAGCAGTGTCGACCCCCAATACAATACTTTTGAAATCGGAGTGTTGAACGAAATTTTAATGTTCAGAAGCTTTAGGGAAGGTCTTCCACAGAGACGAGTGGTATTCATTGTTAGTTAGTGTCAGGATAGCAATGTTGGCCGCGAACTCGTTCATCGCGATCCGAAATTGTATGTGCAATCGTGTTTTACATGCAACGTAGTCTTCAGCGCCATCTGTTAGTGAAATGTTAAGTGGTTCGGTGTGTAATAGCGAGATTATAAGGGTCGACGCCATAAATGAATCATGACTGTGCAAAGTGGCTCTAAGTAAGTAATGATGTGTAATAGGCGTGTTTAAAATATGCTTCAGTTACTTGAGTCCTTTAGTTCTTTGTGGTGTGGTGCTGGATCACTTGGAAGTGTTGAGGTACTAATACACTTGATTTACGGTCAACTCACATAACATATCTACAATAAATAGGTAATCTTACTTACGTTTGTTACATGTTACGTGATTTTCTAACACCAATCGGACACCCAAATTTAAAGACATACAATGGAATTTTGCAATAACAAAGGGTTATATGGTGTCGATTCTCTTAGCACTAATATAAACTACACTAAACTAACCGTATTGCCGTCCTTTTTCCAGCCACAATGTATAAGCGAGATGCCATTATTCTTAGTTGTATTTTCTGTAAAATATAATCGACCTCAATGCCATCGTAAGTAGAATTAAAAAATCTTTAAATGTTGGAAAGTTTATTGTAGCTACATATCTTGAACCTGGCAAAATCCTTTTGGTTTTATCAGAGCGGTGTCTTGTTGACTTAAGTCCCTGAGGAGAAGTCGGAAATTACGTCGGTTAGCGATACCCCAGCGCCGTTACCGGGTAAACCAGCTAGAATCCGACACCGATGAGCGGAGACGGGAAACTTTATCTTCACTTATTATGTACCTTCTGAGTCCCAACTGCATTATGAGACTTGTTAAATGTAATCTACGTTGTATAGCTATTCTATTGAGATTTATACTTCTATACTAATATTATAAAGAGGAAAGATTTGTATTTTTGTATGTAACGTGTAAACTACTGGATCGGTTTCAAAAAATATTTTGTCGTTAGAAAGCTACTTTATCACTGAGTAACATAGGCTATATGATAAGCCCGTGCGTAGCCGGGACGGACCGCTAGTTATTGTTATAAAGGAGTAGGTGTAAAACTGCTTTCGTTTATGAGAAAATTAAATCTATGTTTATTGGAATCATTGTTTTCAGTTGAAGTTGCTATCATAATAAAGCCTTGCGCACACTGACTGGGACGTCAATACGCACTTGCGTCAACATTTTTGCAAATACTAAAACAAACTCTATTAACTCATAGAAAATGCTCATTATTCAACGAAATATCATTGACATTGCGAGCGACTTTCAACACGTGGTCGCATGGCTTTTACCACAGAAATTCAATCTCTATGTGTATTCACACAGAGTTTATTTTAGTATTGGCCAAAAATATCAACGCCCCAGTGTGCCCGAGGCTGAAGTCGCGAAGATGTTTGCAACAAATTACGTAATCAGAATAATATATGTCCATGTGCATAACACCTTGTTTATATAATAAACTGAAAAAACTAAAAAAAAATCATATCATAAAAACCATAACGTTTTGGAAATTATGTTCTATGGGTGACTTATAGCAAATGACCTCCTGTACATCCAAAAAAAAATTGACACTCCATGTGCATTTTTTTTTTACCTGTATATTTTTTTCTGCGTCGTATTAGTATGCTCTCCTGTACAGTTAAAATAATGTTGCTTAAGGCTTAAGCTTAAGTTGCTTAAGCTTTTCACGCCTCGATATAATCCGAAACTAAGCAACGCTCATAATATTGTTTGGACTCTTTTATAATATATTCATTACTGCACGGCTATGATCGCCAAACTTGGATACATAAGTGCAGAAAATGTTGGCAAATCTATATGTACTTTACTTTGGCATGCTCTTAAAAACTTCAGGGTAGAAAATGATGCGTTAAATGCTCTGATGTGAGCGCACCATTCTGGGAACCCTATGACGAAGCTGCAAAGTGTGTAGCACGATTGAGGTAGAAGCTCTTATCGGCTAATGCTTCCTTTTATGTTTTAATAGATAAGCATGTGCGAGGCAACATAGATAAAAAACGTGTGACATAGAAATTGCCCAGTAATATTTAGTCGTAGTTTAAATATTGTGACATGGTATCTGTGATAATAGAGGTGGATTTAGAATATATAATTAAAGCCATCGTGCGAAGTTTTCACCAAACCGTGTTTGTAGCAGGGTGGTAGACTATGGCCCAAAATCTGAGCATTGAGGGGGATTGCCCGGTGTTAAACAATAGGCTCTATTACATTGCGACCAAATTACATAGGCGAAGTGTCGGTCTACAGCAGTTAGCTAAACTTTTTTTTTGCACGCGGTAAGTTCATTTACGCATCCCCGCTCAATAGGGGCACGAAAGGGATATGTCGGCCTCAGAAACAAGAGTTGCCACTACCGACCAAAAACCCCATGGTAAAACGCCTTCCTCGGCTAGTGACCGCTCGCACATTCTCCGCAGCAGTAAGTTAACCTAACCCTGCGGGGAATATAGGTGTCATGATTTAAAACCACAAGCAAATTTAAAAATGTCCTTTTTAAGAATTAACTCCTTTCTGAGTGTAACTGGAATCGTTCCCAATATACCCATTACGTAGCAAGTTTTATACCACATCAAGTATGGTTGGTTTGGCAAAATGTCCTATCTACTAATTAAGATGATTCGCGCAATTCAAGATTCAATTTGCTGCAAGCTGCAACCAGATATCTGTTTTCAGTATTTGTATTGTGATACCAAACCGCTCTCAACTTTGCCGACTTGGAGGCGGACGCATCACGAACTATGTTTATTTACACACAACTTTTAGCAAGATGCCTTGGAGGAATCTTACTGAATTTATATGGATATGCTGTATATCTATATAACATTGAGAGATTTTTGAACTAAATATTAGAGTAAGCAGATCTAAGACCTCTTTTTACCTTTAACTTTATATATTTTTTTTAATCTCTTTAATTATTACCAAAATAAAATTCATAGGTACCTGCTGAAAAGTACCATTGGAAATGATCGATGATGCACCATCGATAATATACCTACATTTTTTAAAATTTGGGGTGATCTTTTGGTTACATCTATTTACTGTCGAGGTTTTAAGCAAGTAAGCTACGAAATAAAAGTAAATAAATACTTAACTAAGAACACTTAAATATTTTAAATATAGTTGGCAAATATTGCATCCTTGGAAATTCAAGTTTTCTGTTTCGCAATTTCAGGCTATATTTTAATCAGAAACCCAATACACAACAGCGGTTGTATCAAAATTGGCTAACGAACCAACCAATAAAGGCCGTGTCCCAATGTAGGTTATTTAGTTAGTTGCCTTGAATTTATATTCAAGGCAACTAACTAAATACAAACTAACTAAACTAAATAGATTTTATTGTGATCCCTGCGTGCTATAAAATCTATGATAATCAAACATTTCAGCATTGTGACATTGTGTTAGCCAAACTAAACAATAGTGCTTATTCCGTTATAATAACAGTAAGTTGACGACATTTTGTGTATTGTCAAATTCAGTAGAATCGACATCAATAAGTATTTTAATTAGTATCTCACCGTCTTTCTCATAGCCGTAACGTATAAGCAAGACGGATATTTGTTTATCTATGTCTAGTTAGTAGATGAATTTGTGTTCAACCAAATTGAGTAGATCATTTATTAGTATTCGAAGAAATCGACAAATTAGTAAATTCAGCAGTGATTAGGCAACAACTCATACTCGCCATCCACTCAAATGCCTCGACAGTACGTCGTATGTATTTAAACAGTCTAATAAATATTTTACCTTTTTATTTTGTCCACGTTAATCCATACAAATGGCGTTAGCTGTCCCTAAATCTAACTTTTCTTAGCTCTCTTCTTGACCCAGAAAGCTGAACGTACAACGTTATATTTAGTTCAAGAACTTTAAGAGTTTTAACTTGTTCAGTTTGAAGAATTAAACTTTATTGTCGCTTTAATGGGTTAAATTTGTTTGAATGGCATACTACTGCTCCTTATTTAGTTTAGATGGACTCACCTCAGTTGGTTTCAAACTGATTCAAGCAAATATGCTTACGTTACAATTTTTTTTTTTTTATTATTTAATATAAATAAAGTTTTTATCTACGACATGTATAAGCTACCGTGGTAATCGCTAAGAAATACCTGTATTCGAAATATTATTTAAATTATACAGGGTAATCGTACAATTTATTTAAGACTTCATGAACACTTTGCGAAAACAAAAACACGACTGGGTTAGTCGAAACACATGATATATTCGTGAAGAACTATTTCACGACGATGTCACGAGTTTCAATTCAATCAGTGCGCACAAAGTGCACCTATATGAAAGATTCTTACGCAGTTAACATCGCCTGACGAAAATTCTACCTATAGTTTTTAAAAGTAAACAAGTTGCAACGTCTATTCAACCTCATAAAAAATCAAGTACCTACCTAAACTCTGAAAATGTAATTTTTCCATCAAAAACCCACCTGCGCCAGGTTCAGGTGCTTTATTACCCGCTGGCCAATTAGAATCTCCCCAAAACTTATAATTACACGAACAAAAGTTCATTGCGGACTACAGCAGACACGGTTTATTTAAAAGTTAAATTAATTTCATCGAAAAATATCGTGAAGTTTTTGTTTATATCGGCATTTCGTATTACGGCGGCGCGGTGCGTGGTGTTCAACAACGGTATTTGATTGTTTGCGAGTTTGTTTTCCTACTTTGTTTTGCCAACGGATGTTCAGAATTTGGTGATGGAAACTGCGCACTTTTTATATTCATGAGTGGAAACGGGCAAATACCCTCAGGCCAGAACTGAGTCATACTGCCTTTGATATCAGACATATAAATCTCTACCTTCTTCTAGAACCTTCAGATACCATTGTGAAATAAAATACTACAGTAGAACGGGATATTTGACTTGGATTTTACATAATTTTTACTTAAAAAATAACGGTGAAGGAAAACATCGTGAGGAAACTTGCACGTCTATAGAACGGCGTGTGAAGTTCACCAAACCGCACTGGGCCAGCGTGGTTGACTATGGCCCAAATCTCCCTCGTATTGAGGGGGAATGTGCCCGGTATAATTGCAATAGGCTCGCGCCCTATTACATTGGGACCAAAATACATCGACGAAGTGTGGGCGCACTACAGTGCACCTCTGCCTACCCCTTCGGGGAATACAGGCGTGATGATGATGTATTTATAAAAATAACTTAAAGATTAGTTTTCCTGCGAAATATGTTAATTTAATCCTTATGCCCCATCTTTCGTGAGCACTATAAACTAGATCTATAACACATATAATATTTAGATCAACACTCGACAGATAGCCGTAAAATATAGTGTTGCTTGATAACATGATCACAATACTGTTTACAACACCTCATTACGTCCTTGTAGCGCAAAGCTTCGCGTCTAGGGATCTGCATGCAGACTACAGCAATGTTTTATTAAATTTCACAACAGAAAATGCAAATATTACAAACGAGATCTTGTAAACTTTTTTACATTAATGAAAAGTAGTAACGTGCATCTTAATTAAACTGATCGTAGGAAATAAAAGAAAGTCTAAGTAAGTATGAGAAGGAAATGAAAAGTAGCTGTGTTATTTAACCTTTTTTTTTTTTTTTTTTTTTTCGTGGGAAAATGCATTACGCATCCCCTTCCGACACGGGGGAGTCGAAAGGGGTATGTCGGACTCCCGGCAGATTGCCGAATACCGACTAAAAACCCACGGTGGTCCAAACACCCGCCTTGTCGGAAGAGCCACGGGAACGCAAAGCACACATCCGTGACCCTGCCAGCGGCTGCCCGCGCGAGCGGACACCTCCTCCCCGCGGCGGCGTGGGCCACACCACGCCGCCGCACAGTGGGCCCAAACTGAAAATTGGTGGACATAGGCAACAAAGTTCCAATATCGATGCGATTTTTTTTTATATGACGTGTTAAGATATTCCTGACAACTTTTATTCAGATAAAATTTCTTCTAAAGTTGATAGTTTTTCTGGAAAAAAATAAATTAGATTTTTTTGTATGGAGCGAATCACGTTTAATTTTTTTTCTTCAATTGTACAAATATGTTAGGTTTGTGGCGTGAGTATTTGATAGCTAGGGTCATTTTCTATCCACGAAAAAATAAATCAGCGCCGGCCATCCGCGGCAGCGCGAGTTATCATTCGGTAAAAAAAAAAGTTTTGTATGATTTTTTTTTCCATTTAAAATAAATTCAAAGTATATTTTTTGTCTCATTTGGCTGTTTTGACCTTCTTTTCAGTTAAATATATAGTTTTAATAGCGCATAGGTACTTATAACTAGTAATTCTGGTAAATATTTAGTTATTATTGCATGTTATCAGTAGCACCTTCATTGTCTTCATTTATTTGTGCGCTGCGCTAAGCGCGTAACTAATGAGTCATTGCAAAATGCTCATCTCTGATTGGCTGACTAATTCACTCGCTGTTATGTCCACTACTTGAGTAATTAACACTTACTATAAAAATATAAAGACATTCATTAAGTCAATCTAGTTTCGCTCTTGTCACTTATTTGTGAACACAGTGAAATACTTTTATTTTTATATTTGAACTATGGCTGGATTTCGTACTAACCTAGATATTTTTGTGAAATTAAGAAGTGGCGGTGATCTGAAAAATCATACGTTTCTATATGAAAGTATCATTTCTGACTTGACTACCGAAGTTTTTAAAGAAGACAAGAACCGTATCAAGGAGTTCTGCCGACTTTTTTGTGTAAATCTAAATAAAAAGGGGATTGAGTCATATAGAAATCAAAAAACTTTTATGAATCGTGTAAGTAATCGCAAGTGGTTTGAACTTGAACTTGACTCTATCCACTTTTTATTTAGATTTACACAAAATATTCGAGAGAACTCCTTGATACTTTCATATAGAAACGTATGATTTTCAGATTACCGCCACTTCTTAATTTCACAAAAATATCTAGGTTGGTACAAAATCGAGCCATAGTTCATATATACAAATAAAAGTATTTCACTGTGTTCACAAATAAGCGACAAGAGCGAAACTAGATGGACTAAATGAATATCTTTATATTTATAGTAAGTGTTAATTACTCAAGTAGTGGACATAACAGTGAGTGAATTAGTCAGCCAATCAGAGACGAGCATTTTGCAATGACTCATTAGTTATGCGCTTAGCGCAGCGCACAAATAAATGAGTCATCTATCACAATGAAGGTGCTACCGGTAACATGCGATAATAACTAAATCTCTACCAGAATTACTAGTTATAGGTACCTATGCGCTATTAAAACTATATATTTAACTGAAAAGAAGGTCAAAACAGCCAAATGAGACAAAAAATATACTTTGAATTTATTTTAAATGAAAAAAAAAATCATACAAAACTTTTTTTTTTTACCGAATGATTACTCGCGTGGCCGCGGATGGCCGGCGCTGATTTATTTTTTCGTGGATAGAGAATGACCCTAGCTATCATATACTCACGCCACAAACCCAACATATTTGTACAACTGAAGAAAAAAAATTAAACGTGATTCGCTCCATACAAAAAAATCTAATTTATTTTTTTCAAGACAAACTATCAACTTTAGAAGAAATTTTATCTGAATAAAAGTTGTCAGGAATATCTTAACACGTCATATAAAAAAAAACCGCATCGATATTGGAACTTTGTTGCCTATGTCCACCAATTTTCAGTTTGGGTCCACTGTGCGCCGTCCTCCTCGGGGTCGCTTAGCTGCCACGTAGGGCCCCCGCCCTTCGCGACCACGACCCCAAAGGTCCCTACCAGATGGTTGGTAGGGGAAAATTATGTTTTGACGTATCCATCACCAAAGATACGCACCACCTTTAGGGCAAAGAGATGTGCGTTGGTGACAGCAGCCCTGCGCTGCCCTCCGCACACTCTCTCTATGGCGGCATAAGGTCGGCTGCCGCCCGCCTCCTCCTCCCAGTCCTCCTACGACGTCGTGGATCAGCGAGCGGGTCAGACTCCCGCATCCGCTCAGCTTCCTCCTTCTTTAGCATCACTTCCTCGCTGAAGGACTTCATTATCTCCCATGATCTCTCATTGCCGACCATAGCACGAACCACAGCCGGCAATGAGAGATCCCTTCCCACCGCCGCGACGAGAACACTGCGCTGCTCCGCCCAGGCTGGGCATAGCTCGAGTTGTGTTATTTAACCTGGTGCAACTCGAGGTACTTATGAAAACGTCCTAATACCTAATATACGCAAAATTGTGGTAAATTTAAATTTGGCATACCCACCCATATGATGACAAACCAGCTACAACTGAACACTGAAGCTCACCTTGCTAAATAGGAAAGTAAAAGCCAGGATAAAATAAATCAATGTCAAAGTGCCATTAACTGTCTTTGCAGTATAAAGTCATTGTAAGTCACTAACTACGTCCAAGATAAGACAAAAACAAAACGCAAAAACGTAGCTACACCCAACTAACTAATAAGTTCGCCGCGTGTGTTGGTATTTCTTGCTAATCTCGGTAAATAAATCAAGCCTTCTGAGTTGCAGCCGCTCCTAAATGATGAATAGCGCGTTCTGCGCACAGAAACCATTTTTCCTGCTCGTGTAGCGTATAAAACATAGCTATTAATGAAGAAAATATGTTGCATGATGGAATGCTTTCATCATCTATCAGTTATCATCGTTAACTGAATAAATGTTGAGGATTATACATCATCATCATCACGCCTGTATTCCCCGAAGGGGTAGGCATAGGTGCACTTTAGTGCGCCCACACTTCGCCGATGTATTTTGGTCCCAATGTAATAGGGGGCGAGCCTATTGCCATTATACCGGGCACATTTCCCTCAATACGAGTGAGATTTGGCCATAGTCCACCACGCTGGCCCAGTGCGGGTTGGTGAACTTCACACGCCTTTCTATACACGTGCAGGTTTCCTCACGATGTTTTCCTTCACCGTTCAGCACGTGGTGATCATTTTTGAAAATGACATTCGTACATGAAAATTATCTCAGAGGTGCGGGCCTGGGATTTGAACTTGCACCCCTTACGTTCAAGGCGGGCGTTCTTGCCCACGAGGCTACCACTGCTTTTGAGGATTATTTTTCGCATAAAGCGTTAAAATGAAACCTCACTACCCTCCCTCAAAGTATTGTTGTTTCAATGGTTACTGTAAATTTTTGACAGACTTTATATACTGAGATAACTGTCAAAGGTAAGCTTCAAAGGTATAGAAATCATCACAGTCCTTACTACAAACCCCTTAAAAGTTTATCTTTCAACACATAAGCGTTCTACAAAGACATTACTATGGACTATAACTTTCTATATTTTTGGGATTAATTCTTTGAAGACGTCGATCTTGGATTGTTTCATGAGGTATTCAAATTGAACAGCATTCAAATATGAGTGATACCATTGTATTTTATGATATGGCAAGTTAATTATGACTGTTTTATTTCAACAAAGTAAAATTTATTTATATCCTTTTAGCTGAGTTGTATCCCGTTATTTCACCGCACGGACATAAAGCAACAGATTATTGTAACTCTACCCTAAGGTCCTCTGAAGTGCGGATAGGGAAAATATATTCAGGGAAACGGAAAACTTTCTCTGACAGAAGTAAATTTGAGGATTAGATTTTTAGTCCGTCCCTTTCCGTCGGCATTGTAACTTGTAGGAACGGCGTTAGTTAATTCCAACTTTTCCGCGATCCTCCGTCTAAAGTAAAACATAATTGAAGAGTTTTAGTTAACGAGTTCATTTGTTGAATTGCTTAGCTGAATCATTGTTCTGAATTTGAATTGTCATGTCAAATACATTTTATTAGAATGCTGCAAGGTGGAATGAAGTGGTGGTGGTTATGAAGACAGTAAGGAGGTGAAGGATGAAAATGGATTAGTCAGATGACTGAGATAAAAATTACAGGGTAGAGCTGATTTATAGAACAACTATTTCCATAATATTATCAATGGGTATCTTGACATTATTACGATCATCTTCAATGTAATTAAAATATTATATAACTACCGTATAAAGTACCTTCTTTTCGTAATACACTTGGATATCTTAAATTTAATTATTGAGGGGCAATGAAAATACGACCTTTTTATGTATAAATGAATGTGGACGAAACAGCGGAAAAAGTTGCAAGGACAAAGTTAAGTAAACTGGGACGCGTTTTTGGACAAACACTTTTTTTAGGATTTCGCACCAAAGCCTCTTTATACTTTTGTACGTCGCTTTAATTATAAATGATTTAAATATCTTGAGGACAGTTTGCAAATGAGTAGACATACCTTTCTCTCGTAGGTACTCTTATATCATTTTATTAGGAACGCATTATTGGTAGTCCCGTTAGCTCCTCTATCTGACCTGGAACCCGATTTTCGTTTGATAGACATCAAACATCTATCAATCTCTTTTAGAGATACGTCGAAATGAAACATCAAATTGGTCGTATTGTTTTCTTATGTTTCAACATATCTCTAATAGAGATTGAAACGAAAATCGGGGCTCTGGGGCCCGATTTTCGTGCGATCGACATTCATCTCGATTAGATGATAGATATGTCGAAACAAATGAAAAATAATACGTACGATTTGACGTTTCGTTTCGAGATATCTCGAATCGAGGTGAATGTCGATCGCACGAAAATCGGGCCCCTGGGGCCACTGTCCACATATCATGTCACTTAAAGATGTTTGAAAATAGAGAATTATTACTCGATTATTGCGATATTTATGAATGTCATTTAATACTCTGTTAAATTGATAAAATAACATTTTTAAACATCTAAATAATACCGACAAAATAACCCGTCGAGACGGCTTGGTGAAATAACACTGGTTACGGGCAGATTACAAACCTTTATAGTTCAATTTTACGAGGGTGGCATTACGAGGGCTCACATAAACGAAACGTAATGAGACGACTTACACACTTGTGTGTATTGCCTGATTGAGTTTAACGATAAAAGATTTATTAAAACCGTAAGAGCATAAAAAGTATTGTTACACTTCTATCATAGTTGCAGAGTTATAGGCCCTTGGATATTTATCACAGGTATCGTGTTGTGGCCCAGAAGCCTATTTAACAATAAAAACTACATCAACGAGAGGGGACTACTAATATTACGAAACCAGAACACGAAATTCTTGCATATTCAGAAAACAGAACAAGATATTACAAGTCTTGAAAATGTGCGGCGAAAAAAATAATGAGAAACATGGTGGAATTTTCGGATTAATTCGGCCAAGTATTATTTCGGACTTCTGAAACCCTCTGCATAATAACATCTTCTACAACCTAGTTATAGTTTACAGAGTGAGTTTTGTGTGAAGAATTCTTATACCCACGCAACAAGAAATATACTTTCGGAACTTTAGGAACTACTAATAGCGTCTAAGAAACGAAAAGATTAACCGTAAATCGGGCTATTATTACGCGTTTGTGGTACAAACGATGGAGTAAGTATGAGTTTGAGCAAACAAGTAGGTATGTATATATATATATATATATATATATATATATATATGTGACGTTACAAGGTAATATAATATTCCTTGTAATAATACGTTAATATACTTTTCTAGGTTATTGTAAACTTATTGTAGGTACTCCACGCCCGCGTACGCGCAGAATCCGTTCTTAGCTGACGCTCACAGGCTAACATCAATTTATCTACTGCTTTTAAATTTAGCCCGTATTCTCAGAAATAAGGTATACGTATACTAGCTTTATTATAACTTGGTCAGTATATAGCTGTAGAAATCAATAAAAATTTGCAGAAGCATTCAAACGAAGAAAAATATATCAGAAGTTTGCTCTAAAGTATCTTATCAAACCTTACTAACTCATAAACTAAACATTAATTTGTTATTTCCCGAGATATTTATGTAGGTAACTCGGATTTGTCGCTCCCGAGCATAAATTATCTACTCGAGAGCAATGAATCTGCGTCGATATATTACCAACATTCGCGAATAAAGTATTCATAAGTAGCCCCTTATGAATACTACAAGCATATTAAGTAGAGTACAGTTGGCTAAATGTTACTTACACAAGGAATTTCTGATTTCAACACGCCTATATTCCCAGAAGTGGTAGACAGAGGTTCACTACTGTGCACATACTCTTCGACATACTCGTATATATATTTTGTTTCCAATGTAATAGAGGGCGAGATATACCGGACACAATACGAGGGAGATTTGGGCCATAGTCTTCCACGCTGGGCCCATGCGCGTAATTTTTTTTTTTTAGACAAGTAGGTTTTTTCATGTTGTTTTTCTTAAGCGTTTATCTAAATAAACTAGGGATTTTTATTGCATTACATAAATGATAAATTGCGTGTTTCGCCCGGTTATAATTTATTTCATTTTCCCAACCAGCAGGTATAATATGGCCGTTATCTTATGGCGGTCGCGTCACGCACTATTTTTATTAGCGGGCAGCCCCATTTACGTACGATAACAACCCTTCTCACATTGTTGGAGATCAAATTTCGGAAAAATAAAAACGTTTGGAGTTTCAATAATATTTTACGCGACTACAGCGGAGGAGGGTTATGATTTTGAGCGATATGTATGTTTATCTGTTCTCTCATAACTTCTAAGCTACTTAAGCCTGCCGCACATTGTGGCGTCGACACTCGCGCGTCAAAATATTTGCCAATACTAAAATGAACTCTGTGTCTATATACATAAAGATTGAACTACTGTGGTAAAAGCCACGTCCCTACGTCACCATTCGCTCGCGCTGACATTGACACTTACCTAGTTGAAAAATGAACTTTTTCTATAAGTCAGTACAGTTTGTTTTGGTAAGGCATAAATATGACGACTTTCTTCTGACCACGATGAGAATAATTTCTTGTTTCATACTTTTAGAGTGTGATTTTACAGTAGTCGGGGTTTAGTTTGTGAACGTAGTTTTTTAACAGTTCGAACACTTTTTTCTTACATACTAGTGTGGCGGTATTTACTTACTAGAAGTCCCTAATAAATAATGTTTTAAAGGTGTGACCGGTTGCGACAGATCTATTATTAATTAGTAAACTTGTATGTAAGACTTAGTAGGTGTTGTGATATCAAGGAGTAAAGACTTCAGTAAAAGTTTCTAAGATACAAAAACAACGCTTTTCATTATTCTTCAAAAAATAAATTTCACCGATTTCTTTTATTTCCACCCAATCACGTTTGAATGTACAGTTACATAAATGTGTCAATAAGACATCTAAAAAGAATTGGACAGAAATTGATCGAGTCCAAGTCACCCAAAATTGGACGTATGAAACTTTCAGATGTTAGGAAAAACTTCCTTTTAAAAACGCGTCGTTTCCACCAAACTTCCAAACTAATTATCGTATTGAGCAACATCTATATCATTATTAGACCTTAGCGTAAAGTATAGTATAGTAATATAAAGCAGTGGTAGCCTCGTGGGCAAGAACGCCCGCCTTGAATGTATGGGGTGCAAGTTCAAATCCCGGGCCCGCACTTCTCAGATAATTTTCATGTGCGAATGTCATTTTCAACAATGATTACCACTTGCTGAACGGTGAAGGAAAACATCGTGAGGAAACCTGCATGCCTATAGAAAGGCGTGTGAAGTTCACCAACCCGCACTGGGCCAGCGTGGTGGACTATGGCCCAAATCTCCCTCATACTGAGGGAGAATGTGCCCGGTATAATGGCAATAGGCTCGCCCCCTATTACATTGGGACCAAAATACATCGGCGAAGTGTGGGCACACTGCAGTGCACCTTTGCCTACCCCTTCGGGGAATACAGGCGTGATGATGTATTTTATTAATATAATAATAATAAATGAAATCGGTTAAAATCGGGGTTTATAAGGTAAAATCGACTCCTATTGTTGAAGTCGGTTAAAATTAAGCCTATGTTACCCGGTCCATAATAACCAATCGATTGCACCTTATTATAAAAAAAACTTAAATACAAACATACATAGACTGTAAGAATGATAACCCTACCTTTTGGCTACGCCGTAGTCAGGGAAAATTAATTAACACGTGTTCAACCCTTCCTTTTGAAGTAGTCGGGTAAAAATACTTAACACGTTCAAATATCAGAACAAGTCGCAGGTTACAATGGTTGACGTCTGAATGTTTTGTGGTAAAATCGATAGTGCCGGCTGTGAGGGCTAGTGACCGAGTGGCACGACACGGATCGATATCCCCACGTATGCCAGGATAGCGACAATAAAATGGCATTAATTTTATTCATATTCATACCATTTTTATTGTGCCTACAAAAGTTGAGAGTTTCTAGTCAGGCAACTGACTTTGAAGGCTAACTAAACGGCTCAAATAAACACAACTGTCATCTATATCTTAGTTACTCCTTATAACATCAGCTATTTGCCAGTGAGCGTCCCGTCAAAATTGGTCTAGCAGTTTGAGAGATTACCCGCAACAAACAGACAGACAATAAGATGTGTTTTCGTTATAAGTAACATATATTCTTTCATATCGACGCGACAGTTGAAAAGTAAATTTACTCAAGAGCTATTCTGGTAACTTTGTACGAAACAGAAAACGGAGAAAAAATAGCTGATCCCAATTCAATATCGTTCAACATGACGCTCGAGTCACTTCGCTTTTTACAACTCGTTTTGCAATTAGTATCAAAAGGTTATTTTGACACAACAGGCATTTCAGTTTTATTTATTTGTATAGGTAAACAGCAACATGTATAGTGCGATCCAAGTAAGAATAGGAATGTCAATAACCTATATCTGTCAAATGTCACTTGAAAAGTATGGTTTGCAAAAAGCTTATTTGCATATCAATAATAACGGTCTTACAACAAATTTAAATAAAAAGGTTAAATTAGTAGTAAATTGTCTTCCTATAATATTTAATTATTTAAAGCCATAATTCGTTTTCGTTCGTCACAATATGGCGCAGCGTCGATCCTATTCTTATTTGAATCGCATAGTATTTATAATACCAATTGTGGGGACCTTGCAGGCACGATTTAGCAGAACACCGAACGTCAGCAGTCCTTAATGAACGTATCCGATTGTTTGTGCGCTGGGGCGTCAAATCGATTGATTGCTGTACACAACACTATGTATGAGTAAGTTTAGCGCTCTAATCAAAATGTATTGCTATGACCTTAGAAACAGTATCGATAATCTTGTTAGAAATTGACAGTCGAAATCGATTCATCGGTTCCATTTTTAAATTTGACATTAATTACAGAGCTTTTAAAGTTGGGTCTTAGCTCCCAAATTGCTTTAACCTCATAAATGTTTTACTGATATATCACATAATTAACTTTAAAAACCTTCCCACATCTATGGCAAGTTAAATAATAGCCCAGGACCGAGATGTGTGGAGAAGTATAAGGAAGGCTTTTGCCCAGGAGTGGGACATAGAAAGGCTATAAAAACCACATAATTTACGAACTATGATGATAAGTTTTAAAATTTACTAAAGTATTTTTATAATATGACGATAGTTTGGGCTAGTAGTTAGAGTGTAGGCCGCTCTGCTTACTGCTTTAAGTGGTTGCGGGTTTGATTCACGTCAATGGAAAAATTTGGAAATAGTATTTTAGGAACTTGAACTGGGATCGCCCCCAGTCCATTGTATGGTACCCACAATACAAGCTTTGCTGAGGAATCATACGATTAGTATGTGTTGTCTGGCAATATTATTTTTTGATTACGTGAAATTCTCGTTTATCTGTGGACTATGAAGCCATCTAGTCCATTGTGGTTGGTTTCAAATGCTTCTGTCACCGCATGATTACTATTTCCCATTAGAAATTCATAAAGCTCGAATGCCAAACTACAATTAATACCTATAGAATAGCGAATCTTATAATCTTATCCCTAGATGAAGCCTAAAGAGGCATACATCATCATCACCACGCCTATATTCCCTTGGGGTAGGCAGAGGTGCAATGCAGTGCACTCACACTTCGGTGTATTTTTGTCCTAATGTAATAAAGGGTGAGTGTATTGACATTGCAGAGGCAGATTAGTACCATAGTCCACCACGCTGGCACAGTGTAGGCTGGTGAACTTCACTTGCCTTTCTCGACGTACAGATTTCCTCAGAAATTTTTGTCTTCACTATTCAGCAAGAGGTAATCATTATAGAAAATTATATTCGCATATGGAATCCGAAAATTCCAAAGGTGTGGGCTAGCTATTTGAACTAGCACCCCTTACGTTCAAAGCGTTTAGTATTATTATTCATCTAACTTTATTGATAATGTTAATGGCACAAAATTGTCAACCAAATCTAAGTAATATTAATACAATACAACGGCTTGGTACAAAGGGCAACTTAAATAGGCACGACTACGAGAGTAACTTTCCCGTGAACTTTCAATTGAACTTAGTCCGTAGATATGTTAGAACAATGACAAAGATACCATATTTACATAACGATAACCCTCGTATCTGATTTTATCTTTTTGAACCACAATACCGCATAAATGTATCATTAACTTCCTGTTTATTTAAAACAAGCTTAAATTGTGTTGGACTAAAATTATAGATACCGAAAAATTAATATTTCGATAAGAAATAAATTATCTCGAGTATGTGGGTAATATTAAACGCAGGTAAAAATCTCAATTAATATTATAACAAAATGTGTTATACTAGTACAAACGATGTTAACAGTTATTCATATCTTTACATACTAAATTAAATAGAAATAATAGTAAATATTATTAGTCTATATTGCGGCAACTTTATGTAATTAATCCGTGGACAACGCCGTGGACTGTACTGTGTTTGGATAACTTTTTGTAATACTATTTGTTAATTTTTATGTACTGTTGTTTGTTGTCTCTAATAATTTAATTTAAAGCGATTACAGTAATAACTTATATAAATAACAATAATTTTAAAGGCATACCTGCTAACTTTATCAAGTTTTAATCCTCCGAATCGTAGCAGAACCACAATCCAAGACAGCACACACTATTTCATAACATTCACAAACACTACTGTACTTAATTAAACTAAAATTGAGTGACGTTTATGTCACTTAAATTTAAGTCATTTTGACGTCACGAGAAAGTTCTGAAGAGTTTTATTGGTTATATTTATGTGACACGTGCTCTCGTGTCTCGCAGTGGAACAGACTGCCGGAGTTGCCTGAAAACTGAAGCGCGTTTCGTTGCTTGAATGGCTCTAAGCGGCTTGGATATTGTTTTAAAAGCGTAAGGGTGGAAAGTATACTTGTAATATTACATTGTTATTTTTAACAAGAACGATGAGTATATTTTTTTCTTAACTTGATATTTTTTTGTGTTTTAATCAGAGAAATAGATAAAATATCGCCAAACAACATTATACTGTTCGTATGTTCCCAAACGAAGCAAAACTTGTACTATGGGTACCATATAGTTGATTGGGGGCGATCCAAGTTATAACTTGGATAGGATATAGGAGTTGGATAGGATATAGGACTCTGGATATATCCAGACCAGGGTAAATTCCAAAAAGGCCATTTCCGGAATTTGCCACTAGCGGGATTCGAACCCGCGAACACCTACCTGGTTCAGTGAGCCGAGCGGCCTACGCTCAGACCAAGCCGATGTTTTAAAATGACTAACATAAAAAGTAAAATATTAACAAATAATTATCTATCTTTACGTTCTTAAACACATTTTCCATTATCGACAAGTTTGATGTACCAATGTCGTATTTGCAAGTCGTAGTTGTCGATGAAAATTATAACTCAATTTCATTTAAAGTTCTAACCCCTAGTTAATTTCAGAATTTATCTTTCACTATTTTTTACAAGCTTTATATTAACTTGCAATGTATATTCGGGTGCAACTGAATTTTAAATCAGTTATCTTACCCGATTGAGCCGAAATTTCGTATACACGCTTATTTTGAATGATGCATTGTCATTCAAAATCCAGCTTAGCTATGTGACCTCATTCTAATTCCAATATGCCGACATATTCATTATCATCCAAGATGGCGGAATAGTTATTTTTTCTGCACTACCACAGTATGGGTATCAAATTAAAGGGCTTGCTGAGGAGAACACGAAAACTAAGGGCAATTAAATAAAAGCTTGTTTTTAAAAAGTATTTTTACCATTAATTTATTTTTTAATGCCAGTTTTAAAATATTTGAATTTGACTTTGAAAATAAAAAAAAATGCAAATTTGTAGGTTGCCAAATATCTTCAAATTAACGCTAGCTGGTACAGGTATTTTCCCAAATTAGTCAATGCATACAGATAGGTATAACACAATGCCAAGAAGGCGATCCCAGTGACACCGAATCTATATTTGAAGGTTTGAATGCCTTCAAAATACGTTCACGTTCACTCAATCCTGCATATTTCATCATCAAAACCTTTATCCACCTTTGCAAGTAATAAGACTCCTGAAAGACACCCGAAAAGTAATTGAATTCGCGTTTTTATTATTCCAATTTCCTTTTTGCCAGTGGCGGCGATGTATTAAGTGGCGGATTACTGGGAGAGAGTATTTGAACGATTTAGATGACTGCTCTCACTGGAAACGCGATCTCGTTATGTATAGAGTATCGTTAATAATGGTACGCATCTTAAAATAACTTTATACAAATTTATATCCGGACAACGAAATAAAAAAATGGTCATTATTTGTTTCAGGGTGTACTTAAAAGTTGACTTTTAGAAAAAAACAAATTTTTTTTTTTAATTGTTCGTAGCTTTACGTGTTAAAGTTCTCTCTACGAAATGTATAAATTGATTGATAACATGATGTTCTATTACTAAGTACATATATATTTACTTATTAACAATGAAAATAAAAACGCAATAGTTGTTAACTAATTATATACAAAGGAATGCCTCTACATCGACGTCGCTACCAGAATTACTTGAATCGTCCAGATATTGAGAGGAGTCAGTGTCCGTTAGTGAAACGTCAAAAGGTCATATATTTTTTTGGTATTTTCTGATATCATGCCGTATACAATTTAATTAATATCCTCAATTTATTTAGAGTACCTGCTTACCCACACGTGAGGCGAACTGTCTCATACATACTTCATCACTAATTCATATTGCACGCGGCTCATGCAAATCCCACGCCATTTGCCTACCAGATAGATCGGGGCAAATGAAAACAGGGCTCTTGCCACTTGGGGTGGATGAATTATGATTATTTCCAGACAACCCTTTTATAAATGACGGGCCGGCATAAAATTATTTTTCTTTATTTTTTTTTATTTATGCGATCCGGAATGAGACAAAACAAACGAAGAAATAAAATCTGTTGCATTGTTTCCAGCGAGTAGGTATTTACGTAATTTACTGCAAACCAGTTTTAATCGCTTTCAGTCAAAACAGCTGCCAAAAAAATTATCTGTCTGTGTATATAGCAAAATGGCAGCGATATAAGTTACATAACTAACCGTCAAATGTTTTTTAAATTAACTACATAAAAATTATTGGTAAAAAAACTTTTTAAAAACAAGCTTTTATTTAATTGCCTTTAGTTGTCGTGTTCTCTTCAGCCCAAGCCCTTTCATTTGATACCCATACTGTAGTAGTACAGAAAAAATAACTATTCCGCCATCTTGGATGATCCGCCATATTGGAATTAGAATGACTTCACATAGCTAAGCATGCATTGTCATCCAAAATAAGCGTGTATACCAAATTTCAGCTCAATCACAATTCGGTTGCAAGATTCCACCCGGACATACATACATTGCAAGTTAATATAAAGCTTGTAAAAATAGGAGGTTGTCAACTATTAAATCAATATGTTTTTCTATGAGAAAGTGAGCAAACTGAAGAAAAATTGCCTCTGCGGAAGTCAACTCGCCAATTTTCCTTAAAAAAGCTCCTCAACTTGTGCGCCCATTGCAGAGTGCCGGCCATAACCTGAAATGAAAAGCAAACTAAGCGTGGCGAATTATAAAAATAAAAAGTACCCTACAATTAATTTGCTCAGTGAATTCAATTAAAATGGTAATTAAGTAGCGGGGCGATATTAGCGAGCCCGCTTCATCCGCCATGAATTCTCTGGCTGTGCTGGATTGCGTCACACTGTTCTATTCCATTTTCAAATTTTCAATTTAGAATAGTACATATAGGTTTGTGAGTTCTCTATGGTAACACAGCTACTTACTGAATGACAATTGATTGATTGTTACTTCGGTTACAAAGAGAGGTTATTTAAAAACTTCTTTACGTATTGCGTTTTAATATCGATGCTCTGAGTTTGAAATAAATATACGAACCAATATCTCGTTCAGTAATAGTTAAAAAAATAACTAATTAATTCGAGGGAATTTGGGATTCTAGAATTAAATTTTATCATGAGTAGAAAAATAATTAAATTTGTTTGTTCGCACAAATATATTAACTCCATGCTCCATGCAAAGTGGTTTCATGTCGATATTTTGTTTGTTGAAGAAACTACGTTATTGTTAAGCTGTTCACGTTATGTTTTACATAATTATTTATGAAATATTATATTTTTTCTCTTGCCAAATGACAATATGCAATGTTTAACATTAAAAAAATATTATTAATTAGGACAATTGATATAGTAAATTAAGTACATAGCTTTTAAATTATATTGGCATATTCGTTGAGCTCCGATTTATTCTATAACTTATAAAAAATATATAAATGTATAATGTGTATATAAAAATATATAGTGTAAGTAACATATATGGAGGGTATATTAGAGGATCAATTATGATATTAAGGATATTAATCTCTGGGAAAAAATTGAAAAAGTGTCTCTTTAATATACCCTCCATAGTAACATACGTCACTAATATTTTAAAGGCAGGTGCCTTGTGTACAGATAGCTTCGTTCATCTTTACATTAGCTAAAAGGTTCGCTTCAATCAGAACGCGATCCATTTCAACGATATGTACTCCACAGATTATATTGTATACACGCTTCCTCGTATTCGGTTTGATAGAAAATGTATTGAAAAACATACTCTGGATAGTGAGCACACAGTACTGACACCGGTCAATGAAAATAAAATTTGGTATCAAGAGACAGAAATATGCGTTTCAAATGAAAATAGGAATGTCAATAACCTCTATCCGTCAAATGTCACTTGAAAAGTATGGTTTGCAAAAAAAACTTATTTGCAAACCAAATAAAAAAAAAGAAAAAAAAAATTTTGCTTAGTAGTAAATTGTCTTAATATAATATTTATTAATTATTTAAAGTCACAATTCGTTTTTTTAAAACCATACCATAACCTTTTTTATTTTCATTTTTGACGCAAAGGCCCAGAAGCCATACCAAAATTATTACAGAAAAGAAAAACAGGACGCCAGTCGCCATTTTGTCGATGTTAGTGTGCTTCGCCATGCGACTGAGTGTATTTTTCACTCAACCTTTGCAAATAAATTTTATTTAAAAAATATCTTGTTTTGCTCACTCTACCTAACTGGTTAGAATTGAAAGCTATGACGTCACAATATGGCGCAAAGTCGATCCTATTCTCATTTGAAACGCTTAGTACTCTATTATATTAAAGTGTACGTTAAGATAACAGAGTTTAGTACACTACAAGTAGTTCCTATGATAAAAAAAAATCCTGTGACTAATCCATTATGGTATCAAATTTAGAAAAGTTTGTACTATAGATGGAATTTGATGATTAAAAATTCGCTGCGCTGTAAATGTTATTTCGTTGAACAATGAACTTTTTGTCTGAGTCAATACAGTTCGTTTTGGCATTTGCAAACATAACTTTAGGCGTCCCCGCTTGAGCAGGACTTAAAACTCATGAAAAGCATATTTGATATTATCCAACGAAATTACATTGACAGCGCGGGCGAATTTTGATGCATGGTGACCTAGCCTTTACCATAGAAATTCAATCTATCTATATTGACACTGAGTCCATTTTCGTATTGGCAAATATTTTTACGCGCGTGTCTTTAGTATTCCGGGGCTCTACTGTACTTTATGTTTACGTGTTGCTAAATTAAATTGGTATACAGAATGTATATAATATATGTATATATATGCTAAGGTGTCATAATCTGTAGTGAGAGAATCGAAAATACTTTTTCGGTCAAATGTAATTCAGATTTCAGTACGATTTACTATAGTATATACCGAAATCCTTATAACAATTCCTTATCGAATGAAGTTGTCAAAAATAACATGATAGAGAACAATAGTGAATTGTGACCTTAGAGAGAGTCATTCGCACAAAGACTTGACGTTATCCTCTGTCAAGACAAAAGGGTCACCCAGAGATTTGATATAGGCTAGACGTATAATACGCTCTTGGGATAGCTTTAGTAACAGCTGCCACTTGCCACAATTTCTGAAATTAATGATTTCTAATTAACAATGAATTTACGCCAAGATCTGATCAATTGGCTTCACAATTAATAAAATGAATTTGTAACATTGTTGCAAGGAATGCCTTGGTCGGTTATTTCAAATTAATCGATTTTGAACTCAACCGTGCAATACAGGCTGATGGAACAACTACCTACACGTATTTTTTTTTAATATACATTCAATCAGATATTGCCTCACATAACGTATCCTCATAAGAAGCGATACTGCTATCCTACATAGTATCAAGGTTCGTTTTGGTTTTGTGAATTTATATGTCACCTAAATCCCGTTCTAAATATATCTAAGACTAACTGTGCCCGCGATTTCACCCGCGTTTATGGTTACTGTGTCATAACGTGATGTTACAAAAATATGTTTTGAAATCGGATTTGTAGTTCCGGAGCTTAATGCGTTCAACCAAACTATTAAACTCTTAGCTTTATAATATTGGTATAGATAACGCGCGACTCCTGTGTAGGAAATAGCAGCATGTCTGTTCACCGCTTCACGTGACCGGCGGGCTGGCTTTTATTTCACGAAGGGAATAAGTATCGCTATCCAGCGCGGAAATGCGGCCAGCCTGCTGGGAACTTTCGGCATCGACGACGATGTGGAGGCATCTCTTTGTATATAATTTATTATTTTTACTACTGTACTTTTACTTTCATTTTATATAGTTTTTAATGTAAATAAATGTAATAAATTCTGATATAATAACCTGTATAAAATCATAGTTATGGTCTTTCTATCTATTTAGTATGTCTAGCAGACAGTTTTATTTATTTATTTATTTATTTATTTATTTATTTATTTATTGCACAATTCTACATGAGTAAAAAAAAATGTACAAAGGTAGGCTTAATGCCTCAGGCATTTTCTACCAGCCAACCTTAGAGTAATGTAGAGAGAGGAAAATACAAACAAACTAAGTGGGTGCAAGAAATTAAAGACGTAAATGCAAAGATCGAGGAGTCAAGAAAAAAAAAATGAAAAAAAAAATTATAATAATATATATATGATGGTAAAATACAAACTTTAACGAATAAAATTATAATTAAAGCCAACATTTAGCATATTTTGTATACCTACTTAAAATATATATATATATATATGATTATATACGTAATTATAGTAATATACCTGTCATACATACATATATACCTACATATAAAATGTCATACATACATATATACCTACATATAATATTATAATAATAAATTCAAATTTGTTGTGAGATTCAAGTAATGTTGTTAAGAATCTGCCAATTGTTTCCGGTACAGTTGTCGTACTTTAAATTTGAAGGTATTACGGTTCGTGGACATCCTGATTTCGAGGGGGAGCGCATTCCATAAAAGAATAGACTGTACAGGAAAAGAAGAGTGAACAAGCGCAGAGTTGTGAGAAGGGCAGAGAAGAAGAAGATTATTAGATGATCGTAAAGTTCGATCATGGTTAGAAGAGAGATATTGTAAGTGGGGTGTAAGATAGTTCGGGGCATGGGGAGAGGTCAAATACGAGTATAAGGAGGTTAAAGCTCGCCAACTGCGTCGCTGCCGAATAGGCAACCAGTTTAATTCGGTGCGATAAGACGATACGTGATCGTACTTGCGAAGATTAAAGATGAATCGAATGCAATTATTGAGAAGTCGGTCATATTTGTCGAGTAGATCTGCATTCAGGTCGAGATAGCACACATCACCATAGTCGATTATTGGTAGGATCAAAGTCTGCACAAGCATTATTTTCGTCCTAGGGGGTAGAAAATGCCTGAGCCTATAGAAAGCCCGAAGGGTTCCGGTAACTTTCTGACTGACATTTGCCGCTTGGCATTGCCAATCGAGACTTGCGTCAATGTATAGTCCCAGATCCTTCACGTTGCGGCTAATTGGAATGATTTGACCGTCGAATAGTATTGGTGGCAGAGATGATGTTTCCACCCTACTCATCATGCGCGAGCTTCCAATCAGGATCGCTTGGCATTTGTTGGGGTTTACTGATAGGCCAAATCTATCCGACCAGCGTTTAATTGCCTCCAGATCTTTATTAACTGCGTCCATAGCCACCGATAGGCAGTCTATTTTAGCCTGACTATAGATCTGCAGGTCGTCAGCGTACAGATGATACGCACACTGAAGGTTTTGAGTAATAAGGTTAATAAAGATAGAAAAAAGAAGTGGAGAAAGAATGCCGCCTTGAGGAACGCCACTGTCAAGGCCACACCAGTCCGATGAAGTCTCATCGGTGCGAACTGATTGCTGACGTCCTCGAAGATAAGAGGAAAACCATTCCAGAGCATCAGAGGAAATATTGAGATAGGACAGAATGGATAGAAGGATATCATGATCTACATTGTTAAAAGCGTTGGAGAAGTCTACCAGTGTCAGGATAGTGATCTTAGAGTCCTCTATACCCGTCTTTATATCTCCTGTCACCTTTAACAATGCAGAGGTAGTGCTGTGCCCAGGTCTGAACCCAGATTGAAAAGGGCTAAGAATATTATTTGACAGAACAAACCTGGACAGCTGCGAGTGGACGCATGCCTCAAGTACTTTAGAGAGGAAAGGAAGGATAGAAATAGGTCTAAAGTGGTTGGGAAGAGAGGGGTTAGGTATTTTGGGTAGAGGTCGAACATAGGCTTTGTGCCACAACGAAGGAAAATTACCGGAATGCAGAGAAAAGTTAATAATGTGAGAGATAGCAGGAAGGATTAGATCTAGAATAGGAATAATCATCAGTCGACTGACATTGTCGCAGCCCACCGCCTTAGAAGTAATGGAAACAATAGATTTTTTTATTTCCTCTGATGCGACTGGAGAGAAGTAGAACGGATCATAGGTCGGTCTCGGTAGATCGGCCAGATAGTGAATAGTCTGGGTCTTGGTAATGGCATCCAACGAATCGGTAGTAGCAAAGTGGCGATTAATATCGTTTAATTCGATGGTCTTAGGCAACTCTGACTGCTGTGGTTTGCCAATGCCAAGGGTCCCAAGATACTTCCAAATGTTAGGAGCAGTTAGAGAAGAGATGGTTTCGTGAATGTGTCGGCGTTTAGCGTTACGTATCATCTGGTTACACCGATTTCTGGCAGTTTTAAATAAACCCCAATTGGATTCCGAGCGCTCCTTTTTGAACCGACGGAAGGCTCGATCGCGTCGTCTCATAGCCATCTTGATACCTGGTGTAAGCCAGGGCGCTGGAGGACGTTTGATTTTTACCCTCTTTACGGGAGCGTGGATATCATACAGCTTTATGAGCTCTTCATTAAAAATGGACACCTTCTCATCCACAGTGACAGCTCCTTTCAGGGATTCCCAGCAAATAGCTCCAGTATCAGAGCGCAATTTATCCACGTTCATTCTTGAAAAACAACGCCTGTGCAGAACTTTACAACGGAGTTTAGGAGGTTTAAGGATGTAAGATAGGAAAACCAGGTCGTGATGGGAAAAACCGGGCGCAGGATATTGACCATGAGAGGAGACTAGGGTGGGATTAGAGATTAGGATTAAGTCCAACCAAGTGTCTTCCCCGTTAGAGTTGTGGTGAGTGGGTTGGAGGGGTAAGGCATGGAGGCTGGCTGATTGGATAATGTGGAGGAGCTTACGGGTGCGAGAGGAACAGTGGGCAAGGAGGTTAGTGTTGAAATCTCCCATGATGATATGATGTGCATAGTCAGAACCCAAGGATTCAAATACTGATTGAATATCAGTGAAGTAATCAACTAATGGGGGACAATAGACAACACCGAGGATGGTTTTAGTACCCCTGACCCAAACCTCAAGAAAAAGGTATTCCGCAGAATTCGAATACTGAGGAGGAGAAGAAGCGACCGTATTGTACTTAAAATCGCTTCGAAGATAAATAGCGACTCCACCCCCTCCCTTACCAATCCTGTCGTTGCGGATAAGAACAAAACCCTTAAGAGGATAGTACGTAGAGAGAAGATGAGGTTTGAGCCAACTCTCGGAAATCAGGATGGCATGAACGTTAGAATCCAAGAAGGCTTCGTGTAGATCACTGAAGTGGCTAGGCACGCTTTGTGCATTTATGTGACATACATTTAAAAAGTCGCCGGATTGCTGGCTGAAGTTTTCGCGTACGATGTCGCCGAGTGTATGCGTTAATGAACGAAAGCTATCATTCATGGAAGAGTTAGCAGATTCATGTGCAGAACAAAATGATTCATCATAACTTGAATTTATCATAAGAATATAATAATAAAAATAAATATAATAAAAGATAAATAAACTACAATATGTATATACCTACTTAATATATCAAAAGCAGAAGTAGTTCACTATCTCTCTACACCACCCGCCAGCCGACCCAAAGCACAAATTTAAAAAATAAAAAAAGTAAAAACAAAACTGATGGTAAACACACAAAAATAATAGAAATAATTGAAAAAGAACGACAATAATAAAAAAAAACTCATAGGTCATCATCATAACCAATGATATTCTAAAAATACACAAATCTATGTTCCGTTTCTGAACGCAGCCCTCTTGTCATTAGACATTTCGATCGATGACAGTTGACAGCCTATCATAGTAATACTCTAATCTATGCATAGTAATAATAATAATAATACATCATCACGCCTGTATTCCCCGAAGGGGTAGGCAGAGGTGCACTGCAGTGCGCCCACGCTTCGCCGATGTATTTTGGTCCCAATGTAATAGGGGGCGAGCCTATTGCCATTATACCGGGCACACATATTGCATAGTACATTACATTTTGCGAGGTTATAAACACAATATTATAGAAAGAGAAGGTAAAAAAAGTAAATTAATTGTTAAGAAAGACAGATTGTGGGTAAACGTAAAATGTACAAGAAAATGACTAGAGGCGGACATTGAGGGCCGCCGGCAATTATCACTACAAATAAACACACGGATACAATACGAAGACGGACACAATAACAAATTGAACGGTTACATTTTACGCGACGCACCTTTGGCGTGTGTGCTCACAGGTACCTTCGGGTATTTGTCTAGCAAGGGCACCAGCTCGTCCAGGGAAGTGACCTTATGACGACTTCCATCCACGGCCTTGATCACGACGATGCCATCCTGCGTCCAACAGCCACGAATACCGAAATGAAGCCGGGCCTTAGCGAACACCAACTGCCGGGACTTGGTCAAGAACTCCTTAACCGATACTGAGGTCCCTTTTAACGCCGTCTTCGCCCTCCAAACAGCTGTCTTGATGTCGCAGCTAGAGAAGCGGACAAGTATAGGGCGGAGATGATCTTTGCCCTTACTCAAGCTTCCCAATCTGTGGCTAGTCTTAATGGAGTCTACAGTCATGTCCTTTAGTTTCATCTTATGAAGAATCTCCAGCACTGTCTTAGAGCAGTCTTCGCCATCAACTTGAGGAACTCCGGAGAAGACAAGCGCCTTACGCCTCTGTCTGGTTTCAATTATGTCCACCGTTCTGGTACACTCCTGGATTTGCTTCCGGAGTATACCCAGCATATTGAAAATGAGCTCTCGGAATGTGCGGAACTCTTCAGCAACTTTGGCCACTGTGTCCTTGGCAGATCCACCGCACTGTAGTTGAGCCTGGAGCTCATCCATCTTCTTTGTGAAGATCTCCTCAAGGCTCCTCTGTGCTGATTGAATCTCCTCCAGTTGTGACATTTTATGTTTTGTGAATATAAACTGACAGTTACTGTTCAAATGTGCAGTTTGGTAGCTGGCGGAGTGGTGTTTATGTTTTAGTTATTTTATTTAGCACATATGTAAGTACATAACTATAAGCAAACTATTTACTGTAAATTATTGCAAAAAGGTAAAATTTTTGCTATTATTTATATTAAATTTAATTTTCGAAACTTCAGATGTGTCTTCACTTTATTCACACCCACCCGCTTTTCCGCTTTTACTCAATTGTTTTTATAAATGTTCCAAACCATTAACTTTTTTCTTCGGCCAAGTTTAATAGCCGCGTGTACTGCTACTTAGCCACAGCCGAAACACGGTCTCGTGCATTTTTTGCCTTTCTAGCGCATTGACTGGAACGAAACGTCGCAATAATTGTTCTTACCGACCAATCAGAGACCAGGGTCTGAATCACGATATTAACTTTCCCATCAACGGTAGAGTATAAGGAGTTTTTGTGGTTGGTGCTTCGGGGAGTCCGATGCTGCCGTAAAGACCGGCCGTGGCGAGGGGCCGGACTAAATCCTCGCTGTAATTTCACGTTCAGACAGTAGAGAGGCCTCTGCTTCGTGTATCGCTTGTTAATATTAATCTCCCATAGTTAAATTAACTCTATGTATGCGTTAAGATTAGGGACCCTCTTCCTCACCGTACCCGGTCGGCGGCATGTTTGACTTCCTTTTGCTATTTTATATTTCGGCAATATGATAGAATCGCCAGGCAATACACATCTTGCTGAATCTTTATATGGAGTTCTTTCTGCTATTTATGGTGAGTTGCACACCCATAGCACAATATATGAGTCACAACGAATACATATATGAGTCAAAGGAATCACGTTCTTAAGTCACAACAGGATTCATATTTTTTTGTCGATGTGATAAGTCGCACCAAAAGTGATTAAATTGATATAACGTGAAAACAAAAAGGATATTTTCAAATATGATAGTGAATAACTTTACAGTTATTCAGCCTACAGTAGCGCAATATGCTGTGTTTAAAAGTTGAATCATACAGTGAACAGAACAAGTTTGGCAAGAAGTCGAACACGAGCCAGAAGGGAACTTTGCCAAGTGTTTAAAATACGCTCGCCGGGAACACAAGCGCTGTATACTCTATTCAGTGTCTTGCTACTAGCCTTGTTTGCATTGCGACAGCTCTTAAAATTATGTGTTATGACTTAACTTGCCATATTTTTGTATTATTATGCATATATAAAGCAATATAAGTTATTATCGCTCAGTGGATTGTGCGAAGAAAATTAAAAGTCTGGAACTGTTTTTAATTTATCTTAGTTTTGATATCCTAATTTGTAATAAAATAATGTTATTATTATTGTACTTACAAAGATGTGTATAATGTGTATTTAATTAGGTTGTCCTTTTGTCTTTAAAATGAGGACCTGTGGAACTATAGCAACGCGAAACAAAACCTCTTGTTCTTGATTAACTTTTATTTCAGGCGCTTAATAATTAAAATATGATGACAACTTAATTACTAATTTTACTAAAACTTAATAACAAACCTTCCAGAACCACTTAAAATTGTATTTTCCATCACAAATGTAGGTATACCTTGCCACTGTAAATATAATATTTTGGGGGTTATTGTAGTTCAGATTTAAACCGCCAATAATACTATATAATTTTCCATACATTAATTAACAAAATCTTACTATTCCCAGCTGTGTGAATGTTTCTTTACAAGCTGTATGCCAAGCTTTACAGGAGTGGCATCAAGAATATTTATTTAAAAAAACAGGAGTTGGAAATATAAAAAAACCCTCCATCGTAAGGCAGAAGATAAAGGTAAATGTCTAAAATATTGTTGGCCATATTGATAAGATTAACACTTACAGTAAGGAGCCCATACTCAAGCCACGGATAGTTGCTTCTAGTGGTCTAGTAAAAGATTGCTTGAATAATTAAAGTAACTCAATCAAAATCATATTACGTACTATCAATCTATAAATAATACATATCTGTGGAGTTGTGACAATTTGGAGACTGCAATAATATTAAATAATCATCCATATCTGTAGAGATTCAGTTTGATACAGAAACAGCTTGACCATTGAATATAACTCACTAAAATTATTAAAGCAGTTCATCATCAAGTTATCTGTTATTGTAGAAAAAATCTAATTGTAGAAATACAGTTTTTTATTAATACTTTAAAAGGGCCATCGTGTCAGATAAATAGTCAACAATTCATCAATTTCATAACGACACATTTGTTGTAAGAAAACTCAAAGAAATCACACTCTAGGTATTTAAAGTCACATTTAAAATCCAAATCATATGCTTAGCGACATCCACGTACATACTCTGGCAATTATTATCATCATCAACCTCTACATAACTGTTCGAAGTTACTCCAATCAAAACCTTCCCATCCTTCGAGACCAGTGCACCTCCAGAGTCACCATCTCCGACAAACACTCTACTGTAAGTACAAATCACTTTGTATCCGGAACCGATGTCACACGGAGTTATAACAGTATGGCCCTCCCTAGGAACTTTATTTCCAATCTCAGAAGCCCCATAACCTGCAATAATCACCTCTTGACCAATGGTAACGGGCCGCATAGACAACGCTATAGGCCATCGAACATTATTGAACTGAATTTTCCGTTCCATTTTCAAAAGCGCAAGGTCTGCTTCATAATTTTTCATTGACGTTTTGCCGTGAACATAATTAGGGTGTGATACGATTTTAGATGGTTTTCCAGCAGCTATCAACCGATGTGGCTGTTCCACGCTTACGAAGTTAACGTCTTTGGTGAAGCAGTGAGCTGCACTTATTATCCAGTCCTGACTTATAACTGATCCACTGCAACCCGAATAGATCGAATAATTACTATCTATTATGTATAGTTTGACTAAATATGTATGAACATTTGGACGTAAGTTTACACCACCAAATACCCGAGATTTAAACGCAGTCGCATCGGTGTAGAATATTAAAATGGTAAAACACAAATAAATGACTGAATACATACTTTTGTAGTTCAATACAATACGTATACTATACGTACTTACTATTGCATATTATGTTTTTATACCACTTTGAAAAATTCTAACAATTTCAATGCCACATAGAAATGATAAGTCATTAAAATGTGGAAATGTACATATGTAAAACCCATAACATTTTATTGTACCTTTTAACCCGTTTATCAATTCAAGACGTTTGTTGAATAACAAATTATGTACTGTCAGCCCTATCCTCGGTAAAACGTAAACTCAGATGAACGATGAGACGCAAAAATAGGGAAGACAGGCAATTTTATCCTTAGACAAATCCATAGACATGACAGAATGCCTACAGGTTTCTGCTGATAACCATTTAACCATTGGTGCAGTAGAATGTGTGCACATTGGGGCGTTAAATGACGCGCGTATTTTTTTTTGCCAATACCCAAAACGAGCCTGCGTCATTATACATATGCGATTCAAATGAGAATAAGATCGACTTTGAATAGAATAGAAAACTCTTTTTTGTACACCAATAGTTACATGGATATTACACACCTCCTCCCGACACGATCACCGCCCTCCTCGCTCCTCCCGACACGATCACCAGCCTCTTCGACCCGGGCGTTGAGAGGGCCACCAACACACCTACACCAGCCTCGAACAGACACCGATCTCGCCGGCGAGGTCGAGGAACCCCCTCTTCCGCTCGTAGGTGCATCTTTGCACCTAGGAGCGCAGTCACTACCTCTCCCCTCACGGTAACTGCCCAAGCCGAGGTCGTGCCCTCTGTGGCGCCCTTGAGCTAGTTGCAACCCCTTTCCGCCCTTAAGGCCTTGGTTGGAGTGCACTCTGCGCTCGCCACTCCTCCGGTAATGCTGTAAAGGCCACCTCACGGCCAACAGTGTAAGTCCTTCAAAAAAAGATATTACTCAAATTATATTGACAAAACAAGGAACAAATAGTAACGCGCCATATTGTGACGAACGAAAACAAATTATGACTTTAAATAATTAAATATTATATTAAGACAATTACCTAATAATTTAACCTTTGTATTTAAATTTGATGTAAGACTATTTTTATTGATATAAGTTTTGTGCAAACCATACTTTTCAAGTGATATTTGACGTAAAGAAGTTATTGACATTCCTATTCTTATTTGGATCGCATTGTAAAGATTTAAGATTTGCGCATTTCGTTTTGTTATTGGCAAACATTTTGACCTGTGGCTTTTGACGCTTCAGTGTGCTGTTGGTATAAATGAAGGATACAGGCAAATAACAGGGAATGTCCTAATTAATGAATTTTGAGAAAACAATTTGACAGTTCAATTATTCTAACAATTCTGTAGTTTGGCATTGCTTAAACAAAACTGCATTTTTGGCGCCATCTGTTAACTTTTTTAAAATTCTAATGATTAGAATTCAAAATACCTTACACAAAATATGAAAAAAAATGTGACATTCCCTGTTATTTGCCTGTACCCTCCAAATGTTATTGTGAAATATTTGTTTACGGCACAGCTGTTTGCTTCTAGATATATGTAGGTACGGACCTGCAAATAGCACCATCCTCTTAATTCAAAGTGATGTGGGTCTAACTAAATCCACCTCAGTGCCCCCGTAATGGTGGGCCAACGTTGTGTGAACGACGTTCATGAACTCAACAACTATTGTCGACAGCTTAGTTTTGTTTTCTAGTGCAGCATACTTTGTTTGTAGTTATTGGCACTAACATTATTTAAGTCTAAGTAATACTTACTTTATTTTAAAAAAAGTCAAGACCCTTAATTAATTACTGTATGATCGCAGACTAAGCAACGCTTGTACTATGGTAACGTAAAATGGACAGGGGGCAATCCATTTTCCTATGGCGATCCCAGTTACATCCTGAGCTTTAGCCAGGAAAAGTGATTTCCGAAATTTGCTGCTAATGAAATCAAACCCGCAACTGTCCGGTGAAGTGATTCGAGTAGCCTACTCTCCTATCAACAACAAGAGGGCCGTTAGAAATTAAAAATTAAAATAATATATTATAATAATTATGAACTATTTTAATTGTAATTCTTCACGAATTAAAAAAAAAAACTTAAAATAGTAAACAACTTATAAATGGAAATCCCATTGATAAATTTAACTGGAAACCCTTTTAAACTGAAAAATGAGTGATTCTATTAAAATACTATATAATGGGTAGTGGTAGAAAGTATCCCATTCACTAAATAAATTACAAACGAAAATATCAGCAAACGCGTACATAGCAACGCTTGTTTTGATTGGTTCTTAAGTGTAACGGTCTGGGAGCGTACTTACTACCTAGAGTAAGACAAACAAATTAAGTAACCTATTTATGTTCATGTTGTATGATATTCAAGTGTAATAATGAAGTCAAAGTGAAATCATATATTTTATATAGGTAGGGTTATAGGTAGGCGCCTGGAAGCACTTAAAAAATTTCAAGGTTTTTTTTCTTATATACTAGGTACTACCGGATCGAAACGCGACCTCAACTGAGAAGTTCCGGCAAGAAACTCAGTGGGCTGATCATTGTTTTTTAATTTTAAACTTATTTCAAATACACAGGTACATATAGCTCCAGTGTGGATGTGTGTATGTTTAGAAACTCTTGCAGGATGTAATTGTATAACGAAACGAAAATAACCACTTTTTATTGTCAAAAATTCCCATGATCATCCAAATTGTCGCCAATCATTGGTTATTACACTAACGTATATGGCATGTTTACATAAGACACTGCACGTACAATAATATTACATAACTGTGCACCTATGTATCGGTGTTCTGAAAATCTGTAGGCCGCGACGTGTGGCCTAATTTTTATATAGATAATTACGTATTGTGTTGCGTAGTACGCGCAACACACATGCAAGCAAAGAGATTAAACATGCGTCTATAAATACATCATCGCGCCTGTATTCACTGAAGGGTAGGCAGAGGTGCACCGCAGAGCGCCAACACTTCGCCGATGTAATTTGGTCCCAATGTAATAGGGAGCGAGCCTATTACCATCATACCGGGCAAGTTCTTTCTCAATACGAGATGGATTTTCGGGGCATGGTCCACCTAGTGCGGATTGGTGAACTTCACATGCCTTTCTATTGACGCGTAGGTTTCCTCACGATGATTTCCTTTAGCGTATCTATATGATGAATTATTTGCAGGACAATTTATTTATTACTAGAAATATACTTACTAGAAACTGTATGTCTAATTAATTAAAATATAAGTTTAATAAATTATTAGTGTTACGAATATTAGGAAAACCGTTTGTCAGGTGCCGGATACATAATAAAAGAGTAAAAGCCTGGAAAAACGGAGTAATTTTTTGTTACGAGGATTTTATGTTTGAGGTTGCATTAAGCTTACGTTCTTTTTTACGTTTCGACGTTGTCTTAAAATTTACAGCAAAGTTTTTAAATTGATTATTATGAACTATAATTTTCTCTTTTTTGTAATTTAAGCAAATAATGAAGCATACGTTTCTAAAGGCCCCGCGGAATTCTTACAAATTCAAATAGGTACGTAATACTTTTTAATGATTTTATGAATGGGTAGTCAAAAATCCATTAAGTCGATGCTGAATGCTTGATTGGGTCCGTTAAGGCCATGTTTTCATAATAATTTTATGGTTTTCAAGATTATTTCGGTGAACGTTGGCAAAAAATGGCATTCGCTACCGAGACACGGAATCATTCGCTGTGTCCGTGCCGTGTGCTTATATCACATCATTTAAATAAAATATTCCATAATGGTTGTTAAGTGGACTGTTATTTTTGTTGTTGCAGTCAGTTTTGAAATCGGTCTGGGGAAAGGTAAGATTACAAACCTCTTTTGATTTACCACCTAAGTTGCAGATACTTATTTTAACTATTACAAAATACTTCTGTTTTGGATATTCCTTTCTAATATTAAGATCTTATAATTATTTGAAATTGGCATAAATACTCCTTTTGAATTCCAGTTGAATCTTTAAATCGATAGTCATTTGTTTTTTTAAAATATGTGCTCTATGATAATGTGTCATTATTTCCAATTCTTCTTAACGAGGACGTTTTATTATTTGATTCTAGACTTTAAATACTTTTTTCCTACTCTTATTGAGGTATTGTGGAAGTAATACTCATAATCGCAAAAAAAACTTTCCAATAGTTTATTATTAGGTCTTACTTAATACCAGAAACAACAAGCAAGTAAAACTGCGTGAGATACAATCACTAAAGTTGTTTTTATACGTCACGAGTTTTATTATAATATGTAAAGTTCATAAAATGTAGGTATTCTTTGATTGCTTGTTCCGTGTTACCACGGTTAAGGTTTTTTACAATTAAATAACCAGTTATAAAACAAAGTTTCCTTGTCATGTAGACAATTATTATAAAGTACAAATAGCTTAGTTTTACATAAAAATATTTACAATATAAAAAGCTAATATTTTAGCAGATACAGTCTGTCAAAGCAAATTGAGATTAACTACAGCAATTTAGGGTTTCAAATGAGACGACGTCTCATAACAGCGGCATTCCTTTTCATTTATTTCAGTCTTATATAAAAAAAAGTCACACAGCCAACGTTTTACACAAATTGAGATCATTATTTTACTTATTATATTATTCTAAGTAATCTAACCTTTACTGTCCTAACTATAGAGTTCTCCTTAACACGAGGGACATCAGGCTATACATTATCAAAGAGACTCAGTACTGTCTGCCGACTTCACACATCACTCGACATGCAGATTTCCTCACGATATTTTCTTATGCTACTATTTCTTTCCTATGAAGAAGTTCAATTAGTTATTTAATTAACTCCTTCAAATGATAATCTTGGTTGAAAATATAATTTTCACGTAAAACTAAAGACAAGTCAGGGCTTGAAACTGCCCGCATCGTTTTTCGGTCAACTTAGCACACAAAAAAGGGAAAATTGTGGTTGAATTATTCTGGTGAAAAATAACATGTGGAAAGTAACATTCCATTCTGAATATTGTGTATATATGAGTATCCCTAAGCACCCTATAATGGTCTACTTGACATGAATAAAACAACCAATGCGACAACCCGGACCGATGCGACAAAGGTATCTTCAAGAAACGAGCATACTCATTCCTTAAAGGCTGGCAACGCACTTGCGATGCCCCTGGTGTTGCAGGTGTCCATGGGCGGCGTTGATCACTTACCATCAGGTGAAACGTCTGCTCGTTTGTCTCCCTATCTCATAAAAAAAAATAGGTTTCTGATTTTGCCATAGCAAAGCTCCGTCGTTGTCGTTTAACCAAATTATTTATAAATAATTTGATAAATAAATAATAATAATTGTATATTAATTTTGTAGTTTGTTTTAATCAAAACAATAATCAATGTTTTTTTCCAAAAATATTACGTAGGTACCTATGTGTAGTATACAATGAATAGAATAGCGAAAATCAGCAATCCTAGGAACACCCTAGTAAAGCATTTTATGAAAAGTGCACTGGTATCCAACTCAAGTCTATACTAGGGACTGGACTGTTATGTCTTTAGCAGTAATGTTTTAATAATACTTAGTTTTTTAGGAGATTCTGTAAGAAACCATAACGGACCACCCGGTCTGACCATGGTAATAAAAAATAACTTGCAAATTGATATCTCAACTTCTTCCATATAACTTTATAAATTTTAATTGAGAACGACCAACAGTTAGAGCAGTTTTTAACTAAATTTGCCTGAAGTGATAAGCTGATAAAGGACCAAGTTCCTTGTTATGCAAAATTAATACTCGCTCAGTGGCATCGTTTGGATTTTGTGGGAACTAAGTAAGAAAACTTGAGTTTTTTTTTTATATCAGCACATAAGTAAACGGGACATTTTTGCAAATAGCGAAATGAACTTTGTGTCAATATATTTAAAGATGACATTTCTGTGGCATTAGCTCAGAGACTTTTCGTGAAAATTACCTCGCGCTGTTCGTTGATGAATAAGCTCTGTTTGAGCGTGTTTGTATTTCGCTTTAGTATTAGCAAATCATTTTGACGCGTGCATCTTGACGCCTCAGTATGTTCGGGGCTGAAAAATCTGAAATCTGATGTCGTATATACGCATTCGCAAGTACGATTACTTTTGTATGCGTGCCTTCAAGTTTATTTAAGTATCTATTGCGTAGGTAGTAGGTATCATGTCTGGAGGGGTGCAATGATCTCAGATGCTCTAGTGCTGTTCTAACGCTCAACTAGTGACGCTCCGCGCGTGTTGCGTACGCGCACCACCCGCTACGTGCGAGCGCAACCCACTTACAATCACCTTGCGGATTAATTACGATTACCGTATTTGTGTCAAACGAGTTACGTGATTTTTAACGCTAGCCTAACGAATTAGAACCTTGTGTTTAATTCTTTTTTCAAACAAAAAGTAAGGTTTATTTAGTCAAAACATAGGGACCTTGTTTTACTTTTTTGTATTAAGATTTAACAGAAAATTATAGTGTACCTACTTATTACTAAATAATAAATATGTTTCAAGAAACGAATATTAATTTTGATTTCCTTGGAAATATCAGTATTTTCAATATGTATAGCAGGTGATTTACTAATGTGACCGGATTGCGTTGGCTAATAATTGCATTACGAAATTCCGCCGCCAAATTATGTCAGTAACTATTAGTCAGCCAGCCAGTTATGTGTGCATTACAAATGATTAGAGTCGTCCTGGGTTCTGAGCTCAAACACGATACTATAAAAAGTGTAGAATAATAATTTAAGTAAATGCGTGACACTCCTATTTTGAAAAATAAATAAAAAAGTTTAATTAAAAAAGTGTATACTATTACTTTGACAATTCTAAATTTAAAATATTAAAAATAAAAGTTTTCAATTCGAAATTTAAAATGCAATTGACCAAAGTGTGTTACATTTGGACTTTGATATCGCTAATTTTATTCGAGTGCTTGATGGAAGGATCGTCTCAAGAGACTTCGTTTGAATTGCCAGTGCAGCTAGTCGGATTTCCATTTATTATAATGGCAGTCAGACTAACTAATTTTGTGAAGAAACTATCGTATGCCTTGAGTCCAGGTAATTATTTTAAGTTCAATAACATTATTGATGAGTAGCTATTTAATTATAATCATTTAATATAATAAAAAAAAGTTTTTACATTAATTTAATATCTACACATAAAATAAGTAACTCTACCTGTCATAGATTGTAACAGAAAACCAGTGACACAAATAACAAAGAAGTTTATGTGATTAGACTACGTAATATTTTTGTGGGATTGACCCGCAAAACGTTACGTAAAGTAATTGCGGAGAAAGAAGGTGTTGCGTTCGGTCTCACGTACAGAGAGCTTTTGCAGTATTATCTGTACCACCGACTAGTTAGGTTTATTCACTCACAGGCAAATACGTGAAACGAAACGAACAATCGATATTCAAAATTTTAAAATCCAATATTTTTTTATTAAGTATAGTGATGTGCATGTGTACATTAATTTGATTAATTCGTACCTATTAAAAATGAAGTGTATAAAAGTAGCAGTTACTGTAATTGTGTTATTAGTATCATGTTTTCATACAGATGTGAAAAGTCAGGAAACATTTTTGGAACTGCCAGTGCAACTAGTTGGATTCCCTTTTATAATAGCCAGCGTCAAACTGACCAATTTCTTAAAGAAGTTAACATATTCTCTAAGTCCAGGTAGGTTGATTATAATTCCATAATAAACTAATGCTTGTATACGTTTTTTTCTATCTTCTTATCTCTTAAGTGGCTGAAAGTTGCATTTTAATGCCAATATATTACGTTCTTTGTTTTTATTCACGATAAAAAGAGGAAATTAACTTTGAATAAATAAGCAATTTGATTAAAACTGCACTATATATTTATGGGAAATATCTAAGAATAGTGATAAATTATGTAAATATTGTACATATTTTTTACCATCATTGTATGTATCAAATCCCTTTTTAAATTGTATGTTAAATTGAACGAATTTCATTCACTCCACTCAAATCATACAAGCTAATCCATCTTGACTTTGTTGATTGCGTGTTCCTGGCAGCTAACAAGAATAATGAATTTCTTATTTTTGTTATTAAAGTTTAGAAAGAATCTGACGGTGAAAATATGAAAATTAGGAATATTTTACGCGGGAATTTGTTGATAAGAGCCTTTTATTAAAATTACTTGTGCCTCGGTTAACATGAGTAATTTTAAGATTCACTGTTCAGTTTCAAGAAGTAGGTACTTATATAAATAGGTTATCTTTATACGTCAGTACAAACTGCATATTCGATTACAGAATCGAACATAAATAGAGATTCATTACCTTTTATTACGTAATATTGCCTCCATTATTTAACTGTGGAATATAATTATTAGATAATAATGCAAATGATCAGTTAATGCATATAGCTGTCACATCAGTAACAGTGCAACTAGTGTTGCGAATAAATACTTGTTGGTTATGAACAACACGAAGTTCTTTTTTTTAATTGAAAAAATAAAAATTGATTGCAAAGAGGCTGCAATTGAACTAACAATATAGATAGCCAGTATTATGCATACTTTGTTTTTAAATCATTATTTTAGCTTAGAAATTCGTAATTACTGCAGAAAAAACTAATAAATTCTTAATTAAATATAGAATCGGATTCTTGGGTCACCTAAAAGTAATAAATTTAATTAATTATTAAAACAACACTGGTTTAATAAGTATTTTAATGCAATTTTCTGTCACCAAACCGCTAAACCAACTCTTAACTACGATTGATGTATTAGTTAGAACGCTGCATTGCAGTTAGAGAATTAGGTCACCTCTTATCTTTTATGTTAACCTTTAAAAGGAAATTGATTATTAAATTTGCAAATCTATTTATTTTATCTTCATCTTTGATAGGCGAAGGCAATCAAACATCAGCTCTACACTTAATCATAATATTATTACCACTGCTGACTAGATTTGTTTAACAATTTATAATTTTTCTAACCCTATTATTATTATTATACCTAATATATTTAAATATCTCTATAAACCTACGAGTAGATATTAACATTGGTTATTATTACCGAGCAAGTCATAATTAATATCGAACGACGAATTCTTGGACATGATACAATTTGATATCTATATTATGTACCTAGGTGTACGAGCAGTTTTTATCTCTTTGTGTATCGTTAAAACTTCCCAATTTCATTATCTGTCTGACATCTTTCTCATGTTTCAAACATAATTTTTTCATTGTACTTTGTATGACATTTAATACGGAAATTTTCTCTTACGGCTGATTCCCGAGGGAACAAAACGTAGCAGAACGTATTGTAGAAAACCAACGGGAGTGTAACTTACTGTTTCGGTTTTATTTATTTTAGGGAAATATAAAGTAAACCTTGTTAAGATGGATGCGAGTTTTTTGTCCCTGAAATATTTTTCAGGCACTTTTATTTCAAAGGTTAAAGCGTCTAACTTCGATTATTTTATACAAGCTTCTACCCGCGACTTCACGCAGACTTAGATTATTCAATAACGTTATAAATTATACCTTATATGTTGTTCTAATGTATAAACAATAATACTGTTTAGTTTCATCATAATCCGTTCAGCAGTTTTAGCGTGAAAAAGTAACACACATCCATCCATCCATCCTAGAAACATTTATTTTATGATATTAGTAGGACTTATTTAGGAACCATTTTATCCTATGACGAAATAATAATAATTATTTTAATAATAATTAGGTAACTAAGTCGAATAATACTCACAAAATAGATCGCAGATACCTATTACCTGTTAGCTGAAATAATTTCAGATATCTATTACCTGAAATAAAATAAATTGCATTTAACTAGTTATGTCCCTACATATTTAGTGAAGGTTACGTAGATATCTTGATTGATTTAGTTACAAAAGATGTCTTTCAAAATCATATTAAAAATAGTTTCGCAAATACTGATTTATGCTTGCAACAAACGTTAGTTTGCACAAGACATGCTTTCATAAAAATATGTTCTTGCGCCCGGTGAAGTCATAAGTAGATGAGTAGCGAAGTTATGAGTTTGTTTTTGTAATCCGGAAATAACAAGGCTCTTAGTGCCGCCTCCATAATGGCCTTGCTTACAGACACTCTGCTTCACTCGAGAATTTGCGAAAACACTCTACATCTTACATCTATCACATAACTTATACATACTGAAGTAAGTCAGTAGCGTTATAACTATCAACAAAAACAGTTTGATAGGTTTTGAAACAAATTAATACTTAGACAGTTATGACATATTCTATTATACATTACTAGCTGACCGGGCGAACTTCGTACCGCCTTAGAATGAGTGACATACGAAAGCAGTCCTACCCTACTGGGTCCAATTGTGAATCTAAACCATCCAGGGTGCCACCCAAACGCATACAAAAAAAAATCATTCAAATCGCTCCAGCCGCTTAGGAGGAGTTAGCTTACAACGAAAAGTGGCATTGATTTTCATATATAGGTATAGATAACATATTAATCCGCCATCTTTAACACTGGCATCATCCATTTTTATTTATAATGTGTATTTATTGAATTTGACCTTTCTAATAATTACTCGACATTGCCATAAATACCGCTAATCGCATGTGCAGGCATTCCTCATCATATTCCATTAAAATATCATCCTTTCACTCATTTTGTAAAAAAGGAGAATAAGATGACATAATAACAGTGACGTTGAAGAACGTTTTATACTGAACAATGCAATTGTTCGTGGTTTGTAGGTGGATTGCAATTTCTAACAAGCTGAGGGTAAATGCATTCCAACTTAATAGCCAATGCGCTTTAAATGGCAATTTGTACTTTGTCAAAACTCACTTACAGTCATTTGGAGGGGTGACAAGCACATTAATCTCTTCATCGTGCTTGCACTCCTAGTACTTTACGTGCGCGGTTGGTCTAGTGACGTACCGGCGAGGTGCGCACGCGACTTGCGTTTGCGGAGGTCACTTTCGGTATTAACATTGTGCATCCGTTAATTGTGTTAGTAGTACTTTATGGTACAATAGTAAAAAAAAAATATTAATAGGTTAGGACCTGAACGGGGCATTTAAGAGTCTTATAAAAATAGAAAATAAATTGTTTCAATTATACACTTGATATTAATAATTCGAATTGTAAAGTGTGGGTGCACTACACGTCAGGCTACCCTGTAGGCATCGAGGTATACAGGCGCGATGATAATGAAGTAGATGTAATCTAATTTACTGGATTACCACACGTATAAAATAATCTATTAGGAAAACAAGTATCGCCCATTTTCCCAAATATTCTCTATTGTTTCACGAACTTGTTTGTTGACCGACAATACAGGAATGTTACCGACGTTGATTAATAACGTTACGAAATAGTAACCTCGATGATATGTCTTCGCAAGCCGTTGGGTATGGTCAGTTACGCGTGGTAATCCAATAAAGTCGTTGTGTGTTCCATATACAAAATATATTTTTTCAATTTTGTTACCACTTGAACACTTGAACCGTAAATAATGGTTTTTAAGTAATTAATTTTAAAATATACGGTCGAATTGAGAAACCTCCTCCTTTTTGGAAGTCGGTTAAAAAAATTGGCTTTAGGCGCATTTTTTTTTAAAGATGGATCTCAAAAAGGTGTGTTACGTATGGACTTTATTGTCTCTGCTCTTATTCGAGTGTATAATGGAAGGGTCGAGTCAAAAGACCTCCTTTGAGTTGCCAGTGCGGTTGGTTGGTTTCCCATTTATTATATTGGCAGTCCGGCTGACTAACTTCGTGAAAAAAATGTCGTATGCTTTAAATCCAGGTAAAAATATATTCATAATAACTCCTTATATCAGCTTTCTTTGCAGTTTTGTTCTGATATTACTTTCTCATATTTTAAGGCCACAAAACCTGTCAAAAAATCAAAGCAGTTGTTTAAAAGTATACTTGGCAATGTGAAATTATTATCTACAATTTTGGTAATTCTCTTACCCTCTCCACTCTGCATCTACAATGGCATTTTTTCGCTATAAATGTATTCTACAAAGCAACTGCAAATGGATTGTAACTGTGAAAGATATTGTTTTACAACCAAATTCCAACCTTTTGCCTACCTACCCATACGTAGGTAAGTCCTATATCCGATTGCAATATTTGTTATGAAGTAAAAGAAAAAAAAATATACTGAGAAGAACTGAGAAAGATAAAACGAGCTGGCAATTAGGTGGCACAGAGATAGAGTTGCGCTAACTAATGGCGGTCGGATGATAAAAATAGTTTAGATAAAATGTTTGCTCGGCAGACAGGTTAATGGCTTATTTAAGAGGTCATAGACGCAAATATTTAAGACAAACTATACAGGTGTTATTACAAAAAGGTTTTATTCTTTTGTCCATTTTGGAGTTTAGTGCTAGTAATTTTAAGGCCTACTTTGTGATTATTATGTTGCAAAACTTATTTGTCTGTAATTAAGTTGTTTGTGTATTTCAACATTAAACTTGTAACTTGAATAATTATCCAACTAATTTTATTACAATTTCAGCAATACATTTTTATTTGAAGGTTGGGTGTAATTAGAAACGTAACATTTTAACTGTTTTGAGAAAGGTTTTATATAAATAACTCCCTTTTAGAACTATTTCCTTATTAGACGTTTACAGACACCGTAACTGAAATGTGAGCACCATCTTTCGTTTTGTACATCGAGCCATCACTAACATTCGCAATTTTTAATTATTTAGTTTGAGTAGGAGTAAGCACGCTGATGTAAAACACAGAAATCTCCTTCTGGGCCAGTTGGGTAAAGACATTGAGCTCCCGTCTCGGGTAAAAGTTATCCGTTGGTACTAGCGGTTATCAGAGTAGATGTTTCATAATCTTATATTCTTATATTCTTATATTCTTATATTCTTATATTCTTATATTCTTATATTCTTATATTCTTATATTCTTATATTCTTATATTCTTATATTCTTATATTCTTATATTCTTATATTCTTATATTCTTATATTCTTATATTCTTATATTCTTATATTCTTATATTCTTATATTCTTATATTCTTATATTCTTATATTCTTATATTCTTATATTCTTATATTCTTATATTCTTATATTCTTATATTCTTATATTCTTATATTCTTATATTCTTATATTCTTATATTCTTATATTCTTATATTCTTATATTCTTATATTCTTATATTCTTATATTCTTATATTCTTATATTCTTATATTCTTATATTCTTATATTCTTATATTCTTATATTCTTATATTCCAGCTACCTATCGTTCCCGCAACCGGCGTGAGCTGACCTTGAGCAGCGAGCCGGCTGATCCGTTCGACGTGTTGGAAGTGGAGAAGTACATAGTGGGCGAGTTCGGCGCGCGCGCGTGCGTGTTTGAGCGTGTGTGCGCGCACTACGCGACGAGGGCGCGGGCGCAGCCGCGGCCGCAGCTCGATTGGCCTGATGTCTTCAGGTAATTGTTTAATTTGAACTGATTCATTAATGGATTATGGTAAATTTTCTTATGCTTCGATAGATAAAGCAGTTATTTATTTTTATTAAAGTTTCAATGGTTTTGTGCGGGTTTATTTTGGGGTACATCAAACTCCAAGTTGTATGTTGTTAGAAGGGCTAAATAGGAACACAAAAAAAATGCCTTGAAATTTCAGCGATAGTTTCAGTAAAGATAATTTAGAATTATGGACTGTGATTCATTTATATTTTTGTAAATTTTACTGTTCTATGTAATGTTGAAAACGTATGCAACACAGGATGCAATTAAATTAAAAACTGTTATTATACGTGACCCAATACGTCCGCTCTGATGCACCAATCCCATCGGATTGCCAAACTGACCTTGACACGGCGTCCATCCAAAAGTTTCTATGATTACTACGTAACGTTTTATTCAAATGCATATCTCAATGCCACGTCCAATTGTATGGAATCGGGTCACAGCTTGCGAACGTTCGCGGGTGCAAGAATGCCACTAAGTGTGTCCGACGGGGACAAGTGGGACAGTGATGTAATGACCGGCACGCAATCGTATGGGTCATCGTGGACCCAGCCGCGTAGGCACCGAGCCATTGAGATTGTACAAAATTACGAAACGAATAACTATAGTCCACCTCTGTTGAATATGTTAAAAATTCATACATACTGATAGGGAGAGTCCCTTTTGTTCAAGTGAGTAGATATTTAAAGCATCAATGGTTAACAATGCCGTTCTTAGTAATAATTTGATTTTTGGTGAACCAATTAAGTGATCAACAATGTCTGGCGTCTTTTAGATCCATTTGGTCAAGTGTTAGCGTCGGAAATAATCCAAGAAAATAATAGAACCCATTTTACATATCTCTAAACAGAAGTACTTAGGTAAATTCATGAAATAGGTTATTTGGATTTAGGAATTCGATATTTTGAGATTTGATTACTGACTGTGTGATTTAATTCGTAATTGACTATACGTATAGTCACTTTATATATATCACATACCAGATACCTGCTCTGTGCTCTCTATGCTCTATGGTCTGAGATATAATTTAAATCTTAATTAAGTCGGTCTCATTATTTTTGTTAATAAATTCCAGGATAAAAAGCAATATAATCAGTGATTGATATAATAAATTGATTGATTTATTATAAAATGCATAATGTAATATAGAGGGGGATGTATAGAAAAGTATTTCAAGTATTATAAACGAGTACGAATATAATAGGCATTCACTTGAAAGCTAGTAAATATAAAGTAAATGTTAATAAATCATATTAAGGGTTATAAAAAGAGAAGCATAAAATATCATAGTGGATGTTGGACTATCGTCTACTTACCGTTCGACGTCCGAGGTGAGCCGGTGTTATGCAACACCGCAAAACACTTTCACTGATGCTAATGCTCTTTAAATCACTCAACTGAAAATATACCTTAACTACAATAACATAAGAATTACTATAGCGTAATACTAATGATTTCTTCATCTAAGGTTACATTCAATTTTTATATCCATACTTTATATCTTATGTCTATTGCAATACAGCATATTTTTTATCGTCTCTACTGTAGAGTAATTGTCGGTTTGGTAGGTACGTGGTTTACGAGATTATTTTGATGCAGTTCCGTATCTCATCTCATTCAACGATAATGTCAGTTATTATAAGATAATACTTGAGGTTTCTATTCATTTAATTAAATCTTTAGATGTGCAACAAATGTTGCAAAATATTTAAAATATAAGTATGAGGTGTGAAATAGCCGAATATACAAATAAATAACATGAATATATATTATCGCGCCTGTATTTAACGAAGGGGTAGGCAGAAGCTGACGGCGCCGATATATTTTGTTCTCAATACAATGCAAGGTGGATTCGGGCTATCGTTCACCACGCTAGCATATTGCTATTAGCAAACTTCACACGTCTTTCTATAGACGTACTTACTGATTTCTTCACAAATATTATCTTCGCCGTTTTGCAAGTGACAATCATCATTATAAGTGATATTCGCGTGCGGTATAAATTAATAGTAAAATGTGTATTTTTCAGCCAGTACAAGCGTTCGCCTGACCAAGCCAAAGAGTTCTATCTACTCAGCGTGTTCTTAGGAGACATCGTGGGCTCCCCGCACCTCTGTCTGCAGCTCGGCAAGCGCAGGAGTTGCGACAGAATGCAGCTCGACACCGCATAGGATAACCACCTTTAAAACTCTATTTTTCTGTAGAATTCTAAAAAATATCCTATCCATGTAAGTAAATATAATATAAGTTAAAATATACAAAGTAGTTACTAAATGACAAAATGTCAACTGCACATTAGTAGCAAAGATAGCATATACTACTACAGCCCTTTTAAGGTCCTACTGCTGGGCACGGGCCTCCCCTCAATGCAAGGGGGATTCATTCTGTCGGCGATTTTATTCTGTTTTTTAGTATTTGTTGTTATAGCGGCAACAGAAATACATAATCTGTGAAAATTTCAACTGTCTACCTACACGGTTCATGAGATACAACTTGGTGACAGACGGACGAACGGACGGACGGACAGCGAAGTCTCAGTAATAGGGTTCCCGTTTTACCCTTTGGGTACGGAACCCTAAAAATGCGAATATACGTAGATTAATAGTTTAATAGTTAGTGTTTATATAATTTTGCTTATAAGTAATGTAAACCACATCAATAAACTCGTGATGATATTAATTAAGTTACCAGCGTAGGTTAACGAACTTGTTGCATTACATAGTAATATTAATTTTAAAATTTAGGTTAAGATTGCGCGCTTTAGAGTTACCTTATGTGATTATAATACTAATTATTTAATAATTATACAGGATGTTTCAGAAACCAAAAAAATATATATTAAAATTTGCATTAGTTAATAATTAATATCCGACTAAAATTTGAACGAAATTCAAACATACGAGTAGGTTTTTTTTTCACCACGTATTTTTAAAACTTTTATATCGCGGAGTCCTATGCAATATTTTCAAGTTCTGTTTTGTGAATATTAGTAGGTACCTCTCAAAAATATAATTTATAGGGTCAAAGTCAAATAATTTATTTTGTATAGGCCTATGGGGGCACTTACAAATTGTCAAGTATACATTTTCACGATACTTTTGACGAATACTCAAAGATCTGTAACTGAAAAACTATGATAGTTTTATTGTATTGTCTGCTTCCACTAAGCATGTACCTAGCTACGGCATGTGTAGGCACCTAGAATATTATTTTGGACTTCTGATACACCCTGTATATAACTATTATGTATATTAGTTTTTAATTAATTTACATTTTAATATGGTTTCACAAAAATCATTGCTTTGGTACCCATTTGTGTTCAGAAATTTTGTATACGGTTATCGTGAAATAATCTAATTTGTATATTTAGAATAAGACTTTAAATCGTGAATTCTTCCATTTAGTTGCCACAGAGAAAATTATGCATTGGTAAAAAAATCTAACGCGGTTTTAGTAACTTTTGATAAGCAAACCTAACAGCAAAATTTAAAAATATCTTTATAGCACAGTATTGTAACTTTTGTTAATAGTTGTATTTAAAATAAAGTTTTCAAATGAAATAGGAAAAAAAACTCTTGCAAAAAATAGTTTTTGTTACCATTAAATTACCATTTAAAGTATCCGCTAATTAACTGCAATTCAGATAAATAAGTACATCTTTTGCGAACAATTTCATTTCGAAATTACCGACAGTTGCACCTGTTTTTGTTACACGAGTACATAACGAGGGTCGTAAGGCTGTTTGACTTAAGCGCCCTTGTCTGCCCCTATAGTTTGTGGGACACAGTAGTTGCTCTCGGGTGCAAATTAAACAGCCTTAAATCACTTTTCACTATATTTTATAATAAAATAACAGAGTACAACAATTGCACGACCACCTATCGGTGAGCGTGGTGAGAGAGAGAGAGAGAGAGATAGCCTATTACAAGTGTTGTAACATTAAAATTAAATTACCATTGGTGGCGATGTTGCCAACAGCCCTTTTTTTAACATTACAGAAGAGCATACTTATTCGACCCAGAAAAATCAGATAATTCCAAATATGTATATAAAGGTTGTCTGGAAGAGATCGCAGCTTGCGATAAGACCGCCTAATTTAAACTACTATTTGTTCCTTGTTTTGTCAATATATTTTGTGTAATATCCATGTAACTATTGGTGTACAATAAAGAGTTCTCTATTCTATTCTATATAAGTCAATGTCGACTAAAAGTATCGCTTAAGTCAAATACCTTTTCCCCCTCGATAACATTATGTACAAAACTTTATAGTTAAAATTTAGCCATGTAAAATTATATGTATAAATTTCAACTAGAAACAGTTTAATGTTCCTGCTTTGACGCTACATTTCTTTCTAAACCACTGTTTTGGAATATAAAAAAGAATTATTACAAAATGGTATCAGTTCGTAAAAACACTTGCTCGATATAAATCATGATTTCTTTTTTATACTTGTTAACTATAAGAAACTAAATAGTTATATCTATATATTTTTATTTAATAAGTACAGTAACTCTAAATATATTCTTTTGTAACAAACAGTAGATACTAGTCAAATAAACAAAACATTTTCCGAATATAACTGTATTTTTTTTATTAAATTTGCACATAAGCTCTATAGTTTGGGAACTATGTCTCAATGTCTTTAAGAGCTATTTATAAGTATTAACATTCAATATTTATTTTATCTATTTATTGAGACTTTAGCACAAAGTTGTACAAAGGCGGACTTAATGCCAAAGGCCAGTCAACCTTAGGGTCATGCAGAGAAGACAACAACACATACTCATCGTATGATCCCAAACTAAGCAATGTTTGAACTTTGCGTACCATTCAATGGACTGGGGGGCGATTCCAGTTACACCCAGAATAGGGAAAGTTCTAAAAATACCATTTCTAAAATTTGCCACTGACGTGAATCGAACCCGAACCACCTGGCCCTGTAACCCGAGCGGCTTTCGCTCTAATCACTCGACCAATCAGTCGTATGAATTAATTGACGGTATTTTTGTCAATCTATCAATATCTTTTTAAAACGGTATTCCGCCCAACAAAAAGTTCGTCAGAATACAGAAAAGAAAAACAAAATAAATCCATCAGAGTATAAAATTCGCAAATGTACCGGAAGGCCCGGTCGTTTCCGGTCAGACCGACATGGCTGTCCATCCGACTGGACTGCGTACATTGTTGTATTTTTTTGCATGTTTCATTAAGTATTTGTTCACTCGATTCAATATTCAACAGTCAGTGGACTATAAATAAAGCTCAAAGAGTTTAATAATAATATAAGTAGGTATGTTCTCTAGTCTAGTCTACCCATGATTGTCTGAAAATTGTCATTTGGGTAGAATAATCAAGTGGTCAGTTCTCTTGATCACGATTTTTTAACTTATTAGTTTCGTAACTTATTTATTAGACGAAGTGCAAAAATTCTAAGTTTTTGGATTCAGAACCAAACTCATACATTTTTATAATAAATTGATACATCATTTTGACTACACACTCCCTCTAATGCATACAAGAGGTATTACTGGCATCTTACGGTTGTTTAGCATTGTTTAACTCTAGGATCGTATTTGGCTGTGTCCTTTCTCTTTACGTGAACGTTCTGTTTCGCCTCCCATCTGCTAGGTGGCGCAACGATACTGTCTACTTCGCTCTACAAATAATGTAGAGTCTAAAGAATTCCGATAGATAGCGTCTCGATTTTCGTTTAGCGCTCTCATCGTGATATATTTTCAAACCATGATTGTATTATGACAGAGATGGCATTTCAAGCCCGCGCTGCGGTAATTTTTTCTGGTTTATCTGACATCGCCATTGTTGTTTTTTCATATAGTTGCCAACAACGGTGGAAAAATCGCCGCAGAGCTATACGAAGGGTGGGGTACTCTAGATACTCTATGTCAATAAATAAATACATCATCACGCCTGTATTCCCCGAAGGGGTAGGCAGAGGTGCACTGTAGTGCGCCCACACTTCGCCGATGTATTTTGGTCCCAACGTAATTGGGGGCGAGCCTATTGCCATTATACCGGATAAATTCCCCCTCAATATGAGGGAGATTTGGACCATAGTCCACCACGCTGGCCCAGTGTGGGTTGGTGAACTTCACACGCCTTTCTATAGACGTGCAGGTTTCCTCCCGATGTTTTCCTTTACCGTTCAGCAAGCGGTAATCATTGTTGAAAATGACATTCGCACATGAAAATTATCTCAGAGGTGCGGGTCTCGGATTTGAACTTGCCCCCTTACGTTCAAGGTGGGCGTTCTTGCCCACTGCTGACTACTACTGATAATCTATGTTTCGAACGAATTTTCATTTTTGTTAGTTATACAAACATACAGTATTTACTCGACGAATAGCATAGTATCGAGTCTAATAAATAATTCAAAGGTACCATGTATGGCATATTGCAAATATAGCAATTCGTTGACCGGTATTTCTTAAGCAGACATAAAATTAATAAGTAACATATTATAGAAGCAAGCGCATCTGAATTTATAATTTAATATCGACAATGTTTACTCATCATGTGTTACGTCATTACAAAATAAGGCGCTATTCACACGGTAAATCCGGTTGTACGGTAATGTTGGGTCTAACGGAAGCTGGAGTGCAGTTATGTAATCTGACAGCTCGCTTGAAGGCTGCTGCTACCGTTGCGTTGTCCATTCATTTTTCCAATGTCAAAATGAACTGTATTGACTTATAGAAAAAGCTTATTCTTCAATGAAACGTCATTGAAAGCGGGAGCGAATTCAAACGGGGGTGTTCGCGTGACTTTTACGACTTAAATTGTATCTTTATGAAAATATGACACAGTTCGTTTTAGTATTGCCAAAAATTTAAACGTGCGCGTCGCGCGCTTTAAATCCGTATTTATCAGGCAGCCGGCCTTATCGTGTGAATATAAAATGGGAATTAAAGTAAAATTATAATATAATGCCATATTAGGTATGTTTTGAGTTATAAAAAATGTGTTTATTTATAAATAAGTGCATTTTATGTGTTAATATTTTAAATTTATCAACTTTCCTATTTGAATGTCTTTGTCACACAAAAAATATCCTTCCTTGTTTCTGATGCGAATTTTGTGTCAACATTTTATTATGTACGAAATTATTCTTAGCGGCAAGACTTATGATATAGCATTGGTAAGTGAAATGTGTGCATATATTTCGGAGCCATCATTAGCAGCGTGTAAATCAAAATGTCTCGACATACGTAACATGTCATTAAATCAAAGATGTTACTTTATATTGGCGGTACTCCACATTACACAACGATTCAGCGAACATTTCGAAACTACCTTCTACAAAGTATTTTTTTATAGCTTATTTTGCGTTCCACTCCTGGGCAAACGCCTCCCCTCTCTCCAGCCACCGGGCCCGATCCTGGGTCACTTTCGGCTACGTCATTCCCGCAAAGATATCCAGGTTGTCGCGCCACCGTTTCATTGGTCTTCCACTACAAAGTATTAGAAAACTTAATAAAAAAGATGAATGAAAGCGGTAAAGTTTTTCTGAAATTATGGCGTGACCAAGATAATAGGAATTAATTTTTATATATAGATAAGTATTCATTGAAGCGTCTTAAATACCTGCTAACCACAGGTGGAGCCATTCCTCATCTTATTTAATTTCATTATGCCATTCATTTCGTAAAAAAGAAGAAGAAATAGCATATTTCCTGTAGGTCACATGTTACATATAAAATAGGTAGACACGTGCAAACATGAACAGTCCTATGTTGTATTGAACCTAGTAATTATTTTGTCAAACCAAACCGTCGCGGTAACGTTTTGTGCAAACCTCGCCTATTTTTGTAATAGTAGATAGTAGTAGATATAATTCGTAACTTAACATTTAATGCAAGAGAAGGCAATATCTATTGATAGTTTCATATCTACTTTATATTAAGTACTTTACTTATAAAGGCTATTTAAATATATGCCTTTCATAAATAACTAGACGGATATTTGCCATTGGATTTATAAAATACGGTTTAAAACAAATGAAAGTCAAACCGTTTACTTCGTGTATACGAACACCTATGCCTATGCCTACTGGAGCACTTACAAATTGTCAAATTTATATTTTTTTCTACTATCGGATCGAATCGCGACCTGGACTGAGAAGATTCGGCAAAAAAGGATTTTATCTAAAACTTAGTTATATTAAACTAGCAATACCTACTCATATGGCTCGATCTTGGACCCACAATCCTCGATTGATCAATATTGACTAACAAAATTAATGGACTGAACTATGCACATGATGGTAATAGGTCATTTAGAATGACTGATTGAAGATGGGTATCAGCAAAGTTCGTGAGTCGTTTGATCGTTCCGAACTAAAAGTTATGAATACAATTTATGTAAAAAGTAGAAACAAACATGAAATACTTATTACTTAATTTAAGTTTTTATTATTTTAGAGATGAATAAGTTTAATTTTAATTCGTCTGCAACATATTTTGTATGAAATTTGAGTTATTCCCTAGCTTTTTAGCTAATCGTTGTGATAAAACGTATAGCAATAATTAGCTTACGGTAAGGTGATTACACGACTTATGTCATTCCCATACATTCTTTCACAACGATTTAAGCCCCACGCACTCTGCGGCGTCAAAGTCGCTCGTCAGAATGTGTGCCAATATCAAAACAAACTGTCAATGACATTTCGTTGGAAAAATAACTTTGTCTATGAGTTAATACAGTTTCTTTTGTTATTGGCAAACAATTCAACGCGTGTGTCTTGAAGCCTTAATGTGGGCCCGCGCCTTGGTCGTTACAAAAAAAAATACGCAAAGTACGTTTATAACAAGACGAATAGAGCCCAAGGGCGTTTAAAGCTGTCGCTTCAAAGCTGATACTCTAAATATCACCACTGGATCTTTAACCTTATTGACGAGGAGTTGTGCATGCATCGCCCGAGGAAGTCAGCAATTTTATTAAGTAGATGTAGTTAGGAACAAGTTGAACGGGTTTGCAAATTCTGTAGTTGCAAAATCTAGGACACTTTAATGTACTAAACTATTTGTAAGTTACTTTTGCTTGTTTTTTAAACGATGCGTATTTTTTTTTGGATTTTCATAGGATAATAGATCTGAAATAATCTATTTTCCTATTAATTAGGTGGTAGGTTAAATTCTTGTTAGCACTCTGATCATCAAGAATATATTAGTAAAATAAAAATACGAGCCTACTACCTAATTAATAAAAAAATATCATCGTTCATTTTATTCTTCTGACGTTTCGTGGTTCCCAATAAAAAATACAAAGTTCTTAAAAATGTCAATACAAGACAAAAGCTAACTAATTAAGCCTCCTACCCACCGAAAGCTTTTAATACATTTTCATGGAGCCTTTGAAGAAAATATCTAATTAGATTTCCGGAAATTGTAAAAGAAAAATAAATTACATTTTAGACCGCAACGTAATTAATGGTTTTGTGTGTTGCATGGGGAAAATTATGTACATATATATACTTATGCGTTTAGGTAACTTTGCATGAAGACAATAAAACGTTTTGCCTGAGCAGTCCAGCTAAAATATCTGTAGATGTGACATTACGATATGACCTAGACGGGTTGTATGACTACTAATTTCACTAGCTCTGGAAAGCAGAATAGGATTTGAAATCTTTTGCTTTCCAGAGAAAGATTATTTCTCTGACAATGTTTATTAAACTTTTGATATAAAAATTGTGCCAGAAGTGTGATTTTTTGTAATATTTTTATAAATTACTAATGAAAAAAATACACATAATGTGTTACCTATCATAAAATAATCCTATTTCTCTTGGTCGCGCCATAACTTGAGAACGACTTTACCGATTTTATTCATATTTATTTAAAGTTTTCCAATACGTCGTACATGTCTTGTACGGAAAAAAAGAAAATTTAAATAATAATGGTCCCTAAATTTCGCTTGTTCGAAGTCGCAGGTTCAGCTCGTAGGTAATAAATATGAAATAATGTTTACATTGAATGAAAGAGTGGGAAAGGTGTACTAATTATATTTAATATTTGTTTTACTATGTAAGCATTTCATTTCATAAGTATTTACACCGTGTACCCACTGAGATAAGCGAATTAACATGCTTTGTTTTGTAAAATGTACTTTGTGCTGATATTGATAAAGATTTAATTTATGTTGTAAAAACGTCGCGAGCCTCGCATCGTGGATGTCGTTTCGGAAAAGGGGGTTGATTTCTCATAATACATATTTTGAAAATGGGACCACCCACGAAGAATTCCCTAGCAAACGTTATAAAAAAAAAATCGGTTGAATGAAGCCAGAGATATGCGTGATCATACATAATAAAAAAAATATGCGCGTCGATTTGAGAAGAACCTCCTCCTTTATTTTTTCGTCGGAAAAAAATACTTGTAGGTTTTGGTATTAGAAAAAAAAAAGGTAACGTGCCTTTAGACGCGCCTGTGGGTGAACAGCTTAAGATGAACTAAACTTGATTCGCTTGTTTCGTCCATTTGCCACACTCGATTTCTTTTATATTCTTGAATTGGCTGTGTTATTGTCGTCAAGCCTAGAAAGTGAGTTCGTGTGGACAACTACCTATTTACCTTTCGCGTACCACTTATACCATTTATATTATAAATGAGGTATTATTGCGACGAATGTTTATTAATCAAACGAGAATACCATTATATCAATTTGTGATTCATGAGAATTTAAAAGTTTTGTGTAAAAAAAGATATATTAGTGAATTCCGCTTGGTTTGGTGTTAGGAGCGTAGTCCAGTCGGCTCACTGCACTGAGGGATTGCGGGTTTGATGCCGATAATTCACAAATTTCAGAGTTTGTTCTGATCTATTCGTGTAGCAGCGATGCACGTGGCAACTCCAAAAAGAGGTGGCGGGATGAGCTGGATTCCTATCTACCGGAATGGCCCCTGTTAGCTATAGAACGGAGTGGGTGGAAAAAGGGAGGGGAAGCCTTTGCCCTGCAGTGGGACAGTCAATCCAAGAAATAAAATGAAATATTCGTGTAGTCCAAAATGCACTTACAAACAGTCAGATCCTACTACTAGACTGCATTACCATCCTCACCATCTGGATGAATGGCGTTCCAGTACAGTGCGATTTACCAGGAATTTTCTCCCTCGCACCACCAAACTGTGGAATGAACTTCCTGCAGCGGTGTTCCCGGACCGATGCGACAAAGGTATCTTCAAGAAACGAGCCTACTCATTCCTTAAAGGCCGGCAACGCACTTGCGATGCCCCTGGTGTTGCAGGTGTCCATGGGCGGCGTTGATCACTTACCATCAGGTGAAACGTCTGCTCGTTTGCCTCCCTACCTCATAAAAAAAAACTAATTCAAAATTCTGCTTTAACTGAGAAGAACCGGTAAGAAACTCAATGGTTGCTCATTCACAAAATAACATAAATGAACGAATGAATGAACTGTGATCGCTACTGGTCTAAGGTATTGTATGTACAGTACAAACGTTGCTTAGTTTGGGTACATAGGAGCAGCTTGTGTTGTTTGGCGATATTTTTGTTTATTTTATGCATATTTAACTTTGTCTATACATGTAGGTATCTGCATTAACTTCTAACCGAATATTTATGTTCAGAGACTATCGTAAGCTTTTTTATTATTCCACCTACGTCAAAGTAATGAAAATATTACTACGTACCTACTACGTGGCGTAGTTTTACACCGTGTTACGAGCATGTAGGTTTATTTTTATTATAGAACTACGTGCCTTCAATCTACTTCATTTCCCTTATAACACGCGTTATAGCGTGGTGGACTATAGCTTAAAAATCTCCCTCGTATTGAGGGAGAATGTGCCCGGTATAATGGCAATAGGCTCGCCCCCTATTACATTGGGACCAAAAATGCATCGGCGAAGTGTGGGCGCACTACAGTGCACTTCTGCCTACCCCTTCGGGGAATACAGGCGTGATGATGATGATGTATATTTATCAAAAGTGGTTTACATGAATAAAAAAATCTGATTATGAGTAGATTTTTTCGAAAAACGAGTGCTGAACTTTAGTGATTTCTTTTTAGGATGGAAGTATGAACTAATAACTAATCTTTAAAAAAATCACGATTCATTTCCGAAACAGGGCGATCCAATTACTTGTTATAATAACATTAGGTTATATTTGATACATGCGATTTGTGGGCAGATTCATGATTTGTCATAAACCACTGATGATGATCGACACAATGAATCAATCGATGATAAATAAAAGAAATATTATGATTCATTTTTATTACAATTACAGTATTTTGACTATATTACCTACCGGACGTAACAATAGCACTTAAATGTTGCAATTGTAGATTTATAAAACGATTTTAATACAATTTGTACGGCACATTATCGTTCAGTGTTGCCAGTACGAATCGTTAATTGGTGGACCTCGGTTTGTACTTGAGTTAATGTCAACAAACCCTCAGTTTCCCGATGCTCCTGAGCCCCACCACGTAGAAAGTGAAGGTGCACCCACCATCCACTGCTTGCACGCAGCTGCGCCGGCGCTGGCCACAACACACGCGGTGCGGCGGTGACGCGCAACGAACGCCGGCAAAAAAACCGAATTTCGAATCTAACGCACGCAAATTCCCAACTTTTTTATTGTGTCAGTGTTGCCAGCTGTTAATAAGATGAAGGTTTTTATATTTCTCGGTAAGTTGTTTTTTTGTTAATTATATTTGAAATGACAATACACTTTCTGTAAATAGAACCTACTTTGAAATAAAACTATTTTACGGATTTTATCGCGTTTATTTACTATTTTGTTTTCTGGACGTTTCGGCTGCTTTACAGCAACCATGGTCACGGAGGGACTGAGAACAAAATAGTAAATAAACGCGATAAAATCCGTAAAATAGTTTTAGTTCAATGTATAGTATTCGCGTAAATATAAGAAAACAATAAAGAACCTACTTATCATTTTTTTATCCACAATATTGAATATCTATTTTGATACTAAAATTCCTCATTTGATATACAGCATGTCATGTTGCTTCTGATATCATAAACTAATGATGAGCTATTTGCCGGGTAAACAAAGCGTAACATTCTTGAATTAAATGTACTTATTGTCTTAAATCGCAGTAAATAAGTCAATTATGTTACATTAATTTGCCAGCGAGTCGTCAATTGGATTCGCGCGAATAATTCTCGCTACGATGCATGATAAATACGAAAACCCTAACACCGTGGAGAGAGACCCTTCTCTGTACTTCGACTATTGTGTTTGGTACTCCTACTCTAGGTGGCTATAGAGCTGTATGTAGAGACTTTGTCCTCACGACGATAGCTTTATTCGAAGCATTTTTTGATTATTAGTAATTTACTTGAATTGGCACAGTTTTTTTCTTTTCCACCCACCGAACATTCCCACCACTGTTACTCCTGTAAGCTGTTAGTGATCGATTGATACCATTATATTTTTATTATACCGTTACAGTTATAATTTTTTAAACTTGGTTAAACTACCAAAATATTCAACAGGAGCGCTTACATAAAGTTTGAAGGTGAAACTATCGTCCTCGTATGCACCTATAACTCCCACGGGGTCCGTTACTGAGGAAAAAACCGGCGCAAACGCACAACAAACGTGTCCATTGTCTCGCGATAAGGAAATAAGCGATAGACAGAAAATTAAAATGTACAAAATAACTTTGTAATTGCGTTTTCTTTTGTTTGTAAAAAATGTTTGGTTTAATTATATAGCGGCGATGACATGCGATCGTATAAACGGTACATTTATCGTGTAAAAAATATTTGACATCTCAGGATATGGGTCGTATAATCTATTGTCACTCTACTTAGTTAAGGTGTGATTAATTCACTTGTTTTATCAATGTCCTAATTTTTGCCATAATTGGTTATTTACTTAACCCATTAAACCTTGCGTAAAGTGGGGCACTTTGGGACGTCTAAATGCGCTCGTCGATTTTTTTGGCAAAACTGAAATGAACTGTATTGACCTATATAAAAAGAAAGATTATTCTTGAACGAAATGTAATTGACAGCGCGAGTACATGAATGCGTGTTGGTGTGGCTTACCACAGAAATTCAATCTTTATGTATATTGAGACCGAGTTCATTTTGTTATTGGAAAATATTTTGACGCGCGACCTTTAACGCTCCAGTGTGCCCGGGCGTAATTAAAACAATTGATGTTCTATTTTTGTTAGAGGTCGAGGTCCGATCAATGTATCAGCAAAATTAATAAGAATCAAGTTTCTGTTTTAACACGGTGAATCGTTCAGTTTGCGAAATCGTTTGAGAGTCTGGCCGAGAATCGCGCAATCGTCTCAATGTTTATCTTACGCTATACTTATTGTAATATCGATAATGACCACTATTTCGGATTGCGAGCCATCTCTGACGATTGTATCGATTATAATTATTTTTCTCATGATTAAAATAATTATAAGTGTTGCGAAAGTTAGAACAATTTTTGCTCAACCATGAAAGATAAAGTATGAACAACGAGTATTAGACTAAAAATTTAAAAGTATTAAGCAGCATGTCATTTCATCAGCACGCATTTTCTAAAACAAATGTTTACTAAACTGAATTGTAATTCAATAAATGTCTATATTCTTTGTACCTGAAAATTAAAAGTACTCCAATTAGCAATTAAATAAACTAATGTCATTCGTTCATCTGATTATAAGAGTATTTATTTCTGCTATCATTTTTATATAAAATTATTCTTGTTACCTGCACAAGAAGAAGGTTATAACATTAGCTCTAGAAGCCGCTTTAACTTGATGAATTACTACAAAGCAATTGTAAGGTGCAGTGTAATAATACTAAGCCATCTGTTACTTTGAACGACATACTTAAACATCTTAAGTTTCGTAACCAGTGGTCATAAAACTCCGTGGCCCAACTGCCCTGGAATGCAAGATAATTGGATAAGTCCGCGTTGTTAGATCGCGATCTTTAAATCTTGCAATTTGTAACTCGCACTAATTCTTATATACTACGATAATTATAAAATACTTAGACAGTCTGCGTCAGGCTATGATAGGCTTGGCTGCCAAATATTAGAGTGCATTTTGTTTGACGAGGAGAAAATCATCTAATACATGTGGATCGGGCTAGTGTATATGGGTTTCTTACCGACTAAAACCACCCGGTGGCCAGCTTTGACACTTAGAAGGGACTCCGGGATCTTCAGGCTGAGCGCACCGGTGTCCCTCATGCAAAAGAGTATCGGGAGCTGAATCCGAGGCCAGCAAATGATCGTTAAAAGGTCAGAGATCACGTAATTCGGCAATAATGAAATGTCTACAATATAATTTTAGTAGTTCTAATTTTATCAAGGAAGTTGGTAAATATACTAAATACTGCCTGATCGGTGTCGTGGGAAAAATTAAAATACGGACATTCACAAAAATGAATGAATTGTAATTGGAACAATGCAAATATTTTAGTGTAAGAGGCTTTCAGGTCAATTGTTATAATTGTCAAGATAGAAATTTAAGTTAGTGGGTTATTGGCAAATAATATGGGCAGTTGACGTTCCCACAGTAAGTTTGTTTAGTTACTCAGTGAATGTTAGATGAATGAGCCACTGCTGTAATAGTAACTAAACCAAATAAAACGATGTTATGACATACAAGAGTGAGAACAAAAAGTTTCATATACTTTAAAATAAGACCAACTTAGAAATAATTTCCTCCTGAATAAAATATTTTAATACTTTTTGAAGTCAATTTAAATAAGCATAATTCTAGTTTTATATGTATGTTACATTTCTTAATCCGTACAATAATGCATACGTAGGATTTAATAACAAATAAAAACATCAATAGATACTTTGAATTTAAAAAAAAACGTTCTTTCAAGAAGTATCTTTCAAAAAAATTCGATAGAAACTTAAACACTCTGCCGATGTCATTACAATAACTCCAGCGGATCTTGTGAGAGCGCCTGTGCTATGTTAGTCACTAACAATTGGTTACAAATTGTTAGTGACTAATTAATACTAGGTTAATGACACTCCGCGGAAGATTGCGTTATTGCGTTCCCGTAGACCCGACTCCTTGTGACTTGTGGAGATGCAACGTTGGTTTCTAGTGGGTATGCGGTCTCGTGCTGTGAGTCCCACATACTCTCTACTATCCCCCAGATAATAGAAGGGAGATGCATAAAGCATTTTCCAACGATAAGAAAAAAACGTTAATGACACTACAACAAAGCCTTCCTATACCAACCTATACTATCAATATACATCAATGAATATCAAATTAAACGATCAATAGCCACAGCATATGTTTATCAAACCGTCAAACTGACAATACAAGTTAGAAACGTGTTTTTTCTAAGAATTTACCGGAACAAAGCATTGTACGGGCCGTGTGCGTTAAGTTTTTGTGCGCGTAGGCAGCGCTCGACGTTTTTATTCGCACGCCGGTAATTTCTACAGGCAACGCAACAATAATGACATTATTATTGTCAATAAAACTGTTTGTAATGATACTGACAAGAGTTATGATGGGTTATTAGGTGATAAATTTATTTGTTGTTTGTATCTCAAAAAATTAATAATAATAAATTGATAACGGAACCCAAGACACAAGGTAAGCCTACTTTGGGTTCCATAGTCACTATAACTGCTTTTGTAATTATTTTGGGATATTTTATTTTATTTATTTATGCCGGCCGTAATATAGTAACATTCATATAGGTAACAAAAGAGGTGAGGTTCTTTAATTAAAAAAAATCTTGAGATAAATAAACCTTGCTTGTGGGTCTTATTTTCATAATACAAGTCTTACAAAGAGCTTGTTCTCGGAAACAAGATATTTCTCCTATCCCTGTTTCGATCAACTGCCATTTGAGATGGCTCATTCTCTTCGATCCGTCTCAAAAAGTTCTATCCCCGAGCGAAAACAAACAAGCAATTCTCAATTTTCCGATGAAATATGATCCCATTCCAAATATAATTATGTTCTTTGTTTATTTTTAATACGTAATTGACTGTAAGATATTTTGTTTTTATTGCTTTATAACAATGTCTCATTAATGGGTCCATTGTTTAGCAATCGACTTAAATAATGTCATTTAGGAATTTGAGCTCTATTTTACTGTACACAAAGATTGCAGAATAAAAAAAAATCTTGATTTTCAAAAGTTTTCTAATGTAAATGATTATTTACAGCACATGTCTGGGCGAGTCAATATTCACCTAGGTAGGTATTTAATATATTTAGTCATTAACATTCATAGTAACTTACATTCTAGTAAAATTAGACTATCTTTCCAGATATTTTGCCAATATTCAGACGACGTCGCTACGTCGATAATTTAAAAAATCCTGAAATCGTTCTATTGGCACGTAAATAATTTGTCGTTGCTAAAGTAGCTGGTAAAACATCTTAAATCAATCCTTCTTGTAAATAATGAATAACATATATCTAGTAAAGAAAACAAAATTACTTTTACGTAGTAGGTATATTAATTCGTATTTTAATCTCTCAAAAATGGTTTTTAGAAACATACGGGTCGATTTAAGAACCTCCTCCTTTTTGAAGTCGGTTAAAAATACTTAATTTATTAACAAAATAATAAAAAGTGTTCCATCCATAACTACAGTATTTGCTTTATTGAACAAAACATATCTCTATTATGTTTCAATGTCAAATTTCATAGGTACTAAATAAGTGTTTCAGTCTATGGCTATGTCTTTAGAATTAGGCGGAAAACTCCGTGGGAACTGTAAACCCACAGTGGCAAACAAGTGTTATATGCCCTGGCGTTACATACAAAAAGTTTAATAGATTTGTAGATAAGCTTTGTTCTGTGCGAAGGACCACCATGAGAACGGTTACCAGATCAGTATCTCGTAATTGTTTCATTAACACTTCTGTCGCTGGGGTTCCCACAATATTGCGGAATGGTTGTGATAGAAAACCTTCAGACTCTGCATACCAAGTCTGGGCATGCCAAAATTAAACTTGACCAGACTTGTTACACAGGTAAGCTTCTCCGCTTTATTTTTTTTCTTATTTTAGTTATCTAGTTCTGAATAGATTGGGGCGAGGGAAATTAATTGATTGTATTTGAAAATGTACTCTGTGTTAATATACGTAACGACTAAAAGCTATGTAAACCCTCGACTAAGTTCGCCCCTATCATCGAAGACATTTCGTTGAAAAATGTACTTGTTCTATAAGTTAATACAGTTCGTTTTGGTATTTGTAATGAACAAATTCAGGCGTTTTGAAGAACCTTATTTGTAGATATTATGATTTTAAAAAAAAATATAGCTTAAATATTGCGGTGAAGGAAAACATCACCAAGTTCACCAAACTGTACTGGGCCAGGGTGGTGGACTATGGTCCAAATCTCCCTCGTATTAAGGTGGAATGTGCCCGGTATAATGACAATAGGCTTGCCCCCTATTAAATAGGGACTAAAATACATCTGCGAAGTGTGGGTGCACTACAGTGCACCTCTGCCTACCCCTTCGGGGAATAAAGGCGCGATGATGTATTATGATGTATATAGCTTAGTCAAGGGGTCAGTTTGGTTCATTGCGACATGTATCTAACGGCTGGTTCAATTCCCATACGCTGTGAATTTCAGAAAATGCATTAGTATCACGATTATTCTTGTAATAGATTTATTCTAGTCTTAAATTTGAAGTTACGCTTTAGCATGGGACAAAGGTTGTTTCATTTCTAGACCTTGGCAATGCTTTTAAAAAAGTTCTTTTAAACTATTGATCCATTCTGGCTCGTATAATGAAAGGCAAACAGAACGGCTCGACACACAAGGCCATAAGGTCAAGTGCAGTGCAGGTGAACATCTTCAGAGAAACTGGCAAACTTACCGAGATTAAGCCCGATAAGGCCTGTTTTCTAAATCTTAATGGCGTTAAGTAAAAACGATATTTATACAAGTGGAATAATATATTGTTATTGTTATAAATGCGAATTCTTTTGTTCATGAGTCCATATTCTTTTGTTTTGTGCCTGCGTTTGCTTTTAAATTGTAATATTTCATGCTTAATTAACTCGCTCTTTTGTTTGTGACCTTTTTATAGTTTGAAACAGCAATTATTTTACTGTTTAATGGCACAGAACATTTCAAAATGAATTCGTTTTTCGTGAGATGCTCAAAGGTTGCCAGTTCTTTTTTTAAATGCAGGTGTATCGTTATGCTTCGTGTTAACGATCTATTGTCGTTATATCTATGATATGGACATGATGCCTACCACAGATAAGGAACGAGTCCCACCATTGGCAAAATTATTGGCTATGATGGGAGCAGTATTTTTTATTGTGTTTTTCTTCATCTAGTGTCGTCCCAATTCGGGGCAAAGGTCTTTCTTCCCTTCTTCGATTCCTTACTTAATATAGACCAGTTTTTCTGACTTATTACAGCATATTGTATATGCTGAATAAGGAAATTAATCATTTTAAGAAAGACGATTTTGTGAAAAACAAGATATGTGCCATAGCTTACATCGGGAGCTGTACTCATAACTGTTTTTATAGAAAAAAAATGACAGAAACAGTTTTTATAGAATGAAAATTGCTCTTCTATCGGCATATACTTAAGTAAGTTAATAAGTACTTAAGTAAGCGGCAAGTATGGCTATACTTACCGCGCCGAAGCCGAATACCCATAATCCATACAAGACGCCGTTGATCCGGTTCAATCGTAATATCCTGCCCTAAGAGCTGCAGGATATAACTAAGGCTTTATTCACACTGTAAAGCCGGTGCCAGATAATAACGTTATAGCGGTAATGAACATGCAGTAGCAGTGCATTTTGTATAAATTATCACACTAGACGTCGCTTTGCAGGGGTTCTGTATTCTGGCAGCTCGTGTAAACGCTTTCATACAATAAATTCTGAAACTGCACATCCGTTCCATTCAGATTCGTAATTGTCAGGAAGCCGGCTTTACCGTATGTGTAGAGCCTAACGGAAAGCGCAATTATGGAGAACTAATAGGACCTAAAACGGCACTCACCGTTCATGATTTGTTTACTCACGTATGAATTTGAAATTCAAATTAAATTAATTATAAAAAAAATATATAGACAAGTATTGGTAGCCGAGTGCTCAAACGCACACCTTGCAATCAAAGTGTGCAGGTTCAAACCCCGGCCCGCACCTCTGGGTTTATGTGCGGATCTCATTTTCATCCGAAATAATCCGAGAAACCTGCACATCTTAAAAAGGCAAGAAAGGAAAGAAAGTTTGAAGTTCACCATCCCTCACTTGGCCAGCATGGAGATTGGAGGACTATAGCCCAAAAATCTCCCTCGTATTGGGGGAGAATGTGCCCGGTATAACGGCATTAGGCTCGGCCCCTATTCCATTTGGACCAAAATAAATTGGTGAAGTGTGGGTGCACTGTAGTGCGCCTCTGCCTACCCCTTCGGGCAATACAGGCGTGATGGTATATTTGTATATTTTATATAGACATTTCAAAATATTTGTGATCAAATACTAATAATAATACATACATTATCACACTTTTTTTGAAGGACTTACACTGTTGGCCGTGAGGTGGCCTTTACAGCTTTACCGGAGGAGACATTATCACACCTGAGCTCCCTGAAAGCGTAGGCAGAGGAGCATTACTGTTACAAGTACTACGATAACAATAAGTTTTCAATAAAAGATTCCTTTTTATTTTAAATCTGAAAATAGAGCTTTCAGAACGCTATACGAGTAACTCTATATTCGATAATTGAACACAGATTATCCGTACAGAGACGAGGACGTAAGTCCCACTAATACAAACTACAGAATCGTATGAAAGCCAATCTTTGTAAAGCTCTATTTATTCTTTTTAATTCCGGAGAATGTTATTAACTTATTTCTTTTACTATTTTTTTTTAAATCTTTATTTATTTTAGCTTATTGGCATTATTATTATCTTTAAAGCCTTGAAGCTCACAAGGGCTATGAGATGTGTGCGTATTTTTTTTCCAATACCAAAACGGACTCTGTGACAATATATTGTCTTTATGTAATGTAATTTTTATGTATACATAAAGATTAGGGTTTCTGTGGTAAAAGCAACGCGACCAGGCGGCACAATTCACTCGCATAATCGATGACATTTCGTTGGAAAATGAACTTTTCCTATGAGTTAATACAGTTCATTATCGTATGGACAGAAAGCTGATGGCGCAAATTTTGACCCGCATGTAAAGAATTACATCTTTATAAAATTTTCGCCATCATATTGTTTTTTTAATTCTGTGAAGAATTTGACCTTCCAAAAGTAACGACAAAATAGATCAGTATTTGGTCGTTTTGTTCTGACAATATGTTTTTTGTCGTTTTGTTTCGACATAATGTCGGATAAGAGATAATGTCGATTAAGCGAGAATTGCCCCCCAGAGCCATAGCATCTGGAAGTCGAACCATGCAGATGCCAATGTCCGCCGGGCTCAAACGATTACCAATAATGACGCGCGAAACGAACTTGTATCTGCTGTAGTGCACATATTATAAACGGCAATTCATGAAACTACTAGACGAGGTATTTTTAATAATATTTTTGCAGAAAAAATCAAATGAATACAACTTACGACGTTTATATGGGTACGCAGAGTACTTCCGTTTAGTTAAAAAAACTGTATTTTTTTATTATAACAAAATAGAATATGTGTATGGTATTCGTAATAAATGAAAACAGTAGAGAAATTACTTTTAGTGGCCGTCATATCTTACGGACACTTAAAAAGTTATCTTGCTGGCAAACATATAAAGTATTAATTAAGTAATTCCAAAAGTAATTTTATGAAAATTATATATAAACAAAGTTGAGTGCAAATCTAAAACTCAGGATTGAATTATATATATATAAAGTGCAGAATGTGTGATTTTAAATTTAAAACGAACTTGCCCTGGCCTGGGTGTAACTGGAATCGCCAGTCCATTGAATGGACCAATAGTATAAGCATTCCTTAGTTTGGGATCATTATTATTTATTTACTAGCTGACCCGACAGACATTGTCCCGTCTTATTTGATAGTTATGTAAAACATTGTCACTAAATTTTCTAATTTTCCGCTCAACTTCCTTATTTTTTCTTTCATAAGAACCTTCTCCTGACAATAATAAACACAACAATAAAAGAATTAGCGAAATTGTTCGACCCATTCACGAGTGATGCGATGACCAAGGGAAATAGGGATTCATTTTTATACAGGGTGGAATTTTGTAATGCCACCTGAAGGGAAAGTACTCTTAATACTGTAGATAGAAAATAATACTCAAATAAAACATTCCTTTATTTTTGTAAAGAAGGAGAACTACATTCAAAGATTTTTGAAAATTCGCTTGCCACATAGGGGAATCGAACTGACTAAAATGACACCCTGTACTTTTATTGCATCGATCGTTAGGGTCAATTATAAGGATGAAATATATCTAACAAACTTGATAAATTAAATGAAAGGAAATCTATGAAATCTTAAATTATTTACAAAAAGTGGTAAAAATGGGCTCCATTTTCATTACAAAATTCCACCCTGTATATATATAGATAAGTATTTTTACAAAACCTACTGTGTTACTACGCACTGCAGCATTTATGTAGTAGCCATTCGAATCACGGCTCGTTATGTTCAGGGCGCCACTCACACTAGTAGCATATTTGCGTACGTTTGCCAAATACCCGCTGATTTCGGTAAACACGTAGGTACTGGGATTGAAAATCGTTTTCACGGAAAACTTGTAGAATTGGAATGCAATTTTTTTATAAGTACGAAATGAAACTAAGCCCTGCTCCCACAGGGTCGTCAGGGCACGCGTTTCGAAACGAACCCTTCAATAACCTACATAAAGATTGAAATTCTGTGGATAAAGTAACTCGACCACGCATCGAAATTCGCTTGCGTTTTAAATAACATTACATTGTAGCGTGGGTTTTTACCTTTTACAAATCGTTTTGATAAGTACAAATAAAATTATTGCGAGAATTTTGACGCGTCTGTGGTTCCGGAGATTTATTCGAATGTATATGAATTGAGAAAGCTCTACGACACTTTTATACTGAAAAATCCCCATAGAGATGAATTAGAGAAATTGTAAGGCAGTCTATCTATCTATCTAACTATTAACAGTTTCAAGTTCCTTTACCAGGTTAATTACAGAACAACATACATACAAACCTATTTATTATGATAAACAAACAAGTGATTCAGGGTAATTGGCGTAGCATGCAAAGCCTTAAATAAATAAAGGTTCGTGTAAGCTTGCAAACATGGCTGGACGTGCTAGCGTAAATACCAGCTCAATTATGGAGGCAGAGTCCTCAAGCCTCCCGCACTGGGGCGTCAAAAGGCAAGCGTCAAAAGCCAAGCGTCAAAATGCTTGCGAATACCTAAACAAACTATGTCGTTAGAGAAGTACCTAAAGATTGAATTTCAGAGGTAAAAGCCACGCCCCCAAGCGTCAAAATTCGCTTGCACGTTATTCCAATTGATACCAAACTTTTTTGGATGTGTGTATTTTATTGTTCACTTATATACTCAATCTCCGGCCATTTTAATAGTCTCAAGATTAGTAACTGTTTCGCAATGACCCGGTAAACGCCTTTAAATGCATCAGATAACATCACTCTAACTTCGACATCCATAACAATACACTTCAAATGCCGAACGTGATGTTTAAAACCTTGGTTGCAAAGCCTATGGCACACTGAGGCGTTGAAATGCGCGCGTCAATATTTTTTCTTTTACCAAAACGAACTCTGTGTCAATAAACATAAAGGTTGGATTTCTGTGGCCACGCAACCACGCGTCGATTGCCTCGCGCTATCAACGTCATTGAAAAATAAGCTTTATCTATGAGTCAATACGGGACGTTTTAGTATGTATTGGCAATCATTTTGACTCGCGCATCTTGACGCCCCAGTGTGCTTTATTTTTTTAGGAATAAACCCGCCACACATTCCCACCACTGTTACTCCTGTAAGCCAGGACCGACAGCGGTGTCCATTGAAGACATCGACGTCTGACCTTCTCGGCGAGTCCCGCGGAATAGCTAAATTGTCTTGGAACACGCACGAATGTAATCGAAAAAGGTATAGGAGGAGTTGGAAGAAAAATGTATCCACTTCCCTCCATTGCAAAGCGGGAGACAAAGATAACTGTATTGGCTGAATTGCCACAGAAATAAAGATAATAAATTATGTCTGGAAGCTTTTTCTACGAAGATATATGGGGTTTAACATACAAATGTAACATCAATGAGTTTCATACATACGGTCGATAATCGATTTCTCAATTCAGTTGGCGATACCATTACTGATTCAGTAGACTGGTATTTGTCAATTAATTTGGCAATCCGTCAAATTTCCGGCAATAAACTCCATGAAGAGACATTCGTCTAATCAAAAGGAGTTTGAAAACGTTTATTTATTTATTCTTAATTATTTCGAAATAATGAGATGACTTATCTTACAGGAGATAAAATCCCACTATTGTTGCAAATTCCAATTCCAACATTTTTTTTTCTGAAAATGAGTGTTATTCTATAAAACAGTATTTGTGTACTTTCTACTATTTAAAGGCAAAATAATTTTAAAGTCAAACCCAAAATGTACAGTATGAAGTCGGTTAAAAGTAAGGTATTATCAATTTACAGTGGCAACGTTACACACTTTTTTTATTCCTAAAGTTTCTATATGTGGGTCGTATAAAATATGGATATTACTACAAATTTTGGGGTTATATATCTGGTATTGTTTGAGCCTGACCTTTAGGCTCTACGAAGTCCAATTTTGTCAAATAAAATGTTTAGAACTTTTGTTGCATTCTTCTTTTAATTACAATTTTGTTACAATTATTTACGGGACGAAATCAACTAGTCTCCATGACAGTTTTCCATATACAAAATCAAAGACTACATAAAGCGCCCATTGACATAACAACTAAAACATAAGGCGGGCCACGCCGTAACATCCTCCCTCCTGTTGAAAGGCTTGTCTTTCAACAATGCACTTCTTCAGCAGTAGGCAACGGACAAAGCCTCACCAAGGCTCAACGAACGCAGCCTTTCGGAGTGTCAACATCAACAACAACATGACAAGAAACACAGAAGTTTTGGAATGATTTTTTTAAGTTGTTTTTTGTTTAAACTAAGTAACTAGATATGTAGGGCGGGCGCTATTGCGACCTTCGTGTCTGCTAATTATTGTGGGATAGTGATCACAATCAGCGTCTATAACCTGGCGCGGGCTGCTGTACGCGACCTCGGGTACCATTCACATTATTGTTGATACTAGGAGTAGTAATTTAATATCCGCTAAGATTAATCTTCATTGCTTAATTTATCATTGTGATGTTGAGTTATTCGATTGTTTGTCGGTACGCACCTTGTATAGAGAATGGACATCGTTAAGTACCCAGGACCAAGGCGATAACTGTAAAAAATAATAACACAAAAATTACCTTATTTTTTTTTTATTCGAGCGAGACCAAACTTATTCGGATGTGTGTACTTATATCAAACTGAAACTGACTTGACAAATTATGTTAGTAGAGAGTGGTGTCAGCACGCATGTCAAGACAAGACCTCTGTCACGGATTGGCTCGGTCGCTCTCTGTCTAATTGCATACGAGTGAAAGAGACAACATCAAGATATTTCGTGACATACTTCGAATCTTGGCGCTCATGCTACAAGTGCAGATGTGGTTAAGTTTATTTTGGAATGTATTGTCTAGAAGTCATTATAGTAATCGTATTTGGTCAATCTTTAGCTTTCTATAAAAATAGACAAAGTTTTCGTTTTATTAGAAAGTAAATTATATAAAAAACAAACTATTAATGAAAATATTCTACTTTTTAATCAATAAAATTTATACGAGTAACTCTTAAGCAAACATAAACTGTTTTGTAACAACTTTTTCGTAAGACCCTACACTTGTTAGGACAGTTATAAAAGCAGTATAATTGTTTCCTATAATTAGTTAACTTTACTACCATAGTTTATCTACTTTCAACGTATAACGTCGTTTATGAACTTAGGATAAGACTACAGTGAAAACCTAGCGATGAGTTAGTCAAGATATAAAAAGTTATTTGTTGCATTTATCGTAATTAATAACAAATTGTTGTTTTAAGACTTTTTCATGCTGAGTTCCTATAAAAACGAATAGTTATCGGTTACAGCGACGATTCGTTTTAAGTAACGAGTCATAACATAATAGGGAATGAGAGCGTAAGTTACGAAACTTTTTAATAGCAACAGTTAGGATTAGACTAAAGTCTTGTAGAATATTTTACGGTTTGTTAGTGAAAGGAATCGTTTCTTGAATATGGGAATCGGGGGTTAGACGAAGTTGCTTACATAAATCTAGGGTAGGTACCTAAATAGTTGATGTTAAAGTCTGTTTCAAGACCATTAATTTTTATGTTGTATTAGGTAGTCTTAAATTGGAACACGTACTAGTAATTAGCATGAGATGGGAGATGGTATAGTAATTAACTTACGGTTAGTTACAAAAGTCTTGTAACGTCATCATTAAATACTGGTATACAGGGTGTATCAGAAGTCCGCAATAATACTTTGGCCACATATACGATATCTCATAAGTCGATACTTAGTGAAGACAGTTTATACCCAACTTTCATAGTTTCTGAGTTATAGACTATTGAATATTTGTCATAGGTATCATGTTGTGGCCTTTGGGTAAACCCATTCAGCAGTGTAAACTACACTTATGAGGGGCGACTACCAATATTCACAAAACAGAACATGCAAATTTTATATAGGACTCAAGATATTACAAGTTATACAAATTGATAAAGAAAAAAGTTGAAAAAATATGATCAAATTTCGATCAAATTTTTATACCTTTCAGTTGTATGCCCGATACTGATGCACAGGTCGAAGTATTATTTCGGACTTCTGAAACACCCTGTATAAAATGCAAACTGAATACCTAATATTTAGAATACAAATGGGCTTGCCTTAATGATAATTTGAAACGTTCCATTCACCTGCGCAATCTTTTCCAAGGAGTCCTATAAATTCAAGAAACAAACAGTACGTGGACGGCAAACCGGGGTAATTTATCTTGGAATTAATCAAGGAGAATGAATTCCGGAGGCGTCAGTGAGAACCAATCAATTAGCCTGCCGCCCTCCCTACGGTAGTGGACGACTCAGAGGGAACAATATTGTATTGACCTATTTAAGAGACGGAGTGACATATTCTAATAATTGAGTTTCGGAATCAGCATCAATTTATTTTTGTAAATAATTTTATTTTCAACTTTTTTAACAACTAATATAGAAACTTATGAATCGCCAATAAACAAGGAAAAATTTATCTTTACCAAACATTGCATACTGAATTTCTATGGAGAAGAATTGGCAAGAAACTCCATGGTTGCACATGGTTGGTGTAAATAAAACTATTGTGTTATGGGAAGGATAAATTTTAAGCACAAGCAACTGGATGGAGAGACTTGTAGTTCAAGGTCAGGTAGCGGGAAAGAGAGCACGCGGCCGATCTCTCACACGCTGGATAGATTCAATTAAGACGGCAACTCAATCTTCCATAGCGCAGTGTTCTCGCAATGCTACCAACCGCCAGAAGTGGAGAAGCATTGCTAGAGCGGTAACCAAGGAGAACGACGACACGGAGGATCTATCATGCAAGAGTGCCCGACTGAGAAGAAGACAAGCAACTGGGGCTGTTGATTTCATTCGCAGGGATTTAGTTTTTTATTGTTACAAGGGCAGGTTGGTCAAGGGAACCACCATATTAATAACACTCATCTAGTATTTTAGTGTAATGTTATGCGGGAACGGGCAGACGGACTTAAGGAATTTCTTAATAAGGGTAATTTCAACGTATACCTAAGATTTTTTTAAAACATTCTATTGAATTTAGAATTTATTGAATTACGAGTAGCTTGTCTGCTAATTGGGCTACAAGTATTTTGTAAAATAAGTTGGAATTAAATTGTATGTTGCCGTAGCTTCCAGCTAAAACAATTTAAGAAAGAAAAGCCTCCATAGATCTTTACAAAGCCGGTCAAAGCACTCGGGTAAACAACGCCATTTGTCACATGAAAACGAGATTTTTGCCTCAAAACAAAATCTCACAATTTTGTTAGACTTCGAGCATTAGCTCGAAGTCTATTAAGAAACCTAATAAGATTTGCATTTCATTTTCAAGTAGGGTTTCTATTTTTAAATGAGTATACTCCGGTAAACTACGGAAAGTTTATGTCTACACAATTGCAGTGTTTAGTTTTACTAGTCGTATTTATATGATATCAAATTCAGCGTAGGTATAGACATCAAACTAAATTTATTGCCTTCCTTTTTGTGGCCGTAATGTATGAGCAATATGGTAGTATTTTTTTTGCTATCAAATAGGAATTGATGTACAACAGAATCGACATTAAAACGAGGTGCAATCTGCACGGTTGGTGGTAGAGCACTTTGCCTGTCATGGTCTCCATCAAAAAGATTTGCGTGGCGAGGATACTGTTATTTTTGGACGCTCAGATGCAAGCGATTTTTTACTTATTTACATAACCGCTATCTTTATTAACTGCACCTATAAATGACTATATATAAATATCTATAAATGGAAAAAAGTGAGTAGTAAAACTCAAATGACTAGTACTGTTGAGTATATTTATTTCGATTTCCTGAAAACGCAAAATAATTATAATGTCGACTGAGTTTATCAAACTGCCTTTATTAAGACCTAACATGCTATTTGTTATTTACATTATATATACCTATTTATTTTGCTCATCAAAATAATTAAAACACATAAATGCAATTCTACAATAGTACACCTTTTTCCAATCTGAGTGTGCAAGCACCTTTACTATAACTGTATGTATACAACAGCCTTATATAATTATCTATTACATTTTCTCATGTCCGGTGACACTTTCACTGTGGTATGGAACCTTCTATTGTATACGTGAGGTCATTTATAATAGGTAATTACCTTCTAATGACTGTGTTTTGTTTTCCCTTTTTAAACCTAAATTATGTTTGAAGACAGCCAAACGGAAAAAAAATTATAGTCACCTAAAATTGTACTTATTACTGTACAATTATTATGTCCAATATTAAGTAGTACCTACTACTTAAGTTGTTTTTTGTCTTAGAAGAGATGGCATTGAGAATGCGATAACTATTATATTTTTTTAATTAAAAAACAATAAGTCTGGCTTTTAACGCCTCAGTGTGGGCCTTTCATGTGATGCCTAAATACAGAGTTGTCGATTGCGGTGTATAGGCGTCTCCTACTTAATGAAAACAGACATTAGAATTTATCCCTTCTCTGCGTTGAGTCCAGTTTACTTTGTCATCTGATAAAGCTAATATTAAATTTAGATCCGTTGCAGACCTTTAGCTTTTCTGACAGATTGTTGATTGAGGTCCTCTTCAAACACGCTATTAACGTTTCGGACGTTTCGTCATCTAAACAGCAACTAAATATGAGGGTACCCAGTTATTAACTATGACATCAGAACGTCTAACACCTCAGTCCCCCCGTGACCATGGTTGCTGTAAAGCAGCCGAAACGTCGGGAAAATCAAATAGTAAATAAACGCGATAGAACCCGTAAAATAGTTTTATTTCAATGTATAGTATTCGCGTAAATATGAGAAAACAACAGGTATATAGGTACCAATTACTTATTAGGTATAGGTGATAGGTATATAGGTACCAAATATATAAATATCGCCAGACAACCCATACTCATTGTATGAACTAAGCAAAGCCTATATGGGTACCATACAATGCATTGGGGTGATTCCAGTTATATCCAGACCGGGGAAATTTCCTAAAAGGTAATTTCCGAAATTTGACACTGGGTCCCAATCTAATAGGCTCGCCCCCTATTACATTGGGACCAAAATACATCGGCGAAGTGTGGGTGCACTACAGTGCACCTCCGTCTACCCCTTCGGGGAATACAGGCGTGATGATGCATTGACACTGGCGGGTATCGAACCCAGTTCAGTGGGCTGAGCGTCATATGCTCAAACCGCTAGACCAAGCCGTCATCTAATTAGATAGAGATGACTATTTTATATACCAAAGAATTCCCGCTAATTAGCTTTATATCATATCAAATATTCTCAAATTTATGGAAAATTATTTTTTTGTCGGCGACATTTTTCCATGTTCTTAGCGATTTATTCGGTCATTAAGGTGATCTGTGGACCAATTTCAGCGCATCTGTTTTTTATTAAGTTCCATGTTTTCCGTTTTAAAAGTATATTAATATTTCACAAAGGTTTTTAACCGACTTCCAAAAGGAGGTTTCTCAATTCGACCGTATATATCGACATTTTTTTTATAACTCTCTTGATACTTACAATCAATGTGAAAAAAAATCAGTGGGCATTCGGTCTTTGTATATTTAACGAGGCATCATCGTAGCTCAGCAATAAATATACAAACTTAGGTTTTATTTAAACAATAAAGCCGATTGCTGATGATAATTTAGCGGAAACGGATGTGCAGTGGCACTTCTTAATTATCGGGCAGCTGTCTATCTATTGAATAAGTGAACAGTTTAAGTAAGTTCTCCCAACACTGCCATACCAAAACAAACTGTAATAGAAAAAGTTCATTCTTCAACTAAATTACACTGAAAGGGAATTTTGACGCGAGGGAGCGTGACTTTTACCACAGAAATTTAATCTTTATGCTATTAACACAGAGTTCATTTTGCTATTAGCAAAAAATCACTCGGGAGGCTTAAGGTGCTTATTATATTTTCGTCTGCGCTTATCCAAGTGTACTTTGATAAGTAATAAGTACGCAGCGAGGCTTGTAAGCGCGACTTATCCCGACAGGGCGGTGCTCACTCGCTATTCTTTATTAATGTTGATGGCACCTCCACCTTGATAAGGTTGGCTTGCAACGACTGTAAAGACATGTTCACTATTCATATTCTCATATGCTGTACGTTGGCTAAAGTAAATCTTGGAATTATATTAATTAGTTGCCACACTTATAATATTTAGGTAATTATTATACTGAATTGAAGGTGAGGTGAGGGCTGCCACAATTTTTATGGGACTTCTATTGCGTTAAATTTGACAATAAATTAGAAATGGTTTTTATAATCCTACAAAATATAGTGCAAAATACAATTTCACAGAAGGTTGGACATAGTGACAAAATTTCAGTATAAAAAATTACAGACCAATCATTTTATTCGGGCAATATTTGCAGAATCAGAGTAATGTGGTTGTCTGGAAGAAATTGCTTTTAGCGATAAGACCGCCAAATTGTACATAGCTACTGTATTTAGAACTAAGAATGTTGTATTATTTTCTTTGTTTGGTGTGTGCAATAAAGAGTACTCTATCTATCTATCTATCTAATGTGTAGAGTCAGCCCTATCGGTTCATATGTTCTCGCCACCACATGTAAGAGACCAAGTAGTTTTGTGATGAATGATTCAACGATGCGCAACGTCTGGCTTGTTTTCATGACTTTTCTTCAGGTACCAACGAATGTTTAGGTTAATAGCCAGGCGAATAACATTATCGCATGTTCATTAGTTTTTAATATCATCTTTTGTAGAGATTATTAGGAAGAAATGGAAATATACAAAATCGAATTTGTGGCAAATGTTATTTTCAATGAACGAAGGAGTAATAATATATCCTCCAAGAGTAGATAAATAGTAGTTAATTTTTTAGGGTTCCGTACCCAAAGGGCAAAACGGGATCCCTATTACTGAGACTTCACTGTCCGTCCGTCCGTCCATCCGTCTGTCACCAGGCTGTATCTCATGAACCGTGATAGTTAGAGAGTTGAAATTTTCACAGATGATGTATTGCTGTTGCCGCTATAACAACAAATACTAAAAAACAGAATAAAATGATTATTTAAGGGGGCTCCCATACAACAAACGTGATTTTTTTGGCGTTTTTATGGATAATGGTACGGAACCTTTCGTGCGCGAGTCCGACTCGCACTTGGCCGGTTTTTTCTTTTGATACCCAACACGGCAATATAAAACATATTTTTTTTAGTTCATTAATTTATGTTCAATTTAATGTGATATAGCTTACGAGCAGACAATGAAGCCGCTTCCAACAATACTTTATTTGTCAAATTATGATAAGTAAATTAGAAGTTATGAGGGAACAGATGAACATCATACGACTCAAAATCATAACCGAGTACGGAGGAATTCGCAGTCTGTTAAAAAAGGGGAAGGAAACTTCGTACTCATTCGTTCAGCATGTAGTCTTTGTTGTATTAAGTCTAGTATCACACTTAGTCTGGCTCGCAGTTAAATAAATATCACCAGACAATACATAGGTACTCATTGTATGAACCCAAAACAAGCAAGGCTTGTACTATGGGTACAATACAATGGACTGGGGGCGATCCCAGTTACACACAGACCAAGGCCAATTCCAAAAAGGCCAGTTCCGAAATTTGCCACAAGCGGGAATCGAACCCACCTGATTCAGTGAACCTACGCTACCAAGCCGTCGTCATAGTTGTTGCTATGTCAAGCTTAGTATAATGCCTATTCTGGCTCGCAATTAATTACCCTGATTCATTATAACCACGAAGGAATGTGGCGTGCGGTACCGTTCCATTACTGAACCACTTCCCAACTATTTGGACAGATTTATATAGCTTTCGACTAGGTTTCGTTTTCATTCAGCTAATATCGTGTTTGTCATTTAGGTTTTTAAACCGACCAGCGGGTGTGTTACGGAAGGATGATCGCGGGAAATAGCTTGCGTGTGCATTAACGTATTGAATTTGCATACTGTTTCTAAGCAGGCGATAGATTTCTTCTAACAATAATTCTCTCTTTCAATTATCTTTGTACTTCAAAATATTGTTTATACTTTATTGCCGTAGCAAGAGACTATAAAATCAAAGTCGTTATTAGCATAGTATGAATTCGGATGTATAAAATTTTACCAACTTACAAAGATTTGTAAGAAAAATAGATATTTTTAAAAATTACTTTTGCCACCAAAATCTGATGTGTTCTAGATAGACAAAAGACAGAAGGATCGGTGAAGGTTTTAACTAAAAACAGTACACTGTTTTTTTTTAAACTATGAATTGATTTTGATTTAAATAAAATATATAAATTTCAATCCTATCGAAACACCGACCGTACCCTCTAGATAGAAAAACAATAGATGAGATTTTCGGAAGCAAATACATAACGGTAAAACGTATTGGACTATGGTGTTTCAAGTGTTACAATCTAAGAACTGAGTTTGAAATAGTTCTTAATTTTTTTTTTTTCATTTACGCGTTTTTATAAACATCTTTATCTGCTACATTCGTTATTATCCCACATACCTAATTCAAACATATAACCTCATACTCTCAACATTTCGTTTAAACACAAATGCACTTATGAAGCATAACTAATTGAATTAGCGGAAACATCGATCATACCTCATTTCCTGAAACTGTGAGGTAACTTCACCGCACCACCGCGGGTTTCATTACGTCGCTTGGACATTCTCACATTATGCCCATTGATTAAGTTCCTTGTGTTTCCAAGTCTTAAGACTTGCATAACTGACCAGTACTGACCACGTAATTATCTTAGTTGGTAAGCAAAATGGTTTTACACATACTCATCGTATGGCTTCAACCTGGGCAACGCTGAAAGGCTTGTACTATTGATACCGTACTGAGTACGATGTACTGATCAAACAGACACCGACCTCACCGGCGAGGTCGAAGAACCCCATCTTCTGCTCGTAGGTGCATCTTTGCACCTAGGAGCGCAGTCATTACTTCTCCCCTCATGGCAACTGCCCAAGCCGAGGTCGTGCCCCATGTGGCGCCCTTGAGCTAGTTGCCCTCCTCTTCTGCCCTTAAGGCTTTGGTTGGAGTCGCACTCTGCACTCGCCACTTCTCCGGTGAAGCTGTAAAGGCCAACTCACGGCCAACAGCGTAGTCATATCAAAAAAAAAAAAACTATGTACTGAATACGTAATGAGTATAAGAAGGCGAACCCAGTTCACCCAGACCCATATCAGGAGTCTGATATAATACTTTGGGTACATATACGGCAGCTCACATGTGGATGCTTAGTGAAGACAGATTATAACTATTACAGTTTCTGAGGTCCTTGAATATTTGTTACAGTTATCGTGTTGTCGCCTTTGGGTACATCCATAACCCTATTCATCAGTGTAAACGAGTACGGCTACCAATATGCACAAAACAGAACATGAATATTTTACATAGGTCTCGAGATATTACGAGTTATAGAAATTGATGACAAAATAAAGTTGAAAAAACATGTTCGAATTTCAACCAAATTTTATACCAATCAGTTGTATACCTGATTATGATGCAAACGTCAAAGTATTATTTCGGACTTCTGATACATCCTGTAAATTAGATAAAATATTTTGAGGATGGATTGGTATAGCGTTTTGAGTGTAGGCCGTTTGGCTGACTGCACTGGATAATTGAGAGTTCGATTCCGATAACAGAAAACAAAAATAGCTTTTGCAGAATATGCCGGGATGTGAAATGGGATCGTCCTGAGACCTTCGTGTAGTACCGTTAATACAAGCTTTGATTACTTCGAAGTCATACAATGAGTACGTGTTGTCTGGCGACTTAAGCTACACTGTTGGGCAATATATACATATTTGGAATCAGCGATTTTTTCTGCATCGAATAAGTATGCTCTCCTGTAAAATTAAAAAAAGTCACTTAACTCAAATGAGTTAAGCGACATTTTAAAAGCTATTTAGCTTTTCACCCACCGATATCTATGACAGACTGGGGCTATTAATTAATTTATGGTATAACTGTATTTGTATGCAGTGGTAGCCTCGTGGGCAAGAACGCCGGCCTTGAACGTAAGGGGTGCTAGTTCAAATCCCGGGCCCGCACCTCTGAGATAATTTTCATGTGCGAATGTAATTTTCAACAATGATTACCACTTGCTGAACGGTGAAGGAAAACATCGTGAGGAAACCGGCACGTCTATAGAAAGGCGTGTGAAGTACACCAACCCGCACTGGGCCAGCGTGGTGGACTATGGCCCAAATCTTCCTCGTATTGAAGGGGAATGTACCCGGTATAATGGCAATAAGTTCGCCCCCTATTAAATTCGGACCAAAATACATCGGCGAAGTGTGGGCGCACTACAGAGCACCTCTGCCTACCCCTTCAGGGAATACAGGCGTGATGATGTATTGTACTGTAATTGTATTTCTCTAAGAGGTGGAACAATAAAGAGTTATCTATATATCTAATAGTCTAGTGGTCAGACAGACCGCTCACGTGATCGAGAGGTTCCAGCTTCGATCCCCACTCAAGCCATATAACCATTGACTCTATTGAGTGCACTCCTAATACATTAAGCTTAGTTGAAGGTAAATATCTTGATAGTTTAATTGCGGATTGACTTGTTTGATACTTGGGCAACGGCAGAGAAATATATATAAAGTGACATTTAAAAAAAAAAGTCAATCTACAGGTATTTCTCTGCCGAATATACACATGTATCTGAATTAATCTTCAGTTCAAGGTTCAATATATCGCTATGGAGGTTTGATTGGATGGGCATGTTTTGTATGTGATACATTTTCCAATACACGGAACTAATCACTCCACTTCAGATGGACTCGGTTTGAATTGGTTCTATTGAACGTAGATTGAATCTAAATCGTATTTCCTTTCAATTTATTGAATCAATAGATGTTGAAAACCACGGGCATAGTTATTTAGTAGCAATGTATTTATTAAATGTAAAATGCATAAAATATACATTATTTAATGTACATTGACCTAAAATTTTACATTTACGTTAAATCAATGTATAGACCATAACGCAATGTACTATGATCGCAATAAAGAAACGTCAACATTTAAAGTTCTGGCAGACGGGGCGTCAAGACAAGACGCGCGCTGCAACATTTTTGTCAATACCAAAACATACAGTATTGACTTCGAGATAAAGTTCATTCTTCAATGTCAAATGTCATTAAAAGCACGAGCGAATTTTGCAGGGCGATCGCATGGCTTTTACCACAGAAATACAATCTTTATGTGTATTGACGTTGAGTTTGTTTTAGTATTGGCGAAAATTTTGCAGCGCGCCTCTTGACGCCCCAGTCTGCCCAGGGGCCTAATTCTCATATGATCGACATTCTAATTCGACATAATATGCCAAAACAGGGGCCCGGTTTTCGCTTGATAGACGTCATCTCTAATCCATATATGTCGAAACAAAACGTCAAAATGGTCTTTTGTACATTCGTCACAAAGTAAATTCGTCACAGATCCGGGAGTCATCCGCCATCTTTATCACTGTCATTATCCATTTTTATTTATAATGTGTATTTATTGAATTTGTCCTTGCTATTAATTACTTGACATTGGCGAAATACCCGCGCTATTCGCAGGTGAAGCCATTCCTCATCTTATTCCATTAAATTTCATCATTTCGCTCATCTCATAAAAAATAATAATAAATTCGTCACAGAAAAAAGTAAATGTTAATTGGTCACAGTTCTATTTTTTGAAGAAAAATATTCATATTCCAATTTAGATTATTGTAAATTCATTGAAATAAAACTAATTAACGGATTCTATCGCGTTTATTTACTATTTTATTTTCCCGACGTTTCGGCTGCTTTACAGCAACCATGATCATGGGGGGACTGAGGTGTTAGACGTCCTGATGTCATAGTTATATAAACGCGATAGAATCCGTTTCGACTACAATCTATCTATCTATACTATATATATATATATATAAATTATATATTATTATTATTCCTTTATTTCTCATTTTTCTTATTTAGTACATTTTTAAATATAAATATAAAAAATACATTTAAAAATATTATTATTATTATATTCCTTTATTTCTCATTTTTCTTATTTAGTACATTTTTAAATATAAATATAAAAAATACATTTAAAAATATAAAAAACAGTTCCCCACCGGCATCTGGAACAGGATCCTAGTTACCAGTGGTTAGGGCTCCAGAGAGAGGAACTTCCTCACAATGCGCGCCGTCCCCAGAAGTACCGCCTTCTGAATCTGTCCCTTGATCCAGCTGCCTAACGCGAGCCTCTTTAGGTGTTTGTCGAGGCTCTTGGCTAATAAGCCATGGGCGGAAACGACTATCGGTACAATGATTGCCGCATCAATGTCCCACATGTCGACAACCTCGTGAGCCAGATCAAGATACTTGCTTTCTTTATCTTTCTCTGCTTTCACGAGATTCTCGTCATGGGGGACAGTGATATCGATAATCATTGCACGGCGCTCTTGGCGATCTATCAGCACAATATCAGGCTTATTGGCTACAATAGTCCTGTCTGTGATGATAGACCGGTCCCAATACAATGTGATATGACCCTCTTCGAGAACTGGTTGTGGCTCATACCTGTAGTACGGTACCTCGGATGTCACAAGGCGATATTTAAGGGCAAGTTGCTGGTGGACAATCCTGGCTACTTGGTTGTGTCTGTGTAAATATTGACCATTTGTGAGACGCGAACAACCGGAGATGATATGCCTCAGGGATTCACCAGGGCGATGACATGCCCGACAAATGTCAATGGTGCCATCCCTAAGAATATATCTCCGGTAGTTGTTCGTCATCACAACTTCGTCCATAATTGCACAGACAAAACCTTCGGTTTCCCCAAAGAGGTCGCCGAATCGTAGCCAGGCCACGGAGGCCGCAAGATCTACATCGGGCCCATGAGGGGCCCGATAGTACCTTCCGTGTAGCTCCTTACCCTGCCATACCACCCTACGATCATCCGTTGTCAGTACCACAGGATTGCGCCAGGTCTCTTTTGCCAACGATAGAGGGGTGAGTCCATTATCTACTGCCACTACATCCACATCTTTTCTTTTCCCCATCGGCACGGAGAAAATATTCTCTGAGACTACATATCTCTCGGTTATGCAAAGTCTTGACGTTTAAAAAGCCACGACCTCCACATTTCCGAGGGATATATAGTCTCATTACCGATGAACGTGGGTGATGCATGCGGTATGCAGTGAGCGTAGTACGGACTGTTCTATCCAGGGTGTCCAATTCGGTCTGAGTCCACTTGAGTATGCCAAAGGAGTACATCAAGACTGGCATGACCCAGCCGTTGTAGGCTCGCACCTTGTTTCCGCCTGATAAAAGACTTTTCAGTACTTTTTTCAGGCGCCCCAAGAAGCGATCCCGCAACAGCTGTTTCATGTCAGTCTCACTAATGCCTAACCCCTGTGACATACCCAAGTATTTGTAGGTCTCGGTTGCGGCGAGTGATCTCAGTTGGATGGAATCTGAAAGTTGGATGCCTTCAGACTCCACCATCCTCCCCTGCTTTGCATGCATGACCGCACATTTATCCACACCAAACTCCATCCTGATAGAATTACTAAAGGTTTCTGTAACCTTCAGTAAGCCCGACAATTGGAGTGCAGTGGGGGCAAACAGTTTAAGGTCATCCATGTAAAGCAGGTGAGATATTACCTGACCTCCTCGTCGCAACCGAAAGCCAAACCCTGACTCCTCCAAAAGTGTGCTCAGAGGGTTCAGGGCCAGGCAAAACCATAATGGACTCAGACTATCACCCTGGAAGATACCTCGCTCTATCCTTATAGGCTCGCCATTCCCAAGGATCTGTCGAGAGCCTGGGCAGAGAAGGACCGTTTTCCATTGCCTCATACATGACTCCAAGAAAGTGCGTAGAGTTGTATCTATTTTATACAACTCAAGCACTCTCACAAGCCACGTATGCGGCACAGAATCATAGGCCTTCTTATAATCTATCCAGCATGTCGACAGATCCTTTCGGTTACAGCGAGCCTGTTGACAAATGGTCATATCGATGAGGAGTAGCTCCTTAGTACCACGGGACCCACTCCTACATCCATTCTGAGAGGCAGACATTATTGAATTATCTTCAACATGTCTGGCGATTTTCGCTCTCAGGATGGATGTAAGAGTTTGGTAAATTGTAGGTAGACAGGTGATCGGTCTATAATTTTTAGGGTCCGTGGTACTTCCGGTTTTATGGAGCAGATGGGTTACGCCTGTAGTTATAAATTCCGGTAACGACCCAGATTGTAAGGCGGATTGGAATTGGGATGCCAAGCGAACGTGCGAGCTACGTAGCCATTTGAGCCAAAAATTATGCAGTTCGTCCGGGCCTGGGGCCTTCCAATTAGGTAGAGAACGAACTGCATTGGCTACGTCTAGGGGCCCGATGGAGATGGCTTCCATTTCTTTTATTAGTTCGCACATTCGCTCGACATCACCGATCCAATTGCCTTCGTAGTGAGTAACTGGCACTGACCAGATATCACGCCAGAATGTTGTCATGGCGTTGCCATCTGGTCGCTGCAATTCACTCACTGGTTCATTGGGTCGCTCCCAGGATCTATAAACCCATCTTTGATCCCTTTGGAACATGGAGTTCTGGGAATATCGATCTACGCGAGCTTTATACCTACGTATACGGTTTGCCCATGCATAAATTTTCTGCTTCAGGAAGTCAATGCGCTCTGTGACGCGGGAAATATATTCGCGGGGACTGACATCAGTCCCTGCGAATGCCCGCTTCACAAAGCGCATAACTCTAGGGCGTGTATTACCCTCCCTGAAGCAGCTGAGCTTGCCAATGAGTGCCCTAGCCTCGCTAATACGACGCTCTATCCTGCATTGCCATGCCGGGATGGCGGGTTTTGGACGTGTAGCTGTGTCAGTGTTAAAAACCTTGACACGAGCTACACGACATACCGTAATGGCAGCACAATACAGGATAGAGTGTGTATCCACAGGGTCATCACTACTGTCAAAGTAAATTGACAGTAGTGAGTCTAAGGCACCCACTAGCGCTCTATTCCCTTTATGCATGTGTAGGCGAGGTATACGAGGTCTAAGATGGTTCGGCATGGATCGATACTCCCGAACTACATCCTCCAAAGTACTCCTCAATAAGTCATTGTATTGGGTACTTACATCAATAGGCGCGTTATCCCTATCAACGTCGCTATCGGCGGCAAGCCATGAAGTAACCGTGGCACTTGCCACAGGCTGGGCCGCCGGCTGCGACGATGCGACAGGAACAACCCGCCTACTCTGCACCTCCGAGCGTAGCCGATCTAGTACGGTATCAGCCAGCATGTTTCCACGCTGGATGACCCGCACCTGATCCGACAGTCGTTGCGCCGACACGTTGACTGCTGGTTCCAGGGACTGAAACAAAGGCAGCATTCGGTCACGGTACGCAGTGAGGTTAGTTCCCCCCTCTGTAGCCTCATAGTAGGCGCGCATGACGTTTTCATTCATGGAAGACGTCCATCGCATGCGCCGCACTACACCACTGGGAACGAGGACCCTGTTCGGAGCCGGTTGCCCCAAAAGCCCCAAGTGTCCCGGTGGCCGGCCTCTCTGCCGACGTACAGGTGGTGGCGACGTCGGCGGAGAAAAATACTCGTCGCTCTCGCTCGACGCTACTGCAGACACCGACGTCCTGATGATGGATGCCGGCGATGGCGAGGCGGAGCGAGGTGGCTGGTCCGGGGGTGTTGATTGTGCGTAATGTCGCACGGCACTCCGCTGTCGACATTGTCTCCTCGGATTTCTCCGAGGAGCGTCCGTCATCTTATTTGGTCAGCACTTTTTGAAAATATTTGAAAACTATGGCATTTTTGTATTAATTGCATGTTTTGCGGTATATTTCATTGTATATTCACAGTTTTCGGATGTAATTAGTATAATTTTAGTAAAATAAATTTTTTCACAAATTTTATTGATGTTCTTGACAGCGGTTGCCATGGTTATTATTATTATTATTATATATATATTTATATATATGTATATATAATAATATATTAATATATATATATATATATATAATATTATAAAGCTAAAGAGTTTGTTTGTTTGTTTGTTTGGTTGAACGCGCTAATCTCAGAAACTACTGGTCCGAATTGAATCATTCTTTTTGTGTTAAATAGTTCATTTATCGAGGAAGATTATAAGCTAGAGAAGCAACGAATAATGTGGCAAAAACGGGAAAATTCCCGAACATGAATCGGGTATTATAGACTTATATATATAATCACATAGACTTTATAACATCGCTCTACGCCAAACTAACTATTAGCGCGGGTGAAACCGCGGGAACAGCTAGTAGTAAATAAACGCGATAGAATCCGTAAAATAGTTTTATTTCAATGTATAGTATTCGCGTAAATATAAGAAAACAATTATTGTAAATTCGTCACATTTTTTTCGTATTGACAGCAGTAAAAACAAACAAAAATTAGATAGAGTGTAATTCGTGCGAAAATTGCTCCGCAGAGCTTTGACTTAAAAAACATTTTAAAATCTGAGTAAAGAAAATAATCGTTCTGCTTATACGTGGATACATCATATGGGAGTCATTGTATGTAAAGTGTTCTCGTCTATGTTGTGTGATAGACTACGATTTCTAAATCGTTGACATTTTCGACTATAACACAGTACAATGTAGTTTAAATCGAGACCACTTAACGTAAACATAATCTCATTTATTTTGCTATAAATCGGGATATAGTACTGCGGTATTGCCACATTCGTGCGGCGGTTGAACAGAAACTGGTCACCGAGTCAGTGTGTTAGTCACGAGTAGAGACGCCGTGTCTGACCCCAGGCTACACTCCATTGTTTCAATCTAGACGCTTTGTTAACAAAATTGCTTTGAATATCTCTTCTAAGGATATCACTTTAGAAATTAGAAAATATCAACGTTTTATATACATCATCACGCCTGTATGGGGTAGGCAGAGGTGCACTGCAATGCGCCCACACTTCACCGATGTATTTCTGGTCACAATGTAATAAGGGGCGAGCCTATTGCCATTATACCGGGTACATCCCACCAATATGAGCGAAATTTGGGCAATATAGTCCACCACGCTGGTCCGGTGCAGGTTGGTGAAATTCACACGTTTTTCTATGGACATGCAAATTTCCACACGATATTTGCATACATTGTTCAGCTTGCAATAATCATTATTGAAAATTATAAATATAAATTATTCCAGTGACGCGATGAGGGTGCCAGGGTTTGAATCTGCACCCCTTGCGTTCAAGTTGGGCTTCCTACCAAATAGGCTACCACTGTTTATATTAACGATTTTCATATACATGTTTGACGTAGATTCTTCTACGGAACGTATAGTCATGGTAGGCGTAGACAGTTTATTGCCAACCAGTATTAGGGTAAAGACCGAATCCACAGTGGCGTTAACAGCTGTACAAAATTTTCGCCTATACCAAAACAAATTCTGTTTCAATACACATAAAGACTCAATTTGTACAGCAAAAACCACGCGACTCCGCTGCAAAATTCGTTCGCACCACCAATTACTTTCCATTGAAGAATGCGCATTTTGTGAGAAAATACAGTTCGTTTCGGTACTGCCAAAAAAAAATCGGCGTACGTCTTGATGCCGCAGTCTGTTCAGGGCTTAAAGGTAGACAACCTCGCACTAGGTACTGTGTCAATGAGACGACAGTGATTTATGCGCGGTAGCGGCGACGGTCTGGAATTATCTCAAAGTATTTGCCAACAACAGGCTTGTAAATTGTTGGATTAGATCGGTGAAAGGGCAGGCCATAAATAGTTTTTTACAATGTGCCTAGAAAAACAGATAATCTTAAGGTCTACACATAATTATACTTTCTAGTGGTCATAAGTGAGGCATGTCTGCAAAATGCTAGGTTAAATTCCCATCTCATGCCATACTATTATAATGTTCTATGCATTTAAATTTAGTATCTCAGTTTTGTGTGTATCTGGAGATTAAGAATAGAAAGAAAAAAAACATTTATTTGACACAGATGCAAAGAACACGGAGAATACAAAAAAATACAAAAAGGAAAAAAAAAAGGAAAAGAGCTCAGTGTAAACTATGCCGACAGGGTATTGGCTCAGCACATGCTGGAGGGGGGTTGCTTCCCCCAGCGCTGATTTTCAGCAAAATAGTATCACTCCAATTACATTGGGACTAATGAGAATATGATCACAACGCGTTAAAACCTTAAACTGTTTGCAATACAATCGCAATACCGATCACCTATAGAAACTACAATATTTATACTATTATTTTTTAACTCAACTACAATGACTTGCAAATAAGTAATATTTTCGGAGACTTTCTATATTTACAAGTACTTATCATCTCCATCGGTTCATTATAAGAAGACAATATTCACACCGTAATGCCGGTTGCGCGATGATATCGGTTCAATGAAATCCTGTTAACCGACAGCTTGTGTAAATACTTCCATACAAAATTTCTGCCACTGCACATCTGTTCCCGTTTTACAGGGTAGGCTTTACCGTGTCAATAGAGCCTAACATTTCCATCCATTTGTTGTGAGACTTGGTTGAGGCAGCTATTACTTCGGCCAGGAACATCTTACAGCGAAAGTGGTTTGACCCTCGCCAGACACTTGAAATGTTAGTTTAGTGCTCGTTTAAGTTATTACTGTCTTTGCTATAACGATTAGAGTCGTGATGTTATATGGTATGACTGGTCATGATATCTTGTTTTGTATTCAGACAAAAATGTGTATTTTAGGTGGCCAAACCCCTATAGCTAGACCAATTGCCACATACAACACTAGTTGGAGAAAACTTGATCTTGATATTTTCCATGTCCAATCCAAGCACTTAAAAAACAAGATATTACACGGTATTATACTGTTTAATTCGTATTAATTTCTATAATCTCTATTAAGCTCATTTTAATGTCGTATATTTTTATAAACTTTGTTATAGTGTATAGTGTATAATAGTGTTACTTTTATTTTATTGCTTATGAATGTCTATTTTTTCAATATGTTGTAAATACATATTTTATTTCATTTTATTTTAAGTTTAGTTAACAATAATACCTTAAGTTCCTATTAATTTTATATTTTAGTCTCTATATTCAAGTTGTCTCCTTATTATGAATGTTGTGCATATTTGTAATTGGCGTAGCACATGCCCTATGTTTAGGAAACCAATATGTAAATGTTTGTGTTCACTCTGTAAATATGCCTTAAATAAATAAATAACTAAATTTTCGCAGATTCTTTTTTCCTTTACGAAATGAATGTAAAGGAAAAATATGAGATGCCAACCTCAAGAAATTAATAGCAATAAAATAGTAAATATACAATGTAACTCAGAATATAACCAGCTTTAAACCCTTTGTCATGTACAGTACCTACGTGAAATCATTTTATGTAGGCAGAATATCGATATTTTTTAAATTTTCCGATACGTGAGTCGAAACCCTTGTTGCAACAAAATAAGAGTTTTCAAACTTTAACGCAAATTCTCAAATTTAGTAAAATTGTAATCTATATAAAAAACTATCTGCAATTTCTTTTAAATTACGAGAGCGCTCTACAATGCCGCTGTAAATGGATCATAACTTTCTTGTAATTTGGATGAGATGTATAGGTATAAGGACTCGATGGTCCACATAGATAAACAAGTAAGCTTCCGGTCTGTTTCAGGATTTATTTCAAGGAAAATGTGACCGCCCGATGTTATCCCCACATCCTGTGTTCTTAGAAACGAATGACGTAAGCAGTGATCTATAATCCGGGATTAATCCTGATTAATCCCGGATGAAAGAAGGGTGTTGATCTCTCCAGTTTTTTTTAGTTATCCAAGGAATAAGGCCGCCCGCAAATTGAGGCGTGACGCGTAAATTTGTTTGCTACGGCAAATCCAACTGTATTGACACATCGGAAAAGTTCATTCTACAATAAAATTACACTGACACCGACAGCGAATTTTGACGCGTTGGAGCGTGCCTTTTACGACAGAAATTTAATCTTTATGCATATTGACATAGAGTCCGTTTTGGTGGTAGCAAAGATTTTGACGCACGCCCGTTGAGGCTCAAGTGTGCTGGGGTTTAATGGATTTTATTATCTTCATTTGAAACATCGGTTGAGATCATTTGATACTTTTTCGGCTCATCCCTCAACCCGTCCCGAATTTCAAGCCAATGGCTCTCGTATTTTTCACTGGATCTCACTTATTGATAGACATTTTCGCCTGTTTGATCCTCCCACTAGTTTAGGACACTCTTGATTCTATGACAATTTCTAAAAAATATTTGATTTAAAAAACATTTTGATTTCCACGTACTTTTCATAAATAAGCGAATAGATAAAATAGTAATACCTAATTTTTTAAAAACAAACAACCATCTGAGAAAACATTACATTGGCTTTTTTACCGACTTAAAAAAGGAAGAGGTTCTCAATTCGACGATGTTTTTTTACTCAAGTGTGTTGACACCATTCACAATTGTCTTTTAAATATTGTCTGTGATTTGTTAATTACTGTACCTACTTAAAATATTTAATCTGTGACGACAACTACGATTACAATTTACAAACGAACTTCGAATGGCGATATTTATTTCTTTATTATTGATCCCAAAGCTCTATAAATTTGGCGTTAAGAGACTCAAACTTCTATAAGCATTCCATTATCAATGCTTGTTACCATACAGTCACCGGTAGCTGTGACTACTGTTTTAACGATCAGCGAAAGTTCTCGACTGATCACACATCATCATTACGAGCCAAAACGCAAAAACCTGACCTTACAAATACTGACACAGTGTTCCGAATCTCGGCCGCGCGAGTGATAGTTACGCGGAACAGTTGAATAAAGTGGAACTGATACAGCGATATGAAATCACTGTTATTGGTAACTGATATATTTATTTACAAATTCTGTTTTTTTTTAATTACTGAGAACAACCTATGCACGAGCTGTACCTAATAGGCACCGAGGTTGTTACTTACGAAACGTTTCGTAAAGCTACTGTTTTGGCTAACATCTGATTGAAAAATTGACAATGCGATAAGCGTTTCTTGAGAGATTATATGAGCAATAATATGTCACCAGGATATAAAAATAACAATACTAACTAAACAATACTAACTATACTAAAATAACTACTATCTGTTATTTTATACTCGTTACTTTTATTTGCGGTCGCGACTAATACGAGCGCTAGTAATGTGAATAATTGTCCATTGTGTGAGATACGATGCGGGCGATTAGGAAGTTTACTTTTACTGTGCGTTCCATAGCGGCACGCAATCACTTTCGACTTTCAGCCACGACGCCACTGCGCCCGCGCACGGTAATACTCATCTTTTTATAATTCCAAATAATTTATTCAAATTGTTGACAAATACTCATAGGTAGCTAAAATTCGATTTTTAAATTACGAAATAAGACGAGTGTACTATGGCCGTCGCTAATCAAAGAGGATCCAATCCACAAAATTAATAAAAATGAGCTAAGTATACCAAACCGTTCCTAAAGGAGGCTTTTTTAAATAACAAAAAAGATCCCATCAAAGAATACATTAAAATTGTATTTTTACCATCTTTTTTTTTTTTTAACGAAATGATGATATTTAATGGAATAAGATGAGGAATGGCATCACCTGCGACTAGCGCGAGTATTTCGCCAATGTCAAGTAGTTAATAGCAAGGACAAATTTAATAAATACACGTAATAAATAAAAATGAATGATGACAGTGATAAAGATGGCGGATGAATCAAAGCACCACCTAAGTTACCATCCCACATATAATACATTACCAAACTTCAAGCTGTCATATCTCAAAACTGACTGGATGTGGATTGGATCCTTTTTGTTTAACTACGTCCATATGATAGTTTATTTAAATAAAAAAAACATATTTTTAAATTTAGAATATCTAGTTGCGATACTTATTGGTATCTAGGCTGTCTTTCTATTAAGCTAACAATGTATTGTTTCCTTGGAAAATACCAAATGACACCTAAGTTGATTCCTTTCGGATTATTTTAAAGACACGAGGTCGATACTCGTCTTAAATGAGTAATCAAAATAAGTATTCATAGCGCCAATAACCAGTTTCGGTGCGATATTGCGAAAATATCCTTTTCGCTGGCGTGTTAATCAAACCGTAACAAATCGAGTTTGTTGATTGCTAGGAAAGTAATCGAATAACAGATAAACTACACGTGCGGTATCCTATAGTGTTAGTTTTTATGTGTTTTATGACTCTTTATATCAAATTCTTTACACCACAAATACTTGGAAAAGCAGTGGTAGCCTCGTGGGCAAGAACGCCCGCCTTGAACGTAAGGGGTGCAGGTTTAAATCCCGGCCCCGCACCTCTGGGATAATTTTCATGTGCGCATGTCATTTTCAACAATTATTACCACTTACTGAACGGTGAAGGAAAACATCGTGAGGAAATCTGCAGATCTGCAGAAGAAGAAGATGCCTGTCTGTCTTTTTTTCTTACAAAACACACTCATCGTATGATACCAAACTAAGCAAAGCTTGGGTACAATATAATGGAGTGGGGGCTATACCAGTTACATCCAGACTGGCGGGAATCGAACCCTCAAATATCCAGTTCAGTGATTCAAGATACGCTTAAACTATTATACCAATCCGTCATCTGTATGTTTTAGTTACTCCCAAAGTAATGAAAGGGATTTTGTATTGTTTCTACTATTATTATTACCTACAGCCCTTTTAACGCCCCACTTCTGGGCACGGGCCTCCCCTCAATGCGAGGGGGATTCGGGCCATAGTTCACCACGCTGGCCTATAGCGGGTTGGCAGACTTCACACATCTATCGAAAACTATATTGTTTTCTTATATTATTTACGCGAATACTACACATTGAAACAAAACTATTTTGCGGATTCTATCGCGTTTATTGTCTTTTTTATGTTCCCTTTTTGTTCGCAATAAAAGTCAATAAACGCGATATAATCCGCAAAATAGTTTTATTTCAATATCGAAAACTAGTCAAGTTCCCTCAAACGTGCAAGTTTCCTCACGATGTTTTCCTTCACCGTTTCATAGCAAGTGATAATCTCGGATGAAAATAAGATTCGCACATAAATACCAGAGGTGCGAGCCGGGGTTTGAACCTGCACGCTTCGATTGCAAGGCGTGCGTTCGACCACTCGGCTACCTCTGCTATTGTTTCTATTTAGGTAAAAACACCTACGATTAATATTTTGCACGAAAATGATTGTGGCATTGCGACGACGGAATGTAGATGAAGGTTAAACTCATAATCTCAGTTCTACAAAGAGTTTAAACAGTACGTGAAACACCTGTTTATTATGCATTTAACGTTCAGTATTATACGACGACGGTGTGAGAACTAGGCCGTGCCCGAGGTAGCGATAGCAAACAAAAATATATACCGAAAGATATCTACTAATTATATTCTAGAAAACCTTGAATAAAACTCTCACGGGGATATTTTTTTTGTTTCAAAGTACATCTTATAGTCAATTGTAATCGTGTTGTATCTGATATTAATATAGCTATGAACATAAGCAATCATTTTGGAGATTGGAAGTCAATACCAACACATTAAATTCATAATAAAAAATGATTTGATTGTTTGCTTAATGTTTTCGATAAATACTACAGAATGATTCGTATCAAAATATTGCTTACTAGTCACGTAAAAACTATACTATTTTGTTTTTAAGCCTTTCAATGTCATATTCCTGGGCAAAAGTCTCCCCCTTCCATCTCTAAACATGTCAGTCTTAGGCTATTCCCTTCCACACTGTCCCCGCAATCTTCCTCAGTCAACCTCTTCGTGGGTGGCCGTCATAAGAGCCCCAAGTCACCGAACTCTATCGGCATGGAGTTTCTATGACATAATTTTGCAAGGTATGAAAACAAAATTTTTTATGACTAGTCTAATGGCTTCAAGGTAAAACTATCTAAAGTTTTCACTGGTCATATTTAAGACTAGCTGTGCCCGCGACTTCGCCCGCGTGGACTTTAGGTAGATTACCCGGGAATATGGGTATTATGTTTTTCCCGCGGAACCCTAATGCTTTTTCTAAAATTAAAGTAGCCTTAGTTACGCCTTGGAACGTCAGCTATCTGTCAGTGAAAGTCCCATTGAAATCGGTTCAGCCGTGTAGAAGTTTACCTCAAACAAACAGACAGACAGACAAAAAAATTTAAAATTGCGTTTTCGTTATAGGTATCGTATATACTTTCATACGCATTTGGTAAAAAAGTGTTATTTTGATATTACAAACAGACACTCCAATTTTATTTATTTGTATAGATGTATAGATTGTTTTTATGACAACATCACAGCTAGGGGGCTAGGGACCCTGGTATCCACTTAGTAGAGATGTTTGCCCACCTTGGCGGGTTCATGTGGCCCACATAGCCGAATTATTTTTTATTTATATATATATTACTTTTTATTTATATATTTATAATTATTAGATCTGTAAACATTGCCGAGCGACAGCGCCTTGGCAGAAGTATATTTTTTGTGAACATGTAGTATGTTCGGATTTAATTGATTTTCGTATTATTCGTTCTTATACTTTGAAATGTAAACATTAGGTAAATATAAATATTTTTTTCAAATTCTTAGTTTTCCAATAAGTTTTTATGTGATTCCTAAAACAATTGCTTAGTACGTATATTGATTGACGCTGCTGACTGTATGCAAGTGAGAGCCCACAGCCTCCGCTATGAGAAGACACTGGACATTTGCGTATGCACCAACCTTGGTTTCACTATCCTTTGAATGTTGTCCGACCAGCCGGATATAATGAATCGATTGCAATTTCAAAATATTCGATAAACTCAAATATCGTTGCCTATACATTTATTATTTTGCTTCCTGTAACAATGTAATGACATTTTTAAATATTAAATTTGACAAATACGATAGGTGAAAGTTTGTGATGATGGATAGATAAAATAAAAAAAAAAATATTAATCACCAAAATAGTTAGAAAACGAGTAACTGTGAAATCAAGTATTTTGAGTTTCTGTGTTAAAATTATTTGGGAAGTAAATTAAAATTTAAAATAGGAAATTAATTATTAAAATGGATGGATGGATAGAACTAATACTATTAATACTACGGTATTTAAGAGTGTAAATATATATATCCCCATTTCCCTTGTAAAAAATTTGAAAATAAATTAGTGTTCCTCAATTTCGCGAGCACAGGGGCCAACTTCTCGCATGATCGAGATCATCTCTAATTTGACATAATATCGAAAAAGAACGTCAAATTGGTCGTGTTTTTTCGTTTTCGTTCGGCATATATCGAATTAGATATTATATCGATCGAGTAAGAATGGTCCTACAGCTAGTAACTTTATATATCTTTTTATTGGACTACGATGTTAGCCGTGAGGTGTTGGCCGTGAGGCCGTGGTTCACAGCTTTACCGGAGGAGTCTTTATAATTATAATCGTACTGCATTATTTACACGGAAAAGTATCTATTTCGCAAGTGTGGTTTCCATTACACACTTCACGGTACATAATATGAGACAGCGTTAGTTAAGAGTGGCTTAGAAACAGGCCCGCATGCGGCCCAATGTTAATTGACGACGATGTAATTAGTACACTTCCCGTTACACGCTTAATTACTATATTAATAAAAGACTTACATTCATCTAATGTAATCGCATTATATACATAGGTTATGTAATATGTTACATATTGTGTTATGTTGGTAATTAAGCATCTACAGAGTATATCAGAAGTCAGATGTCCGAAATAATATTGTAGATACGTGAACATGCTTGCCGTAATTCCAAAAAGAGTGATGAATGTCGATCACGCGAAAATGGGGCCCCAGGTCTGGGTGTAAATGGCATCGTCCACAGTCCACTGTATAATACCATGAATGTATGACCAAACCATAGTACAAGCTTTGCTCAAGTTGGGATCATACGATTAGTATGTGTTGTCTGGCGATAAATACATACAAATCGTCCGACACCAGGGATTGTGTAAGGGATTACTGATTGCCATTTCCGTATTTCGTAACAAGGTAACGGAATTTGTAAGACGCGGCTACTCAAGTGAATAATTACAAGCGAATAGGCAGAAAAATTATACATTTTGCCGAAAGGGTCCCCGATATCGAGGGCCTTAAAGCAATTTATTGCCAGCGACCAGGAAAATTAGAAGTCACATATTTAGACACAAAAATCGGGAACCAGCAATTTACAGTATTACACGAGATTAATTGGCGCAAAAAGTAACTACAATTTTATGTTCGGTCACGCTTATATTTTCCTCGTTTCGATCGTTTATTATGACGATTAGCATCACTAATCGTTTCTTTTTACCAATAATAATATTGCTATAATGTATACAGTAACATATACACACGTATCCAGGGTACAGTGTTGAATCAAATAATTTGAAATATTTTACAAGTTACAAGCTTTATATTAACTTGCAATGTATGTCCGGGTGGAATCTTGCAACTGAATTTCAGATCAGTTATCTTTAACCGATTGAGCTGAAATTTGGTATACACGCTTATTTTGGATGACAATGCATGCTTAGCTATGTGACGTCATTCTAATTCCAATATAGCGGATCATCCAAGATGGCGGAATAGTTATTTTTTCTGCACTACCACAGTATGGGTATATCAAATAAAGGGGTTGCTGAGGAGAACACGAAAACTAAGGGCAATTAAATAAAAGCTTGTTTTTAAAAAGTTTTTTTACTATTATGTTTTTATAAATGTGTCTTGATTGTGATTGATTAATAATAATATTGATATCGAAACCAATATGTAATGTTTAATGTATCTCTCAATTAGTTTCGATCGATGGACATATTTTGTTTCATTCAATAGAAATTCTTATGTCAACATTTCAATTTCAATCATGATTAACAAAAGTGGCCTCTAATAATGAGACTGTATTTTTCTTACAACAACCTCACAGTAAATTGTAGAAAGTGATTTTAAGCATATTATCATTTAAGTGTGCCGAATTTACTTCACTTTCATACGATTATGTGAGTTTTATGGTCAATGTATTAAGCGCGTAAATAGTTTCAAAATAATCTCTATTTGGGAAGTGAGATCGTTTCTTTGTGTAAATAAAATACCTATCCCGCGCTCTATCTGTAACAATTCATCTGTTTATAGAAGACAATTAAATTTATTTAACTGCTGCCTCTCACCACAACTTATTTATTTATTTATTTAAGAACGACACACCAACAGTATACCTATTAAACAATTGGGTAAATAAAATATTAAATAAAAATAATATTTGCAGTAATATTGTTTGACAGTTAACTCTGTACGAATTCTGTCAAAATGTTTAGTTAATATTAAAACTATACCTACTACTATAAGTGGTGGTGGTGTTCAGGACCCTAGAACTAATTTTACATGAGTCAGTATTATTCGGCCCGCGGGTCAAATTAAATGTGGACCGAAATTACCTGTATCCTTCAGACCAAGGTAAGACCTAGGCTGTATTTAATCGACCTGAATTTATAATGCGACTTCTAAAGTTTGAATTGAATATTATATTAAAATATATTCATTTATTGCTACATTCCACAAATGTGTTAAAAGGTTAATTTAAGGTTATAAACTGTTTATAAAAATATTGTGGATCTAGCAGGGTACGAGACCTATTGAAAAGAAGAAAAGGGCTTTTATATTAGATGGCATAATATTCGGTTTGACGAAACGTTTATTACGAAATACATTATCGCGACTGTACAAGGAACTTCGCGTTTCGCTTATATTCAATATTATTTATTAACCATAAATAATTTGTCGACATCAGTGTCACGAAAAGCGGAACATACGAATCGGTGTTAATGTATTCCGCATTATAAGATGCATCTGAATATATTCATGTGACTAATGCCACATTGGTACATAATACTTTATGCTCCACTTTCTTAAAATTTAAACAATATTGTGTAATATAATGATTGGCCATATTAACATCAAGCCATCTTGTAAAGATGGTAAATAAGCTTCACGGGTTTAGAATATTACATATTAAGGGTTGAAAGGTTATTTGACTTAAGCGACAGTAGCGCAGGATTAAATAAACGCGATAGAATCCGTAAAATAGTTTTATTTCAATATATTGATTTATATACATATTTGGAATCAGCTAATCTTTCTGCGTCGAAAGAGTATGCTCTCCTCTATAACTACAGTCCTTTTTAATGTCCCACTGCTGGGCACGGGCCTCCCCTCAATGCGAGGGGATTCAGGCTATAGTCCACCACGCTGGCCCGGTGCGGGTTGGCAGACTTCACACATCTATCGAGAACTAGTCAAGTTCCCTCAGACGTGCAGGTTTCCTCACGATGTTTTCCTTTACCGTTTCATAGCAAGTGGTAATCTCGGATGTAAATGAGATTCGCACATGAAACCCAGAGGTGCGAGCCGGGGTTTGAACCTGCACACATGCTCTCCTCTAAAGTTAATAAAATTACTTAAGCCTTTCACCCCTCGATATATTAATTCTTACTAGTTGTCGACCAGGGAAAATTTCCATGCGTTATTTATTTTTAAGTATGTTGAACCGATGTCGTTGAGTCGATTATAACTGAATACTGTTGTTTGGTATGAGTAGGCTGTCAGTATGACTGTGCCATGAAGTCACCAAGCGGCTCCGATGGAAGACCAGCGCTGGTTGTCTTACAACCAGCACATGCTTGAGGCCAATTTGTGGCATACATTTGAATATTACCCAAACTTGTAGTCCCTTATAGGACCTTTGTTGTAATGTACATGTTTTAAACTTAAGTTCAGATGTATTTGTCACAAATAAATTTATTTCTTTCTTTCTTTCAATTTCGTAATGCAATGCAACGTTCTAAATCCTAAACCTACTCAATAAATTTGTACAGAATCGATTGTACTGTTGATAGCGAAATGTATACAAACAGTTTACAAGTTATTTACAACATAACTGTGTGTCGTTAATATCAAATTTCTACGGGTATTGCAAAAAGCTCATCGTTTTTATCCCGTTTGGAACAAATATCGGAAAACGCTTTGGCGGAATATCCTGAATTTCACATTACTAGGTCAGGATATTGAAATGGGTTGACGAATCAGTCGGGATCAGACTATTTTATAGCTATATATCTAGAAGGACAGAAGATTCGATTTAATATAATCCTATCCTAATAATGCTACTAAAATTATAAATGTGAAAATTTGTGAGTGGAATGGATGTTTGTTACTCTTTCACGCATAAATTACTTAACAAATTTTGATTATATTTTACATATAGGCTTATACTTAATTTATAAAGATGTTGAATAATCGAATTCTGCGCGGACGATGTCGCGGGTAGCTCGTAATGCATTAACGTATAAAAAAGGTTGGAAGTAATCTCGCGAGTAAGTGAAGCACACGAAATAAGTCGGCTCGCTTGTACCTATACGTATACCATTCTTGTTGTTAGGTACATTAGCAAGTTAACCGCCGCCGTTATTTGAATCTATTGATGTTGCTTCACTTTTAGTTTTAGCGACGAGTCTTCTTTTTAATACGTCCATGTAATAACGGTAAGGGGACGAAACTCAATGAGCTCTGAAATCGTTACGTCTTCAGATATTTTATATTATTTTGTTATGCAAAACCGTTTATCTCAATACTGTAGAGACATTTTAAACTGAATATCCAGCAGCATTTTAGGGGACCCGGGTTTCAACGATGTGGACATTTCGAAACCCTTTTCTATAACAATACTAATAAAAGTAACTTGAGTAATAAAATACAAGTACGGTACCTCAAACATTAAACCCAAGTACAATGATATTCAAAGGTATTCTAAATGAGTCATAAAGACGTCAAAAAAAATTAACGCCGAAATGGATCACATGAATGCCATGGCCATCTATTCTTATAAGACTATACATAGACAATCTGACGTTCATAGATCGAAGTCACGCACAAAATTGAACATGAAAACCGGTCAAATGTTAGGAAAAGCTCTTTCTTAATAACTCGTTGCCATTTTTTATAGGAACAGTTTTGAATAACCTCCCGTTAAACATTTTACAGTCCGTTATTTATATGTAGAGTTCTTTGAATAAAGGAATAGGAGATTTATGCGTAAATACGCAACAAGATTTAATTAAACTTACTTTTGAACGAGACAGAATTATACAAAATGTGAGTTTGTATAATTCTGTCTCTCTCTGTCATAGCTATCACTCATATTTCTTGTCTTATAGGGATGATATAAATAACCAATGCCAGCCGTTATTTTTGTACTAGTATCAACACGCAACAAAAGACAATCAGCCTTATAATATCGAAGTTAAAGTTAATCTTCCCTTGTTGCAGGTCTCGTCCTGTGCGTGTACGCAGCTGATGTGAAAGAGACAGATAAAGCAGAAGATGTGGCGTTGAATAAAGACAAAAGACAAACACATGATGAAGCGGTGCACCCTCAATATGTTTACAGAACGGCGCGCAAGCAGGTAAGCTTTGCAAATGTTACCAAAAATAATCACATCTGGTCTTACCTCAGGGTTTTATGGTCAATGTAGTCGGTCCTAAGAAATTATTACAATTTCCCACAAAGTTCCTATTCCGCGTTTCAAACGAATTACCGCCACCGGTAGCCGACAATTTCTTGTCAATTAATATCGATACCGGCTGTTCTAATCGACACGTACGAGTTAATTTTTACATCCTTTGCCTATTAGTATCTTGCCTATCTATTATTAGCTTTAAAGCTCTGGACACACTGGGGTGTCAAGACGCCACACATTAATTTTATTGCCAATACCAAAACGAAGAATCCTTGTCAATATACATAAAAAAATAATTTCTGTGGTAAAACCAGCGCCTCACAATTTGCTCGCGTCATCACTAACATTTCGTTGAAAAATGAGCCTATTCTATGAGCCAATATTTGACGGGCTCGTCTTGATGCCCCAGTGAGCCTACAGGCTCAGGCCCATCAATATAATCGCGACAAATTATTTGCCAATGTAAGTAGCCAAGTATACCAAATTATTTGCCAATATAAGTAGCCAAGTATACCAAATTATTTGCCAATATAAGTAGCCAAGTATACCAAATTATTTGCCAATATAAGTAGCCAAGCATACCAAATTATTTGCCAATATAAGTAGCCAAGTATACCAAATTATTTGCCAATATAAGTAGCCAAGTATACCAAATTATTTGCCAATATAAGTAGCCAAGCATACCAAATTATTTGCCAATATAAGTAGCCAAGTATATCAAATTATTTGCCAATATAAGTAGCCGAATATACCAAATTATTTGCCAATATAAGTAGCCAAGTATACCAAATTATTTGCCAATATAAGTAGCCAAGTATACCAAATTATTTGCCAATATAAGTAGCCGAGTATACCAAATTATTTGCCAATATAAGTAGCCAAGTATACCAAATTATTTGCCAATATAAGTAGCCGAGTATACCAAATTATTTGCCAATACAAGTAGCCAAGTATACCAAATTATTTGCCAATATAAGTAGCCAAGCATACCAAATTATTTGCCAATATAAGTAGCCTAGTATACCGAATTATTTGCCACTATAAGTAGCCAAGTATAGCAAATTATTTGCCAATATAAGTAGCCAAGTTTGTCAATCAAGCAATGAGAGAAAAAGAATAACATTCTTATGTTTATATACAGTAGCTATGTACAATCGCGCTCAATTGTCTTATCGCTAGAGGTAATTTACATGAGTAGGTACCAATACGAACTATATTTACATCTTATTGTAGAAACTCTTATCGATAGATACGTTGGCTGTAGAAGAGCATGTTAAATTACCAGACAAAACACAGCGAAACCCGCGTGCGAATCAGTTCAACGGTATAAATACAAAGACATGCCGTTAAAGTTATTCGCCGGATAATGTCCCCAGCTGCCCTTTCACTTCTATGCCCTAGATTGAGTCACGAACTGACCGGTCCTTTAGGCTATTGCTTATAAACACGTTATCGATAGCTTCGTAACTATGTCCCCAAGTCAACTAACATAATCGCTTCAGTCCCTTCAAGGCTGCATGGCTACATTTTTTATCGCGATACAACGCATGCACAGTGTATAATCCCATAACAAAAAACAAAAACCGACTTCAAAAACCTAGGTGCACTAAAAAGCTACAAATAACCTTACAATTCATTACATTTGGAGTAGGTGCCAATCAACGTCGGACAAGGCAAATACACACATGAATTGGCACCGACTCCAAATGTAATGAATTGTAAGGTTGTTTGTAGCTTTTTAGTGCACCTAGGTTTTTGAAGTCGGTTTTTGTTTTTTGTTAAAAATAATTTTTTTTCACGATTTTTAGTGTCAATAATCGTAGAAAATTTGCAAATATTATCACCTTATAACAGCCCTAAAAAAGTAAAAATTTACAGCAAAAAAAAAATCACCCCCCCTTTGGGGGTGGGTTTCGATCTTTGTTAACAATCCGTATTAAACAAAAAAATATTTTTCGAAATTTGTTCACTAACGCCGGAGAAATGCTGTAGTCCGGATTGGACCCCCATTTCACTCCCTACATATTTTTTCTTTCAAAATTCCTGAAAGACGTGTTTTTTTTATTTTGTATGTTAAATATATATACAAAGTTTCAAGTCGTTCAAAAAATATTTTTGAAATTATGTGACCTTCAACCCCCCCATTTCACCCCCAAGGGGTTAGATTTCTGATAATATTTTGGAAATGGGACCAACCTTGAAGAATTCCCTAGCAAACCTAAAAAAAAATTTCGAAATCGGGCGACAGACGCCGGAGATATGCGGTAACATACATAAAAAAATATATATATAAAAAAAAAACATACGGGTCGAATTGAGAACCTCCTCCTTTTTGAAGTCGGTTAAAAATAAGCAAAACTTGCACTATGAGTATCATACAATAAACTAGCAGTGATCCCAGTTTCACCCAGACTAGGGCAAATCCAAAAAGGTCATTTTCGTTATTTGTCCCCGACGGGAATCAAACCCATACCCACCTGGTGTAGTATGCCGAACCACGCTCAGTGGAAGCCCGCTCAGAAGAGCCAGCCAGAAACGTAAAGGTGTTACGCTTTTCAAAATAAGTAAAATCGTGACCGTGCACTATCTGCACTAAGTTACGGTGTACGATCATATTTTTTGTCTCAACGCAGTTGCTACGTGTAAATTTATATAAACTTATTTTAAGTTCTTAACAAAAACTATGATAGTACTTAAAATTGTAAAATCATCCTTACATTTATCATTATTTCCAAAAGCCCAAGCATTTTCTTCACTCTCCTAAGTCCTTCTACCAACGGAAATCTCAATAGAGATATAACCTTAATAGCAAATGCCATGAGTTAAGTAAAATCCAATTAAAACGATAACTTTGGAGGGAATTCGCGGAATAACTTGAATGAGCCATTATCGTGGATAACCACTTGCAAGAGTTAAATCGACCTCGACAGGACCGTAACTTGTACCTAATTACCGGATTGAGGTTCAGCTACGCAGTTAAGGAGGTTAACATACTATCACGCTGGTATTCCTCCGAGGAGTAAGCAGAGGTGTGAGTGCACGCACAATAAAAATTCGCTCGTACCCTATTACAGCTCGTTTGAACGCTTTCAAACAACATTTTCAACCTTTTCCCATTAAACTATTTAGGCAGTGCATTGTATCACAAGAACTAAAAAATAGGGAAAATAAATCCAATTCTTTTTAATACGAAAATGACAAAATGTTTACCAATATCAAAATGAACTGTATTAACTTACCCAAGAAAAGTCACGTTGTTTCTTTTGCCTCAGGCCGTAACTATAACGTAACTAAATATACCACATCTAACCACCATGGTCCACTATTACCACGGAACAGTGAACATTGTACATTACGAAATCTGTTCCATTAATCCGTTTGTCGCGATTGTTCCCTAATACGACTTTAATAGTCACTTACAACATGTGTCTACTGTTGTAACTATTGCAAGTGCAATGTCTACAGGGTGTATCAGAAGTCCGAAATAATATTTTAGTAACACATACAGCAGTTCATATCGAAGGGTGGAAGGCTATTTGACTTATATATTTCGCCCTTAGGTATATATATAACAAAGTATAACAAATGTTCTATCAAAAATTGCTCGATCAAAGAAAAAATAAAAATTAAAAAATGGTTAGGTACTCTTACATACAATGATATTAAAACAATCCTCAAAGTTCTTAGGTAGCACTTACACAACACACACTCACACACATGTACACACCTCATAGATTGTAATACACACCCATACATTCCACCACACAACACAAAACATCACACACCCATAAACAAAAATCATATAATACGAAGAATATTATTAAAATTATTGCATTAAATTTAAATTTTTCGCATTGCACAGTCATTTGACAGTTCGCTCCTGTGTTTAATTTGTTTTAAAATTGATTACCTGCGAGACAAGCTTGCTTAGTGTAGGAACCAAGTTTAAGAAATTGTTTAAAACTAAGCTCTTAAATTGTTAACTAGTTAAACACCCATGTTTAATTTTAATTACAGTAACACATGTACTAGTATGCTAGATTGAAATTTAAGATGAATAAATATATAAGAATATTTGAATCAGCTACTTTTGCTGTGTCGAATGAGTATACTCTCTTGTATACTTAAAAAGATGTCGCTTTGGTCAAATAGCCTTTCACCCTTCATATGTAGATGCTTATTGAAGACAGATTATACGTTACTATTAAGGTTTCCGAGTTATAACCCATTTAATATTTGTCACAGATATCGTGTTGTGGCCTTTACGTACATCGATAACCCTATTAAACAATGTAAACTACATTTACGAGGGGCGGCTACCAATATTCACAAAGATAAAATTATGCATATACCTCGAGATATTACAAGTTTTAGAAATAGGTGTTTAACAAAAAGTTGAAAAACCATGTTCGAATTTCGATCAAATTTTCAAACCATTGAGTTGAATACCCCATACTCATGCAAACGGTGAAGTACTATTTCGGACTTATGAAACATCCTGCATAATAACATGTTTAGAAGAATGCACCGGTATTTTGTAACTGTCAGCTGTAGTAACAAGTAGGTATTTAAGCTGGTGATTAAATTTAATACACGCAATTATGATACTGGCAATCGCAGTTGCAGCCATGCCTCATCTTATTGCATTAAAATTTGATCATTACGTAAAAAAGAAGAAGAATTATGTTTCTAAGTTTCTAGATTCATCTCACAGCTTGTTTGCTGATTAATTTTATGTTTTGAGAATGCATAGCCTCATTAACTTTATATTGTATAATTTTTAATTAAGACAAATATAATTGTTAGTTAATTAAACATGTAAATCCTTGGAAAAAAAACAACCATGGAGTTTCTTGCCCATTCTTCTCCATAGGAAATGCTTTCCGAATGGGTGGTAGAGATACTATTAATATTATTTATTGTTTACTGACGATTCATAAGTGCCTGTATTGGTTTACGTGAATAAAAAAAATCCGATTCTGATTTGATGTTCAGATTATAAAATCTATCAGGTAGGCAGGTACTGTGGTGCACCAACACTTTTCCGATGTATTGTGGCAGAATGTTAGGATGCATGATATGCCATCCAAAGTTTATGCAGATTACTATTTGATGTATGCAATCTGTGGGAAAAATAAACAGGCGTCTTCCTTTATATTCTCGCTCGTGTTATGCTGACGGGAAGATTTCATATCGTATTTCCGCTTTCTGTCATTGTCTGTATACAAATCTTTTTTGTCTTAACTTCCAATTTTCATAAATTTACACAAATAATAAAATTGTAGTGTCTTTAATATCAAAATAATACCTTTATACTAAATGCATATAACAGTATACTAACCAAAACACAATTTTGTTTTTTTTTTGTTGTCTGTTTGTTCCCGGTTATCTCCGAAACGACGGAACCGATTTTGACGAGACTTTCACTGCCAACATCTGATGTTATGAGGAGTAGCTTAAGTTGTTGCTTTAATTTTGGAAAAATAATTAGGGTTTTTCAATTCTGCGCAGATGAAGTTGCGGACTCAGCTAGATAATCTTATAATTGGAGAGGTTGACAGTGGGGGTATTATGATTAGATATAATAGGTATTTATTAAAGTAGATGGAACTTTCTTCAAATTAAATTGATCACGCGAGTCTAATGTATGGGGCAATAAAAAATCCAGACATTTTTTTTATGGGACTCATTAGCCTAAACAATGCTCTTTACGACGACGATAATACCATTATTTTGTATAACAAACCGTTTCTTTTATTTGTATTAACTAAATAATGGATAAACTTAATCTTTTCCAGGAACAAGTAGCCCCCGTCGAAGAGCCCCAGGATGATGACAAGCCCATCAGGTAAATAATTATACAACAAACACATAGCCCCCGGCCCTCGAGATGTCAACACAGTCCGCAAATTTCAGAATCTAAGCACAATTCTATTGGAGAATCCAATATGGCAGGAAATGTTTACATAGAATGGAATATAAAACATGTTTAGAGATTTATCTTTATAACTTTCATCACCCATTGTACATATTTATAATGTGTATTTATTGATTGTTTTCTTGCTATTAATTTTTTGTCACTGGCTGAGATACCTGCTAATCGTAGGTGGAGCCGTTACTCATTTTAATCCAATAATATCATAATTTCTTCAAAAAAAGAAGAATTATAAAACTTGTGTGGGGTACTTATTGCTTTATGTTTATATTTCTTTCGATAGAAAATACAATTCTTTGTCAAATAGTCATTCGTCTACCCTGTTGATTACAAGAATCTGCTGCCATGCTTTCTCATCTCAAACAAAAGCTCTATAAGATAGTCCATTATACGGTGATGATCTAACGCACAAGAATAAGTTAATTTCTTTTGCTTATCCAAATAAGTACAACGCATTCCAAACACTCATTAAACACAGTAGGTATATTTTACTTGAAGGTTTCGTACCTAGTTTTAATTTGATTAAAGATACTCATCTTGGCTACAAGCCAGTAATGCCGCCTGCATTTCCTCGTAATATATTCATCAGACGCATTTTATAAATTAGTTCTGACTCAACAAATAAAATGAATGTCTCCTATGTAAAGAAATAAACTTTAGGACACATATTCCTAATGGTCAACTTATGGTAGATAAATTACAAGCATTTTATAAAACATGCGAATTATTTTCTCCTCAGCCGCGCGGATGCAGAACAGTATCGTCCTGGTCAAGTGTTCTCCTTAAACGCTCAAGAACTTATGGACTTGCAACCCGAAAGAAAGGCACCACTCAACAGTAACCAGTTGTTGCAGCAGCTATACAGCCATCCACAGTCGGATCACAGGCAGAACCTTCAGCAGGTGTACTACTTAGAGCCTCAACAGAATGGACGCCAGGTATGAGCAGACAATCATATTTTCTTCAAGAATTAAAAGCCTTATGCAAGCAATAACATTTCCTAGTGAAATAACCTTGCTACAAATGCCTAAATAACGACATGACACATGAATACCCCGAAGCTATGCGTATCAACAGTCGAAGTCAAGCATGTTTCTCTCAACGTTCAGGGTGCTAGGAGGATTTAGATTTAAGCACATGGAATCACAAGTTGCCTTGAGAATAATACAGTACCTATTTAAGAATGTAACATTTACAACAAAGATTGTGGGGCTTATTGTTTGTTCAAGTGTTAGGTTAATTGAGAAAGGAATAACTATACAATTTATTAGAACATGTCTCTCTCATTATTTAAAGGTGGCTTACCAACCCTCCCATGCTGTCATCGCTCGTCCAGATTACTCATCCAACGGTGCTGAGGCTTCCGTTGGGGCTGCTCTGTCCGTGAGCGATACGGGAGCAAACCCCAGTGACTCATACAACCAGGAGCTCTTAGCTCTGCTAGGACATGCTGCTGTAAGACCTGAAGTTCCCCGTGAAGAGATGTACTCGCAACCTCAAGTGCAACAAGTGCAGCAAGCTTCTACAGTACAGAGTGTTGCACCTCAGTATCAACAGGTAAGTTCATATAATAATATGGTTAACACATCCTCCATTACAAGTACAATAATTATTCAAACTCAACAAAAGCCTGACATTGGTTTGACTCAAAAATGTGGTGAAGGAAAATACCTACTGTTGGAGAGTCTTCAATAAAATCGACAAAAGTTCGATGCCACAAAAGTAATGAATTTTCCAAAGTACTTGATTCTTAATAACGCGATTTTATGATTTAATTTACAGGTGGATCGGTATATCTCAAAGCCAAGCAAGAAGACTAAACTTCGCAACAAGGTACAACAAGTCACGGCGCCTCCACCAACGGCCGCTCCTCAACAATACCTGATCGAGACTACCAATGTTCAGCAGCAGCAGTCACCAATCTATCGTCCTGCACCACAACCACAAAGGGCTCCGCAAGCCTTAAGATACGTTCAAGTCCCACAGACAGCTTACACTCAGCAACCACTCTATGAACATCCCGAATCTCAAGGTTTGAAGGTCGTCGCCGCACCAAAACTTCAACAGCCCACCGCACAGCAAAATTTCAGGTTCATACCCCAATACCAGCCTGAAGCTGCACCAAAACAATACAGAATCGTCGATGCACCAAGACAAGCTCTTAGACAAGAGCAACGTCTCTCCGCGTCCAGTGTCGATAGACCCGTCGCTTATTCGAAACGGTTCCCCGAAAATGAAAAGATGAGATCTGTTAAGGTTTACGATCCTGTCAACGCTGATGGATTCGCTCAACAGGTCGCCCAAGTAGTTGGGCAGCAGTACTATCTTCGTCCCGCATACAGAGGAAACGAACAACGTATAAGATACGAACAACCTACTCCCGTAAAAGAACAAGCCCCAACCAAGGCTCCTCAGTCTTCCATCTATGTGAGCAAGAATTTGGTTCCAAGAAAATTGGCAAGACCACAGCCAGCACTGAGAGAACAGAAATATGAACAGCCAATTCAATCGAACGTGGATCAAGTGAACATCGAGCAGCATGGCCGTAGCTTAGAGGAGCAGAGAGCTCAACTTCCTCCTCCTAGGAACAACAAGGCGTACACTCCTGAAGAATTCGCGGCTTTGGTAGCTGCTGGGTACGCCGTTACTCCAGTCCCAGTGGGCACTATAAATCTTCAAGAAGCGCAGTCCAGGTCTGCTGTGGAACCCATGATAGCTCAGCCAAAACGGCGACCTCTTGCAAACAGACGCCATCAATATTTGCCCCTCAGAGGAGACGATGCGCCTTAGAAATATGAACCGTGCTGTAAATAGATTTTAGCCATAGCCCTGTAAAATAAATGTATATTTAATTCTAGTGATATTTGTTTGTATTTTGCCTGAAGAGTATTTACCAAATATTCCCTTGTCAGACACCCACAAGAATTCATTAGCATTCTGAGGGAGAGTACACAAATGAAACCGCAGCCTGCAAGCGTTGGAATTCATTACGCTTTCATGTAGACCGCAACTGCATATTCCACGGGCAGACACTTAAAAGGCATTGCTGTGATTTAACAGACATTTTCTATTTGTTTTACTGAAGAATGGAGTGTTGCGGTTTCGGTAGAAACATCAGTAAGATTATTAAATGAGAGAGTGGCAGTAAATAATAAGTATGCAATCAAAATTGCCTAACGGATATAAGTTTAAGAGGATTGAGGATCGTTGCCTCAATAAAACGTTTACAACTTTGTTAGCCACAAACTTTTAGGGCACTCATTCATAAAACATCCGCCTCTAATGAGAAATGAATCTTTATTTTATGTGTCCATTTCATTTACTACTCTTTGTATTCCATTCCTATTTTCGGACTAAAATTATAAACTTCGTATAAACGGACTTTTAACGTGAAATTGGTTATTTACCAGTGTTTTAAAAAACACAAAATTGGAACTGCCGTAAATATGAGGGCTTACAATCTAAAATAATATAATATATTACTTGGATAAAGAAAATCCTCTGATGGATCCCACGCATCTCCAAGAAATCCATTACCAGCCAGTAAATAACATATTTATTATTTGATACAACAAATTCCAATTTCACAGATGTTGGGTATCGTATTTGGCTACGAGCAGATCGAAACTGCTAGCATTCACATCTTATAAAATAACATTTTCTGTTCAATCAGTGTATTCTTTTGCAAAATCATTATTTATAATAGGGTCTTTCTTTGTTATAAAAGATATCATCTGTGTTTTTAAGTTGGATAGGTATTAAAAACAAGGTAATTAACAATCAACACTAAAATATGACTAGAACGAAATATATACCTACTATTTAATGTTAAAATATAAAGGGCTGAATAAATGCGTACCCACTGTTATAATAATAATCATTGATAGTATCATCACATTTACTTTTTTTACTGATCTAGTAGAAAATATATGTCACAAAATGACAGTTATTACTGAAATAATACTACTATAAGTTCTCTGAAAAAGAAGATCTAGCAAATAAAAATGTTGCCAAACATTGGTTTTAAAAAATCTGTACTTGCGAATCCCAAGAGACGAAATAGAAAAATGTTAAAATGAAAATGTGATTATTTTTAGACACTTACAAGGCGAGAAAGTCTCCGCCACCGAGAAATTCCTCCGTGTCCGGGATAAAACCAAAATTCCGTATTTACTCGTGATAAATGACGCAACTTTGCCGTACCGACGCTTTCACATCTTTATAACTTTTCTATTACTTATGTACTAACTCACTCTTTCACTTTGCCTTATTTGTTGTATCTTTTCTGAAATTTTAACCCATAGAGAATTCATTATTCTTTACGATTCCTATTTATAACACATATCGATATCCGATATGCAACTATATTATTGCAATGAAAGGTTACATTTCCACGGTGGTTGCTAGCATTTTCTTTTTTCAATAAACGTTGACAGGTTTCAAAACATTTGAAAGTTGAATTTGAATTTTTGGATATGAGTTGAATTGACAAACTACTCCTATTTTTGTAGTCTGTTAAAAAGACTTCGGACATCGTATTTGACATCGTGTAAATGAGACTATAGCTATTCAGTAGTGACTGATTTGATTCTTAAATAATAAAAAAAAGTTTACAAAACTGTAACCCGTCTACGGAAAAAATGGACTCCTATTGTTGAAATCGGTTAACGTGAAGCGTAATTTACCCGGGCCTATGTTATAGGTTAAAATGTTGAACCAAAGCAAATGCGTTGTATTAATTCAAAGTCAAGTCACAAAATCTAACATGAGAATTCCTGCTTACTAACTTTAATTGACAAACGATGTATGGCCGCGGGCGAGACCACGGCTTTGTTTTCATTTCGCAAAAATATTTCCTTTCAAACAAAATATTTTTGTTTACGTACAAGTCCCTAATTAAATCTCAAGCCTAACATTTATGAAAAACAATATTCGTTTTTTTATTCACCTTCTTTAATTTGCATAACCTCAAAAATAAAATAACTATTTACTAATAGTATGCGCTAATAGTATTATAAGTGCTCCTCAATCATCTATTTGACCTCGGTGCCAGTCAAGTCTAATAGATAGTAAATAGATACTACCCACAAGTATCTACCTACTTACTACATACATAGTATCTATCTACTACCTATTACATTTGGCTGGCCCCATTGGCTGGCACCGACTTCAAACAGTATAGTGGGTAGCGCTTATAGATAATTATATTTATTTAGTTTTCGCATTTGAGTGCCTATTTGTGGTTTGAAGTCCCTTTTTTTATTTATTTAAAAATATTTTTTTTAAGCAAATAGTCCTGAATTGAATTTGTCGAGAATTGAAAGCAGCAGCCGACCAGTGCATTGGGCCAAACTACTGCACCAGGCGGCCATTACTTAGAGAACCTTAAAAGGAAACGAATTCAAAAGCAGCTGATATATGAAAGTAGACTCTATTGCTAGCGCTTTGGGTTTTGATCTGAAAGTAATTAGAACGAGAGTTTACGTTTGGTACATCTGAGAAGTTTTCCTCGCAGTCAAGGGTCGTTGCAACAACTCCGCTAATGGCTTCCGTTAGGTACATCGGACTTTGTTAAGCTCTTCGCCCAGATGCGCGTTAAAGAATGCGCAAGGAATTTTTCTGCCATACCAAAACTGACTATATTGATTCAGCGAAGGAGCACAATTTTGAACAAAATGTTACCGATGACGCGAGGTCGTGTGGCTTTTACTAACCATATAAATTTAATCTTTAAATAAATGTATACAGAGTGTATTTTCAAAAATAGGCTAGCTAATACGCTGGTCCCAGTTGGTGCAGAGCGTTATTCCCGTGCATATCATTACGCTTTCTCTCCGAAGGGGTTAGTTAGTGTTGATAAATAATCACATTAAATATAAACTTTATTCGAAGCTTAAGCTTCATACCTGTCTAAATACTTTAGTCATGTATTTTAAAATCTCGAATGCTATCTTCCCCACTCATCACATCCTATAGTATAATAATATCGCTGGACAGGAAAAACTCACTGAATACAAAAAATAGGACAGTTGTTTTTTTACATTAAGTACCTTAAAATATCAACGAATTTCCCAGGAAAAAGTCACCATATCCATAAGTGCATTACTTTACAGAATTCCAAGAAAATCACAAAAAGCTACTAAAATTCAAATTATTGCTTCGTTTTTTTTTATTATTACAAGCTTTATTTATTTATTTATTTAACAGGACATCCAAAAACCGTAGCATTAATAACACATTAATATAAAATACAAATAAGGGAAAACTAAATGCACAGTTAACAAAGGTGAACAACAACATGCATAAGTAAGAGGAATAACACAAAAGGAACATTGATAATAAATGAAAAATAAGAATGCGATAATAAAAATTAAATTTAATGTGATGAGTGACTAGAAGGCTATCATTGACGCACCAACGATGACAAGATCAGTTTACGAAATTTGTAGAGTGTATCATTAAACAAATCCACTTAATGACCGATTGAGTTGAAGGTAGTTGACAGTCTTGATAATAGAAAGTACTGTTTTAGGTTCGTTCTGGCGGGTTCTTTATGTAAAAGGCTAATTGCACGAGTTGACCGAATCAGGTACCTGCGAGGTACATTAAACTTAATGTTTTGCATAAAAGCAGGACAGTCTATTAAATTACGTACAAGCTTAAAGAGAAAAATCATATCTGAAACATTTCTGCGGACAATTAGGCTTTGGAGTTTGAAGTGTTCTAATTTACTTGTACAACTCCCCGTTGTTTGTGTAATCTACAGGAAGAAGTAAGATGTCGCATAAATCTTTTTTGTACACGCTCTAATCTTAACTGATGAGTGTTGTAATGTGGTGACCATACGACACTGCAATACTCAAGATGACTTCTGACATATGCGTTGTCAATAACAATTTTGGTTTCTGGTTTGCGGAAAAATTTACCGTTGCGGATGATGAACCCAAGCATTTTGTTCGATTTTGCAATTATCTTATCAAAATGGGGTATAAACGTTAATTTAATGTCCAAAAGAACGCCCAGATCTCTCACTACAGGTAATTCTGTGATATTGACACCGTTTATATGAAATCCTGTATTTATGTTATTATATTTGCGAGTAAAGATGATATAATTACATTTTTTAATATTCAACGACATGTCGTTGGCAATACACCAATCATTGATACTATCTAGGTCTTCTTGTAATAAAGCACAATCGTTGAGATCTTTAGTTATTTTACATAATTTTAAATCATCAGCAAAGAGATAAGCACTACTGTATCGTATACAGGTAACAATATATTTAATGAAGATATTAAACAGCCAAGGTCCTAAATGGGAGCCTTGGGGCACCCCGGAAGTGGCAGGATATGTATCCGAACTAAACCCTTTAACTACTACAAATTGCGTTCTGTTATATAAGTATGATTTTAGCCAATTTAATACTGGTCCATAGATACCAGATATTGCGAGTTTGTGAACTAAGATTTCATGGTTAACCCTGTCAAAGGCTTTGGCAAAATCCATGTACACTGCATTTACCTGCAGACCGGCATCTATTATCTTGCAATGTATGTCCGGGTGGAATCATGCAACTGAATTTTAAATAAGTTATCTTTAACCGATTAAGCTGAAATCTGGTATACACGCTTACTTTGGATGACAATGCATGCTTAGCTATGTGACGTCATTCTAATTCCAATATGGCGGATCATCCAAGATGGCGGAATAGTTGTTTTTTTCTGCAATACCACAGTATGGGTATCCAATGAAAGTGCTTGCTGAGGAAAACACGAAAAAAAAATTTTTTTTTTAAACGTTTTTTTACCATAATTTTTTTGTTACATAATGAGCTTTCCTGTCACCCGACGAATTATTATGTATTTACGGTAAGTGTCGTTCTGGGTAATCTTCGAAACGGCTGAACCGATTTTGACAGGCTAAGCTGATGTTATATGGAGTAACTTAGGCTACCCCTATTTTATTTTAGAAAAAGAATTAGGGTTACTACATTCTAAGCAATTTGAGTTTCAGGCACACCTAATTCAAAATATAAATCCTTTTAGTATACCTAATCAAGGTGGTAGATAGTCAGAGACAAAATTAAACGGTTCCAAGCACATCAAAGCATTCCAACATTTCCAACCAGTGTCCGGCATGTCAGAAAAAATCCTCGTCCGTGGAACAAACGAACCCCAGCCGCTTCAATACTATAATTTATACAGCGTCATAGTACTGAATATCCCAACGGAGATGCATTCATCTACTTACCAACTTGTTCTACCATCAGCACAGGCCAATTCAAACTTTATACCGAAGATATAAGGAGATGTGGTAGGAATTTGTAAACTTGTAATAATGTGGAGTGCATTTAACAAAGACATCCCCGGCGCTCGGAGTGGAGGGCAGATAAACAACTCTAGCTGAGTAGAGTAGCACGTTGCATCATTGTGTTAAAACGATTAAACCTTTATAACTGCGAAGGTCTGAAGCAAGAAAAGAACTTCGTATAGAATGTAGAGCATAACACGGTAAAGATACTGGGGCGAGCGGATTTTGTTTATTTATGTATTTGAAAATGTACTTTGTGCAAATATAAATAAAGAATGAATTTCAGTGGCAAAGGTCACGCAACCAAGCGACCTAATTCACTCGCATCACCCATGACATTTCGTTGGAAAATGTGTTTCTTCTATGAGTTAATACAATTCATTTTGCCACTGACAAAAAAAAAAGCATCCATTTGCGCAGGGATTAAACGGTCTGTTTTTACTGACACTTTGTGCTTTAACTCGTGATTAACTGGCAACACCAAGGACAATTATAGCGTGGTCGTATTGGATGAGCAATAATATATATTATTCAATATTTTCTTCATATATTTTGAGCAGAGAAACCGATTTTTCAAGAATGAAGAATGTTCTGAAATGGTACGCACTGGAAGTGACAGCTCTGAATAGTATTTGTATGTAGCCGAGGAAACGAGAAAGGAATTGCATGCTGTTCATGCATAAACGTGTACCTAACATGATGATTGAAAATAGAATAAATTACCTAGTTTTACCACAAGAGAAAAATAACCATTGAGTTTTGTTAATAAGTTATCAATCTCATATGACGTATTCGAAGAAATAAAGCCAAATTACCCTCTTTTAATATTCGTGTGTCACAACTTGAGACCGATGAATATTCGCAAATTCACATACCAAATATTATTCATAACATTTTTCCCCTGCGGTAAAGTGACGTGACCTTACCGAACGCAATAAATTAAGCCGCCCGCATACTGGGGCGACAAATTTCACGCGACATTTTTTTATGCCCATACCAAAACAATCTCTGTGTCAATATATATAAACATTGATTTTCGGTTGTAAAAGCCTCACCGCCTCAAAATACGCTCGCGATGTTTAATTTTGTTGTAAAATGAACTTTAAGAAACGAGCATAGGTACTCCTTAAAGGCTAGCAACGCACTTGCGATGCCCCTGGTGTTGCAAGTGTCCATGGGGGGCTTTGATCACTTACCATCAGGAGAAACGTCTGCTCGTTTGCCTGCCTATCTCATAAAAAAAAACTTTTCGTACGTGTCAATACAGTTTGTTTTGGTATGGCATAAAAATTGTCGCGCGAGCGTTGCCCCAGTCACCCTGAAACTGCACGTTACGTCATATCGCGCCTAAAATACCGATCACCCGCCCTCCTGCTGGCGAAACTCATTATTTCCCTTTTATTGTAGTTACCCACTCTAAGGCGAAAATGAATTTTATGCCCGCCAACCACTCACTCTTATTTTTGGTTTCGAAATGTAAACAAAGCAATTTCTGTGCGGAACGCCCGTGGAAAAAAAATTTTTAAGACATTTGGCGGCGTTCTCATTACTTATATCTGCAGAAAATTGACAGTTACCACTGAACCAACAATTCTTTAAGACTGGGTGGTAACGCCCCAGGACTCCTATAATACAGCTACTACTACACCCCTTTTAACGTCCCACTGATGGGCACGGGCCTCCCCTCAATGCGAGGGGGATTCGGGCCATAGTCCACCACGCTGGCCCAGTGCGAGTTGGCACACTTCACACATCTATCGCGAACTAGTCAAGTTCCCTCAGACGTGCAGGTTTCCTCACGATGTTTTCCTTCACCGTTTCATAGCAAGTGATAATCTCGGATGAAAATGAGATTCGCACATAAACCCCAGAGGTGCGAGCCGGGGTTTGAACCTGCACACTTTGATTGCACGGCGTGCGTTCGACCACCCGGCTACCACTGCAATACAGCAGCTAGTCTAAAGTCTTCCAAAAAAAACATTCTGCATCTTTGTGCTTAGTTTTTGTGTGGTTATATTTCGCTAGGCAAATAGGTAGATTAGATTAGAGAGCCTTGAAAGATGCAGTCCTTATTATATCATTACAAGGATTAAACATTATTAGCATGTATGGTCGCTGTTCATATTTATATACAATTTTTACGACGTTGTTCGGTAACATTACGGTATCTATGATATAGTTACAGCTTTATTAATTATGTACTTTATATTGCTTAATCAGTAAATTTAACAAAAATCTAATCTTTATGTAATCATAGTGTTTCTTGCCCATTCTTCTCGATTGGAAATGTCTTTCGATCTAGGGCCCGATTTTTGCTTTACAAATACGAAAATATGCAACCAATTTGACGTTCCGTTTTGACATATCTAGAATAGAGATTGATGTCTATCAATCGAAAATCGGGCGAAATTGTTATTTTTCGTTTATAGATGATTAATAAGTACCTGTATTGGTTAACATGAATAAAAAAACAGATTCTGATTTATTAATCTTCGAAAAACAGTCTATCCCTAGTTGCACTAAGGGCGGGTGCCCTGTGACGTCACGCAGGTAAATGTCATCGGTGACGTCACGGTCTCGTAACCTAGTTTCGGCGGGTTCGACGCGCCGGTAACCTATTGAATGTGGGTGCACGACCTGGGGCCCGACTCTCGCAAGATCGTCATTATCTATCATTCGACATGATATTTCGAATAACAGATGATGGCGATTATGCGAGAATTGGGCTCCTGGGACCTTAACCTTTAAAGTATTATTGTTTTAACATTACCTAGCGAACTAATAACGTTAGCTAATAACGTTTTGCTAACGAAAGTCCTTTAAACGTCCCCTCCATTGAGATGTAAAAAGGAAAATAAATGGTATTTTCATATATTGTTTTCTTATATTTACGCGAATACTATACATTGAAATTAAACTATTTTACGGATTTTATCGCGTTTATTTACTATTTTATTTTCCCGACGTTTCGGCTGCTTTACAGCAACCATGGTCACGGGGGGACTGAGGTGTTAGACGTCCTGATGTCATAGTTAATAACTGGGTACCCTCATATTTAGTTGTTGTTTGCGGTCCGATCCACGCAGAAAGTGCTTACGGTGTCCTGAGGTCTTGCAATGGTACACTTGGTTTTGGATTTAATCATATTGATTACTGGATCCCAAGTTGGTGGTAGCACCCAGCCATCTTCCCTATTGAAATTAGGATGTTTTTTAATTTCAATGGCCTCGCATATCATCCTTGGTCGGAGTCGGTGTTCTTTTGCGAGGATATGCGGTTTATCAAATCTGATATAATGGCGGGTGCGGTCCTGTACATGTTCACAGATTGCAGACTTCGTGGAGCGTCGGTGTTTCACGTCAGCTATATGTTCTTTTACGCGGGTTTTAATTGATCTTTTAGTTTGTCCTATGTAAGAGAGCCCACATTCACAATCGAGTTTGTATACCCCTGCATCTTGTAGAGGAATGTGACACTTGACAGGTGGTAAAAACTGACTAATCTTCTTCGGTGGCTTGAAGTAAGTTTTGATTGAAGCCCGTTTCAAGATGTAGCCAATCTTGTCTGTGACACCTCTTATGTATGGTAGTACAGCAGGTAGACGCTCAACTGTGGCTGGTTTCACTCGGTCACTGTGATGGCGGCGTGGGACCCGAAGCTTGTTGTCATGCAATACTTGCTTGACGTGGAGGATCTCGGCAGCCAGGTGTTGCTCATCACAGATCCCTTGTGCTCTCTGAAACAAAGATTTACCCACGGTAGCTAACTGTGTTGGATGGTGGTGAGATTCACCGTTTAAGTACCTATTGGTATGGGTCTTTTTCCTATACACGGTGTGGCCTAAGGTGTTATCAGGATTACGGATCACTAAAACATCTAAGAAAGCTAGAGTATTGTTGGCCTCTAACTCCATTGTAAATTTGATTTTAGAGTGTATGGAGTTAAGATGGTTTAGAAATGCTGTTATTTTGTCAGATGGTAATATTGTGAAAGTATCGTCTACGTACCGCTTGTAGAATCTTGGGGTCACAGGTGAAGTGCGAAGGGCTGTCTCCTCGAAGTCTTCCATGAATATATCGGCGACAACGGGAGAAACAGGAGAGCCCATAGCTACACCATCTACTTGCTTGTAGAACTGTTCATTCCACAACAGATACCCGGATGTGAGGCAATGTCTTAAGAGTTCAGCATATTCCTCAGGCATGTTATTCTCTGCTAGCTTCTTAGATACTATTTCGATGCAGTCTACTACAGGTAGACAGGTAAACAAGAACTGAACATCAAAACTGACCATAGTTTCATTGTCCGCAAGATGTAGATGTTTAATCTCACTGACAAAATGGTATGAATCCTTTGTATGTGCTCTTGTGTGTCCTCTTAGTAGTGAGAGCACCTTCGCTACGTGCTGAGCCAGACTGTATGTTGGTGTGTCAATCTGGCTTACAATGGGGCGCAGCGGGGCCTCGGGCTTGTGTATTTTAGGTAACCCATACAACTTAGGTGGTTTTGCGCACGAAGGTATCAATGATTTGACGTCTAGATTCAATGCGTCGGAGTGTTTCTTTATTAGATCGGTAGTTGTTTTTAACACGTTTGTAGTTGGGTCTGTTTTGACCTTTTTGTATGTCGTTTGGATCTGTGATGAGCAACACCTGGCTGCCGAGATCCTCCACGTCAAGCAAGTATTGCATGACAACAAGCTTCGGGTCCCACGCCGCCATCACAGTGACCGAGTGAAACCAGCCACAGTTGAGCGTCTACCTGCTGTACTACCATACATAAGAGGTGTCACAGACAAGATTGGCTACATCTTGAAACGGGCTTCAATCAAAACTTACTTCAAGCCACCGAAGAAGATTAGTCAGTTTTTACCACCTGTCAAGTGTCACATTCCTCTACAAGATGCAGGGGTATACAAACTCGATTGTGAATGTGGGCTCTCTTACATAGGACAAACTAAAAGATCAATTAAAACCCGCGTAAAAGAACATATAGCTGACGTGAAACACCGACGCTCCACGAAGTCTGCAATCTGTGAACATGTACAGGACCGCACCCGCCATTATATCAGATTTGATAAACCGCATATCCTCGCAAAAGAACACCGACTCCGACCAAGGATGATACGCGAGGCCATTGAAATTAAAAAACATCCTAATTTCAATAGGGAAGATGGCTGGGTGCTACCACCAACTTGGGATCCAGTAATCAATATGATTAAATCCAAAACCAAGTGTACCATTGCAAGACCTCAGGACACCGTAAGCACTTTCTGCGTGGATCGGACCGCAAACAACAACTAAATATGAGGGTACCCAGTTATTAACTATGACATCAGGACGTCTAACACCTCAGTCCCCCCGTGACCATGGTTGCTGTAAAGCAGCCGAAACGTCGGGAAAATAAAATAGTAAATAAACGCGATAAAATCCGTAAAATAGTTTAATTTCAATGGTGTTTTCATTTCAAAGTTATATGTAAACGAACCAAGAAGAAAACGTGTCCACTCGATGACATTATTAACTGGAATTTCATCCAATATATAAGGTGTATCAGAAGTCTGAAATAATGTTTTAGAAACATACGCGGTATACGTAGATGCGCCCATAAGTAGATGCGTAGTGATGACAGATTATACGTAACTGTCATTGTTTCCGAGATATACACCTCTGAATATTTTTCACAAGTATCGTGTTGCCATTGGGTACATCCATAACCCTATTACACAGTGCAATCTACATCATCATCACGCCTGTATTCCCCGAAGGGGTAGGCAGAGGTGCACTGTAGTGCGCCCACACTTCGCCGATGTATTTTGGTCCCAATGTAATAGGGGGCGAGCCTATTGCCATTATACCGGGCACATTCCCCCTCAATACGAGGGAGATTTGGGCCATAGTCCACCACGCTGGCCCAGTGCGGGTTGGTGAACTTCACACGCCTTTCTATAGACGTGCAGGTTTCCTCACGATGTTTTCCTTCACCGTTCAGCAAGTGGTTATCATTGTTGAAAATGACATTCGCACATGAAAATTATCTCAGAGGTGCGGGCCTGGGATTTGAACTTGCACCCCTTAAGTTCTTGCCCGCGAGGCTACCACTGCTTCTACATTGCTACAGTGCAATCTACATTTAACTAATATTCACATAAAAAAATATGAAAATTTAACATAAGGCTCGAGCTAAGAAAAAAAAAAACAACGAGTTTAAATTCGGAAAAAACCCGATACTCATTATTCGTCAAAAGTCAAAGTATTATTTCGGACTTCTGTAACTATAGGTATTCGAGTACACGACTCGACAGAACGAAACGCCAACATGAGTGGATCGAGCGCTCGCCTCACGGATCCAATTTGGTCTATCCCGAACATTGGTGGCAATGGCAACTGATAAATACCCAGGCACACTGGAGCGTCCAACCCACGCGTTTACATTTTTAACAGACTTCAAAAAGGAGGAGGTTCTCAATTCGACGCGTACGTTTTTAGGGTTCCGTACCCAAAGGGTAAAACGGGAACCCTATTACTAAGACTTCGCTGTCCGTCCATCCGTCCGTCCGTCCGTCCGTCCGTCCGTCCGTCTGTCACCAGGCTGTATCTCATAAACCGTGATAGTTAGAGAGTTGAAATTTTCACAGATGATGTATTTCTGTTGCCGCTATAACAACAAATACTAAAAAACAGAATAAAATAAATATTTAAGGGGCTTCCATACAACAAACGTGATTTTTTAGCCGTTTTCATAGATAATGGTACGGAACCCTTCGTGCGCGAGTCCGACTCGCACTTGGCCGGTTTTTTTTACAATACCAAAATGAACTCCGTCTCAGAATTCAGAAATCGTCGGGTGACAGGAAAAGCTTAAAAAAAATTACAGACATGGACCACCATGTCTGTAATTTTTTTTGATGACCACATCAAAACGAAGTGTGGCCTACACTTTGTTTTGATTACTGACACCCCGGTGAACCTGGTGCTTAAAATTAATACTGACGAGCTGCCTGGCGATATAGTATTGCGCATGGTATTCTGGTATACTACTACTACTACAGCCCTTTTTTTTAACGTCCCACTGCTGGGCACGGGCCTCCCCTCAATGCGAGGGGGATTCGGGCCATAGTCCACCACACTGGCCCGGTGCGGGTTGGCAGACTTCACACATCTATCGAGAACTAGTCAAGCTCCCTCAAACGTGCAGGTTTCCTCACGATGTTTTCCTTCACCGTTTCTTAGCAAGTGATAATCTCGGATGAAAATGAACTTCGCACATGGAACCCAGAGGTGCGAGCCGGGGTTTGAACCTGCGCACTTTGATTGCAAAGCGTGCGTTCGACCACTCGGCTACCACTCGGCACATTCTGGTATAATATGAATTTATTAAAATCATATTAAATTTACTAAAAAATGACGACTGTTTGCCTTTAGTGTGAGTGTGTTAACTATTACTCAAGGAAAACATTGAATTATAATAATGATAATGTCAAAGTCAAATCATTTATTCTGTATACGCCTATGGGGGCACTTACAAATTGTTAAGCTTACATTTCAATGATAATGAATTTTATTTAGTTTTCGTAAATTTCGAGACTTTTGCGTGATGTTAAAGCGGGTTTCAGACTACGCTATAATATAATAGCATATTATTGTATATAGCTCATAGCACAATAATATCACATTCACTGTTGTGGACACGTTCACACTGTACTGTACTATATATTATTGGCTTACTATACGCTATAAATTGGTGCGATGCGCTGTGTTTATGCTATGCTATATCGAGCGCCGCCCTTTTCTTCCTCCTGTTTATTTATCTCTTACTTCTTACTTTTCATCCGAGATTACCTCTTGCTTTGAAACGGTGAAGGAAAAACTTGGGGAGGAAACCTGCACGTCTATAGAAAGGCGTGTGAAGTTCACCAACCCGCACTAGGCCAGCGTGGTGGACTATAGCCCAAAAATCTCCCTCGTAATGAGGGAGAATGTGCCCGGTATAATGGCAATAGACTCGCCCCCTATTACATTGGGACCAAAAATACATCGGCGAAGTGTGGGCGCACTGCAGTGCACCTCTGCCTACCCCTTCGGGGAATACAGGCGTGATGATGTATTTATTGATGATGTATTTATACTTTGAAGTGGGTATTTGCTTTAGAAATATACGAATGCCTTTGATGTATCTCCTTACTCATGATACCGTCATATAAGTACAACAATATACGTCGCAGATTGTTCATTTTCAAAGCAACTTGCGAGTTCCCAACTGAGGCAATTATCGCAACAAAGTTTGGTGAACTTGCGCTTGCGAGAGAACTTTTCGGTTCTTATACTTTTAGCTGCACAAATTTATAAATAAAATACATATATGAAAAACCCTGACAGAGAAGGTAGAGAATGGAAACTGATTTATTTATTTATTTTATCCCGCTGCGTTTTTGTAATCCGTATTAGAAGACCTTTGGTCATCATAAATTACATTGTTGTTTAAGCTTTAAAGTCTTAAAGCTTAAAAAAGTCTTGAAGTCTTAAATGGCATTGTTGTTTAAGCTTTAAGACTTTAAAGCTTAAACAACAATGTAATTTGTGATGTTTATTTTAGGAGGTTATCTATGTATGTGTGTAGTCACACACATACACAGATAAGCTCCTGTAAATGAAGGTATGTAGAAGACAGGACATTGACACGACGCGAAACGAGGAATGACGAAGCGAGACGAAATGAGACTGCATTTGTGTAGTACAGCCGGTTGTGACAAGACAAAATGTGACATACGGAAATGTTGTCACAAAACTGTCATCTTTTGTCATCACTCTCATGTGGAATATGAGAAAGCGAGTCAGTGCGAAATTATTCTTGAAGTTTAGTTTTGGCGTACGTGCTAGCTGTCTGTGCAGTCACAGCGGTGTACTCTGATACTTTATTGTAAAATGAATCCTAAATATATAGACAGCTACATTCCAAGTACAGTGGCAATATCAATGACACCAGTGTGGATGTTCTGTTGACGGAGACCCGCGGATTCCAGAAAGTTCCAGTTAATATAAATGATATGTAAATTTATATATAAGCCTATCTGACAATTGGAAAATCTGAATCATATAAATCTCTTTGAGTCACAATCAACACAAAACCTCCGTTATAAATAATCTTTGCCCAAAATTGGGACTTCAGTTCTGTTTTAAAAACTGCATATAAAATAATATTTGAGAGCACTAAATAGACCATGTGAAGGACGGCGATAGGTTTATTTTAGTTTGGTACCAATAGAACCAACACCAATGATAGGCTAAAATAAAATGTAACCAACTCTAGAATGTTCACAGCTCTTGTCCACACTTCCCATGGGCATTGGAATTCCATCAACGGGGAACAAGCCCGCGGACGCTCTCTTATAACAAATAGTTAATGGCACGAGGTCGTTAACTCCCCCAGACACTAGACGTTGAACTATCGTATCTAGGATGAGGTTGTTAGAAAAGTTTTCGAGATCAAAGGATATCGATGCTCAAATCTCGAGATACATTAGCGTAATACAATTGATATACGTAGCGGATAGAAAAGCTCTTGTTATAAAAGGGCTCGTAATTTCAAAGGATAAAGTGTAGGTACTAGTTACAGACAAGTTTTTCTCCTTAAAACCAATTTGTGGATCTACCATGAGTACCTAGCTGGCTGGGGGGTCAAGACGAAAAGCGTGCAAATTGTTTGCAAATACGAAAACGAACTGTATTAACTCGCAGAAAAAACTAATTCTTCAATGAAATAGAAATTCAATCGTATACTCGACCTACGTAACAACTGCAGTCCCACGGCAGAACTAAGTAGGTATACCATTAGAGAGTATACGGTGAAGGAAAACATCGTGTTTCCGCACGTCTATAAAAAGGCTGGTAAAAAGGTGGTGGACTATGGCCTAGTGGGAATGTGCACGGTATAATAGCATTGGGACGAAAATACATCGGCATGTGTGGACGCACTTCAGTGCACCTCTGCCTACCCCTACGGGGAATACAGGCGTGATCATGTAGGTATTATTATTCATTAGAGAGTAGCTTCCCACGATTCATTTATAGTACACACTCTGTTAATTGGCAACTCGTACGAAATTATCTGCCATGCCAAACATCCCGAGGGTTGGTGTTTAGAAATGAAATTGAGAGCTGCCTCCTCACCACATCTTGTCTTGCAGCAATGTTTTAATAGTAATTTTAGTTTGTGACAATTAACTCTACTGAGTTTTGTACATAAAATCTAGTCGACCTAAAATTTGAATCGGTTCTAAATATTCATTCTATATATGAATCTTCTTCTTATATTTAAAAAACCGGCCAGGTGCGAGCTAGACTCACGCACCGAGGCTTCCGTACCTAAGCTATGAAAGCCCCAAACATTGCTCTAAGGAAAAGATAAACAGGACGGAGAGACAAACTTAACTATGCAGTTGGTATTCTAGTGTCCCCACACAAAGTAACTACAAAATAAGTTTGTTATTTGGAAAATTAACATTTTCTAACAATACATTTATAGTTTTTGGATTTTTCCCTTTACATGTCCTATAAGACCTGGCTTCTTGCCAGATTTCATGATTCTAGGTCAACGGGAATCCTATAGGATTTTGATTCCCGTGCAAATTTACTGAAAATGCAACATAAACCGCCGTATCGCGTTAACCTAGAAGTATGATTTTTTAGAGCACCAAGGGACCGCAAACGTAAGTCTCCGTTATAAATTTCAACTTGATCCCTTCACGCGTTTTTGAGAAAAAGGGTCTTGACAGAACGACAAACAGACAGACAACAACGTGATCCTATAAGGTACGGAACCTTAAAAAAACAATTGCTTGGCGTGAGCGATTTGTTTGTTTTTATATCACATTTATAGCACATCGCACCCCGGGTGTATAAAAGAATTAAAAAAAGTGTAGGTGATACGAAGTTTGTCGGCACATCCAGTAACATTTAAAAATCTAAGTTGGGTACTTACCCGGTGTCTGCGCCGTTGATTAGGTTATTATATCGCCTTCAGCTAGTTCACTACACTTAAGTTTAAATTGTCAACCCTACGCGCCAACTCCACAAACTCGTCGAATCATGACGTTAACAATGACTGAACAAACGACAGTGAAATCGATGTCACTAATGACACGACAAATGTTATACATCGATAATCGATATTCAGAGCTCGATGGGAAGCGTCATATCGCACTTTGGAGGGCTCGTTAATCTGTCAGACTCGGTTATTACACTTGTAACGCCATGTCAGAGGTAACTGGTCTGACAACTCCGGTACTAAAGTTCACCAATAGTTTGTACGAGTAAAACATATTACTACGCTAATCTAATGGCACTACACTCAACAATTTATTGAACAATCAATAGGTAAGGATGCGCGAAGTTTTAATTTTTATCCCCCACTCATTATAATTCGGCACGGATTTAAAATGTACGCTCTTTTTATTTATGAAAATGTGTCCATTTGTTCCATTTTTAAAATGTTCTTCCACCGTCCGCCATTTTTTTTACCAGCTCTAAAGTCTATGGTGGCCAGTATCGGCGTTGCCAAATCTCGGCTGGGATAACATTGTAGTTAATAAACTACGTCTCAAATAAACAGAATTAAGAATATTGCTGTGTTGCTTATACATTTTAAAATCGTTCACTTAAAAGACGCCGATATAAAAAATTCAATCCAGTAGGTACAGTCGTGGATTGAATTTTTTATCAGATTTAAAAATCTATCCCATCTCAAGCTGAGCGCAATAAGATTTAAGATGTCATATCAACAAATACATTACTTTTAAAAAAGTTAAATGTTGTGAAGCGTCCAACATAGCAAAGAGGCTGTCAAAGACTTTAATAGACACATTTATTATTGAAATACTTTTTTTAATCATCGACTTAATTTGATGAAAGTCGGACTTTTCAAAAGTAAAATGAAATGTTTTTTAATCATGTTGTGCATGACATTTGCACACGTTTGTTATCCATGTGTATTGTTATAAAATAACATGTGTAGGTACAATGAAGCACTGATTGACATAACAAACGGGTTATACCTATCACCGCTCAAATATTTCTAATAAAACCTCCTTCTGTTGTATAAAAAGGAAATAAGGTTTATATTTCAAAGGAAAATGGTTTTACGACGATCGTGGAATGAACTGTGAAAGGTTTTCCACGGGCTCGCTTTTACGACCTACCTAACATAACATAGGTCGCTACTGGAATGTCGTAATCTTTTATACATCAAAATTACTTCGAATTTCATAAATCAAAAGACATTATCAAAAGGCACAGGAACAAGAATTTAAAATCAGCATAGATTACAAATACGTAGACATTTAGATTAAAAAAAAAACATTGCTCTTAAGGTAGATTCTGATTTTTAAAATTCTCAAAATACGTGGTATTCGCCTATATAAAATGGGACCACACTCGCATGTATCAAATATTGGCCGAGTTGACCACTTTTTTAAGAACTCTATGGTATGATTTGTCCTTGTACAAAATCTTATAATTTGTTAACTCTTTTGCTTAACAGTACATGAAAATAATATACGAAGCAAAGTCAAGGTAATGCAAATAAATTTTCAGGAAAACACTTACGAGATACCTACTCAGAATTCAGTGCCCTATAAATAAGTATGTTTACAACTTTGCATTTACTTTGTTTATACAGAATAATTCTGGTATGAAAATTAAGTGGATATAAAAATGGGTATAATACACCTAAGAACTCTGTCTACACCAGACATTTTAAATCACAGTCTCGGTTCTAGACACTTTTATGATCATGGAATATGTACAGAAAAGTACCTATAGAGCATGGAGGTAATAAGGAGCCGGCATCAAGAGCGCGCGCTGCGGTAAATTATCCGCCATATTAGAATTTGATTGTTTATATTGTTTGACATTTACGTACTAACTTGATCTTAAGACTAAGATGGCAGATCTCATATGTCCCTTCAAAAAAATCGCCGCAGAGCATAACGAAGATTGGAGTCTTTATGGGTACTCTATCTATATACTATCTCGATGCTTTAAAGGCTTTATCTGTGGTTCACTGGAGTACAGTAAACCGGCGTCTCGTGTGAATGCTTCCATTCAAAATTATCTGCCCCTGCACATCCGTCTAAATCCGTAATTATTGGGTAGTCGGATTCACTACTACTCATTTGTACAAGCTTTATATTAACTTGCAATGCATGTATGTTCGGGTGGAATCTTGCAACTGAATTTTAAATCAGTTATCTTTAACCGATTGAGCTGAAATTTGCTACACACGCTTATTTTAGATGACAATGCATGCTTAGCTATGTGACGTCATTCTAATTCCAATATGGCTGATCATCCAAGATGGCGGAATAGTTATTTTATCTGCACTACCACAGTATGGGTATCAAATGAAAGGGCTTGCTGAGAAGAACACGAAAAGTAAGGGCCATTAAATAAAACCTTGTTTTTAAAAAGATTTTTTACACTTATTTTTTTTTAAATTAACCATAAAAAATTGGTATTGCCACCGCAATAACATGCCTTTATGTTTAACGTTATGAAGAAGTACCTAGTCTTTTTAGGGTTCCGTAAATAAAAAGGAAAAAAGGAACCCTTATAGGATCACTTTGTTGTCCGTCTGTCTGTACGTGTACGTCTGTCAAGTCCTTTTTCTCAGAAATGTTTTTAAATAATTATTTAAGCGATTAGACCTTGATTTAAATAATACAACAAAATTTGATATCGTGTTAACGTGCTATACGGGATAAAATATTTTGAATAACATGTTAAATTTGTCCCTCTATCCAGTTTATCTTTTCGTTAGACCAATGTTCGGTGCTTTCATAGGTAAGGTACGGAAGACTCGGTGCGTGAGTGGCCGTGACTTGGCCGGTTTTTTCCTAATGATAAAATAAATACCTGACACCTAACTATAAAACAAAACATACCAATCAAATTAAGAACCTCCTCCTTTTGGAAGTCGGTTAATAAGAATAGGTAAAGACGAGATAAAATCGCATCTTTAAAAGTATAGAGACCTAACAAAAAAATAATGTTGTTGAAAAATGAAAAAATGGTCGTTAGGCCCTTTATGATTTATAGTCGAAATCCCAAAATTTCAAAATGGGTCTTAAAGATGCTTTTAAAGATGCGAAATGTAGGAATAAATTGTTTTTCAAATAAACAAATAGTTTGCTTACGTAAATTCAAGCAAACAAATCCACTCCATTTATTGTAATCAAAACTAAAACCAGTTTGAGACGAGTCACGTTCCCAGACTGTCGCGGAATGCATAAAATATTTTCCAAGAACCAGCTAAAGAGATTGAGAAAATGTGGTTAATGCCAGAAGCAGAGCTCAACGATGCGAGACACGAGACGCAAGATGCCAACTATTTAACCACCCATACCTACTGTGGTTCATGAAATGCTGGCTGTATAAATTCACGTTTATTTTATTTACCTATCAAGCTAGGCATGAAGCCCTGCACCCACAGGTGCGTAAAAACGCGTGCGAATATTTTTATTTTAATTTTAATAAAACATAGCACAAACTGACATTTTTCTCTGCCAAACTGCGCAGTAGTTTGCCGGCAGTTGTTCCCGGTAACAGGGTTATCTATTAGGTTATGCTATTTTTAGTAGTACCAAAACAAACTCTGTGTCAATATAAAATAAATATTGCACTTCAGTGGATTTTTTCCACGCGACCACACTTCAAAATGCGCTCGTCAAAATGTTAGAATGAAACGATCAAAGCATCGTATAGTTAAAAGCTTTGCTGAAGAACATTAATTTTCCACATAAACTTGGAAAGGCATTATCTACCACGGATATAGATAAAATGTATTCCCATTTCTTTGATGCTATTCTACGTATTTCACATATTTTATTTAACTACGAAATTCCTATCGCGCTAATTACTCCATAAAGTTCTGAGTCTCCCGTTATATCCAACGCTTTAATATAACACGCGAAAGGTAATAAATTACCTTAAAATTAAATACGCTTACAGAATAAAGCTAAACCTTGTACACGTACAAAAATAATATTATTTTCTCATTTACAAAACCCACTACGTCTTCTAGCATTATTTTTTTAATATTACTTCGGATTTTAGCTGATTCCTTACTACATTGATTCTAATTTTGTTGGTAACAATGACTAAACGAAATTCGACAACAAAAAAACATTGCAGTGAGGGGATAGATGTTGCTAACAAAAAGAGCTACACGAGGCACTGTTTCCATATAAAAAAGCTTATACCAAAACCACCAGACCACCCCAGAGAAGCTTCTTACAGTATTAAACATTGAAATGCACCGAACCTTCTAGTTTTAAGGTTCCTATTACTAAGACCCCGGCTGTCCGTACGTCTGTCTGTCTGTCTGTCCATCTGTCACCAGACTGTATCTCATGAACTGTGATAGTTAGACTATTGAAATTTTCACAGATGATGTATTTGTGTTGCCGCTATATCAATAAATTATAAAAAAAAACGAATAAAATAAATATTTGAGGGTGCTCCCATACAAAAAACCTGATATTTTATAGTTTTTTCTCGATATTGATAATTTAAAGTTATATTATTCACTTTAAAAATAAATAAATAAAATAAAATAAACATTTAAGGGGCGCATTTACAACAGACATGATATTTTTGCCGTTTTTATAGATAATGGTACGGAACCCTTCGTGCGCGAGTCCGATTCACACTTGGCCGGTTTTTTACTAGAACCATAAGACCTTATATTGTTCACTTTGCAATGTTTTTAGATCATAAATATTATTTTGATCATTCCTATGCTTATAGGTATCTCGCAAAGATTTTACGTTGATTCCTTCAATTCTCACATTTTCTTGCCGTGTCATAAGTCCAGCCCTTGGTTAGGATTTCAGCCGACGGCTATTGTCTTGTTATTAGCAAACAAAGGCGAGTCTGGCTTTCATTACCCGCCCATGTCAAAAATATCTTATAGAATACCATAATAACTCAACAAAAGATGTTGGGTAGTAAAGGCAACCGATGAGGATTTAAATATTATTTCCACAAGGGTCATCAAGCAGAATCAGAATCAGAATATTTTTTATTCATATAAACCAATACAGGCACTTATGAATCGTCAATAAATAGTAAAAATAGTAGCTCTACCACCCATTCGGAATGCATTTCCTATTGAGAAGAATGGGTAAGAAACTCCATGCCAAGCCACCTTGAAGGTAGGTTGATCTTTATAAACATTTGAGTTTAGGTTGAGACGTAAATGACTGAAGCTTACAATTTTTGTACGACACTTTTACATATGTGTGTGATCTTTATTGTATACATTTATGTATATAATAAAATTTAATTTCGATTGCGATTGCGATTTCGATGTGTGTGTGTGTATGTATATGCACAATTTTTTTTCTTTTTTTTATTTCAAAAGGAACTTCGTTCCATCCGGGTGTCCCTTGACACCTCTCAAGTTTTTTTACTTGGCAAATGGTTTCTACTACGAGACAAGCCTTATTGGGCTTAGTGTAGGACCCATAAAGCCTGCACACTGGGGCATCGACGCTTGCACTTCAAATATTTTGCCATACCAAAAGGAACTGTATTGACTTATAGAAAAAGTCCATTCTCCAACTAAATGACACTGACAACGCGAGCGAATGTTGTCGCGTGGGGGTGAATTGGACGCTTTTATTACAGACATTCAATCATCATGCATATTGATAGGGTTAGTTCTGGTATAGGTAAAACTTTTGGGTTCGAGCGGTGACGTTCCAGTTTGCGGGGGGCTTAACAATGGTGCACTATGTATAAATGAGACAAATAATTTACTTTTGTAACAACAAATGAGTTATGTAAACGTAAATAAATGTTGTTAACGGTGTTCCCGGACTGATGCGACAAAGGTATCTTCAAGCAACGAGCATACTCATTCCTTAAAGGCCGGCAACGCACTTGTGATGCCCCTGGTGTTGCAGGTGTTCATGGGCGGCGTTGATCACTTACCATCAGGTGAAACGTCTGCTCGTTTGTCTCCCTATCTCATAAAAAAAAACTAATATAGTAATAACGGTGAAGTCATACTCATTTCTATGGCACTACTATAAAATTCACGCGCGTACGCTCACACCAGTTACTAATGCATACGTAAAGCCAGAAGGCGGTGTCTCGAGCCAACCAGGATACTAACATTACTTACCGTGTAGTTCTTTTACGTAAACGACGTAATCACTAGACTGGTGGCGTTGATTACTTACCATCAGGTGAAACGTCTGCTCGTTTGCCTCCCTATCTCATAAAAAAAAAGACTAGTGACCGAAAGACTAGAGCTTCGAAAACTCATTGGTTTATTTTATAATATTGATTCACAACAGCAAGAAGGCACAAAGTGAAATTCGGATTCGGTGCTTACAGACATTGGTGTTGCTTCTGGTAGTAGGACCAACATATATATTTGCATCGACTACACGAGCTTAGAGTATTGCCGTTCTTATCATAGTTGTATTGTATGAGCAAGACGACAGTATTTATAGTGCATGTCGTTTTTCTCCACAAAAATTTACACCGACGTTTAATCGTGCTAAGTTTTCTGAATAATGAGCTTGCATTGTTTTTGGCCAGTATCCTAGTATCCCAGTATCCAGTACCTAGTATTTAAATAGAAAAAAACAAAATCCCTCATTGGTTATGGATTACCTCGTGCCTCCTTGAAACTTTGGAATTTAATTTCATAAAATTGAAGCAATTTCCGAAATAACCTTTACATTACCAAAACGAAAATTCACATAACTCTGCTTTATTTTAATTACCCTACAATTTTGTTAAATAACATAGCCTGAAAATTTCAATTCTGTACTCAATAATTTGGGTAGCGAAATTGTATTCGTAGTTTAATTGAAGGGATAATATTATCCTTATAATATCCGAGTATTTCCACGGCAATGAGTTATGAGTTGAGTTGTAGTTTTAAATTTAAAAAGGAGAAGGCCCACTATTCGACCTATGTGTTTTTTTATTTACTCTTTTGGTCTCAAAACCTTGAAAATAAAATTTCTCTTGAAACGGGGTGGAGTCAAGTATCTTCATCACCTGTCATCCGCCATCTTCATCGCGTTCATCATCCATTTTTATTTATGTATATTGTGTATCTATTGAGTTTGCTCTTGCTATTAATTACTTGACATTGGTTGTAATATCCGCTAACCGCCGGTGGAATCATTCCTCATCTTATTTCTTAAAAAAGAACAAAAATACGTATCATACATAGATATTTATTAACAAAACGTAGCTAATCAGAAATAGATATATTTGTTTCTATAGAAGCTTATTAAATGATATTCACATCTAATTTTCAAACGCTTGAGTATTTTTACTCTAGGTACATTAATTATTTTAGCCGAGTAAAATAACCACTTTATTTAAATAAATCTTTAACGCCTTTGCGACGTTTGTAAGCGCCTCCATTCCACGGAAGCGGTACATTTCATCTTGCACAATTGCTGTGGGCGACTCCCAATTGTACAAGTTAGATTGTCGACGTTAAAATATAACGAACGCCCTCGAAAAAAAGAATCGGTTCTCTCCTCAGGAAAGAGGGACGAAGTTTGCGAAGCGAGTCACACTTGACACTGGAAGTTCTTGGGATCGTTTGTGGGGTCTAAGTACATGCTTTAATTGCTATGGAACGTGGTCTAAAGTTTTTATTAGCGGGCACTGACTAATATTATTTCTTTCCTGTTTAATCCGTAAAGTACGCAAGGGGGTAAGATATTAACGTCACGCTGCTTATAATTTCGATCCATACCTATAGGTAAAAGCTACGGAGAATTATTTGTAGAAGCCCCTCCACAAGGGCCCACTCCTTAACGTTTACACATTTCTGCAGGGATAAACGTAAGTGGATAGCCTGCTAATAACGGTAAAATTCTCCGTCTACAACCTTATTTCATAAATACATTGTCGCTAATAGATCTTAGGTAGATAGGATAGCAGTAGTAGCCGATAGCAGTGGTAGCCGAATAGTCGAACGCACGCCTTCCAATCAAATGAATCAAATGAATCCAATCAAATGTTTATGTGCGAATCTCATTTTCATCCGTGATTATCACTTGCTATGAAACGGTGAAGGAAAACATCGCGAGGAAACATGCATGTCTGAGGGAACTTGTCTAGTTCTGGATGGTTTGTGAAGTCTGCCAACGAACTTCTCACTTACCTAAGTGCCTTTCTGGACGCAATAATAAAAATCATTTGTTTCGACTCTATCGTCGCCGAAGACACTTAATTCAAGTCGTTATTATCCAGACGACTGAATTAATCAAATTTTTAAACGATTTCCCGATGAGCTCCAAAATGTCTTATTATATATCGTACAAAAACAAATTATATTGTGTACCTACCCTATAACAATGAACCAGCATATGTTAGACAAACTCATCACATGATACCAAACTAAGCAAATCCTGTACTAGTAACATCTACCATAGTACCATAGCATGAAGGGTGATCCCAGTTACACCCAGTCCATCGCCAAATTCAAAAATACTATTTCCGAAATGGCTATCATCATCAGCCAGTGTCAGTTAGCGATGGGTCGTTGACGGTTTTTTCGTTAACGCAACGTTAACGTTAATTTGCGTTCGTCAACTAGTCGATCAACTAGTTAAATTCGTCAACGAGTTAACGTGCTACTAATGTCAACTTGCAACGTAAACCGTTCATTCATTGAACGTTTTTTATTCAACGGTACAACGTTCAACGAGTCTCGCATCTACTGACCTGAGATTTTATAAACGATTTGATTTAATTTAGTAACTATTAAGTAAACTGTGACACAATATAACACAATTATATTTACAAAAACAAATTAACACTGTTACTGTACACATTAACCAAAAAGTCTGATAATTTATAATAATAGCCGCAAATTAGCTTCTGACCTTGCGCGCCAATTGTCACAAACTGTCAATCAAAAATTCAAAAAATTAAATGATTCGCGAGTGAACCTATACAAATCTTCGTAAACGTAAACAAACAAACCAGTATAAACCGGTTTCTCGCGGGTGGCGCGACCGAGCGGCGCGTGCCAGCCATTCCACCAATATCGCCATCCTTTTCTTAAAAAATATAAATTTCAAAAATCAACTCTTGCTAACGTTACTTAAAGTTCAAATTCAACCGTCGCTTGATGTTATTTTCAACGTAAGTTTCGCGTTAAATTCAATGTCGTTGACAAATTTAACTAGTTGATCCTTATACAGTTAACGTTGATACGTTGACAGGAGATCAACGGTTGATTCAACTAGTCCGTTGATTCAACGCCCATCGCTAGTGTCAGTCCACTGCTGGACGTAGGCCTCTCCCAAGATGCGCCACTAAGCCCGATCTTCGGCTCTTATTTTCCAGTCACTGCCCACCGCTTTGCGTATGTCGTCGCTCCACCTAGTCACAGGACGTCCTACACTACGTTTGTTGATTCGCGGTCTCCACTCTAGGACGAGTCTACCCCAACGGTTGTCAGTCCTGCGGCAGAAACGGCTAGCGGTTGCCGTTATATTGCGAAGTAAACAGTTTTAAACATTTTAGGATTTGCTCTGCACCCTTATCATGACCGTATAGATGACCATAGACCATGTTATAACTCTTTCAATTGTCAGATTTGTAGAGAAACTTCGAGCTTTTTGTACTGGACTCGGTGTGACGGTGTGATACATTTTTTATTCATATGAAACAATACAGACACTTGAATCGTCACACATGAATCGTCAATAAATAATAAAAATTGTATCTCTACCACCCGTTAGGAATGCATTTCCTATGGAGAAGAATGGGCAAGAAACTCCATGGTTGCTTTTTTCGAATAAGGATTTACATTTTTGTGTTTTTCTTAATTAACACTTATACAATATAAAGTTAATGAGGCTATACATTCTCAAAACAAAATTAATTAATTAATTAACACAGTAATCAGGATCGCCCCCAGTTCATTGTATGGTACTCATAGTAAAAGCTTTGCTTAGTTTGGGATAATACGATGAGGATGTGTTGATTGTTATCATTAATTAAGAGATGATATATTTTGGTGAAATTTTACTCATGAGACCTAAAATTTCAGATGTTGAATCCGGGTTTGAACCAGCACACCCTTATTACTAAGCGTACGTTTGACCAAATACCTATTACTTTTTATACAAGAACCCTTATTTTATCTAAGTCAGTCAGCCGGCGCGGAGATTTCTCGTTATGTCGAGTACCGGCTTCGTCAATCTTAAGCAGTAATTGAATTGTAGAGTCTTCACTTGTTTGTTTTAAATAAATGTTACTTTCCAGGGATTCGTCGTATTCATAACGCTCATTTCAATTTGGGGATGGAAAAATAGCTACCATTTGAAAAGTATTGTTTGTTTGTGTGAAACACCGGGCAGACTGCAACGTCAAGATGTACGTCGAAATTTTTATGATTACCAAAACGAACTCTGTATCAATCAATATAAAGGGTGGAATTTTGTCATGCCACCGGAAGGGAAAGAAATCTTAATACTGTAGATAGAAAATAGAACTCAAAGAAAACATTCCTTTATTTTTGAAAAGAAAGAAAACTGCATTCAAAGATTCTCGAAAATTCGCTTGCCACACCCGGGAACTGATCCACTGAATTCCTTATTCATTGTTAGTACGGATTTCATAGTTTTCTTTTCATTTAATTTACCAAGTGTGTTAGAGAGATTTCATCCTTATAATTGACACTAACGATCGATGCAATAAAATAACAGTGTGTAGTTTTTACAGATTTTAGTCGGTTCGAAAATCTTTGAATTCAGATTTCTGTATTTTCAAAAATAAAGGAATGTTTTTTTGGAGTACTATTTTCTATCTACAGTATTAAGAGTACTTTCCCTTAAGGTGGCATTACAAAATTCCACCCTGTATATATAAAGATCGATACGCGATCAGCGTCAAGACTCGCTTGTGCTGGCATTAACATGTAGGTACACTGGGGCGTCAACCATCGCGCGTCAATATATTTTCCAATATTAAAACGGACTCTGTGTCAATATGCATATAGATTGAATTTCTGTGGTAGAAGCCACGCCCCCACGCATCAAAATTCGCTCGCGCTGTCAGTGTCATTTAGTTGAAGAATTAAAATCATCGACTAAATACGATGGAGGCCGACTAAAAAATTGAAGTGAAGTGAACTATTTCTATGAGTCATTTTGTTACTACTACTACAGCCCTTTTAACGTCCCACTACTGGGCACGGGCCTCCCCTCAATGCGAGGGGGATTCAAGCCATAGTCCACCACACTGGCCCGGTGCGGGTTGGCAGACTTCACACATCTTTCGAGAACTAGTCAAGTTCCCTCAGACGTGCAGGTTTCCTCACGATGTTTTCGTTCACCGTTTCATAGCAAGTGATAATCTCGGATGAAAATGAGATTCGCACATAAATTCCAGAAGTGCGAGCCGGGGTTTGAACCTGCACACTTTGATAGCAAGGCGTGCGTTCGCCCACTCGGCTACTACTGCTATACACACTGCCACATTTTGCTATGACAAAATAATTGACGCGCGAGTCTTGACGCCCAGTGTACACGTGGCTTTATCGTTGAAGCAGTATTTGAATGCTTAGGTGAGAGCCATTATGTCCTTATTGGTATCTATTTTTGGAATGTGTTAGGTAGTTCTGGTAGGTATCTTGAATACGGCTATTGCATAGCTATGTATTTCATAAAAAAGTGATCGAAAAGCTTTCTTTGAAAGTATTTTCGTGAAAGCTGGTTTTGTTTACGATCTCAAGTGCCGCACGATCAAAGCTTAGTGTTTGCAATCAATCCTGAAAGCCTTTCAACTGGCCATTATTTTTATTGTAGCCAATGTAATGTGGCCCAGGTCTGGTATTATTCACTATATTTGCCAAAACAATTACTGGAGGATTGCTAGAACTCAATAATTATTCTGATTATTAAATACGTTCTAACTAGTCGGTATAGTAAATACATCATCAACTCGATGAACTATCTCCTAACTTTGTCCGACTGTCACCCAATTTAGTACAATTGTCACCCAATTTTTGTACCACTGTCACCCAATGTAAATGTAACTGTCGCTTAATTTAATGCAACTGTCATCTCTTTTAGTGCAATAGTCATGCAATTAAGTACAACTAGCACCCAATTAAGTACAACTGCCACGGAATTTCGATGATCTGCCACTCAAAAAATTTTTAAATATTCAATTAAAATTGCTAATTTCCTTTGGGAATCCTCATCATTTTATTCCTTCAGTGTGAAAGAGTAATATATTCTTTTTTCGTCGATATCAATCGTTTAATGTTTATTTATATTTGTTCAGCGCAACCTTTTTCACAGTAAACAGAGCCGATACCAAAATACCCTATGTACATGTACCAACATGGAATTCTCTGGGACTAATTGGAAAACAGAAATTGCAACTACACACAACTGGATCAAAGTTTCACGTCACGAAACCAATTTGATTTATCCCCAAACATACAGTCGCTAGTCGGCGAAATAAATGGAACCCCCTTCATTCAACATCTGCGCTACACTGAGGAAAACGAAAATAGAGGAGTTTTTTTCGAATCTGATTTGACTCGAGTCCGAAGTGAGAGGTGATGATGATGAGATCTCTATGGAAATGGCCAACCCTGGGAACCATCGTGTAAATATTCTGTCTAATGTATGGATTTGTGGTTTAAGCGTAGGCCGCTTGGGTCACTGAACCGGGAGGTTGTGGGTTCAATTGCCGACTGATGTCAATTTCAGAAATATGTTATTCATACAGGAATACTCCCTATATTAATTTAGATGACATCTGGCATTTTGACTAACCATAGAAACTTATAACATATACAACTGCATATATTCTGCGTGAGTATTATTCTTCTCTAGTATTGAGGCAAGGTGCTGCTTGCTTTCATGGCGTTGCTGTTCCTGGGAATGTATTACTCACAATCCTGGCTATATATAATTTAAAAAAGAATAACTATTGAGTTTCTTACCGGCTCTTCTCAGTGGAAGCAGCATTCCGAACCAGTGGTCGAATCTGACTTTTAAGTGCTTTTACACACACAGTGCTATAGGTACGAATAAAAAATTATTTTGATTTTTAACGGTTTGCTAAATATTCAATAAAATATTGGTTTGGGCTATAAAGCTTGTATTATTCAAGCATACTTTAAAATAGTTGAAGAAAGTGCTGCCTTATTGAAAGCTAGATATTGTTTCCATTCTTTATAAAATATATTCAAATACATGCCTTTTTTCAACATGGAAAAATCCTTTATGAATACCCCTTCATCTTGGGGGAGATGAAGGGATTACGTGGAAGTCCCAGCGAAGCCGTATTTCCACTAAAAACCCATGGTGATCCAATCACCCGCCATATCGGAGGGGTCACGGGAACGCTTTCGCACACATCCGGTACCCGTCAGCGGCTGTCCGCGCGAGCAGACACCTCCTCCATACGGCGGCGCCGTCCTCCTCGTGGTCTTTATTGTCACGCCGGGCCCCCGCCCTTTGCAACCACGACCCCTAAGGTCCCTACCAGATGGATGGTAGGGGAAATACTTTAGGCGTACTTAACACCAAAGGTACTCACCACCCCCTCACAGGGCGAAAATATGTGCAATGACGGCAGTCACCCAGCGCTACCTCCCACACACCCTCATTTAAATATATGTAATTGTAAGGAAAATATTCACATTATTGCATTATATTATTTTCCAAAAATACCGGGCATTAAAACAAAAGCTCTATATTCGTCTCTACAATGTTTTATAAGGTCAAGAGCTCCATATCACAATGTTCACTGATGGTATGTAATAATGAAGCAATATAAGTGAAGTGGCCATTATCTCGGAGCCCACATCGCTAATAGAGATGCCTCTACGCTCTACAACACTACGTATGCAATAAGATTATGTAGAGTAATTGAACAGGGCCAACATAGCGTTTATAGTTCTTCGTATGGCTTAAATTTTTGAAGAAAGTTGTCTTAATATCGGGGGGGTGGAAATCTATTTACTTTAGCGACATTTTTTTAACTTTACAGGAGAGCATACATATTCGACGCAGAAAAATTTGCTGATTCCAAATATGTATATAAGTCAATATCGCCCGAAAGTGTCGCTTAAGTCAAAAAGCCTTTCACCCCTCGATCTAATGATTAGGGATAGCTAGAATCTCTACTGATTTTTCTATATTAAAGGCCAATAAACAAATTCAACGAATAGCTTTATGTATCAAGTGTTAAAAAAAACACTTGAGAGGTGTCAAGGGACACCCGGGTGGAACGAAGTTCCTTTTGAAATAAATAAAAAAGCAAAAAAAATGTACATTTACATACACACACACACACACACAACATTGAAATCGCAATCGCAATCGCAATCGCAATCGCAATCGCAATCGCAATCGCAATCGCAATCGCAATCGCAATCGCAATCGAATTTTATTGTATACATAAATGCATACAATAAAAATCACACACACATATGTAAAAGTGTCGTTACAAAATTTCGTGCCAGTCTTATTTTTTTCCGTCTAGCCCCCTTTCGCAACGCGCCATAAGGAACTACGTTCCAAAAACTTTTTTTACCTACTGTGATATAAAAGATTACGCCATTTTCACCCGAGCAAGCACACATTGTAAACACTGGTGTTATCAGTTATGATGACGGCACCAAAAGGTGAAAGGTGGGTAGGGAAAAACACCTGGGGCCAATTCGCCCATGATTAACATAATCTTTAAATGGAAATTTGTCGAAACAAAACGACAAGATAGACGAATTTTGACATTTTTTAGGGTTTCGTACCCAAAGGGTAAAACGGGAACCCTTTTGCGGTGCTAACCCTTCTGATGTAGGTACTTACTTGTTTTTATTACTTAGTAGACGTATAATTCTCAAGATGTCTCAATTATAAGACAACATGTCATGACTAGACTTTTATCACGGACACCCTCGCTCGCTCTCTGTCTCTTTCATATGAGGGTAAGAGACGAAATCAACATATTCCGTGACATAAATCTAGTCTTGGCGCACATCCTACTACTATAGGTAGTAGCAAAGTAGGTATCTACTTATATTCCCGAAACGAACTTAAGAAAACCTTCATAATGAAGTGGATAGCCTTTTCATCTGACATCAGCGTTAAAATAAGCAGTGTCAATTTATTCCCCAGTATCCATTACCCCCGATTTCTCACTCAACCTTATGCAGATTACCCACTGGAAGACTTTACAGACGAACTTGGGTTTTAATTAAGCTCCGGGGAAAATGTAAATAAACACTTAGATAGGATTCTATAAAAAAAATACCACGTTAATGGAAAATATAAAAAGTTTGTATATGTTGGTGTTTATTCTTATTCAGACGTTTTTGCTATCTTTCTCAGTGTCATAATTTACGAGCAAGTTAGCAATATATTGTATGTACTTTTTGTAAAATGAGGAAATATTCGTTTTTTTAATGGACGTAATAAATTATATTTATGACTTTTTAGTGGATTTTAATCAGGTACCTCAGGAGGTAATATAATATTTAGTTGAATCTAGTTAACTGAGCTTACTAACTCTGTTAACTAGGTAGGTTTTATTGAAATGCTAATAACTTTTTATTAGGTAACAAAGATTAGATCAAATAAAGTGCTTTCATCCAAAGCTTCTTCACTATCATTTTAAAATAAACAAATTTTCACAAGAAAAAAAATATTTTCGTTAATATTTCGAACCCCTTTAAAATCGTGTTCCGCTGGTCAACTTTCGTCGCAAAACAACAAGTAATAATTGGAAAAGTTTGAGCCACGAATTAAAATAGAGTTTGCGGTTACCCAAACAAAAATTGACTAACCAAATTTAACAGAGATTTCATACCTAGTCTAAATTTAGAGTTAAATTATAAAATCCGTAGATATTATTTACGCTATAATTTTCATAATGGCCACTTGGGGCCTTACCATCACCTTTTAGACTGCCTTAGAGTATTCTTGTTTCAATAGCATCTGTAAAATTGTTGTAAAAAAAATTGTAAAAAATTGTAAAAAAAAACAGCCAAAAAAAAAATTCGATTCCCAATTTTTTTATCAAAATTCCTTAAACACGTATTTCTTTATTTTGTATGTTAAATACATATGCAATGTTTGAAGTCGATCAAACAATATTTTTGAAATTATGTGACCTTCAACTCCCCATTTCACTCCCAAGGGGGTTGATTTCTGATAATATTGCCTAATTACCCTAATTGCCTAATTTATAATTTTTACCACCCTTGGGATATGGTCATAGGCTTTCCAACAAAAAAAGAGTCATCAAAATCGGATCATAAACAACGAAGTTATCCGCGAAAACACACACATAAAAAGTATAAAAAAAACCGGCCAAGTGCGACTTGGATACGCGCACGGAGGGTTCCATACCATTATCTATAAAAACAGCAAAAAAATCCCGTCTGTTGTATGGGAGCCCCCTTAAATATTCATTGTATTTTGTTTTATATCAGTATTTGTTGTTATATAAAGCGGCAACAGAAATACATCATCACTGAAAATTTCAATTCTCTAGCTATCACGCTTCATGAGATACAGCCTGGTCGGACGGAGGAACGGACGGACGGACAGCGAAGTCTCAGTAATAGGGTTCCCGTTTTACCCTTTGGGTACGGAACCCTAAAAATACGGTCGAATTGAGAAACCTCCTCCTTTTGGTAGTCTGTTAAAAACTGAAAGTTATATTAAAAACATTGTTGCAAGACAGGGGGTAGTAGTAAGGGAGCTGTTCTTGATATCCTTTATATATCCGCCCACGTAACTACTTCTGTAATAGTATATTTTTGATTTCCACCCATCATTATCAGTTTCGAATTAAAAACTTGTTTCCCCATATTACTTACCATTTCCATAGCAGTTCTATTATAATATTAATAGTAATATTAAATGTAATGTAATAAGAGTATTAATACATTAAAATTATTACAGCAGTATTTTGTTATTTGCTGAGTGGTCGAACGCACGCCTTGCAATCAAAGTGTGCAGGTTCAAACCCCGGCTCGCACCTCTGGCATTTATATGCAAATCTCATTTTCATCCGAGATTATCACTTGCTATGAAACGGTGAAGGAAAACATCGTAAGGAAACCTGCACGTCTGAGGGAACTTGTCTAGTTCTCGAAAGATGTGTGAAGTCTGCCAACCCGCACTGGGCCAGCGTGGTGGACTGTGGCCTGAATCTCCCTCGCATTGAGGGGAGGCCCGTGCCCAGCAGTGGGCCGTTAAACGAAGGGCGGAGTCGATATGGGTTCTCTAGTTACTCTATGGATATTACTCTACTGTTTTCCCCGATAAAATGAAATACTGGAAAGATTTTCGTTTTCAAATCAGTGTCATTATTTTATTTTCAAATGGTTACAAAATTACTTATTAAAACGAGTGCTTAACATTTGGCAGCGAATCAAATTTTAAATGACTACTTAAATAAAAATAAATTTTATTTCAGTATCATTCAAACATTTTAGCAAATAATCTCTGTGATTAAATGTACGTCAAAGTCAAGCCAAAGGGTGTATCTGCAAGTGACAGCCAATTTACCTGTAAATAGAATTACCTGTTTCAAATGGCAGAAACATTTGTGGTACCTACATCAGACGGTCCCTAAATGTGCCCTTTTGTATTTCGTTGGAAAACCAATCACCAATGAAGCGATTACACTTCCCTTTGTGATTACACGCCAAAGCCAATAGTTTATCGAAAGTATATTTATGCAGTTATGAATTTGACGGGAAGCAAATCAATGGATTGGGTGTATAGATGAAAATATATAAAAAACAAACTTAAAAAAGGTTAAACAATTATCCAATGGCTATATCATATCTGACTCTTACACCATAGAGTAGCTTGACGTTTTTTTTAGTCTCTGACAATCTGTCAGAACGGGTGCGTTCGTAAACGCCACACATTATTAACTAAATCTACAGACCATCAAAATATTACCTAATTAAAAAAGATCTGTACTTATTAATATTTTCAGATGATAAACCAAACCTCTAATAGACGGAGTCTTAGGGCTCGCAAAGCGTATACAGCTTTGTATAAAAAGTTAAGCCTTTTGATGCGAGGCCTAATAAGTATCTACTCTGTGGTTATCGCCATCCATCCAACTATGACATCTTGAAAAGTGCACTGTTTTTAATATGCAGCGCTATTTCTACGGAAATATCCAAATTCTTTGATTTGTTTGAATCTACTATTGTTTCTACAACTTGTTCAAATTTTGCTGTGGAACAATTCGGAGATTGTTCAACTCATAGATACTGCATACTGAAATATGTAATTAAATAGGTGCCTACTTGTCGTTCCATTTAAAAAATGTGTAAACGAATTAGTAAATAAAAGATAATGCCTTTTTTACGTTCCGTTTATTAATATGTCTAAACAACGATGCAACAGACTGTGCCTAACATACAAAGGAACTTGAAACGAATGTCGAAGTATTATACAAACTCACAGCTCTGGTAAACTTGTAGGTTCATGCATAAAATATCATAATAAAAATGTACGGTAAGGATATTTAAAATATAAAAAAAACTTTGAAATATAACAGTGTTATCACAGTAAACAATAATAAACTATATAAAATCACATTAAAATGAGCAACAAAACTTATAATTGATAAAAATATAAAATACATAACAATTTATAATAGTTGTCTATTAAATGAACTATGTTCATTTTATTTACTAATATGTATTTAAAATCTTAAAATATTTTTTTCTAGATCATTACTTCATTACACTATAGACTTTGTTACTTGGTTACAAATAATACTTGTGTTAGGAAACGGAATTAGGTCCTATATAATAAAGAATATAACTATAAATACTAAGATAACACACATTTATGTATGTTTTTTTGAAAATACACTTAAGTTACTAAGAGTAGAAGTATCTAAAAGATCAGCCCCTTCAGCACCACTCTATACGCAGTATTATTTGAATAGTACGTTTACTTTTTAACAGAAACTGATAAATAAGTCAAATAGGAGGTAATATTGAACTAATACTGCAAGCGGTGGTGTTTCAAATCCGTAAATCTTGCTTCAATATAAAGTAAAAATTTTGTGAGCAAAATATAAAGCTTTCATTTTCCCTTTATGAAATTCTATCATCGTATTACACTCGTTTGAGATTTCAATTTCAACTTAAATATATAACAAAAAATAAATAAAACATTCATTAGAAGGTCTTTACAAATTCACAGCGTTTTATTTAACTTTATATTGAAACAAAGATCAGTATTAGATTAGTAATTATAAGACAAATGGTATTTTTAAAGCTGGTTATGATACAAAAGTGATATTTCTGTCATATATTTCACAAAACGACTATACAACAAGCTAGATAGACACGGAAGTATAAAAGGTCGGTAAAAACACTACAGGGTCAAGTTTACAATAGCTTACTTAGTACGACTAGGTATTCACACATAATAAGTTCTCACTACATCTTTCATAGTCATCGCATCTGCGATTATCGTCTTAAACACTAGTACACATATATCTACTCGTAATTAGACGTGCTCCACGTAAAATTTGGGGCTTTCTGTCAGTGAAAGGATTTGCAGAATCGGTACAGTAGTTTCACAGATAGCCCCTACCAAGAAACTCATATACAAACAACTATTATTCTTTGTAATATCAGTATCAACATACATACATTAAAAATTCGCAGATACTTATCTAGAATTCGGAGGGTATTTGGTGGGTGACTAGACTAGAATTAACATTAATTATCTTAAAATGTTTGCCTCAAATGTATAGAACTTTTTCATCATTTAATAATACAACTGTGTACTGAAAATTACCGACGTAAATACTTTGTAGAGGGATTGTTATTTCCATAAATTTGAGAGGTTAACGTCTACGATGACTACATTATAAAGGAATCTATGTGCTTGGCACAAAATACTTCATAACTTCTTTGGGCTTAAGTATCTCTATAAACATTTCTAATGTAGTAAAATCTGTTTAGACCGGGCAGAGACAAAACAATGCATAGAATTCGCGACTTCGTTATCTCAGTCTTCATTTTTCAAAGGTTTTGCAGTAGCCGTTTTAAGAGTGTCGGTTAGGACGCAGCTGTTGAATCTGTTGACTACATCACGAACTTTACCTTTACTGATAACAAGTTCTTTGTCATACGTCGGTGTTATAATCCCCTTTTCAGTGCCATTGCATGTGGGCTTATTGTTAAGTGTGCTGAAATTTGCACTTTGCGATTTTCTGAATTCTCTCACTGCACTATCAATGTTATTGATGAGATCTTTGGCGACAAACGTTGCAATTTCGTGCTTGATTCGGTCTCTTTCGCTCAAAATTTCCAGAGGTCTGTGGTTGCTCTCTTTGGGATCATTTTGTTCAGGGCTGTGGCTTTGGGTAAGCGAGTGAGATGCTGGACTGTCGGGTCCTTGGAATGTGATGCTTGGGTGGTTGACAATTGTATTCTGAATGTGGTTGGTCTGGTTATACAAACATACCTGTTTAGGTATTTTTTCTCCCAGCAACCAGTAGGTTGTCATATTTCCTTTTCCCTGTTGGCGAATTTGAGAATAAATAAAATAACAGTTTGAGAGACTCATAAATTCTTAAGACTCTTATCCAATTTGTGTTACAAATTCAGTTACTAATCGTCACACCTAAATGTAGATTCATAAGATAGTAAGACAAAACAAGATAAAGCTCTTTATATGCCGAGTTGACCTTTGAGTTACACCTAAGCATTACCGAAGCTGATTCGTTATCATTTGTTAAAATTCCACACTGAATTCAACACCAAATTTTCATATATACTCTGTAGGTTTAAGAAGCAAATTCTACATGTTATTTAATGTTATCTAAGCTGTGCTTTTATTTATTTCATTTTAATTTTATTTTTAATATTTATTTTTATTTTTCTCATAACCCATTTTATTACTTTTTAATCTGGATTTTTTAAACTTTGTTCAAGGTGTAGGGTATATTTTTATTATTAAGAATGCTGTGTTCTTTTGTAATAGTTGGAGAATTTAGACTTAGAATACATTAAGCTAGATTTATATATAAAGTGCAATGTATCCAATGTTAAAGAACCTCATTAAATAAATAAATAAATAAATATTTCTGTTAAAATAAATAGATTCAAATTTATAAAATCACTAAACTTAAATAGTGGAATAGATTTTGTAAATGTAATGAGTGAAATCACTATTTATAGATTTCAATGGAATAGAAAACCTTTTATCAGGTAATGGCGCGATGAAATGTGAATAAATTTGTATCTAAGGTATCCAACTTTAAATGAAATCTGCGTATAAATGAATCAATTTGCAAGTTAATTACGTGAAAAACTGTACTTAAAGCTAAATGCGTTATATTTAAAAAAATCCACATCTTTCATGGTGGTTAAAACATAAATGGTCGCTTCTCTCCATACATCGGAGGCCACGTTAAGCTCTAGTTATGTTGGAGTCTATCAGACGTTCTGGAAACTTCATTACCATTATGAGTTACTAGCTAGTACAAAAAAATACCCATCTATTCTTACCTTCATAGTAATTTCTCCTCTGCATTCCAGTTCGAAGCAATCGTAGAGATCCAGTACCTCCTTAGTCTTTGGGCTAACGTGTATCCTGAGCGCCTCCCCATGGGACTCCATCCTGGATGCTGTGTTCACTGTGTCTCCGAAGAGGCAGTACCGAGGCATCTTCAGGCCGACCACTCCAGCTACGCAAGGCCCTGAGAAATAGAAAGACTTGAAATGGATGACAAACTGTTGACCCTCGTATATGCGGACTCATGGTCGAAGGGTTTTGTGTCGAGTTTCAGCCACTCAGATATACCACATACTATTTTGTTTGCGTAAGAAAGGTAATAAATGGTTTCACCAGCCTTAGTTACGCCTTGGAACGTCAGCTATCTGCCAGTGAAAGTCCCATTGAAATCGGTTCAGCCGTTTAGAAGTTTACCTCAAACAAACAGACAGACAGACAGAAAGACAAAAATTTTTAAAATTGCCTTTTCGTTATAGGTATCGTATATACTTTCATACGCATTTGGTAAAAAAGTGTTATTTTGATATTACAAACAGACACTTCAATTTTATTTATTTGTATAGATGTATAGAAGATATAGATTTGAAGAGTTCTCTTACCCGTATGCATTCCAATTCTCAATAGCAGCCGTTCCCCTGGCCTGTGCGGCACTGTTTTGACCCTCACGGCATTCAGCAGCGCCAGGGACATCCTGGCAATCTCTGCGGCGTGTCGGTTGCCATTTCGCATCGGCAATCCAGACACCACCATGTATGCATCGCCTATTGTCTCAACCTGTATACAACGTATAGAGGGTTGAAAAGCTATGTGACTTAAGCGATTTTTTTTTATTTTACAGGAGATCATACTCATTCGACACAGAAAAGTTCGCTGATTCCAAATATGTAAATTAGTCAATGTCGCCCAAAATTGTCGCTTAGGTCAGATAGCCCCTCAATATGGCTCCCGGACTTAAACATTTGGGAGCACTGGGACGTCAAGAGGCGCGTCAAAAAGTTTGCCATTACCAAAACAAACTGTGTGTCCAATATGCATAAAGATTGAATTTGCATAATATATGCTTATCAACTTGTTTGGCACGCGTGTAACTAGACGTATTTCTCTGGGCATCTTATTTCCCGATAAATCATTTTTATTTTTAGACAATTTGTACGTCATATTTATTTTGTAGCATAATAGATAATAATACATCATCACGCCTGTATTCCCCGAAGGGGTAGGCAGAGGTGTACTGTAGTGCGCCCACACTTCGCCGATGTATTTTTGGTCCCAATGTAATAGGGGGCGAGCCTATTGCCATTATACCGGCCACATTCTCCCTCAATACAAGACCACTTAATTTGAATATTTTATCAGTATAAAGCCCAAAATAGCTACTAAAAATCGATATTCAAACAGGGAAACACGCTAAGGGGAAAATAAAGTTCAGTTGAGGTATAAATATTCGACCCAAATGAATTCTAATTAATTATGCATTGTCGGTCCGATACGAATATTGAAATAGGTCGTGTGTTAATAATGTACTGATGGTTCACCCTTAATGAGGACGTTCATGGATATTAAATGAAGATACAGAATGGGGATGGTTTTAAAATTAAATACCATTTGAGTAGTGGTAGCCTAGTTCAGGGGTTTCTAAACTTTAAAGATTACGGAACACTAACCAAATACTTTTTATTTTATTTAATCATGCGAGAATTGGGTCCCTGAAATATGACCCAAATCACCCTCGTATTGAGGGGAAAATGAGCCCAGTATAGTGGCAATAGGCTCGCTCCCTATCAAAATACATCAGCTAATTATGGCTGCACTGCAGTACATATCTGCCTACCCCTTCGGGAATATAGGCATGGTGGTGTATTATTGTTAGTACTATGTAACGTTGTTTCACCCGAATCAGCTTTATCTACGGTTGGATGACCTAAGTCGAACACAAAGGACCCGATATCGCAAGCAATTCATCATCCAGCCTTATCGGAAACTTTATTGCCTTGCGGATCCGTCGGGAAGAAAACATGAGGTAATTTGATGTTCTCATCATTGTGGATGGGAGAAGGGAATTATTTGCAGACGTACATTCGTTACACCAAGGTTATTAAGGGTTTATTAAACCATTGTTTTCATATGAGGGATGTAATTTATATACTCTTATCGTAACTTACCTTATAAACATCAAAATTCTCAATAATAGAGTCGAAATTGGTGTACAAATCGTTGAGCAAGTCGACGACCTCCATGGGCGTGGATTCTGCGGATAGTTGGGTGAAGCCGATGATGTCACTGAAGTAGATCGTCACCTGGTCGTAGGTCTCTGCCATCACTGGCTGACCCATTATCAGCTGAGATGCCACTGACCTAGTAGCAAACATTAAGATAATAATCTATCATTAAGGCAATAAGGTCTAACACCTAGATAAGAAAATGTGTATCTTACGAAAATGTTGTGTAAAAGTTTAAGACAGACTAGATCAAACTAGTCATTATGAATCGCATCCTCTAATTGACAAATATAAGTAATAGTTACCTGGTAACGTAACGTATTACACAACGTAAACGTATAACTTAATAATAAAACCTACAGTGTCTTAAGATATATGCGTTATAGATAAAAACTACCTGCAAAATGTCAGCTTCGAAACAAGTTCTATTTGTCTCCGCAACAATTCTGAAGCCCTGAATACTGTAGATAAAAGCGTAATAATGCAAGGGTTCGAGCTGAAATTTGGTATACGACGTCGTATATTATCTATGTGACGTCATTCTTATTCCAATATGGCGGATCATCCAAGATGGCGGAATAGTTTTTTTTTCTGTACTACCACAGTATGGGTATCAAATGAAAGGGCTTGCTGAGCACGACAACTAAGGGCAATGAAATAAAAGCTTGTTATTTATAAGTTTTTTTATATAATAAGAGTTCATCAAATCATGTGGCTTATTCAACAACCAACAATATTATCCTATCAAAACCTATTTCCTAATTCTTATTAAAATTGGAGTCAGGTCCCAATCAATTCGTTTTTATTTTTACGGGTTGGTGATAAATTATAACAACTGTCACTGCTTAGATTTCAAGCTGAACTTACTGTCCGTCCGCACAAAATAAAGTCAAAGAACATAATTCGTACACCCATCCAAGTTTTGGAGTATTCTTACATTGACATCTTCCACCTTTTGCTACCAGGGGCTCATAACAAGATGGGATATTACTGTTCTATTTTTACGCTTACTTGGGCAACAGCTGATACAACAATTCCTCGCACTTCCTCTTCTCTTCGAGGTAGTCTGAAGTCCTCTCCTCCACCAGCGCCTCGAGATTATTGGCGTACTGTTCCACTTGAGTCAGTAACATGTCCAGTCGTGTGGATGTTTCGCAATCCCTAGACCAAACATTTCTTTCAGCTCATTTTTTTTAAACAATGAAAACCCCGTCTTCCTCACCGTTTGTTTATGTTATGAGTCCAGATAGCTTATTATATGTTTAATGAGGGATTTAAACCTGTAACAGTACTTTTACGAGACTTAAAGTAAAAAAAAGAATTGCCATTTAATATTGATTTTATTAGCTATCGGAATTGTCGCTCATTGGTGAAGTGAAAAGAATTATTAAATGATAAGATTCATTTCGAAATATATTTTGTTACCTATAAGTTTGTATTGGTGTCACAGTCTCAAAGTGAAAGGAAAACTCCCACGCCAATAGTTACGAAAAGAAAACCTCTAAAATTAACTTAAGAATCTTCCCCAAAGTAGCTCAACTACTTTGTCACCTAACAAAAGCAAACCGAATCGCGCTAAATAGAGTTAGCATTACGTACTTGTTGATTCTCTGTATGTTTTCCTTGAGCGCCGAGAAGTCCGGCCGGTCGTCGTCCGGGAGGGTCCAGGGAGGCTCGCCAGTGAGGGACTGACGGGGTGATGCGGAGAGCGGTGAAGTACCGCGGTTACGCATATCAGCATTGCCTGATAAAGTCAGCAAATATTGATGGAAAATTTTGGTTTAGAAAAAAATCTCCTATAGCATCCATGGTGAATCGCAAAAATCAAAGACTTTTACAAGGTTTTAACATGTTTGTGACTCGTTCACGCAAAAACTACTCAACGGATTTTGATGAAACTTTACAGTATTATTATTTGTACAACAGAATAACATATAGGCTGCACTCTAGAACAATATTGAATCATCGTAGTCGCGAACGAGGTCGCAGGTAGAAGCTAGTTCTTTATATTCTTATTACCATTGAAAAATATGTTGTTTTCGTGCCTTACAAAATTAAGTTCTCAACTCCACAAGGATAGTGTTAGAGGACTTTGGGCACTATTGCGTAGCGCTTACGTTGCATGCAACTTACGTCGGAATTTGTCCTCAAGTACGGCCGCGCAGTAGTCACAGGCCAGGGTACAGTGTGGTCTTCGCATTTCTAGCAGGGGACTGACGGCACGCCGCGGACTGGGCGAGTCCGCACCCCCTGGCGGCACCAGGGACATCACTCTATGGACAAACGACTCATTGACCTCCAAATTCTACCAACCACTTACAATGAAATTTTCCAGTACCGTTTATTTTGTAATGGCATTGTAAACTGGTAAAAAAATATATAAAGATAAGGGTAGACTTTGCTTACTTTACCAAACTTACGAAAATACTTGATGTCGTGATATTTTTGACACTTCCTATAATTTTCTATCATACCTTCAGTCTTATATTTGGGAGAGCCAAATATTATATCGAGGTGAAAAGCTATTTGACTTAAACGACATTTTTCAAACTTTGCAGGAGAGCATAATCATTCGAAGCAGAAAAAATCGCTGATTCTGAATATGTATAAAAGTCAATATCGTCCAAAAGTGCTTAAGTCCAATAGCCTTTTATCCCACGATATATAACATTATTTATTAAAACATAACAACAAAACTTTTACAAAATAAGAATTTGTATATCCTGTCTTTCAGCACCTCAATTATGTATGACTTCTGAAAGAGAAGGTGCATTGATAGTGCTAATTACGAGTGTGCAGGAATCGAAGTGTGCAGGTTCTAACCCCGGCTTGCACCTTTGGGATTTATGTGCGAATCTCATTTTCATCCGAAATTATCACTTGCTATGAAACGGTGAAGGAAAACATCGTGAGGAAACCTGCACGTCTGAGGGAACTAGACTAGTTTTCGATAGATGTGTGAAGTCTGCCACCCCGCATTGGGCCAGCGTGGTGGACTATGGCCCGAATCCCCCTCGCATTGAGGAGAGGCCTGTGCCCAGCAGTGGGACGTTAAAAAGGGCTGTAGTAGAAGTAGAATTAGTAGTAGAATTACGAGTAAATAGAGTGTTAGGCTTCGATTAAAAAAAACATAACGCATTTAGGAATATTACTAAATAGGTTACATTCAATGAACTTTGCGTGTCCATATGTGTAGAGCATCGAGTATTATCGACACACGTTCTATTTCACATCGAGCAGCAGTCAGGGTTGCGAGCCCCCCAATCACTCCCGAGAGTATCTTTATTTGGTATTTTGGGGAAAAGGTTTCCGAACGCAACATAAATATTAAATTGTTTACATTCATCTTGGGATGTAACTTCGGGCTCTCTTTAAATCATACATGACTTAATGATGACCGGTTTTTATAATAAAAATATAAATTATGCTAATATTACTCCAAGTATTTTATGTAGCAAAGCCAGCAAAGGGACTATACTCGTATATTAGAATAAAGGCCTAACTGTGGGGTTAACCCGCATGCCATGACTAGACCTACGTCACGGATTCTCTCCTTCGCTCTCAGTGTTATTTCATACGAGAGAATGAGACAAAACAACATATTCCGTGGCATAAGTCCAGTCTTAGGCCGTTTGTCCACCACCGCCTTCACCGGTCCGTCACCGAGAACGAGATTATTTCGGGCCGAGTTTAAAATGACGTGACGGCGATCGTGTGTCCACCGCGCGGATATCGGTGGCTCTGTCAGACAATACAAAAACCGGGCGAACGGAGCAGCGCGACGGTAGTGTGTGGACAAGAACAAATGTGTTTTGTATTGCCGGCACATCGGCCCGTCATAAAATCGTGCCGTTCTAGCGGTCACGCCGTTCTACTCGAAACTTCGGCGGCCGGGGTGACGGTGCTCGGGTGACGGACGTGCGGTGGACACGCGGCTATAGTAATCCATGTATCGCTACTTCGGCGCCGTGATCTCGTTCTCGTTGACGGTCCGGTGACGGCGGCGGTGGACAAACGGCCTTAGCGTACACGCTGTTGCAACAGCTGTTCTCCTCGACGAGTTAAGCTGAGGTGTACCTGCTGGAATGAAATCATGTTTTTCCTGGGTAGCAATATTTGGTCAAGCGAGACTTATAATGCTATGATCGGGTAGATCTAGTGGTTCGTTGGTTGATTCGAGTGTAGGCCGCTCGGCTCCCTGAACCAGATGGTTGTGGGTTTGATTCCCGCTCGTTGCTAATTTCGGAAATGGCCTTTTCGTAATTTGCCCTAGTCTGAGATCACCCCAGTCAGATGTATGGTACCCATAGTACTAGCCTTGCTTAGTTTGGAATAATGAGTATGTGTTGTCTGGCGGTATTATTAAATGAGAATACACCCTCCCAAATGCAAGTGAGATAACGCTGCTAGACCGGAATCCAAACCGCAACCACTCAGTGCAGTGACCCGTATTTCTACGCTAAAGCCACTATTGGTTTAGACCAAGCCAGACTCAATTTGAGTAGGGTGCATTATTGAGATAATGACGTCACGACGCTGAAAATGGACACCAGCAACATATAGGCCATTATTTGTAAAGAAGTAGAATTTCTTCGCAATCGCCGTCAATCGCGACACCGCTGTTGACGCTTTTATCTATATTAAAAGCTAATATAAAGTGACGCACGGACTCACCTGCTTCTAATAGATTGATAATTCTTTGATATACCCACAACACTTAGAGGTCAAAACAACTCGTGGATGGAGAATAGATCATCTTTAAATCCAAATAGGATCTTTTAAGAACTACCGAGATATAGGTACGCATTCATTTATAAATTAAAATAAAGTAAATATTACAGTATTCTGTAGTAATAGGGTACACAACAATAGGCAACTAGGATTGTCAAAAATATCAAAAGTAATAAACCATTTAGCATTTTTGATTTATAGTCAAAACAGGCATATGTTTTTTTACTAAGTAACAAAAATACACATACAAAGTTTAGTACAACATGTGACAACTTCAAGTACCGTACGGCTGATCGAGTAATGTCATTCATTTCACAGCAGTGGAGTCATTAAATGGCACACAACCATATATTGCCAACAGGTACCATATTATCTGTAAACATTTTAAGTATAGTAAATTGTGTCAACTGCTTTGACACACGCGCAAATAACTTAATCCATTCGAAACACAGAAAAAACTATTTCCCTGCAAAAGAATTTCCAAGAACTAATTCGCTTGAAGGCAATTTCCTTTGAGAGAGACAAAAAAGCAATGAGAAACTAAATAGATCTTGGCTTGTTTTATAGAACCGTCTATATTTGACGACGGCTATTGGGTATGAGCAAAGGTCGTCCGTGTTTGCAGGTTCGATTCCGATTCCGAAATTTTGGGAATAGACATTTTTATATCATTCATTTGTACACCCTATACTCATGCAAATAGTGAAGTATTATTTCGGACTGCTATTATTAATATTTTTGTTAATGTACACTTTGTCTCTACATCGCAACAGCTAACCAAACAAAGCTTTGTTGAAGATGAAACCAAAATAAATAGAGCTTAATACATATTGAGGTTACGTCACCCTTTGTTATAAGATCCTTCTCTGTAGTGGATATCTCTACAGCTATCTATTATTTATTATTTCGGTACGACATACATCTTATTGTGATATGTGGGTACGCAATAAAAAAAAAGGCGATTTATGTCCTTAAACAAAAATTGTAGGTAGAAAGATAATGGAAATTAGATAGTTTTACCAATGCCTTTACTACCATTTTAGGGTTCCATACTCAAAGGGTAAAACGGGAACCCTATTACTAAGACCTCGCTGTCCGTCCGTCCCTCCGTCCGTCTTTCACCAGGCTGTATCTCATGAACCGTGATAGTTAGAGAGTTGAAATTTTCACAGATGATGTATTTCTGTTGCCGCTATAACAACGAATACTAAATGAAATAAATATTTAAGGGGGCTCTCATACAACAAACGTGATGCTTTTGCCGTTTTTATAGATAATGGTACGGAACCCTTCATGCGCGAGTCCGACTCGCACTTGGCCGGTTTTTTATTTATTGTCTTTATTTTTAAAGGGGTGTTTTAAAGTGACTATACTATATATAATTTTGAAAAAAGAAGCGATGTTCACTCCTTAAATACACGGAATAAGCATATGCTATCCGTACACGTTACTCGTCTCCACAGAATAAATAACTCTTTCATGGGGCAAAGTATACGCTTTTTCAATAAACTTCCAAAAGAAATCAGAGATTTGCCCATTAACACATTTAAAATTGCAATCAAATCCAAATTGTATCAAAAGGGATATTACAAAATCTCGGATTATTTAGATGATAAATCAGCTTGGGATTGTACAGCTCAGGTTCAAAACAAAAATCGAAATATTGCCCGTCATGTCAAAGTGTAGCGTGTGTTGCCTTACTAACGTATTATTATTCTATCTTTATTATTAAACGCAGCACTAAAGGCAACACACTGGAGCTATATGTACCTGTGTATTTGTAATAAGTTTTGGCGATTTAAAAAAAATATCAGCCCACTGAGTTTCTTGCCGGATCTTCTCAGTTGAGGTCGCGTTTCGATCCGGTAGTAGTATAGTAGTATATAAGAAAAAAATGTAAACTTGACAATTTGTAAGTGCCCCCATAGGCCTATACAAAATAAATGATTTGACTTTGACTAGCCGGTCAATTCTCACAAGATCGACACATCTCTAATTCAACATTATGTCGAAACAAAAGGCCAAATTGGTCGTATGGTGTCAAACATGCGAGAATTGGGTCCCATGTCCCCCCGTGTGAGAAATATGTATGATTTTTAGGGTTAGCAAAGATAACTGAATCTGCTTTCTACTTAATAACATACAAATAAAGCCTAACAAACACTTGTAGTAAGTATTCTATGATATCAACTGTATGTCCTCACTTGGTTATATACTCGTAACTTTGACACATTCATTATATCCCTGACATAGATCTTGATTTAAAACCGGTCACAGTTGCCCGAAGATTTATTCCTTTTGTTTAGCGAAGCCTTTTGCGCGGCCCCGATACCGTTTTCAACTGAAAAATGGATGAGTTAGAATTGTGGACTGAATCCAAAAGGAGTACCATTATATCTTTTAAACAATTTCTTATAAAAAGAACGGTTATGATACCCTTTGTTCTGGAAATTGAAAAGGAATCGTAAATATTGAACAAGTACTTTCATATTTAAAATGGTAACCCACTTATTCATAGAAAGATACGAACAACTAAATTTGAAAACAATACAGACATGACTGTCTCGTTCATTCATTTTAGCAGTGAGGAGGAAGGCAATAGGTTAGTTCTTCTCCTTTACGAATTGAATGAAATTAAGAAATTTAATGGAATACGATTAGGAATGGTGGGTATTTGATCCAGTACCAAGTAATTAATAACAAGAGCAAATTAAATAAATACACATAATAAATAAAAACCGGCCAAGTGCGAGTCGGACTCGCGCACCAAGGATTCCGTACCATTATCTATGAAAATTTAGTATTTGTTGTTATAGTGGCAACAGAAATACATCATCTGCAAAAAATTCAACTCTCTAACTACCATGGTTCATGAGATGACAGATGACAGATGACCTGGTGACAGACGGATGGACAGCGAAGTCTCAGTAATACGGTTCCCGTTTTACCCTTTGGGTACGGAACCCTAAAAATGGGTGATGAACTTGATAAAGCTAGCTGATGGCTCCTCTTACTGACATTATTTATACAAAACCAATAGTTTTATTACAAACTTGGTTAAGTGTAGTTTAGTTTGGTCACAATGAAATCGGCGCCATTATCTCGTACTTATATAATAAAAACATTGTCCCTATATACTAAGCACATACAACAGATACAAATATAAACTGGACCGTGCTTTGAACACCTAAGCCCGTGTTTATAAACGAGTTTGGTATACAAGAGCCGGGATATTCCCGGGCAAATAAAATAAACCACGTTGCTCATTCCGCCATTTTGTGTCCAAACTGTCAACGGCGAGGCGAAACGACGGGATAATTTAATATTTTACGCCTAAGCCCAAAACACACTGGGGCGTCAAGGCGTGCTCTGCAATTGCCAATACCAAAACAAACTCTGTGTTAGTATACATAAAGATTGAATTCCTTGTGTAAATATACATAAAGAAAGAATTCCATAAAGTCACGCAACCACGCTCTGCAGAATTTGTTCGCAGTTTCATTGATATTTCGCTGTAGAATAAACTATTTCTATGCAGTCAATACAGTTCATTTTGGTGGATATTTTTTTCTTTCAACTCCTCCTACACCTATTTTAGATTAAATTCGTACGGGTTCCAAAAAAATTTAGCTTTTTCCCCGAACCTCACCGAGTGTCAAACCTCGGTGTCTTCAATAGATAGCGCTGTCGATTGTGGCTTACAGAAGTAACAGTGATGAGAACGTGTGGCGGGTCCCATAAAAAAAGTTAAGTTTGGTATATGTGCCGCAAAAACGCCTCAATCGATCCAGGGCAAGCCGTGCAGAATTTTAAATTAAAACTTCACCTCAGTCCTTTCACACCGCGTCCACTCTAGTAGTTAGTGGAACCAATAAAAAATATACAGCTTCTTTTATTATTATTGCACCGATATTAAAAAGAGCCTTTCCTTATAGCTATAGCGTTTCATTGCGGCGATTCTACACGATTACCATTTGCTGAATGGTGAATGCAAACATCGTGAGGCGCGTGAAGTTCACCGCACTAGGTCAGCGTGGTGGACTCTATAGTCCACCACGCTGACCCAGTGCGGTGGTGTCAAATCTCTTTCGTCAAGGGGAGGAAAGTGTTTGTTATAAAGGCAATAGGCTCGCCTACTATTACATTGGCGTAATGTGGGTGCAACTCTGCCTACCCTTTCAGGAATATATGCATGATGATGTATTCATTAATATTATAGCATATGTAACCTTGTATGCAGTAGGTACCTATTGTATATATCCTGTAGCCTTTCCCATATTGCGGTCTATTACCGCACATCTGTGCAAGGCAAATCCGGACATCGTGTTCCCTGTTATATTGTCCCGGATTATATTTTGCATAGATTAGGTATGTATCTCGGGAGGGTGCTGCAACACGCCTCTCGCCGCGGAGCAAATTGTTTTTACAAGGGTTGTTACATATTTACATAATAAAAATAAACTAATCGTAAATACTGTCTTATGGTTGTTATAAAAACATATACTAGCATTTAGGTATAGTATAGTATTAGGTAAATGCTTACTTACTAGGATTTATAAGTTTGTTATCTACTCTTCTTTCTATGTTATGTTATTTCTTTCTTTCTTGCTTTCTTTCTTTCTTTCTGTGTTTCTTTTGTTATAATTTGTTACAATATAATGTTATGTTTACTTATTTGTATAATATTAGTCTATATTGCGGCAACTTTATGTAATTAATCCGTGGACAACGCCGTGGACTGTACTGTGTTTGGATAACTTTTTGTAATACTATTTGTTAATTTTTATGTACTCTTGTTTGTTGTCTCTAATAAATAATTTAATTTAATTTACTACATGTATAAATGAAAATTAGATTTTTATTATGCAAGTTCATATCGAACTTGCATTAGGTATGAAAATGTTACTGGTCGCAATCATGAAACCAAACATTCTTGTGAGAACTACGACGAAATATGAATGTATTAAATTACACCTCTGCCTACCTCTGCGGGGACTAACGGCGTAGTGGTGCAACGTCTATAAACTAAAACATATTTGCTGAAATTTATATCTTAATTCTTGTAATTTGTAGGATCACAACCTTAAAACCATCTACGCACGAGTGTGTCATGCAACAAAGCAAACTCAACTTTACGTATAATGAGCATTTCATACGTTCTTTATTAGCGTGGAAATACCACAAGCGCTAGTTTTATTTGTAGCTTACACGAAACGAAAACCTCCAAATATCGCACCTACGTAATTGAGGGAGCGTATCCGACGTACGTTGTTCGCCACAATGGTTAGCCAAGAGAATGAACACCCTTTAACTTTAACTTGCTATCCCTACGAATTACATTTCAATGTTATACAGAGTGTACCAGAATTCCAAAAGAATACTTTACCGTTTACATTAGTATCTGATACAACTGAATGGAATTATTATTTTCATAATTTTTACATGATTTTAGTTTTTTTTTTCACCGCCAATTTTGAAATCTGGTTATATCCCGAATCCTATGCAAAATCTGCAAGTTCTGTTTCCTAAATATTAATAGTCACCCCACGTAAATGTAGTTTACATTGTTTAATAATGTTATGTGTGTGCACTAACGTCACAACACAATAATTGTGACAAATATTCATAAATCTGTAACTCAGAAACTATGATAGTTAGGGATATTCGGCCATCACTGAGCATCTGAAATACTATTATGGACTTATACAACCTGTAAAACAAACAAAAGTTAAGACAATCTGTAGTGTATGTGGTTTTATTCATAACCTTTACTCTACTACATTAATACACACACACATAGTTAAGGTATATAAGTATGTGTTATCTTGTCTATACACTGTCTCGGACGCACCACGTCAGTATGCGAGAGCGAGTATGCGAGAGCAGACGTGAGCGTGTAGCATGAGTGCGTGACCGAGCCAGTGCATGTTCTTACAATGGCGACGAGCAAAAGGTACTTTAATTATAGCTGAAATAATAATAGTAACAAATAATAATTTAATTCTTACTGTGTTTTTTATCTAATTATGATTTAACTTTCCAGTCTAAATTGACAACGCTTGTTTGTTAGTGTGTGTTCAATCGATCTATGGCATAAGTCATTCGTCATAGACTACATAGAGTTTTGTAGATTTCAATGATACCTTAGAGATGCGACCACGTTCGGGGGGTATTAAGTTGTGAAGTTCTATCGACTAAACATTACGATTTAAAAAATAAAAAATATTTTATATATATAAATGTGTATAGCCATATGGAATATTATGTTATAAACTTTATTAGGTTAAGTACAAGAGTGGTTTAATGATGCTAGTAATATTTGGACTATAATTGCTATGATTATGACTATTTGCAAAATGTTGGCATGTAAATTACAACGATAATTTTTTTTTTGGTATACTAACCGTAATGGACATCCCTAAAAAAAAAAAAAGGGAATGATGAGTTGGATAAATGTCAAAAAAGAAAATTCTATCTGAAGCGTTACTTTGGATTTACGTATATATCACAAATTGTTGTTGCTGTTCTATGCAAACGCGCGCATTAGACGACGCCGAATCATTTCATCAGTAAAAGGATTACAAGGTACTTATTTACGGATATTTCTAAATGTATGTGTGTTGTGGGTGTGATTTAAAGCTGGAACTGTATTTTTGTGGAAAAGTACAGGACAAGCACATCACATCGCATCATGTGTAACATCATTTGATGGATAGTCGAATGGATACCATGAGTATCACCATTAAATTGGTATTGGGTGTTTAATCACTACCATTAAATTGGTATTAGGTGTTTAGTCACCACCATTAAATTGGTATTGGGTGTTTAGTCACCACCATTAAATTGGTATTGGGTGTTTAATCACCACCATTAAATTGGTTGTTGTATGGATACTATGAGTATCACCATTAAATTGGTTTTGGGTTTTTGAGCACCACCATTAAATTGGTCGTTGAATGGATACCATGAGTATCACCATTAAATTGGTATTGGGTGTTTTAACACCACCATTAAATTGGATTTTGCAATAGTAGTTTTAATTTTCAGATTACCGGTAGACCTGTAGTACAAAATGGATTTACGTTTATTATCTGGACTCGAGAAGTTTGATCTAGAAGGTGACAGTGCATCTGTTGGCATTAGATGGGAAAAATGGAAGCGATCACTGATGATATATTTAGATGCTACAGATGTTACGCTGCCTACTAAGAAAAGAGCAACCTTATTGTACTCGGGAGGTTCAGGCATACAAGACATTTTTTATAATTTACCCGGAGCAAATATTGAAGCGGCTGCTGGAGTAGATGTATTTAAAGTAGCAATACAGAAACTGGATGATTATTTTCTTCCAAAACAAAGCAAAATTTATGAGCGGCACATATTTAGGTTATTGAAACAGGAAAATGGTGAAAAAATGGAAAAATTTTTGGTAAGGTTAAGGAACCAAGCAGAAAAATGCAAATTTGATAACGCTAATGATAACATAATGGATCAGATTACAGAAAAGTGTATATCATCGGAATTAAGGAAAAAAATTTTGACTTTGGGAGACAGTGTTACACTAGAAAAAATGATGACTGAAGCTAACACTTTAGAAGTCGTAAATCAGCAACTAGAAGAGTATGGTAATCTTAGTAAGAACTTGGAAGTGAATCATATTGGTAATAAGGGAAAATTTAAACGAGACCCATTTCAAGCTAAACAAAAAAAATACTGTGGTCGATGTGGGAGCAACGTACATGGTGCAAAGGATTTTGATTGTCCTGCTAAAACTAGGAAATGTCATTCATGTGGAAAAATGGGACATTATCGGTTATACTGCAAGTCACCTGGCACAGCTCAGAAGAGGAAAATGGAGGAATCTGGAGGAAAAAGTACCAATACCCAGACCTGGAAAAAAGCAAATGTTGGGACTAGGAATGATGTCAGTCAAATCGAAAATGAAGAAATTGATTATGTTTTTCAAATTGATAACAATGCCACCATTGGATGTGTCATAGGTGGAGTCAAAACGGAAATGTTAATTGATTCAGGGTGCAATTTGAATCTTGTATCGGATAAAGCTTGGGAAGAAATGAAGGATAAAAGAGTACGAGTTTACAATCAAGTCAGGCAGCCATGTAAGACTTTGATGGCATATGGCAGTCAAACTCCTTTGGATGTAAGAGGTTCATTTGAAGCTACAATTGAAGCTAATGGTCGGAAAGAAGATTCTACTATTTATGTTATTACAGGGGGAACAAAAAAATTATTAGGGAAACATACCGCGACGAAATTGGGAGTTTTAAAGATAGGCATTGGCATAAACCAGGTGGATAATGTATCATTTCCAAAATTCAAGGACATACTAATAGATATTCCAATTGATGACTCTGTGAAGCCGATATCGCAGCCGTGTCGAAGGGTTCCTATTCCTCTGGAAGAGAAAGTTGCAGAAAAAGTAAAGGAATTATTGGTAAATGATATAATTGAAGAAGTTAAAGGGCCTTCGAGGTGGGTTTCACCCATAGTGCCAATTTTGAAAGGAAATGGTGAGTTGAGACTGTGTGTGGATATGAGACGGGCCAATAAAGCTATCATGCGAGAAAATTATCCACTACCATCTATGGATAATCTTTTACCGAAGATAAGGAAGGCTAAATGGTTTAGTAAATTAGATATAAAAAATGCTTTTCATCAGATTGAGATTCATCCCGAGTCAAGGCATATTACAACGTTCATTACTCCTAAAGGATTATACCGTTACAAAAGACTAATGTTTGGAATTACTTGCGCACCTGAATTATTCCAGAAAATATTAGAAAAAATGCTTGTTTCTTGTGAAGGTGTTGTTAATTTTATCGATGACATTTTAGTATTTGGTGATTGTGAACAGGAACACGACTTAAGACTTGAAATGGTATTGAAAGTTATGAAACAAAACAATGTACTACTTAATCGGGATAAATGTACATTCAAGACTCAAGATGTACATTTTTTAGGACATCATCTCAGCTCTACAGGTATTAGACCGCTGAAGAAATATGTTCAAAGTATAATGGATTTCCGTAAACCAAAGACGGTGGAAGAGGTACAGAGTTTTTTGGGATTGACTAATTACATTAATAAATGGATTCCAAATTTAGCTACATTGACCGAACCTCTAAAGGAATTGTTGAGGAAAAAGATTGGTAAAACTGCTAATATAGAGAATATTTGGCTTCAAGAACAGGATAATGCTTTTGATCAGTTAAAACATAAATTGACAGAATTGCAATCTTTAGGTTACTATGATGTAAAGGATAGGACTCAAATTATAGCTGATGCTAGCCCAGTGGGACTCGGTGCTGTACTTGTACAAATTGACGAAAAAGGACCGAGAATAATTGCGTATGGTAACCGTACCTTAACAGACTGTGAACGCAGGTATAGTCAAACTGAAAAGGAGGCATTGGCATTAGTATGGGCTGTTGAACACTTCAATATATTTTTATTTGGCAAGGAATTTGACCTAATTACTGATCACAAACCATTAGAAATCTTATTTGGAGTCAAATCCAAACCATGTGCGCGCATAGAACGTTGGGTATTAAGACTGCAGTCTTACAAGTATAAAATAATGTATAAGCCGGGTAAATCGAACATAGCGGATCCATTGTCACGATTGTGTAAATATTCCTCTGATCATAGTCTGTCAAGTGGAGAAGACTGTCATGTTCAGGAAATTGTTGAACATTCAAGGCCTCTTGCGGTATCAATGGATGACATCATCAAACATTCTAACAATGATTCGGAGATACTAGCCGTCAAGAAAGGGTTAGCACAAAATGACTGGGAAGAATTTGTAAAAGGATATAAAATATTTGAAAACGAGTTTTGTTTCTATGAAAGCATATTGTTACGCGGGAACAAACTGGTGATACCCCTGAAACTAAGAAAATTAGTATTAGATGCTGCACACGAAGGTCATCCTGGCATTGTTGCCATGAAAGGGCGATTAAGGTCGAAGGTATGGTGGCCACGGATCGATCAAGATGTTGAAAAATTAGTAAGGTCCTGCAAGGGATGTACTCTCGTTGGATTACCAAATGCTCCTGCATATATGAAACGACGTGAATTGCCTCTCGCGCCGTGGATGGATGTTGCAATGGATCTTCTAGGGCCTCTGCCTAATGGGGAATATTTATTGGTAATCATAGACTATTATAGTCGATATAAAGAAGTTAAGATGACAAGAGTTATTACCAGTATGGTGATAGTTAAAATATTGAAAGAAATTTTTAGCAGATTGGGTTACCCTATTTCTATTACTGCAGATAATGGTAAACAATTTGTAAGTGCAGAATTTCGATCATTCTGCAACGAATGCAATATAACTCTGTACAGTACTGTACCCTACTGGCCACAGATGAATGGCGAAGTTGAAAGGCAGAACAGGGATATTCTTAAACGGTTACGGATTGGTCATGTGGAAAAAAAGGACCTTAAGGAATGTTTATGGGAGTACCTTATGATGTACAATAGTACACCACACAGTGTAACGGGAAAAGCACCATCTGAACTATTTTTTCGTAGACAAAACAGAGACAAAATACCGTCAATGGAAGGCATTGAAGGCAAAGTAAATGATGCTGATGTCAGGGACAAAGATAAAATAGAAAAAGAGAAAGGGAAGGAATATGGAGATAGGAAACGCAGAGCGATTGAGCCAGGATTGAAAGAGGGTGACAGTGTTTATGTCAAGAGTATGGAAAAGAGTAATAAGTTAGCTCCGAATTTCAATACTACACCACACACAGTGGAAAGATCACAAGGCAGTGATTGCATTGTAAGGAACAATGAGACTGGTCAAACCTACAGGAGAAATATTGTACATTTGAAAAAAGTAGAAGGTGTTTGGAGAGCTCTACCTGATCCTGATGCAGTGGAAGGGCAAGAAGTAAATTTAGAAAACAATGATAATGAATGACTATTTATAAGTAAGTGCTGATTGTAGTTGATTGTTTTTATGACTAAATAAATGTTGTTAAGGAAGGGATGTAGTGTATGTGGTTTTATTCATAACCTTTACTCTACTACATTAATACACACACACATAGTTAAGGTATATAAGTATGTGTTATCTTGTCTATACACTGTCTCGGACGCACCACGTCAGTATGCGAGAGCGAGTATGCGAGAGCAGACGTGAGCGTGTAGCATGAGTGCGTGACCGAGCCAGTGCATGTTCTTACACAATCAGTTAAATTTAACTAGTTAATTGGGACCAAAATATCACAGGCCAAATGCAAGTAGGTACGCCACAGTGAACCTATGCCTCACACCATTTTCTTTACAAACATTGTTTTAGACGCTTAACTAAGCGTGCCGTACTTCTTACGCACATGATGCATGAGCGAGATAGTAATATTTTAGTGCTGTCAAATATTGTTCAGCTTTAGCTTGTGATTAACCGAATCGACATCATTATTTGTAATAGGAAGATAAGTATGTAGTTAAACGTTGTTTTTATCATTGCAATTATTTTTCTATGCTCTAATTTGAACGTTAATCTATCTACCTTAAAGATCAAGTAAAGAAGATCGGTTAAGCGAGATATTCCTCTGTAAATATCATCTCCAATGTGGAAGTTCTGTTTGAACAAGTATTATTACGTTTGTCGTCGCTGCGGGCACCAGTCTTACCCAAACATAGATAACTGAATTGCTCAACTTATTACAATATTTGATTTAACGTTTTCTGATATGTTGATGTCATAATAGAGTTTAGGACTAGTGAGCATAGATTATTATACAATTCAAAAGCTCTACCATAATACTGTACACAATTGCTAAAAGTCGTATCTACATAAGTATTTGTTAGCAAATGTCTAGTTCTCAGACGCTTTACAATATCCGTAAAACTCATAGTAGAGTAAAATTGGTTAAAAGATGTTTCTATTCTCGTACAAATCATTATCACAAATTTGAGTGTGAAATTAGTATAATGAAAACAACAACTACATTATTAATAGAGTTGGCAGTTTTTGGCAAACGTAATAACAGTGAGTGAGTGCTTATCCATTGCGGATGTCGCTAGAAGTCGCTGTCGAAGTTCAAAATCAAAATCAATTTTTATTCGTGTAGGCCAAAAAGCACTTACAAATAGTCAGATTCTACAACCGATTCGGAATGCTGCTTTCACTGAGAAGAGCCGGTAAGAAACTCAATGGTTACTCTTTTCAGAATAATAATTGCGAGTAATACATTCTCAGGAGCAGCAATGCAATGAGAGCAGACAGCACCTTTGCCACAATACTAGAGACGAATTTTACTCACGGCAGTCTAATATTAAATACAAATATAGTTAAGTAACCATGACACAATTTAACGGTGACCAAGCCATAAAGGGCTTGGTCTGACCTGGGACCTAACACTAAATCAACAACATCTCCAATTCAACATGTTATATGTCGAAACAAAACGAGAAAATACGACATATGTCGAATTAGAGATGTTTTGTGAGAATTGAGTCCCTGTACTTTATGTGCCTGTGCATATCAGTGGCTGTACACAGGTATAGCCTCGATGTAAAGCATGTTGAACTGTACCAAATCTATCTGTACTGTACGTACCTTCGTGCTGTTTCATGACTATTAATACATGGAGATATAATAACGGAGATGGCATTTCGAGCCCGCGCTGCGATTTTTTTTCTAGATTATCTGACTCCGCCATTGTTGTTTTCCCATATAGTTGCCGTATACTACAGGTACATGAAATAACAACAATAGCGGAAAAATCTCCACGGAGCTATATGAAGAGTGGAGTCGTTATGGGTACTCTAGATACTCTTTGTATTAATCACGTAGCCATATATGTATGTGTGTTTTACACATCCGGTCAAATAACATCGACAAAATACCAATTTTATTCAAACAGTGAGGCGAATACATATCAATCTCCCAAGGCGCCTCGATTCCGGCGCATATTAGTATTCAAATTGCCTGTTTTAATACCAGCGGTAATTGTGTTCCAAGTGCTGATTGCCATAAATCCTTGTTTAATTCAAAGGAAATACGAGTGACGGAATAATTGTCGAATAAACGGTTGGAAGTTAACGCTGATTTGATCAAAATTTCATTAGTGCCGCGGCCTCGTTGGGCGGGCATAAAACTGTGTGGTTTTTGTGAACGGAAAATTGAAATTTCACTCATACTCGGCGTAGAATTGTCTGTAATTAATTTTTCAACTTTTCTATCTACGGAGTTAAGTAATTATATTCAGAGGTGGAAGGCTATTTGACCTAAGCGACATTTTGACTTTACAGGAGAGCATACTCATTCGACGCAGAAGAATTCGCTGATTTTTTTATTACTTTTTTTATCCGGACCTCTATCGGCCCGGCCCGCGTGCTCATCTCTGATGTGGGGGTCAGAGTTCTTTAAATTAGCCTTAAGTTTAGTGTGTGTAAAATATTTTTTCCAGCCTGGATTATTTTATTGAAAACATAAAAAAAGACAACAATTTTGTTTTATTAAAAAATTATAAAAGTCAACGTAAAATACATAATAAAAAACTAAACAGAATTCGCTGATTACAAATATGTATTTAAGTCAATATCGCCCAAAATGTCGGTTAAGTCAAAGAGCCTTTCACCCCTCGATATACTAGGGGGTAGGCAGAGGCGCACAACAGTGGACCCACACTTCGCCGTTGTATTTTGGTCCCATCGTAATAGGAGGCCAGCTTATTGCCATTATACCGGGCACATTCCCCCTTTCAAGGGAGATTTAGGCCATAGTACACCACGCTAGCCCATTGCGCGTTGGTGAACTTCACACGCCTTCTATAGACGTGCAGGTTTCCTCACGATGTTTTCCTTCACCGTTCAGCAAGTGGTAATCATTACTGAAAATGACATTCGTAGATGATAATCATCTCAGTGGTGCGGGCCTGGGATTTGAACTTGTACCCGTTACGTTCAAGGCGGGCTTTCTATCGACGAGGCTACCACTGCTAAGTACTATACTATAGTATTATAAAATAATGATTAGAAATTAATGTGGCGTGACCTCGGCTTGAAGGTCAGCGTTAATATTTTACTGCTAACCTTAAAAAAATACCACCAAAGCAACCTTGACATTTAGAACTATATACTATGTTTATTAGAACCTTTATTCGAATAATCAAATACCTTGAAAAGAGTAATTTCCCATTCATGTAACTTGGTTGTTGATCAAAATATAAAATTATTTTTAAGCCTTCCGATTTTAACTTTTTAAATTTGTTATTTGAACATAGAATACTTGTATACATATCATGTATTTTACAAGTTACAAGATTTATATTAACTTGCAATGTATGTATGTCCGGGTGGAATCTTGCAACTGAATTTTAAATCAGTTATTTTTAACCGATTGAGCTGAAATTTGGTATACACGCTTATTTTGGATGACAATGCCTGCTTCGCTAAGTGACGTCATTCTAGTTCCAATATGGCGGATCATCCAAGATGGCGGAATAGTTATTTTTTCTGCACTACCGCAGTATGGGTATCAAATAAAAGGACTTGCTGAGGAGAACACGAAAACTAAGGGCAATTAAATAAAAGCTTGTTTTTAAAAAGTTTTTTTTTACATTTTTTTGTCCAGACTATTATACCTACTAATGTGAGTTTATGTGAGGTTATCACATTACTAGAAGTTCCGTTAATCCCTTCGACTAACCCAAACGTTTGGATCCCGAAACCTTTCGGTTACGAGAGTGGCTCATCTAACCACTAAGCTATTACACTACATATAGCTCCTTTATATTACTGCAAAAACATATCCCATTCACAATATGTTCAACATTTTGTAACAAAAAGTTTAAAACGTTTAAAGCAAACACGTGAAGGGCTTAAAGCTGAGTTTGTACATCGTTAGCGAGCTCTGCACTGCTAACTGCTTTAATTACGCGTCCGCACGTGATAAAAACGACATCATATAACACCATAAAATATCTGCTTACGTCAGTACTTTTTAGGGTTCCGTACCCAAAGGGTAAAACGGGAACCCTATTACTAAGACTTCGCTGTCCATCCGTCGTCGGTCCGTCGGTCACCAGGCTGTATCTCATGTACCGTTATAGTAAGACACTTGACATTTTCACAGTTTATGTATTTCTGTTGCCGCTATACCAACAAATACTAGAAACATAATAAAATAAATATTTTAGGGGACTCTCATACAACATACGTGATTTTTTTGCTCTTTTTTTATAGATAATGGTACGGAACCCGACTCGCACTTGGTCGGTTTTTTTTAATGACAGCTCGTGCAAACGCATCCATACAAAATTTTAACCCACAATACATCCAACGCCGTAAAGCCCCACTGGAGCTTCAAAAGCCGCAAAAATATTTGCCAATACATAAAGTTGTAAAGACTTATGTACTGGCAATACATAAATTTTAGTTGTATAGGTTACACTCCCACTTTTCACAATTCAATATCATCGATAACGTTTCGTTTAAAATTGAACTTTTCTGATGAGTTAATACAACTGTATTCACATTATTGTTGTTATGTTATTACACTGGTTTTGGCACAAGAATTAAAAAAAAAAACAATATGCAGGTAGGAATCCGTTGTCATCTGCGCAGCTTATTTCAATTTTACCCAGCAGATCCGTATGAGACAAGACGTCCATTATTCATAGGTGTAAACACATATATATTCCGAACCTCGACGTGAACTCATGAAAGGAGGCCGGAAACCTTAGTTAAATGGGGACCACGGACCGCTTTAGTTCCTCATTATTATCTAAAGGTTCAATATATGCACTCCTAAAAGAAAAGTGAAATCGTTTAAATAATAAATATTGCCCAACAAAACATATTCATTGCATAATGAAACTAAGCAAAGCTTGTACTATGGGTACCTAGCAATGGACTGGGGGCGACTCCAAGACTTAGTTGTTACTCCAAGACTAGAGGAAATTTCAGAAATGCCATTTCTGAAATTTGACGCTAGCGGGAATCAAACGCGCAACCAAGCGAGGCAAGCGGCCTACGCTCAAACCATTAGACCAAGCCATCGCCAAAATATGATTTATTTTTATCATATAAATTCTTCCTGTCGACGCCTGAAAGGTAATCCTTATTATCTAACTAACTACAGCCCTTTTAACGTCCCACTGCACGTACCTCCCCTCAATGCGAGGGGGATTCAGGCCATAGTCTACCACGCTGGCTCAGTGTGGGTTGGTAGACTTCACGCATCTATCGAGAACTAGTCAAGGTCCCTCAGACGTGCAGGTTTCCTCACGATGTTTTCCTTCACCGTTTCATAGCAAGTGATAATCTCGGATGAAAATGAGATTCGCACATAAACCCAGAGGTGCGAGCTGGGGTTTGAACTTGCAACTTGCAACTTTGATTGCAAGGCGTGCGTTTGACCACTCGGCTACCACCGATTTTACTAAGCGACAAAAAAACGTACAATGAGTTATATATAGCATTCGAACGGCCAGATTTTTCTGCGTCGTTTGGTATATATAACTCATTTTACGACTTTTTGCCGCTAGGAAGGATTGCCTTTCAAGCGTCGCATTGTGTGTTTTATAAGACTAACCCCCATACCATATTGACGCAGAGTATCTTTTAATAAATACTGTAGCGACATCTATCTCGCCACATACGAACTAATCCTGCATCACGATATTAAAGCGAACCGAGCGATTGCACATACAAGAACCCGACAACAACCGTCGGGCAGTAGCCCACCAGACATAACACCCGTCTGGTCGGAGGATCCTCCCTTTACCTCCAAAAATACCAAGATAATTCACTCGCCCCAAAGTAGTATTGGTGATTATCACTTTTAATTCTTCACATTCAGAGTTGGACACTGCATATATTTTGTGCAAAAATAGCGAACCAAGTTAGAATATTCAAGTCACCATAGACTGTGGATCAAGTCAAGTCAAAGGCTAAGTAAACTTTAGTAATTCTGTTTAATTCTTAACAGTAAACAATTATGACATCTGACTTCCAATCTAAAAACGAATGAAGCACCAAAAAAACATAAACAAATTATGAAATTGTTTTATGCTAAGTAAAAAGTTAATGTACCCAAATTGGCACGGAGTCCGCCGCAAAGGGCTTTCAAACAGCGACAAATTAAATCTTAAATATCAAAAAAAAACTGTTTATTGTATTAACACTGTTTTTTTAAATTACAGAACAAGAACTCTTTACAGAGCGAAAATATATTGCTGAGAGCTAAATTAGTTTTTGTATTAGCATGATTATTTTAGTAGCTTGTACTAACTATTAAAAAACGGGCAAGTGCGAGTTGGACTCCCGCACGAAGGGTTCCGTACTTTAATCTATAAAAATGGCAAAAAAATCACGTTTTTTGTATGGAGCCCCCTTAAATATTTATTTTATTCTGTTTTTTTTTTTGTATTTGTTGTTATAGCGGCAATATAAATACATCATCTGTAAAAATTTCAACTGTCTAACTATCACGGTTCAAGAGATACAGCCTGTCGCCAGACGGACGGACGGACGGACGGACAGCGAAGTCTTAGTAATAGGGTTTTTACCTTTTCGGTACGGAACCCTAAAAAGTAAAACGAATGTCTTTTGATAGTGTACGAAACACTATCAAGAGACATTCGTTTTACTCCTTTCGTTGTATGGGTTAACATTGTCAAGATAAATTAGACCACGATAGGCTCGGGTCCCTTTGTACTTGAACAGGGCCCTTATATTAGATCACACTACATTGTTATATCTATTTGTATTTCTCTAAGAGGTGGAACAATAAAGGGTTATCTATTCATAGATGGATAAATAGACTTTGGTACATTCGGTACATTTGGTACAACTAGCGGCATTCTAGTGTTTGAATAAATTACATATCTACAAAGGACCATGGGCGGTTTCGTCCCCATCAACAAAAATTAAATGTAGTTCAATTGATATATCTTGGCCAGATGATATTTTTTTTACTATGGCGACGTTGCCCAAATGCATGGTGTTCTCATGGTATTTAACGTGTTTTTTTTTTTATGGACAACGCTGTTGGCCGTGAGTTGGCCTTTACAGCTTCACCGGAGGAGGTTTAATGTGTATATAAATATTTCGTTTACGTATTGTTGACGAGAAATTGTAAAAGACCTACTGATTATTATGATCATTAGTGCACAGCGGCGGCGTGTGAAGGGTGTGTATCCACTAAGAAAGGGTTTTTCGAAATTCCACCCCTAATCGGGTGAAGTGGGGGGTTGAATTCTATGTTTTTTTGTGTTTATTTTTTTATATTATGTGATTTTTTGTGTGTTTATTTCACGTGTTTTATTTCTAAATCTTTTGTACTGTAATATAACCCTAATATACGTTAATTAATCAGTACAAATGGTTTTTTTTATAATATAATCCCACTGATTTATGTAAAAAAAAGGATTTTGATCAAATACTGGATACTTTAGGAACACATTGGTATCAGTTCCATGTGTGATGGTGGGTGGGGACGGAGCCCATACATTTTTGCCCATTGTCCTTTGTTTTGATATTCACTTTATAATATTTTACAGTAAGGCCGAAATGTTATCTGCAATATATCCAACGAGTTATTAAATTAAAGAGGGAGCTTTTCTTAATATCTGACAGTTTCACACGTCCAATTTTGTGGATGAATTTGAAGTTTACGTACTTCATATTGTTTATTTATAGACTTATTAGAGGGCCGTATCATCAATGAGATCAATTTTATTAGATTTGGACTTTGATTCAATTGGTAAAACAAGATTTCTTTTAGTACAAAAGATTTATTGCACAGTAAGAACACATACATGAAGCGTTATAGTTGACAGAAGATGCACAGTATTGCCAGATCAATAGTTTGTTTTTATTATAATTTTTATTCAACAAATTTCAGTCCATTCTTATTTACGTCTTTTCGACTTAATCAGGTATCTCTACTTTCGAATAGCATTGAATATACCTATATTAAATTAAACAGTACAGTAATAATACAATATGGTTATCTATTAAATATTAACTAGTAGGTACTCATGTCTACGATACTTTACCGACACGCATATCTGTTTCAAAATAAAAACCACTTATCATTTATGTGCGTACAAAATTACAGACAAATAATCATTTAAGCAAACTGTATGTTTTCTAGTCATGAAATCGACTGATTTTGGAATATTTTTTTTATTAAGATTTTGGTTAAACATTTGGGTCTGTACGGTTTCGAATTGACCAAGAATCCTCAGATATGTAAGGTAAAAAGGATAGTTATTGTTGGTAACTAGGCCAGGATAACAATGGACTGCCCTGTCCTGAGCTGCGAGGGGCGAGATGAAAGCCCTTGTCGCTATTCCTCAATGACAAGACCTGTCATTTCCGAATTATGAACAGGGTTGCTTTTTTTGGACAGCACTGGCAAAATACTACTATCAGTATATTTAAGTATCGAACCCCATATTGAGAAAAAAAAGTAGCCGTCGCGGGATGCCTGGCAGATGTGAAACATTATGTTATTTAGAGTAGAAAGAGAGAAGCGTCGTAGCGGCGAGTGAGCGGAGTTAGCCGGTGGGCGGAGTCTAAGCGGCGGAAAGAACCGAGGAGCTACGGAGCTGCTCGAAGTTTTCGAATCACGGCATCGTGGCATCAACAGTTGCTCTCACTCGCCAAGCGCGCCATTAGATGTTTCACATCAAAACTCGTAAAAAATATTGTACTCGACAAATAGGGAGGCTAGATGTTGAGATAAGAGAATAATTTGTCACTGTATTTTTTTTGTAGTAATTAATGGAGGACTAAAATATTGTAACTCTGGATTCAGACCAAACATTTCAAATAAAATTTAAAAAATCTCCGCTGACTTGATTTGAACCTGCAACCAGCCGGTATTAAAGCCGCTCAAGCAGGCTACTTTCACCTTACTACGTAGAATATAAATGAGACGCTAAAATCCCTAAATATGAATTCAAAGCATTTATTAACTCCTGAAAAGCTCGTTTTCAGAAATTAATATGCGGTTACGCACGCCTTACAATAATGTTTTCAAAGGAAATAACCTATTTAGTAGAATCAAATTAATAGCTAGGGCAACCCTAGTTTTACACGAGCGTACTTGAACAAAAGGTTTTCCCTTGTAAATATTCATAGCGTGGCGTCACGGGTATAGGTACTCACCTACTTAGATTAAGAGTCCATTCTAGCGAAGGCCTAGGTTTCCACTATACAGGATATATCAGAAGTCCGAAATATTATTTTAGGTACATATACGTTAGCGGCTAACGATTAGCCAATATATAGATGCATATTGAAGGTAGATCATAGGTTTTGAGTTACAGACTTTTAAGTATTTGTTAGAGGTATCGTGTTCTGGCCTTTGGTTATATCCATAATTCAGCAGTGTAAACTACACTTATGAGGGGCGACTACCAATATTCACATAAAACATGCAATTTTACATAGAACTTGAGATATTACAAGTCATAGAAATCGACGACGAACAAAACGTTGAAGAAACGACCAAATTTCAACAAAAAAGTTAAACCATTCGGTTATATATCCGATACTTATGCAAACGGTCAAGTATTAATTCAGACTCCTGATACACCCTGTATTGTTACACCTAGTTTGGGCAAACACATTTTCAGAGATGAAATTGGCGAAACAAAAGGAATTTATTAAGTTCACGGCACACAGCACACGTCTGTTATCTTCAGCATCTGACATTTGATTAGGTGAACTCAGCCTAATAAAAGTAAATCCAGAAGAAATCCTAAGTTAGTATCATTCCAGGTGTCTATTACGACTATGCAAACTCAGGAAGACTACGACTTTACTCGATAATTTTTTTTTGTTTGCGGGTTTCAAATCCTTTTCAGAATCCCTGGTCCTCATGCGTAAGATGACCGGGTTATGTGGAACTTACCACCAAAACTACCACAGTGGCTGCCCTCAGCACGCATAAGAAGCTCCGAGATAAAAAAAAAATACTCTAAAGTTTTATTAAAATCCGTTTAGTCGTTTTGCGTGAAAGAGTAACAAACATCCATCCATCCATCCACCTATCCATTAATCTATCCCTCCATCCATCCTCACAAACTTTCACATTCATAATATTAATAGCATTATCTGTTAAGGTGACATAATTAACTTTGTAGAGAGTGTAAGCTTTAAGAAAATAGGTCGTAAAAGAAATAAATATAAAAAAGCTAGCAGCTCTACGTCTCTCGTTTTATTTTATAGCGCACTACTTCAGCTCTACATGTACCTATATAGTTGTGAAGTACCACTTGTACGTCGAAACTTCGCCGGCCGATGTTCGTATCTTAACACAACTTTCCTTTCAATATAAACTAGTACGTGTATATCAAATATTGCTCCTAGGTGCAAAATACACATGCTCTAATCACTATTGGTTGTAGGAATATCAAGCAAAGACAAACGACAACGATAATAACCTTTTTTTCGGCTTTAGTCTTAAAGCAAGGCTTTTTATATATATCATAATTACAATAAATCTAATATTTTTCTTAAAATAAAAGTAATATGTAAAAAAATGTTGTTAAGGATAATATAGAAAAATAATTTGAAACAAAACCTATACAATAATTTACCAAAGGTTCCAAAAAGGAAAATAGGTCAAGAAAGTGTGTCATACAATGGACTTTTCATCAAAAATGCTGATGATCAAATATTCTTTGTGATTTAGAACGAGGAAGATTAAACGATCACAACTCAGAAAAAAACGCTTACGAACTTTTTCATTAGCGTCGAGTCACTTCTGGCAAATCACTGTTTGTTTTTACCCGACTTACCCAGACGGAGGGTTCGATTTTTTTAGTGTAAGTATATATTAGGGCGGCTTCTTTGATACGTTCTGAAGCCTAAATGGCGCGATGGATTTAAAAAATATATAAAATGTTGTTGGATTTGTTTAAAAGAACAATAAAACTATGTTTCTTTATTATAAAAATAGGTATCAAATAAAAGCAACTAGTTAAACATTTTTAAATGTATTAATATATATTTAGAATTGCCTAATTACACTATATTACACTTCTATATTGATTTAATTTAAGCAAATATAGTAACTACGAATCACATTTTCATCCGAGATTGTCACTTGCTAAGAAACGGTGAAGGAAAGCATCGTGAGGCAACTTGCGCGTCCGAGAGAACTGAAATAGTTCTCGTTAGATGTGTGAAGTCTGCACCCGCACCGGGACAGCGTGGTGGACGATGGCCTGAATACCCCTCGCATTGAAGGAAGACCCGTGCCCAACAGTGGGGCGTTAAAAGGACTATATTTGTATAGTACCTACTTAATAGAAAATAATGTCTTCATAAAAAAAAAATAGTATAACCAAGATGATATTAATTTATGTAGGCAAACAAAAAATCCCAAGCAGTGGTTCCTATACGGTAGCATGCTTTGGCTCCTTATAATTGACCTTTCATACCTAGGATCCTTAAAAATACATACATACATACATACATATACTCACGCCTGTATCCCATGGGGGTAGGCAGAGACTACCGTTTGCCACACGCTACGATCCTGACATACCTCTTTCGCTTCATCCACAGTCATACATCTTTTCATACACTTCCGTCGGTTAAGGGTGCTACGGACTTGACCTTTCTGGAAGAGACCGTTAATCTGGTCGTGAAAGGTCCTTCTCGGGCGCCCTCTTCCGACATTTCCACTCACGTTTGCCTGGTATATTTCTTTAGTCAGTCTACCTTCATTCATCCGCTCTACATGGCCAAACCACCTCAACATACTTTTCTCAATCTTAGTCACCATATCATCTTTCAGCTTACATTCATCTCGTATCTTGCTATTCCTCAACCGGTCAGCAATGGTGACACCACACATACTCCTTAAAAATGGATCTTAATAAAAGGTTTCGCATATAAAATCGTCCATGTTATCAGGGTTTACAGCTTAGAGGCAGCTTAAGAAATAACTGGTATAATAAAAACTACCATACATAACATTAGCACAACATGTAATCCTAACTACCATTTGGGATTGATGGCCCATAAACACTTCGCCTGCGCGAGGTCGGGTCGAAACGACCTACGCTTGATTGCAAGCTAACTAACTGGGAACTGAGGTTACGTGT